>CM061260.1:39328333-40722500 GCA_030848825.1 Tadarida brasiliensis | reverse complement strand
CATAAAAAATACTGAAAAATTTAAGTCCTCTGTGGTAAAGTAATATTTAGAGAGTCTCTCACCAGACATCAATCCCTGACACTTTAATCTTGGACTTCCTACCCACCAAAACTATGAGAAAATAAATTCCTGTTTTTTAAGCCATCCAGTCTGTGGTATTTTGTTATGGCAGCCAGAGCAGACTAATACACACACCAACAATGTATTCAAGACCACTAAAGGGGCAGTTAAGAGCTTGGCAGATGTCAAAATTCCAGGGAAAAATCTTTCTTCATTGAGGGTCTCTGAAAAAGTTATCAGAGTTTTGGAGTCTGGAACTTCCTCTGAGTAACCAGACTATTTCCTGTTTTCTTTGTCATACTTCTTTCAGAGAGCTGTCTTAACAATAATGAAGAACAATAAGCAGTCTTGGTTATAAATTATGATGGTACTGAGGTTGAAGAACAGAACACAGTGAGTTAAAAGACTATGAAATAAATTGCTGATGTCATCTCTGTAGTTGTAGTCCATTTGTAGATTTTTTCATTTAGAAATTATCTTGTTCTTACAGGCACCCAACTAACTAATTATATGTAAACAATAAGAATCAAGCTTCTGCCAAAAGAATTAGCTCTGTAGCCCATAGCAACTTACTTCAGCAGGACAGATACATTCTCTAGCATTAAAAACACTTAAGTTTATTTTTTTTTCCTGAATTAAATATGTATAACTAGTTTTCCAAAGGGACAACTAAAGATATAAAGAGAGAAGACTAGTGACCCTAGGCAAATTATTTGATTCTTCTTATTGGAAAAGTAAAAGCTTAGCCTTATTTTAGGAATTGAAATTTATAAAGAGGAAAAAAAACAAACAAACAAAAAACAACATTTCTTTTTTAAGCTGCACTGCTTTCATGAGATACATTAAGGTTTGGTAATGATGTTTTTGAAATAGAACGTGTTTGGATCTAAGGACAGTTCTCTGGAGTACACATGGATTGGACTAGATATCTAAGAGTAAAATGGAAAGAGTCAGCTGAAGTGAATAATACTCTGTTTGGAATCATTTTCTGGCAAATTATGAAAGTTTAAAATGTATATATCATTACCACACATTCCAAAGTAAAGTATTCTTTATAATTCAACAATGATTAAAGTTTGGGAGAAAATTATCTGAATTCTAGAATGCTCTGTTGGACTTGCTGCCAACAGGAGTGTCAGGGTTCCAAACTCTCATTCAGCTGTGTATTTTAAATATGAATAACATTCAGTTTTTTAAAATAGCCTTACATATCAGGCACATTCTTGTCATACACTTTTATATACATTTATTTATCTAATAAAGCACGTTATGTCACATTTTATGACCATTTCTTCCAGATGAGAAAGCCAAAGGTAATAGTGGTAAGAGACAAACTGTCACCTTTTTCTATTCAAAAACAATGGAATTGGAATAAAGATAAGGTGGAGCCTATTATAAATGTAGTCCTTTTGTCCCACCCGCCATGCTTCAATTGTTCTATTTCTCAGTAAAGTACCTAGAACAAACATGCTAAGTCTCCACCCAGCAGGAGACATAGGATGGAAAGCCAAAGCATGGAATTTGATGCTCACTACTTTCTGCTCAATGTTCTTACAAGTCTCTACCAGATCCAGCCAAAATCTACATTATGGAGTAACTAATTGTCTCTGACTGCTCTAAGGGAAATGCATAGACAATAAATTCAGAGCACTAACAAGGCAAGAAATGAGAGTTGCTGATTAGCGACTTTCTTTTTGCCACGATGCCACATTAGCTGCCAAAGAAGTCTTCTGTGGACAGGTATCTAAGTGCTGCTAAGGCTCATCTTACTGGGTTACTCCTCACATGTACACAGGGCTCCAGGTATAAAGCTTGTCACAAACATTACCTGGAGGCATCGCTCTTCCCGGCGACTTGAGCTGAGGCTTCAATAGCAAATATATTAACCCAAAATTGGTTGTTAGATCTGAATCCTCACACACCATTTAGGGTTATGTTTTCCAGTACTCTAAGAGAAGCCTTTGAAAATTAAGACATGAAATTCTGTAATCAAAGATTCAAAATTAATTCAATTGCCATTAAAATAAAATAGTGAGAAAATCATCTGAATATAATAGTTAAGGTCTGAAAAAAGTTTTAGACACATTTATCTTCATCAAACACTTTCAAATGACCAATTAGACCTATAAATATCCCTGTCTTTTTCCATGAAGTTTATGTTTGAGAGCTTAAATGATACTATAAAGAAAGACATCGTTTTTCCCATGTCATACCTGCCAGATTTTTAGAAAGAATTTTGAAGGTGCACATGCGATAACACCTTTAAATGATAACACACATGTGGGTTTACATTTGTGAGCTTTCAATAATATAGATGCAAAATCCATATTTACATTCAAACAATCTTAGTTGCCAATTGCCTTAAAAAGCAAAACACATCAACATAGATTTTTGATGAACATTTTATATTACTATCTACATAACATTTTATTAACCATGAAATGACGTAAAAATATGTATAACAGAGCTTTTTTAAGATTAATATTGCACAATGTGTTATCAAAAATAGATGTCATACTTTCTTTGTGGATATTCTAAATGTTAGTACAAGTTTTAATTTTATATGGGTATATAAATGTATGAGTTTATGTGTACAACTATAGTTTTATCCTTTTTTAGAAAATATGTCTTTAATAAGAGAATAGAATCACACATTGTTGGCAATACAGGAAACTAAATTATTTCATATAAAATTAATCCATAGCTATGGGTTAGAAGTTTATTAAACTATAAGAGGTTTTTTTTACAGATAAAATGACAAATTATATACTTTCAGCTATCTTTTTAAAAAATCTGAACAGAAAACAACACTAACATCTATTTATAGTGCCCTTTTACTGCAGAGTTCAAAAAGCCTTACCTTACATTAGTTCATTCAATCTAACAGAATTTTTATTGTCCTTCCCTCACCCCCGCTCTGGACTAAAAACTATTCCTGAAAATCGTTAAGGTAGAGACTTCTTTTTTATCTGTCTATAAGACCTAAAAGTAGTATAATAATAGAAGGTCTTAACTTCAGTGTATAGACTGAATTGCGAAGGAGAATCTTATCCTTAAAACTTGCTTTATGCTAGTATTTCCCAAAATATGTTCCATGAAAAACTAGTGTCATTTTGTAAATAAGTTAAACAGGCATCCTACATCACAGATTTTCAAAGTGTCTGATTTAATAATATGCTTTGTGACTATCCAATAGTGTGGTATATGATATGCAGCCTTGTCAAAAAATTAATTTCCTTGCTGACTCAGAGAATGTGAAGTGACTACTGTTCCAGAGATCCACTTTGTGAATGTAACTAGTCTTTCATGATTGGGAGTTTAGAAGTAAGCGTAATAATATTACCATGACAATTTTTAGAGTAAAAAAAAAAAAAAAAAAAAGATGTTATAAAAAAAGTAAAACACAGAGATGTTTAAATCAAGGTGGCTATATAAATTTTTAAAGTATATATTTTCTCGTTCTGCCCAATTAAATACTAACAGTAATATCACCCCATCTACAATGGTCACCTTCAGTGGCCAGACATTACTCTCTTCCCTCAAAGGAGCCAGATCACTGGAGAAATGGTTTGTTTGAGATCCTGGGCAGGGAAAGTAACTCTGCAAAATCTTGTGCCAAAAAACAAGGAAATCTTGTGTCAGAGTTCAATGAAGTCATGTCAAAAAATGTTAGGATAAAGCTTGAAAGAGTTTTTTATTTTTGAAGTTGTGACAATTTGAGCTTTGAATACAAATGATTTTAATTGATGGAGATTCCTTGATTCTATAAAAACTGATTAATATATAAAAATCACTTAAAAAGGAGAAAACTAAAAACATCTATGATTATCATTAAAGGCAACTATTACATCAACTTCTTCAAAATTTGTGTCAGAGAAAAAGAATTAACTATGTAACTGCTTTTCAATAAAACCTATAGTTTAGAATAATAAAATAGTTTGATTTTGTATAGGAATATCAGCTAATAAAAGCAAAATACAACATAGAATTAGAAAACCATCATTTTATAATCTTTAGCAAAACTTGTGATTCAGACAAGAATCATCAATTATTGTTAAAACTACTAGGTAAATGGTTAATGAACATGATTTGTGCTGATCACCACTCTTTCTGTTTCTTTTGTTAGGAGGAATAGCGGCAATGCTTTCCCCTGACTCCTTGCAGTTAGGCGTAGCTATGAGACTCGTTTCATGCACTGGTATATGAATGGAAACACGATGTGTCACTTATAGGCACAAACATCTAAGAGACACTGTATACTTCCCATTTCACTCTCTCCCTACTTTGGTGATGGCAAAGAGCGCACTGATATGGAGATGTAATGCTGAGTCAGTGTACATTGGAAAAATGCAGGCTTTCAATGAATAAGAAATATTTTTTTGTCATTAAGCCACTGAGATTTTTTAATTCTTTGTTACTGCAGTTTAACCTCTCTTCATGAGTATGATAATGGGGAATTGAACACTTGATTATGCTAAAGAAACATCATAGATGAGATTGTCTGGTAGCGAGGGAAAATATAACTGTATGATAGAGAGAACATTATTATTCTCATCAAATAATCAATCTTGGAATTACTGATGATGTTGCAACTAGGTAAGACAGGCCTCTGACGGAATATAAGATGACGTATGCAAACTGTATTCTAGCAAAAAAAAGCTTAATCTTAAAGTGTGATCAGGCCTTCAATTTTAACGTCCATTTGACAGGATAACCAGGGGATAGAGGAATATGCTAAATGACAACACAAATCCAGAAGGTAAAACTGGCAACAGGACAATTGGCCTATCCTTCACGCCAGATCAGTGTTGGGGGGGAGGGGAGCACTGTTCTACAGGAGAAGGCTTAATGAAACACAATGTGTCCCAAATTGAATCCAGGTTTAGACAAACCAGACAATTGAGGACATTTGAACATGAAATAGATATTAGCCACTACTGAAGGATTGTTAGGAACTCCAGAGTACTTAGGAACAACTTCTTATTTTCTAAATATTAAATCTGAGGTATTTAGATGTCTATTTTAAGTATATCAACATATTAAAAGTATGTCTACATGTGTCTAATATAAGTTTGATACATGGCAGTAAAAGTGTCATTTTTAAATTCTGAACATAAGAATGTGAAATGAAGTAAAACAAAGTTGAAAAAGATAAAGATTTACACAGATTATTTACATTTATATTTATAATTACATATAAATTAATTTTAAACTAGACTTCTAGTGTAAGGGTCCATAAATTTAACAAATATTAATTATTTTACAGTGGGTTCTCTTTTTCCACATTATGCTAGTATTTCCCAAAATATGTTCCATGAAAAACTAGTGTCATTTTGTAAATAGTGGTCTAAAAGTTAAACAGGCATCCTACATCATAGATTTTCAAAGTGTCTGATTTAATAATATGCTTTGTGACTATCCAATAGTGTGGTATATGATATGCAGCCTTGTCAAAAAATTAATTTCCTTGCTGACTCAGAGAAGCTGAAGTGACTACTGTTCCAGAGATCCACTTTGTGAATGTAACTAGTCTTTCATGATTGGGAGTTTAGAAGTAAGCATAATAACATTACCATGACAATTTTTAGAGTAAAAAAAAGATGTTATAAAAACCTATTTTCTTTATTTCTCCTATTTTCTTTATTTAATCATTGTCAGACCATTGAGCCAGTTACTACTCAGACTAGTCAGCTCTACTGTGTCAGCTCAGCTGTTTACTGCCAAATGAAAATCAATACAATCACCCATCATTATTCCAAATTATGTAAGTATTGATTTTTGAACTCTCCCATTTCATTGGTTTTGGAATGCTTCTCATATTGTCTTGGGTTCTGCCTTTTTTTTTACAAACAATATGATGAATCATGAGGTCCTCTTTAATCAACTAACCCCCACCCTTCAGTATGATTTATACCATCATTATTCTTGCTTTCTGATTTCTGATGAGATAACCTCCTTTTGTTTTCTAGAATAAGTTGTGCTCCCACTTTACTCAGAGACTTTAGTCAAATCTTCTCCTTCTTTAAAGTAGACAATTCTTACAAACACTTTAGATAAAAATCTCAAACATTACTTTTCCAAGAAAAATTTCCAATACAACCCTGACTAGGTCAGTACTCCTCACAGCTATAGTTGCATTATAATAGTACTCTGTATTTTCTCTAAGAGACATAGCATAGTTTGTATTTATACTTATATTTTTATGATATCTCCTTCCCATAGACTCTCAGCTCCATGAGGACCAGTCTTCTTTTGTTTACTGGTATATCCTTTTTAACTAAAACAGTACCCAACACCTAGAATGTGTTTAATAAGATTTGCCTAATGGGTTTTTTGAGTTTGAGCATATAAGGTAGTATGATACAGTGAGACACTGGGCAAGTACAATTTCTTATTTTGTTCACTGTTCTATCCCTAGACATATAGAGATGCTGAGTAAATATTTTGGTAAAAATGAATGGGATTGGAGCCTTGCCTGAGTCCTATTTTAGCTACATACCTGCTATAATTTTGATCTTCTATGGACAGCAGTTAATTATCTATAAAGTGAGTTGTTTAAATGATGACTTTAAAAATAGTTTCAGCACAAAAACCCTTAAAACTAGGATATTCAATTATTTACCTTGTTATTGCCATTATTACATTTGATGCTAGTAATAGAATATCCTTCTGAGAAGAAATCAACAGTATTGGATCAAGCAAAAATTTATTGGACAAGTATATATTGCCTTCAATTCCAATCAATATCTCAACAAGGTTTTGTGGAATTTGACAAGCTAATTTTTTACATTTATCTGAAAGAACAAAGGGCAAGAAGATCAATCAAGATATCCTTACAGAGGAATTAAGTAGCAGCCATGAACTACCAGAATAGGAAGTCTTATTTTAAGAACATAGAATAAAACAGTATTCTGTTTGTACACTGATAGACACATAGACTGAGGAATAAAAGTGAAAGCCCAGAAACAAACCCATACATATATAGAAATGTGATATACAACAGAATTTTATTGTATATCTTTGGTGCAGAATGGAATTCTCAATAAATTAGGTAGAAAAATAGAAACTTCACCTCTAACGAAATCATCATCATCATCATCATCATCATTATCATAATCATAATGGTAGATTAAACACTTAAATGTTAAAGGAAAAATATAAAGATGTATAAAGTAGTACAAGAATATTTTCTCAGGGTATGAAAGAATTTCATAAAACCCTAAAAACACTAAAGAGAAAGGAAGGGATTGCTAACCTAGATTACATTGAAATGAAGAACAGGTCCTTCAAAAAAAAAAAATTTGAAAATCTGGAGGAAGATATTTGCAACACATATTACCCACATGTTCATAGCCAGAACAAATAAATATCTCCTATGAATCAATAAAAAATACAAACAAAAAATTGGCAAGGAGTTAAACAGGCACTTAGAAAAACATACATACAAACAAACATCTAGAAAATGCAAATGGCCAATGTGTTAAGGCACTCAACTTCATTAGCAATCAGAGACAGGCATTTAATATAAACCAGAATTAGGCAGCACTTACACATAATCAGATTGGCAAAAGTGAAAAAACATCACGTTTGTTAGAAGATTGCATAAAAGAGAATTGTCCCCCATGGCTTCAAGAACTTAGACTACAGAAGACCACTTAGCTTAACAATCAGCACTGAAAACCAAGGCCATTTGTGTCAACACAACTATTTTTTCCCCCCAGGAGGTTCTTATGAATATAAGGCTTTGGATTGATAAAAAACTTCACTGTTTACATCAAGAAATTTCTACTAACCAATATATCCAGACAAATAACTTGTTCTTCTGTATAAACACCTCTCCTCTCTGGACAATATTTTGTTTGCTTGGACAAATAGCTTGTTTATCCTTTCACTGTGTCCACCAACTTTAATGTATTCTCATAAATTTTTCCTATTATCAATAATTTCTCTGAATTAAAATATTCACCTTAAAACTAAAGCCCAGACACTCAAATATTCTAAAAATATTTTCCCCAGGATACTCTTCCCTGAGGTGCTGCTAAGTTTCAGTCAAGGTTCTGTCCTCCCTTTTCGACATCAATGTAATATGCTTTGACTGATCAACAGAGTCTTCTGGTGATCTTTGGGGGACTTAGCAGTCAACCATAGCAGCAATGTAGTATCACCTAATAAGGTTAAAAATAGTTTTACCCTATTGGCCAGTAATTCCATTTCTGGGTTCATATCCTAGGAGAAACTCTTATAAATGGAGACAAAAATGTTCTTAGTAGTTGTTGAAACACCCCAAATGCCCATCAATGATAGAGCGATACATAAACAAATTTTAGTTTTTATTTATGCAATGAAAAGTTATACAGTAATGAAAATAAACTATGGTTACTCCTATCAATGTAGATGGTGAGATAAATCAGCTTCCTTTCAATACCAATCAAAATTTGTTACTATTTTAAGACTTAAAACCCAGCCAATATATAACTAATGCTTATTCTTCAAAGACAAACACTTTTGTTTTTCTGAACTACTACTGCCCATTTTATTTCCAATATGTATCTGGATTTCCTATTAGAAATGTATATTTCCTTTGTTGCTCTTCTCTTGGTTTCAAATAAATATATTTAAATCCCTTTTCATAGGTATATTAGATATCCTATATTGTTACTCTCTCTGCTTTCAGAACATATAGTTGAATCACTTTTCAAGTATATATTTGTAGCCATTTGACACTGCCTTATATTTGAGTAGAGCTGCTCATCCTTGATTTGCCCCAAAAATGTAATCTCTAAAGGTTGTGGGTGGTGGATATTTTAGACATATTTATATATAAAAGAAGACTTGAAAATTGAATTAAATTTTGAGATGTTGACATGCCTGGTGGTCAATCCCCTTTACTTTTATTGGCCTGCAGATCTTAAGTAACCAATAAAAGCATCATTTCAAATTCTAGAATCTGTGGCTTTATGTCCATAACTGTAAATCTCATAAAGTAAAAAAAAAAAAAAAAAAATCACAAAAGAATACATATTTTATAATTCTGTTTTTAGAAATTAAAAAATATGGAGAAAACCTAAACAATATATGTTTGAGAATACATGCAGAGGAGATGAAACTACAAAGAAATGCAATGAAAGGATTCTCAAAAAACTAAGCATAACAGTTATCTCTCCTAGGAAGATTGAGAAGGGACACCTAGGGAGAGACTGGCATTGTTCTATTTCTTAACCTGGATAGTGGTTATGTTAGGATCCTTTTAAAAAAAATTTTTTTTCTTTATTGATTTTAGAGAGACAAAGGGAGAAGTAGAAAGAGATAGAAACACCAATGAGAGAGAACATCTATTGGCCGCCTTCTGCATGCCCCCCACTGGGGATTGGGCCCATAACTTGGGCATGTGTCCTGACCGGGAATCGAACCGATGACCTCTTTGTGCATCGGTCGAAGCTCATCCACTGAGCCACACCGGCCAGGTGAGGGTCCTTTTTTGATCATCCCCTGCGATAAATATATATTATGAATACAGTCTTCTGTCCATATGATACATTTTACAATGAAAACATAAAATTTAAATATTGTGTTGTTTCATTTTTAATGTCATATATTGGTAACAAGTAATCTCGCATTTGCATCATGAAAAAGAAGTGTACTTTTCACACTTAACTTGTATTTATTTGTTACAAAGCTGCCTAAATGTTGGAGACTGACATAGTGAATATTTTATCATATTTTTAGTTAGGATACTTGTTTGAATGAACTCTTTAGGAAAATAACTAAATTCCATTCATATGTCTATACTCTTATTCTCTTTCAGTTTTTCTAAATGATATATTTTAATCTGTTTAGGTTTCTTAAACATGGCCACATGATTTATTTTGAAAGTAAAATACTTTGATTTAAATGTAAAAGTAACTATATAAAAAGCTTGGATTCTAATAACCAGCATCTAGAGGAGTTGAACATGTTACCCATTGAGAGAATATAGCCATCTTGTGGCACCTCTTAAAACTTCAGACACGTGGTCCCCAGGATAGTGACTACATTTTCCAAACACAACTTGAAGCCAAAACTGGTTGATTTCATAGCTAACTCACTGAAATCAGGAAAATCTCCTGACAGTGACCGTTTGATTGTCCCTAGGAGGCTCTGAGGGATATGAATGAAATGGATGATGCACCATTTCAGTGAGGGTATCTGAGGCTCTTATCTGCTCCTTGCTGTCCAAGTAAATGAGTAAGAAAAGGTACAAAGGAATCACAGAATTTATCTGCCCTTTCCATTGCCCTGGGAATCAGTTACTTGTATCAGATACATGTCTCTAGGCCGTGTAAATTGTTTGACATTTAGAAGTTATGACTAATATGTTTCCTATATTTAGATTAAATTTCTTATTGTTTAAGGTAATATGAGTCATATACGAACTGTAGAAATGCTTTGCTCATTTTTTTATTTTACAAACTTTTTCTCATGTTTGCCATGTGTTTTTAAGTTGTTTGATACACGTCTCCATTTTCTCAATGTCGCATAGTATTCCAGTGTCCTTCCCATCCTTTATATATTAAACTCAATGTTAATATAGCCTAAACAAAGGAAAACATTATGTCTTTATAGGTTCCTCAATATGCCTGTCTAATATTTCAATCCTAAGTCCATGATGGAGTATTACTAATATTTCAAGCACTTTACTGAAAACGTATACTTAATAGCTAAATTGAATTCTGATATTTTTGCTTCGGCCTACATATGACAAGAAGAACTTTTAGGCTTTATAGCTCTTATAAACTATTGCTGAAACAAGAATTCCAGAGTTTTATTTGATAGACTGATCGCCGATAGCCATGCATCATATACAAACACCTGTTAGTCTGAGACATGGACAATCAAAGTGGGGCATGAATCTGGTAGCCAAAGTGAAAGCTATTTCAAATACATAATGCCTCAATATCTGTATGCTTATTTTATTTCAAGGGCAATCACTTAGTATTGGTTAAAATAGTGTAGATAAAAGTTGAAATAGAGAAATAGTGATGTCTAAATTAATTATTACCACTTGTTCAGTAAACAAATTCAATTAAACCTTAAGTCCTTGGGTAAGCAATGAAATAAAACATTTAAATACCCTGCTACACACAGAGGCATGCATTTAGATGTTTCTCACATTAACAAGAATATCAGCCCTTTAAGGGTGGGAAGGAAATGTTTTAAAATAGCTTGCATTTCTAACAGGGCCTTATAGTTTGAATGTAAGTTACCATCCAAAATATTAGATTTTTTTTTTTTTAACTACTTCAGCTGAGCTTACAGAGCTCCTCACAGTGGGCTTTCTTAAATCAGTGGTCCCTTGAAGTTTTTAAGGGTCAACCACCTCCTTAAAAATAGAGGTTTATAACTGATGAGCATTTTAGACTCAGGTTGGGCAACAGGTTTATCTCATGTCAAATCCAATCAATTCTTAGCGGCTGTCTCAGGTGATAGATTGAGAATGACCCCGAGTCCCAGTGTGAATATGGTGATTACCTCTGGATATCTACCAAGAGGGCAGGAATAAGATTGCTTCCAGAACATAGTGAGTTCCCTAACCTTCCTTCTTAAGTCCATGTAATACATATAGGATGCAGTGAAACTGGGAGTGGAAGCAGGAATCAAACTCACTCTATGATGAATACTTCCCATCTGTATTTCTCTCTCCTTTTTTTTCCATCTCCTGTTCCCTTTCAGTTGGTTATAATGACGAGACACAGCAGAGTCTAGCAACCTGTTAGCACAAATTCCTCCATTGTGTAGCACTGGTTATGCCTCTTCCAAGATACTGATTCTTACCTATTTGTGGAAAAAATCAGTGTTATAACTGGGAGGGGGCTCAGTGGTCGTCTCTGAAACACCACTGCTGCTCTGCAATTTACATGATTTTGCAGCAGCCACATATTATGAATGGGATTGACTCCAGTTCCAAGGAAAAGAAAGACTGTTCTAAAATAATTAGGGTAACTATTTTTTTAAATTAATTTTTTTTAGAGAGAGAAACAGCGATGTGAGAGAGAAACACCCAGCGGCTGCCTCCTGCATGCCCCCTACAGGGGATGGAGCCCACAACCTGGGCGAATGCCCTGACTGGGAACTGGACTGGGACCACTCAGTCCATGGGAGGACGCTCAACCTGCTGATCAAACCGACCAGACAAATTAGGGTTCCTTTAACTCCTTTTCCACAGTGATCACTTTAGGTAAACCAGACCTAATCCAATCAATGCAGCTCTTTCTCTGGTCACAGGATTGATACAAATTAAGCATGAGGACCAATACAGAATAATACTAATAAGGGGTGTCCATTTTGCTGGGGCTTTCTCGAAATCAACATCAACTCTCTTGCTTTGACAGAATTATGTTATAGATATGATTCCAGGAACTGCTGGCAGCATTTTTCCATGATGCAGGAATTCTACAGGTTAAAAGTCCAACAGGGAGGAGGGCAGAACTGAGAGATGACAGGCAAGTCGATCTAAGGCCATATTTGAGCCACTGCTGAAGAATGTGTCTTCTAGACTTTGCAGTTACATGAGAGAAATAGAATTCCTTTATTTTATTAAATAAGTTTGCATATTGGTTTTTATTAAATAGCAAACAAAACATTCCAACTGATTTGTACTTTTTTCACTTTTGAAGGGAAATATCTCTAAAATGGTTTATCTCCTTCCTTGCTTTCTTAAAAATTAGTGAGGAGAAAGACCATAATTTCTTTCTTGATGACTCGGTAGCATAATTATGATTGTTCATTATTGTTTTAAAATGCAGGAATATTATTCTTTGAACCTTTACTAAATGGTTTTAGAACACTTAAATTTCAAATGTAACAAAGTTAAATAGACAGTAATAAATAAACCCTAATTGAGTCAAAAATAAATATTGCTTTTCTACAACACATTTCAAACAAAATTTTGTTTGATTTTTTCTAATCTTATTCTTGCTCAGGTCCTAAAATTCAATTTAACATCATAAAACTATTCATGTTTTTGGAATACATTTATTCTATCCTAAAATACCATTTTTTTTCTGTGAACTTTTCAAGAGAGACATTGCATAATTCAAATGTTCACTATATTAGATGTTTGAAAAAATCTGTAATTTTGAATGGTTTTTATGTCACCTAACAGCAGCAAAATATGCTGACCCAAAGCTTTTTTTTTTAAGTATGACATTCAGATATTTCTGGAAAAGAAGACATGCATACATACATACATACATGTATACATACACACACACATACATATATACATACATATATACTTACATATATATATATAGTTCAGGGCTTTCCAAGGAATCAATAATACTGAGAGTGAGTAACACGGAAAATCTGTGTCATTGATTAGTTTATACCACATGATGTGTGTGTGTGTGTGTGTGTGTGTGTGTGTGTGTAAGGGGAACTTTTTTTATATTCACCCATGAGGGCAGTGCATACTGTCCCCAGGACATTCAAGTGGCATGATCAAAGTTGATGACAATAGTCTCCAAAAGACTGTCCCAATTCTTCTGGTTTATTGTGTTATAGTAGATATTTTTTAAATAAGTGGTTATTGCCTGGGGATTTTAAATCTTTTTATTATTCAGAAGCTTTGTTTGAAGAGCATTTTTTTAAAAGGACATTTGACCTGCCTACCTGGAGCTAATCTGTTATCCATTGACTACCTGCCCTTTGACTCTGTACTTCAACAGCATTTTGTGAACGATATTATCTGAGAATGGTATGAAAATAAAAGAGTCTCTTGTTTGAAATGAGAAAAAAATACAGAAAGTAACATTTAAATTAACTTTCAACTTATTGAAAGATCCCTGAAATAGGAAAAAGGACTTATATTTATAGCACAAAAATTTCCATTAACACCAAAAATGTTATTTATGGGATGAGGCTACTGCTTCCTGAATTAGATATGAATGTCTCCTGAAGCAGGCTGACGGTCTTTAAAAGATTGTCATATTACATATACATGATCATAGAGCTTCCTGTTCTGATTTATGTCACAGTATATTTATATTCTGTAACATACACATGTTAAAATGTCTTTATCATATATAAAAGAAAAATGTATGCTCAGAGAATAACAACCTTTCTATTTATTCCTATCTTAATATGCAGTAATAACTCTTTTAACATGTTGTAGCAAACTAGCTATTGTGATGATTAACTTCTCTTTAAAACTGGAGTCAAATTTTGACAAACATATATTGTGCAATAATTCACTTTTGAGTAATAAAAACATAAAAACACAAACCAAGAAAAAGAAACTGATAGTATAAGGCATGCCTTTAGAAACTATAATATTTGTGCAGTATAATGAAAAACAATAAACCAAATCTCTCTAGGCAAGAGAAAATATAGTCACACTGTCTCCAATTTTAGTAAATGAAGATATTGAGTTTAATTACACATTTATGAAGAAAATACACACCTATAGTATTTTCTTTTTAATGTTTTAGAGGTTGGTTTTAATATCCTATCATCTCCCTTGAGTAGTTCCAACCAACATTCTTTATTACAAAATACAATCTTTGTATTGCAAATACATATCTGGGATATTTTTTGGTTTAGCTCATGTCATGAACACATAGAGTGTAGATCTCTATGGAGACATTTTGCATCTAGTAACAATAATTTGATATAGCAAAAAGAAAAAATTAAAGTGTTTTTAACAATAAAAACAAAAGTTTTAAATCCACAGTTTAAGAATAACCTCAAATGTGCACATACATAAGATTAAAGAATATCATTACCCTTGCTTTGCTAAATAGAATACAATATCCTCATATTTTACTCAATCAGTATATCAACATTAGAGATACTTGGAAGACAGGTTTGCTCACTCAGGTTAGAATTCATAGCCAGGTTTTCTAAGCATTTAAAGATTGCACAAGGAATTATATTAGCTCATGAATACAACATGCCTTTGAAATTCAGAAAATTCAATAAAATATATTTGGTCTTTTCTCTTATTTATATAAGGCTTCTGAGTTATATTTTCAAGCTATAGCTGAGAATGGTATCTCAAGAGAAATAAAATTATTCTACATTTTAGTTTGCTCTTTATTCTGTAGTTATAGAATGAGTAGATTGATTTCTTTTCAGTTACCATGCTTTAATAATCTTAATATTATAACAACTAGTAAAAATATATTTTAATAGTGACATTTTAAAATAATTGCAGATTTATATTTCACAAGTCATGTGTTTACAATAATATAATAACAGAATATGGCTCTATTAATCAAAGAGATCCTGGTTAATCATCTCTAAACAATGACTGAAAGCCAAATGCAATTAATATTAACTGAAATTGTTAAAATTTGTATTATTCAACTGTTTCTCATCTTTGAAGACATCACCACTACATCACTAGCCTTTATTTATGCCACTCCAGAATTGAGTTAAAATCTATAACTATAAGTATAGGCAGATATAACTACATTACTAGACTACAAACTTTATAAGAATTACTAACTTTGATTGCTAGGTTTACACAAATACTGTTTTCTGCAATTTAATCTCACTGTGACACTTTCTCCACATATATAATGGGAATAAATACCATGTTATACTTACTAACTTCTCTATGGGATATTGTAATATCCAAATAATTTTAGTAAAGGATCTTGCCTGGTTGGTGTGGCTCAGTGGATAGAGCATTTCCCGTGGACTGAGATGTCCTGGTTCGATTACTAGTCAGGGCACATGCTCAGGTTGTGGGCTCGATCCCCAGTAGGGGGTGTGCAGGAGGCAGCCCAATGATGTTTCTCTCTGGTAGTGATGTTTCTATCTCTCTCTAAAAAATAAAAAATAAATTAAAAAGCATATTTTAAAAAAGACCTCTAGCCTGGCTGGTGTGGCTCAGTGGTTGAGCGTTGACTCATGCACCAAGAGGTTGCTGGTTTGATTCCTGGTCAGGGCACATGCCCAAGTTGTGGGCCAAATCCCCAGTGGGTGGCATGCAGGAGGTGGCCAGTGGATGTTCTTGCTCATCGATGTTTCTATCTCTCTCACTCTCCCGTCTTCTCTCTCTAAAAATCAATAAAAGAAAAAAATAAAAGAAAAATAAAAAAGACCTCTATTTTGACATTATATAAGAAAAGAAAGAAATGTATATCCATTTAAGAAGAGTGTTTTTCAAAAATCCTATACTAATTAAAAACATATTAATTTAATACAAAATTCACAGGGATCCCATATTGGGCTATGACTTTCTTTAATTACTTTCACTGGTATCTTGCTAGAACAGGTACCCTTGGTCTTGGGAATTGTGTATCCACAGAATATGGTTACACAGCAACAACATACCAGGAACAATATCTTCTAGTGACATTTTTTTCCCAAAGGAAAAAAAAAATGGTAGATTTCTGACAGACTCATTTTCATTGTTGTGGTAATAATAATTTAACTGCCACTCAGTGTTTTAATATTACTGGAGATAAAACTGTTCCTCAGATTGCTGCAAACAATAGTACAAGCATCTCAGTGAACATCAGGAATTCAATATCAAGAAATGTGCAGGACTAATAGAACATTGAATTAAAGAATTCATCAATTACAATATGATTTGTTGTTATGAGTCTTTTGCATGCTAAGCATTTCAGAGATTGGATGTAAGAAGGTGGAAAATGAGTACCATCTCCTATAGTTCTTTAATAATAAATTTAAAAAGGAAGAATATTCTTTGAGTCATTAAACACAAGTGACTAATGTTAACCCTGTAGAAAATTCATGCTTTAGCATTTAATGCCGACTCAAAAACTGACAGACTCTAATGGTTTTTCTTTTTCTTACAGAAAACAGTAACAGAAAAGCTTCCTAAGTTATGGATAGTGCAGAGACTACGTATGAATTACAAGTAATTAGAGGAATCATTTTATTTATTTTTGGCTTTTTGAAAGATTAAGTTATAAAATATTTAATATGGTTTCTGAATTACATTAAGAATTTGAAAAAATCAATTTGCAAGAAATTATGTCATCTAATGATTACTGATGATTTCCTCTTTCCAGTCCAGGAGGTAAGGAGCTCAGAAGTCACCACTCCATCCTAACAAAGAGTAAAACGCAGCACAAACTGGAAAAAAAAAATCAACCGTTCTTCTTTGATTCATCAGAGAGGTGAGGCCACAGGGCAAACCACTACCACCAAAAGTGGAGAGACAGACAGGTAGATGGAGAACATCACAATTTACCAAAGTGAGCTCTGTAGAAACCAGTGCCGGGGTCAGAAAACCTGCACTATAGCTGGTGCATTGGGGAGGCTGACTGGGACAACTCTGAGAGTTCATATCTCCAGGGGACCAGCCATAGGAGGAACCCCACACTCCTCTGAGCTTTATCTCCAGGAGACCTACCAGGTTCTCACAGTGAATATCAAAGAAAAAGCCTATTGTGTTCCCCTGCTCGGACCAGAGGAAAGGGAACCATTTAAAAATATGCCAGAGTGTTCTGTTCCTCTTAACAAAGCCTGGAGAAACTACTTAACAGAGCCTAAACAGCTGGGGTTTTATCAGTCTACTGGACCAAATGAAAGGGAAATACTCAAATCTAGCATGGGCAGGGAAAGAAATACACGACTTCCAGCTCCCTCCAGCCATCCTATATCACCTGAGAGAGGAAAAGAAACAAACAAATAAACAAACAAAACCTGAGAGGCAATAGAGAAAGACTGAGACCTCATAATAGAACCATCAAATACTTTCCCTCGCCCACACCTCACCACTACATTACTAAAAGACAATTTACAGCAGTTTCTTTTACCCATATACCATATCTGGCTATCAAAAAAATTTTACAAGGCATACCAAAAGTCAAAAAACACAACTTCATGACACTGAACAAGCATCAGTCCAAGCATAATAGGGATGTTGAAATGACCAGACTGGGAATTTAAAACAAATACAATTAATAGGCTATGGGCTATAATGGATAAAGTAGACAGGTAAAGAGCAGAAACATCAGATGGGCAATGTAAGCAAAATTACATGTAAGAAAATTTAGTTGACCTTTGCTTTGCTAATGTTTTAGTTATGACACCAAAGGCACAATCATGGAAGAAAGAACTGATAAACAACTTCATTAAAATTTAAATTTATTCTTCTCTACAAAAGACTCTGTTAAGGAAATAAAAAGACAAGACATAAAATGAAAAAAAAAAAATCTGAAAAAGACATCTAATCAAGAAATGCTATTCACTATGGAAACAGTATGGAGTTTTCTCAAAAAATTAAAAATGGAACTGCCATTTGACCCAGTGATCCCACACTGGGAATATATCCTAAGAATCCTGAAACACCAATCAGAAAGAATATATGTACTCCTATGTCCATAGCAGCGCTATTTACAATAGCTAAGATCTGGAAACAGCCCAAGTGCACATCAGTAGATGAGTAGATTAAAAAGCTGTTGTACACTTATACAATGGAATACTATGCAGCTGTAAGAAGGAAAGATCTCTTACCCTTTGAGACAGTATGGAGGGACCTGGAGAGTATTATGCTAAGCGAAATAAGCCAGTCAGAGAAAGACAAGTATCACATGATCTCACTTATATGTGGTATCTAATGAACAAAATAAATGGACAAACAAAATAGATCCAGAGACATGGAAGTAGGGAACAGACTGAGGAAACTCAGAGGGAAGGGGGAGGGGCAGCAGGATGAGATAAACCAAAGAACTTATATGCATATATGCATAACCAATGGACACAGGCAATACTGCGGGGAAGGTGGGGTTGGGGAGTGGGAGCTGGGAGGTGGGGGGTCAATGGAGAACAAAAGGAGGGACATCTGTAATACTTTCAACAATAAAGATAAATTTAAAATATAAAGTTATTTTTATTTCTGAAAAACTATGTTTTTATGATTTTTTAAAAAAAATGTTATTCAAATACAAAAAAACTTTTAAAACTCAATATAATAAAACACACAATCCCATTTTTAAAAATGGGCAAAAGCCATCTCATGAAAAAAGAAATATAAATGTCAAGGACAAAAGTAGCTCTGCATCGTATGTCCTTAGGAAACTGCAAACTAAAAGGACTGTGATGCCAGTGTACACCTGTTAGAGTGCCCAGTATCCAGAACACAGACAAAAGAGAAAAAAAATTAATATTGAATATCTTATACTAATTAAAAATAAAAAACAGATTTTTTTCTTAAGGTGGGAAAAATTATAAAAGAATTAATAAACTGATATTTCTTGAGGAAGCTCACAAGCAGAATTAGGTAATTTGCTGGTTTCCATGGTACCACATGCATAAGGCATTTTTTGTTTTACTGGCTGTACCATTCATACTCAGAGATTTAAAAATACAATACAGAGCATTTGGGTTTCCAGAAGAAAAGTACTGTTTATCCAGTTACATGATGGATAGCCCCTTCCCTCTGCTACCCAAGTCTTCCATATTCACTGACTTTTTTTCTTGTTAATCCTCACCCAAGGATATTTTTCCATTGATTTTTAGACCAAGTGGAAGGGAGGGATGGAGAGAAAAAGAGAGAGAAACATCGATGAGAGAGAGACATATCGATTGGTTGCCTCCTGCCTGCCCCCTACTGGGGATCTAGCCTGCATCCTCGGCATGTGCCCTGCCCGGGAACTGAACCATGACCTCTCAGTCAATGGGACAATGCTCAATCCACTGAGCCACACTGGCCGGGCTATAGTGATCATTATAACAGGTAATGCGTTTCTAGATCCTACTCCTTTCTGAGCTCTAACTTCCTGTATCCAATCACATCCTTCACATATCTGCCCAGATGCCCTATAGCATCCCCAAATCCACGTGTTTAATGTCAAACTCATTATCACTTTCTCCAAGCCAGCCCCTGATCTGGTTAATTCAATAATATAAACTCTGCTCCAGATAGAACTATTGAAATTATCCTTTACTCTTCAGTCTGCTTCACATCTCATACTCAGTAAATCACATATTCTGTCATTCAATCTTTAAAATGTCTCTCAAATCTGTCTTCTGTTTTCCAAAACACACATCATCATCTCTCACACATTACCACCAACAACCTCCTCTTGAAAGAATTCTCCAAGAAAATTCATTGACATTAAAATAAAGTTGAAATTGCTTATATTTCTCAAATGTCATCCCTCTAGTAAATTCTTCACATCTCCTAGTCAAAGGCAAAAGCTTCATCTTCTTCCTTCCCTCCTTTGTCCATAGCACTGTCATTTTTAGGATGTTATAGTGAAATGACTTCTCACCTATTTACTGGCTTGGACCTACTCCTGTGTATTAATTGTTTTTGTATTTCAAGTGTTCTTAATTATCCTTGGCTTATTGTAGGCTATCAAAATGCTTAGATAACTAATAACAATTTATGATCTAAATGTTGAAGATTTAAAAACATAACTAGAAAATTCCTAGGTGTAGAAGGAGAAATAAGCCTATTTCAAAACATAAATCCATGGTGATTTTTACTCACTTATTAAAGGATTAAGCATCTAAGATTTATATTGGTATTTTATTCATGTTTAACCTTTAGAGGAATTAGGTTGGCTTCCATGGTAATTAAAAAAGCAAATGCTATTCTTTAGGTAATTACAGAGGACGAGGAAGCCCTTCCACATCATGCCTGTGTGTCGCCCTCTGGCAACACCACACTGTGACATCAACTGTCTCTGAAGCCATGATAAATTACCTTTTGAAATCAATATTGAGTCCTATTTGTTACTTTTGTAGGTTCCATGCTTTATATCGAAAGACAAATGCCAAGATAAATTTAAAAAAGAATGCACAGCTCACATTCCATGTATGAGTATGATTTGTTTACTTTTGAATTCAGAAAGGCACCAATTATAAATTATTAACTTTTTAATACTTAGAAATTATAATTTAATTTGGCATAAATCATATTTGTGATCTATAACAAAAGGTCTGGAATGTAAAGTTACTTGGAAAAGATAATGGGTTGCATTACATGAATAGATATTTATAGTACATGTATATATTTATTATATTTATTTAATTAGATAACATAAAATATGTGATAGTTTTATGGTGTTGTGTATCAAATTCTAATATCTACTGAAAGAATAAGAAAGTATTTATGATATTTCTGGCTTATTGAAATGTTTTAGTATTGATGTAATTCTTATATATTAAAAATGTTTTTGTTTTTGTATAATATCAACACTATTTGTGCTTTATCATTTTACAAAGTGTTATTCATATTTCATATCATTTTTAAATAGTTAACGAATTTATACCTAGGTGTGACTTGTTATTCAAAGTCCAGTGTTATTTGCATAATATCACAATACTAGGTGGCATGGAGTGTGCTGAACACAGGATATACTGTGATAATATCACTATCATCCTTATGAAACAAATATTCTAAAGAACTTAACTCTTCACAAATTAAATTTTATGCTCCATTTGTACACATTAATTTATCAATGTAGTCTCAGAATTTAATTATCTTAGTTGTATGATTTCTTGTCTAAATTATTCTGAGCTATTTTTTTTTCTTTAAAGTAAAAACAAAATTTTGAAAATGCAGGTAAGGGCCTACTTTGAAGACTTTAGAAATAGCATTTTTTTTTTTTTTTTGAGGTAAGTTTTAGATTTTTCCTCTATTTTATTTTTTTATTAAATTTATTCAGGTGTCATTGGTTAACAAGATTATACAGGATTCAAGTGCACATTTCTATGATATGTGATCTCTATAGAACTAGCATTTTTAATATGTTATTAATTATACTCAATTATATACATATTACATTTCTAGAGAAAATCTATACATCATTTTTTCATCCTCAGAGAATCCTAGTAAGGAAAACCATTACAACTATATTCCTTTTTGATGTGGAAAATAAAATAAATATCTACTAAATAATATATCAAGTTGGTAGTCAAGATAGACCTCAAATCCATGTTCCATATTTCCTAATACATGCTCTGTTCAACCCCTCTATGTTTATAGTTTTATTTTGCTCTTGATCAAAGAAAATTTGACTTTAAAATAAAGTATCTATTAAATATTTCTTTTTATGGTTCCACACGTTCTGCTATTGGTGAAATAAAAGTAAACTTCTGAAGCACAATATTTTCCCTTCGCCTTTGCAACATGAGAGGTTCCCAAAGGTAATGTGATGACTGGTGAAATAGAGTCAACTTTGGAAAATTAAAAGTGGTCACAGAATAATGTCCCTAAACTCTTGCTTCTGCACCTAAGCAGGTTTTATTTTTTTCATAGACATAGAATTCTCCCAACATCCATTTAATGGATGTATATAAATATATGTAGACATACATATCTAAATATTATAGATATATGTACTCATTCTACCTGTCTATTAATCGGTCTACCTATCTATCTGTCTTTCTATCTACAATCTCTCCATGTATCAGGAATACAGATTCATTTTGAACACTAAAATGTTAATATTTTGGAGCCACTTTTATCTTGCAATAATCCAAATGTTAATGAACAAAGGATGGAGATGTTAAAAACTAAAAAAATACTGGAATAGGTTGGGAAGAAAAGTGTAATGAATGCAGTACAGATGCAGATATTTTGAGGTTAGGAGAAATTTAAGTAAATTGCAATCCAAACCCCTCTTATTATAAAAGTTCAGGAAAAAAAAATAAATGTACATAGCTTTTACATGTTAGGGATAGACCTAGAGCACGAGCCTTTGTATTTTGAGCTCATTCTGTTGCCACTCTTTGAGTTCAGTTCATTACATCATATTTTTTCTTTCTAAAGAAGGAAAACAGCTCTGTAAAATATCAGCAAGAAGGTTTAAGAATGAGTCATCCATCAATCTTTCAAGTAAGCCTATATAAACATGGGTTATTTTAAATGTTCTGAAATGGCAATATTCTCTACAGACTTTATCCCCAAATGATAGAGTATGACAGGTTAAACAAATAGTAAATGAAGGATTAAACAAATAGTTGATAAACGTAAACATCCATATGATGTCAGGCATTATATTTATTTGCTCCAAACTGTAAAATTAAATTTTCTCCATACTATAAACTTTCTCCATACTATAAACTATCATACAGTAAAAATTGGTGTGATAATCTTAGAGTAATTAAATTTATTATAAACACAGTCTAACTTTATTATTAAAGAAAGGAGCTTCATTTTTTTTTTAATGCATCTAAGAATGACCTCAAACAACCTCAGTATCTTAAATATTCAAACAAAACTTTGAAGATACAGAAATTCAAAGATTCACTTTGTATTTCCCTTAATGCAGGAATATGCTTGAGAATATACCACAAATCTACTTTCAGATTAAGAAAAAAATCTAATAATTATATTAAAGGTTGATTTTAAATACAAATCTTCAGTTATTGGTCTGTATTATCTTGATCAATTAGCTTATCATCTTTATTCCTTAGTAAATAATAGGAGACACTTAAAATCCTTTCAGTACATACTACAAATAAAAAATATTTAGCTTTCTCTTGATCGGTTATTTTCCTGTCCTCTATCTACCAACAAAAATGAACAAAACTCTCCCAACCTGCTCGTGAATGCTTTCCTCTCCTACCTTGGCAATGGTTTCATGAAGTTTGAAAACAGGATCTGTTTCTTCAATTTCTGTTGCACTTTTAGGGAAAATGGCCTCTGAGAGAAAACTTGGATCCTGTGGAAAGTAGAATAAAAGATTTAAAACTCTTCATTGATTTTTGTTTTTCAAGTGCTTATTGGATTTTCTTTAAAGATTCAAAAGGATTCTAAATTGCTTTAAGGTTTCTGTTGCTTGTTAGACTTCATTCTACTAATATAATTAACCAATCACAGAATATTTTTAAATTACATTGAGTTGAAATCTATCACTTTTACATTATTTGTATCTATAAAAGATATTTTTACTCAGAAGAGATAATTCTTTGCAGTTCTTCCCCTTTTTATAAAATGTAGATTTATATATAGAACAAGATATCTTGACTATAAAACCCACATCTGAAACCCCTTTTCTACTGAATATATTAAATTTTATTTTAAGTCTGGTAGAACGGGATATTCTCATCAACATGATTACCAACTAGAAAAGCCTAGACAAAAGTGTGCATGATATTTTAAACATTGAAAAACTTACTTCAAAAGAATAATAAGATACATTTTTGGTAGAATAGTCTCATGGCTTTACACACTATCAATAAAGTGATAACGTGTTATATCAGAACCTTAGTGTTAGATGTTTGAAATGAGTCAAAGAGAAACAGAAACTTTGTACTTGCAGATATAGACAAATTTCAGGATGCAAGGAGATCTGCCTGTGGTATGAATATTTATGCCTCCCCCAAATTCATATGTTTAAATCCTAATTTCCAAAGTAATGAGATTACGAGATGGGGGCCTTTGGGAGGTGACTGGGACATGAATACTTTATCCTCATTATTGAGATTAGTGCCCTCCTAAAAGAGGCCTCACAGAGCTCCCTGGCCCCTTGCTCCCTGTGAGTATATAACAAGAAATCTGCAACCTGGAACCGGACCCTCACCCGACCATGCTGGCCCCATAATCTTAGACTTCCAAAGTCTAGAACTGTGAAAAATAAACTTATATTGTTTATAAGCCATGCAGTCTAAAGCCATTATCTAAAACAATACTCTTATAGTCATCAACTCCATTAACATTCCAATAACATGATTATTATTTATCACATACATATAGCTCTTACTTAAAAACCTGAAGTAACCAGGATTATTTGTCTAAAAAATGGAAACGTTGATCCTCACCAACCCATTAGAGTTTGGTGTTCTCCTGTCAGAGTTTTTGTATCACTTTTTATTTACTTTTAGGTATCATTTACTTTATTACATTTTTGTTATATTTCTGTTTTTCTTACTATACTATGAGCCTTTTAAGACTTGGTATCTTTTTCTTATTAAAATAGACTAATATTATCAGACAACCTTGAGTAAGTCATTAATCTCTCAATATTATTATCATCATCCATAAAGTTGAAATGTAAATATACATGTCCTTCTCACTGCAAAGAGTTCATGTTCGCATCTAGCACAGAAACAAAGCTCTGTAGGGAGGAAAGGACTACAATAATACTGGATGGTGTTTGATTTTTATCACAGTTGTCAGGAATTGCTTTTCTATGTAATCGAGAGTTATAGTTTTAAATATTAAATTAACATAAATAAGTGTTTATATATTGAACTCTATATGATGTTTCTCTTTTAGAATCTACAACTGTTAAAACAAAGTTTGCAAACCACTGCTGTAGGTGACAGGAGGTCTTTGGAGGGTTTTGAATAGAGCAAGTGATATTTTCAAGTATGTATTGAGGATAGTACACACTGACACATTTGTGGAGATAAATTTTAAAAAGATGTGATGGAAGACCGGCAGGTGTGGCTCAGTGGTTGAGCGTTGACCCATGCACCAAGAGGTCACTGGTTAGATTCCCAGTCAGGGCACATGCCCAGGTTATGGGCCCGATCCCCAGTGGGGGGCATGCAGGAGGCAGCCAATCAATGTTCTCTCTCATAGATGTGTCCATCTCTCTCTCCCTTCCTGTCTCTCTAAAATCAGTAAAGAAAAAAAAATTAAAAAAAAAACAAAAACGTGTTGGAAAACAGGAAGTTTAGATAGAAGGCTATAGCAGTATTACAGTGAGAAAGAGTGAGAGATTAAAGCAGTGCTGTGGTAGTAGAAATAGATAGGAGGAGATGAGTTTGATAAATGTTTAAGAGATAACATTTGTAGTACCTGATGATTTACTGGATGTGAAGTCCTAAAAAGGAGTCAAGATTGATTTGATTTGATCTAGATTGAATAATCCGTATGGATAAAAATTTCTTTAATTTCAAAAATTTAGAGACCAATGAAGGATTAGGAAAGAAAAGAAATTAAATTTTAAACATTTCAGATGAGGTATTTTTGGGACATCTGCGTGAAGTTTTCCCAGAGGGTGAGTGACTGTATTGTTCAAGACCAATATGATTCAAGACCTATGTCTGGACTGGAGCTATCACAATAATTTGAGAAGTATGTACATGGTAGTTAAAACGTAAAGGGGACCACTTACAGACTTAGAATTATTTTCTGTGCAGCACAGATATCTGAATGACACAAGATCTCTGAATGGCACTGATATTTAAGGTTGAAGAATAAAAACAAAACCCATGAAGACCTTTTAGATGAGATCATCAGAGAAAAAATAAAGAGAACCATGTGAGTGTGATTTCATGGGAATCAAACAGGTAGAGAATGTCTGGGAATGAATAATCAATGCTTCAAAGGGAGTAAAGAAAAACAACAAAATGAAAATTATTCATTGGAAATTGCTTTTCAGATGTTCCTGGTGTCTTTCATCAGGGGTTTCTACGGATTCATGAGCGCAGTAGACAAAATGCAATCAGTTGAGTAGTAAATGTGAGGAGAAGAAATAAAACATCAACTGTGAACTGTATTGTTCTCTCTAAAAATTAAGATTAGGCTGAGGAGTTAGAAAAAGTAAACACTAGCTTTAAAAGTTCAAGAATCAAGGAACAGTTTATTTGTTGTGTCTTAGACAGGATTGATGCAGATATCGTTTTAAAGTGAGAGAAAGCATCCAGAGGATAAAGACTTTTAAAATACAAGACAATTTGGGGGAAATAAATGCATCATAGCTCAGTTACCTTACACAGAAAACAGAATTGTAAGTAGATAAACCACTGATGAGAAAGACATTGAAGTCAGGATCAGATATGGTGGAAGAAAGTGTTAGCACATACATAGAGGTGAAGAAAAGAAAAATAAAACCCTCAAAGGTCATATTTAATTTAGTTCTAGACCGGATTGAGTTGACTAAAGTTCAACTCATTACCCTATCAAAATATACCCTTTATATTTTTTTAGAAGTAATCATTTAAAATATTAAGTTTATATAGGCTTAATGGGTATTGTAGTAATCAGTGGCTTTGTGTGGTAATGTACACATACCTACTCTTTATAGTTGGGACTCAATGAGCATAACCTGAAATAAACAGAATAATAATAGTACTTTGCATATACCAGCACTAGGCTAAGTGCTCTACATGTATCACCTAATGAAATCCACATACCTTTATGGTAGAAACTATTATTACCTTCTCTACAAATGGGGGAATGGAGAAACAATGTTTCAGACACTAGCTCAAGAGCATTCCATAAGTAAGTGGTGGAGTCTGGATTCAAACACAGGTTTATTTGACTCCATAGCCCACACGTTTATTCTTACACCACCTCTCCTTATTACCCAAGTTCCTCATGGCTTTTACATTTAAGTAAGAAAGGATGATTTCCCCTACCTCTTGTTCCAATTCCCTCCAAGCCTTAGTCTACTCTACATAAGCAGCACAGACGCTATGTACAGTTTAAAGGATATAATCAAAGACTCCCTGCTTAGACTAAATAAAGTTGAATCCAAAAAGCCCCATATGCACTTCCTTCTATGCGAGATTCTCCTTTCTGCAATCAGAGAATATACACATCAATACTTAAATTTAATATATAAAATTAAAACACTTGCGGGCTTTGAATGGCACTGAGATTCATAATGTGCTGGGCTAAGGAAAGAAAGTAATTACAGCCATAATATTTGAACATAACATTCTTATCACTGTTCCAAGTGAAAAAGACCTGGGATAATGTGGAGTTTGAATAGAAGTATAACAATCCAAGGGTCAAATGTGGAACAATATTAGGATATTATTTTCTAAATTCACTCATTTTGTTCATTTCAATTATTTTTTCTGGTTCTAGGAAAGTTCACAGTATTGGCTTTATTAAAAATATTCAAAGCACCTTTTATAGTTCTGGTCATATTGATCTAGTGTCCTAAATTTAGATCTGGATAATACATTAGAAATCTAATCCAACCCAAATATACAAAATAAAACATGGAAAATTCAAATGATTAAAAATTTTTTACAGTGCCACAAAATAGTTATTGGAAAACCAATGCAAAAAATAGGCTCTGGGTATGTATACATTTTAAAAAAACTTTTCCTTTTCTCAAAAAGTATTTTGAGGTGGAGATAATAATTGTAACACAAGACTTAAAAATGTGAATCAGCCTGGCCAGTGTGCCTCAGTGGATTGAGCATTGTCCCATGGACGGAGAGGTCCCAGTTAGATTCCTGGTCAGGGCACATGCCCGGGTTGTGGGCTCAATCCCCAGTGAGGGGTGTGCAGGGGGCAGCTGATCGATGTTTCTCTTTCACGTTGATGTTACTATCTCTCTCTTAATAAAGATTAACTATTCTATACAGTAAAACAAATGAGTAGTGTTTGTTAAGGCCTCCATGTCTTTGCTGCCATTGTGAACAGAAGAAGAATAACATTTGACAATGCCTGACACAGTGAGCAGGCCCCTGTGGAGGAATCCCACAAAGATTGGTTGTATTAACAGGTTAACTTAAGAAATGACTGGATCCAAAGTCTCATTGATCAGCCCATAACTTCTACGATCTTATAACATTAATTATATACAAAATTGTTATTAAGTCCACAAATAAGTTATAAAGAGAAAACATCTCTTTTCACATCATATCCTTTAAACTTCTTTGAGAACTCTTCAGGTTTTGTTTTCAACAAAAGAAGAGGGGAGAGTAACCAACTTACTGATACGTTTAACATTGTGCAAGAGACCAATGCAGTATGGCATCACATCAGGCAGGAAAGAAAAAAAATATTACTATGCACGATTATTTTTTAGTCACTCCTGAACAGAGCTGTCTGAAGCTGGGATGCCGTGTAGCACGCGTTTCCCCTCAATTTGTCACAGCATAAAAGACAGAAAGATGTCTGAGAAATCAGCAACCTTTTTCAGAAACCAACCACTGATTGCCTGCAGGCACTTTGCTGCCCATATTTGTCACCGGTGGTCCTGCACCTCTGTCATCATTCCCTGAGATTTTAGGGGAGACACATTCCTGGCCTGTTCCCGCTCTGGTGGCCCTAGCCAACCCGGGTGTGCCTGCATAGCTCCTACCTCTGCCTCTGTCCTCACACGCTCGTGCGCTCGGTGTGTCTCCTCCTCTGTTTTGGCAGACTTACTGGAGTTAGGGACCAGTAAGGTCATCTAGGATGATCTTATTTGAAATCCATAATTTAATTACATCTGGACAGATCCTTTTTCCATAAAAGATCACATTTACAGGTTCCAGGGGACATATCCTTTGGGGGACCACCATTCAACACAGTACAATTACCATGTCTCCGATGGGCTTTCTATACGAAAGCTGAAGAAGGTTTCTAACAAGACATCGAGATTTCAGTTATAATTCAGACTTGACTCTTTCTTCTCTCCTTTTCAAGAATATAAAATTGAGGGATTTTTCATTTGTAAAGTAGTCTGTAGGTGACACAGAAGTAAAAACTGTTCTAATTAAGTAGTTGCGGATTTGCTACTAATTAAAAGTATTTTCTAGTTGGGAAAGGTGTTTACACAGGTATACAATTTTCTAAAGCTATCTAACTTAAGATTTGTGCATTTTATTGTGTATAAATTATGTCTTAAAGGAAAACAACCTTCCTCCATAAGGGACATTACTATCGTCTCAAAGAGATTCTTCTTGCCTCTTTTTTAGTGAGGTTTGGTAAGTTCTGTTACAAATTTATTCAATGTTTTAAAGTTCTCTGTGTTGCTTTATATACAATATTTTATGATATCCATGACTGTTTAAGTTCAGTCAAGTATTATTATTATTATCCTCATTTTATGGATGAATAGACTAAGATTCAGAGACATTGTGTGACTAGATTCTACTATCCTAGTAAGTAGTATAGCCTGGGTTAGAACTCAGATCCTAATCTCCATTCTGCTGCTTTTTACACTCTATCACCCTGCATCTCAAGTGCCCAGCTCTGCAGTCAGACCTAGATACTAGAGAGGACACTATAAAAATAGCAAGACAAAATATGAAGTGTTCAAGCCTGTGAAACTAAACTGGATACAATAAAGATTGCTTTGAGGTTTAAAAATCCATGATAAAGTTCTACACTTAAGTCACTGGCTGATGAGCTGCATTGTGGTAGTTGTTGAATAAACAGAGCTATAGATGAATTCTTTTATTTCCCTTTGTGGTATCTACACTTTCCAAGGCTAAACTAAATGTGTATTACATATAAAAGGCTTTTATTAATAAACTCAGTGAAGTCATTCTTGGTAACCACAGGAAAGGGAGATATAAAGGATATGAGTAATCTCAAAGAAATAACATTTTATCAACTCAACAAGTGTTAATTACTAAATAATATAAAAAATATCAACTATTTATAAAATGAATGCATTATACATAATCTACTCATCCTTTAATTCTCCTGAAACTTCAAATTAAAATAAAAACCTGAAAGTTTTTATCTGAGGGAGGAATACTAAAAACTAAAACAAAGTCTAGCTAGAGAAATGTGAGTTCAATAATAATAATTTTTGTAGCTGTCATTTATAGAATGCCTATTATGTGCTGTACTGTCAGGAAGTGAATACTTATGTATTTCTACATGGTTAGGGTTTTCTGAGCAAATTTTAGTGGAACCTGTATTAAATATCGCCTTGGAAGTTAAATGATGACTGAATAGATAGTCATAAAAACTTGGAGAGATTTATCCTCCCAGGAGGTATGTTTTTACTTAAAAGGGGCATAAAATGCAGAACCCTGGAAACACACCATTACATTAAATTGAGAACACTGCATAACATATAAGATTATATTCCAGAGGGTAAGAATCCCAGACCTTCACTTTTTCCAAGAAGAATTTGTTTACCTTAGGGAAATTAAGTTTCTCTCCCTCTCATAGAGAGGAGGGGGGCACTGTGTATATAAATTCCCAGATTCATATTTTCAGGGTTTCTGCACTTTATTACAGCTTAGAAGCCTGTCTATCTGTCTCTTATTGCTTCACCCCAGAAGGAGAAGAAAATGGGATGTAGGGAACCAATTAAGTTATTGCTGTAAATAATAACTTTGATCTCTGCTCAAGAAACCTCATGTTTGCATTCAGGATCATATGAATGACTATAGATAATAAAAACATGTCGGTATTAGGAGCTTTAATAACAATAGTAACAATAATAACAATGCTCTTATTAATTAACATAAGTAAATATAATAAATGTATAAGTATTAAATAAACACAATAATTAATTTTAAAATACTAATATCCATTGAATATATATTTTGAATATGTAATATTTCTTATATTAAAATACATAAATTCATTTATATTATATAGAAATATATACTATTTATGCAATAAATATAAATTATATAATATTTGCCTATTGCAAATGATCAAGAATCCTATAATATTTATATATAATAAATACACAACACCATCTGCAAAATGAGTACAATAATTTTGCATCATAAAATCATCTAAGAATTTAATAAATTGATATATGTAAAACACTTAGAATAATGTATAAAACTATTCATTTATATAGCAAATCTGTCAGACAGGTATTATTGTCCTCAATTTGCAGATGGAAACTGAACCACAGAAGGATAAAGAAATTTGTCTAAGGAAACACATTCACTCATTGGCAGGGTTTTAATCCAAGTATATGACTCACTCACTCTCATTCAATTTCTTGTTCATTAAAAGCCAGTCCACAGTGGTAGTGTAGTCTAGCCCGTAACAAAATGAGGCAAATAATAGTGCAGAAAGTTAATTTTTTCATGAAATTAACTATATTCTAACTAAAGAGCTGTAATTTTTCTACAATTGTGTTTTGTCTGTCTTTTAATATTAAAACATGTTTTCTTTTATAAAATCAGAAGTAGATAGCAGTTTCTGTTTTTTGTTTGGTCTTAAATGGTAAATTTAGGTTCGTACTCTATGTCAGTCTCAGTGTTTTTACTTTATGATTCATTTTATTTGTCCTCAAATAACTTTAAAATCTGAGAAGTAATGATTAAGTCCTTCAGGCCCTTTCATTATATATCATTGGTTTTAGAGATAAAAAGATTGATTTTCAGTGCATTTATTCAAGTTTTCCATGGTTGTGTACCTTGTGTCAGAATTGAAATTTCAACTTTTGTCAGCTAAATCTTACACGTGCATTAACACTTACAACACTGTATCCAGCCATGTAATTCTACTCCCGTCACGTGCCACATATGTTTCGGTCAAGGAGGGACCGCATATATGATGGTGGCCCCATAGATCATAACAGAGCTGAAAAATTCCTATCTCCTAGTGACGTCATCGCTGTCCTAATGTCACAGCACAATGCACTGCTCATTTGTTAGTGATGACGCTGGTGTAAAGAAACCTACTGCACTGCCAGTCCTATAACAGTGTAGCACATACGACTGTGTACAGTATATAATACTTGATAATGATAATAACAACTATGTGGCTAGATTATTTATTTACAACAGTATTTTTTTTATCATTGTTTTAGAATGTACTCTTTCAACGTATAAAATTTTTTTCTGTAAAATAATATTAACAATGTTAAACTGGTGGCAAGGAGCCTCCTACATCTCCTGTTTACCTCTTGGTTGCATCATTTTCTCTTGCACCTGATTTAATCGCGTGTTGTTTTGTACAGTAACATGCTGCACAGGTTTGTGGCCTGGGAGCAACCGGCTACACCATACAGCCTAGGTGTGCAGTAGGTCATACCACCTAGGTCTGGGTAAGTGCGCTTGATGACATTCACAGGATGAAACTGCCTAATGCCTCATTTGTCAGAGCGCATCCCCGTTGTTAAGTGGTGCATGGCTGTATTTCAGCAATGCAGCCTAAGAAGGTTAGTAGGCACTTTCATGGCTTCCAAACAACGAAAAATAATTAAACTACTTACCTGAAACCCTTTTCTACTGAAGTAAAATCTACACAGCAAAATGTCAAAATAATGTCTGAACATTAGGAGGTGAATTGTCAATATTCGTGCTAAATATTACTTAGCAGAAGATCCTAACACTCCCAACACTTAAGTGTAAACTGACCATAAAAGATGTCTTGTAATTTAAGCCAGAGTTCCTAAGTTGTTAACCTAAGTACAATTTAAAATAAATATTCACATGCACATTCTGTGTAGGTAAAGTATTAGGGAGGGTTGTGGGGGTATTATACTCCCCTTGAGAATTACTGATGAGCAAAAAACATATATATAAATATACATATTTTTTCCCTGAAGAAAATATTTATAGTTATACCCTAAACTAGATACGGTCAATCCTTGTGCTCTGTAATATACATTGAAAAAAATATTTTATGTATTATGAAAAATAACACTGTTAATGAAAACATACTGTAAATATTAGCTCAAATAATCCTTATAATAACCATATGAAGTAGATAATATTATTATCCCACTTTATAGATGAAGAAACTAAGGCACAGAGAGTTTAAATATCTTGGTCAAGCAGTAAAGCTGGAAAATGAACCAGTGTTCTTCACCATTATAAAATACACTGTCTATAACATACTGCTAAAAATTATAATAAAGTATAATATTGACTTATACATTTTTGAGAGTCTTTTCAGGTGAGAAAAAATAAAATCCACGTTCACGTCATATACCTGTCATATATGAATGAAAGACACAACTATGTGCAATGTTACAGTGTAAAATCTTTGCTTGATGTTCTTAGCCTGAAAATCCATCTCTTCTTTAGTACTTTAAATACATGTTTTTAGTTTTAAAAACAGCATATATGGTCCGGTTGGTGTGACTCAGTGGTTGAGCGTCGACCCATGCACCAAGAGGTCCCCAGTTCGATTCCCAGTCAGGGCACATGCCCAGGTTGTGGGCCTGATCCCCAGTGGGGGGCATGCAGGAGGCAGCCAATCGATGTTCTCTCTTATCGATGTTTCTATCTCTCTCTCCCTCTCCCTTCCTCTCTAAAATCAATAAAGGAAAAACAACAAAAAACAGAATATACGAAACTAAAACTCCCCAAAATATTTTGGATCCTTTTACTAATTGAGTTAGGCAATAGAAATGTTATCTCCATTTTCATATGGAGTTTAAAGAACCGTGAAATAAAGGAGGCATGAACATAACCTCAAGCCATTGAATGGTTAAATGAGTGCTCTTTTCAACTTGCCTTTCTTTTTTTTTTTTTTTTTATTTCTTACTTTTTAAAAAAATCCTCACCAAGGACTTGCTTAGAAAGAAGAAGGGAGCGAGAGAAAGAAACATCCATGTGAGAGAGAAACATGGATCAGTTGCTTTCCTTATGTGGCCCGACTGGGGATCAAACCCGCAACCCAGGTATGTGCCCTGACCAGAATCTAATCAGCAACCTTTTGGTGCACAGAATGATGGTCAACCAACTGAACTACTCCTTCTGGGCTTGCCTCCTATCTTCTGAGAGATGGATTTCCATTAAATATCAGATGCAACATGGGTGATTATAAATTACGTCACAGTCAATGAGCTGGATTCCTGCAGGAGGTACCAGGAGGAGCCACTGTGAATGAGGGGTTGGCATTCATGGGGCTCAAGCAGCAGCTATTTACCAGCTCGACTAACATTTTTCAGTCATAACTGGTTCAGCTCTAGTGGTGCACACTGGCTGCTCATAGCAGGAGGGAGCAGCACCCGTGGCATGGTAACAACTAACACTCTATCCATCACTGAAAATGCAGGATGCACACAAATATGTTTGCAAGGTAGAAAAATAAAGGGTATTCTCAGATCTTGGAAGGAGACAAGTTTTCTCAAAGAATGAGGGATTCAAACTTTAATATGGTCTTTAGTAAGACGTGGTCTCTCTGGTTAGGTATCCAATTTAGCAACAGCACTTCTTGGAGGTCAGAGCTTGTTAGCCTCCAAAAAGCTTTCTGTGGAAGAGTCAGTGCTTTTCTCAAGGCTGTCTTTAATCAACTGTGAAAGAAATGAGGGATTTAAAGGGCTTGAAGTTAAGGGCAAAAGAATCTAAACATCAGGTTAAGAAGAAACAAATACATTATTCAAATCCTGAGAGAAATGTAGTCCTTCAGAGTCCGTCTCCCAGAAATAGGAAGAGATTACCTTTATAGCCGTGACCTCAGGTTTCATAATCTGGGTGAAAAACCTGGGGAAATTAAACCTGGAACATTAGCCTTTCTGAAATCTTACCATATATTTTATTGCTTTTATTTTTATTTTTATTTAAAAACATTTTTTGTGGGGGTAAATACTAAGCCCAATGTAGGTAAAATTGTGGAGAAATCAGAGGAGCACAATTGTGTAAATGGTTAGTTTACATCCCTCCATACCTCCTCCCCAATCCCCTTGTTAAAGCTCACCCCATTGACATTTCATTTAACAACATATGCATTACTTTACATTAATACAGTCAGATATCCCTAGGCAGATTTTGTATTTCTATTCCTGTTACTACTTACTAAAAGCTAAATGAAAGTCTTTATTTCCCTGTATATCCCAGAAAAAAAAACAGGTAGATTTAATTTCAAGGACTTAAAATAATTTCTGAAATATCTTAAGTTTGGGGCAATGTTTTCCTCTAGCTTTAATGGATTCATTTTAACCATTCATTCTATTCATTCATTTGGAAATCAATAAAGAAACCAAATTAATTCTGTAATTCACTAAAGCAAAATTCCCATTTAATTGAATAAACAAGTGTTAAAGAAAAGAATCCCAGTGGATAAAACATGTATGGCTACATCTGTCTCTTGGTAGAAGTCTCCAGAGACTATACTAAGCAGGATTTCAAAAAATGATCCAGCCTCCAATACAGAATAGACAATTTCCTTTGTGAATTAAAAGTATAAAAGATATGCTTTTAGTTGATTTCTGAGAGCATCTTAATTTTCATTTGAGAATAATCAGTTATCTCTATTTTCCCAAGAACTCATTTAAAGACAGTGAAATTAAAAAGGCATTGATGTTGTACTTTTCAAACAATGGGTCACTTCTGATTATACTTCGATTGACCATTAAACTTTCAGACTTAAAACAAATTGCCTTCTTTTTCTTTTTAATTTGGACCCAATTTCCTGCTGCCCTCAGGTCACTCGATGATAATTAATTGATTTATGAATCAACTGAAAGAAGATGCAAATTGAAAAGGGGGAGAAAAACTGTTTGTTTTTTAAAAATTTATGACTAAGGTTTTGGAAATCACTCAATCTCTCTCATTATATATATCCATAATTTAGCAAATTTCACATTTATAAGGTATTTTAGGTATGTTAAATGCTCAAATTTAATTTCATTTTAGGTTATTTATCATTTGCCTCTGGGGAAAAATTCTAATCATAGTTACTACATCACACTCTCCAATTACTAAGTTATTTCACTGTGAGTTGATAGACTGCCCAAATCTGAAGAGTGGTCATAATTCTCACCGGTCTCTCAACACAGGCAGCACGGTACACTAAGTTAAACAGGACTTTTGGACCTGAGTTTGAATTCTGATTCTGCTATTTACTATGGTGGCTTTGAGCATGCACTTGAACTCTGACACCCAGTTTCTTATCAGTGTTATTAGAATCTTGATATCATGTATTAAGAGTATTATTGTGTATTGTCATTATAGTTATGCATTAATGACATATCTTAGTAATATCTATGATAATAATAGTTATGTTATTATTCAGTACAATTAAATGAGATAATAGAATAAACAAAACAGAAAGGTAGCTGGCACAAAGCCACTTCTCAATAAATGCTAATGCTTATTACTTTTATATTAATGGGTTTTATAAAACTCTGTATTCCCAATGCTTAGTATGATTTCAAATACATTAATAAATGCATGTTTATTTGAACTTAGTATCTTTGAATTTTTATTAGAATCAAACATGATGAAAAATTTCATTAAAAAATGGAAAAGTTGTCTTTTTTCATTAGTCAAGAATGTCCAGAATACTGTATTTTGGAGAATTTTATAGCATAATTTGAGGATTAAAAACTCAAAATGGCAAATAATAATACTCATACACTGTACGCGTAGTAAGCAGGAAGCCAAGGGCTTATATGTGTGACCATCACAGCCACCTGTGCGGTCACTGGTGAATGTCCTCAATATTGTTAGCCTTTCCCCCTCATCTGTAACAGTTAAACAAATGTTTATTGAGCCACATGTCATCACTTATCCAAGCACAGAGAAGAATAAAATACAGCCAATGAGAAGCAGACAAACAAGAGAAAAAAGACATGAAGCTATAAATACACAAAAATGTGCATAACTGTGTATGTGCATTTTTGTGTGTAGAAAAAGAAATAAAGACAAATAAAATTTACTTAATCAGATGCTCTAGAAAGATATATGCACACATATGTGTATTCAGTAAAAGTAGATTTGCATGTACATGTATATATGTTGTATAAATATGTGCATGTTTGTTTACACCTGTATGAAGAAATAAGCTTTACTTAAAGTAAATGATAAAACAGAGGCAATCAATTACAGGATGCTAATCCCAAATAATGGATTGAAGGATTTAGGGAAGGCATCTGAAAAGAATACTTTCTGAGCTTAATCTTGAAAGGTAAGATGCAATCAGAAAGAAAAGGGGTTAGCATATTTCAAGCAAAAGAAAAAGCACGCTAAAAAGCAGACAGATGAAGAACTCCTTGCTCTGTAGCTGGATACTCTGAGTTTGATGTTAATAAGCTAAAATGAGGAACAGTGGCAAGGAAATAGTGATGGAAAGTCATTTATAGTTTTAATACACCTTCAAGAGATTTGGACGTTATTTGGAAGATAATCAGGAAACACCTTTAAGATTTAAAACAGGGAGAGAGGAAGTTTGACTAGATTATTTCAGTGGCATCTCAGTTCTAACATTCTATGATTTTATCACAGGTATAGTACTTGAAAGATCTTTTTTTCCAAAACAGTTTGTGTATATAAACTCACTCTAAAATATATAACAGAAACTCATAGCCATATATATTTACTACTTTTATAAATTATGTCTTGGCCACAGTGTGGTTATAAAGTAGAAAATAAGTATTATTTTTACAGTTTTTATGAATGTATGATGGAAAAGATACTTGTTAAACAAAGCAGTTACAAATGAAAGAGCCCATATTTGATTTTGAAATTGTCAAATGTTTTTATGATTACAGTTCAATAATGCAAACTATTACCAACAGAATGTGAAGATAAAATCTATTTACAGCAAGTCATCATAGATCATTTTGTACAAAATAGAGCTCTTTTCCTGTTAGCCTGACTGCAGTAACAGAGTTTTCTTTATACAGTTGCATTCAGTAATGTCCAAAATACGAAGGCCAGTTCAACAATGATTATTTTCATCTTTATTCATGTAATTATCCTTCTTCTATAATGGCATGCCATCAGATTCTATGTTGTTTACAGAGCTCCTCTAAGTTTTTAATTTACTAAGAATGAGGAAAGCTGATAAAAATCTGCTTTCATCCGATGATCATCTGTTTTCTTATTTTTCAATTAAATGAGATAATGTATGGTTATGTCTTTACACAGATAAATGAATAATAGTAACATCTCAACAAATATACATTTATTAACAATATTTAGAAATTATTTTTCAGCTCCCTACCTTAAACTTAGAATTTATATTTCAGATCTGGAAATTAGGAATTATGTGAATCTGTCTTTTTCCATCAGAATAAACTGTAGCACAAGGAAGGTGACTGACTCACCCAGTATGAAGGGACTAGTTAGCGGGGTATCTTGAGACAGACTACAGATGCTAAGGCTCTGTTTAGAGAACCCCACTCGCTCCAGTCACCGCACTGCCGTTCCATATCACTAGGCAACTTTTCTAAACTGCCCATCAAAATGAGGCGGCATTCATGACACGAAATGCCTAAGGACTTGCAGTAGGAAGGGAGGTGGGAGAGGAAAGGACTTTGTGAGTACATTTTCTCTCAGCTACACTGCATAGCCTCTGCATTTTGGTCCATAGCTAAATTCACACACTTTAATGAGATTTGTAAAAGGCTGAGAATAGGAGAAACACTTCAGCAGTGTTTTCATTGTTAACGGTATCCCTTCAAGTGGAAGAAGCATACACACAGTAACAAACACCCATACACACATGTGGGTAAAGTACAAAGATGAAAAAGAAAGTATATAATGCACTCCATTTCTTTAATAAAATTAATGTCCTATCTACATAGTTTAACTTTCTTCAGTGAGAAACTTTCTCACGCACCCTTGATTGGAATCATCTAATTTTTAAATAGAGGTCTTTCATTTTTGATGAAAATCCTTGAAACTCTTTTTTACACTCTTCACTTCTCACAATGTTACAAACTACACACAATTATTTCTTCTACCTGCTAGCTCTGATGGATGGTGACAATGAAACCAGTGTCATGATTTAACCCCCATGTGGGCTAATAGGCTTGTCACTGAACACATTTTCTTTCTGGGTCTTCAATTTTATCCTAGTTAGTGGTCTTGAAAATATGCACTGCTGTCCAAAGGTAAACCAGCTCAACACAAAAAAAATGGCTCGGTGCAAATAATGCTCACTACCAAGAACCAAGTCACAAGGGGCTTGGGTCAGTGGAATCGCCTTTTTGTGTGTATGCATTACGGTATTGTCATGAGAGAGTGAGGCATGTCAGCATTTATTTTGATTTGTAAATATTTTAGAAATAATAAGAGTAAATGATAGAAACAAAATCTAAGTTAAGCAAAGGGGCAAAGTGTTAATATTTGCTATTTTTACTATGATGCCACCCTGAAAGTAGTTAAAAATTTCCATAAAACAGACATACAGTAATTTGTGATGGAAAAGTAAAAGATAATTCGCATGAAGTCAATCCATTCTAAAACCTATATATTATTAAATCAGCCTGTATTTAAAATATTTATAAAATAGTTCACACCCCTACACAACTGCTCCAAAAGTGCTGAAAGGATTGTCTGATTTTGCATTCAAGGGGTATGCCGAAGTCCGGGGAAGCATGAAGGAGAAAGAAACACTGGGAGAGAAGATAAAAAGAAAAGCAGAACAAAAATACTTTTTGTGCCTGCACTGCAGGATCTCTGTCTCTTTACAGAATGGATTTCCTTTTCAATAAAGAAAGCACTGGCCAAAGGAACTCATTTTGCAAATACATGGCTTGTAATAAATTATGCATTCTGGACTTTAAAAAAATATATGGATAGGAAATGTAGATTTAGGAAAAATGAAATTAACATTTTAGTTAAGAGATGAAGAGGGAAAATATTTTAATAAAAAGGATACTTTTTAATTAATTAGCCCATAGCCCACAATCTGAAATTGCAAAGTATTATCTTTCATTAAATAAAAAACAACAATAAAAATAACCCCTAATATTATCTGTGAACCATGACATGCAAGAGAATGTACATTCTGGTAGCAATGGGAATCGAAAGATAGGATTCTAGTCCAGGCTTTGCCATGGACATCGTGACCTTAGCAAATTCTTAACATTATTGCACTTTAGCTTTAGTTTCCAATTAATGTGGGGCACCGATCTTCCTTTAAATTCTAAAGTTCTCAGATTTTAGATTTGGTACCCTCCCCCCACCCCCCACACACGTATCACCTGTCCCTCTGATTCTAACCATTGTTTCTCAGTCCTGGCTGCACATTAGAATCACCCACACAGCTGTTTTAAAAATCACTGATCCTGGGCCCCACCCAGATAATTAAATTAGAATCATAAGATTGACCTTAAAAGATACCTTTCAACAAAATCCCTATTATTGGAAGTCAACCTCTTCTCTCTTTTGGGGGTGTGATAGAGAAAGAAAGGCATAATCACAGGTTGTTAATAGATGCTTGTTTATAACAATTTTGAACAACATGGGAGCTGTTACCTAATTTTATAGCATTTCAAACTACTTTTACTTACTCTTAGAAGTAAAACATACTAAAAACTATTAAATATATTGAATCCCTTATCCTGCTTGTATTTCTATAGACTGTATCGCCTTTACCAACAAAACAGACATGAGGTTACATCTGGTGTATATATGTGAATCTACCAAGAAGCACACAAATGTGATTCCATCTCAAATTGTGAGTGGAAGAAAATTTTCAACGTCAACAAAAATGCTTTAATTTAGCAGAGTGGAAGGAAAAGTCTAATTATAAAAGAAATACATACTAACATCATCCATGTAAAATACTGAGAAAACATATGAGAACAATACAATAAAATTCAATAATGGATATAAGATTATAAGTGACTTTTTCTCTTAAACTATTACTTGCTTTCCATAGTCTCAATAACGTGCATGTATTATTTTTATAAATAAAAACACTTAAATTGAGAAAATATATAGCCTAAGTTTTTGTGGAACTGTCATCCGAAAAACATTTGGCTTCGTGTCAGAATTTTCCTCATGCTCATAAAAGAAGCCAGACTTCACAATACACCTGCTTCCTCTCCTCTGTGTCATTTCTTTTTATATTCATTGAGTGAACCGCAATTCAATAGCTTTTGTGGTCGTCTTCTCTTTTCTCCCCATTTGGTGTGGCACGAAAGACATTTCAAAAGAAAAACAACATAAACAACTCAATTGCTTGTTAAATTTTATGTTAAGGATATGCACTGACCCAGCAAAATCACCAAAGACAGGCAGACATGCTGGCTGAAATTTAAGCATCCCTGCCCACCTACTTGTTGTTTTCAGAGAAAGCAAGTAGTGACTTGAAATTGCTTTGCTCTTCTCTGACATTTGAGCTAGGAAAATCAAACCAAGGAAAAGGAATGGAAGTATGTTAGGTTTTCCCTGCACTGGTCTATTTGTCTTAAGTAGAGCCAAATTGTAAGAAACATCAAGAACAAATTCAACACAGTCCTTTCATGTATCCGAACACAGAGCTGGGATGCACAGACAGTAGAAACCAGACCTGTGGTGTCACAATGCCCTGTCCAACCAGGGAGACCCCTTAGTACAGGCAGTGGTTTCAATAGCAAGGGATTTTGCAATGTTATTCTTCAATTATAAATATGCTAGCTGAATTTACACGGAAGGAAATACCTTTGTCCTGAATGTGACAAAAAAGATCTCCATCATTTACTATCCCCTGTCCCCCTCAGTTCTTTTCTGACATCTTGGCAGCAAATAAGTTCTTGTGCAAGGAAAGGACATTTTCCAGTTACTTTGACCTTTCTTGGCCCATCTGAAAAGGGAGACCAATACTCCCTTGTCCTCCAGACATTAGGATTTCTCCTTCAGTTCTTTTGCTTTTCTATCAAGCAGTCCTCACCAAATTCCTTGATATAGTTCCTGCTTCTAACCCGTGTGCTGGGGCATGAAATATTCATTTCTATTCTGAGGAGTTCTTCATCAGATTTAAATCCTCTGGCACTTTAAAAGGCAATAGCTCAACTCCTTTTGGAGCTGCAAGGTTGTTTCTATTCTGTTCTTCTTCAGCGCGTTCCCTCTGTTCCTCCAGGACACATAAAATACAGTGGCAATATAAAGAACAGTTGATAGAACTTGCTGAGAGGATCAGATGGCTATGTTGCTGGCTTAAAGAATGGAGTCCTGGGTTTAAGCGCTCTTTCTTGCCAGCCTTGGGAGAGAAAAAACTCCTTTGGGTTCTCTCTCACCAAGAGATGCTGAGTTACGGGGCATCACTGTGAACAGAGCAATGCTTTTATTCTCCCAGAGGATATGCTCTATTGAAAAGCTCTGTAATTCAATAATTTATTATAAAATGCAGAGATAATATAGGCTGCAATTCATTGTTCCACCACATCAAAATGGGAGGCTCTGTGTACAAGCATAATGTAATGTTGATTAAAATGGGTGAAAAACAAGCAATATACATCTTAGGTGTTTTCAGGCTGAGGAGGAAATGAAGGTTATAGAAAGTAAGTTCAGTAAAACAGAGATCAGACCTATGATTAGCTTTAACAAGAAGGCAAATGAGCCTGTCTTTTGTCTTCCCCCAAATCTGAATTATCTTTTTTTCTGAACAACCCATTTACAGTAGGAAAGTCTTCATTTGCTTTATACATACATGCATAACATGATTTCTTGGAAAGAAAAATGTCCTACTTCTTACGGATGCATCAAATTTCTTTTTAATGGGGGGAGGGATCTTTCCTATCCACACCTAGAAGTAAAGGCTTAGAACTAAAAAATTGTTCTCACAGAACTCCTATTGAGTAGCACAAATGACTTATGTCAGATACCTGAACAGAACTCAGAAGGCAAGATGCTAAAGCATCTTAACTGAGGGAGAAAGAAGCAAAGAGCAAAGAACCTAGCGGTCCTGAAGTCACAGTAGTTGACTGACATCATATCTCTGCTGGTTCTGATAAGCATTTGAAGACCAGATAGCATGAAAGGGAAGAGCTATCTCCTTAAAAGAGTCCCTAGAAAAGGCAACAATTTCATGATCTGGGGATCTTTTGCTTAGCTCCAGTTCAATATGTATACGCTGAACCTGTAAGCTTGACTAAATAATGTTGGCAACATGTTCCCATTATCACTACTGTAGGTCAACCTTCATTGTAACTGGCCTCTAACTGGTCTCGATGATTCTTCTCTAGCTTCTGTTTCACCACTGGAGTCACCTTTCAGCAGTGCAGATCGGATGAGGATGTGTTCATGCTTAAACTCTTTTAATTTTATCTTATCATATAAAGAATCAAACCCCAAGGATACTGTATATAAAAGGTTAACCAGGAATATATAATTTAAACTTAATCATAAGGAAATGTTAGACAAACCCAGAATGAAGAACATTTTATTTAAAACAGTAGGGTTGAGAGAAAGGAAGACTGAACATTTCAAAAATTTCAATGTCATAAAAGTCAAAAAAAAGAAAAGAAATTACAACAAACTACTGCCTTACACCTAACAGGATGGCTACTATTTTTAAAAAGTGTTGGTGAAAATATGAAAAAAATGAAGCCTTGTTCACTGTTTGTAGGAATGTGAGATGGTACAGGTACTGTGGAAAACTATATGGAGGTTCCCTAAGAAATTAAAAACAGGATTACCTTATGTTCCAACAATTCCATTTGCAGGTATAGATTTAAAAAAGAATTAAAAGATGAGTATTAAAGAGATACACTCATGTTCCTAGCAGCGTTGTTTACAATAGCTAAAACATGTGAACAACCCATATCCATAGATGGATGAATGGAAAAGCAAGATGTAATATATACATACAATGAAATATTATTCAGTCTTTAAAATGTCAAGAAATTCTGATACCTGCTATAACATGAATTACCTTTGAGGACATCATGTTAAGTTAAACAAGCCAATCACACACACACACACACACACACACACACACACACACACCAAATACTGTAGGATGTTGGATTCCACTTGTATGAGATTCCTAGACTAGTCAGAATGGTGGGTGTCAGGGAAAAGGAGAAACCAGAGCGGGAAGTTATTGCTTAATAGGCATAAATTTTCCATTTTAAACGGTGAAGATTTATGGAGATGAATGATAGTGATGGTCGCACAACAATGTAAATGTGTTTAATATCACTGAACTACGCACCTAAAAGTAGTTAAGGTGCTAAATTTTGTGTTACGTGTACTTGACCACAGTAAAAAAATTTAATGTAAAAAAAGAAAAAATAAATAACAATGAAGGGCTTTGTAAATGACTCAGATTAATGAGACTAAAAAGCATAATGAAATGCAACACCTGCTCTTTTACTGCTTCTTGTACTGAAGAATAATAAAGGTTATAGAGGGTATTATAGGGTCAAATGAAAAAACTAGAATGAAAATAGATTAGATTTTTAAAAAGTTAATTAATATTAAATTTACTGAAATTGATATTGTCTTGTACTCTGTAGAGAATATTCCTGTTTTTTCAGAAATACACAATGACATATTTAAGGTAAAAAGACACGATGTACGTTGTAACCTATTCTGAAATAGTTCAGATATAGAGAGATATCTCTCTATATATCTATCTTTATGTATATCTTTATCTATCTATTGAGAGAGAGAGAGTGAGGGCTCCCAACAAGAGTTGGAACACAGTAGAAAGAACAAATGATTGATAAATGGAGAAAAGTCTTAGCAATTGGTGATTCTGAGTAAAGGATATGTAAGATTTCGTATTATTATTTGTATTCTTCAATTTTAATTCTTTCTACTTTTCTTTATTCTTGAAAATTTTCCAAACAAATGTTAAAAACAAAATTAAGACCCAAATTCTGCATATGGAATTGGAGGTCCTTCAAGTTTGGCTTGGTCGATCTCTCCAGACTTTTAGTTCCCCAAACGCTGTACTGAAACAGATACTTAATCACAGCATGGATTTTCATTCAAGACTTGTAATTTTGCTATTTTTTTGTATAGTTATTATCTACTCATCCTGTAAAGCCCAGCTCAATGATTGTATCCAGGTTTCCCAGTCAGAATTAAATGTCCCTATTCAGATATAGATATAGATATAAATATAGATACTTATCACCATGTTTATAAATTCAGAATATGGAACAATGCCAATATTATGCTCATATTATGTATCCAATGAAAGTTTGAAATAATTAATAATTAATCATAATTAATTTTAATCATTAATTAATGCTAAGTGAGTATGGTTCCAGATTAAACTTTTCTGCCTATCCTTTATTGCTGAAGAAAAGCCCTACCTACTTTCTTGTGGATAACTTTGTATAGATAAGAAGCTTTCCAAATCCGTATTTTCTAAAGGAAAGCTTATAGGTTATTAAAATTGAGAAAATTAAGGGACTGAATTAAGAGGGAAAAGAAAGAGAAAGAGGTAAAGAGAATGATGCCTTAGTTCAAACCAGAGGATTTAAATGAATAATTGACTTACATGAGAAGGGCTGGGAAGAACCACGCTAAGGTAAGGGTGAAGTCACACATTTAAATAGTTATCAGGTAGGCAGGTTAACATATGAGTTTGGAATTAAGAGGGAAATCATGAATATATAAACTTGAGAGTCATCAGTATACACAGAGAACTTAAAACTCCAGGACCTTGTTCCTACATGTCTATGTTTGAAGGTCACACTATTTTCTGCACTTCAACTTGTATCTGTGTTTGGAGTTTCATGGAACAAGACTGACTTCAAGTGACTATAACCTCATTTGAGCCTTAAAACCAATGTAGACTGAAGAAAAATAAGAACATAATTAAGGAGAAAAAAATAAAATGAAATTGAGAAACATTCCTATGTACAGATTAATAAAGTTTAAGTCTACATGGTACACATGAACATATATAAATACACACACAAGCACCATTGGTATAGTGGTATCAAGCAAGATCCCATACACACACACACACACACACACACACACACACACACACAAAACATCATTTACAAAATTACTCATTTACTGAGTGTTTACAATTGATGGAAATTCAAATAAATGCTGACAAGTTCTAAGGAACATAGAGTTTAATTCTGTTAAAGTGAAAATGCTATTTCTGTAATTACTTCTGATGAATACTCTACAATATAATGATGGCTATATATCGTCACTGAAAATATGTTTTATAGCTAAAAAAATATATAAAACTACAAAGTCAATGATCTGATTTTTAGTTTTGGTGTTTGCTATTTCTGGAAGATATTGAATTTATGTGATAAAGAATTAAACCCTTTGTCTATCTATGGGTCAGCTACTGTTTCGGTGTATACTTAGCCATTTTATCAATTAACTTCAATTTTTACCTAGAACAATAAACATTTCTATGGATGATAGCATGATTCATTCACTGTGTTCAATCTATTCCAGGTATTTTAAGACTATAAAAGTCTAAAGTGTCAGATTCTGACACTCTTCATGTCCATATATTGCTGTGAACTTACAACTTGCCCCAAATCACTAGACATTCTGTGTTCCTGACACATGCATTATATTCAATCATTCTATCAAAATAAAGTGGGACTTCTCATATTGAGTCCAATATCACAAAGCTAAAAATAATAAACACCAATTTACTGTTTGGTATAAGAAACCAATGAAGAAAAACATACACTTTGCCAAGAAGATAAATAAGACTTTAGAAATAACTTTTGAATATATACACATACATTTTACATTTTTAGAATTAAGATGATGCTATTAATTATTTTAAATGTAATTATTTTAAAACATTATAAATAAATGATTATGTAAACTTTTATAAGAATGTTAAAATGCTCTGGCTGGTGTGGCTCAGGGGTAGAGCATCGACCTGTGCACCAGCAGGTCTCCAGTTCAATTCTGGGTCAGGGTGCATGCTTGGGTTACAGACTCCATCCCCAGGAGGGGGTGTGCAAGAGGCAGTCAATCAATGTTTCCTTCACCATCGATGTTTCTATCTCTCTCCCTCTCCCCTCCTCTCTCTGAAATCAATAAAAACATATTATAAATAATAATAAAAAATGCTAAAATGTGTTTTAAAAGCAAACTTTAGGTCCCTAAAAAAAAAATCCATACAAAATCATTAGAAGGCATTTTTAAGGTATGAAATAAAAATGCTGACCTTCATTTAGCCATATGCCTAAATCTGTCTTTCCTGAGAGGAAAATAAATAAATAACAACTCTTTGTTCAACACAGATTTTTTTTCTGTATCATAATTAGAAATGCAGATGGGAGGTTTAAATTAGACAGTGGTCGACAGGAGGAAAGGCATTTGCTTTAAAACAGTTGGGAGTGATTTCAAGTTAGAATCCTTTGAAATGAAACAAGGTCCGTTTGTCATAAAATATACTACAATGGTACATGATCTGTTTAGTTGGCTCAAGTTTGGTTAAGACTAAAATGCATTCATAGGACAAAAGGAAACTAAAGAACAGACACTGGTAAGGGATGATCGAGAAAAATGAATTGAATTTAAGTTTCCATAACCAACATATTAAGGCTTTCAAAATCTCTTCAAGAGCTCATCTAATATTTCTCTGGGATCATTTTCACCTTGAAAATGGAAACGTGCTATGCAATGAGGTGTGATTCTATGAGAATTTAAGATTATACATATGTACATACATTTAAAATTGAGTGTTTTGAGACTTAGGGAATTGAGGACTTTATATATATATATAATTTTGAATTTCTCTAAACTTTTCTTTCTATCCAGGGAATACAACTAAAAATCTTATAAATAATTCTTCAAAGTAATTAGAAATATTAGTGTAAAGCATTAAGATTATATACAGCTGCAGTTTTCAAAATTTTAAATTACATATTATATACTTGGTATTTTTTTTAAATTAAATATTAGAAACTATGGAATATGACTTTGTCCTATTCTTATGCAGCTTATATGGGCCTAAGATTTGCCATCATAAAATAATTAGATACTAGTATTTAATCTAAATATTATTTTTGATTCTTCATGTAATATTAAATGAAGGCAGCTATCTTAAATGGTAAGCTTTGTGAGCCCATGCAACAGAGAGGTCTTGATTTTGTTTGCACAATTCATTGACAGATTAAGTTTAGAAAGTTGAACACAATTTCCTAAAAATGTTAAAAGCATTTTCTCATTTTCTGCTACTATCCTGAGTTGCTGATGAGAATTCTGAGGTCAATCTTAGTCTCATACGTTTGTAGATATTATGCTTTTTATTTTTATTTTGTTAGCTTATTGATTTTTAATCTTTAGAAGCTTGTAAGTTTTTTATGTTTCTTGTGATAATAACATAACATTTTAGAAATAATTTATTAGAATACGATTACTAGAGAAGGAGCAGCCTTAGATGTTTTTAAGATTAAAAAATAAAAAATGACCTATATTGTGACATTTCAGGTGTGCCTAAAGGTCTGTGTGCCCCTCCACTTCACAAAAGTCCCAGTATTGGACTAGCTTGGTCTATAAACATGCCCATAACTAAGTTTTATTTATTAGGAATAAGACAGATATTTTTAGTCTCCTGCTAATGTAAAAATTAGAAATAGTAGTTTAATTCATCATCATTTATTGAATGCCTTAGCCGGTGCATTAAGCACTAGAGATACACAGGGCAAGCCACTTAGAACATTTATATTTATTCTTTTTTTTTTTACCCATCAAGGTTCTGTGAAACTATTACATAGTTGTCAATCTACATCAGATCTTAGAAGGTAGGAGACAGACAAGTGAACAACCTGGAGACAGAAGAAGCTGGAGGACTTGACCTCAGGTCCAGCTCTATGCATGAAGTTTAGGGAGGAAGTGTAGGCTGGAAGTTAAGGGGATACACTCTGAAATCAGTGTGTCTGGCCTCAGGTTCCTTCTTCATAATTACATGGCCATAAAAATATTTAACATAATGCCTAGTACATAGTAGTCACTGTGTAAATGTTAGCTATTATTATTATTATTATTATCATTATTGTCAGTTAGTAATTTTGCAGTCTTGACTAAGGACTGAACCTCTAATCATCAACACTGTCATTGAGATAGTTAAATTAATAATGATTTCTGTATGACAGGATTTCAAATAAGAATATCATGTAATACATACAATTCTTTATAAATGTTTGTTATAGATCACCTATATGCCAATGTAAATTCATGAGCAGTAACTTTTATAACCCACATTTCAGAAACACTTTAGAGCAGTGCCAGGCTCGCCAATACATTATTGCTATCGATACCACACCATTACGTGTATAACAAAGATGTTCCTTCAAGGCAGTAAGTACACCCGCACTCAAGGCCTTCACATTGTGGAATAAAATGATCCAAACAATCAATTTAACCTCAAATGTTTTTCAACTTGTAAAATATTGAGTCATTAACCTTAACAATATCATTGTGCTCTGACTACAAAACCCTAATAATGAGTGTCCAGGGGAATATTTAAGAGTACAATTCGTGTAGAGTAATCTACTAAAAGCATCCCCAAAGCCTATTAGAGGGAATAACCCTTACGTGCTGTGTGGAGGATTAAGTTAACTTGAAACAGTGAGGAAAATATTTAGATACATGAAAACTGCTCAACCAGTGAGAAGATCATGTGTGTTTCTCAGAACAGCAATTGGCGATTGTGGTAGAAACTGTGATTAAATATTTGAAGACCTGTGGGGTAATGGGGAAACTTTTATACTTTGAGTCATGTTATTTGTCCTATATCTGTCACTTAATAGGAGTGCGACTTTTGCCTCAGTCTCCTTGTCTATAACAAGGCCAAAATAACCCCTATCTAAATTGCACAGCTGAGATAATTCCATAAGATAAGAAAAAGAGTTTTAAAATACACAGAAAACTAAACAAATCAAAATATTATCATGAACATTAAGAAAATGGAATTACCTGATCCAGTTTTTACATTTTCATACACTGCTTCTCATTTTAGGCTTTTAATGTTTCCTGTTTTAGGCTTTTAGTAATCAAGTTTCATTTAAAAATGTATCTTAGGATATTTTTTGGACCTGTGGTGTTTTAAAAAATCCTACTGGTCACAATTCTTACAATATTGTATAATATCTAGCAGTCTTTTTACTCTACTATATGCCATTTCCTATGTATGTATTTTATTCTAATAGGATCAAATAGAAGAAAGATAAATTTAAATCCATCTCTTCTTCAAAGTTTTGGTCATTTATAAAATATTTAGTGGCAAAAATCATAAACTAATGAGGTTTGATGGCTTTCTGTAGCTATTGTGTTATGCCCATCATTACTTTGAACAACAGTTGGGGAATTGATAATATACCTGTACACATATATGTACATATACACATATATTCATATATATATATGCATATGTACAGAGAGAATGGAGATAGTGCTCAAGTCCTTCAAGAGTATGGCTCTTCAGAGAGAATATTATAAATGCCTGTTTGTTCTTTGATAAGCAAAGTTAATGTTTACTGAGTCTTATTACTTTCCAAGAACTGCACAAATCTTTCTCTCTATAAATGTAGGTATTGATATTCATGTAATTTAGTGATTTTCAACTGGAGGTGATTTTGCCCTCTAGGTGGGTGGCATTTAGCAATACCTGGAGATACTTTTGGTTGTCACAACTAAGGGAAAGGAGCACTATACTGGCATCTCGTAAACAGAGGCCAGGCATGTGGGTACACATCCCTCAAAGCACAGTACAGCCCTAAACAACAAAGAATGATTCGGCACAAAATGTCATAGAGTTGAGGTTGAAAACCCTGATATAACAATGTAATTATGAGGCAAGTATCACTATCGCTCTCACTTTACAGATGAGAAAATAACTTCAAGAGATTAAGGTATAAAAGGTTACAAGTCAGTAAGAAACAAAGCTAGGATTCAGATCTAGAGGCCTGAGTCCAAAAGCCCCAGTTATGGACAAACTCATGCCCACTAACAGATCTTAACAGCATCCCATTGTTTAGCAAGAATTAGATATATTCTGGCAATGCCGACTAGGTAAGAGACTTGATAGATGTCCATAGTAGGGTCTTCCCCTCACTAATTAATAGAGTGAAAGTCCCAAACAAGAGGGGAAATGACTGAGTTGTTGATAAGTAACAGTGAATCTATTCAAAGTTCAGGTTTGCTGTACCCTTTGCTTTCATACAGATGGGAAACTTGCTTTGAAAAGTGCTAATGAGAGTTGAAAGTTACCGTCAAGAAGTTATGCATATTTCAAAAGAAATAAAAGTCATTATGCATTCTCTCTAAAGAGGATACAATCCTCAAACTGTCAAAATCCTAAAATTTCCTACATATATTACATATAAATGCCATCTTTTAAAAACTTCTTTTCATTTTTTTCTTCTAAATTAGCTTAGTGGGCCATGGTATTACAGTATCTTGGTCTGGCCTGTGAATAATGTGACAGGTAATTTTTCCACTTCTTCTGCCTGTAGTTTAGTTTGACTGAGATATGGAAAACAATTTTTATGACTTAGGTGGTAAAAATAAATGTTCTGTAAGCTATACAGAGCTAGGTTCTGGACAGCTAGCATAAAATATTGCATATTGAATTTATATCTGCCAATAAATAATTTTAAAAACAAGGGACATTTTATACCAATGTACACTAAAATATTTTCTCAAAACTAATTGATGACGTTAGTAATAATCTCCACATACCGGTCATGTTACTGGAGAGCGGGCTTCTCATCAACACTGAACAAGTGTTCTACTTGAATGTGTTAAAAAATGAATAGAAAATAAATATGTGAAATCAGGAAGCACTAATATTAAGGATTATTTGTTCATGGTATAGAGAATGGCAACATTCAAAACAATGTCATTGTGATAATAGTATACTCCAATCTCTGCAATGAATAAGGATATGCCTTCTGCAAGAGCCTATTGTTACAAACAACATGAAAATTCTAAGATAGTATAATTTAGCTTCATTTAGTTTATAATGATCATGATTAAATCTAAACTATTATAAATAAACCACCATCTGGAACCACAGCAAATCAAGATTCTATTTTCTGTGATGACCAATCATGGAAAGCTTTTGCAGACTTCTACTTTGCAATGTTGTATAGTAATGTGATTAGATAATCATGCAGACCAATGAACTCAGCTAACTGGAACATAAACAAATGTACAAGGTGTCAGTTGGAAACTTTACCAGGGCCTCCTGACGCAAACTGCTCTTTTAAAAGAACAGAATTGAAATTTGATATCAAGTGTTCAGAATCTATACTAAAGAATATTAAAAGGAGAAACTGAAGGAAACAAAAAGTTAGACATTTTGTAGAGTTTATAGGATGAAATGAACACTTTTAGGAATGCAAAAAATAGTGATATAATCAAGAACCTACAAATCAATTTTCTAAAGAAAGTAATCCTCCACAGTCCAGATTAAGGTGATATATTACTATTTGTTATGGGTTGGATGGTATCTCTTTAAAAAGATGTTGAAGTCATAACCCCTATACCTTTGAATGTGACCTTATTGGGGAATAAGGTCTTTGCAGATGATCAAATTATGATGACGTCATCAGGATGAGCTCTAATCCCATATGACTATGTGCTTATAAAAAAGGGGGAATTTGCCTGGCCGGTGTGGCTCAGTGGTTGAGCATCAACCCATGCACCAAGTCACTTGTTTGATTCCTGGTCAGAGCACATGCCCAGGTTGTGGGCACAATCCCCAGTGGGGGACGTGCAGGAGGTGGCCAATCGATGATCTCTCATACCAATATTTCTCTCTCTCTCTCAAATCAATCAACTAAAAAAAATTAAATTACAAAAAGGGGGGGTAGGGGTTTGGACACAAAGACAGAGACAGGGAGAATGCCATGTGAAGGCTGAAATTATGCTACAACAAAACAAGGAATGCCAAAAATTGTCAGCAAACCACCAGAAGCTAAGAGAGACATTGAACAGATTCTCCTTCACAGCCCTCTGAAGAACCCAGCCTGCCTACCAAGACCTTGACCTTGAATGTCTAGCCTCCAGAACTGTGAAATAAAACATTTCCATTGTTTAAGCCACCCAGCTGGTGTGACTTTGTTACGGCAGCCCCAAGAAACTAATGCACTATGTACTGTGCTGTTTTGTGATTCTACATCCTAAGTAAAAACGCAATATGCAAAAATGGTTAAGACAAAACCAGTAGTCTCAACAAGCAATTACACTATTAGGAGAGAATGAGAATACAAATACCATCAAGGCCCTGCCTTGTTAGATGCCATGAGAATGATAAAAACAATAATAACAGATAATATACATTATCTGGAGGAAAACATTATAATATTTACAGGACTACAAAAAATTGATCACTGGCCTGGCTGATGTGGCTCAGTGGATTGAGTGTTGTCCCATGGACAGAGAGGCCCAGATATGTGGGCTTGATCCCTGGTGGGGGGTGTTCAGGAGAGCCAATCAGTGTATCTCTCTCAATAGATGCTTCTATCTCTCTCTAAAAAATCAATAAAAATATATTTTAAAAATTCATCACTGGAAAATATGGAAGGTTGTTAAACCAGAAAAAGGAAGGGAAAGAGAGGCATAATTAAAACACTTTTTTAGGAGGTTAGTCTTCAAGCACTTTTCAAAATGACGTGGTGGGCAAAAGGCAACCAACTTAGGAGACCAAAGTCTGGATGTGAGGGAATAATGAATGGTCTGAATTAAGCAACAATTGCTGGAGATTAAATAACAGCAATGAGATACAGTGTAAGATAAAATAAATTAAACCTAGCAATACAGTAACTGACAAAAACTGAGTTTAGAAGTATTGATCAGGTTGTGAAGAAGAAAATAGTCAACAATAATTTCAAAATTAGAGCTTGGATAGATGGGTTATGGCAATGTTCTATGTTGGTGGTGTTACCCGAAGTCTGGATTCTGAATTCAAGGGACACTATTGTATATAAACAAATTCTGCCAGTAGCCAATCCCTGGGTGATTCCAGAGACTGACCCTAAATATTACTATAGAAGAAGAGCAGTCATGGTGCTACCTGTAACTCTGACCCCCAGCGGGGAACAGGGGTTTGTAGCTTTGTCAGGCCTGCTCTCTGCTAAAATTTCTCCCTCTGATTTATGATCTGACAAGTGCAGTCTCAGATTTTCCTTTTCCTTTATAGTACCCTTGAGATTTACTTTATCTATGGTGTGTGCATCTATATTTTATAAAGCATCCAATAATGTATTACAATGTTAAAAAATTTAAATATATATATGCAAATTCTAAGAAAATAAAAAATAATTAAAATTTTAAATGAATCACTCTGTTGGCTATGGCTCAGATACCCTTATTGCTTATAGAAATCACTTGGCACTGAGCCTTGGCTTTCATTTATTGCCATTTATTCACTTATACTCATGCCTGGATGCTCTAAAGATATTATAAATCCCTTGAGCACAATGGTTTGTATCATTACTTTATCTATTCTTAATGTATAGCATAGTGTTCTGCACATGGTTTACACTCAATTAAACTTAATTAATGATTATTTTAATATTTTTGAGGAAGAGGAAGATTAGATTTCTTCCTGTTACCATAATATATTTGTTCCTTTCCATCATTTCCCCTCTCTGGAATATTTTTCATAAACAAAAAAGTCCAACAAATGGTTTTAGAAAACTTCTAGGTTGAAGAGTCTGGTATTTCTCTTAGCACCAGAGTTCAATCTTCTGTTGAGTTCAATTCTTTATTTTCTAAAAATGCTTTATGTTGTATATAAAAACATAGATAGAATTCAATAATAAATAAAAGAGATTGAAATAGAGATATCAGAATAACCTTGAAATTCAGAAATCTACACCTTCCACCTACCTCTCCACTAACCCCCATCTACCCACCCACCCATGACAAAGTGTCATTTTTCCTATGGCACCTCCTGAAAAATGACATCAGGGAATGATAGAGTGCAATGAGGTACAAGTCTATTTTCTGTTGCCTTACAGGTTAATCATAGTGTAGTAGCAGCACCAGCTGTTTTGAAAGGGTGGCATGCCCACCAGACAGAGACATTAATCATGACCCGGGCCTCTTAACAACCTGCACCTCCTCCCTATCCCTGAGCACACTCAAATGCCTTTTGTTTAGTACTAAGAGCCAGTACTTATCATTTCAAAATTATGACCTCAGAATCATTAAATGCTGATTTATATACACGTTTACCTCCAATTTTTTCTATTGTCCCTCTCTCCTACCTTCTTAGAAACTACTATGACCTTATTGAAGGAATTCTATATACTACCTCCTTACAGTAGTTTGGAACAATATATTGGGACTTTCATAAGGTAATCTCTGACACCTGTCAACCTGGTTGTCACTATTTTCTATTTCCAGCTTCACACTTCAAATGCTTTAAAGTTTCTTGAAGTCTGGCCTTTAAAATGTGAGTATGTTGATTTGCAGAAAGATTCATGCTTCAGTAAACTTGAACGTAGACTCCTTAGTGAATATCACCCTGGTACTGATTATGAATTACAAACTTATAATTTCTTAGGGTGCATCTTCCAGTTAACATCTTTACCATATAATTTTTATTTTTATATCTGGAAAGAGATTAAATTATGTTGATCTACATAAACATATTCCGTTCCAAATACAGACTCAACATTGAATAACCTTTCAAAATAATTTATTAAGTCAATAAGTTAATACTAAATAGTTAATATACGAGAAAATCAAATAAAACAACAGGCCATCAGTTTTACCTATCATTGGTTAAAAAAATTAATGCATACTGTTGGTAAGTATGAGATTAAAGAACACTCTAATGCTCTACATTTAGGTTTTAAAATGTACCACCATTCAGGAAGATCTTTTTAAATATGTTGAGATGCTTAAAATATTCATACTTGGACAAAACTTTATACCAGAAGAACTAGAGAGAGGAAAAAACATAAAGTCTAAGAATATTCCATAAAATATTACCTATCATTAAAAGATGCAGGTAAAGCTAATATCCAATAATAGGTAAATAGTTACATCAAAATGATAGTTATGTTATGAATTATTTTGATTTAAAACAGTATAAAAACTATGTTAATATTATCTTAAATAAAAAAATAGAAACAACATATATACAGCATGATACATTTAATTAAAAATAGAAGGAAAGAAGGAAGGAAAGAAGGGAGGAAGGAAAGAAAGAAAGAAGGAAGGGAAGGAGAGAGAGAATTAAGGTTTGTAAGTATATAGTAGCTAAGATAAAAATATTTATTAAAAATTGTATCCATCCACTCATTAATTCAACAAATATAAAATTACCATTAACTTGCCCTGGCCAGTTTGGCTCAGCGATTAGAGCATTGGTCTACGGACCAAAGAGTCGCAGGTTCGATTCCAGTCAAGGGCACGTACCTTGGTTGTGGTTCAGTCCTTGGCCCTGATCAGGGTCGTGTAGGAGGCAACCAATTGATGTGTCTCTCTCACACTGATGTCTCTCTCTCTCTCTCTCTCTCTTTCTCTCTCTTTCTCTCTCTCCTTCCTTCCCTCCCTCCCTTCCTCCTACTGTGTCTGAAAATAGTTGGAAAAATATCTTCGGGTGATATTAACATTAACTGTGTTTCAACAAAGAATAAACTTATTTTTCTTTCTAATAAAATATTTTATCTATATTATCCAAAGATGTTTCTTTGCTCAAAATTTTTAGTATGCATACACACACCATTTGTTTTTTTGTTTTTTTGTTTGTTTTTTTTTTAATCCTCACCCGAGGACATTTTTTCATTTTTTGTTCAGATAGAGTGGGAGGGAGAGAGAGGAAGAGAGAGAGAGAGAAACATCGACGTGAAAGGGACACATCAAGTGGCTGCCACCCACACGACCAACCAGGGCCGGGGACAAACTGCAACCGAGGTACGTGCCCTTAGAGGGAACCGAACCCGGGTCTCTCTGGACCGCAGTCCGACGCTCCAACCGCTGAGCCAAACCGGCCAGGGCCCATTTGTAACTCATCACATACACACTCACATACACACAAAATTTTACAAACTTTTCACAGTAGTATGTGGTCATAACCTTTAAAATAGAATAGACTAGCACTTGAAGTCTGCCCAGAGTTTGCAAGGTTCCATCATGCATTCCTTTGCTTAGAAAGTATACTTTAATTAACTCTTGCTTTAAAACACACCTTCCAGACACTATCCTTACCTGAACATTCTTCCTTTTGACACCCTCTTATTTCTTTTTATGCCTCTTTAAGCTTAAATTTTGGAACATGTCTCCAATCGCATCCTAGAAGTGATCTGCTGTAGTGAGAGCCTCATATTCAAGGTGACAATCCTTAAATAACCACACATTTGAGAACTCAGTTAATAGAAAAACCATTGGATAGAACCACACCTTTTAGGTTAGGCCAACCATCAGCTGCTTTCCCAAAGATCCTATGGAAATTGATTCAGTCTCGAGTTTTCTTAGTGACAAATATTAGGTAACAAACTAGAGGCATTTGAGCAGGTTTATTCATTAATACTTATACGTTCTACATTGGGATGTTTTATTTGGTATACTGAAAATTTAGGTTATAGAGCTCAGTTGTTGTTTTCAAGGTCTTTAGCTGTTAAATCAAGACAGACAAATATGTCTAGAGTGCATGATTCCCTTTATAGATCAAGTTCTAGTTAGCTCGAGTTCTAGAATCTCAGCATTACTTGCTCAAATGGCCCCATATTTGCTTCCAGTGATTGGACAGCCTTCTCCTGGGCCATCATCTCCAGCAAAGACTATGTCTCCAATGTGCAAACCAAGGTTCAGCTAGCGGGCTAGGAGCAACCGTTTATGGGTGCTATGGACTGTGCAGACCAGGGTGTCCACATACATGTACACAAGGCCCCTCATAGTATGGGACAAGGGCAAGAGGTGAGCAGAAAAAGAAGGGAAAGTCAAGGAGCAAAGGTCAGGGACTGGGGGGTCAGTTTTTCCATTGTTACCACATTTTGGCATAGGATTCTCAGGAGCCTGAGAACATTTATTTCAAACCTTCCTTCTTGATCATTTTAACATGTATTTGTCAAATCAGGAGGCAAGAATTTTTTTAATTTAACACTTTCTTTAAGTTTGATTTATGACATTTAAATATTTGGTATGTAGCCATATAATATAATGGCCTCCATTTGTACTATCGCTTGTACCCTGAAATGTTATGGAAAAGCCAGGCTGTGACCTCATCCGTGAGCAAATTAAAGACATTAAGTCAGTTGAAATAGACTAAATTCCTGAGTCAACTAAAATATTAAAAACAGAGAGAATGGTGGGGAAACAGAGGTGGAGTAGAAAAGTATACAGAAAAAGCAGGGGATGATGAAGAAAGAAGGAAAGGATATGGAGAGCAAGACCATAGGTGCAAGAAAAGGTATGAGAAGCCAGATGAAACAGGAGAGAGGGAAGGTAGTCGAGCGAAGAAGCAGGAGCACACAGAATTGGAGTTTAGAAGACAGCAGCTATAGATAGAAGAACTGAGCTGAGAGCAGGGAGAATTAAGTCTGTACTTAATCTTCATAACTCCTTCGGTCAAGTTTTTTAATCTCTCTAAGCCTCTATTTCCATTTACTACAGAGCAATGGATTCAAGTACCTGGGTTCAATGATCACTATTGCTTTAAAGGTCAATGAGTCTATGAGTGCTTCTTTTCAGTCAGTCCATCAGAGAGAGTCCGGCCATGCACATCTGTGGACCCATCATTCTTAGGACCATCCTCTCACCACAAAAGCCTCTGATCTTACTTTGGCCAGTGGTGGTCCAAAATGACCCCTGAACTGGTGGGAGTTTGCAAAGCAATGATAGCCAATGAGCTACTATTCCTAACCTGGGCCACATGACCAATAGAGAGAGGAAAAAGTACCCTGAATTTAACTTCAAACTATTTTTCCATGAGCAATGTCTTAATCTGATTTTATTATGTCTAAGAATAGTTCCCAGCAATCTTCATACAAAATTTCTTTCTGAGTCAAATTCCATGTATATATTCCTGAGTTGTAAATTAGAAATCACCTCTAAACATAAAATATGTGTAAAATTTCTAAGGCTCTGATAAGAATTATAGATCAATAAAACTCAAATGACAAAATACTAATTTAAAGAACTAAAAACCACCTCGTGCATAAAGCTACAGGTTATTTTTTCCTAGTTTTACACACTGCATAAACACTACACTATCTAGTTTATTATTTTTTATTATTTTTAAAAAATTTTTTTTTCTTTATTGATTTTAGAGAGAGAGGAAGGGAGAGGGAGAGAGAGACAGAAACATCGATGAGAGAGAACATCGATTGGCCGCCCCCTGCATGTCCCCCACAGGGGATTTGGCCCACAACCTGGGCATGTGCCCTGACCAGGAATCGAACCGGCGACCTCTTGGTGCTTGGGTCGATGCTCAACCACTGAGCCACACTGGCCGGGCTACACTATCTAGTTTAAAATGCTCTTCACTGATAAGAATAAATTGGGTCAGAATAATTTCAATGCTAAAGCTATCGACAAGCAACAGTAGAAAACAAATACTGATAAATACTTTGTTCTTTTTCAGAATTCTCTCCATTCATGGTGATGGAAAAAGTAAAAATAAAATATAAAAAAGTCACAGGGACAGAACATCATGAAAGGAAACTGAAGACGACCACGGCTCTTTTGAGATTAATAAAATTAAAAAAAACAAAGAAAGCCAGAACTTTCACCAGAAAGCAATAGCAACTTTAACAGCCTAGTGGTCTTGGTTTCTATCATTTTTTAAAAAATATTTATGAGAATTCATGGCCACTATTGTGTCTTTCTCTGTAGTTTCTACAGAAACATTAGCTCATTAAATAGCAAGCAAAACTGTAAGCTTTTGTGTGAAACACTATTAGTTGTGAAACAGATGTTGAAGACCTGTAATTCCAGATGCAAATAAAATAGTATGAAGAAGTTGTGGAGATGAGCAACTGGACAAGAGAATGTATCCATAGTAATCCTCCACAGCTGCATGACCTCCAGATGTGCCCTTTCCTTCTGGAGTTCATAGTTAGAGCACATGGGCACCAAAACTGCTCTTAACATTTTAATTGACCCCTTGGTTTTAGATGTCAAAATATTCTACTTAAAGAAATGTGTCATTATCATTAAAATTAGAAGAAACAAACTTGTCTATCTCCTCATCTTTCAAAATTAATTTGGAAATAAAATTAAATTATATATTCTATTTGTTTTGTAAAAGGATATATAAATTACAATAAAAACATTAACGTCAGTTTTATTATATACATAAATTATGGGTTCATTTTCAATTCAGTTAAGAAATACTACCCTCTTCCAAATATTGCTTAGCTTTGAGGGTGGTCAAAGCTGAAATGTTTAGAATCCTTGTATGGGAAACTAGAAAAAATAAGAATTACATGCTATAGCATTACACTGCACTACAGATTTAGTGGGAGATGGAAATAATTTTAGAACCACTTCATTTTATGTGGAAAACCTTGAGAAACAACATAAGACAAGGGAAGAGCACCCAGAGGCCAGTGCTAGAGTGCTAGGTTTGAAAGTTGACACCACCACTTACAGGATGTGTGATGTTGGCCAAGTTACTTAACTGCTTTGTACTTCAGGTTCGTGTTTAATAAAGTGGTAATACTAGTACCTTCCACAGCAGTAATAATTATAAGTACAAAAAATTAGTGAAGTGATATGATTAAAGGACTTTAAGAAAAAATGCCTACCACAAATATTATATGAGTGTTTGTTAAATAAGATTTTCCTTAGTACTAACCTGACTGTACTACTTCATTCTACATTAGAAGCCCTCTGAGCCAATATAATTTATCCCACTAGTTGGCAGGTTAATTATTTAGAAGTTGGTTCAATTAAATAATCAGTAAAAAAAAGAACTAATACATCTGTAAAATATTGTATGTTAATTTAAAACCTGTGAGTGTGTGTGTGTACATTGACCCATAGTTCGATGTAAAACCGAAGCCTTTTCTCTGAACACTGATTGGCCTGGTGAACAAGGTCTACTATTTCTTTCTTGTCTTAGTTAGCATTTAAATTTCAAGTTTGTTTTATTTAAAGTGGAATTATTATTGATATTTGTGAAGTAACTGAGTGCAGAATGCTAGATTACTACAATTTCTCCCAGTCTTTAAGAGTCGCCTGGTCCAGTACACATCAGTTCTTTATTAGTAATTCACCTTTAGGAGTGTTACCACTACAGATTTCTTAGAAGTAATTTTTTTCTCATGATTCACAACTTTGTGTAGCAATTAAATTCCCTAGTTATCAATAACACATGCAAGGCCATTGATAGCTCTGAGAATACAGGGTGGGGCAAAAGTAGGTTTACAGTTGTTCATATGAAAAATAATACCATGAAGAATAAACTGTTTCACCTGGCCAGTGTGGCTCAGTGGATTGAGCATCAGTCCCATGGACTGAGAGGTTCCAGTTCAATTCCTGGTTAGGGCACATGCCCAGGTTTCAGGCTCGATCCCCGGTGGGGAGCATGCAGGAGGCAGCCAATCAATGTCTCTCTCTCTCACGTCAATGTTTCTATCTCTCTCTGTTTTCCTCTCTCTCTAAAAAATTAAATAAATAAATAAATAAATTGTTTCACATAGTCACAACTGTAAAGCTACTTTTGCCTCACCCTGTATAGCCGACTCCAGGAGAGCATACCACTGAACCCGAGAGTACACGAGTGTGCAAAAATTCAGGAAAGATCTTACTGTAATGAGCTTCAAACAGCCTTGATCATTGATCACTGTATTCTAAAGAAACAAAAATCGTCAATGGATCCTGTAAGTTGATTAAGTGGAAATCAGTTAAGAGAACTTCAGCTATACTTTCTTTATTTGATTGTTTACATGTCTGTGTCTCAGTCTGGACTGTGACCACTTTGAGAGACGAAGGGCATGTTTCATTCACCTTTCTATTTCTAATACAGTGCCAGATTATTGCAGATACTTATTAAGTGCTGGCTAATAAATGAATATGTTTGAATGAACAAATATCTGAATAAATCACATCAGATTCAACCTATTACCTTAATAAAGTTGCCAAATTTACAATATGGTCTATCACTATATCCTTCTATAAGTACTATTATTGAAATTATCAAACACTTCATTATAAAACAAGTTGTCTCATAATAGGGATGATCACAAGATCATCCCTGAAAATAGCACTAGAGTTCAAATATAATGCTTGTGCTACATATTTTGACCCAATGATGATAGGCCTCTGGAATAAATGTTCTTCTTTAGAATTCCAAGCAAGGACAACAGCTAGGGGAAATATGTCCTCCCTGCAGCCATTTCAAAATATTAAGCAATTTGAAGTATGATCTTTTGAATTATCCATTTGAGTCTTAAGAGTTTCTTCATTCTTTGTTTTTTCAATATCTGTCTCATATTTCAATTTCTTGTGTTTACTCCTCAGGCTCTTGGAAAGCATACGGCAACTTTAATAGCACTCCCTCTGTGACAAGCATTTCCTATACTCTACAATCAAAGCTTTTCAAGTCTGCTCTATAACTGTTGATTTGTTGATTGGGGTTTAACCTTCTCCTCTAAAGGAAGGCTTCTAAGAAGTGGAATTCTTTGTAGAGTCACAGTTTATGAGAGTGTTATACTCCCTGCTTCATGCTGTTTGTCAGGTGAATGGGATGGCAATACCCAAAGATGACCAGAAAAGACACGCACAGGTTTAAGTAGAATCACAGTTCAAATCCTCGAAAATGAGCAAAGTTGAACGTCTTGTCAGATATTATAAAGAATGAAGTGGACTAGTTTAACCAAGGCCATTTCTCCAAATCAGCATTTCTGCAAGTGTGGTCCAGAAACCTTCAAAGGTCCCTAAGATGAAAACTATTTTTATAATATGATAATAGTGACATTATATGCCTTTACATTCTCATTTTCACTCTGCATTATAAGTGCAGAGGGTATAAAAAGTTCATTAATATGGTTTCACATTCCACAATAAAGCTAACCTTTAAGAAACGAATACTTGTCAAGGCTCTGGGTATTATCAAAGAAAAATAGCTGTCATTATATGAAAAGACTGTGAGATCATATTGCTTTATACATTTCAATCAAAACAACATATAACAATAGAGTGAACGTATAATAACGCCACTCTTCTTATTTACATATCATTGTCTTGGAAAATTTACTGTCATAAAAATAAGTTATTTATATTAATTTGCAACAAGTTTATTATTGCCCTGGTCAGTTTGGCTCAGCAGTTATAGCATTGGCCTGCATACCAAAGAGTCATAGGTTCGATTCTGGTCAAGGGCATGTACCTTGGTTGTGGTTAGGTCCCTAGCCCTGGCTGGGGTCGTGCAGAAGGCAGCCAATCGATGTGTCTCTCACATCGATGTCTCTCTCTCTCTCTCTCTCTCTCTCTCTCTCTCTCTCTCTCTCTCTCTGTATCTATCTGAAGATAAATGGAGAAATACCCTTAGGTGAGGATTCAAAAAAACAAGTTAATTATTGACATTTTAAATGAATTAGTAAATAAATATACTTTTTCTCAGTTTTAATTCCTAATATAATAAATAGTTGCACATATTAGCCATATAAACAAAGCTTTTTTTGGGGGGGTCTTCAATAATTTTAGAAGATAAATTGGTTTTTAGAACAAAATGCTTGAGAACTTCTGTCCTAAATGAAGTAAGTCTGATCCAAATATAATAATACAATATTTCGATTGATATTGAAAGTATGTTTCCTAAAATAAATTTTAGGAAACTAAAAGAGGGAATTATATAGAAGACAAAGAATCCCTTTCCAACCTGGTTCCAATTGGCACATTTTTCTCATTTCTAAGTGACATTAAGTTTCATAGCTATCAATATGAAACAGATAATGTAAAACATCAGTACAAATATGCAAGGTTACACATAACTATTCGATTCCTTAAATCAAGAGCTTTTAATTACACATAACTATACGATTCCTTAAATCAAGAGCTTTTAATTGACTTCTAAACTTTTATTATTCTTTAACATAACAATGACAATGTCCAAGTTCCAAACATAAAAAGTCATGGAAGCATAACCTCTAATTCAAGTATGATAAATTGTTCTTCTATTCAGTGGAATAAAACATTAAGAATCGGCATGTAAACTATAAGTTATTTTGCTCCAGAATGTGTATGTGTGTATTGTAGCCTTGTATCTGGATTGTATCTGAAAATTATTTTTAAATTACACACACACACACACACACACACACACACACACACACACACTTATGCTGCTGTATAAGAATCAAAATTGATATCAACACTATCTAACTTAAGAATTAATAAGAGTTTCAAAACACCTATGCTACTTGGTTTTCAGTTGCTGGGTTACTAAATGATATTGAAACAGTTATGCAAGAAATCCTGCTATATAAAAGATATAATACCCCTGTATCTCATTATCATTTAAATGTTAAATCCTCCATTATAGAGGTAAATTGGGTTTAAAATAGAATGTTTCAAGCAGAAGAGCAAAAAATATAAGGTTAAACAGAGTAAGGAACCAGATCTTGAATTTGTGGTATATAGCTTGCTAGGACATGGAGTGATCTTTTGACATATTAAAAAAAAAACCCAGAACCTCTGACATGCCCTATAGAGTAAATATACTGATCTGGAACAAAAATTATGTGAAACAGCTGTTAAGTGACAGAGAAATGTGCATTGGACCACCAGCCTGTCATAAATTACACTTTTAATCAGAAAGCATCTGTCTTTCATTTCTTTTTCATCAATCTCTGCACTGTATTACTCTGCACAGAATGCCTCTCCTAACAGGTGCAACAGTGTTTACAAATTGAAAACCTTATTTAAATGAAGCTTACAACTAGAGAGGTTTCAATTAACAGGGCAATATTTTATGAGAAGGAATAATTCTAACATTTGGCAATTCCATACATTGCTTTGCATTTGTGAAATTTAATTAGTGGAAAATTAGAGTAAATACACCAAGAAAAGCTATAGGTGAAAGGTGCTTCAAACAATCTTATGCAATATATTAGTATGCAGAGAAGCTATAGGAAAAAGGCACCAGTGAGAATATGGACAGCATGCAATATTTGGGATAGACATTATAAAATGTCATGTTTAATCAAAAAATAACTTTAGAACTAATAATATCCATATGTCCATTAAAAGTGGCAGTTATGGCACTATTTTATTTTCCTACAGTTAAATTTTTTTTCTATTATCATTATTCGCTTTTTGAAATTGAATATACCAGATTCATAATCAATCTTGGCAGTTTAAAAATAATGGCAGAAATACCAAGGTTTTCATTCTAATCACCCAAATACATTTTAAATAGATAATTTCTCAAAAAACATAAGCATAATAATAAAATGAGCTTCACTAAGAATACATATACAATTTTTAAAGTGAAAGAAAGTGTTGAATTATCCACTTAACTAGTTTACTCAAAATGTGTGCAGACATAATAAACAGTTCCTACAGGGTCCAGGCAGGTAATATAGGGAACACAAGTCTTGTAAAACATGTGGGCCCTTTGGTTGATCATTCATGTCCCAATTTTTGATAGAAACAGGTGCTGAAGAAATATTATTCTTAACTGCACTCCAGAACAAACAATATGGCAGATTCCTTAATAAAGAACATGGCAAGTGAGTGAGTAATGCACAATTTAGCCTCTTGTGTCCATGGAAAAAAAGAACCAATGTTTGCAGAAATCCAATTTTTCAAAAACGCACAGAGCAAATAAAATATATCTCAGACTGGATCTTGCCCTTGGGCTTCCAATCTGTAACCTTTAGTGGAATCATTGAGAGCATGAGCTTGCTGTTAAACTGATCTGAAGTCAGCTTCTATCTTGGCCTTTATTAGTTTTATGACCTTGGATAAGCTACTAGATTTTAAGTGTCATTTTATCCACAACAATCAAAAAAAGTGTTAATAATAATAGCTGACTCATAAGGATATTGTTAGTATTAAATGAGATGACATAAAAACACATAGCATAGTAAGTACTCAATAGGTGGTAGCTATTATCTTATATATTATGTGTATAACATATTGTAAAAAATATGTAAATATTATACATTATATATATTATTTTTTAAAATATGTTTTTATTGAATTTTTAAAGAGAGAGAGATTAGAGAGAGATAGAAACATCGATGTGAGAGAGAAACATCAATCGGCCGCCTCCTGCACGCCCCCTACTGGGGGTTGAGCCCACAACCTGGGCATGTACCCTGACCAGGAATCAAACCTGGAGCTCAGTCCATGGAAGGATGCTCAGTCCACTGAACCACACCAGCTGGGACATTATATTTTTAAATCTACTTCCAAATTCATGAAAAAGCTCTAATTTTCTTATCTACTTACTAATTATCACAGGTTAAACCTTTAAATCATGGGTAAAGCCTTTCAGTGTTCATAACTCCTCTTAATACATAGAAATATTTATTATAGGTTAACACAGAAAGCAAAGGTTTTCTATTCTTTGGAGAGTTCACCACACAAAATTATCTTATCTTGAGCATTCGTATTCTGTAAGGTACAAATCCATTTTTAAAAATGTTCCACACTAAAGCAATATAAACAAGGTCATTTGTTATAATATAAAGCACAGAGGATTCTCTTTTAAGCATGTATTGAAGACAAATATAATAAAAATAATTTTGATAATGGAAGTTAGACATTCTGGGTATAATTTGAAAAGCGAATTGGCTTCTTCAAACTAAGCCAGTAGGTAGACTTTAGCCTTAGGAGTTTCAGTGATAATAATACATTCTTAGAACTTCACTGAGACCGGTTTCCAAATTTTATGTCTATTGACACCTCAGATCCTCCAGCTGATTCTAATCAACACCACCTCTTCTGTTTAGATGCTTGTTTTCCTAAAAATGTATAAGCTCTTTCCTTCTACTAATATGTTCTTACTGAAGTGTTTAGAAATTCTCCTACTAATATGTTGGACCTACAATCAGACAATAATAATTGTAAGGACAGCTATGGTTGATAGAGGCCTTATTATCCGTTCGATGTTAGTTAAACCCTTTACATGCATAGTCTCATTTACCCTTATTATGGCTCTATGGAGTAGATTCCATAACTATACCATAGTTACTGATCTCTAAAATAATTCTAAAAGACATTAAATCATTTGTCTAGTCAGTATCAGAGTCAAGAGTCAACTATTAGTCTCATTCTTAAGGCTATACTATACTGCCTCTCTAAATTCTTGGCTTAAAACTCAACAAATGAATCAGACCTGCAATGAATAAAAGCTATCATTCAATGTGTTGACATGACAGAAGTTATATAGGCTGAGATGGGGAAATGATAAAGAGATACCACAAAATATCAAGCAGAACAATTAAAAATGAGTTCATTTCTTAATACATCTAATACAGTGGACTTATCTCTGCACATATACCTCATTTTCAAAGAACAATAGCGCATGAAAATCCAAATGTAAAAACAGATAAATTATAATTATTATTTTTGCATTACCTAACAATTTATGTCATCACAATAGGATTCACCCAGCGTTTCTCCCTCCATGAATTTAAGATGTCAGAGATGACCAGCTGTTTACAGAGGAGCTAAGGAGTGTGAAGGGGGCGAGGAGGGGGATGCAGAGAAACACAGAGCTCCATATTGCTGAAGCTATTACAAATTGAGGTATTAAATAACAAAAGTTGAGCCTATAAAAATATAATTTAAATACAACTTTTCAAGGACATCTAGAGAAACAAAGCAGGTTTTATTTTCTAGCCACCATTTTGTTAATGTAAAAATGACCTCAAACAGGCCACCCTGGAGGCTTTTAAAAAACTCCCCAAAAGGCATGCACAATTTATTTATTTATTTAAAAAAAATTTTTTTTTATCCTCACCTGAGGACATTTTTCCATTTTTTGTTCAGATAGAGTGGGAGGGAGAGAGAGGAAGAGAGAGAGAGAGAAACATCGACGTGAAAGGGACACATCGAGTGGCCGCCTCCCGCACGACCCAACCAGGGCCGGGGACAAACTGCAACCGAGGTACATGCCCTTAGCGGGAACCGAACCCGGGTCTCTCTGGACCGCAGGCCGACGCTCTAACCGCTGAGCCAAACCGGCCAGGGCTATTTATTTATTTTTTAAAGGTAAAATTCTTCACCTGGTTTATATCTATAGAGAAACAGTTTCCTGTGACACAATTCTGAGAAAGATTAAAATGATTGAAGTCCAATAGGTGGATGAACTCAGACTTAATAAAGGTGAATCATGTCTATGTGATACTTTTTGGTGAAAAAAAAACCTATCTTCACAAAAAAAGTTGTATCTTTTAAGAAGGTAAACTATTGACAAACTTTGGGTAGCTAATCCACAAGACAACATTAATACATAGCATAAGAAGTGCGTTTTTCCTTGTGCAAGGAGAGGAGAATCTATTGCACATGTCATCTGTTTCTGTGAATACTGAAGATTACAATTATGTCTTGATGTTAATCCAACTACTGCAAATTTCTTGTTGCAAAGCACACTGTGAAAATGTGAGTGACAGTATAAATCATTTTAAATTGAATTCAACACTACTGAAAAGAGCTGATGTTTTCAAATACTGTTACAAAGCCTCTGAACAATAACTCTCAATGAAGCAGCTTCTTGTAGTGACCTATTTGAAAAGAAAGACAAATAGCCAGGATATTCTCCATGTCTGCTATATTGTGTGCATGTGTGAGTGTTTTGCATTTTTAGAAGCAATCACCTGTAATGCCTTGATGTCCTCATAGGCGAACTGCACAGTGGGAACGCCAAGCTGGTTGATGAAGTAATTGGCATCACCTTGTATCTGTACAGAACTGACATTGGTTTCTGGGCATTGAGCTCTTCTGGAACAGTTGAGATTATTTTTCTGAAAAACATAATTTAAATTGTTAGCACAAACTAAGCTTCTCAGGGCATCCCTAAATCAATGCCACTCCAAGTACGATCCACAGATCAGCGCATCCATGTCACCCAGGAACCTATTCAAAGTACAAATGTTCAGGCTCCACCCATGTCCCCCCGAGTGGGACCTCCAGGGACGGAGCCCCGGGTTCTTCGCTGTAACACTCTCTGTTTCTGGCTTCTGATGCTCAATGAACTGTGGCTACTGCTGGCCCAAATCTAATCGCTTGCTCTTGTTGCTCAAAAGCATTTTTATTATGGAATTTTTATAAAGCATAATAACTGCTTAATTTGAAATATTTTTAAAGAAGGTGAGTCCCTTAAAAAGGTTTGGTTTTATTGTTGTTTTTGTGTTGTTTGCATTTTTGTCTTTCCATAAATTTACATTTAAAGGATGTTTTGATAGGATAAAATTCCATTATTCCAAAATGTTTTTTGGAAAACACAGGAGAAATTTTCTCCATTTCTTCTTAAAAGCATATTCCCACATGTTTGAAGACTATATGACAACAACTCTGAGGGCCATCAAGAACCACACAGCTAAGTGCAACCTCTGGGGAAATGCAAAGAGATAGACCAGTATTTCTTAAACTGAGAGTTGTCTAACACACAAAACAAATGACAGTAGCTTTACCAAACACATTATTAACAAGTGAAGGACAAGTACATTGTTTCTATAATTAATGCTGAGTAAAATATATTCTTTAATGAAATTCCCCAAAATCGAGAATCTTTTTGATCCTGTTGTCTCAAGTATGAGACATGGAAGAATACCAATGCCCTCTGCATCAATCAGGAGGGAAATGAGCGCCACACGAGAACACGATGTCTGATACGCAGAAAGTACAGGGTGGCACAAAAGTAGGTGTACAGTAGTGAGCACACAAAACACAGAGTTTACTTTCGTATTAGTATTTATTATTGAATTATTTTCTCTATAAACAACTGTAAACCTACTTTTGCCGCACCCTGTATGTACTCAAGACACATTTCCCATTGAATCAAAAATCAGTGGAGATTTTATCCCTGGAACAATTTAGGTAAGGTATTGAATATTCCCAAAGAAGAGCTACCCTTAAGTACTAGATAATAAAAAGCACAGAAACCACTTTATTTCAAGTAAAAAAAATATCAAGTAGTGCTGAGAGATCCAGGGGTTAAAAATTAGCAACTGTGAAGATATGTCTTTAGCCAGAATGTATTTTTTAAAATTTAATTTGAAAGTCTTGGTCGGGCAAGTTATTGACCAACGTCCCATCATTAGTGTCACACAGCCAGCTTCACTCATTCAGACGGTGGCCAGAGGCACTGGATTTGTGAAACCTAAATAGTTGCACTCCTTTATGTTATTAACGAAGATTTTATAGACTCTAGTCTTTTCTTTCCCCAGATGCCTAGCCAATGAAATTACGAATCATCGAAGTGATCTACTTTGCTTATACTGCGGCAACATCTATATCTTTTTGGGACATCATATGTAGTCTACTAATCTTGATAAAAATACAGGTTTGGCTTTAATTTCATTTTGCATACATAATTCTTAATACCCGCTTCAAACATCAGCCACATTCCTTACATAGAATTGTTTTTCTCAACAGAAGAATGGCATGGGTCAAAAACTGACAACTCTATATTCCACAATGTGTTTCTGCAAAAGAATTGTTTTAAAAAAATAAAATATAAATGTGATTCATATATAAATACATATAATATTTGATATTATTTTCATTCAGTCATCACTATTATATAAAAGCTTCCCTCTGACAAAAAGTATCCGCTTTCTATTTATTCAGGTTCCTAAGATGGCACAATTACCCCATTCCAGTCAATCCTTGCATTCTCTATCTGATGTAGTAGTTACACAAAAATCAGTTCTTATTTAGCCTCAGCTTTGAATTGGTTCAGGGCATTCTATCTGAAACCAGTACAGATTCTCTTCTATTCTCTCTGTGCTCACCATGGCTCACTCCCATTATACAGCTTTCATATTTTCATTGCATTCCATGATCTCTTACACAGTAATGTAATGATTACTATACCATTTCTTCCATATTTCTGTTTTTTAGACAAATCAAAAGGGCAATATCCAACCTTTAAGATTCTATATCCTAAAAGACTTCTGCATCCTTTCTCCTACTCTGGCTTGCTTTACTTCACCCATTTATTGAAAAGTCTTGTTTCTAAAGGTTTGTATTACATTGTTCATATATAGCAACAGAGTGAGCGTTATTTAGAATTGTTTTCAAATTATATGTTGAAGGCTAGCACTGTTAAGCCACATCTATGATGCTATGCATATGAACTATTTATGGAGAGAGGACAGAGTACAGAACAACAGGGTTGTATGGCCCAAGGGATCATTGGGCCTGTAGCTGGAAACACTTAGCTGTTGAGCCTCACGTCAGAGTTAAACCCACATGAAGGGTATAAGCTTCAAACAAATCAGTTCAAGGCTGGAGGCTTCAGAGACAACACAGCCTTCCTGGGCCCTGTTCCTTATGTACTGAGGCCAGAGTGTCTCTGTGATGTCCCACAGAGGACTCATCCCCTAGTCTATACAATCTCTCTCTCTCTCCCCCCACCTCATTTTCTACTGCCTACTCTCCTGATTTAACCAGTGATGAGGGGAGGAAACACATGACTCTCAATCCTGTGTTTTTGTTCCTTTCTGCTTTTGTTTCTAACTAGTTTCAGAGTAAAACAGGATCAAAGGAACCCAGTTTGTAGATTGGAACCACCCACGTCATTTTATCTAGGGATTTCCCTTAAGAGCAGAACAGTCCTGACACAGAAACCCTGTTTCTAAATCATTTTTATTATTCCTTACTTAAATATAGGCCAAATTCATAAACCTCAAGTGAGCCTAAATCTATATTCTATCCTAACGTGAATTGTTGTCCCACACAGCACTTCAGTGAATTATGACAGATCTATATCAGTTAATAGATACTGATCTACTCAACCCCCTTAAGCACTAATATCTGAAAGGGAAGTAGAAATAAATATTAGTTTCCTCCATTTTACTAGAAGTTAGCTACCATGGGAGAATGAACGTTGGTAACAACTTTGTACAGGTCAATTAATTTTTAAAATCTATTTACAAGGCTGAGTAAATTCAAATTAAGTATTCCATCCAAGGAGTTCAAAATGCTCCATATTTAATGTTTGAAAAGAAGCATTTTTATTCCAGTTCATAAAATAAGCAAATTCAGGCAAAGATTGTAGAGATATCACTTTTTAAATTTTCTATCACAAGTCTGGAAGATCTGAATTGAAATCACCCTCTCAATCCTAAGGCTGTATGTCCTTGGCAAGTATACTTTTAAGCTAAAAGGCAAAATCTTATAGTAAATGATCATGGAAGTGAATATAAAGAAATTAAATCAAATCTGCATTAGTTGAGCAGTAATACCTAGACACACTGACAAGTTTCTAAAGTATTTGAAAATCTGTTTAAGAACTCAAACACTGTATTTCTTCTACACCCTGCTTTTCCCTGCACACATAAGTGTTCACACTACATACGTAACAAATCTAAATTGATTATCTATTCAAGTAAGAAAAATGTAACATTCAAAGTAAATGGACCACATCCTACACATTAAAGTAAAATGAACCCCCCCCATTTTTTTTTTTTAACTTCAGTATTATTCTTGTAAATTCAGTTGTGTAGAAACAATTTATCTTCATGATTCTCCTGGTGTTCACAGTATAGTTGGTAATGTTCTAATAGTGATAAGATGCCTATGTTATTGAAAAAATGATTTTTCATTATAGGCATCGAGATGGTTAATTTTGTGTCAGCTTGACTAAGCCACCATGAGGTGTCCATATTTGGCCAGATGTTATTCTGGGTGTGGCTGTGAGGGTGTATTTTCGGATGAGATTATCATTTGAATTGGGAGACCCACTAAAACAGATTGCCACCCTAATGTGGGTGGGCTTTAATGCAATCAGTTTACAGTCTGGGATAGAAATCTTTTCCTTTCTTTGGACTCAATTAAAACATCAGTTCTTCTTGGGTCTGAAGGCTGCCAGTTTTTAGAATGAAACTTACACCATCAACTAACTGTCTTAGGTCTCCAGCTTGCCAACTGCAGATCTTGGGACTTCTCAGCCCCCAGAATTGTGTGAGCCAATTTCTTAAAATAAATCTCTTTTATACATTTTCTTGGTTCTGTTTCTAAAGAGCTGTGACTAACACAAATACTCTTAGGTGGTAGATCACCTCTGTGTTTATGAAATTTTCATCAGAACTAGCAAAAAGTTTAACTTTTCAGAAATGGTTGTGAGAAGAGTTTTTTTGTTTTGTTTTGTTTTTCTGCTTGATTAACTGGAGATAGTTTCACAGAATTTTGTTACAACATTTTTCCTTTAGAACTTATAAACATGATCCCAGGCAACGTGAACATGTAAATAGGTGAGGAATCAGAAAAACCATTACATTTTGAAACTGTGAGAAATCAAAAATAATTAATACCCAAAGTTTCTTATCCTGAGGTCCACAGGGGGAAAAAAAAGTAGGAATCTGTGAACTTGGTGGACCAAAAATAATTACAGCTTTATTCATATTTGCTTCTAATTGAAATTTAACATTTCATTCAAATATGAAGTAGGCCAAAAACCCAATAGTATTAGCAGTAACTGTGACTTTGTAACCAAATAAAATAAGGCATTTTCATATCATATTTCAATTGTTGGGAATAAATTCATACCTAATTTGAAAAGATGGCAGTTATGAGATACTTTGCTGAATTTTGTTGTTTCATGTGTTAATTGTAAAAGCTTACATATTACTAAAATGAACATTTGTGTGCTTTAACATTTAGAGAGCTGCAGTTTTGTATAATTGGTTCCCCTTGTAATCCCATGTATTTTAATTTAAGTATTTTATAACTTTATTTCTGAAAATGGGTTTATATAGGATTTATCAGCCAAAGTGGTCCAGAGGGAGTTCTCTCCCAGCAAAAGAGCTACATTTTACAAATTGGGAAATTGAGGCCACCAATCAACAGAGTTAAGGTTTCATACCAGATCTTTTCACCCCAAATGCAAGCTCTTTTCTTTCTATTATGCTGAAATATCCAGCACACTGTCACATTAATGCAGATGAACAAACTAATCTTTACATTTGTCCTTTCTGAAATTCTATGGGTCTTTTTTTTTAAGCCACATTAGATCACTAGATATGGTTGTAACAGACTGTCTCTCTGTGGCATTTCTTCAAACTTTACTTAGTCACTGCGCCATGTGTTCTTCATGTATTTAGTGTGTGTGTATGTGTGTGTGTGTGTGTATATATATATATATATATATATATATATATATATATATATATATATATGTTTTATTCTCACCCGAGGACATTTTTGCATTTATCTTCAGATAGAGCAGGAGGGATAGAGGTAGGAAGAGAGAGAGAAACATCGATGTGAGAGAGACACACTGACCAGTTGCCACCCACACAACCCCAACCGGGGCCGGGGACAAACTGCAACCGAGGTACGTGCCCTTAGTGGGAACCGAACCTGGGTCTCTCTGGTCCGCAGGCCAACGCTCCCACCGCTGAGCCAAACCGGCCAGGGCTATTTAGCTTATATTTTTATGGCAGTATGTCAAGTTACTGTCCAGTACCCAATACTTAATAATACACTGCAGATCTCCTCTAAAAATGTTTGAGAAGAAACAAGAAATTATATTTACTGTAGCCCCTCCTTAACTGTGGTTTGCTTTCTGTGGTTTCAGTTACCTATCATCCACAGTGTTCTGAAAATATTCAATGAAAAATTCCAGAAATAAACAATTCATAAGTTTTAAATTGCATGCCATTCTGAATCACATGATGAAATCTTATGCCGTCTGCTTTGTCCCCCCCAGGACTTGAATTGTCCCTTGGTCCAGCATCTCCACCCTGTCATGGTCCTGACCCAATAGTCCTTAGTCACTTAGGAGCCATTCTATTACCAGATTGACTGTGGTGCTAGCGAAGTGCTTGTGGTCAAGTAACCTTTATTTTACTTAATAATGGCCCCAAAGTCCCAAAGTAGTGATGCTGGCAATTCAAATATGCCAAAGATAAGCCCAAAAGTGTACTTTATTTTTTAATTTTATTTTTTTCTTTATTAATTTTTAGAGAGAGAGGAAGGGAGAGGGAGAGAGAGATAGAAACATCAATGAGAGAGAATATTGATTGGCCACCTCCTGAAATGCCCCCCATTGGGGATTGGGCCCACAACCTGGGCATGTGCCCTGACCGGGAATCGAACTGGCGACCTCTTGGTGCACTGGTCGACGCTCAACCAATGAGCCACACCGGCCAGGCCCAAAGTATAGGAATATATACTTCTCCGTGGTTTCAGGCATCCACTGGGGGTCTTAAAATGTATCTCCTACATATAAAGGGGGGATGCCTGTACTGACTTTCTTCAATATTTTAAACTGGAAATGTATTTAAGTTATCCTTTATGCCAGCATTTGAAAATGAGTTTCCTATACATAAAATATACTTTCAAAATTGCAAAAATTTAAAAAAAATTAATAAATATCTTGCAATGCCTTTAAAGATTATCTTGAGTAGGGTAAGAAAACCGGCTTTTATCTTACTTTAAAATGGAAATTTTCAACCCATGAAAAGGTATTTCCAAAATTTCCGGTATCTCAAGGTTTCTAAAAAGGTTTAATAACCTACTTGTAGAATGTTTTCAAAGTATTTTCAGGTTTAAATAGTGAAGGATTATTATTCCTCTAATATAAACAAGTAGAATTACAAAACTATAAAAACACATTCTAATTTTCTTCTCATTCTGTTAATTTTGAAAACTTCAATCTTGTTCTGGAATGTGGAGAAATGTAACTTTATTTTTAAACACTTCAAGTTAGATTTAAAGCAGTGAGTTAAAGATCACTCTATGGGGTTAAAAATGGAGAAGAATGAAAACATTTGCCCTTGTTTTTTGTTCTAACTTCTGAATGATGTCTCCTCCCCAACCCTCAACTCTACTTGGTTTCTCCTTTCTCTTCCCTGACCAACTTAAGGTCCAGACTAACAGGCACATGATGGCAGAGGACCCATTTGTTTATTAATTATTTTCACGTAAGGCTTGTGTAACAATAGAAATAGAAACAGGTATGTTCTTTAAAACTAAAAATATTCACATTTCAGCTAAACTATTGGGTTTAAATTAAAATCTCCACTAATATAAGACACCATAGGGTATCTTATACTACAATACACTTCGAATGAATCTATCTTTTAAACAATAAAATGCAGGAAAAAAAACAATGGAAGATATTTTTAATAATCTTATTAGAGTGGGAAAGACATTTTTGATTATGACAACAAACCCAAAACAAAAAAAGATTAATTAATTCAACTACCTAATATCACAACTTTTCTGCATGAAAAAATTACCATACACAAGGATAATTAAAAACCCGGGGAAAATAGTTATAATTCATTTCACAGACAAATAGCTAATTTCCGTAATATGTAAATAAAAAAAGATTGACAAACCCATTACACATGTCTTTTATACATAACAGACATAGAAAGTGTCTTTTATATTTACTTTACCAAAAAAAAAGAAAAAAAACTTTGGCAAGTTTGATAGACTACATTGTGGAGATGGCATTCTGATGCCTTATAGGTAGCTAAAAGAAATAAATCTAGTGCAAATTCTGCAAAGATTACATAAATTGTATTATATTCATAATATTGAATAATATGCAGTCTTTAAAAAGAACAATGGCACCATTTATGCAGTAATAATAAGAAATTTCTAAGATTTTTAGAAATTTTACATGAAAAAATGTGTAGAAATATTCTGTTATTTGTGTTTAAATAGGTAAAGAAAAAAAAGAAAAAAATGAAAAGAACATATATACTCTAAAGCAAAGGTTTGGAAAAGTAGGTTTCCCATTGTGAGTACGTAAAACAGTTTATTTTTGTATTATTATTTATTAATCACTGTATAATTTTCCATACAAACAACTGGAAACCTACTTTGCCCACCTCTGGATATGCAAATGGTATTTGCTTCTGGGGAGAAGTACTAGTGGGAAGAACAGGTTTAGAAGAAAGACATTTCATTTTCTACTTGTTTATTACTTTCAATTTAAATTTGTAATTGAATCACATGCCAAAAATAAATGTTATACTTTTCAAATCCTCTTTGAAATATACGTACTGTTTCCAATTCCAAGATTCCCCCCTGATTTTAAGGCATAGTATCCATTTATAAACAGCTTTTGTTGGATGGTAGGAGAAAAACCAATCATTTAACAGATATCTCCTAATTTGAGAAATGTTAATGTTTTACAGAATGTCTAAGAGTAGAGAATCAGCGTAGCTAGAGTTGTATTGCAACAACCATTTAATCTGAGGTCTATTTAGGACCATCAAAAATATGTATACCAGTCCGGCCGGTGTGGCTCAGTGATTAGGCGTCCACCCATGCACCAAGAGGTCGACAGTTCGATTCCCGGTCGGGACACATGCCCAGGTTGTGGGCCCAATCCCCAGTGGGAGGCATGCAGGAGACGGCCAATTGATGTTCTCTCATCATTGAGGTTTCTATCTCTCTCTCCTTCTCCCTTCCTCTCTCTCTGAAATCAATAAAGAAAAAAAAAATGTATACCATTAGGGAGGGCACAAATGAAAGTAATTGCTTCTTGAGTTTACTAGGGAAGAATGTGTTCTCTTATACAGAATTTGGGAATGGATACAACAGTATGAGGTCCTGCAGAGTAGGGGCCACTGAAGTAGGCACTCCAAACAGCCAGGAGGACACTGAGAGAGAAGAGAGAGCCAAAAGCTGGTGGGGAAAACTGAAAACAAAACTCCAATTCATAATCATGATATCCTTAAAGACCATTCCTGCTTACATAGTTGTTTGTATTTTCTAGGTACATATCAAATTATTAACAAAATATGCTAAATATGGGCCACTTGCTACAAAGGAGACACATAAGGATTTACCACTTACAAACAGACATTATGTTGGGTCATAATGCAACCCTGTGAGATGGGTAAAACAAGTATTGTTATTTCATTTTACAGATGAAAAGCTTTGTTGTCCTCCGGAGACATGGCCATAGCACACGGAACAGCAAGCAGAACGTGTAGCTTAACTGTTACATGGTTGTCCCCCGCACTCCAACCACCGTCACCCCTGGTCTAATGACTCCCCCACACCCCCACGAGCAACTAAGGCAATGAAGGAGGAGTTCCTCGGTTTGTACAGAAAGACCTGGTACGCTGCTGAATAATCAACTAAATGAAAATGACCTTTCAATTTAAGACAAATGGTGACTTAACAAGGAATTTACCAGATAAAAAGACTCCATAGATCGCTTTGCCACTTTGGCACTTCTTTAATAGGTTTGCTGTTGGTCATTCTAATAGCCAAACCTATTTCTTCGTGAAGGGTAAACTATATATAGAATGACAACCCCAGAGCCCTTTCAAAAACTGGGCTCTGATTATATCGAAATGAAACTGTGAGCATACTGAAAAGGTAAAGCAGAACCATCCAAACTGACCTTAGGTCAACACACTGGATGAAAGCAAACTGCCCGTGGGGACAATTCCTATACCACAGGATCAAGATATAGATTTTATGTCTCAATGAAGGATAACAACTCTGGCTTCACAATGCTGTTCCATGCTGAGGAATCGGCTGACATAACATAACTTCAGCTATTATTTCACTGGCTTTTTTGAGGTTTGTCTTAAATAGCTTCCCCTACCCTCACAGGCAATGCTATTTTAAATAAGACAGTGTCAGCGTTTCAGCGATGTATTCCAGCTGCCGGGCATTCAAAAAATTAACTGAAAACCAAACTGGTTTTCAGTTCAACATTAACTCTCTCAGGCTGCAAATATTTTTAATGAAATATTTAAACAAAATCTTCTGTAGATGAAACAGTTTAGTAACTTCCCTTCAAAAAAAAAAAAAAAAAATCAGACATTTCAAAAAGTAAACCCAGAAGCAAGGGAAGAGTTGGAGTTACTATGCATATATTAAGCATCCTTCAGTAGACAGTGTGGGAAAGTTTGCTGTCTTCTCTATGACCAGGGTTCCAGGGCAGTTGTAAATTGGGTGGGGGCTTTCAGGTTTTTAGAGGTAATTCATTTAATTTTAGGAGGGCACGGGGAGAAAAAGCTGGAAAATGCAGACTTGGCAAGCAGGAGGGCAAAAGGATGTGGATGACATACAATCACACATTACCATTTCAAGCAAGTTAAGTGCTGAGAGTGAGAAATCAGGCAGAGGAAATAACACCATCAGCAGTACTATGTCTAACTCGGACAAATGACAGCAGCATCACAGAGCCTGAAAGTCCCGGGCCAGAATAACTGCTAGCCTAGGGACAGCTATGCTGGAATGAGTTCTTCAGAGCTGTGTAGACCACCACTGTGTCTCAGGAGCACTGTGCATGGAGACACAGGCACCCCATGACCAGCACCCCAGTGACAAGCCCCACATGTTAGGATTTTTTGTACCAGACCTAGGACCATTATTTTGGTCAAAATGTACCAGGAAGTCTCACACTTATATCACGTGCTTTAACTCAATCCTCCTTTGCTTTTGAGGGCAGAGAATATGCTTTATCCATCTTTCTATTAACATATTAATCAGCACAGTAAAATGGGTATTTATTTTAGATGCATTTTATTATTTTTTATTATTCTTTATTAATTTATTTTTGTTACAGATGTTTCTCCTTTTTCCCCCATTGACTCCCTCCTCCCCCTCCCTCCCTGCCCCGTCCCCAGTTTTGTTGTCCATGTCCATTGGTTATGTGTACATGCGTACAAGTTCTGTGGTTCATCACTCCCCTCCCCCACCCCCTCTTCTGGCAATTGTCAGTCTGTACCCTACTTTCACGTCTCTGGGACTACCCTGTTCCTCAGACTGTTATGTTCAGTATATTCCAGAAATAAGTGAGATCATATGATATTTGTCTTTCTCTGCTTGGCTTATTTTGCTTAGGATAATAGTTTCCAGGTCTTCCCACATCGTCGCAAAGGATAAGAGATCTTTCTTTCTTACAGCTGCATAGTACTCCATTGTGTATATGTACCACAGCTTTTTTATCCATTCGTCTACTGATGGACACCTGGGCTGTTCCAGATCTTAGTTATTGTAAATAGTGCTGCTATGAACATGGGGGTACATGTATTCTTTTTGATTGGTGTTTCAGGCTTCTTAGGGTATATTCCTAGGAGTGGGATCACTGGGTCAAATGGTAATTCAATTTTTAATTTTTTGAGGTAATATCATAGTGTTTTCCATAGTGGCTGCACCAGTCTGCATTCCCACCAGCAGTGTACTAGAGTCCCCTTTTCTCCACACCCTCGCCAACACTTGTTTATAAAATGGGTATTTAAGAGTTTGTAAAAATGAAGTCAACCCAACTGTATGAACTTTTTTCCAACAAGAGAAAATGGTAAGAGAGAGGAGGGAAAAAGAACTGTGTGCACACACACCCTCTGGCTTAGTCTAGGGTTACAACTAGAAATTACTGGACGTAGAGTGCCAAAGATGCTGCAGGAAGTTTGAGGGTGGCTTCAGGTAATTCTCTAAGTCATAACTATTCTGGAAAGCATTTTCCTCCTTTCTTCTTGCTGAGCAACATCTGTTTTCGTGTAACTTATGTATCCCATTAAGCACCTGTAGGAAGTCAATAAATATGTACTGACATCAGAAAGTACATTGTGATAAGTAGGTGCTTGAGATAAATATTAAAGAACAATCAAACCATGACCCACAAATGAATTGAAAATGAAATAGATGGTTTTGCATTCTCCCTACAAAAGCAATCTTGTTTCTTTACAGCAGTATGAATTTGAGGCAAGTACTTAACTTTCTGAGGTCCTGAATTTCTCAATGTAAAAAGGGGACTATGTGAATAGTATGAGGAGGTTGAAAGGAGTAAACTAAATAGTACATACAAAGCACTCAGCACAAGTCCATCATAAGTACTTTATACACAAATGTGATTATTATGAATTATCATTACTTCTAAAGTAACCAACCACACACACAGAGCTGTGTAGACCACCACTGTGTCTACACCCCTCCTACATTTTTGGCAGTCTTCCTACCAAGTCTAGTTCCTGCCTTCTAAGATATCAAATGCTCACCTTTAGAAAACTAAGTTTTTTATTAATTTATGTAGATTTTTCTAATGAACATTGGTTTTAAAGGAGGTTATTTTATACACTTTTTGTTTTTTCCCTTCTTAAGTTAATCTCTTTGGATTTTATGAAGTAATTCATGTAACAGAATACTATTTTTTTGTTTAAATACTCTTGCTAAATGCATTAAAATAATATTTTTAAATGTTATACAAATATTAAATATTATAAAATATATTCCCTTTTCATTTCTCACTAAATAGGCTTTTTTAAAAAGTTGGGTTAAGGCTATTTAAAAGATGATTACATATACCTGAAAAATTATAGGATATCATTACATATTTTTTATTCTGTATCAATAAATTTTTTATTAAGCAATTTTTAATTTTTCTTTAAAAATTATTTTCTTAAAGAATAATTCTTAACACTATATAATTACAAAATTGTTATTGTAGATACAACCTATATAAACTCATAATATTTTTATTAAAATATAAATTTGGATCAAAATAAATTATGTGATGGGAAAACAAAAGAAAAATACTTTTAAAATAGTATAACTAATGACAAAAAAAAGTAACAGTAGAAAAAAAACAGTAGTAATCTAACATTTTAAAAAATACATGGCCCGGCCAGTGTGGCTCAGTGGCTGAGCATGACCCATGCACCGAGAGGTGGCCATTCGATTCTCGGTCAGGGCACATGCCCAGGTTGTGGGCCCAATCCCCAGTGGGGGGTGTACAGGAGGTGGCCAATCGATGTTCTCTCTCATTGATGTTTCTATCTTTCTATCCCTCTCCCTTTCTCTCTCTAAAATCAATAAAAGAAACAAAATTTTTTTTAAAGGAACACATAAAAAATACATGGCACCTATTCACATCTAACTAATATGTATTGCATATCTACTATGTGCCAGTTCCTTTCAGATATAATATCCTATTTTTTCTTCATAACAACACTTTTGGGAGAAAATATTTACTCCTAAGCTGTTTTAGAGCTACCATTGCTAAGAGAAATTAAGCAAATCATCTGTAGTCACTCAGGCAGGGATAAGCCCAAAATTTGGCATGGTTTCTGTTCCCAAGTCCAGCATTCTCAGGTCTTTAGACCCAATGCTGAAATTTGAAAAAAGAATCAGCTTTCAAACTTCACTGTAAAAATTCTTCTTCCACACATCTGGAACTAAGAGCGCTTGGAAATGGAAACTGATCAAAGATTTAGTGTTAGGTTTGACATTTTGCACAGACACAAAAAGCCCACCAGTGACCATTTAATATGTCCTCCTGCCATCTGTCACCTTGACATCTTACTTGGATGTGAAATAGGTACTTCGGACTTAACTCATCAAAGGTTAAATTCTACATGATGCTAAATGGAATAAGCCAGCCGCAAAACCACTAATACTGTATGATTCCACTTATATGAGTGCTATGGACTGGATATGCTCCCCCCAAATTCATAAGCTGAAGCCTTAACCCCCAGTGTGACTGCATTTGAAGACAGGGCTTGTGCAGAAGTGACAGAGGTTAAATAAGGTCATAAAGGTGGGGCCTTAATCTGATAGAGTTGGTGCCCTTAGGAGAAAGAAAGGAGACGCCAGAGTTCTCTCTCTTTACCATTTAATGACACCACAACAAGGCTGTGTCTACAAGAGCGGAAGAGAGCTCGCGTCAGGAACCAGCACTTTGATCCTGGACTTCCCAGCCTACGGAACTGAGAGGTAATTGCATGTTGTTTAAGCAGCCCAACCAGATTAATACAATGAAGTATCTGGAGTAAAATTCATAGAAATGGAAAGTAGAATTGTGGTTGTCAGGGACTGGGGCAGGGGGATTGGGTCATTGTTTAATGGGGTTCAGTCTTGCACAATGAAAAAGCTGTGGAGATTGGTAGCATGACAATGTGAATATACTTAATACTACTGAACTGTACGCTTGAAAATAGTTAAGATGGTAAATGTTAGGTATATTTTACTATAATTAAAACTTAAAAAAATAAATTACTGTTTTTTTCTCTCACATCAGCCCTGTCCACAGTGTTCCTTATCTACAAAAATGGTCCCAACATTCGTCCAGTTGCTCACATCAGCTTTTAATGGCCATCCTTTACTTTCTGCCTTCTTTTGCCCCTTATATATAATGCAGTGTTTCTCAAACTTCAGCATGCAGATCACCTGGAGGGCTTGTTACAACACAGACTGCTGACCATCCCCAGACGCCTGATTGAGTGGGCCTGGGGTGGGGTCAACAAACATGTGTATGCATAAGAAGTAAGAAGAGATTAAAGAATTAAAAGGAATGACTACTCTTCCAAAGCAGATCTTAAAAAGTATAGAAAAAGTTCATAAGATAGTTCTTCGAGTTCAGAGAAACAAGTCTACTGGAGCTGCCAAGGAACTCAACTGCCCTGCCTACCCCCAGCTCCCAGCCCTGCTGCTGGCAGGCTGAGGGCAATGAGGTGGTCCTGCTGCCACTCCTGCCGTTCATGTTGGAGGAGCTGGGCCGCCCTGGTGGGATGGGGTAGGAGTGCAGGAGGAGCGTTGGCCAGGTTTTCAGGAAGCCCTCTGCTCAGCCAAAGATACAGCCCCAAAGGCCTTCTAAAGTTCAGGATTGCTGATCCCACGACCATGCACACCTTATTCTAGCTGTGGCCTTTATTGTAGATGGGTCTGACAGAGTGGGGGGACCAGCTGGTCAGGTACTGGTTGAGTTGGGGTTTGCATTTCAGAACCAATCCTTCAGGAAGCCGAGGCCTGTGATCTGGCAACAGACCTGCTCCATGGGCCGTCTTCACACACTGCTCAATCTGGCAGTGCTCTTCCTGGCACCAGCCTGTGGTCCTTGGGACAGCACGTCTCCCCTGAGGCAGACGGACAGACTATCCTCAGAGCCACATTCGTGCTTCCGGTTCCGTGGGCAGACGAGGCCCTGGCCAGAGGAGTTAGAGGGATTTGGACTTTGCTGAGGAGTCTCTGTGACAGGACTTCAATTATAGTTGTCTTCTCGTCCGTTCTTGGATCTCCACCACTTCCCTGACCCCACAATCTGCAGGCTGAGCCCAGCTGGTCAGGGCCAGGCCTGCCAGGGGCCTTCAGAGCAGAGGCCAGAACTAGCCACCAGCACATTGAGGGCCACCATCTTGTAGCTCTTTCCTTTTTTAAAAAAGTATTGGTTCTGATAGCTAGGTTTTAAAAAATATGTTACCTATTCCTTAAGTGCTCTATACTTCATAGAGGATTTCGACCTATATGCTCTTCTTATATATTCATAGCACTTTGAGATAATTAGGCTATTGCAGACATCTGACCAATGAGAACATTGAGATAGATACAGATAGGTAAGCGATTGCCAACAATCACATAAACAATAAGTAACAGAGGCTCCAGTAGACTTGACTCCTACTCCAGGGATCTCTTATCCCCTTCTGTATGACTTGTTAAAAGATTATTTTCCTCATTTGCTACTTCAAATTCTTCTCTCATCATCAGAATTTATTTATTTTTTTGGTAAATATGTGTCAAGAAGGAAGTCGAAGATGAGCTGTTATCACTACCTATCCTCATGCTGTACTATGTTGATCACATTAATAAAAGCCATTAACCTGAGCCTGTGTTCTGGGCTTTGGAGTTTACTACACTCTGCCTTGGTTGCATCAAGAAAACTATCCTTGAAGATGACAGCTCAGAAGTTAAATAAAAAAAAAAAAAACATTAAGAAGGTTGTTTTTTTTTTTAAGTCAATTCAGTTCATATCTCAAATATTCAAGAAAATCTCTATTAAACATCCTAGAGCTCAGGAACCATAAACCTAGCACGACAATAACAATGGGGCAAGGAGGTACGCCTCTCAAATAAGAATGAGAAGTTTTAGTCTCTCAGGGTTGTCTATGATATGAACGCCATTAAGTAATCACAGAAGTTAATAATATGTATTTTTATCATATTTTATAAATATTTTACAATCAACAACTGTTTGCTGAATACCTATTTAGTGTGACATCTAGAAAACATAAATTATGAAGAAAATACATAATTTATATCTTTAAAAATCTTGTGCTATAGTTGGGTAGGAAATGCTTCCCTGTATAACTGCTTAGATGATACAAAGAAAATATTGTTTCTAAAGGGTACTTTAAAGGGTACAGCACATTGATTTGAAAAGCACTTTTGGAAGTTACCATAGTTAGTAGAGTTGAATAGAGTCTATTGTGAGAAATCTTTGGCAACAGTACAGAGGTTAGCAAATAATGTAATAACACGTGCCTACTGCTATTTGAAAGAGAGGTAGGAGTATTGCAAAAACATTTCGGAGACACTTTTTCCAGGGAACTTTGAAATATTATCATCCCTTATGAATTGATCTTTTACAACATCCTAATCCTAATTTCAGTCATTTGGTTTAGAGCCAAGAGAATACAGGACCATTAGGAAATTTCAAGTCCTTGAATTCTCGAGTAATATATAATATGTTATGCATTTTAGAAGTTCAAAAAGCTCCAACTGGTAAGCAATTGGTCAGGAGAGAACTAGAGTTTATAGACCGTTCTTAGCTTTTAAGCAGATTTATTCAGCAGCTACAACATTAAATAACTTGACACACAAGTTACTTTGTTTACTTTCTGGGGCCTTAATATGCTTAGCAGATATAAACTGAGCTATCAGCATAAACAAAAGAAAATTATTCTGATATAAGATAAATATTTAAAAGGCTGCCTATAACTTTCTTTTATTGAATTGGTGACATTGGTTAATAAAATTATATAGGTGTTAGGTGTACAATTATATAATACATCATCTATATATTGTATTGTGTGTTTATCAGCCCGAGTCAAGTCTCCTTCAATTACCATTTATTCCCCCTTCACCCTCTTCTACCTCTCTCCATCCATCCCCTTTCCTTCTGGTGATCACCATACTATTGTCTGTGTATATGAGTTTGTTTGTTTGTTTTTTGCTTAATCCTTTTGATACATTTGTGTTTTGAAAAGCAAGAAAGTAAAAGAAAAGCTTAAATCTTTAACAACAAATGTAGTTTGGTGGCATCTGATTCAGAACATAAAATTGAAAAATATTAATAAATGTATAATAACTAATTTGTCATCAGCAATATCTCTTAAAGTATACCCATTTAAAACAAAATGAGATTACACTGAATTTCATTCTCACCACTGTACTAAGCAATTAATTCAGAAATGTTGGACATCCATAGGTATGTACTTGAGTCCTCACCTGTAACAAATGTTCAAGTCATTATATTCATCAGTGCAGGTTTCTAAATCAATAAAATGGTATAAAATGCAACATAAGCAAAGACAAATTTTAATACATTGTGTAATGCATGCTTCACATCTTGTTATACTTGTATTAAATATTCAGTTGTTAACATAGCTACGAGACTGTGCAGCAAGAACACATGTATTAATAGAACATTTCTCTAGCAACTTATGAAAAGGGAATATGCAGAGTTTGACAAGCACATGTTATGGTAAATCTCAGTAATATGAAAGTAGAGCTCCATATCTCAACATAAACGGAATGTTCAACATTTTAAAATACCAATAGTGGAAATAAAGTAATTTAATAGGCAGAATTGTCCTAGTCATTTGCAAACGACTGAAAATTTGCATGTAAAATTTAATACTCTATTTTTTTTTACTAGACAACTTATTAAAGAGAGTGGAAGAGAGCAAATATGAAATGAACCATGTATTAGTGAGTATATTGTTCTTCCAGAAACTTTAAATAAAGAGATAGCAGCACACTATCCCACTGCATTTCCAACAGACTTCATGTTTCTATGTGACATTTTCTCTACAATCTCATACTTACTTTTGTCTTACACCTACAAAAAGTTGGCTTATAAACAGTTCTTTATATAGAAAGAGATACAGTATATACACGTTTTACATAGTTACAAATTTACACAGTTTACATACACACATAGTTTTAAGCCAATAAATGATACAATATAAATCACAACCACAATGATATACGGTCATAAGTTTCCACAGTTACCACAAAAAAGAATTATTATATTAGGAGATAGTTAGGAAAAGAATTTGCTCCTGTGTAGACTTTGTTATATATAAAATGGTACATCAGAGAGTAATTCACACTTTCAGAAGGATGACACTTCCCACTTTTAATGAACCCCTTAATTCAATTGTATTAAGTAAGATTTAAAGACTAAAATTGTTAAAGAAAAAAATGTGAAGCCAGAAAATGTGGTCACTCAAAAGCTCTTTTATATTTCTAATTGATCCCGAACAAGGGCTCTGACCAGGACATGACAGACAGTGTATCTCTGTCCAACTCTGGTTAGGCTAGTCCTCCCCACAGGCAACACTGACACTCCTGTAAAAGTCAGTGTTGCTAGGGCATCATTGGCCTCTGTTTCAAGTACAATCACTCCTAAGTGTCTGTCGCTTCCCCAGATGGAGGATCTCATCATCATTCCTTTTTCCGGGTTGTCCATTCAGATCATTAACTTTCAAGTATTGCCTGCAGCAAGGCCAAATTCGCCACCGCATCGCTAAATGTACCATAACTCAGTGGCAAGGACACACACACACACACACACACACACACACACACACACCCCTCCAAACGGATTCCATATCAAAGGTGTTTTTTCAAATCCAAATCCTAATTATTCTAATTGTACACTCCACTGAACAATCCATTTTCGAAGAGCTTGGAATTATTTAATATTACCTTGCCTCTGTTTAGACACGCTATTGCCATTAAGCCAACACGGTGCCTGTGTTTCTTCCAAATGAGATGGCACCAGTCGAATGTTCAGAAATGTGTGAGCTTCCCCTAGAATGGCATATATCTGGAGATTCCTGCTTTACAGAAAGTTTCTGTATTTGCTGCCTTCTTCTGAAGTTCCCACTCCAGAAATACTGAATTAATAACCGCTGCTCAACTAGAGATTCTTACTTCTTTGCTTCTCATTGTTTATACCAGATTTGTTACTGAAGTCAGAGCAATTTATTCTGCCCAGGAAAATTAAGAATGTTACTGAGATCCTTTCTAAACTGTCCCAAATAAGGCCAACAATCACATATTTCTTGTAATTAGGAATACCAATCAATAGTCTTAAAAATATCTTTATCTTATCAGTAAGGAAACTGGGATCTCTATACATAGTCTTTTACAGGCCTATAAGCAATGCATGTATAGTATGTAATGTAAGGCTCAGTCTCTAAAATGCAATATGAACAGGTGGTATCGTAGGCAGCATAGCCCTGGGAACATCCAGAAGAGAGATTGGGTAGTTTGAAAGAAAGCATACCCCTTCCCAAATCCTAGGAAATATAGGGAAACTTAACCAAGGCCCCCGGCGCGCTCTCTTTCTCCAGCAGCTGAAGCACAGTGCCCACTGCGGGCCAGCGAGGAGCGCAGACGGTGCAGGACCACGGAGGCCTCGGATGCCAGGGCAACGGCACAGCGACTCTGGGTCCTGGCCTCCCCCTGGGCTTGGTGGGGACAAGTGCGGGCCTGTGGCCCCAGAGGCTGGACTTTTTCCTAAGTGTGATGGAGCTGAGCCACCTGGTCATAGATGAGAGATGGCCTAAGCCCTTCCTTTGTCTCTGCTCCAGAGAATCTCGCCACTGTACCTCAAATCCTCCAATGCTGTATCCCTGAAATGCATTTCCCACAATACCGTGGCAGAATCCTATTTTTTTCTGGCAACACAGCGAGACCAGGCCCAATCTCGGCCTAGAATAAAGAGGAACAGAAGTCTCCAGAACACCTTTGATTACTTGGAGCTGTGCTGTCAGAGTGGGAAACTATTATAGAAACAATTTAGAGCAGTCAGACTGGATTTTCTGGGGTCACAAATGCCAGAGTGCCTTGGGTTTAGACCTGTGGTTTTCAACTCATGTTTAGACCCCAATATATTTATTAGCAACAAGGATTCACTATGCAAGCAGAGGAAAAGCTTTTCAGAATCTGCAGAGGGAAAGAACAGGGACAATGTAAATGGACTTGAAAATGCCTGTTCTGTTGCGCCTTTCATTCAACCCCTTAACGCTGGCTTATCTCTTCCAGCTGAACATCACTGGTCCACACCGCCAAGTGTGGAAAACGCAGTTAGAAACAGTGCTGTTGCTAATGGGAAAACGTGTTATTTAATGATTTATACCTTTAACTATCGCTGATCAACTCAACTGGAATAATAATTATTATTATAATTTGGGAGGAAGAGTGAAGACAAAGAATAATCAAAAGAGAAATCCAGAGAGGTTGGGAAATGCTGGGATATATATAGTTGATAGAGAGAGTTTCATTAATCATTTGTCAAAGACTTAATAAAAACCAAATGTGTTCAACCAGAAAGTCTTCTTCAAATTAGACATTTAGCTCTGTAAAATAAATATTATCTAAAATGGGAATAAAGTATAGCTATACTCTATCATAAAGAAAGCTATATTCTAATTTCTGTCGTGTTTTTATAGAAGCTAATATCATCAGTTACCTCAGAAAACCCCAAAGTGTAAAAGGAATTTTCATTACAGGTGACATTTCTAAAATTTCAATAGCAACTGGAAACATAATACTTTTTTATCTCATTTACCCAAAAAACTGTATATAATGTCATGTTGCGTTGAAAGAAAATTACATATTTGATTTGGCAGGAGGGTGACGTTTAGATCATTTGGGAGTGTTCTTAAATTACTTCTCAAATTAAATGTGCCTTTATCGTTTGCCAGCTTGGTAACTTAGGGTGGAATGCTTAAACTATCTACGCCTTACATAATCACGAAATTAGATTAATAATTGCACTTACTTCCTAAGGTTAATTTTAGGATTAAAATGCATAATAATAAAATATCTTATAATTTGTAACAATAAAAAATTTTGCTCCCCAAATGTTACCTGTTATAATTGTTCTTATGAACAAAAATAAAATTAAATACCCAATACGGAATTCCTTACATTAAAAAAATTCTACATTTCTACCACACAAAGAAAAACATGACTTGGAGCTTCAAGTAAATCATTGCAGTTCACAAAACTTTGCATCAACATCTCATTTCATTCCACAACTTTTCCTAGAGAAATTATTTACATCTTAAAATATGCTGGGCAAGGAAAGGATGATTCATGGGGTAATGGTAATGAGTGGATTTTTTTTTTCCTTTATTGATTTTATAGAGAGAGGTAGTGAGAGGGAAAGAGAGATAGAAACATTGATGAGAAGAACATCGATTGGCTGCCTCCTGCATGCCCTCCACTGGGGATTTGGCCCATAACCTGGGCATGTGCCCTGACCGGGAATGGAAATGACGACCTCTTGGTTCATGGTTTGATGCTCAACCACTGAGCCACACTGGCCGGATATGAGTGGATTTCTTTAAATTACATTTCAATTATTCAAGTGTCCAAAAATATTAGTGAGCCAGTTAGTTTTTCTATATTAATCAGGATTTAGCACTTCCCATTTTTCAATGCTCTCATGTGTATTATCTCCATTGAGTGTTATATAACATACAAACTAAAGTCTTGAAAACCTAAGTTCTTTGAAGGCTGTCTCTGTGTAGCCTACATTTAACATGTAACAGGTATTCAACAAATGTGTGAAAATATAATTAGCTTTAATTATGAACATTCGTTTACAATAAGAAAAATTAGAAATTGATTATTTTATGTCTTATGGCTAGTGATAGATTAGGAATTTCAAATTCATATTCTCCGATTCTCTCCAAAAAGCTTTATTGTCACAGGAGACAGCATAAGATTCACTACTATGATGATAAATCAGATAAACTGATATAGTGAACACAAATTACATAAGTACATATTTATAATTAGATTTTAGAAATAGCATATAGTATATTTACAATGCTAAAAATAATTTTAAGAACAGATTTCACACTCAGAGAGTAGTACACAAATCAAATATGAATATGAACACAATTGTGATGTCAGTTAAAGGAAAATAACACAACAGTTAGATGTAGAAACAAAATACTCACATCCAACTTTACTTAAGGTTTCAATTTTGGTTTTTCAAGTCTTGACAGAAGAGGTGGCATGAGTATATTTATAGAGTAATGAAAATGTTCTTAAAATCGCATCATAGAACTACATGACAAAAGAAATAGGTAATATGCAGGGGAAAATAAATTATTGTATCCTAAAAGTTCATGAGTAGAGGATCAAAAAGCCATTTTAAACTATACCATTAATAAAATAAGAAAAAAATTAAAAACCCAATGACATACTAATTCAGAAGGAGAGCTTAATTGTTCTACATTGCAAGATAAAGCAGATAGGTGGAACTCTTTGGGAACACAATGCAGACATTTCCTTGGGTGTTTGGGGAACAATAAGCAGTACAGACATTAGAATCACCCTATGAAGCCCTTGATTCCGTTAATTCCCATCTATGAGTCACCCACTCATCCTTTAAACTCTAATAAAATATTATTCCCTCAGTCAGCATTAAGCAAACCCTCCTCTGCACATTCGATCTCCAATTAGACTTACCGCAGTGCACTATACACCACATTTCTGTGGAGTCTGCATCTGGAAAGCCATCACCAGCACTGTTTTTACCTGAATCTCCAGTGTCTAGCACTCTCCTTTGTGGGCACTTAAAACAATCATTTACCATGCCATTCAAATATTCCAATGACATTTGCAAAGCCTCCTCTCATCCGTCTGGAGGGAGACAACACTCATGGGATCTGAGTGCTTTAGGACCTAGTCTAGCAGCCGCCACCCCCTGCTTCCCCTTCCCTGAAATCTCTCCACGCTGTATTACAGTTAGTACATCCATGTCTTATCTGCCTTACCAAAGCACCAGCCAGCTGAGCGCAGAGGCCTGTATTATTTCTAGTCGTATCCTGTGCAGTATAAATTGCTTTTATACAAACAGACAGTAGGTGCATAGCACATAGTTTGTTAAATTCACCATTTAATATGTGGTTATATAACAGTTAATACATAAAATAAGGAGTGGCAATACAAAACCTACACTACAGTGCTTAAATATCAAAGAAGTAAATTTTCCATGTCCACATCTTTCAGAACTTTGATGTATTCAGAGCACTAATTTTCTTATTCCAGTAAGTTGGCCATTTAACAGTTCCGTTTAACTTTTATTAAACTAACAAGCCCTAGAATCCAAAATACATTTTAAATGTGGACGGAGGTTTGCTGGCATCAGGACAGCATTGCAATTAATATTTAACATATAGCGATGCAGGGCGCTTCACATTTCAGCTGCAATGCTTTCGCACTGTATCTCTTATTGAACCACCGGAGAACCAGCAATATTTGAAGAGCTGGAAAGTGTCTGCAAACACTACCAACAGTGTGGAATAACATAAGGAAAAGGCAATAGAAAACACAGAGAAACTGTAAAAATCATTCCTTCCTTGAGAAGACTGAAAGTGTACTTACTTTCAGGTACCTAGTCCAAGGAACTTACTATCATTATTAGATCTTTAAAGACCTAAATATAAATTTAATACGTGAAGAAAGATAACTTCACCAATCAGGGCTGCCAGTGCATAATCAGCTACTCTCAGGTTGTTCTTGGCATTGGACTTGATTAGGGGATTTGCTTTTAATTCTGGACTTTTGCAACTTACGAGCGGAGTGAAGCTGGACTAGTCATGCACGCCCGCCAGTGCTGCTTTTCTGCCAAAAGAGTAAAATAATACTGGCTTGGCCTCTCTCACAGTGCTGTTGAATAATCTGACACACGGAAACTTCTTGGATATTGTTATTTGTCAAACAGATATTTGAAAATATTATCAATAGTATTCTTTTTGTAATTCTGGAGTATTAGAAAAACTATCCTAAAAGGAAGAATCTTCACAGTGTTTGTAAATCTGTCGTTGGGTATTAATTTGATTCAAAATAAGGCTTTCCAGAGATGACCTGAGTGAACACTACACTGTGCAGATGTCTTGATGGAGACCAAGCAAAGAGCTAATTTTAGAAGATGGACAGACTAAAGCATAGGCAGAAATAACCTGGCTAAGTGAGCACTGGATTTTCAGGCACAATGAAGCTGAGTAGGACATGACTGGAAAGGAGAAGATAAAAAGCCTTAGAGGGTGTAAATGGAGAAGGGGAATGAAAGAGGGAGACAGAATTAAGAAAGACGGGATAGTGAAAGAAAAAATATATCGTAAGTAAACATCAAAGACAATTCTGATTCCTTCAAATTCCAAGTAGGGAACAGTGATAAGACAAGTTCACAAACGGCGTTTATGGGAAGAAAGTAATAACACATCATACAATTATTATAGTTGAGTGTTAGATGTGGTAAAAGTGGAGATAAGGGAAGACAAGACAGATTTTCATTGAAAAGGTAAGGAAAAGTTACTTTTGAGAATAAAGTCCACCTGTGTCCACATGTCTTAATATCAGGACTCAGAACTATGGCCATCTATGTCAACATGGCTTAACTGTTTGTTCCAGAAAATTCTTGCCAGGAAGATAGGGCTGTAAGCCAATAAGTTAACATTACAGTTTGCTTCAGGAATTTTCTGCAAATCAATTTATCCTGACAAATAATTTGCTCATTAGGGCAAAAAGCTCATAGAACAAAAATAATTTACCCATTAAGATTGTCAACATCTGCCCAGTCGGTGTGGCTCAGTGGTTGAGCGTCAACCCATGCACCAAGAGGTTGTTGGTTTGATTCCTGGTCAAGGCACATGCCCAGGTTGTGGGCCCAATCCCAGTGGGGGGCATGCAGGAGGCGGCCAATTGATGTTCTCGCTTATCGATGTTTCTATCTCTTCCTCTCCCTTCCTCTCTCTCTAAAATCAATTAAGAAAAAGAAAAAAAAAAAAAAAAGATGTAAAGAATGGCTTAGTGAACTTAAAAAAAAAAAAAAAAGATCATCAATATCCTCACCTTACTGTGTCTAGCAATCCCCAAGTTTCAGTTCGCTGAAAGCCAACCATTTCTCCCTTTGAAAGACCTGTCATTACCCACTTGAGACCAGAACCCTGACAATGTTTAACCTTAGCTGAGCACTATGCCACACTTTTCTGGACACTGTCCCCTGACTCCTTGTAATTATGTTCTAAAAAATTACTAACCTAAAGCGACTGCCTTGCCCTTGGGTATTCAGAGAACTCACTGCCTCAACCCTTCAGGTAAGACCTACTCATGACTCCCTCCTTTATGTGTTTCTATAAAACCCCATGTTTCCTTCCTCTTCTTTGAGATGTTCCTCATTAATAAAAGTTTTCCATATTGCAATAGCCCAAATAAATTTTTATCCTTAATTCCCTCATGCATTTTATGGTCAATACTCCCAAATCCTATAAATACCCTCCCTGACCTCGACATTCTTAAACAGTTGTAATATGGCCAAGGTGGGTTATTTTTCATACTGTAGGAGGTCTAATTAATTTAGTTTTGCTTGATCTACAAGTTGTCCTTGTGATATTTTTGTGATTTATTTGTCAAGATATTAATATGAGCCTTGAAAAATACACTAAGAGTTTGGGTCCATAGCAATAGGCAGTAGGAGGAGAGATGGGAGGGCAGAGAGAATGGAATGTCTTAGGTGGATAAAAATTTATGTGGAACAATAAGTGGTTTCTCTTTGGAAATTAAATATTTCAGGGAAGCTGGATTAAATTGAGATACTGCAGGTTTTCACATAATGTTGTTTTATTCAACATCAATTTATTAAAACATTATTTTGTTATAACATTGATGAGATGCCATAGTAACTTAACTCATGTATATATCAATTAGTGTATCGTAGAATTGATTCTTTCATATGTCCCATTTCCAAGAACCTATTGATGATGGTAAGTAAGGACTTAGTATACATATAAGACATTCTCTGGTGATAGAGATGGAAAGGTAGGCTGACACAACATCACAGAAGTCCTTAAACAATGCCAGGAAAAAGAATCTTCAAGTGAGTAAGAGACTATAATATTTTAATATGAAGTTTACCTCTGTCTAACCCTGTAACCCATTTTCCTCTGTGCAACCACACAGAAACTTCGTTTCTTTAATATAACCTTTTCTCCTTCCTTCACTTTTAATTCAAACTGGCCTTGTCCTGTACCATGACTCACCTGCCTCCTTCTCACTTGCATGTCCACTCCCTTAATCATTAAGCCATCGGAACAATTAGGTCAGCATCAGAAGTTCTTGGGAACAAAGCCTCGGGTCTGTTGACCATGGAGACAGAGTTTTAGTAGTAGTGTTTTAGCTCTAGACCCTGAAAAACAGACTGACCGCACTGACCATGGCTGACATCAAGACCAGATGCAATGATCAACTATTTCCCATCCTGGTACCAACCAGTCAGTAGAGACCACACCTAACTCTCTTAGTCACCATGATTAATGATTTCCCCCTATATAATCCATTTCCGAGGAGCCTTCTAGGATCCAGATCTTACCTGTGACTCTGAGTTAGGCACTGTAGATGAAAGGGACCACATACTAACTTGACAAGCTCAGGTAAGGCCTACATGGTGGCCTTGCAAACTCAGAGACCTAAAGTAACCATAAAGGATGGTCTGAAATTAAAAATTTTAAACTAAAAGCAGTTTATGGCAGGTAGTCATGTCCTAGGCCAGCATCTTTCCTGAAAAAGGTCAGTCTTTACCTTAACTGAGCCTGTCTGTTGTCTTTTGATTTTCCTTCTGCGGATACCACAATCCCCTCATTGTTATTGAGTTAATTGTTGACTGTTAACTATCCCGTATCCACCTATGTAAAAGATATATGTATCTATCATTTTACTTTTATTTAATCCCACAGTTTTCCCCGATTTGCTTTCTCCTGCATCCCTAATCTATCACCAGTGGATTTCATGGAATCCACTTGTGTCAGCTCTTTTGATTATAATGTATAAAATAAGGTGCAAAACTGTCATTCTCTGAAACATTATCTCAATCGTTTGACATTTGGCATCCTGACAATTGTCAACAGTTTGGCTCAAGTAAACTCACAAAAATTCTCTCTAAGTTTGTTTCTTATGTTAACAGTACCATTTCCTTAACCAATAAACCTGTACTTTCTTTGCTGTGAAATCTGTTCACATTTGACTGGGCATTGATGCACACAGGCGAACCAATCCCTCCCTATAGTTAGGTGACACCAGGTTTATGCATTTTCTCGGTCAGTTCAAGAATAAGGGATTTCAAGAGCACAATGGAACTGAATTGGCTTATAAAAATACTGAAGAATTAATAAACATTGAACTTTGTGAGGTTTCTTTAGATATGTTACACCCTGACTACATGCATCTGGGAATACAGTCGAAATTCTGTGTGAATTTATCTTTCTGTGTCTGGAAACTTCTCTCATTCGTTCATTAAAACTTTAGAACAAGAAAAGTTCCTTCCTCTTATTCAAGAGACCCCTTGTAAATTGTTGCTGCTGTTGGATTCCTTTTAATTCAAAGCTACTGCTTGAACAATCACATCCTATCACAAGTCTTCTGCTCCTTCCTATTGTACCCTTAAAGCTTTTTCTTTGGAATAGAAATGGCTGACAATGGCTTCCTTTCAAGAGAAAATTAAAAACTGAATGAGTATAAATACTGGCCTTAGGGTGTCTGGTAGAAAAATAAAGAGAGAAAAAACAAGTCTATTCTGGCCTCCATTGTACAATCTACTGTTTGGAGAGTAGGAAGAAGTAAAATGTATGTAGAGATGTCCAGTAGCACTGGAAGTACAGCTCTGGGACCCAGAGGAGGGGTGGAAGATGGTGGTATAAACTGGCAGGGTTGTCACCATCAAGGTGGGAACCAGAACCTTGGGGATAGTTGTCCTCATCCACAGAGGACATATTTAGAAATAATTATGTAACTTTTTTCTTTTAGTAACCAGCATTATTTGGCTCAGACAAAACCTACTTAAATGTTATATATTTTAATAGGTTTTGCTTACACTTGAAATGTTTCAGAACCATCTAAAAATTAAAACTTTTGAAACCCACAGAAATCCTACTTTACAGCAATAAATATGCAGTTCTTTGAATTGCTTTTCAGGATGATACATTGAAATTTCAAAGATAAAGATTTTCTCATATGGATATAAACTTAAGAATTTGGGCAGAAGGAATGAGCATTAGATTTTCTGTTACTGTATACCAGAAGTACAATTTAAGATATAGCTCTATCTGGCATTTCTTTTTCCAATTCACTCAATTTTGAATTCTATGCTAAATAAATAGTACATGTAAATTTATTAATTCCACTGATAATTTATATATATATGTATACACACACACGTACACACATGTGTATAAATATAAATAAACCTATGTGTATAAATATAAAACAATAAAAAGGACTATAGACTTGTTGTACAGTACTTAGTTTGGAAGAAAGACTAATTTCTGCTTGGTCCTTATTATGTCCAAATGTGTATAAGAAAAACATATTTAATTGAAAGAACCCAGATATTTTCTTTACTGCTAGTGTAAGTGCTAGATCACAGGCAGGGGATGAAGCACTATAAACACTAGATAAGAAATTAAAGAAACAAAACAAAACATCGGAAGAGAAAATGAAGAATGGATTAAAAATAAAAGATGAGAGAAAAACAGTTTACAAGAAATATAATTACTTTCTCATAACAGGAATTGCAGGCTATGTGTTTATGATGTAAACAAAACCAAGGGCATTCTGAGTGACGGAGAAAATCAATATAATCAACCCTAAAAATAACCGTCTACTTTGTGAAGATCTTATCTTTGGTACAGAAAATCGACATTTTAAGTCATCTGCTTGAATGTCCTCATACCAGGTATCTTGTCATCAACCTAAGTGGAACTTTGCTGAATTGATAGTGTGTCCCCTACGTGGGAATTCTAAAACATTCTGTTACAGTCTCCCCAATAAATACAGCTTTACTTTTTTAAGCTCCACTTGAAGTTCTAGTTATGTGATCCAAGTCTTTGGGAAAATGATTACATCTCAGAGCTTTAATTTTCTCATTAGTAAAAAGAGGGAATTAGATAAATAATTCTTATTTAAGGAGGCCCTATCCCTTGAAAATCAGAAACCTCTAGAGATAAAAAGATGGGTGCAGTTCTTTGAGAAATTCACACATAATATTAAAATGTAATTATATTTTTGGAAAACAAAACACTGACATTTTCACATTACAAACTATAGACTCTTTAGCTCAGCAAAATCATTTTTGAAAACAGATTATGTTTTGCATTTAGGGAAGAAATGTGTGGGAGTAATATGATTCCTAGGGGAAAACCCTACCAGAACCTCTCCCTTGTTGGGTTCTGAGGCACCTTCCAATCCTGACGCTTCCTGTTTGCATATGTCCCTTCCCTCTGACTTCTGATGGGGTTTTGTACAGTTTGCATGACCACCACAGCCTCCCTGCAAAACAATCTGCTCAGAAAGCTCCCCACTGTACCATGGCCTCTCTTGTTTATTCTCCTAGGTCTCAACACTCTCTTCTCTGAAGAACTGCATCTTTTTTTACTCTCTTTCTCCCATACTCTTACCAACCCAAAATGCTTTGTAATGAAAATGTGAGTAAACTTTTGCAAACTACACACCCATCTCTGTACGAATGGCCATATCCCACCTCTTTTTACAATCAACCAGATTCTGAATCTGTGGATCTTCAACTCCTAAGGGAGACCATGAAATCATTATAAGTATCCTAGATTATGAGCACAAAGACTTGTCTGTAGAATTAGTCATGTGTATTACTATTTTTCAAATGTGTCATGTGTATGTAGTATAATATACAGTATGTATACTATATATAGAAGGTAACAGAAACTTAATATATTACATGCAGAATATTATACAATGCTGCTGGGATTTATACATTTTAAATGTGTTTTTTAAATGTTATTAAATTTAGTATATAGTATGTACTATGGCAAGGAGATATTAAAATACCTCTTCTAACTCAATGATTTGGAACTAATCGAGTAAATCACCCATTGGAATTGAAATCAGAATTTTAGAGGAAGGTGGAAGGGGATTAGAGATCAGCTAATCTGATATTCCTGATCTATTATTCAATTTCTCAAGTGTATTTAGGCTAGCTATGTAATTATATGAAAATGTGGTGGACCTTCTAGCTTCCAAAAAGGTATTTCCTAACCATCAGTAACCTAGATTATAACCGGGTAATTACGTATCTATCTATACCTACAACACTTATTGTTGGGCTTCATCAGCTACAAAGATGGGAAAATACTCCTGAGTAGAATCAGGCCTACCTAGTCTTCAAGTTCTAACCATGATTTCAGGGTCTTCACAAACACCAAGCGAGGCCCAGAGCTCCCCCTGCCTAGGTTAGCTGTCTGCCCGTCTCTTCTTTCTTGCAGCATGTTCCTTGGGATCCTCTCTATCTTGGCAGCTCAGATGACAAGTCCTTCAAGCTCTTTTCATTTTCATTTTGTTTTCTTTATTGATATTGGAGAAAGAGGGAGGAAGGGAGAGGGACAGAAAGATAGAAATATGGATGAGAGAGAACATCAACTGGCCACCTCCTGCATGCCCCCCACTGGGGATCGGACCCACAACCTGGGCATGTACCCTGACCGGGAGTCAAACTGGCGACTTCTTAGTGCATGTATCAATGCTTAACCACTGAGCCATACTGGCTGGGCAAGCTCTTTTCATTTTAATGACTCCATTACTAATCTTTTATTTTATTTTATTTTATTTTAAGTGGAAACTGCCCGAAGAAAGTGACAATTGGGGAAAACATAATCATAAATCTTTAGAAATGTGCCAATCCTAGAAAGTGAGACTCCCTATTTGCTATAGTAATAGAAAAGCCAAGTGGTCTTGGCTAAATGCTCTAGTTTTTGTAAGTGAAAGTCACAGTATGTATGCTTTTGCTGGAAAAAAAGGTTCCTCATGTCTGCTGGTGGGCCCCCAAAGACAATTAAAACAAAAGAATACTAATGTTACTGTTTTTAGTTTTTTTCAAACTCCAAAGACCTCCATTTGGAGTTCCTAGTTCATTAGGACTCTGCCTAGCCAAGGAACGATACCCCTTCTGGCCAGTTCCAAATCAAACCTCCCATTTTGATACCTTTTATATTTTAAGCAATCAAATGCCTCCTTAGATGATCTGAAAATTCATTAGATATATAAACACACTTTTGCCATAGATACTATGGAAAGAAAAAACATTTCTTAACAATACAATTTATATTTTATTTTAATTTTAGCAAAAGCCTAAGTGATTTGATCTGTGCAAATTTGTCAACTATTTTTAGAATGCCTAAAATGTTTAATGAACAAGCAGAGAGAATTATGACTGTCAGTTCTTCCTTCTAATAATTTAACTGTTAAATAAGGGTAAATTCTAGCCATCTATGCATTTACCCATAGATACTGTAAAGTAGAGCTATTCCAATTGCTAATGAATAAGCACACTTTATATATGTAAAGATAAAATGAAGTTTACTAAAAATTGCATGAAGCACTTTTATGTTTTTTCCCCCTGTACTAACACTAGTTGCTGCTGCAAAAATAGCAGATAAGTAGCTCCAAGATTAGCATTTGACAGAGTGTCCTCATTTTTAAAAAGGCTGAAACTTTACATTTTAAAGATTCTGGTTGTGAATTGTAGATTATTCTTTTTAAAGGCTCCAGACATTCTTGGTCTATATCACACAGTCCTGATAAATATTAATAGCTACTAGGTTTATTGGCATACTTTCTCCACTCTCAACAGAACTCAGATCAGGGGTAGCTTTGATATCCCTACAGAGAATCACTAATATTAAATGTATTTTTTTAAAGTAATGATGATTAATAATGACCATGCTATTGCCATAAGGGTAATTATGATACTTTAACAACACCATATTATAAGTAGCAACTTTGTAATGAATAAAATATTTTCTATTAAGTGTTCTATAGTCACATGTTATAGGAAAACACTTATAATCACATACTTTGAGGAGCGTTCATTAATACAGTGAAGGCCCTGGGAAGTCTATCATCAATGAAAAACAAAACAAAACTCAATTTTGATGGATTCAGCTTTTCTCAAATGCATTTCAACAATATTATCCTTTTCTTACAATCATTGAGGTATAAAGTTTGAAAAACATTAGATTTAAAAAAGTTTAACAAACTTTTTTAGTTTTAGATGTTTTGATTTTTAAATGTGTATTTATTAATAAGTTATGAAACTGTGCTTTAGTTTACATTCAAATGGTATGTAATGTAGATTCAGGGGATGGATCCCAGTGAACTGGTGGGTGGGTGGAGAAATGGACAGTGGCATGAAAGAAGGGAATAAGAGAATAATAAAATTCCTGAATTCTACGCAGGTTAATTTTGAACTTTGTCCTGGTTATTTTTATCAAAATTACCTGGATGAGTTTCCTTGTTAAGTGGATAGATTACATATTGCTAAAGCTAAGGTGGTTAGCAAGAATGTTAAAAAGGCATGGTAAATTGGATAATTTATCAAAAACAACCAGAAAAAAATTTAAAAGCATTTGGAAGTTCAGTGAATTTTTGTATCTATTCTATCTATCTATCTATCTATCTATCTATCTATCTATCTATCTATCTATCTATCTATCTTTCTGTCTATCATCTATCAGTCTATCCATCTCTCTACCTATCTATACATCTGTTATTTTCTACCTTATATATTTTTTAAATATAAAATAATAGAGAATGTTCCCTTCTCTGTCAGTTAGCATCTACCAGATTTGATCATAACACTGCTTTGCCCCTGAAAAGGAGGAACAAACCTTCCTCTACCCTTAAGTTTCTTTGATATATATGGGAACCCCGAAAACATGAGAGAGCCAGAGACTTTATATTCAAGAGAGGTTCAGAGATAGAAAGGGGGATTGAATAACATACTGGAATGGGAAAAAGTAATGCATCTTTGGGGCTTCGAAGTGTTACAGTGGGCAGCTGTTTACATAGTAAGGAAAATAAGAGCCAGACATCTACTTAAACTGGATTAACTAGGTCAGGGCAGGCAACAGCCACTTCCTCCAACCAAAGGACGTGAATCCCCAAGTGAGCAGGAAAGACCAGCTTTCCAGTCTCCTCAGGGAACACCTGGCTGTCCTTCAGATGAACTTAGGGGGGGGCAGTGAGGGGGAACTTCCTCTGCTGAGGCCTGTGCAGGAGGAGCCAAAATGACAACCAGAAAGGGGAGGAGTCTGGCCTGGGAAAATCTGGGATAAGGGCACGAAATCCTGGAAGATCCAAGAAAGGGATTAGATAGGGGAAGGTACTCACAAAGCCCTGGGAAGTTCCAGGAAAAAGACTGGACAGTTTGAAGGAAAGCTTACCCGTTCCCAAACCCTAGGAAATATAATGGAAGCTTCGCTGAGGCCCGAGGGGCTCTTTCTCTTCAGCAGCTGCAGGTGTGGTGCTGATCAGGGGAGGCGGGAGCAGAGGAGCTGACTACTGAAGCCTTGGATGCCGGGCTACCGGCTCTGCGCCTGGCCCTCCGCCTGGGCTTGGTGGGGACATGCGTGGGCCAGCAGCCGCTCCAGAGGCTGGGCTTCTTCTGCAGTGAGATGGAGCTGAGCCACTGGTTGTGGATGAGACACTGGGCATGATGTACCTGGGAGCAGTCGATTGTTTTTGCTCCGATAAATCTTGCCACCATACCCCAAATCTTTCTATGTGTGTATCCCTGAAACGCGTTTTCTATGATCCCATGGAAGAATCCTATTTCCTCCGTCAACAAAAGGGTCATTGCAAGATGATAAGAAATACAGATGCTCAGTAAATAAAAGTTTGCCCTGCCATATAGGTGGGTCAAAAGAATATGATTAATAATACTCTCATTATCAGCAAGCTTCTAATTCCAGTTCTTCTTGGGAGTTATAGGGGGACAGAAGTTTTTCCTGAGCCTGAAGCTAAAATTGCCCTTAGCTCAAAACAATCCATGTACCACAGAAGCATTTCTAGGAATGACTAGCTCTGAACCCCCATACCACCATGTACTTAGCACACATTCCTCGTACTTCTAAGACCATAAGGACTGGCATATTTCTCTGTCTGTCATTACAGATTTACATAGCTATCTTCCTCGTTAACATGCAAAGCTCTGTGAGAAAAAAATACTTTATTTTATTCATATTTATATCTGCAGTGCCTTTCAGCAAATATGCTAACATTTTTCAGTTGGTTTAAGGGAATAAAATAAGAATGTAATTGCAGAAGAAACAAAATGATATAGGAAGGTTTATAGCCTATAATCCAAATATAGATGGCAATATGAAATGGCAATGATGTTAAGGGACACAGCGGTATAAACTATATATAGAAGATGAATTATATAGTATTTGTTAATTTTTGTGTTAAATCCTACGGTTCACAAGATTTTATTTATTCCTTACCTCATCCCAAAGAGAAAAAAATATAGATTGCATAGAAAATTACTATAATAAAGGAAAGGAAAAATTATAAGTTAGTAAGCAAAGGCCTAGGAAAACTAGATATTAGAATATTGAAGTGAAGCCAGAATCCAATCATTATTTAAAGTGTACACTAGAAGATAGTTTTTAAGTTTATATCTTCCTAAGAAAGAAACAAGATCAATCTCACTTCAGATTATCCATTGTAGATACACCATAGCTGACCTTCCTGAAAGAAAATCTGTAGGTAGGCAAACAAAGTCACTGTAGGATTCATCATTCTCAGCACAACACATGCAGTCACTGCTGGAACGGGGTTCTAGCCATGCCTGGATTTGGGTGCAGCATCACGCCAAGTAACAAGGAGTTTAATAAATCAGGGAGAATCTAAAATTATTTAATGTGAGTACTGTCCCTCTCTCTCATTTTTTTTTCGGTCTTAGTTTGAGTGGGGAGGTACAGAATATTCGATTATCCCAACAGTGGTACTAGTGGCATTTTAGGCAGGATAGTTTTTTCGTTGGGGGGGGGGGGTGTCCGTCCTGTATGTGTAGAAGGTTTAGCTGCACCCCTGGCCTCTATCTATTAGATGCCGATGATAACCCCCCATTCCTAAGTTATAACAAATAGGGCCAAATGTTTGCTGGGGGGCAAAATCAGCCCCAGTGGAGAGAGAACTACTACTCTAGGGCATTGATTCGCACCTTGTGGTGGAAGCAAAGACTCTTTTAAGAATCTGTCCAAAGCTACAGCTATAGAGCCTTTAACCAGAAAAAGCCCCATGTGTACACATATGCAAATATCATTGTCAGGGCTAATGGACCCTCTGCTGTACCTAGGGTAAGGACCTCTCTCTTAAAGGAATGGTGGATTGCCTGTCTTTCAGGCAAAGTTTCATGAATGTTTATTTCTTGCAGATGAACTTACAGTCAGTTGGGTCGTTTTAAGGGATACATAAAGAAATTAAAAAAAAAGATTTTTCAGAAATAACTAAAATTAGAGAAAACATCGCTTAACTCAAACTCACCAAAAATGATTTCCATAATCAAGGTCCAAATAACTTGGATTAGTATTAATACATTTTTCTGGAGAAAGTAAAGTATATTTTAAAATCAGAGGTTGTATTCTGTGTACTGAGAAGACGTAATATCAGAAGTGAGACCAGACATAAGAATTATATTTACTGAAAGCTGCTGTCATTAAGTTTCTTGTTTCTATTTGACAAGCAACATTTCACTGTTCTATTTGAGATCACCTCGTCCCTGAGATTTGAATGGGTTGACTACCTAGAGGTTCCAGTAAAGAACACATTGCCCCATGTAATGCCATTTCAGAACATGCCATCTCCCTGTTCTGGAGGTTATTTAAGGTATGGTATGTGACTTCAGCTGAGCCCTAAAAAGTCAGCTCAGGGAGACGAGGTGACTTTCTCCAGCTGTATATGCTAAACCTAGAGCTCCTAATGCCCATATTTGTCACTACATTGGGAGCATCAAAAGGTGTTTCTAAGAATTTGCTATGTGCCAGCCATGGTTAAAATGCAAGGCTAGTGCCCTCAATGAGCTTAAATTACAGTGAGAGACAGTAAATGAACATATAAGTAAAAAATAATATAATTTCCAGTATTAAGAAGTACTTTTAAAAGACTAAAGCAAAGACATACAGATATATATCTCCAAATTCTTGAGATTTTAGTTTAAAACATTTGATTACTTAATGAATAGTTTTATTTTTTTCAAAGGCCAATAGGAAAGTTCAATCCTTGATAACATGCTCTAAGAGAAATAATATAGAGAGGCATTATTAAATAATGGCCTAATGTTACAAAATGGAAAAATGACAATTATTTTCATTACTAGTAAGTCTTGAGGATTTTCCTATTCAATAACAATCTACTGCCAACTATTTCCCTCTGCATTTATTTTTGAGAGCTGCTGTAACAAAATATCACAATCTGTGTGTCTTAAAACAACAGATTGTGTCTTAAGTTCTGGAGGAGATTAGTCCTAAGTATTCTCTCAAAGCTCTAGACTAGGATCCTCCCTTGCCTCTTCTTGGCTTCCGGTGGATGATGCCTGCGATCCTTGCTATTCCTGGGCTTGGAGATTCATCACTCCAATTTCCCCCGTGTCTTTACATGGCCTTTCCCCTGTGTTACTGTTTCTAAAATTTCCTCTTTTTACCAGGACATCAGTCATTGGATTAGGGCCACCCTAATGCATTATGACTCGATTTTAATTTGATTATATCTACAAAGACCTTAATTCCAAAGAAAGTCGCATTCACCAGTATTGGAAATGAGGGTTTGAACATATCTTTATGGGGAACACAATTCAACCTACTATACCTTTTATAAATACTTAAACATTTAGTACCCAAAGTATAACAATATGCTTACTTACATAAATAAAAATAAATAGAATTGTAACTAAATACATTATGTATACTTGGAACAAAAAATTCATTTATTTGGGGAATTATAAAAATATACAAATGAATATTAACCACAGGATTTCTTCTAAAGATACAATGGCATTGTTTCTGACATAAGTTAAAATAGCACTGTTATTTTTTAGGCTATAAAAAATCCTATTCACTTAAACAGTTCAATAGAATATAAAAATGAAAAAAAAAATTCCTTGAGACAAAGATACTAAAAATATTTTATCATACTTACACACATTTTTCTAGTTGTATTAGCTTTTAATTTGTAATGTTTCCAGGTTTTTACATTGTCAATGCTCTAAAACTAATATGTTTTGATTTTATTTATTGGAAACATTTAGAATCTGTGTAATCTAGAAGTTATAGATGACAGTATTAAACTTTTATGTGATAAACAGCAACAATCTTTCTCTGCAAATTGCCAAGAAATCATAAAATTTTAGATTCTTACCCTTGATTCTCATTTCAGCTCCATAGGTAGACCCCTTTTTAAAGTGAGCCTTTCCTTTTTTGGATAGCGGTAAAAGTCAGTGGGTTCTTCATTCTTAGCCAAACAGCAAACTCCCTTCTAATGTCCCACATTGGTTCTTGTTCTGCCTTCTGAAACTACAGTATGTCTACTCCCTTTGCCGTATGTGAGGGCAGGTATTCTACCCGCTGTTAGTCTTTTCCTTCTCTAGGCATAATGACTTCTATTATATTTATATAATGTAATTTGAGATGCATTTACTGCTATCTTTCTCATTTTTTATGGTTGTATGTCCCTTTTAAATTACATTCTTCAGAACCTACGCAAACTCTCCAGGATGGTGTGAACAGTGGGTGAAAATTGGAGTGACCACCATTCCCACTCTTTTTTGCTACAGTTTATTAATGCAATTTAAGGTACATGTAGCCTTTTAATAGTCATGTAACATTGTTGGTTCATATTTAACTTGCTGGCAAGTAAAATCTCTAGAATTTTACTACATGTGCTCTTACTAAAACATGGATTCTCCAGCTATCTATTACGTTGAGAATTGGCATTGGTAAGGATAATTAAAATCCACAGATAATTCTCCAATTATATCGCATCCATTAATCTGAACTCTTTATAGAACTAAACCTCTACAAATCACTGAAAAGTATAAAAACAAATTGTTTTGAAATGTGGTGTCTTTAATTGCATGCCTAATAAAGTGGCCAAAAATATAGATTCAAAGATAATAGAAAACCTGTGCATATTGTAGATAGTCTTACTAAAAATAACCAAAAACATTGCATTTTAATATTTTACAGTTCTAGGATTTTAAAGTTCACACAGTAGCTTTCCTTCTCTTTTAATTCTTACTCAAGGATATGTGGGTTTTTTAAAATTGATTTTAGAGAGAGGAAGGGGGAGAGAAAGGGAGAGAAACATCAGTTAGTTGCTTCCCATAGGCACCCCGACCTGGGATTAAACCCACAACCTGGGTAGGTGCCCTGACCAGGAATCAAACCCATCACCTTTGGTGATGGCAAAACGCTATGAGCAACTGAGCCACACAGTCCAGGGCCAGTAGCTTTCCTTTTAAAGTGGCAGAGTAATATACCCCATCTTCCATTTTGGCTCATTGGAATTTAGTAGATGGAATTTTATTTGATTTGCCAACCATTTAGATTTCATTATCACAATTGATATACAAGTCTGATGGTTTACATTTTTTATAGATACCTCTCTAATATATTTATTTATTAATTCAATAAATATTATTAACTTAGTGAATATTATTATTTAGTGCCTTATATGTATCAGATCTGTCTCTATCATGTAATTGAATGTGTTTCTATGTGTATTTGTGTGTAAGTATGCATATTTGTTTGATTACAATGAATAATAATTCTTAAGGGTAAAAAAGGACAAATAAAAAGGATTAAGGGTACTATTTTCTCTTATGATCTGCTTTATGGGCCTCATCTCAATGTAGGACATGTGGTCTAACTAGTCAAAAACTCAGGAAGAAGCTTGTAGTTCATGAATTCAGTTCTTAGTTCTGTCCTCGTCTGTCTAATTTCTGAATAAGTGCTAATTTTCTTTGGCATGATCTTCAAATTTGAATTTAGAAAAAAATAACATAAATAGCAAATTAGTAATTAAAAGTGTTTATATGAAGCAACGATATGTGCCAACAATTCTCGTAATTCTGCAATTTTTTTGTGACATTATTAAAAATATATCAGAAAACATTGTATAGATTGATAATAACAAAGAAGAAAAAGTTAGTTTGTGTCTTTCCTTTTTAGCCCTGTTACACACTAGGGACTATTTAGAGATAAATAATGCATGAAATTATTCAAAATAATAACATATTTAAAGTCATAGGTAGGCCTCATCATTTTGCCTACCGTATAAGCCACTGTAGTTCATTTGTCCTCTTCTGATAAATTGTTTTAGCAGATACTGTTATTGTCATAATTAGCTCGTTAATATTAAAATAGAAAGAGAGCAAGGGGGGGGGGCAAATATTATACATGGTCATCTGGGCAGCTTCACCAGGAAGCTGCAACTTCACACTCAGCAGGAAACCACCAGTCGATCCCTGCAAATCACTGGGGAAAGGGATCAAACAAAGAGGGAGATGGACACATGTGCAGTGAAATCGGGTGATGTAGGGAAGATGTTTGCCTGTTAGTCTAACCTGGGAAAAAGATAAATGGCTAGCGGGGTGGAGCCACTGCAAGTGTGTGAAATCCTGAAGTGTTAGCTGGTTAAGCTCCTAGTTATAATCCCCAGACACAGAGTTCTCTCTCTCGTCCGTTTGCCTGCTCTCTGCTCCTGTTCCTCCCTTGCTCTGTGACCCGCGCTCACCTACGCACTAGCCCACCACGTGGCCTCCAGTAGCTGCGTGGCCCATGGCCACGTGGATCCCATGCACAGTGGACTGCAACTGGGAACACAAACTGAGGTAGCCAGGTGCTGGACTGGACTGTGCTTTAATAAGGAGCGAAGACTCTGGGCAGTGGCTTTAATCTTAGCGCTGCTGAAGACAAGATTGGTTTTTTTCCATGTCAAGTTGGAGGGAAATGGGACCTTGGAAGGGAATCTCTTAATTTTACATCATTAATAAAGCTTTCCACAAAATCCATCCTCCCGTGGGGGCCTCAGGAAACTCTTTTCCCAGTGGCACCCCAGGAACTCCACTTCTACTGGTAACAGGTGGGGGACACAGAGGGCACCCCACTATAACAATATGAATCATTATAAATCTTATTCAGATTATGGATTGAGAGTAGAAACTTTAGAAGAAACACGAGGACATGAGATTGTTTTCAATACAGTGTCACAAAAAATAATATTGACATAAATACAAATCAAAGAAATGTTCCATCGTGCTCAAGAAGAATTGTTCTTAAATCATGTTTAGAAAGAAAAATAGCTTCAGACATATGCATATCAGAATTAGCTAAACATTTGTATCATCTCCAAAAGTGGCTTATACAGAGCGAGAAAGACTAGTATTTGCATGATAAACTTACAGAGATGATGAAAAAATTACTTAAAACAATTTAGAGTCAACAGAAGTGATAATAACAAGCAGATATCCAAATTTGGGAAAGAGAGCCAATAAAAAAAATATTGACTCCATTTGTCACAGTATTTGAAAATATCAAAAATTGAATAGGATCTCACAATACAGAGGAAGAGGCAAATAAAGTAATTCTAACTTAAAGCCACTCAGTGTTCAGGTTTTTTGCAATTTCAAATATGAAGATAACCCTCAAAGTCTTTTTCTTTCTCCTAACAGCTCCTCAAAACAATAATTGGCAAATACATTGCTCAAATAATAGTTTTCTCTTATTGCTTGAGAATTTCAGGTTTATGGCTACAATATGAGGAAGAGGAATTGATCATCCAATCCCAGACCTGTAAATTAGAAGTTCTCAACAAAGAGTGCATATTTGAATCATAGGCACCATGCAGTAGCTTGCAGAGCTTATCACAAACACTTATCTTACATATATCCATACATTTACACAAAAGCATGCTGTTAGCCCTTCTGTGCTCCTAAGGCACCGCCTCCTCCTTATCGATGTAACCAAGGAAACAGCCTTGTTTCTCAGCCTGGAGCAATGTGGGCCAACATCTAAACAAAAGATTAACTATAGGAATATCTTGTTGCCCTAGAGACCTTCTGTGTGTTGGTGTTTACTGTGTTTACTTTCAACTCTTTTGAATGTTAGGGACAATAATCAATGTTATAAACAGCCTCAACAAGTACCAGACATTTCATGCTGCCCTAAGACTTAGTTTCCTAACTATCAAAAAGGCAAATGTGTCCCAGGCTCGATTTAGCCAATAAATAAATGGCCAGGGGGGGAATTATGAGTGGTTCTGTCATAAACATTTTCCCCTTTGGGCTTCCTTTCACCTAAAAAACTGTCTTATTTTATTTTTTAAACTATGAAGTGGAAGATACTGCTCAGATTTTCACCTTCCCCCATAAAAGCTACAGTGACTAGAGATACTTCCACTTGCTCTTGTACCTAAGGCACAGACACCTGACTGAGGCTCAGTGATCAGAGGGTTCCACCTGCGACTATGCATTTTGAGGGAGAGAGCAAAAATGCAGGGACACTTGGGAAATCATTCATAGCAACAATGAGCAGATGTTGGGGTACCAGTAGAGATCCAGGGGTATCAGTACCAGTGACAGCAGACCAGCAGGGCTGTTTCAGTGAATGTGATCTAGTCTGCTTATCGGATGCCCAACTTTCTTTGATTTCTGGATCTTCCAGCTTTCCAATACATTCTTTGAGTAGTTGCATATTATCCAGTATGTTCACTTTTGCTTAAATTAGCCAGAATTTTCTTTCATTGTTTGCAAACAAAGCGATGTGTGACAGAACACTCTTCCAGTTTCACAAATAATATTGAGCTGATTTAAATAAAGAATTGCTAGGATCAAGAACCATAGGATTCATTAGCAAAGCACCAACCTCTGAACTATCTTTCCAGGATGCATTCTGAAGGCAGGATACTAGCTTGTCAATGGTTGTGGAGAAATAGCAAAAAGCAGGGTATTCATTAGCAAGACTGTCTTGGGACCATCACAAGCAGAGACACCAGCTCTGTTTTGATATTAGCTATTTCTGCTGTGATAGAGCTTTTTTACTTTAATTTATAGGATTTTTTTTTTTTTTATCTAACAAGTTGTTGGCCATGCTACTTTTGCTTTTTGTGAATCCACAAAGAGAAAAGTGAACTCACATGATCTGAAGAAGAGAAAATAGGTCAAATACTATGACAAGAATAGAATCCCTTGATAGTTATGCAAGAGATAGGTAAAGAAGCCCATGCTTTTAAACAGAGATACCTCGACAGGCCTAACAGGATAAAAGGTGCTTATCAGAATCTCTTGGAGGTGGGGCCTAGGCATATATAGACTATATATAAATGTATATATGTTTTGTTTATGTTTTTATTGATTTTTTAGACAGAGAGAAAGGGAGAGAGAGATAGGAACATTGATGTGAAAGAAAAACATTAATCAGCTGCTTCCTGCACGCCCCCCACTGGGGTTCGAACCCGCAACCCAGGCGTGTACCCTGACTGGGAATCGAACCAGGACCTTTCAGTCCATGGGATGTTGTTCACACTTAGTGTGATCCACTGAGCCACACCAGCTGGGCTAGACTATATATATTTTATATCTTATAGTTCCACAGGTAATTCTGATATTTATCCCTAGAGAATAAGCACTGTTTTATAGAAACTACACACTCAGGAGAAACAGCCTTAGAAAATATCAAAATCCCAGCTGTTGACATCTGTCTACATGAAAAGAACTAATATTTACTATCTTTTCATTCCTTTCAGTATTAACTCTACTCTCATTTTTTTCCCTTTTATTTATCTGTAATCTTGCCTGCAGTAATTGCCACAGACTATTTGCTTTTGTGACCAGTTTTTCATCCATTTTCTCCTTTGTCAACAACAGTTCTTTCGCACAGAAAACACACCCCTAATTGCCTGTAGCAGAAATCCACCCTGAACCCTGCTCCATTTACAACCCCTGTCCCTGCACCTGCACTCTGCACACATTCCCACCAGGGCAGGGATTCCAGAGACAACCAGGTGAGGGAGCAAGACTGAAAATCAAATTTGATAAGTTCATGAGACTTGCCAGAATACCACGTCAGTGTTTAATGCTGAAATAGCAGTATACATTGCCCCTTGAATTGCCTTGTACTCATACAAATGAGAAAAAAGATATAAAAATATGATAAAAACCCCTACATTTTTAGAGTGAAATAACAATTTTTTTCATTATATTATAGTTAATAGCTTATGAATGCTAATCAACTTGTGTATCTCCCAAAATTAGTGGTAATGTCATTTTCTGAGAAAAAGTGTTATGAAAGCCTTCAATGATTGTGGTGCAGTTACCACACTAATCTTAAACTCTGACCCCACGCAACCCAAAGTTGCCTCTTATTTCTGAAAAAGAGTGGCATGGAAATCGCTTCTCCATTCTCACAATCAATATATTTAGTAAAGACAGCAAAGTACCCATTCAGTGAAATCCATCTGGACTGCCCTGCGGTTGATACACTGATCTCGTGTTCTTCAGCCCAGCTTGCTTCCTGAACTGTGTTTTGTTCCTCTCACAATTGGGAATGGTGACCCTCCACGTGAGTACCATTTATAAATTCCTCTGCTAACCCTGGCGGGACTCTTCTACCTGGAAAAAACATTTTGTGTAATTCTGTAACTGTGCTGACCACTAATGTTCATCTCTCTGAAGCCCTGGGGCATCTAGGAGGCTACACTCTGTCAACTATTGTGGTATGACATTGGCATCTTTAGATGCCAACAGTAAATCAGATTTTCCTTGTTGAAAAGAAAAAGAGTAATAAAAGATGCTTGTTTTTTACATATATTTATCAATTATCCCCCCCACACACACACACACAACGTGGCTAAAATGGGTAGGACTGCTCCGTAGTATTTATTGCCTATCCTAAACAGAATTAAACCACGCTTTAGCAGAATATATAAATTATTGGAATATGCTAATGTCTAGACCAGAGCAGAACTTTCAGCGATGATGAAAATGTTTTTCAGCACTGTCCAGTAGGGTAGCCACTATCATATATATGGTTACGAAGCTTTCGAAAAGTGGCTGATCTGACTGAGGAACCGAATTCCTCATTTTATTCAATTTTCATTAATTTAAACTTAAAAATTCACATGTGGCTAATGGCTACACTATTAAGCAGCTCAGCTCTAGACTGTGGTTTCCTTTTAGGGCTTTTATCTTGTTCTTTTTATATCTAGGATTGTGCCTGGAACATATAATAAACAGGTTCCATTAATAATGTTTATTGAATTAGTGAGTGAAGTGTGTACTTTGAGATTAGCTTCTAACTTCCAGAGAAACTGGAATAATAAGCATGCAGAAACTAGGACAGAGCACTGAGCTCAGAACAGCGTGTTCAATAAGTAATAGCTACATGTATATTTTAGAGTAGCCTCTTGTCAAGTTGCTTCTGAATATGTTCTTTCACTCTGCAATGCAAACAGGGAAGTCTGAACAATAGATGAACTCAGCAAACGAGACAATAGCACTTCAGCTCTGAGTCTGAAAGAATGTGAGTTCCCGGGGATGCTGATCCAAGAAAACAAAGGCAAACTGTTTGCCTCTGCTGGCCAACCTTTCAGGTCTCACCCAGGAACACTGTTCCCAGCAGAAGCAGCACGCAGAGGCAGGTGCTGCATTTTTCACAGAAGTGACAGCAGATAATATCTCATTTGGAAGACGACTGGTCCTCTCAAGAACACCATACAGTAGCCCCGCCTGGTCTCAAACGCATTCTTCACCATACTGACACCGCCATCAATTCTTGCTTTATCGTCTGTCTTCTGTCTTTCATATGATAAAATTAATGGTTGAAAAGCAGATTTGTTATCTGAAGTTTTTGTTTCTCTCTCTTTAAAGTATTGAAAAAATTGGATTCTATCTTAGTTTTCTTTTTCTTTATTTTTTAAATTCTCACCTGAGGACATGCATTGATTTTAGAGAGAGAGGAAGAAGGGGAAATAGAGAGAGAGAGAGAGAGAGAGAGAGAGAGAGAGAGAGAGAGAGAGAGACATCAATATGAAAGAGAAACATCTATTGGTTGCCTCCCATATACACCCTGACCGGGGGTCGAACCCGCAACCTATATATGTGCCCTGACTGGGAATCAAACCTGCAACCTTTTTGTGTACTGGACAATTCTCTAACCAACTGAGCCACACTGACCAGGGCTCTATATTAGTTTTCATAGGATTAGCTTTTTCTCATAAAATTTGAAATAGGATAAATGAAAGAGCTTTGGGGAAGTTAGCAATGCTACATTGATGCAATATATTAATAATTATAATTATTTAAAAGTTCAGTTTTTCTTTTATAAATCGTTGATATCATTGACCCTGTTGTAGCTTCCATAGACCTGACCCAGAATCATTACCATTTAATAAAGGGCCTCATTGCTCATGAAAATTTTCTCTAAATTTAAGGAAACTATTTCTTCAGCCAATTAGTAGACAGAAACCCATTGATTGAAGCTTAATCTAGACAAAAATGAACATATCCTGGGTTGAAACATGCTTGCAACAAAGACTAGCTCTTTGCACCGTAAGTTCCTGACATTTGAATTTCCTACTGTATTTGAATTAATTTAATGCAGCACCAACTCAGCCCTGAGTTAGTGTCAGCCACATGTATGGCTTTGGCAGAATCCATGGGACTGAAGCAAGTCACTAAGTCGCTCAGGCCTCAGTTGCTGCCTGATCTGCGGGATGGTAAAGAGCAACAGGCCCTATGTCGGTTTGCTAGGGCTGCCATAACAAAACACAGTGTCCGTACAGGTCTGCACACTGGCAGTGCAGGGTCAAGGTGTCAGCAGGCTTGGTTTCACGTGAGGCCTGTCTTCTAGGCTCCTTACTGTGCCCTCATACGCCTTCCTCTGTGCACGCGTATGCCTGGAGGTCCTGTGTTCACATCTCCTTTACAAAGACCCCAGTCGGAGTGCATTGGGACCCATTCTCACGGCTTCATTTTAACAGAATCACTCCCTTAAAGGCCATATTTTCATAGATCCAGAGACATGGAAATGGGGAACAGACTGAAACCTCAGAGGGAAGGGGGGAGGTGGGGCGGGAAGAGATAAACCAAAGAACTTACATACCTGTATGTGTAACCAATGGACACAGACAACAGCGCGGTGAAGGCAGAAGTTAGAGCAGGGAGGAGGGGATCAATGCGGGGAAGAAGGAAGGACATCTGTAATACTTTAAATAATAAAGATAAGTTTAACACAAAATAGTAAATACATAAAAGAATGTACACAAAAAATAAAAAAATAAAGGCTGTATTTTCAAATATAGCTATATCCCTAGTTACTTGGGGCTAGGGCTTCAACATATGAATTTGTGTGAGTGGGGGGTGGGGGTGGGGCACAATTCAGCCCATTATTGCCCCTATTATTCTATCCTGAGAGACTAGATATCACGCTTGGCTTGGGTCAGGTCACCCAGAAACCACCAATGCAGGAGTGATTCATCTTCTAACCATGTGTTCAGATGACTCACATTATTTTATTATCTTCTGTGGTACTGCTTACCTCACATGCTGTTTTGAATTTAGCCTCTAATTGTTGAGAAGGGGATGTGGAGAGAGAGAGAGAGTGAGAGAGAGAGATTCAAGCCATGATAACAGTTTAGCCCCTCTTTACCTGATAGGACCTACGGCATAATAGTAATAACAACTAAAACGTGTAGAGTGCTAACTAAATGGCAGACCCTGTACTATGAGTTGTAGACATACTAAGTTCATTTACCTTTCACAAGGACCCTATTGGTAGGTAAGATACCATCATGATTTTGGATATGAAGAAAGAAGGCACAAGGCTACCAAGTAGGGAAACTGAAATTTAAACCCAAGTATTCTGAATCCATAATAAAAACAGTGGGTTTCAGTGTGAAATCCTGGTGATTTCTTAGTTCTGTCCCTTTCTGGCTGTTTTGCCCTGAACAAGTTCCTTTAATTTCTGAATGCCTCCCTGTAACAGTGCTATTTTAAAGTGTTGTTGCAAGAGTGACTTAATGATTAGGGAAACACTTTAAAAATTGCAAAGCACATTGTAAATATTAGTTATCATTTCTTCATTATTTCCAAATAGTTGATACAACTGAGCCAGCAGCTGGTGGCATTCTTATTGCAAGACTGGCAAATGTACCCTGTGCCATCACTGTGACAATAGTCATGAATGAGATAGCTGACTGGTAGAATAATACTGAGAAACAGAAGGAGACTCCCATTCAAATTCATTCATTCATCTACTCATTCATTCATTCACTCATTCAATATTTAAATGCCTAGTCTTTATTCTCAAAAAAGCTAACGTTATAGCAGGAATGGCAAACAGATAAAGGCGATTAATACAATGTGATTATCACTACACTGGAGTTCTTCATAATATACACAGAAAAGAAGCAATTTCTTTTCTTCTGATGTTAAAGGAATGGGTAGTGAGGACGTTGGGAAGATCTCACAAAACAGGTGACATTTGTAAGAATAGCGGCATGTCCTCAAAAGAAAAAGAGTGAGAGAAACATTCACATTAGAATCACTAACTCGGCACGAAAGGGCAAAGCCTGCTCCTGAGCAAGGAAGCCACTTGTGCAAATTCAACCATAGGATGCCTAGACAGGACCAGGTCCGGTGGGGGAGCTGGGGATAGCTAATTTCCTAGAACTAGGCTACAAATGCCATAATATTGAAAAGAAATGTTATCCTACAGGGATAGGCAAACTACCGGGGCTTTGCTCTCAGTTCTTTGTTCTTAAAGACAAACTAATGTCAATATTTGGAAAACCCTCAAAATGCAAGAAAATAGACTCAAAGTACGTATTAAGATAATTTGGCAACAATATCGATAAGGTCCCGAATTACAGCAGTGGAAGCTGAAAAGAGAGAATGAATGGATTTGGAGGTAGTCTAAAGTAAAATTAATGGAACTCAGTGGCTAATTGGATAAGGGAGAGGAAAAGAAAATGAAAACTATTAGTTGATCCATGTGAAATTACTGATTTTGTAGGTCAAACAGTTGGATATGGGCAGCAGGTTTCAGTGTACTATGATGATACCTAGATTTCTAGCTATTGGATTAAGGGAATCAATGATCCATTAATGGGAGAATATACAGAGAAGGAGAATAAAGTCTGAGGAGTCATGGATGAGAAATGGACATTAATTCAATGGGAACTGAGATACCTGGGTATATTCAAGTAGGCCAATTGGCACACAGGATCGGGTGACCTCCAGGATGTCTATGGTATTTGACACCGTAGGAGTAACTGAGGTCACCAAAGTGAGTGTGAAGAAAAAACACACGAAAACCTGAGAATGAAACCACATGTTTGTACATGTGCATGAGTGTGGAGGGTAAATATTTAAGAAATAAATGTGAACATGCTTGGTGAAGCAGGAAGAGACATCATTAAGAATCCCTTCTCATCAAAATGATAACTATTCAGAGCAGAGTGAAAGGTTAAAAGTTTAAGAGACACCTGGATGTCATCCACTGACCCTTGTAGAAGCCAGGATGTCCCTGTTGACCCTTTCTAATGTAGAATCAATTTCCATGCAGTAGCAAAATTGCAAATTAGGTCAGTGTGGGGGCAAAAGTGGATCAAGGACCTTAAAAAAAAAAAAAGAATATACATAAAGTGGTCAAATGTAAGATCATTTGACTTTGGGAAGTGGACACACAATGCAATATACAGATCATGTATCATAGTATCATAGAAATGTAGATTTAAAACCTACATAATCTATTAACCAATGTCACCCTAATAAAATTAATTAATTTTCTTTTGAAGAAAAAAAACAAGATGGACATAGTAAAACAAGTTCTCTAGGTGTCCGGAGGATGAAAGACCAGAGAGGGCAATAGGCACAGAGAGAGGTGGCACTGAAAGAAGGTTTGTTTCACTTTTGTCTTGTGTGTTTATTTTCGGAGGGTGGGGGAACATGTCTGTTTACAGGGTGATAGAATAGATCTAGCAAAGGGAATGAGTAAAGGTATGAGAGCAGAGGGGACTGTGAAGTTTCCATGGAGGAGGAAGTACGACAAGGTGTCATCACAGTCAAAGGAAATCTCTCCCTTTGTGCTTTGTTTAATGTTATATTTACCTTTTTCAACCTTCCAGAAGTACACTATTCCTATAGAAAAAAAAAATCCTAAATATACAGTCCAATGAATTCTCCCAAATTATACAAACCATGAAAGCACTGGAATAAAAACAAAGAATTCCCTCACTGTACTGCAATATAGATCAAAATGGGTGTTTAGGCAGAAGGAAAAGATCCTAAGAGCAGAAGAATGGCAATGCAGAAACAAGGGAAGAACATCAGAATGGGTGTGTATCTGTGTACACACCAGAAACAAATGGACTTCACCTTGCAAAGTGAACAGATGCTATACAGAGCAATAATGGTCACGTCTTTCAGATTTTAAGATTATGTAGAATAAAATACGTGAATAAAAAATAATACGAGTATTAGGAACCTTATAACTATGACCCAAAACAGATGAATTACAAAGTAAAGAATATTTTTTATAAGACCAAAATGTTTATGCATGGTGGCTATATCTTAACATACACCTGTGAAGCAGCCTAAGAAATTATATCTGACAAGTCCCTATTTTATGTATTCTTTAAAGAGAGAATTGCATTTTTAAATGTGGTTAATTCTTAACTGTAACTTGAATACTCCTGGAAATGTGCTGCTTTTCTTTTTCTCTCTAGCTTAAGTCTAGTGAAGTGTGACTAAAATGAATTAAAATCTGTTAAGGAAAAGTACGTAGAAGTTTATATTTTTTCAACCCACCTTTGAATGTGTTTTTTCACAGCAACGGTCTATGCTCCCAAAAGGCTGATAACATATTTTATCCTTAAAAATTATTAGATCAAACATTCAGAGAATGAAATTGGATAGTTCCTAAATGTTGTGCAAGATTATCTATAATGAACATAAAATGCATGAACCTTCAGGTTTTCATCCATTACAAGATGACCTTTGGAAATTACTTCTGCAGCAATAAAACGGAACAGTCCAGGGTGGTGCCTGTACAGTGCACTTAAGTTAGAAGTATTTATGTGGCACGTACTGCAAACGATAAATTGGCAGACCTGCAAAAGCACTACTTCGTATCTGACTTTCCCCTGTTTCACCTAAGCGAAAGCAATGAAATATCTGATTTAGAGGAATTTTTAAGCACTACAGCTTATGATTTTTTGTGTCCTGAGGTAAAAGGAGAAGGTAATGATAGCAGTAACCAGAATTACTGGGTCAAAGGAAGCCTGGTAGCAAATGACCCGAATCCTGCTGTGGCCCATTTAAGATGTCAGGTTTTCATGTTCCCTGATTGGCCCTGGAGTCATTCCAATCACCAGAACCCAGAAGGAGGAGGCAGCAGCCTTAGGGAGGCCCTAAAACATTAAAATTTTCAAGATGCAGATTTTGGGGGGGGTAAGGTCTAAAACGAACGAAGAAAATTTGTTTCTTACATCTTTCATGTTTCTTACCCTGTACCTCAAATATTGCTTATCTCTTCTCATGTACTCTTTCTCAGAGGAAGAGGTGTTTATCATGCTAGGAAAGGTAAACTCCTCCCCCTGAGACTTTGACTATATTTTCTAACGTCTCTTCCTGGGCCTGCTACATTCAGCATCTGATGTCTTTCCTGTCTCAGGATAACTGGACTCTTTACATGGTGACCTGCTTTCTCCTGGGCAAACATTCTGAGAGACAAGAAGTGGACGCCATCAGCAGGATCTATCTCTTAAAAGGCGGAATGTCAAAGAATTTGTGGTCCCATTAAATCTGTCACATATGTCTCTTTACTTACCTTCACCACAAAAAGTCATGTAATTATCCCACACTTTTGTCACGTTTTCCCTACTCATTGTGTCAGCCACACACTAATAGTTAGCATTCACTGAGAGCTTGTAATTTACCAGGCACTATGGCAAGTACTTTTTGAATGTAACCTCAAGTATAATCTATAAACTAAATACAATTACCACTATAATCTCTATTTTAAATAAGAGCAAATAGAGCCATAGAGATTTTAAAGTTTCTTGCCCATGGTCATATAGTAGGCTGGCTAGACATTTAAGGACACTCGATTCTGTCTCATTTATTCTTTAATTCCACACAATGTGCTTTTGATGTACTTGAACTTTTCTTCAAGATCACTATTGACTTTCTGTTTATCTAGACCAAATGGCTTTTCCTCAGCCATTCCTCTCTCTAGCTGTGACTTTTAATCCAGGGGACCGATCTGCCTTCTTGGAATGCTCATCTCTTAATTTCAATGCTAGCATTCTTACTTCGGATCTCCTTTTACATCGGTGACAATCATTTTTCTTAATCTAATTAAAGTTTACAGTTTCAACAACCATTTCACTAATCACCTGACTCCAAATATTTTATATTTAGCATTCATCTTTCTCCTAAGATCAAGTTTGATAGTTTCAAACTCTTCGCTAGTCATTTCTACCCAAGTGTTCTGCCAGGATTTAAACTCAACATGTCTCTTTTCAATCTGAAACTCGCTCTTGACCTTTTTCTCACATACCTTATTTCTGACAAAGGGAACTGTCACACTGACGGTCACTAAGGCTCAAAATGTGGCTGAAGTGAACGCTTATTTTTTGTCTGCCTTACATCTCCTCCTTTTGGAAAATCCTTCTTTCCTGTCTCTCAGTTCTTGGGATTGAAAAGGGATTGATCCAAACTCCAGCTCCCGGGTTGAACATCTGACTCAAACTGAGCCATTGAGAGTTATATCCTGCTCTGTGGCTGAAACATATGGAGAAATGCTCCCTATTGATGAAGATTTCCAGCCTCTGGGATACTGCAGTCCTGGGGGCCAGGAGCCACCCTCACAACCACATACACCGAACCTGCCTGGCGATGGAGCCAGCAAGGGAAAGCAGGTATGAGAGACAGGAAAAGACAGAATGTCTTGATTCATATATATGAACCAATAAATTCTCATTTTTGTTTAAGCAAGTTTGAGATGGCTTCCTGTCACTTATAATCTACAAAATCCTGACTTATGCCACTGTCATTATATTTGACTCTTGTTCTCTTATCCAATTCCTGTTCATTCTACCCCTTATACAGCTCTCTTCTGTGTATGATCACAGCTACCATCCTTACTCAAAACGTCACCATCTGTCATCTTCAGTAAAGTAATAGTCACCTACCTGCTGTAGAACTTCTCCGTTCCAATCAATCTTTTTCACTGAAGCCAGAATGATCGTTTTAAATCAGTCTTGATTTTGTTAAATTTCTTAGCTTATCACTTAAGGCCATTCACAGTCTGCCTGTATTTATGTATAGAAACTTATCTCCCAATTTACTATATCATGTAGAAGAATGCAGTGCTTAAGAGCACAGACTCTGGAGTAAGATTCCTGAGTTCAAGTCCTAGATCTACATCTTAGCCAGGTGAATTGATTTAGTTTCTTCTCAATGCATCAGTTTCTCCATTTATGAAATGGAAATAGCAGTACCTACTTCAATGTTGTTGTGAGAATTAAGGTAATTAATATTAGTAAAGCACTTTGAAAATATCTGGCACATCATGTTAACTAGAGAAATTAAAATGTTCGAGTGCAGGAATTTTATTTTCTCTCTTTTTTATTGTAGTCCTTGTGCCTAACACATTCTGATTAATGGGAGACTACAATTAGGATATTACTGAATGAATGAATGAATGAATGAATGAATGAATGAATGAGAACAGTCTCTGCTCTCTCCAAACAAAGCTCTTTGCTCCCCAAGAAAGTCTACCTTATCTTTCTACTTCTGTGCTTTTATGCATACTGTACCTTTGGTCTAGAAAATTATTTTTCTCCAATATATATATGGAATACTGCCTTTACTTCAATACCTAACTCTAATGTTTCCTTCTTGAATAACTTTTCTAGATCCCCTCTAGCCAGATATAAGTAACCCCCCCCACCCCCAAAAAAACAACATTCTGATTTATCTAGACTTTGCTAATGGCACATATTTTTCCTTGTCTTGCCTTAGAGTTATTTATGCATATGCATTACCTTCTTTCTAAAGAATAATGATTATAGAAGGTAGAAGAAGGATTATTTATGTAGTATTCCATAACACCCAGCACAGGGCTTTGCATGTTGTAGACATTCAATATTTTTTGTGTGTGTTACTATATATGATTATACTGCATATACAAACAAGTGATTTATTGCTAGTGGAAATAAAATAAGGATGTGTCAACATTGAAGCTCTAATTAGATTATGGAAAAGAAATGTTGCGATATTAGTGAACCAAATAGGCTAAAGACTTCAAATATAACTAAAGCAGGTAAGATCCCACACAGACTGGCAATTGCAAAATTGGCTTTATCTGATGTAATAAAGAAAAAAAAACATAGCAGACTTACTATACATGTAATAAAATAAAAGTAAGCATTATTGTGAGAAAATGACTAAGGTTATAATAAAAAATTAGCAGATATATGAGAGGCAATCATTTGGATGGCTAACTGGTGAAATAGGCAAAATTAATAATAAGTGGGACCGGATCATCTGGAAACAGACTCAAGAATCAGCCTGGATGTGCGCGGAGGGCTCTCAGCTCAGGTTCTCAGTCTCTGACTTGTTGCACCAACTGCACAAACCCGAGTCTGTACCCCTAACTATCTACTTAGGGGCAAACATTACCAGGTATATCTAAAGAACTAAGAAGTTAAATAAAGTCAAATTCATAGAGGCAGAGTAGAATCATGGTTGCTAGGGGCTAGGAGGTAGGGAAAATAAGGAAAAACTGAAAAGGGGAACAAAGTTTCATTTATAAGGAGAGAAGATCTGAGGCTCTAAGAGTAACATTGTGACTATAGTTGATAACACTTTTGTATCACTGAAATTTGCTTTAAAAAAGTGTGTGAGGTGAAGCATTAATTAACTTGGAAGTCCTTTCACAATGTATACAAATATCAATCGTCACATTGTACACTTTAAATATCTTACAATTTTATTTGCCAACTAGACCTCAATAAAACTGAAAAAATGGTAGTTAGAAATAGGAATAAGAATAGAATTTAGAAACATCTTTAAATCCACAGGTTTAGCGTTCAGTATCCAACTTTGACAAAAGAGTAATGATCAGCTAGAGATGATTAGAATCTTATTTGTTTAATTTTTAGGATGAATAAAGCATTAAGAGACTCTTATGTTAGAATTGTTAAGGCATTTCATTGTTTAAGTTTGTAATTAAAGTTTAAATGTTTGGTGTAATCTTATTATTATATGCACATTTTATTAGTTGTATTAGTAGCATATTGATAATTAGAATATGATAAAATACATTGCAAACTAGACAAAGTATAAATAGTAATAAGTATGTGTCTTTGCACTAAGGCTACTTGATTATTAATGAATCTATCACAAACTGAGGTATAGAGTTTCCAATAATAAATCAAGATCAAATACCTAATGTTGATCTGAATAAACCCTATAGTGAAACATGAAGGAAATACATTATAACTCTTTAGATTAGTTTATTTAAATGGAAAACTTTCTGGGAAATGAGCAAGTGACCTAAAATTCTTAGGGTTGTGAACTCAAGCTGTATAATCACTGAAAAGAACGTCCTTAAGGAAAACCCACAATAAAAGAATTAGCAGAAAGCCTCTAAGGTATACTTTGCCATGACTGTATTAGTTTGCAAGGCTGCCATCCTAATAACCTCATATTAACCTGATTACCTCTTTAAATACCCTGTCTCCAAATACAGTTGCATTCTCATGTACTGTGGGTTAGAACCTCAACATATGAATGGCGGTGGGTGGGTGGGTGGGGGAGTAAAATTCAGCCCATTAACAATGACTTATTTTACTTTATTGGGTTAAAATCACTTTTTATAATGTTCTTAAAATGTAACTAAGTTGCAAAGATAATTTTATACACTGTTTCAAAAGAAAGAGTCCAAACCTTATGTATGTCTGGTCACAATAGTCATGTGAAGATGGGAGAGCAAAATCATGTATAAATACCCAGAAGAGCCCATCTCAAGATCAGCCCTGGACTTGACATCCCACACTGTAAACCAATGAATCCCCAATTGTTTGTCAAGCGAAATAGTATTCTTAGAAGAATTATGACCTGGATCAGTCCCAGGCAAATTTGTGAAACATCAAAATATACTTTTAATTATCTTTAATTTTTCATTTATAAAGCCTTCTTGGACAGAGAATTAAAACCCTTATTAAAACTTTCACAATTTACTCTCATACTTTTAGCAATAAAAATAAGCACTTCTTCTCTGCAAGTATTTGGCCATGTTTATCAAAATTCAGTTGATTCAGATATTCTACTTCTGGTAATTTATCTTACTGATATATTTATCATTGAATGAAATGATGCCACTACAGAGATAATTTTTTGCAGCATTGTTTGTAATAACAAAAGATTGAGATGACCTAACAGGTTACCAATAGGGGATCAATTAAACAACCATGTTATAGCCCATACTGGAATACTATACAGCTGAGAAAAAAAAGAATAATAATTCACTTTTGTTCAATAGAGAAAGTTGCCCAAGGTATATTGCTAAGAGAAAAAAAGCAAGATATAGTTGAATTTGAATAAGAGAATATCTATCTATCTAGTTAAATAAATCTATATCATATACAATTACTTGTATTTGAATTGAAAATCTCGAACAGAGAAAACACTGTTAAAGAAATTATCATGAAAAAAGGATGAGGAGAAGAAATGAGAACAAAATTTTTCACCCCAAATTTTTATACTGTTTAATTTTGAATCATGTCTATATATTTTTTCCTAAATAAAGGAGATATTTTAAAAATATACATGCTTTATTTGTTGTTAGATTAGGAAAAATGAGACAAAATTCAGGTTGGATGTACATATGTCCTATTTTCACCAGAAAATTTCATTTTACATCTTGAATCCTTGTGTTCTATACAGTTTAACATTTGTCTTAGAAAACCTACTGGTTTCGACACTAAATTATATGGTAATATTATTATTTTTTTGGCATCTTACTGTATGCCAGGCATGTTGTTGAGGCAATAAAGCCTATTTTGATTGGTGATTTTCTTTTTATTATGATACAGTTCACACAACATAAAATTCATCATTGGAACTATTTTAAAATGTACAATTCTGCAGCATTTAATATATTTACAGTGTTATGCAGCCATCACCCCTACCTAGTTCCAGGACATTTTCATCACCTCAATGATTATTTAAAGTATAGGACCTTTTTTGCTACAGTATATATCTAGAAAGAGAAAAAGGGAGATAGCAGGATTTCTTAGAGTCCTTGTATATGAAGTTTCTAACAGAGGAACTAAAAATGTCTTGACAGGAGCAGATCAAATGGACCAAGTATAGTATTGTGTTGGCAATTTCACTGAATTTCATTATGGCGGTTCAGTCCACGTCAGTGACAGAATAGTTTAAGAATTAGAACCCAAACTTTTCTAAGGGAAATAACTAAAGGCCTTATGAGTAGAATATGATCCAATTTAATAAGTAACAGTTTTCATAATTGATATTCAAATTGAACAGGGAAAGAGAAAGGAAATAGAAATACTTGAGGGCCTATTATGTTCCAATCATTTGTGGTGGGTTTTCCCCATACTCTGTCTAGTCAGCTCTTCACAATAAATATGTAATGTAGATATTATAAATACAATTTTAAAGATGAGGAAACAGACTTTTCATGAGATGAAAATTTATATTTATATCAGTTAAAATTTATATTTATATATTTTTATCTTTATTCCTAAGAGAGGGTTTTGGGAGCTGAGTGAAAAATGTGAAGGGATTAAGATGTACAAATTGGTAGTTACAAAATAGTAATGGGGATGTAAAGTACAGCAGAGGAAATGTAGTCAAAAATTGTAATAACTATGTATGGTGCAAAGTGAGTACTTAAAATATTGGGGGACCACTTTGTAAATTATATGATTGTCTAACCACGATGCTGTACACCTGAAACTAATACAAAATAATATTGAATGTACACTTTAATTAAAAATACAATTAAAAACAAAGATTATATGTTAGAATATTATATTTTATTTTTATTTACTTTTTAAAAAATATGTTTTTATTGATTTTTTAGAGAGAAAGGAAGGGAAAGAGAGATAGAAATGTCGATGTGAGAAACATCGATTGGCTGCCTTCTGCATGCCCCCTACTGGGGTTCAAGTATGTGCCCTGACCCGGAATCAAACCAAGACCTCTCAGTCCATGGGGCACCACTCAATCCACTGAGCCACACCAGCAGGCAGAAAATTATGTTTTAAAGAGTACCTCAAGTGTAAACCTCTCTGTATAGGAAAATCACACATATATGTGACAGGCTAAGACAACTGAGATGAAAAGTCATGTTTCTCATCTAATAAAGTATGTTTATAAAACTGAAATAAGAAGTTATATAGTAAAAATACAGATTTCTTTGTATATGAAAGAGAAATTACTAAGAAAAGTGAATAATGTAAAATACTGTTTTTCTTAACTACTATGCTATTTGGAATTTCGAAATCTTATTTCCATTAGGATAATGCAATCTCTAATGTTCAAAATCCTGGTTTTAGAACTACAATTTTTGCCACTAGTAACATGCTAAGCTAGTCATTAAAAAATTATTTTAAAATTATGTATATTCATCTATGTCATTTTTTAAATGTTTAAAGCATGATTCCTGTGTGGCCGGTGTGGCTCAGTGGTTGAGTGTCGACCCATGCACCAAGAGGTCACTGGTTCCATTCCCTATCAGGGCACATGCCCAGGTTGTGGGCCTGATCCCCAGTGGGGGGCATGCAGGAAGCAGCCAATCGATGTTCTTTCTCATCGATGTTTCTATCTCTCTCTCCCTCTCATTTCCTCTCTCTGTAAAATCAATAAAGGGAAAAAAAAATTAAAGTATGATTCCCCCAGCACAAACTCTACTTTTCCAATTAACAGCAAGTAAAGAAATCAATATTGTCAATTCACCATAAGATCCATAGAATATTCAAATAAGTAAACAATAATTTATTGAATTCAAATCATCTCAAGTTGCTCAGGTCACAAGCTTCACCTTTTTAAAAAATTAATTTTCTAGTCCTGAAGATCTGGATAAACATCAAAGTTATAAAATTAAACTAAAAAAAAAAAAGTAAGCTTGCATTTGTACTGGAAAGTCAACCCATCTGTTTTGTTACATTATATAGAATTCATAAAGGCTGTTTTCTCATATACCATAATGTTCTAGGGAACCCATTTTATTTTTTCAAACCACAACTGTCATGAAATTTAGATGTGAAGAAAAAGTAGCAGATTTTCTTTCTTTCTTTCTTTCTTTCTTTCTTTCTTTCTTTCTTTCTTTCTTTCTTTCTTTCTTTCTTTCTTTCTTTCTTTCTTTCTTCCTTCCTTCCTTCCTTCCTTCCTTCCTTCCCTCCCTCCCTCCCTCCCTCCCTCCCTCCCTCCCTCCCTCCCTCCCTTCCTTCCTTCCTTCCTTCCTTCCTTCCTTCCTTCCTTCCTTCCTTCCTTCCTTAATGATATCTACCTTCAGCCACAGAGTAACTTGATACGAATGATAAAATATGTATGTAAAAAAAGAAATGAAAGTTTTAGTTTTTTGATCTCTGTAATATAAATGTTCTTCTGATGATCTAAAATAATGTTATATGCTACCAAGAGAGAATATTTGGAGTTGTCCGTTGTTAGAGCATAGAGATTGAAATAAGAGTTTATGAACATGGTTTGGAATAGACAAAAGCAATAAAGCAGAAATAGTTCTACTAGAGGTTATTTTTATGACCTATTTAATTTAAATCTGGAAATATTCTTAGAAACTATTTAGCCCAAATTTTCTTGTTTCAAATGTTAAGAAACTAAATGCAAAAAGATCACTCAACTTTATAAAGCCAATTAGTAGCAATAATTAGAAATTGATCCCGAATCACTGAATACTCAGTCCATATTTTCCCTTTAAGAATGGAAAATTCTAGAAGCTAGAGAGTCTATGTAGGATTCTAAAATAAATTCAAGAAAACAAAGTCATGCTTTTCAGCCTGTGTTGGTCAATATAATTGTACCAGACTTGAAACAGAATGTAGTAGGTTTTCATGTTCTTGATACTTCCTACACCCTAGCATCAATTAATGATTTGTACATGATATGCAAAGAATTTCAGAAGAATAAAGACATTTGCAAGAGAATATATGTGTGTAACTAATGTGAATTGTGCAGACTAGGATAGATTGTCAGCTTATGACACACTTCCCTGTTTGAGCAGCGGTTTCAGGTAAATCCCAGGAAAGACCAATCTGCTGTTGGATAAATAAAGTCCCTCCTCTCACCTTTCAAAATAGCATATGCACCTGCCATGAACTGGATGCTTTCTGTGTCACAAGCTCTATACCAATGCTTTCCAAGTATTTGCAATATTGTGTTTGATAACAAAACAAATGATTTATCTCCAACTTACATAGGAGTGAACCCAAGCTCCCATGTGGTTTATACTCAGGATGTCTGACTCTGGGGTCTATGGTTGTAAGTAACACTCATCAATACTGCATAAGTATTTTAAAATATAAGACTACACTTTCTAATTAAAATAGTATTTTTAGTATCATCATTATAATACGGTGAAAAATGACATTAATCTTGAGAATTTAGATGAAGAATTTGGATAAACCATTCACTGTCAGCTGCTTGCTCTAACCATATAGTTTAATGACTATTGTCTATCCTGAAACTATTTCATAAGCATTTATAATTTTCAAAAAACAAAACAAAAACAAACAAAGAGATAATACGAAACGGGATTTTATATGAAAAACTGCTATCTAAAGATCCCGACCTTTTTTTTTGATGGTTTATAAAAAAAATTATTAAAATTCAGAGTTCTTTGATCTTCTGTCCCATGAGAATCCACCCAGCTGCCTTTCCCTGGTCAGTTACATGACTGTTGTCATAAATGCCTGGAAATCCTCAAGGTAACAGGTCTGCCTTTGCTTAAAACTGTCTGCCCCAGGCCTCGTAGGTATGGCTGCACGCACTGAGCCCCACTCCTCTGCTCTCAGTAATATCAATTTGGAATATCCTTCCTGTGCTTTTTCATAGTGAAAAAAGCATAATTTCCTGGAATTGGAATTCACTGGACCTATGTTGTACTCTAAGGCAATGCTGGTACCTGAAATGAAGAAACTGACCTTCCATTCATCTCTGGCCTCTGAATGATCACAGAGCTGTTGGAATCCAGTGTCTCACTAGGAACCTGAGTCATTGGAGGAATTTACAATCTCTTTGATCTTCTAAAGCTACAGGCTCATTTTAAAAGCTTACAATCTATTAAACGCCGAAAAATGAATAGGCAGAGTTACTTCGCCATTCTAATGGCTAGAAATCAGCTGAAATATACACAAAAACACATATATAAAAAGGCCTATCACCATAGTAACAGAGGAAATGAAAATAGTTTAAATGCTCTAAAATATATTAAAACATATCACCAATTATAGAGAACAAATTAATAACTGGAAAAATATTTAATATATTAAGTGAAAAATCCGGTTATTAAACAATATGCATAATATGTAAAAGATTTATAAAATATAAAATATACATATAAGTATACATTTGATTAAACACTAGGATAATTTTCAAAATAGTGGAATTATAAATAATTTTTCATATTTATGAGTTTCTATATATTTTTAAGTTTGTTTATAAGAAGTATATAATACTTTTAACCTAAGACTTTTGAAATTATTTTAAGTTATGTAAAAGTTATTGGAGACAGAAAGAAATTACACCAAGTAATTCATTATAGTCATACTTATTTCAAAATTTTATATCTGAGCTTTCCTAGCTCCCAGGAAACTGAGGAAAACTCAATAGACTGTACATCTTTCACTCTTTGTATGTCTATCTATCTATCATCTATCAATCTATCATCTATCTTTTTATCTGTCGGTATCACAAACAACTTGAAAATTTTTATATTAACTTGTGGAGCTTCTAAGAAAAGACACAAAGCAACATAATGACAATAGTTCTATTACTAGATTGAAAAATAATTACATTTATTATACTGGTGATTATTATATATATTGGTCTTTGGAAAAGACACAGACAATGTTTTGTAAGGGAAAAGCTACAGAAGCCAAAGTGCCCTGTGCTGTCTCTTGGTTAAGCTATGCAGCTTTTCTGGGTATAATGTTAAATTGAAATTTTGTAAAAAAAAAAATTCTGTGGAGGGCAAAGTTAAGTGGTTACGTCGCCTTGCTTTCTGGTGAGCTGGCATAATGTGGGCACTGAGCTCACTGAGCTTGAGCAGTAAATGGTCAATAGGTCCCGCAGATGCATGTTCCACCCGGTACGTTTCTTGAGGGTGGACTACGTTTTGATAGCATTCAGTGATGGTGGTTTATTACAACTCTGACTACTTCGGTCTCGTTTTCAAGGGTAGCTGATTGTGAGGTCGCTAGAAAGAGCAGCTCTTCTTTTTCTTTTACGATATAGAAATAGCTTTATTGTGTTTTCTGATCATAAAATTAATGTCTTTACCACCAAAATTCAGAAAGTAGAAGAAAGTCTGAAGTAGGAAGTAAACCTCCAATAATTCTATGGCTCTACCGTTATCATGGAAGTGCACATGACATTAGGTTATTAACATTTATGCTTATACATATATAAATATTCACATGAATGTAAATAGACACATGTGTATAAGTCATATGTGTTAACTTAAACACACACAAAATAACATATGGTGTGGAAATGATTTTTTACTTTAAAAATGTATCCTAAATATATTTTTTCCATATAAATGAAAGTATATTCAGGGTGGGGCAAAAGTTGGTATACAGTTGTGAGTACATGAAACAGAGTTTATTCTTGAATTATTATTTAGTAATTGTATTATTTTCCATAAAACAACTGTAAACCTACTTTTGCTCAACCCTGTATACAACATATTTAATGGTAAGAAGAGCTAGAATATGTTTTCAGTTAAAGAAAGACCCACATTTTCCAGATTCCAGTCCTGAAAAAAAATGATGAAAATAAAGGGGACTAAATGTTCTTCTTACCATACCATAATTCCTTTTAAAGGCATTATTTAGAAATAGTGCAATAATATTTTATGCAGCAATATATTTATATGTATATAATTACACAAATATTTAGGTATGGGTGGACATATATAATATACATCTGTATATGAATACGTGTGTAAATTCATATGTTTTGCAATTCACTTTCATGCCTAAACTCATGTGACCATTCTTTTAATACTTAGAAGCATTGCGGACAAACTGGTCCACAGGCTTCCCTCAGAACATTCCTTCTTGCCAAAGCACTGGTATGTTGGCACAATCCTTAAACATTCACAATCATCATCCATTATGTGGGTATCACCTCTCCCTTTGAATGGCATTTACCATCTTACCTGATTAGCATTTTCTACTCCATATGTTCTTATGTCTTATTTTCTTTCTAAGACACTTTAAGGACAATGATAAAAAGGAGAAATGCAGACGAAAGTATCCTGTCTCTCAAAGCTGCAAATCCAACTGCAAGGCTTTATTTGAGCACATTTCAGAGCTGCCTGATTGACTACTCCATACACTGAAGAATGAATGGCAATTGAGACCAATCATGCTGAACTAAAAGGAGAGTGGAAGGAAACACTTTCGATGTAGAGTTCAACTATAAGAGATAAACAGTATTATTTTACATTAAGAAGCAGCATTTTTTTCATTGCAAAGCTCAAAAGAAAAATTTATTCTGGAATATCTTTTGAAAAATTCTTGCTATACTGCCTGCATTGAACAAGGTATGTAAGCCTGATCCTTGATGCACTTTTGTAGCTATTCCATGGCTTTATTCAGAAGTCGGAATAGGACCTGAACGGTGGACCCATTCTGGGCAATGGATAACCTTGCTAAAGTTGGAAAACATCAAAGGCATCATTTCTGAGTTTTCTGCAAGTAGATTTATTTAGAAATTATCCTGATTATAGTTTTCAGTCAAGGCGATTCCTAACCATTTTTATATTATGACATGTACTTTAAAAATGAGAATATTTCGGTATCAGCCATAAGTGCTGTTGGTTACCCACACCTGGAGGACAGGCTGAGGGTACTGAGAGCTGCAGGCGCTCCCTGGCCACGCAGGTGAGGCTGGGCGCAGACCGGGGCTCTGCTCTGCGGGACCTTCACATCACAGGGAGCAGGCGCTGCGGGGCCTCGTCCACAGCTAACCCGCATAATGAAACGTGGATAGGGATCACGTTATTCGACAGAGCAAAGCTCACATACTAAACAAAAACATGCAATAACTAGAAGTATACATTTGTAATAATTTTGAAACTTCAGGCGGTGAAAAAGCTTTCCAAAGCTTACCCTAAAATTCGAATCTTATAAAGGTGAAAGTTAAAAAGCTCAACTACATAAAAATGTAAAAATTATGTACTCCAAATGGAGAAAAAAATAGCATACAAAGGAAATAAAAAAATGAACAAACTTTATATATAAGCTTGTAAGACAAATACACTAATAAAAAAATGGGAAAACAAAGTGTACCAGAGGTGAAATACAAATAAGAGATAATGGAAATGAAAACAAGTTCAAGTTAATTAATGATCCAAGAGGAAGACATAGAACAATGTGCTACTTCCCACCAGCAATTGATCAAATAAGTACTATTCAATGATCAAACATGTGCTAAACATATACACATGTTTTATTGGTAAAACTATAAATTATTATGTCTTTGGAGGTCAACAAAAGTCTTCAATAGCTGCATGCCCTTTGACTAGTCATTTCACATAAGAATCTTACTCTAGGTAGGAAAATTATACATATATATATAGTCATTTACATATGAAATGCTTATGAAAATGAAAAATTGAAACAAAATATAAAAAATAGAAAATTGGTTAAATTATATATGGTATATATAATTTAGGTTGAAACACACTTTACTGATTAAAAATTATTACATAAAATTATATTTATGCATATTGAAATCTATTTAGAACCAGAAGATTCTCTTTTATATGATAATGTTATATAATTATAGAGATACATGTAAATACAAATAGATATAAATATCTTAATAAATAATCTAGAGGTTTATATACTAATAATTTAATACCAGTTAGGGTGGCAGAATTATTTTCTCCATTATGTTATATGAGTTCCTAATGTATATTTGGGACAGGTACTTCTTTGGTAAAATAAACAAACAGATAAAAGCCGTTTCTTTCTTCTTGAGTAGTATGTGATGGCAGAGTAGAAGATGACTTATTTACTAGGTTCTTGGACATTACCCGTGTTATTTTTTTAACTGCCTCAGAACTTATGTTTATGTTTAATTGCCCATGACCTAATGAAGCAGATCCAAAATCAGATTTTGATTAGCTAGAGTCTATAATTTAACTATTATTATTTTTGACATGCTCTTTTAAGCAAGAGGCAATTTCTGAATATACAATATTGCAAAGTCATAACTGAAATTCATAAGGATCCCATTCGATATTGACTGAGCATGTATTACATATGAGATATTGTGTTCTCCATTACAGGGTGAAATGAAGATACAGACATGGTCCCTAGCCTCAAGACGTTTATGGACTGGCAGAAGAAATACTGCACCCGTCACAAGGCAGACTGTGATAAATGCCATGTAAGAGTTTCTGATAAAATGATCACAGAAGGGAGAGAGAATCTTCTGCAATGACCTTCAAGAATCATAAAATTAAATTAGTTTCACAAATTTATACTTACTAAGGTAAGAGACAGTACTTAGTCATTTTAGGAGCTCTGCAACAAAATGGATATATACTAAAGGACTTTTTTAGTTTACCTTCATTATTCAGAAAATTAAATGATCAGAACACTATGTTCTCCAAAATTTCAGCTAATAAAGACTTTTTTCCTAAGGGCATAAGGAAATATTTTCTCCATCATTGGGCTTAATTATATTATTCTTAATTTCATCTCATTATCTAGATCATGATGAATTAACAGTGTCCTTTATGATTACTTCTATATATTTAGAGTAACTGAAATGTTTTCTGATTCTTTGATTTTGTCATATTCTTTCTATATAAAAAAAAAGTGTCACATAATGAGCTGGTTAATAAATTTCCTCAATATTCCTTTGTCTAAACATATCACCCAAATCAGAGGAGAAAATTTTGTCCCCACAATTTTTTCCAAGTCTGTGTAATAAAATTAGAATGGCATAACTATGGAAAGACCCAAGCATCATCTTCTCAGCTAAAAAAAAAATCTCAGTTTTATTGTGTGTGTGTGTGTGTGTGTGTGTGAGAAAGAGAGAGAGAGAGAGAGAGAGAGAGAGAGAGAGAGAGAGAGAGAGAAAGAGAGAGAGAGAGAGAAAGAGAGAGAGAGAGAGAGAGAGAAAGAGAGAGAGTTAGTTCTGTGATCTACTTTGAGTAGGTAAATTTTCTCCTTGAATACAGAAAAATAAATTTATAACATGGTAAAGAATATAATAGCTAAAACACAAATAGGAAAAACAAAGCAAACTGTATTATTTTGACAAAGAGTGCACCAACTTCTTTTTTCAATTACTGGTAATCATTCGGGTATAAAAACTTCACATTATTTAGATATAGTTTGTTTTAAATGTGAATCTCTTACTATTGTACTGCATGAAAATTAAGAGCCAAAGAGATATCATTGGTAATATTTCCTCAGTGTATGAGGATGGTATTAGCAGGATTTTTTCAACAAGTCTGACATTTTGCAAAGTAAAAGAGACTTCAGAAATCACCAACTTGTCATTCAATGGAGAAATGTCTCCTATCACCATTTTGTTGGATGATAAACACTTTGATAAATTCTGAATCAGGCTCTGGAATGTAACTTAATAAGTTCAGCATATAAAGAACTTCTTTTTTTTAATATTGTTATTCAGCAAGATGAATTCCAGGTTCTAAGTGAATTATTTTTTTTTTCCTATTCTCATTATGTAAGAGATATTTGTTCTATTTCCAGTTTAAAGCTCCTTCTATTTTGTGAAGGTGATATAAACAAAAAGATTATGGAACAGCTTTGATTTATTTTTTTTCTGCAAAGATCTTCCTAGATCATTGCATGCATGTTATAAGGGATTATTTTTCTTCTTTAATGAACCACAATGTGGAATTGTTTCTTCTGAGCTTTTCCGCTGGGTTTTTCGGTAGGTAGACAGTGGTAGTGGTTATAATCGCTACCATCTCAGACAGAAAGCGGTGCCCAGCGCTGGCCGGCAGCGGTTTCTTTAGACACTCATAAATCCTGGTTGCAAAGGCCCTTTCTTTATCAAATGTAATGCCTGGACTGAACACCTACATTTAAGGACTGGCTTCTGTTTCAGAAAACTTGAAGTAATACTTACAACTCTGTGTTAACTTTCTGGTTTTATTTCTGATCTTGGGTGAATTGATACTTTCAGGAACAATTCTTCACAAACTACTGCCAGCAAGGCAAATAGCCCACTGCCTATTTCTGTGAACAAAGTATATCTGAACACAGCCATGCCCAATCCTTTACTATTGTCTATGGCTGGTTTCCTGGCAGCGCAGAGTAGTAGCATCGGAGATCGCGTGGCCCACAAAGGGTATTAATATTTACCATCTGTCTCTTTGCAGAAAGTTTTCTGATTCCTGCTGCACTGTCAGAGCACTGTTGAAGATCTATGCAGAAAACCTGTACAAACTACTTCCGATTTTTTTCCTCTGGATGTACAGAATTAATATATACATAATAGCAATATGTGTTATATATATTTAAATATGGGCAATACAAAAGAGGTGACCACCTAAGTTAAAATGAGTCAAGTTTATCAAATAGTGGCACATAGTATTACCAGTTAGAGATTATTGTGTTAAATTGGTGGTTACTGAGAATCTCTAAAAAGCAATCGAGGATCGCATACTTGTTATTTTGCTTCAAAGACTTTTTGGAATATCTATTTTATTAAATACAGGAGGAAATAAATAAATGATGAGATACAGCCCGCTCTGAGTATTATTTCACAGAACTATTTTTTATGTGTGTTTCCATAGATGAAGGGATATATTAAAAGGGTAATAGCATGCCTATACATTTCTCCATACAGATTATTAGTGAGAGAAGAAACATGTAAAACTGAGGAGACCAATTTCTCAGATGAATCATCTGCTTTACAGAAAGCGCATTAGTCGCTAAAGCGCAGGGAGCAGCGCCTTTACAAAGAAGTAATGAGGCTGAATAACAACAGGAGAATTAAAAATAATGAGTAAAAAACATTCTCTTTCAAATCTGCCCAACGTTTTCACTGAATGGAATCCACTTGGTGAATGTTAACCCCCCTCCCTTTTTTTTTCTTTTACAGTGAAGAGGACAAATTTGGTATTGGAGGGAGAGATTTTTATTATTCAAACACCATGCTCTCTTATTCTATTCAGAAAGAACATGTAAACTTGAACTAAAGGCCATTTTTTGTTCTTCCTTCTGGAGTTTCCATTTCTATTAAATAAAATCAACTCATTTTCTCCACTTTGGAACAGAAACTGTAACTTATTTATTTGGCACATGGTAAGTGTTTCATTTGTTCATTGATCTTTTATATAAGCTTAGTCTTTTAAAGAAACATTTTCAGAGACAAATTTAACTTTTTTTCTATGACTGTACTAGCATTTAATAACTTTGTGGTTTCAACATAGAAAATGATACCCTACTGAACTGAATTGGAAATTCACTTAAATATTTCTTCCTTTGTTAAGAAAATAATTGAGCCCAGGGAGGTGATTATTCCTCCAAAGAGTGTGGGCAAGGAGAAATGCCCGAGTTCTGAGCCTAGAAATCAATGATAACCACCAACTGTGTGACCTTTGGCCTCAGGCCTCTAAACTTCCCCACTGAATGGGGGAGGGGGGTGAATGGACCATCAGGTTCCTTCCGATTGCTGTGGAGGTCATTTGGAGAGTCTGTAAGCAAACTGAGAAGGAAATGAATTTAGATGTAAAAATAATCATCACAGTACTAAGATGAAAATGAGTTGGGGAAAATAATCTATTAAAGTAAGAAAAATATAATTTTTAAAGTTAATCATTTTTAAATAAGGACCAATTTGATTGTGAGTATGTAAGGGGTTTTGGAAAGATATTTAAATTTTTAAAAATAATTCACAAAGACATAAAAAAAAATTAATGTGCGAAGTGTGTTTAGTCCATTAGGTTTCTTAGCTCACAAGCAACAGAAACATAGTCTGGTTACTTCCAGCAAAAGGAAACTGATTAGAGGACTACCTGGAGCTTCCAGAATAAATGAGAAGGGCTGAGAACACAGTTTGGACAGAAGAAATCACAGGCATATCTGGAGTGCCAGGACTGGCAGCTGTAGAATGTTCTCAAAGCTTTGGACAGATTGTTCTTAATTCTGCTGCTGCTGCAAAATAATTTCATTGCTTCCAGAGTCTCTGTTCATTTTGTGTTCAGTTGTACTTTCAAAGTAACTTTATGTCATATAAATGTTGTGAAGGCTACAAAATAGAGCCATCCTATGCCAACATATTGAAAATACTTTCTACCAAGTACCTTAACTGTGCTGTGTAGGTGTGAATCCCTATGACAAGACGATCATTCGGCAGCTATTCAGCTGCGAGGGAATAAGGACTGCCTAGCTCCCTGTGCGGTGGGGCGGAGGGGTCTTCATTGTCCTCCATCACACCTTCCCAGCTCACCACTGCCACACTGAGGCTCTGTTTTAGTTACCGTCTTGCTTCTGAGAGCACTTTCCATATAAAGAATTATTTATGTTTCAACAAATCATCAAACAACAAGTGTTGGCGAGGGTGTGGAGAAAAGGGGACTCTAGTACACTGCTGGTGGGAATGCAGACAGGTGCAGCCACTGTGGAAAACACTATGGTGTTACCTCAAAAAATTAAAAATTGAATTGCCATTTGACCCAGTGATCCCACTTCTAGGAATATACCCTAAGAAACCTGAAACACCAATCAGAATATATGTACCCCCATGTTCATAACAGCACTATTTACAATAGCTAAGATCTGGAAACAGCCCAAGTGCCCATCAGTGGATGAACAGAAAAAAAAAGCTGTGGTACATATACACAATGGAGTACTATGCAGCTGTAAGAAAGAAAGATCTCTTATCCTTTGAGATGACATGGAGGGACCTCGAGAGTATTATCCTAAGCGAAACAAGCCAAGCAGAGAAAGACAAATATCACATGATCTCACTCATTTGTGGAATATAATAAACATAACAGTCTGGGGAACAGGGTAGACCCAGAGATGTGAAAGTAGGGTACAGACTGACACCCCTCAGAAGAGGGGGTGGGGGGGAGGGAAGAGATAAACCACGGAACTTATACGCATGTACGCATAACTGATGGACATGGACAACAGAGCTGGGGACGGGGTGAAGGGTCGGGGAGGAGGGTGTCAATGGGGAAAAAAGGAGAAACATCTGTAACAAAAATAAATTAATAAAAAAATTTTAAAAAAATAAATAAAGAAAGAATCATTTATGTTTCAAATGAGAAAAAAAGAACCAAATAAAACAAATTTATCACTTTATTCATTGAAGGTCTAAAAGAAGGCAAGAATTAATCCAGCAGCTTCAACATTATCACCAAGGACCTGATTCTTCTCTGTCTGTCTGACCTCTCTTCCAAGCTCTGGCCTCACCTTCTGATTCCACACTGTTGCTTTTCACAACTCCTGGCTTCCTCGCTGTGGTAGTAAAATGACTGTCCCAGTTTCAACCATCAACAGAAAGAAAGGTGGCTCTTCCCAGCAACTTACAAAGGAAAGTAAAAAAGCGTGTTTACTCAAAGACAGTCAGCATCTCCCTGCGCATTGGATCTGCTTGTGCAATGTGTCCTTCCATAAATGACTGCTGTTAGCATAGAGATGGGTGGTCATGACTGACTAAGTCACTCAGGGCCCACCTCTACAGGTAGGAGTCAGGATAAGCCTACCCACACCATGTGACTGAGAATGCAGGAGGATGTTATGGCCCTAAAAGAGAGGAGATAAATGGAAAGCAAAATGACAATTATCTATTACATACGAATTTGAAGACGTCTTATAGTAGTTTCATAAAGAATAATGTTCCATATCTAAAATAGGAATTATATTTGATTTTATAAAGAAATAGAAGACTGATTTATACCAACTAACTTCATTATTTTGCCTCAATGACATTCCATACCTAGCTTACTTCTAATAATTTATAATATACATAACCATTTCTACTCTTGGAAAATAACTGTGATAATTACCCTATTTCACGTAAGACACTATGGTAATGGCTGTTGGTTCCTGATAATATGACATCTGCTAGATTCAGATCAATGATCCAGAAATGAAAAGTTCTATCTAATACTGTCCAGCTTTTACAATTTCATATGCCAACAACTAATTTAGATCTTTCTTGTTTAAATTAGAATTGAGATCACTTCTGTCTTTTTCGTTCCTCTTTGATTTTATTTCCTTTCTAATTTTTTGGAAAATGGATAACAAAAAGCAGTTTCCTTAAGCATACATGTGTGTAACCACTCTAGTCCAATTTATTTTCATTTAATCAGTATATATAAACAAACATAAAATACGAGGCTTTATTTCCATTATTCTGTTCTAACTGTACCCATTCTTCATTAAGAGGGCTAACATTATTTTTGTAATGCCACTACTTAATTAATTTGTCAAAATATTCCCTTAAAGTATTTTTTTCTAAGCATTTTGTATAAAATCTTTTTATGCCTCCCTTAGTTTTATTAGAATTTTTAGAGTTAATTTAAAGATTTCTCTGTAATATCCACTTTAATAAATATAATTTTTCATTCTTCCTTAAAGATAATGCAAATACAAGAGTTTTTATTTTACTCTTAGACACAAGGAGGAGTATCCTGATTTGTAAATCCCCGTCCACAGTGGCCATAGACATATCTACAGAGCAATCCGTTGTTTTATTCCCACATCAACAGTGGTGGTGAACAACAGTTCAGATCAGTCCTTTGCTGTGTGTCCTGCTCGCAGCCAACTGTAGCGCTGTTCTCTGGCGAATGAGTCTTCCAGCTCTCTCCATTCTAGCGAGAGATGTCCTGGCAGGGAGTATGGTCCAAACAGACCAAAAAGTTATGTTTTTTGCACTACTTCCTAGTGTGTTAGTACTAGAAAAGTGTAATTCTGTGGGGACATGGAGAGCATGGCCTGGAGCACATCTGCATGGGTAAATGTTTAATTTTACAGTGGGTCCAGCTTTTCTGGCCTAAGATAGGTTTGAAAGTAACAATGGAACATGTGAGAGGAAAAAAAGACTTCGTTAGTTATTAATTTGATAGTTTTTTGAGAAACTTTTTAGATTCACACTCAAAATTCTTTTTTAATGAAAGTTTCACCAACACATTTTGTGACACACACACACAAACACGTATACAAATAAATACATATACTCCAGTCAAATGATAAATCTGGCATGAAAACGATTTCTAAGTAATATGTAGCATATTCTACAAAGATAGGTCAAATGATAGACAGCTAGTTTGCCTTATGTTGTCTACACATTCTGGATCATAGCCCGATTCAACTCTAGAGTGAAGAAAGGCCTAGGACTTCAAACTCATTCATGCTTGTTCTCTACTTCATATGATGCCTGCCCACAATCTTTGTTCAATTTCATCTGAAAAGAGTAACCCCCAAAAATCACTACTTATGTTAACTGTTCAAAGAAACATCTTTGATGCAGAATTCAACAAGAGTTGAAGTATTTCATGGATGAGCAGTGCTCCTCTGACAGCGACCATCTCAGCTATTCATGCTGTTAAACGTTACGCGTTCTGCATTTTAATAACGTCAGTGGCATCCTGTCCGTTCTCTTCTCGGCATTTCCATTCCAGTACCGTTTGCTTTGCTTTGGCCTATTAACACTTTTACTTAAATTGGTGCCAATCTTTCCCAGACTACAATGGTATCTGACAGAACACCTTGATAAAGAGTAAAAAATAAATAAATAAATAAATAAATAAATAAATAAATAAATAAATGAAATAATTTTAAATATACAGGGTTGGGCAAAAGTAGGTTTGCAGTTTTTCACATGGAAAATAATATATTAGGAAATAATAACACAAGAATAAACTCTGCTTTTTTGTATGGAAAATAATATAATAATTAGGAAATAATAAACACAAGAATAAACTCACAACTATAAATCTACTTTTCCCCACCCCTGTACATTTCTAACACTCCTGGGAATGCCAGCTTTTCTATACCAAGCCAAGAAATTATTTACTGTACCTGGATCAGACAGAGTTTCTGCTGCATGAACACAAACTACCAAGTAAGTTTTTCTATTAAAATGCATCTTCAGCCCTGCTGGTGTGGCTCAGTGGTTGAGCATTGACCCATGCACCAAGAGGTCACAAGTTTGATTCCCGGTCAGGGCACATGCCCAGGTTGTGGGCCCAGTCTCTAGTGGGGGACATGTAGGAGGCAGCCAATTGACGTTCTCTTTCATCGATGTTTCTATCTGTCTCTCCCTCTCCCTTCCTCTCTCTCTAAAATCAATAAAGAAAAAAAATGCATCTTCAGATTAACTAAGTTGCTTAGAAACTGTTTAAATTAATTTAGGATGTTGGGCAACTAATTCTGAAAAGTAGGAATGACATGTAGTATAGATCCCAGAAAGGGGCTTAATCTTTATGGTCTTCCTGGACTACTATGCATGTCAGAGAAGGCAGCTGCTATTAACTGAAAACCTATTTTGCCCAACCCTGTATGTTTAAAATTATTATTATGTTTCTTGACATACAGGCTGTGTCATCTACTGAGGACTGACAATCAACCCTGGCAGTGAGGCACTTGGAGGAGCAAGGACAAAATCTGCCCTTAATCCTCAGATAGTATCCTCGATGGGCAACAATGTGTGCTTCTTTCATTCATAGAGCACCTATTGAAGAACCTATTATGTACCAAGCACTGATTTAGATTCCAGGAAATCATCAACGAACAAAACAAACAATTACCCCTCTATGTCCTTATATGCCTTGCCTTCTAGAGGGAGAGACTGACAGTACACACAATCAATAATAGATTATATAGAATGCCTTAAGTGTTACGGCAGTACAGGGTAAGGGCTGGGTGGCAGTACCTGGGAGGGCTGGGGGTTAGAGGTTTAAATAAGCTGGACAAAGAAGTTCCTGCTGTGGAAGACCTTGACTATAGCAGAGAGAGCAGAGGGGAGAGAAGTAGGAGATGGGGTCAGTTAGAAGAACAGATTCTGTAGGGCCTTTTAGGCCATTACGGATCTTTGGCTTTCGCACAGAGTGAAATAAGAAGCAGATCACAGCGTTGTCTGAGTTAGGATTTAAGGATAACTGTGGCTGATATTCTGAGAACAGACTGTGGGGGTGAGGGGGCAGAGGTGGGGCAGTTAGGAGGCTACTGAAACATCTCAGATGGGACAAGAGTGGAGACAGAAGAGGCAGTGAGATAGGGTTGGATTCTGGCTGCCTCTTGACAGTAGAGCCAGCAGGATTTCCTAATAAAGTGCATGAGCTGTATGAGGTAAAGAGAGGAATCAAGGATGACTCCAATGTTTTTGGTCTAAACAACTAAAGGAGAGGCAAGATGCCCAAGGTCAGACAAGAGACACGTTGCAACTATTGACAAGTAAAACGAGTTTGGTGAACTACCCTGCATTATGACTCTCATTACTTCTAAACCAGCCCCCAAGGGAACTTTGCCCTATCTAACAGTTTTCATTCAAAGGAACTGTAGAGAACTGGAGAGAGGCCTCATTCTTGGGAAACTGTTCATGAATTGTAGCTCCAGAGGTTGGAGGTATCATTCCACATACACCCAAAAGTTGCTGAAGACAGAGATCAGAAGGATGAATGTGGACTTTGAAAATCACATGAAATTTGTTATTCAGGAAGCCAGTAATGGTGAAGAGTTAAGGAGAGATGCCATCTGCGAAGCAGAAGCCCCCCCAGTCCATGTAGCTTGAGAGAGGAAGAGTAGAACTAGAGTGTGCATGGTGGGAATGTAGACTCTGTGATCCTCAAAGAGGAATCTTCCCCTTGGTGTTTTTTCTCCAAGAAGAAAGAGGCCTGTGAAGGCTACGATTCGGGCACCTCGTTCTGAGGGGCAGGACAAAGCCAGTACATTATTACAGTTAGATTGTACTATAACCTGATGTAATATGGATTTGTTATGGGAAAATAGGTTTATATGGTTTGCTGTTTTTAAAGGTCCTTTTGACATGTTAATTAATTTAACAAAGGGGCCATTAGACTGAGCTAGCCTTAGTAACCTACAGAAACAAACCCAAATCTGAGCCTGTAATGCCTCAATGTTAAGAAATCAAAATGGAAGGTAAACCCAACATAAACAGCCAAATAGTCTTTCCCAAAGAACGCAACCACTTAAGCCTTAGCCACCCAATTTCCTTGTCTTGCTTCTGCCCTTTCCCTGTGAAAGTCTCGCCCCTAGTTCCTTCTGGTGGAGTGCCCCTAACCACTCCCAGTTTGATGCTGCTGTTTCAAGTCAATTTTTGCTCAAATAAAACTTAAAATTTTAATATGCCTCAGTTACTCTTTTAACATACACACACTCTGGATTCCCACAATAACTTTTGGATATAGGTAAGAGAAGATTATTATCACCATATCTGCTTTACAGATTGACAAAACAAACTAAACTCAGGCTGAGAGAGGTTGCTAAGCCGTTGACCCAATATCACAGAGCCCATAAATTGTCAAGCTGAAATCATTTTTTCTAAACATACATTCAGACATTGATCTTGTGGTCCCTAGGTTGCTTGCTACTCTCTGTTCGTAACTGGTACAGTTGGCAAACCCAGGAATCATTAAGGCAACTGGTATTTCAACTTAGATCTAGTACACAGGCAAAGAGCACCACCGATAAGAACAGAAATTAGCAGTTCTGTTATCTTAACAGAGAGTCACACAGGCAAGCTTTCTACCTCCTCTATACATATGCCCAAACCTGTATGTTTAAAATTATTATTATGTCTCTTGACATAAAGGCTGTGTCATCTACTGAGGACTGATAATCAACCTTGGCAGTGAGGCACTTGGAGGAGCAAGGACAAAATCTGCCCTTAATCCCTTAGATAGTATCCTCAATGGGCAACAATGTGTGCTTCTTTCATTCATAGAGCACCTATTGAAGAACCTATTATGTACCAAGCACTGATTTAGATTCCAAGAAAGAAAAACACAAAGAAAAAAAATTAACTATGTTGCTGGTGAAGGCTGGCAATTTAAACAATGTAATTTGGTTTTCATAATATGGTTGTTATCTACAGTTCTTATCAATCCTTGGCCTCATTTGCTTTGGTTCTTATCAACACCTAACACACACAGTGAAAATAACCTAAATCACTACATATTTTCGTTTTTATTGGATGCACAATATTATGCATTAGTACTATATTTTAAGAATAACTTTTGTATGATCAAAATATAACTTGATTTCTTTAATAAAGGAAGTGAGTTGAATTATGTTCCCACTTTTCTTAGAATTAATAGCCACAGTAATAGGGTAAACAGGATCCTTAATTTGGAGCATACAGATATCAATATAGTGGCATTTTAGCTGTGATGACAGCAATTTTGTAACATGTTTAAACTATATCTTGTAAAATAACTTATGTTACATGCATAGTATTTGCAAATAATTGTCTTTTAAGAGATACTTTGTGATATGAAAATAGTGAATATAGTTTGTTGTTCAAATAAACTGTGAACTGTTTTCATAAATATATATATTTTATTAATGTAATGATTACTTGTTTGCTACCTAGATTCCCTCCACAGATGAACTTTTAAAACAACAGGGAACATTTTACTCTTTGTGCACCTGTGTACACTACTTTCTGTTAAAGGGCATTATCTATATTGTATTTTCTTTTTAATTTCCCATTAGCAAAAATAAAGATCTGTCTGGGAAGTGGTCCTTCTGCTGAACTATCTTACTCTTCAATACATCTGTTTGACTGAGAGACCCAGCTGGCCATCACTTTACTCTGCTTCCAGGACAGGCTGCTCCAAAAGCGTGAAGTGAGCCTGGCCTGGCCATATTTACGTCTGCCAGTCTAATGTCATTACCAGCTACTCTTTGCTGCAAAACTAAATAGATTGTATCTCCTCTGTCTGAAAGTCCAAGCTTGTAGGATTGCTTAGAGGACACAGTGAAATGACTAATAACATATAAGCATACATTTAGTGCAAGACCCCACACACATGCTCAATAAATATTTATTTTCCTTTCTATTCTTCTCAGCAAAAGAAGTCTGCACTGCACTCAGTTCTCAAGGCTAAGACTTTGTCACCCAAACACACATTCAGTTATGCCTTCTAAGTCCACTGGCCTATTGTTCTCAAATAAGACACCTGTGTTTGAATTAACGATCAACAGCAACCTAGTCTTGAAAGACCAAATGTATCCTTATAAGAGCATTTGTAAAAGTAAACTGCACTGCAGTACCAGCCCTGAGGGTGACTGAGTTGAGATTAATTGCAGCTATAAAATAAAAGTGATACCAGTGGGGACATTTTTTTAAATGATAGATTAGGAGGTACATTAGGCATTTGATTATCAAGTTCCTTGGAAGAAAAAAAAAGAGACAGAGAAATGAGAAAAGAGAATTAATGAAGAAGTGTGGAAAGAGGAGATTTTAAAAGGGATTAGAGGAGAATAAAAGGAAAGGGAAAGAAAAAAGCCCAAAAGGGAAATTAACTCCGATTAAATTTGCTTTATGCCGGGCACCTAGCATACTATGTGACTGCTTTTAGAAGAATGATTGCCTAACTTCAGCATTTCTCCAAAAATTGTCTATATGTATTTTCCATACATTAATATGTAATTATTATGATACTGAGGTTGAGAATACATATTCTATATAGCATAGCAACTTGATCTATAAATATATTGCTTAACTAGTACCACATCCTAGGAAGGTGTATTTCTCAAGTAATTATTCTGTGTACTTGTAAAATTCTGATTTCTTTTCCAGGTATGTTTCTTTTAAGGAAAACGCCTGAATGCAGTGAATTTGCCCAACCTGTGTGACCATGTCCACAAGACGTTATTGGAATGAGCAGAGAAGAAGTTGATAAATAAGATTCAATCCTTACCTATACAGAGTAAAATGCTTTAGAAAATTAAAAATGGTTAAAAAATAACTAAAAGTATCACATACCACTCTCGAAAAGTGACGTTCAATCTCTACGTGCACTTTGTTCAGGAAATTCCCTACAACCAACATCAGAATCTCATCCAGATAAATTATGAGTCTGATCTAACTTTTAGGCTGAAAGGAATCAGTAATCTCCAAAACACTGATAAATTAGTAAAAATGTAGACATGAATAACTTGTTTTGGATGAAGTAATGAGTCTCAAAAGAACAACTATCTTTTGAGAACTGTCTAACCCATCACATGACAACTTACACAGCACCTAAGAGATGCTGTCACAGGAGCTGAACGAGGTATTGCTGTAATGAGCACCCTTCAAGACACTGACAAGACGGAAACACCATGCCATGGACCACGGGCTTCTTTGGCAACTGCACAGATTCCCTGAGTTACTTAAAAAGTTTTTGGCTAAATAAACTCTATCTGAAGACTATGGTTACACATTTGAAGGTAACCATTTTTATGATTTTACCTTTTGAGATACGTTTGGCAACTGGAAATTTCATACTGAAGACTTCAGATTTAAGGAGCCTCCTTCCCAAATTTATATTCACTGAATATAAAATTATTGGAATCTTAACAGACTTAGGATCTAGCGATTACTTTAACATTCATGCTTAGCCTTTCTAGATGTTGGCTAAGGTTAGCTAATATATGTCTTTAGATAAGTGTGCTTTAGTTTCTGTAATTCTTTCTTAGTGAAAATGAATACTTTTTAACGTATTTCCCCCCCGCCGTATATCAGCCTTAGCCTCCGCACTGCATTAGAAATTTTGCGTCTCTAAAACATGAGACAGAACCTTGGAGGGTAATTTTTTTTACGGATTTACACTGGAAAGCTAGTGATCAGGTTAGTGTGCTGAGTGCGGTCTCGCTGTCTCCGAGCGCACCTGCATGGGTCAGACGGGAAGGCAAGGAGGCACCTGCGGCGTGGGCTCCGCTGGGAGTCACGGAGGGCTTGCTGGCACTGCCTCCGGGAGCAGCAGTCATGACCGGTGGCTTTGTGGGCTTCAGGACGCAGGTTGAGAGGCACGACATTTCCCTGTATATGGCTGTGGCAATGTTGTCCTAAAGCCAGGAGCTCTGGCCATGACTTTGAGCTCACTAGGTCTTAGCAGAAGTGCGAGGCTTTCGGAGTGCGCGGTCAGGGCAGGAGCTGCTTCGCTCCGCAGCTTTCTGATCCCGAGGAAGCAATGCCCGTGGAGGCCTCTGGCATCACCTGTTCTGGGAGTCCTGCCTGGGAGACCTAAGAGTGGCTCTTGCAGCCCTTTCTAAGACTTGGAAACAACTAATTCCATATCATAACTCATTTATTCTTAAAGAGAGTGCTTTCTGCAGCACCTGTCCAATGACCGATAAAAGACTTAGCTGGAAAAGGGCAAGAGGTAGGCACTACTGTGTGTAATATGTATATGTACAAACATGTACTGTTAGCAATAAGAAAAAAACTTTGAACAGTATATAAATGTTCCATAAAGAGAACTGGTTAACAAACGGTAACATAGCTACATAATGAAATAATATACATTATTCATTTATTTAGAAAAAAATCAAACCTACAGAAATGTTGTAAGTATATTACAATAAATTTTATTATATTTTTGTCTAGATTCACTCATGTGCCAATAATATTATAATATATATATTTAAAAGGTAAACAATTTATGATATATTAAGGGGAAAAATTCAGATCACTGTTTCCTTTCAGCAACAATATATTTACATGTATTATACAAAAAAAAATTCTCAGGGTTTTTTTTTGGATAGTAAAATTACAGATGATTAATTATGTTTTTATTTTTGCCCCTATGTAGTTTATAATTTTTCTACAAATAGAACAATTCAACAATAAACAACACTAACCCTTGGTAGTGTATATAATTCTTTTATCTAAATTCCTATATCTAGGATAAAGTGAAAATGTCAATCATCCTTATGAATCTTTTCCAAGCTGGAACATGGCACCTCATTTTGGGATCCTGAAATATCTTATTATTTCCTGAACCTCTGATCACTTACTGAATATTATTGAACATTGTATAATGTTTTGGATGATGCTCTATATATAGCTAGAAAAATATGTCATTTTATTTCAAAGCTGACTAGACATGAAGTTAGCTCTATAAAACATACTTTATAAATTAATATCCTTCATTAAATTTCTGAAAATTTCAAACTAAATAACTTTGGATTACTTTACTTGAAAAAGTATGCTGTAGGGAAGGCTAACAGTTTTGATGCTTTGATTCTAAAACAGCTTTTCTTTATAATCCTCTCTAGTTTCCTGTCTATTTCAGTTTACATCAAAGCTACTGCCACCTTTAACTCGTTTGATAGTTACCATTGATCGTCACAGATAAATGAGCTGGATTCAGGGTGAGATGGTTATCGTAGATGAATGTCTATCGCCACCACCGTGTTTATGTAGTTACACTGTCTTGGAAAACAATTTGTAAACATCAACACTGAACCTAAAATTGTCATGGTCTCATATTCACCAACTGTTATTGTAATGGCTTATAGATTTAGAGCCAGAATTTGTAAAGCACAACATAGATAAACAATAAACATGAAAGCTAACAACCTAAATATCAGAAGAGCTTAGAAAACCAATTGCAGGCTCTCTTATAGATTATGAAGCTAAACAAAAAAACCCCACAATGAATATACACACGAATACATAAAGGATACATTCAGGAGTAAATTGTTATGTAAATAAAGATTGTCTAAAGCAACCATCCGTAAAAATGTTCGATCCCACTTCACAACATCTACATAGTATTCGAGCACCTTCCGATAATTCTTCCTGTTTGAGAATTCTTCCTTAGGCTGAACTGAAATGATTTTTCTGTTCCTTGCAGACATACAGAAACTTGCTATCGTGGCCTTCTTGAGGACTGTTGTGTCAGGGATAACATAGTTTAATTTCTTCTGCTGTTCAATTTCTCTTATCATCTTGGTCTTAAAATTATAATTTTGCAACTAAAAATATAGTTAACAGTAGTAACTGTGGAGGGATTAGTGTCAAGTTATAGGACACCAACGGCTATAAATTTGCAGGTGAAATTCCAGATCAAAGGGAAGGAAGAACCTGTGCCTTAAAGTCTTATTAGCACCACACATATAGAGAGAGGTGTGTTTCTGATAAAGTATGCAAATTGTAGATCTTGCCATTTAAAGAAATCCATTTTCAAAGTGAAGAGATTAAACACTTATTTATGTTTCTATAAAATTTCCAATTTTCACGTGCACACAGGACTTCTTTAAAGCAGCATTTCTGTGGCCATTTCCATAAGATACCTGGAGGAAAATGTTCCGGCATAAAACAAGTTTGGGAAAGACTGCATGTTCTAGTTACTTCTGGATGTTTGTCACACATGTGACAGGCTGGAGGTCCCACTTTGTATAGACACAGTTCACCTCCCACACTGGAAAAAGCCAATTTAAAGCAAGGTTCATTTACATATTTATACGTTTAACCATTTATTTAACATTATTATACCAGTTTCCTTTTGTTTCAGAGAACCAATTTTCTTTTAGTGAAAGCATTTATTTTTACTTTTTCCAAGAGCTTTTTTAGATTTAATTTATATATATATATATATATATTAATCTTCACCTGAGGATATTTATTTTTCCATTAATTTTTAGGGAAAGTGGAAGAGAGGGAGGGGGAGACAGAGAAAGAGAGAGAGAGAGAAAGAGAGAGAGAGAGAGAGAGAGAGAGAGAGAGAGAAAGAGAGAGACATTGTTTGATTGCCTCCTGCATGCTCCCTGACCAGGGCCAGGGATCAAACCTGCAATCCAGGTATGTGCCCTTGACCAGGAATTGAACCCGCAACCCTTCAGTGCTTGGGGCGATGCTCTAACCACTGAGCACCACTGGCCAGGGCTTTCTTTATATTTTTAATTGTATATATTTTAAATGTACAAAATGGTGATTTGATATACATTTACACTGTACAATGATTACCAAAATTAAGACAATTAACACATCCATCATCAGAGAGTTAACATAGGTCACTGTGTGTGTGTGTGTGTGTGTGTGTGTGTGTGCGCGTGTGTGGTGAGAATGCTTAAGATCTATTCTCAACAACTTTCTTGTATAAAATACTGTATTATTAACTATAGTCACAATGATCCTCACAACTTATTCTTCTTATAACTAAAAATCTACCTACATCATCCCATTAACACCCCCCCACACACAGTCCCCAAACCCTTAGCAACCACCATTCTATTCTGTTTTTATGAAGTTGTCTTTTTCTTTAAGAGTGTAGGTGATACTAAACAGTGTTTATCATCGTCTTTTGACTTATTTCATTTAGCATAATGCCCTTTAGATTGATCCATGTCACAGATGGCAGGATTTCTTTCTTTTTTTTTTTTTTTTTTTTGGCTGAATTATTTCCATTTTATGTAGGTATGTAAGTGTATATATATAAAATCACATTTTTCTTTATCCATTCATTTGTTGATGGACACTTTGATTATTTCCATGTCTTATTATTGTGGATGATGCTGCAGTGAATGTGGGGGTGCAGATAGCTCTTCCAGATACTGATTTCACTCCTTCAGACACACAGTCAGGAGTGGAATTGCTAGATCATATGGTAATACACTTTTTAATTTCTGTAGGAACCACCATACTGTTTATCATAATGATTGTACCATTTTACATTTCCATCAACAGCGTATATGGGTTCCCTTTCCTCCACAGCCTTGCCAACATTTGTTACCTCTTGTCTTTTTCTTATAATAATCCTGATAGGTGTGAAGTGACCTATTATTATGGTTTTGATTTGCATTTTCCTAATTATTAGTGATATTCAACACTAGTGATCATTTGAATGTTTTCTATTGAGTTGTATGAGATCTTTATATATTTAGGATAGTATCTCATCAGATACAATAGTCCTCGACTTATGATGGTTGAACATATAATTTTTCAATTTCACCATGTTGCGAAAGCAGTAGAAACCATACTTGAACTTTTCAAATTTTCATCTTTTCACAGACCAGCAATATGTGCTATGGTGCTCTCTCATTGCCAGGCAGTGGCAATGAGCCACAGCTCCAAGTGAGCCACTCAGTCACAAGGGTGAACAACCAACAGTCTGCAGCAGATTCATTGTGTTGGATGACTGTACCCAACTGTAGGCTTTTGTCAGTGTTTAGAGCATGTTTAAGGTAGGCTAGGCTGAGCCATGATTTCTGGTAGGTTAGGTGTGTAAAATGGATGTTTGACTTAGAATATTTTCAACATATAATGCATTTATTGGGATATAATCCCATTATAAGTCAAAAAGTATCTGTATACTGTTTACAAATATTTTCTCCCATTCTGTAGTTGCCATTTCAAATTTATTGTTTCTTTCGCCGTGTAGAAGTTCTTTATTTCAGCGTAGCCCCACTTGTTTATTTTACTACTTGATGCTTGTGCTTTGATGTCTTAACCAAGAAATCATTGCCAAGATCAATGAAAAGGATCTTTTTCCCTGTGTTTTCTCCTAGGAGTTTTATGGTTTTAGGTTTTACATTTTAAGCCTTTAATCCATTTAGGTTAATTTTTGTGAATGGTGTAAAATAGGGGTCCAGTTTCATTATTCTGCATTTGTACATCCAATTTTCCCAACACTGTTTATTAAAGAGACTATCCTTTCCTCATTGTATGTTCTTGGCACCCTTGCCAAAAATTTGTTGACAGTAGATGAATGGGTTTATGTCTGGGCTCTTTATTCAGTTCCACTGCTTGATGTAACTGTTTTTGTTTGGTTTGGTTTGGTTTTTATGCCAATACCTTACTATTTTGATGACTATAGCTTTGTAATATAGCTTGAAATCAAGTAGTGTGAGGTCTCCTGCCTTATTCTTCTTTCCTAGAATTACTTCGGCAAATCAGGGTCTTTTGTGGCTCCATATAAATTTTAAGATAGTTTTTCTTTCTATTTCTGTGAAAAATGTCATTGGAATTTTGATAGAGAGTATATTGAATTTCTATATAGCTTTAGGGTGTATAGCCATTTTAACAATACTAATTCTTCCAATCACAGAACACATGGTATCTTTCCATTTATTTGTGTCCACTTCCATTTTTTTTAATCAGTGTCTTTTACTTCTCAGTGTACAGGCCTTTTACCTTTTTGGGTAAATTTAAATCCATAATACAAACACAGATAAAAAATTGTTTGATTAAGATATCACTTAAAAACAACAACAACAACAAAGAAACGATAATTTATACAACTTATCAAAGGTAAGCTCATGTGAATAGATATTAAGGTTACCCCAGTACTTATACTTGAAAAAGTGATTCCTTTTTGTTAAGCATAAAATCACATATATTTAAACTAATTTCATTACTCATAAAAGTTCTACATAAAATGTCATATGTCATAAAGGCAAAACTTTAAAATTCTGGTTGCTATGTAAATGATTAATTGATGACACTAATGGCAGGTTTTTACCAAAACATATTTAAGATCAGATAGGAAAAAAATGACAATTGATTCAGCAGAGTAGGTTTTATTTTCTAATGGCAAAGTATACTGTACTATATTAAAAATGCTGTGTAGGTGAAACAATTTTATCCAACCTGCCAACAGTGATGACACACTAATACTAGTCCTGTGTAAATGGTCATCTTTTGAGTCCTGTAGAGGACTGGTGTCCAATGTACCAATCAAAATGTCACAGATAAAAACTAAATTGGATAAAACCATTTTAAGAATATAACATTGATTTTGATTATGTGTTTTAGTCCAAGCTAAATTTGTTAATATCACAAATTGTTTAAATGGCTCTTTGACTATATAGTTCAAATATTTAAATCAGCTGCCTTCTGAAATTCAGGGTTTTAACCAGAATCACACAAAGACTTCTCTTGATACCTAGATTTAAATAAAAAGGAATTTACAAATTCTCAGTGTATACTGAACAGGAAACTTTGTAAAACAGTAATAAACTAGAGGGATTGCTTGGTTTTAAGACAAAGCAAAGCCTTGTAAACCTAAGAGATAGATAAACCTGCCAATAGAATCATAATTTTAAATGTGAGACTTTATTGAAGTGGTAAATTAGTGTAAGAAAGGGTTTTAAATTGGTTTATTAGACTTTATGTTCACTTCAGTTGACTACTAGCAGTAGAAGCAACAGAAAGGAAGATAAATCAAGCAGAATGCACTGAAAAGAACTCACTATGAAAAAAACTTCAGCCCAGCCAGTGTGGCTTAGTGGTTGAGTGTCAACCCATGCACCCCAAGTGGTCGCCGGTTCGATTCCCGGTCAGGGCACATGCCCAGATTGTAGGCCGGATCCCCAGTGGGGGGCCTGCAGGAGGCGGTCATTCGATGTTCTCTCTCACTGATGTTTCTATCTCTTTCTCCCTCTCTCCTTCTCTCTCTCTAAAATCAATCAATAAATAAAAACATTTTCAAAAAGTTAAAAGAAAGAAAAAAACTTCATAGTGAACAGAAGAATACAGAGAATTTCTCTTCTTAAAAAACTAAACAAAGCCAAAGATAAAAACAAGCAAAAGCTATATCATATATCATGAAAGATAAGTCAGCAGAAGAATGTTTCAAAGCCAAATTTACTTTTATATTTTATAGCAAGCAGAATAAAATTTAAACTTTGTTTTAGTTCTCTGCATTAAAATGATCGGCATAGAGAGAACAAAAAGACAACTATTTTGATTCTACAACCATAGCTCTGTACTCTACCACTCTGCATTTTGAATAATATAAAGCACTAAATGTCCTCCCAAAATTTATATGATGAAGGCTAGCCACCAAAGTGACTATATTAGGAAGTAGGGCCTTTAAAAAGGTAAATAAGTTTAAATGAGATCATAATGGCAGGGCCCTAATTCAATAGAACTGATTTCCTTACAAGAAGAGGAGATACCAGGACTAAGTGTGCACAGAGGAAAGGGCCATGTGAGGGCACAGTGAGAAGGCGGCCACCTGCAAGTCAAGGAGAGAGGCCTCATGAGGCCTACCTTACCTGCACCTTATCTGGGACTTTCAGCCTCCAGAACTGTGAGAAAACAAATTTCTATTCTTTAAGTCACCCATTCAGTGGTATTCATGACTAGGGCTATTTTTATTTTATTTATTTATTTTCTTTCTTTTTTGTTTTTCTCTATTGATTTTATAGGGAGAGGGAGAGAGAGAGAGAAATATTGATGAGAGAGAACATTGATTGGCCGCCTCCTGAGTGCCCCGCACTGGGGATCGGGCCCACAACCAGGGCATGTGCCCTGGCCGGGAATTGAACCGGTGACCTCTTGGTGCACAGGTCGACACTCAACCACTGAGCCACATCAACCGGGCGACTAGGACTATTTTTAAAAATTCCAGATGTATACACATAAAATCAAGGAAAAATGTTAATTAATAACTCTTATTTGAAAGTCAGGCTTCTGGTAACTCAAGAATTTGAACTAATTAACTGCTGGGGCTAATATAATTATACCGCCTGCAGAATAGAGGCATGGTCAGGCAGAATGAAAACAAGCACCATGCGAGCAGTCGCAGCTGTACAGGTATGGTGCCAGACACAGCTGTGGCAGTTCAGTCCCTCAACCTGAGAGGGAAAGAGCACAGGCATCACGTGCTGCCCTTGGTTTGAATATGGAAATGGAAATGGACAACAGTTCATGCGATTTGAAAAGACGCTTCGGTGGATCGGTATAAGAGGAGTTTGTTTACATGACTGAAGTATTGAGCTTTGAAAAGACTGGTGGTTAAATTTCTTCAAGATTATCAGTATATTCAAACTTTTTTGTCAGTGTTCTAAAATGCATAATTCTAAATTAAACCCATCACATTGTCTCTTTTCTGTAAATTCCAGGATAGCACGCATCATACTTGCCCTATATTTCAGCTTTGTATGCATGTCTTATATTCATGGTAAAATATAAGTTCCTAGGCAACTGGGATATTTCACATGCTTACTGTGTGCTTACACACTTAAAATGATGTCATACACAATTGGATTCTCTATAAAAATTGATCACATAATAGACCTCTGCAATAGATGGGGTATTTACAATGAAGTGATGCTGTAGTAGGATTATGGGCTCAATACTCTAATTCATGTAGTTGAAATGAGACATGTGTACTATATTTTCTGGTGGGCAGTTCTTGGTATACAAAAAAATGAAATTTGTTTAAAAACATCCTATAAAACAAATATATCTTTGCTAACATTTTAGACTTTAAAAAGAAAACAACACTGTTTATCCTGGAGACAGTTTTACAATATTGATGCAATTGTTGGGTTTTGATCAGGTTTGCCAGCTTCTGGCAGGTACCTCAAAAGCAACATTTAAGGAGGCTATAGCTAGATTGACTACTTTCATATGTACAAATGCTTCAGGCCTCCCTAAAATAACCTCTTAGAAATTGCATCACTATTTATTTGAGATGTGCAGAGCACTGACTAATATATGGATGATCAAATTCCATTTTTCTAAAGGCAAAATCAATACATTCTGTAATCTATGAAATATTTTTTTAATAATAAGGGTGGAACAGCAATATATGTACAGAGATATATGTGTTTGTATTGCATCCTAATGCTTAAAATTATTTTGGGGGTAAATCTTATTGTATCTTTAATTTCATAACTTGTTTTGCATGAAGACAGTTGTGTTTTATTAACTAAGAGGCCACTGATCAGTATATTTTTTATTGCACAGTTAAGAGGTCAATTAAAATTATTTTCAAGAAAAAGCTTTTTTTCCAATTACAAAGAATCTTTACTCATTACTCACTTAGGGAACCTGGGCACACCATTCATCTCCATACAACATCCCACAGTCCCCAGTAGAATGGAAAGCAAATATATAGGAACTGCTCAAATGTTTGCTAGGGAAAATGAATAATAAAGGTTTGTAATGCACCTTAAACATCAACATGTTCTGTGTAATAAGATACTGGAATAAAAATGCTGTTTAGAAGACTTCTCACAAGAAAGACTAATAATTAAAGATAATGTTGCTACCAGTAAGACAGTGAAAAGTCAAGCCACAGACTGGGATAATAATTCACAACATTTAACCAACAAAAGACTTGTATAGATATAAGGAACTCTTTCACACTGATAAGAAAAAGACGAACAACTCTCTTTAGAAAATGGGCAAAAGGCTTAAGTAAGCCTTCACAGAGGATGATATCCAAATGTCCAATGAGTATATGAGTATGAAAGAAGGTACTCAATATTATTAATCATCAGAGAAATTAAAGTTAAAACCCAAAATGATACCACCATACATCTATGAGAATGATCCTACCAACTGCTGGTGATAATAGGAAGCCACTGGGACATGTATACATTGCTGGTGGTAGTGTAATTGGTACAAGCACTTTGGAGAACTCTTTGGCAGTCTCTATGAAAGTTAAGCATGTGCCTACCCTGTGACTTAACAATTCTACAACTACATAAATATCCAAGCAAATGAGTACCCCTATTCTACCAATACACAAGAATAATCATAACTACTGTTTCCATTATAGCTAAAAACTAGAAAATCATCATCCAAATTCAAATGATCACCAACCACAGAGTAAAAATTAAAAAATTGACATCTGAATCTCTTATGGTACCATGTAGATATTCAGTTAGGTTTTAAGCATTTTACTGGATTTTGTCAAAAATCTTTTCATATATAATTGACATACTTTTAAAAATCCATAATGTACATACTAGCATTACCATTATAACAAAAATTGTAAAAAGTGATTCCACTTTATTTTATCAGTGAAATATAAATATGTAGTAAAATATTAATATGAAATTCACAGAGAGAGATAATTTATCATTTGAAAACATATGTTTATTTCATAAATGTTTGTGGAGTTTACAGAAATATTAATTTTATAGTTTTTTGAATTGAGACATTTTATTCTAAAACTTATAAGCTTACTTTAAGTGAACTATTTTTTATTTAAAAAAGTATTGGTAGTACAAAGGGAGCAGAAAAACGTATTCAAAATAGTAATGAAAGCACCAGGATAAAATCAACCATAGAAAAGCCTTGGTTATTGCCCCTTATTTACCACTCAATGGTAACTTTCTCATTGTTAAGTTGTTTTAGAAAACAAACCAGTTTATTAGCTATCAGTGTTTTAACTTAGAAAAATAAAGTTTTAAAATTCTTTTTAAAGTTATAATAAACATTTTCAAATAAACTCAAAAAAGAGAGAGCAGAATAATAAACTCATGTTTCTGTTACCCAACTTGGTAACCATCAACTTTTCACTATTCTTTAGATACTTTTTTAAATATTAGTCTTCCATGAATTTGAAGAAAATCCTATACTCACTAATGGTGGATCCAAATTCATTAAACATTACTGAATTTTCAAAAGAGTCTGTCTTCTCCATTCAGGATGATTTAGTTCAAATTTAGTGGACTAACCTCAGGGAAATGGTGTCTTTTGTTAATGTTAAAGGTTTAATCTCTCTTTTTTCCCCCAAAAATCAAAGTTAGAATATCAAACTAGAAGGAAAACTCGTCCCAGCCACAATGCACTGTTTTCTTAGTGGTCTTGAAGATGTCATAGAACTGCTGACATGTGTAACAACATGAGTCAACCTTAAAAATAATGCTAAGCAAAAGAAGCCACATATGAAGGCCTATGATTCTTTTTTATATTTATGATATTCTGAAAGACAAATCTGTAACCCAAAATCAGATCACTGTTTGCCTGGAAGTAGGGATGAAGGAAGGAGATTTAATGTAAAGGGGAATTATGGAAATTTGGGGGTGATGGAATACTGCATATTTTAACTCTCATGGTGTTTACATGATGGTATACATTTCTCAAAATTCATCAAGCTATACATTTAAGAAGGAAAACTTTTACTACATGCAAGTTATATCTCATTTTACCCAATGAGTCTAACTGAATAGAAAGAATACCATTCCAAGGTGTGATGGACCAAGTATGGTTACTATCTTCTTCCTTGATTGGGATAACACACAATTAATGAAGATTTAACTGGTGTTTGATTTAGGGCAATCATTTTATTTATTTTTTCTCAAGCTTGTAATACATTAAAATATCTTATATGTGTCTAGTTTTTCTAAATAAATAAAGTATTGTGCATTAATTCTTTAAAATTTCATCAGATGTTATTTAAGTTCACCACATGATATTATCAAGATGTTTTGGAATCTGCACTTGTGTAAACGCATATGTAATATTCTGTACACCTTAAGTCACCTAGAATTTAGTCAGCATGCTTTCTTTATAGAAAATATTGTTCTATGTAGAAAAAGCATTTTGAGTTAGTTTTCGTTTGTTTTGTGCTGAATTATAGGCAACATGTGATTTTTATATGGTAATAGAATCTAAATAAACTGATAAAGATATTGAAGACTGATAACATATATTTATCTCTGTAAGTCAAGTTACACGTGTTCTGATGTTATAATTAAGTTATATTTTGAAAAAATTAATTTAATTAAATTAAATTTAATGACACTAGTGGTTAATTATTTTAATTAAATCATAAATTACTGTGGGGTTTTGTTTCTTTCAATTCTCTTAACCTTTATATGGCTAAGAGTGTTCATATATTTTAAAGAAAAAATATGATTAAAAATTTTTGTATGCATATATACCTTAAATTATCATATATAAAATGTTAATATATAAAGATAAATAATTCCCAATTTTTAAAATTGCATATGCTATTATTTGTTTGAACTTGTGATAATTCTATTCTTCTAAATAGTCCTATGAAACACACACACATATATGCACAATCTCAACTAAAGAAAATTTCCTTTCAATACAGATTTTAGTTCATTTTTAGGTTAGTATGTTGACGTTTTCAATTACAGAACAAACAAATAAGGAGGTACATCTGCTATGTCACTATTCAATATTGAGAAGCCATACTGTACTTTCAGGTACTAAGTAGATTTAGATACTAATATTTTACAGTGGTCTGTTATAAAATGTGCAGACATTTTAAAAAGAATTATATTCTCAGATATTTCTATAAACATGAAATTTCTACAGATAGATATTTCTATATATATGATGTGTCTTAAAAGTTTATTTTTTCTATTTATCGATAAATGTCAATAATCACATAGCTCCCAAGATTCTCAACGTAGGAAAACTGTAACATATGAGAAGAAAAAGACATAATTTTTAAACTAACTTTCCCCACTTTCTGTATACTTCAGCTACTTTCTTCTTCTTAATCATCCACTTATTCAGAAATATCTCACTTCTCAAGGGAGACATCTGCTCTGACTTTCCTCTTTTGAGTTTTTCCCAGGCAGATAAGAAAGTCAGAGAATTGAAAGCAGCGCACAGAGTAAGAGCAATTCACTTACAGATGTGAATACAATTTGGGGTATGCATTTGGCTAATTTCAAATGTACAGATTTATCCATTTCATCTTTCATAATGTCTTCTTTATTATACTACATATGGAAATGGAAATGAAAATTATTAACCCAGAAAATACTTTATGAAAATCATAAAATGTTAGTTTGCAAAACATTTCAATCCAGATCTATGGCTAATCAAAGCACTGTTCAGGATCTCTTTTTCTAATTCAGTTTCCGTGATACTGACTGAAAACGCTGTGGGCATACAAAGGTCATTTCTGACAAAGCCCTTACGTGGGGTTGGGAGGAAAACACCTTCCAGTGCGGGCAGAACTGCTTTCATTCTGAGAAATAGCAGAGCATTTTATCTGCAGTGAAAGTCATAAAAAGAATGCGGAAATAAAAGTATAAACTCTACTAATAAACAAAATAAAATGTTGTGTAAAATTCTTTAAAACCAGTGAAAAGTGACTAAATAAAAACAACAACAACAACAAAAAAAAACTAGTGAGACATTATCCCAAACTACATGATTTTTTACAAGTTACTTTGTAGGAAAATGCATGTTTGTGTTTTCTATGTTTTTTGTTTGTTTATTTTATTTTTTCTGTCACCATTTATCTCCTCTATGCCCTCTTCCACCTCCCCACTCCAAGTTTTTTAAAACATTATTTTCTAAATATCTTGAATTTAGTTATCAGTATATTCTATCAGTTAGACACAGATCCTCCTTACAACGTAGTTGAAAATATATGACAAGTCCCAAATTTACTCAAAATATAAATAAGGGGGAAGAAATCGAAAGTAACTAAGTTCACAACAAAATGTAAAGACTGGCTGAATTGGGAACTTGGGAGCCAAATTCAGTTTTAGGAAATACATTTACATTTACACACATTCTCTGTAACTGTATAATTCATACCTACAACTATAGCCACAGTAGAGTAATAAGTGAAAAATGTAAGGACATAAGAAATAGCTTGAGAAAATATTGATAAAAGCTCAGCAATAGATCATTCCTTAAAATGTTTATAGATGGTTCTTTGTATATAAATAAGTACCAGTTATAACCTTAAATGTAAATGGATTAAATGCCCCAATCAAAAGACATAAGGTAGCTGAATGAATAAGAAAACATGACCCATATATATGCTGTCTGCAAGAGACCCACCTCAGAGCAAAGGACTCACACAGGAAGGAAGTGAAGGGATGAGGTAGCAACACTTACGTTGAACAAAACAGATTTCGAAACAAAGGCCATAACAGGAGACAAAGAAAGTCACTATATAAAACTGGTGTAGCCACTGTGGAAAACAGTGTGGAGTTTCCTCAAAAAATTAAAAATGGAACTGCCTTTGACCCAGTGATTCCACTTTTGAGAATATATCCTAAGAACGCCAAAACATCAATCACAAAGAATATATGCACCCCTATATTCATAGCAGTGTTATTTACAATACCCAAGACCTTGAAACAGCCCAAATGCCCATCAGTAGATGAATAGATAAAAAAGCTGTGGTACATTTACACGGTAGAATACTATGCAGCGGTAAAAAAAGACAGAACTCTTACCTTTTACAACAGCACTGATGGGCCTGGAGATTATTTTGCTAAGTTAAATAAGCCAGTCAGAGAAAGACAAATACCACATAATCTCACTAAAAGGTGGAATATACTGAACAAAATAAGTTAATGAACAAAATAGAACCAGAGGCATGAATACATGAAACAGTGACAAATGTCAAACAGGAAGGGGGTGGCTGGGACTGGATAAAGGACGGTGAAGGGATTAGCTAAAGAACATATATGCATACCCCATGGATGCAGACAGTAGTGTGATGAGGGCCATAGGAGGGGGTACAGAGGGCTGGGTGGAGGTGGGCAAAGGGGGGGAGGGACATCTGTAATAGTGTAAACAATGAAAAATTTAAATTAAAAAATATATCAAGAAAAGCCAAATTATAGAGAAAATAGCAGTATCGCCTAGTCATTTTATAACAAAGCAGTTCATCTTACCTCTGCTACCAGTTGCTGAAGAGATGGTGAAGCCACAGAATATAGACTTGAGTTACCCCTTATGGGACTATGGAGACTAACATAAGCCACAACGTTTCTCTGCAGAACCTTCTTGAAATCCTGAAATTAAAAAAAAAAAAAATTGTCTCTAATATAAATAAAAATAAGAAATTCTATTTAATTAGTTACATATTAAATAATAAACATTTTCTACTTCAAATCATTGCATTGTACAAGTACTTTTTAAAAAAGCAATTTCATACCAATTAAGAGAACACAGAGGCATAAAAGGATTTTAAATAAATGCAATGAGTTAAATATAACATTTGATAAAATATTTTAAAACATGTTCTTGAGTCAAATTTTTAGAGACTATGTTCTTCAATGGTTAACATATTATGAGATTCACCTCCAAAATACAATGGAATTTTTGGTTGAGTGACGGCACTTAATTTTATAGTCTTTGAATTAGAGAACAGACAAGGGAAAACTACTTCAGTGATTAATAAACCAACCCTTTCCTTTGAAGCAATGATCTACTTTTTGTACAAAGTGGCTCTTTATTCTGAGCAAAATGGAGCATAATACAATTGTGTCCCTGCACATATTACCTGAAATAAAACCTGATATATTTCACGCATATTAGCAGCATAAAATGATTCAATAGAATAGTTTTTTTCAGTTCTCTGCTAAATCCTACCCCCTAAAATTAAGGACCAGTGATTCTATTAATATTATATCACCACTTAAAAGTCCCTCTGATATTTTTCTCCTTTTCTTGAACAAATATTTAATGAGTAATTACCATGGTGGCAGCTCTATAGAAATATCCTAAAAATTCTATTACTACATGTCTTAGGAACATACATTTCTTCTAACACTATCAGATGAAATACTGCAAGGACTTGTAATATCTAGGAAATCAATGTTACTCTTATTTTATGTTGAAAATTCAGCTATACCTCTGTAAGAGAGGTGAAGAGACAACTCATTTAAAATTAGTAAGTACTTAAAAAAAAAGGAAGGAAAAGTACTTTAACTCAAGTATTCTACTTTACACGTAACATTTTTTAAATGTCCAGTGTTACACAAACTATAGAAAAATCGCTTCTATTTGCACACTAGCATATAGACACTGTCAATGTTAGTCCTTTTCGTCCTCAGGACACCCTCATGATACAGGCATTCATGTACTCATTTGATAAATCAAGTCTTGAGGAAGGTAATCTTGCCTAAGGCCACATGTTTTGGGGGTAGAAAAGATTCGAACTCAGACTTCTCTGACTAAAATTTGTAGTATTTCCACAACAACCAGTGAAAATTAAAGATTCCTCACAGAAGAAATGGTATTTTTTGAAGAACCTATTTAGTAAAATGTTATAATTCTCCCCAAGGATCAAGATCAGTATTGAGTCAATTCTCTAATAACTCTATCACGATAAAATTCATTTTTAAGTTTACTGACCTAAATAACCTAATTGTTTTAATTACATCTTGGATTTCAAGGGGTTCCTGTACAAATGAAATTAAATAGGACAATATGACATGTCAACACAATTTTTCCTCACCATCTTCACTAGGGAATATATTTAGAGCATAAATTGGTTTCCATCTAAAAGAAACTGTTTCAGAGAAAGACAAATATCACATGATCTCACTTATTTGTAGAATATAATGAATGAATTAGCTGATGAACAAAATAGACACAGAGACATAGAAAGGAGTATGGTTCAGACTGACAAACCTCAGAGGAGGGGGTCGGGGGCAAGGGATGAGATAAACCAGAGAATTTATATGCATGTATGTGTGACCAATGGACATAGACAACAATGCTGGGGGGAGAGGGGGCGAGATCGAGAGGAGGACGAGATCTAGGGGGAAAAAAGGAGAAACATCTGTAACAAAAACAAATTAATAAAAATTGCAAAAAAAAAATAAATAAAAGAAATTGTTTCATTTTTATGAGTAAATTTTGAACGGGAAAACTAATAGTTTCTAAATTCCTCCTCAACTAGATAGTTACAAAATGGCTTCATAAACTGTATTGAAGTAATCTTCTAAGATATAGTAACTTGCAATAGTATATTTTAAAAGCTAATAATCAAATCAATATATTTTATTCAACATTTTCTTTACTCAAATATGTTTGCCCAAAAAGACATGAAAAAGCCAGAAAGTGACTAAATGCATAATTAGTTGTTGAATATGCATACATGCATGAATATTCTAGGATATGGGTTCCTAATCTTTTTGAATAAGAAGAGCCTTTTCTAAGATAAACATTTTTTCCTATGGACTCCCATATTACTGTGATTTTAGTTTTGGTATCTGTTGATTGAGAAAATATAAAGTCACCAAAAGGTACAACAATTGGGTAAAACTTAAAGATAAATTTTGTTATTTTATTAACCACAAAAATATCTGCTTAATTAAAAAACAGAATTGCTCACATTCACCCAAGGCCACATTATTCATTCAACTTGAAGGCTACGATGATGCATGATGCTCAAATCAATCCAAGGGCTTTCTGCAATGCACTTGCCCATGCACAGGGGTTTGAGGTATTTAAGTTAGGAACTACTAATGTTAGAGAGATAAGCCTGCTTTGAGAACACAGCTTAGAAATATACATATTTCTTTAGGATTCACATAAATTTACTATGAAAGGTTCTACATATCAAGAAGGCTTTGTAAGACAGTAGAATAAATTTTTAGAATTTAAAAAGAATCTTTAAGATATTATCCTAAAATGTGTCTTATTGTTATAACAAAAACTAAAACAGCATGGCCCCGTGTGGCTCAGTGGTTGAGTGTCGACCCATGAACCAAGAGATCTCCAGTTTGATTCCCGGTCAGGGCACATGCCCAGGTTGTGGGCCCAATCCCCAGTGGGGGGCATGCAGGAGACAGCCAGTCAGTGTTCTCTCTCATGAATGTTTCTATCTCTCTCTCCCTCTCCCTTTCTCTCTCTCTCTCTAACATCAATAAAGAAAAAGAAAAAAAGAAAAAAGAAAAAAAACTAAAACATTGTTTTCTTTCTGACAAATACATTCTGAATTATTAAAGTCAGCCTAGATAACAAATATATTCCCCAAATTGGTTTTTTTAACTTATTTATATTCTTGAAGTAAGTAATAGAAACTTGAGAAGTTGTTTTAGCTATTACATTTTCCATCTTACTAAAAATTTGCCAATTTAAAATGTTTCTTTCAGTAAGGGAATTTATTCATTTGAATTAGTTTTTGAATGTGGAACAAGCATTCACTCCATTAATTTACATATGGAAAAGCATTGTAATTTATAATCTGTGAATCTTGATAAATTTTACAGTGTAAATGTTTTCTCAATTTTAAGTTTTCTTTTCTTCAAATGAAAAACACACTTGCTATTTTCTTTTATATACTTTTTAGATATTTTCTTTGATATTCAATAGACATTTGATCTTTTTTGTGTGCTTAAATTAAAAAAAAAAGGGAACGAGAATTTTCCAATAGACATTTAGAATTGTTCTCCAAAGCTGAAGTAGTGAATAAATTAAAATGGTTTTGTTTTCCTAGCTGACACTGTACCGTTTTCTTCTACATGTTTCCACTGCACCTCTTTTTAAAAAATTCATGAAAGTAAATAGAATGTCTGAGTTTTACAATGTTTTCATTAGTGTTAATATGGCATCAATCCACTTATCAGCTGTCTTATTCCATTAAAAACAGTGCATCTGTTGGACACAGACATAGAAGCATTTGAAACTAAATACTCTAGTTGTTTTCTAACCATGACCCATTCATTTGGACAAAGGCTTCTTAAGGTAGGTAGCTAGGTAGAGATTTATGTAGGTAGGAAGGAAGGAACAGGGAGATAGGGAGATAAGTATGCAAGAGTCGAGGGAGTAAAGAGTGGAGGGAGGAACAAAAAGAGGAGAAATTAAAAAAACAACAACACTATTTTGACTCTAGTCTCTATATTGCATGGCTAAGTTATAATGCTAAGATTGTAACCATTTAACATGGGAGACCGTTTCCTTATTGTAGATAATTGCCAGAAAGTTTTACAAAGAAAGGTAATGGTATGTATCACTTGATCCTTTCTTGTCCTGTGACCGCCAACCTGTCCAAGGGGATATATAACAACCAGGTAAACACTGCTGTGGGTATATTAGAGTCTATAGATCTGGAAGCAACAAGAATAGATCACACGCAATTCACCGTGGACTACCGCTAATTCCCCTTCATTCTTCTGTTCTTCTGAGTGACTTTAGCAACCTAACAGACATGGCACCCTGGTTGAGATATACATTCTTGTCCTCGGCTTCAACAATTTTACTTTGTCTACTGTAGTGAGAAAGAGAGAAAGAGAAAGAGAGAGAGAGAATAGTAATGAATGTACATTTACCTCTCCCCATTCGTATGAGCCAATATTGCCAAACATTGTTCCTCCCCAGGAACAGAAAACAATACTTCGGTCTGGTCTCCACCCTTTCTTGACTCTCAGCATCAAGGCCTGGACAAAAGCTGTGATGATGGCAGTGCTGCTGGCCCACTCTTGTCCACTGGAACTGTATGCTGTATGATGGCGGCTACCGACTATGATATACCGGTCTGGGAACAGAAAGAAACGAGGGCCATTAAAACAAAATATAAACCTTAACAATAAATGTAATGACATTTACATAATCCTATAGCAGGACCGAGCAACAATTATGTAAAACTGTTCTAATAATTAAGACTACTTTACATTTTTCACCCCTGTCTTGATTCACACATCTGTGTATATCAAAGCAGAGGCAGCTGCTGAACCCAATTATGAATCCAACGCTTAGATTCATATTACTGTCCTCTGCAACATGCATATTAATTAACGAGAAATACAAATATGTCACAATGAAACCTTTATCTAACATTTTCCCGGAATCATAGTGGGAAGCGCCCTGTAAACAGTGTGCGTATGCTCAGTAAATATTAATGAACTATTAATATATTGAGGGAGCAGTTATTTAGCAGCTTTAAATATTAAAAATGGGGTAGTCATGTATGGATTTTGCAATAAATGAAGTATTTAGGGAATTAATTATAGTTTCTAATTTATAGTTTTAGCCTCTCTTCTTTCTCTGAAGAATAAAAAATCAACAACATCAATAAGCATCCAATTACTATAAAAGTTTCTTTTTCACATATTTTATTTTATGTAATCATACAAAATCTATGAGACACAGTATTAGGAAGGTCTCAATGAACATGGAACGGATACTGAATGTACATTACTGACTATTGTCATCAATAAGGTAGGCTAATGTCATACTTCCAGGGCTTCCTCTCATTTTCTTATCAGTGAATGTTATTGACACAGAGGTAAATTAATTGCTTCGTGGCCCTATACATTCGTGTTAAACGATTTATTCATTCAGTACCATTTCATTAGGAGACGTCTCAAAGATTGATTCTTAAGTGTGCAGACTCTGAAGCTGCCTGCATGGGTCTGAACCCAGACTATTCAATTTACTAGTCATGTGATCTTGGAAAGCTTATTTAACCTTTCTATGTCTTAATTTCTTCAACTATAAAACAGGAATAAAAATGGTACATACACCATTCAGTTGTTTTGAGCTTTAAGTGAGTTACTATTTGTAAAGTACTTTGAAGAGAGCTTGATACAGAATCAGTACTACATATGTGTGGAATGACTGAATCACCGACTCATGGGAAACATCACTGTGTGAAGCTATTTCAGTTTTCCACACTGGTATTAGAGCCAGCAATGACTTTGCTCTGCCAACATTTCATCAACTATTAATTAATGGTATACATAGTGTGTCTGCAAATGTTGGATCCTAGGAATGTATTCACTCATTTCCTGGATATGTATGAAAGTTCTGTTTGGAATTGTGTTTCTTCTAAACATATATCTAAACATCTTAATATTGATTATGTCTAATTTTAAGAGTAATTAAAAATGGTGTGATATCTTATATAAAATTTAAATAAGATTTGAGAAGTTTTGCTGATATGCACTGAAGAACACTAATGGTAAATTGATTTAATTTTTTTTCTATATTGAATTTCAATAAAGAAAGATTTTACCTTACAGCTAATATAATATTGGACAATTTGGTTTTTCAATAATAACTTGCAAATGCAGCAATGTTGATAAATTCAGGGGTGGGCAAAAGTAGGTTTACAATTGTTCGCATGGAAAAAGGCATGGAGGTGATGATTATTACAATAGTTTTATTAACTCTGTGTTTCATGTACTCACAATTGTAAACCTACGTTTGCCAACCCCTGTATTTCTAATGCTTCAATTAGAAATCCGTATGATGAGAATTTGTTGAAATGCAACGATAACAATTTTCAAATATATTTATATCTTGTGTTTTGAGCAGAGGTTGGCAACATTGCTACTGTAAGGAAATCAGAGAAAATATATACCTCCTATTAATTTTGTAAGAGTTGGCTGGCGAGAAACTGTGGGGATATAAAACTTGATCTCAGAAATCTCCAGGTTGGCCATTATAGGGTCAATCTGACTAAAGTCTCAGAGAAGAATAACTGTCCAAAGAGAACTTGAGTAAATGTCCCAAGCAAATGAATAGAACTGGCACAGTGCCCCGGGAAGACTGTTGCATTCTGCACTGTATAACAAGCCCGCCAGGCAGCAATATGGGATTCAACCTCACAACGTATTTGGAAGTGTTGCTATTAATCTCTTGATGTATGTGTCAGTTATTTTTTCCTTTTTAGCCTGCATACACTATCTCAACATTCAATCGGCATCCTATAAAAAAGGTTAAGTTATTTAAAATGTAACCAGGTGAGCATTGTCATAAACACCTTCCAAACTTAGAGCCATGCAAACATTAGGTAGAACTGTCAGTGGGCCGAGGGTCAGAGATGGGACATAGATTAACACTGACAGATTAAATTTGAAGACAAAAAAATTATTTAAAAAGAAACAATATTAAAACTGAAATATTTAATTTTTTTAAAATATTTTCTTATAAAAGTGTCTTCAATGATGTTATAGTGAATACAAGAAAACAAGAGAAGACATTGGCTTTTATAGCTTTTCTTCACCAGGCACCAGCCCGTTTAACAAGTCTAAACTCTGCTTTCTCTGTTTTGTTTTGATTTCCTCCTCACACTGTCTACTATATATTTTTTTTAAAGAGATATGCTAAGAAAGAAAATAAAGATTGACTTCCTAGTCTCATATTGACCCCCTCTAACAGTGGTATAAATTCTGGTTACACATAAAGCAGTATATATAACTATGCTATTGAATTATCATAGAGAAATTTTGTGTGATGTTTCACATAAAGCGTAGATTACAAATTCTTTACCATACTTACCTGGAGAAGTCAAGCCCTTTACATAGCCAACAACGTTAGTAACCGTTTTGAATGTTGTGACTGTCTGGACTTGCATGTTGACAATCCTTTTTTCTGAAAAAAGAAAAATTAAAAGATGCTTGTTTCTCTACATTTTCTACATATTTTCTTAAAACATTCAAATTTATTTATCCAATGTTATCAGCAAAATAATTCTGAAAAATTAAATTTTTGTGGATAACCAAAGCTATATATTTTTTCTGACAAATAGTTATTCAGTACTTTGTGTAGACTGCCTCCTAGGTTCTTGCTGTGCAGTGATGACTAATATACAGTGGCTAGCCTCATAGAGCTGCAGAGCCACAAACCGGCAATTTTAAACCTCACATGGGATACAATGGAGTTCAACATGAGAGCGCACAGAAGACGGCCTTGGGGAGATGTTGACAACTAGTCCTTTTAAAGAAAGAAAAACATAGATAAAAACATAGCCAAAGAATGTTAAGTACTTTTCTAATGTCAGAAAAAGATGTGGAAGATAATTTAGTTTCCTGTATGATTCATTGCTACATTATCACTTTGAAAACTGTAAAGCATTACACAAATTAAAAGAATACAGATTCATAGGTAGACATTTCTTACTGCTGAATTACAAAAAAAAATTTCATATCAAATCTTTTCTAAGAGAAAGTTCTTCATTTTTGTAATTCAGACATTCCTGTTCTGTTTGTGCCAAATAGTCCAGATAAGTGAACATTAGATAAAAAAATCATTAAAGAGAGTTTTTAAAACTCTTTCCAGTTTCTTTTTTAGTTACACATGGGTGAAGAACTTTCTCTTAGAAAAGATTTGATATGAAATTTTTTTTTGTAATTCAGCAGTAAGAAAACCTTAAAATATATACAAATGTGTATATATAATTAATACAGATGTGCAATATACTGCTTGAAAAATTACCTTACAGCCCTGGCCAGTCTGTCTCAGTGGTTAGAGCAACGGCCCTCAGACTGAAGAGTCTGGGGTTGATTCCGGTCAGGGGCATGTACCTGGGTTGCAGGTTTGATCCCTGGCCCAGTCGGGGTCCCACAGGAGGCAGCCAATTCATTGTGTTTCTAACATCAATGTTTTTCTCTATCTTTCTCTCTATCTCTCTCTCCTCTCCTCTCTCCCTCCCTTCCACTCTCTTTAAAAATCAATAGAAAAATATCCTTGGGTGAGGATTAACAGCAACAACAAGATTACCTTACATTAATAGAGTGCCTTAAAATTTATAATAGCCATTTTCACACATATACACTAATTTTCATGGCATCACAGTAATTCTTGAAACCACCAAGTTAAATAGCCTCTGTTATCTTCATTTATTGAGTGAAGCACATGGGAGCAAAACTGGGACTCAGATCCAGGTCTTCACATAAATAACAGTTTTATCTGAACAATAAAGAATCTCTTTGTGTAACACTCCATTTCTTAATGATAAGAAATCCCTATAAAAAATAACACAATATACAATGATGATCTAGTTTTAACATGTTATTTTACTATATTTCCTTCATCAGTACCCTTTTCCTATGAGTGAATAAATACAATCTTACAGATTTAGTTCTTACTCTGTGGTTGTTAATCTTTTCCAGTTTTTTGTTATATAGATATAGATAAATGGATAGACTGATAAGCAGATAGAAAGATATAGGTCGACATAGGCATTGGCACAGAGACATAAACACTCAATTATTTTATAGGGTATGCCATTTTATACAAATTCTGTTGTTTTCATTTAGCATTATATTTCTCAGAATTTATCATGAAAGTGAATGGTGGTCTGTATCATTCATTTTAACGGCTAAGAAGCATTTGGCTATAGAATTAACTCCAGTTTATTTTATAGTTCAATTGCTGAGGATTAGTGAGGTCACTTACAAATTTTCAACATTACATTATGGCAAAGAACATTTTTACATTTCTTGTACATGGGTGCCATACGTTTTCAAATAGATAAATAGAAGTAGAATTTCAGAATTACAATGTAGAATGGGTATCTTCAACTTTATTGGGTATGTAGAAATTGCTCCATAGACTTTTAAATTTTAATATATTCATGTGTATAAAAATCTCATTATTGTCTTATTTTGCATTGCCTTGACTACTAGTCAGGTTCAGTAATTTTTCATGTGTATATTTATAATTCCAGTTTGTTATTTATATTCTTTGACTTTTTTTCTTGAAGTTGTTCATCATTTAGTCATTTTTGTGAAGTTTTTAATTAGAATATTATTCCCTTATTAATTATATGTATTATAAATATTTTTCTATCTGTGATTTTCATTTTCTTGATATTTATTATATTTTAAAACATTAATATGGTCAAGTTTAATGGGGGTATGTTTGTTTTGTGTTACTTAGGAAACTCTTTCTTATTTTGATGTCAAGAAAATGTCCTTTAAGTATTTTAAAGATGAATTTTCAAGTTTATGTATTTAATCTAGCCAGAATCTGTTATGAAATAGACATTCAACTTTACCTCTGCCCTATGCATAGTCAATTATTCTCATGTAATTTATTGCTGTATTAATTAAGATGTTGTCATATAAGATCTAATTCATACATGGATTTGTTTATAGCCTTGCTGTTGCATTGTATTTTAACCAGAGCCATACTATTTAAATTAACATTACTTTATAATGGATGAAATCGTGGGTCTTCTATTATTACCACCATTACTATAATCATATAATTATTATTACTCAATTTTGGGAATACTTATTTAAAAATTATTTTCATATGAACTTATATATTAGTTTTTTATGTTTCATGAAAAGATATTTCAGGATTTTATCAGGATTGCATTAAAGTAACGGACCCATTTGAGGAAATTATATTGAGTTTTCTATCAATGAACATGTTATGTCTCTCAATTTACTTCAGCCGTTTTTATGTCTTTTAATAAAGTTTTATTTTTTTCTCCATAAAAGTTTTGTGCAACTGTCATTAAATTTATTTTTACAGTTTCTCTGTTAACCAACTATAACATGTATAACTTATTCTATTATGTAAAATAATGCTATTTAATTTTGTATTTTGGTCTTACAGTGGGCCTTCTTATTAATCTCCTATAGGTTCTAATGGTTGATCTATCGGGTTTTTATTTTCTTAGTTTTAATGTAAACAATTACTTATCAAAAAAGAATGGTTTTGTTTATTCCTTTCACATTTTTATAGCTTTGACTTTGTGTTCTTATCATCTTGTCTAGGACTGCCAGTGCAGTGCGGTTCGGGGGCAGAGAGGGAAGCATTCCTTGGTCCTTGCTCTGTGTTTTTCACTTTCAAAAGAATGTTTCTAAATTTTATTATTTTAAAAAAAGGTGTTTGCTATATATGTCTGTAAATTTTCCTTTATCAGATTAGAAAGATCATTTCTGTTCTTACTTTGCTAAGAGGTTTACTTAGAAGGAGTTGTTGAATTATGTTTTGAGATAATTTTAAGATTTTTTTACCTTACAATGTTAAATAAAATGCAAATATTCCTGGAATAAGCTCTGCTTTGTCATACTATATATTCTGTATTTTGTTATTAATATGTTTGTATATTTGCATATATATTTATAAATGGTTGATAATTTCGCTTCTCGTTTGTTCTTTTCTGACTTTGATATCTGTATTATACAATCTTGCAAATATTGGGAAATCTTTGCTTCTTTTCCTAGATTCTGAAAGAGTTTATGTAGTATTGGCAGTTGTCCATTTTACAAAGGAGTGCTAGGATTCACACATCAAACTATTTGGTCCTGGTATCTTCCGTGTGTGTGTGTGGGGGTAAATTATACATTTTCACTTAATGCATATTTTTATTTCATTTAATTTAATTAATATTTGTAAATAAATATTGTTAAAATGATTATAAGTATATGTACATCTTAAAGATTTTTTTCTTCTAAATGTATTTGCATTTAGTTATTCATTCTATTCTTATACTTTAAAAAACCATTGCCATTTAATGCTATTTTGTCCTCTTTTCTATTTCTAACATTAACTTACTTATGCCTTTCCCCCCCTCTCATCATTTTTGCTAGAAGTAAGCTAATTTATCAATATTCTCAAAGAACCAGTTTTGTAGTTTGTAGATAATCATTATTATTTTTTTCACTTCAACATTATATTTTATGCTTATTATAGCTTTGTTAAATTTTACCTAAATATATTCTCTTGTTTTTTACTTAACTTCTTAAGTTAAATGCTTAGGTCATTACCTTTCAATCTCTCCCTGTCATTATATAGATATACACATTTAAGGCTACAAAATTTTTCTATGTAGCAGTAACACATTAATTTTGATCTACGGACTTATTACCTTACAGATTCTAACATTTTAAATTTCTGTTATAATTCTTTATATAGTATATGTATTAAAGTAATTTTAAAAATAATCTAATATAAGGGGTATGCTACTATTTTAATACGAATATCTAACTTAATTATGTACAAAAAGCAAGGTCTCTGTGCAACTGATACTTTGATAGTAGGTGAAATTTGTTTTGTGACTCTACAGGCAATTATATCTGATAAATATAAAATAAACATTTTTATAAATGTTTCATATAATGAATGTGTATTCCCCATAACATGGCTACATGTCCAGCAGATCGATCTTGAAAAATGTGTGGCTATAACTTTATTAATTGTTGTATATATTTTCTCTGTTAAATTATTGATACATGTTAAGTTTTTCCATGTAATGTTAATCTATCAATTTATCCTGGCCATACCAAAATCTTTTCTTTGTATATTTTTAGACTAGTTTCTTGTACATAGTTTAGAATTGCTAAGGCTTTCTGATTTCTACAAAAATACATTTAAAAAAGTGATTCCTTATATATTCTCTATCCCAATATTTCTCTACAGTCTGCCCCCCTCCCTTTGATATTAATATAATTACTCCAGCTTTCTTTGGCTTAGTATTTATATATTTTCCCAGCATTACATTTACTTTTACCAGGCATCCCAGGCACATCTCTGGATTACAGACAATTTTTATGAGAATTTCTTGGCTTGGAGTTTCTATACTACAATGGTAATAACAATTGTGATCCAGGGAGTTTGATTTCTAAAGACAGATTTTTAATTTTTTTCATCCAGAGCTCATGCAGAAGAAAGCATTCCTCCACCAGTGGGTGGATTTCTTTACAGCCTTCCTACTTTCAATCCATGGTCTTGGTTTTATATAAGGATGTTAGTTACAGCTCCTTCCTCCTTGTAGGCACATAATCATGACTTTTGTTCCAATGTGATTGCTGTGTTCCCACCCTAATTTACCAGGACCTTAACCAACCAGCACCAGGCAACCGCAGGGTCAGTCTTTTGCTCATTTCTTTGATTCTTCCTTCTGTTTTTATTTTTGCTTCTGGATATGTGAAAATCCTTTTTGGATATTTGTTTTTTAAGACATTTTTCCTTCTACATCATTCAGAGTTCCTAAATATTTGTATGGAAAGATTTCATAGTATTTTATCCTGCTCTCTTCTCAATCTGAAGTCTGAGAAAGTGAAGACGATGTTTTGATCTGAGAAAGATGCTGTATTTCCATTGGAGCTTTCTAACTGACGGGACCCCCTTGTGCATCACTAGGCAAAGCCAGGATCCACATAATGACTTAGAGCAAAAAGCAGAGTTTATCTGTTTATTTACAGTCAAATATATTATGTTGATTCTAAAACGTATTGTTTTCTATTATTTTATATCCATGATTAAAAATATATATGCACAGAGTCCTTTTTCCTTCAACAGAAGCAGAACCATGATCATAATTTCAATTTTACAAATTAATGTCAGTACATTTTTGAATAAACTGTCACTCTCAGAATGCATTTACTGCTATTGGCATTGCTAATTTGAACAACCTATTAGTAAGGCAATATTATTCTTCATAGAACTAAGAATAGTAATCTTGTACTTTGGAACTTACCCTATAAGAATAATTGAACTCTTTTTTTTTTTTTTTTTTTTGTATGTGCCCCTAGCGGGAACCGAACCCAGGACTCTCTGGTCTGCAGGCCAACACTCCAACCGCTGAGCCAAACCAGCCAGGGCATAATTGAACTCTTTGTAGTATAATTTATAGTATCAATCATAGAAAACAACCTAAGTATCCCAAACAGGGAAATTACTTAGAAAATTGTGATAAAATGAGTGGCTGTTAAAGCGTAAAAATAATACTTCAAAACATGATATACTGTAAATGACAAGAACAACATACAAAGAGGTACACATAATAATTGAACTTAGGTAAAGATGTATGTATTTATGGTCAAAATATTCAAAAGGAAAGATTAGTAAATGAAACCAAAGTTGGTTTAGAAAAGCCTCCCCGTGTCTGCTGGGATGAAATGCTGCAGTAAAGAGGCTTGAGGAAGCATGAACCCTTGGGCATTTATTTCTCTCTTCCACATTCCCAAGGGTGGTGACACCAAAAATCTATGGAGATTGTCTCTTCCTATTGCTGTATCTTATAACATTCAATCCCTGAAAATTAAGGATGCCTAGTGAACTGGCAAACAATGAGGGTAGTTTAGAATAGTTCCATAGTGCCTGAGAACACATGGACTGTCGCTCACTATACACATGAAGGAAGGTATAAACAGGGGCCTGACCTCAGCTCTGTCCTCCTAAAAGTCACAGGAAGTGCAGCTGATGCCTCCAGGGCTGCACGAACTCCCACTAAAATACCCATTTATCTGAGGTCCACAACTACATAAAGAAAGTGAACATAACGAACATATACAATACCCAAAGAAAAGATACTGAAACACACAGAATATTCATTTAAAAGTAACCATTATAATTAAACTCAAAAAGAGAAGGGAATGTATTAGCAATAAAAAAAATAGCCAGAAAACATTTTTAAAAAGAGAAAAATAAATAAGAGTTATGGAAAATAGAATATTGAAAGAAATGTACCAATAAATGGAATGGGGAGAGAGAGATGGTAGGTTAGCCTGGGCAGCTAGGTGGTTATTAGCAAAGGAAGGGAGAAAATGGAATCAGACATTAAGGTGGATTAACTAGGGAGGGGGAGCTTTACAGTCACTCCCTGAGAGGCTAATTAAAGCTTAATCTGGAGATTCCTTATGAGATACCATCAAAACAGATTTAAAAGAGCTGACACAGTCAATTGCTATTCTTGCTGTGTTTATGCAAATAATCTGGCTGAACTGAAACTGGACATAATGTAGTAAATAAACTGATCTTAATTTAGCTCTTTCATAAAAATGAGGGTGATTCTAGGGGGAGAAATTGTGTTTAAACTACAATGCCCAGTTGTGGATATCAGACTCGAACTCAGTTAATTGTTTTTAAAATTTTGTCTTTCAATTATAAATTGAACTGCATCATTAATTCTTCTAGTTTTCTTCAACCATCTAAATGAATGTTTTCTTTTTCTCCCATCTTTGGACTTGGAAATATTGAGAACTAAAACTTTTTTCCTAAGATGGTGTACGCCAGACAGATTTGACTTGAACACCTATGATATCACCAGAGATATTCAAACTTCAGACAAGGAGCATCTATCAGGTTGTCAGTGCTTGTTTTCATTCCAGCAAAATAAACTTTTGAGCCTTATCTGAAAATCTCACCTTACAGCCTCAGAAACTAATAATTTGATCACTAATCTTTGTTTTTTCTTCTGTTTTCGTAAGTGTGCCCCTTATTAAATATCTGATTACTTGTTTACACAATATAAGCCTCACTTTGAAAGCCCAGGCTACATTGCTGCCCCCTGAAATGAGACTCAGCAGTCTGGCTGAACTGACCTGTTGTCAGGTAAAACAAGAGGGTTGAGTAGGTGAAGTGCTTCCGGAATGCAAACTTTATTATTTAAAAGGTGAGACTGAAGAGACCAAAATTCTGCCACCACAAAACTGCTTTCCCTTTCCTGCACAAGAGATTCTGACATAAACAATCTGTATCAGGGAGCAAATCTTAGGAGGTTCCCCTTGGCCTAATTTGAATGGAGTATGGTAAACAAGAAGGCTTCAGACAGGTGTGACACACGTTTGTCCTGGGAAGCCCCTCCTCCAATGTAATGTAGGACACTATAAAGTTAGTCCCTCCCTCTATCACCTGGTTCTTACTTCTCATCAGACCTTCAGTTGCTATAATTTTCCTCATTTTTAGACCATGCCTTTTCAACCTTCTTGTCAAATTTTTCACCTCTAGAACACAAACTTGTCCAACAGAGCCATCTTCTAGACATTGAGCATGCCGTCCTCCAAGGACAGTAACAGACTAAACTGGAACTTATAAAACCCTCTCCCTGACATAAAGGCTCCCCTCCTCTTGACTCCTTTCTTCTTTTTGGCAGATAGCAAGAAACTCTGGGCCCAGGGATAGGCAGGTAGGACTATGCCTCTTGACTGCTGGAAGAAACTACAGAAAGTGAGACCTCCATCCATTTATCCTTGTAAGATTACAAGGACCCAGGATTCTTGGGGGGAATGTTAGTGTAGGCAACCAGTTAGTTATTAACAAAGGATGGAAGCAAATGTAATCTGTCATTAAAACAGATTAACTAGGAAGGGGCAGCTTCACAGTCACTACAGGCATCTGAGTAGACAGGAAAGATTGACTTTCCATGCTCCCCAGGAAACAACCAGCCTGTTCCCACAGATTAACGTGGATAGGGACAAACAGTGAGGGGGATATTCCTCTGCTGAGTCTTGTACAGTAGGATCAAAAATGGCAACCACAAAGGGGAGGAGTCTAGCCTGGGAAAGAGTCTGGATAGGATAAGGGCACAAAACCCCAGAAGATCCAGGAAAGAGATTGGATAGCTTGAAAGAAAGCCTACTTCTTCACAAGTCCCAGGAAATATAATCAAAGCTTAACAAAAGCCCAAGGCACTCTTTATCTTTAGCAGCAGTGCAGCCCAAAGAGCAGCAACGAAGGTGGGCTGGATGGGAACAGAGACTGGGGACTACTAGAGCCTTGAATGCCAGGCTAATGGCACAGCAGCTCTGGGTCCTGGCCTTCATCTTGAGCTTGTTGGGGACGAGTACAGGCCTGCAACCCCAGAGACTGGACTTTTGCAGTGAGACAGAGCTGAGCCGTTGGTTGTGAATGAGACATAACCTGAACCTTTCCTTTGTTTTTGCTCTGATAAATCTTGCCACTGTACCTCAAATCCTCCTGTGCTTGTACCCCTGAAATGCATTTCCTGCACTACTGTGGAAGAATACTATTTGCTTCGGCAACAGTAATAGATGCAACTGAAAAATGAATTCAAGAGCTACATCAGATTGAGAATTTTTCCAGGGAACTACAGAAAAGGATAAAAAGAGGAAATTTGAAAGTACAATTAAAAAATACGGTGGCTATAAAAGGAATTCTAGAAAGAATACCAGAATACAAAAACACAAGTGGAAGAGAGAAAATAGTTGAAGAAATAATGATGTCGATAGTAATAATAATAATATTTTGCTTCTTGATATTTGACATTATATAACAATAATTATTATTGATATGATATAACATTAACAATAATAATTTTCCAGGAAAAATGGAAAACCACATTTATTTATTTATAGCAAAACTTAAGAGAATAAAAGACCAAAAAAAACCTAAAAGTTCCCAAAGTGAAAAAGCAGATCACTTGCAAAAAAACAAGTACCAGATTGATATCAAACTTATCAAAAGAATATGACACAAGAAGGTCATACATTTATGTTGTTATAGAAATGGAAACTAGCATGAGGAACTTTAAACATATATTGTTTGGTAACACAGAGTGAAGGTGATATGGGTGTCTATTTTTGGAGTAATTGATGTATCAAATGGAGTAAAGCTACTCTTTTAAATATTACATAGAGCCCATATGCCATGGAGTAATGTACATACGACAGCATGGATAGATATTGACTACAGAGTGCTAGATTTAAAAAAGTACAAGAGAATAAAATACGTTGCTTGTATACAAGGGATACAAGAACTAGTTTAAAAAAAAATCACAAAGAAGCATTCCACAAATTAAGAAGGTAGATCCCACATGCAGGACAACTGATCTGATCCCACAGGCAAGTCAGTGTCCAGAGAGGAAAAAAAGGATCATCTAGATTAGAAGATATATAATTTGTAAACCTGGATTGGATTGTGGTTTGGATGAAAGCTCCAAAGAGATTCGGATGAATAGTTCAATTTAATATATTCTGTGTTTTTTTTAAAGTATGGAAAATAGAGATAGTTAATTAGATAAATTGCAAATTATATATATATAATATGATCTCATTTTGGTAGTACATATACTTGTGCATGTGTATATATAAATCTAGAAGGATTTATATTATTAAGGTATCAATAGTGATAATTATTGGTTGCTAGGAATGTATTCTAGACTGAACTGTGTTCCTTCAATATCCTTATGTTGAAGTCCCAACCCTCAGTTTGGTTGTATTTACAGACAAGGCCTTTAAAGGGGTAATTACTATTCAATGAGGTCTTATGGGTAGGACTTGAATCCAGTAAGAAAGGTATCCTTATAAGAGGAAGAAGAGACACCCGAGATATCTCCCTCTGTGTGTGTGCAGAGGAAAGGCCTGTGAGACACTGAGAGAAGGCAGTGAGTTGTCTGCAGGCCAGGAAGAGAGCTCCCAACAGAAACCAAATTTGCTGGCACCTGAGCTTAGACCCAGCCTTTAGCACTGTGAGAAATAAATGCCTGTTGTTTAATCGATGCAGTTTGTGGTATCTTGTAATGGAAGCTCGAAATGACTAATACAAAACGTGTTGTTTTTTTTCATATTTTTGTTCATCCATCTTTTTAATGCAGTAAACATTAACTGCTTTTCTAATAAGAGGAAATGCATTTTAAAAAATAAAAATAAAAGTATGCATTAATACTGCCCAAATCTGTTTTGGTACTGTAAAAGTTTGGTTCAGAAACAGTTAAGACTAGCATGCAAATATGAAAACATTTTGCTCGGTCTCTCTCACCACACACCTTTAGGTCATAGTAGCTATCCCCTGAGTCTTCAACACACATATACATACATACACATATACATCCGCATGTACATTTGTGAATGTGCATGTGTTTGAAAAAATATTGAAAGTTTAATTAAATATTATTTTTCATTAGGAAAACTATTTAAATAGAAAACATTTGAAAAATATGAACTCCAGAAAAAATAACTTTGAACTCTTTGTATCTCTTATCAAGAGTGAAAATTGATTAATAGATTGTCCGTATCTCTCTACCAAACCATTCTACAAAATACATCAGCAAATTAGTCAGAAGATGAATCAACTTTGCAACACTATCTGTGCTGCCTATTTTCCACTTGTTCGTCTGGATCTGTTTTCACCCTTCACCCAGCCCTGTGCCCCAGGAGACTGACCTGTGAAGAGTACATCCACCTGGCTCTTTTACTTTTGGCTTAAGGTTGTGGTTAGCCAATGGATGGCATCAAGTAATCAGCAGGTTGTAACACAGACTCTTTATTTCTCATCCCCCTCCCTGGCCAGTCACTGGCTGGCAGTGAATGCATTCTTGAAAGTCAAAGCTCCAGTTAGACTGCCTTCTCCTGTAGCTCAAGGACTTGACATCCTATAACTATGTTCTCTTCTTGTCCCTTCTCATTTAAGGGAAGTAACAATTGCTAGCCTTATTCTAGTCACCATTCTTTTTCTGTTTTCCTTTACTTATTCCTACTTGTGCATAGGTCCTTGACTAAATTCCCTTGAATTTCACATTTTTATTATATCAATGATTTCCTGATGACAACCTAGTTTATATGTCAGCTAATTGAGGCATATACACTGAGTCATCCATACGTGTTGACAGGAAATAAGTGGTTGGAGAGGAGGATAAGGGTTCCTCTTCTGGTAATAGGGTGGGCTAAGATATTCAGACCAACCCTCCAACTGAAAAAAAATTTACAATGCAGAATAAAATACAAATCAAATCTTGCTAACAGCATCTAACAACTAGCAAGAAAATAAGGGCTTGCTAGGTAAAATGTAAGTTGTGATAGGAACCCAGATAGATGAAGCAATAAAGCTGATTTCAACCTGAGGGAATTTACTGAACCTGGGGACCTTTCATCTTGATGGCCTCATGGAGGAAAAGCACTGGGCCGGCCCAAGTTGGAGAGAAGAAAGTGGCTCTGAAAAGAGACTCTTTCTCCAGAAAGTAGGAACACTAAGGAACTGCTCTCCCCACTGCCTTCCAAGGAACTGCAAAGAAATTTACCTGGCACAAAGCAGAACAGGACAAGGAATCCCTAAAAAGTTATAATTCTAGGGTAACTCCGAGAGTATACAAAAACATTTTTATAACTTCTCAAATAGTAGCGAGAGAAATATAATGATAAAAATCTAAATCTAAAGAGAAAAAATAAAACAAAAGGAAAACATAATATGTGGTGTAAATAAGAAACCCAAATTTACATGAAAAATACAAGCATGAATGCATCAGTAATCACATTAAATGGAATGGACTAGATGCTCCAGTTAAAAGATGACCAGATTGTATTTAAAATACAATTAGTTCCTAATGACAACACACACCAAAAGAGAAAGATACAGAAAGGTTGAGAGTTCAAAAGATATAGCATAAAGTTACTAACGAATAAATCTAGAGTAATTAAATTAATAGCAGATCAAATCAAATTTAAGACAAGCCTTATAGATATAAAAAAAAATCACTTAACTTGATAAGTATTATAACTATCCAGGAAGATATGATACATTTGAATTTATAAACACCTAAGAGATGACATCAAAAATTGACAGAAGTACAAGGTAAAATGGAAAAATCTATACTCACAGTAAGAGATTTTAAAACTAATAATAAGATATAGAATATTTAAATGACCTGACTAAGGAATTTAGTCTAAATGAATCTGTACAGAACGCGACACCTGACAACTACACAGTGCCTATTCTTTTTCCTGGATCATCATGAAGGAGACCTAAAAGAATTGAAATCTTTTCTTTTTCTTTATTGATTTTAGAGAAAGAGGAAGGGAGAAGGGGGAGAGAGAGAGACACATAAATGAGAGAGAATGTCAATTGGCCACCTCCTGCATGCCCCTTACTGGGGATTGGGCCCACAACCTGGGCATGTGCCCTGACCAGGAATCAAACCAGTGACCTCTTGGTGCATGGGTCAATGCTCAACCACTGAGCCACACTGGCCGGGCAAGAATTAAAATCTTATAAAGTGGAAACAGTACATTCTAATGAAAATCTAAGTTGCTTATACTCTACCTCAGAATCATACCACGATGTCAAGTACCATTTCGGTGCCCAAAGAATGGCAGAAAGAGTCAGGACAGGCTCCTTCTAACTTGAATAGAACCCTAAAGGGCTTTTTATGGAGAGGATAGCATTTGCACTGAGCTTTAAGGAATACTTGGGTTTTATAACATGGAAACACAAATGTGCGAGACATATTTGGATAATATTGAATAGAATAATAGTGAGAAAAATTGGACACCTGAAAGGAATAGCAGAATATAGAACCAGAAAATCACTGAGGAATCTCTGGTAGTTTCTAGGTTAGTAAATGACGATATTAACCCATTGTGAAAAAAAGGATCATCAAAATATAAAGATACGGTTATACTCTAAGGGATTTTATCACATATATATATACTACAAAGTTTAGTTCGAGCTGCTATAATTTGAAAGGAGTGACAGGTACTTGAGAAATAATGTGAGAAGAATGTAAGAACCTGTAAAAACTGCTGAGAAACATTGAAAATTGGATAGCACTTGTTAAAGTAATTTTTCTTCAAAGTGTACATCTCAGGTTGTCTTTCTGCCTTTTAGGAAACAAACAAAACTCTGGGCTGAATCAAAGCTGAATCATTTCCTAAAATCAAAACTGTCGAGACAGAAAGCCGGAAATTTGACAAGTTCTGGGTGAATGACAGATCTGTGTCCCCCTCAGTTAACCCAACCTCACTCCCCAGGATACAGAGAATTGACTGTACTTTCTGTTGACTTTGGACAATAGGTTTCCCACCTATGTTCACTCTGTTTAAGAGCCTTGATGAACAGTCCTTCAAAGTGATTTCTGAAGCTTTTATTTTTTTCCCTTTTGTCCAAGGACTTCAGACTGGCAGCTCATGAAGGCTGATCTTTAGTTCTACGAATACTCTGTCATCAGCTTCCAGCTCAGACTCCTAGGTTCACTTCGCAACTGACTGCTTGAAGAGCCATAAAATTGGGGTGTCACCACTGCACAGCTCAGTGACTCCTAACATCTAGCTTGTATTTGTCACAACACCGATCATTCTTTCCTAAAGTATTCTAGCTCACTGAAATTTTTTGTATAAAGAGTGGGAGGGGGGGACATCTGTAACACTTTCAACAATAAAGATTTTTTTTAAAGTGGCCACCATATTTACATGCATGCTATACAAGTCATCTGAACAAATTTAATTTTCATGCCATGTTCTTCTGGATATTTTCTTATATGTTATTGGCTGGAATTTATTGAAGCCCACTCTTCTCTCAAACGAGTTTTCTATTTTCTTTTTTTTTAAATCCTCACCCGAGGACACTTTTGCATTCATCTTCAGATAGAGCAAGAGGTAGAGAAGAAGAGAAAGAAACATCGATGTGAGAGAGAAACATCGATGTGAGAGAGACACATCGAGTGGCTGCCACCCACAGGACCCCAACGGGGGCCGGGGACAAACTGCAACCGAGGTACGTGTCCTTAGCGGGAACCGAACCAGGAACTCTCTGGACTGTGGGCCAATGCTCTAACCTCTGAGCCAAACTGGCCAGGGCGAGTTTTCTATTTTCTTAACTTTTTGTTTACATCTGAGGAATTCTCCCTTGGGGCTACTCCGAACAGGTTGACTGGTCTCATATGAAACAAAAATAAACAAATAATGCTGGATTCAACTGTACTAACATTTCTAGTTAATGGAAATTTCCTGAAAAGCTAAAATGTTCTACCTGCCAATAAATTTTAGTATAGCAACAATTGGGGATAATAGGTCCAATACATCATTTTAAATATCTGCTGAAGAAATGATAATGTGTATGTTCAAATAGCTGTTAACAAATTAGAAATATAAATCTTTGAAATATGTAAAAATAATAAACATTATCAGTAGATAAAATTTTGACTAGGAAAATAGTTACTATATATATGTAAGTATGCATACACACACACACACACACATTATATGTATATTCATATGAGGAGATATGACCCAAATTTACTTATGTAAAACTTGTCATCCGTCATCACTGATGACATTGTTTTATGCAACTTAGAAACAGTCATTTTTCTATTCATCAAAAATGATTCATAAAATATTAAATTGTTTCTTTATACTTGGTATATATTTTCACCCTAAATTACATTAATAGATTTTATACTTTCTCCTCTCCTTTTTAAAATGTAAATATATTCATGGTTTTTAACCAGAAGCTTAGATTGATATCTGATAATTGAAATTTCCATGTTTTGGTTGATTCTCAAGGACAAAGATTGACAACATATTAGACCACTGGGTAAGACTTACAAAATATAAGACTATGAAAAATGATACAGTCAATATTCAATTATCTAGTCAATGCAAACTATATATATGCGCAAGGACTTTTTTTCTGCATCGTTTCTATGCCTCATGCAATTCTTAGTTCTCTCAGTGCTTTTTACAAAAATGCCACACTCCCCAGTTCACTTTGTTGAGCCTATTTCATGAATGTAGATGCTTCCTCTGTTTAAAGTTTTATGGTCTGTATTAGTTACGTAGCTTTGGGGTGCAAAAAACTGAAAATCTAACATAAAGTTACTGAAACAAGGTGGGGGAGGATGTATTGACTCATATAAATGGCTTGTTCAGTAGATTTGGCTTCAGACAAGGTTTTATAACTCAATGATGAGGACAAGATTTCTCTCTCTCCTTCTGTCAATCTCCCTCCTTCCCTACTTCTCTCTCTCCTTCTATCTCTCTCACTCTTTCTTTCCATCTCCCCATTATTCACCTATACCTTCCTTGTTGGCTCCATTCTTAGGTAAGACTATACTCTCAAGGTCCCAAGAAAGCTACCAAAATTGCCCAAGGCTACATGCTTTCTTGTGCAGCTCTAGTGTTAAAGTGAGTCATAGCTCAAAGTCCAGAAACTGAGTCTAGGCCCTGTTTGGCTAGACGTATAGATCTCGAACCGATCATTATAATATGCAATAAACTTTAGCTAATCAGGATATGTTTCTATAGCTTGGGATGTGGTCAAACCTACTCATACTATATTTCTGGGAAATATTGGCAACAGTTTAAAATGGGAGAGGGGCAAATGAATGCTAAGAAAACAACTATGATAGAGAAATTTTCATTATTGATGTCCAGACTTGAGAGAATTCTGATTCAGCGTATATAGGGTTAAATAGGTAACATAAATAGTTGATTTGCACACATATTTAATGTACTTTTGACTAAACTTCTGAGTGAAAATTTTCCTACACTAAAGCTCAGGGCTATACTTAGAACATTTAATAGTAAGATATAATATGCTTTACATTATTTTTAATCCATAAACTACAAACACTGCTGTCATTGCTTTAAAATAAAGTATCTCATTCTGTATCCTTTTCCTGTTCTCTCCTGATATATGTCATAGTGAGCAACAAGTGTGTTGATGTATTTATGAGAAAACTTAGAAGTTAATTACCTTGGCTGTATCATGATTATTATTGTCCAAAGCACGGTGGTAAATGGTCATTTTCCTGTATTTAAGATTAGTTTAAATTTAACAACTCACTCAGACTGGTCAATCAATATTTGGAAAGTATAAATGTAATACTTTGTACTAGAAATAATGAAAGAAGGACCCATTATAACATGAAATACCATCTCAATTTAAATACATCTCTGTCTGAACTTTTCTAAAACCAATGATAATTACTATATCCATGAAAAAAAGTTGATATAGCATAAGTCCTTGGAAAGCAGGCCTATCTTGTTGCTCCTTTAACATTAGAGTTATAAACAGGTTTCAGTATATACTGCAATATTATTTCTAAGCTTCATATATGTTGCTAAATTATTGTAGAGAGGCAGCTGGAGATTGCTATTTTGCTCAGCTAGGCCGTTATAGTGAAGACATTTGACATATTGTGGAGCACATTGATATGGTTATTTGACAAAGAAGATAGTTGTTAACGTAACTTTTTACAGTATACGAAAGTACTCAGATGTCCATCATGACTGAATTCTCAGGATAACTTGAGATATTAGAAGGTCAGACCCCATTCTGTGGATGCAGACGCAGAGGCTCCCAGCAGGGAGGTGCTACATGGTGCCAGCGTGGGGACCATCCACTCACTGAGGCAGGACAGTGGCAGGTACAGGAGGGTTCCGAATATTTACTGAATTAATTAATCAATTAATTCAATCTAGTCTTTTAGAAGTCCAGTGCTTTCCCTACAAGAGGACATCGGCTTATCATTGTTATCTATATTTCCCACTTTGCCCAATCAATAATCAGTTTAGGAGGCTCTCCATCTATAGGACTTTGAAAAGCTACGTCTCTACCACAGGGCAATTCCTAATGTATTCAGATTTTTTTTTAGGCTTCTTCAAAACATTTTTTAAAATGCTTTTGTTGTCAAGAGAAAAACAGATGAAATAAAACAAGGGTTGTTGAGCCCCTAGGTCTGGACACAAACACAGAGCCCCTCAAGTTGAATTTCACAGCGCCTACATCCCATTTAACAGTACGTAAGGAGAAGCTGCTCTTTGGAATTCTGATGCTGAAGCTGGAGGCAGAAGGAAGAGGCGGCTGCCACCCCCACAGGTAGCTGAACGACTTGGGTGTTATCCCACGCGGTCCAACAAGGCCTGACAAACCGCACTGCAGCGCAGGAAGCATCTCGCGGGCAATGATGCGGAAAGACAGAGGGATTTTTTAGTCAATTGCAGGAATTAGGCTTTAATGCTTTCTACCAGAGGACTCGGTACCCCAGATAGCTGACTGCTGTCCACTGAATCTTGGCAGGCAACACGCTGCTGAAGCTGAAACCGGGAAGCTATGCTAAGCAGATTTTCATGAAAGTACAAAATGCTTTATTCGTAAAGCTGCTTGTCTTTATTGCAGTCCAAAATGTGTTTCTTCTTTTTCCTGTCTCTCAGTTTGGCCAGCTCTCAGTCTTTATCAAAATTACCTTCCATAAATGTCCCTTAAAGAGCCAGAGCAGATAAATGCTCACCTCCTCAAAAATAAATATTTTTGTATTTTTAAGCACAATCCTAAACATGTCAATTTAAGAGATTAGAAATGATCGGGTCCTTACAAAAAACTACAAGACACACAGGAAGACGTTAGATACGTTACCGGTAAGTGGGAGCTCTAGAGGGCTACAGAGTCCGTTTTTGGTCCCATCTCTGGACGAAGAGATGAGTTTTGCGGCGAGAGCGGCTGAGATCGGCTGCACCAGCAGAGAGGTGAGGTTTGATCGGTTTTGCCTGAAGCTCCCATCTGTATTCAAAAGAGAAGGTAACAGGAAAAACACTTGAATAAAATCTTCTTTTGTAACAAGTATTTAAATTATGAGTGTTAATTTATTTTGCTCATCTGTCTACTTATTAAAAATGATTTGAGCCCGGCCTGTGTGGCTCAGTGGATTGAACGCTGTCCCATGGACTGAGAGGTCCTGGTTCAATTCCAGGTCAGGGCACATGCCTGGGTTTTAAGCTCAATCCCCAGTAGGGGGCGCAGGAGGCAGCTGATTGATGTTTCTCTCTCATATGGATGATTCTCTCCCTTTCCTCTTCCTCTAAAAAATCAATAAAATCATATTTTAAAAAAGTGATTTGAGATACTTAATAAAAATTCAATCCAAATGTTATTTTGAATCCTTGTTAATGATAGCAGATTGTACACACACACTTACCTCCATTCTCCACTGAAATGACCAAAAAAAAAAAAAAAAGAATAAAAAAAACCCATAAATCTACATGAGCCAAGAGAATAAAAAAACAATAAGATTCTACAAGCAGTAAAGCAGATGAATAATTGTCAGCTGATATAACAGACCAAGGAGATCAAAACCTAAGCCAGAAGAGGGGGCACACTGAGAAGCAATGCAATTTGTACCACAAAACCCAGAAAGGTATAGCAAGTGACAACACCAGCTACCTATTAAAGTAGGAGCACAGGAGGGGCTAGGAACTGGAGGAGTCGAAAGTCTGATTGGGGGATCTCTCCTCCTGAACCCCTCACTCACCCTGTTGATGTGAACACTGTCTGCTCCTCCCTCCTTCATTCCTGAAGACAACTGGCGGTGGGATACTGAGCAGAGAGACACCGGATAGATTGAAAGGTGAGTCTCACACTTAAAATGAGATGGTGTTTTGATTGCTGAGGCTCTGCAGATGTTTTAATCCCTTGGCACCCAGAATCCTTCCTCCCAGTTAGAGCATCAGAAAATTCATTTCTAGTAGATACGATCAGGTCAATGGAGAATATATAAAAATACTTAAACTCTGAAAGCCTGCCAATCAAACAACTCACCCAAGACACCCAATGTTAAAACCTATCAGTCAATAAATTCGACCCTTACAAAGAACTTCAAATCAATTTAATTAATTTTGCCACTCTTAAGTGGGCACTTCATCCAAGGACAATGCTAAACTGGCACAGGTGCAGGCCTACGAGGAAAGGACTAGGAGCTCAGGAGGCCTGGAGGGAGGTCTCCAGGAAGACACAAATAATGGAAATACTGGATATGTGTTCACGTATTGGGAGAACATTAAGATCAGAGAGGTAGTATTTGAAGAGTTTCTAGCTACGAAGAAAAATAAGAAATCTAGAAATGAGACAACTATTAGCTTCAAATGGAGAAAAAGTTTTTCAAGAAAGAAATATAATCATTTTACAATATGAAAAATATTTACATAGTCATAATAACATAAACCATGACTCTGTAACACCAAATTGATATTTTCTATGGGAAAAAAAGATGAAAAGGGAAAAGTCAGGGGTGAGGATACACAGAGACTCGTGAAAGAAAATTAAATCTTTATCTTTCATAGTGGTAAGTCAATATAAGAGATAAAACTGAAATATGAATTCCACTCTTTAAAATGCTTTTGAGACACAGAGAGGTAAATATAAAAAAAATGGTTATCAACTAAAAATGTTGAAAGTTAAGTATTTGCTTTTGGGAGACAGAGAGGAAAGAGGACACAAAGGAGTATGGGAGAAGTTACCATATTTTTATAAATTAAGCTTTGGAGGAATATCTGACTATATTTATCTCTAAGTTTGAGAAAATAAAAATTAAATACAAGTAAATGGAAAAACAGCTATGATAACACAAGTAAGGGGAAAACATACAAGTACTCAGAATAAAGAGAACGGAGAGAATAAACTAAACTGTGCTTAAGGAAAGAACTAAAAGTTATCTTATTCAGTTTATGTATTTATCTTGACGCAGAAACGAAAATGCACAACAGAACGACTATATCAGGCAGCCCCTAATGTTTGCGAACTCAGAGCTATATTTTTCAGAACTTTTATTAGGGAAAATAATTGCCAAAGTTTTTCTCAGAATTTAATTTGATAGGACTGCAGGGGGTGCAGACTCAACGATACTGGTATCCAGGCTCCAGGAGGCAGATTATAAATGAGAAAATATGTTACAGAAGTTTCTCCTTAATTTATCAACTGGAAAACCACAAGGCTAAAAAATGATATTTAGCTTAGCCCTGTGGCAACCATAGAAGCCATGGCTTTGAAGAAGAAAACATAATGAAGATTCACGCTCTGAATTGGTTTTGGTATACAAGCGCTCTGCAGCTCTCATAATTTAGTAACCCCTTTTATACAGACGTATGAGTGCATTGTGACCACGGTGCAGCTCGTTGCTTCCTCGCCATCTGCTCGTGCAAAAATTCTGAAGAATTTCAATATGACAATGGCAGAGAATTAAATAAGGTGGGGGTCATTCTAAGTGGGGGTCCTGGGGACTATACAGGTTGCATGCCCATGAACCAGGTCCTGGTTCACACAGATGATGCTGGTAAAATACAGCTTGCTAGGTTAAACTAAAGGAGGTTTGCAGACCACAAGGAAATTGCTCTCAGCCACAAGTGACCAGCCCTGTGTCTGCTGCTCGAGGCTGCACCTGGACCCACAGTGATAAATATCTCAAGGCATAAACAGTGTGCACACCAGCTGGAAAGCCTTTGTGTAACCATCTCCTCTGATTCTCCCAGCACGTATTTTCTCCCTCAGCCCTTACCTTTAAACTTTTAGGGTACATGAGACCATGAAATATGTACTGTAGTTCCCTCTTATCTGCAGTTTTACTTTTCAAGGTTTCAGTTACCCAGAGTCAACTGAGGTCTGAAAATATTGAATGTGAAATTCTAGAAATGAAAAAAATTAATGCGTTTAAAATTGCATGCCATTCTGAGTAGCATGATGAAATCTCTCCCATCTCGCTCCACCCCTTTGCCCAGCATCTCCACGCTGGATAAGCTACCCACCTGTTAGTCGTTTAGTAGCTGTCTTGGTTATCAGAGAGAGAGAGAGACTACATTCACTTAACTTTTCTTACAGTATATTGTTATAATGCTTCTATTGTATTATTTTTATTGTTATTAATCTCTTACTGTTCTTAAGTTATAAATTAAACTTTATCATAGGTACATATGTATATGAGAAAACACAGTACGCATAGGAGTTGGTAGTGTCCGTGGTTTCTAGCATCCACTGGGGTTCTTGGAACATAGCCCCTGAGTTTGGGGGAACACTGTAGTATAAATACAGTGCAATATGTTATTCTGAAGTTTTCATAGATGTTAGGTGCTGACACATTTCCAACACAACATGAACCTTAGAATGCTGCATAATTCCACCTCTCCCAGTTCAAATACTGAACTCTTTAGCTTGCCCTTCAAAGCCCTTCATAATGTCAGACTCATTTTTCCAACATGATTTCCCATCATTCCTCTCCATGCATCTTATTCTGAAACTTAAGCTGTCCCTCTACATATTCTGTGATTTGCACCCTCCATAGTCTTGGGTGAGCCATTCTGTCCACTTCACTTGTTCTTCTCATGTGGCCCACATGTCTGACCTTAATTTTCAAGTCACTTTCTATGAGCTTTCTCTGACACACCCTCCTCTCTCTGTGATACATCTGTGACTTTTGTGTAGTGCTCACCATTTGTAACAAACATTACCACCCTGTGAAAACACTTTGTTTTTCCCTCTAAACTCTAAAGTCCTTGAAGGCAAGGATCAAGTCCACCTCCCTGTATGATATTCCTAGCCTAGCTGACTGCAGGAACATAACAGAAGCCCAATAATTAATAGAAAAGAAGAACCAAGAACTCTTTGAAAAATAGTTTCGGTGACTCTATTTTACTGGTTTTCTGAATGTCTAGAAAATGGTATAATCAAAGAATAAATGATAACTCAATTAATCCCATGTTTGCTATATGTTTATGCTTTCTCTCCAGCTAATCGCTCTACCACAGCAGACATATTAGGCTTTCAAAACCCATCATTCCCCATCAACTCTCACTGATCAGCCTTGCTCTAAAGTTACCTTTTGTGGGTAAAAAAAAATTCTATTAATAAAATCGTCTCTGAGATATATTTATCTGTTCTTTCTGGTTTTTTGTTGTTGTTGTTAATCCTCACCTGAGAATATTTTTTCATATTTGTAGAGAGAGTGGAAGGGAGGGAGAGAGAGAGAAAGAGAGAGAGAGAGAGAGAGAGAGAGAGAGAGATCAATTGATTGCCACCCACACGACCCCAACCAGGGCCAGGGATCAAACCTGCAACCCAAGCACATGCCCTTGACTGGGAATCAAACCCATGACCCTTCAGTCCACGGGCCAATACTCTAACTGCTGAGCCAAACCAGCCAGGGCAATAACTGCGTTCTTTATGCCTCTCAAATGCTCTATTAAACATATGAGACAATGTATTTAAGTCAAATATGAGTGAACCTTAGACTTGTGTACTTGGACATACACAACTCTTTGTTGTGCTGCATAAGTAACAGACACGCATTCATTTAGAAATAGCTGAAGTGGTTCATTAATTTTTCACCTTCAGGTTAGTGGGAATTTGACAAACAGTTCACTTCTGAGAGCAGATACTAAAAGCAGGACTTTACAAAACACTAAGATTAAATTTTAGGCAAAGGTTGTATTTTTCCTTAAAAACTTGTTAATGAAGAAAAGCTTAGAGAAGAATCACATTTTCTTACATTATCATGAGGCTCTGAATAAAATCAAACACACGTACAATTTTTATTCAGTGATATATTTTAAAAATATGACTTAACTATAAGACCCCGTTGGCTATGAGATAAAAATCAGGAAGATGACATGCCTTGATTGAAAGGGTACCACACAGAAAGGATTTTGACATTACTCTCTAGTGCTCTAACTTTTAGATTACAGCATTTATAGCGTACCCTGCATAGTGTATGCTCAATAAAGACTGATTGACACCAACTTTTATTTCAGTGGAGAATTAGTTCTTTCTTCACCTTACTCACTCTGTAATTCAGATCACGATCTGAACTGCCATCTCTTCAATAATCCAGTCCCTCATACAATGCCCATGCATCTATAGAAAGAGGAAATTGGATAGAGAGTCCCAAGTTTGACAGTCGCTGCCACTGTTTGAAATGGAACATATACTTTCATTATGACAATACTGCCATCCCATCTACAATACCGGAACAACCAAGGTGACATTGGAGGGTCTCCATTATGCTGCTTTCCTGAACTCGACTACATTAGTTCAGGTGAAACTGAGAAGTAATGAGGTTAAAAATCAGTAAAATGTTTTCTAATTTTACATATTTAACAGTTTCTGCATTCTGCTTTCGAATTGTTGATACCCACCCACTTCAATCACGTCTGGTTTTGTGTGTAAAGAAAGCACACACTCTGTTAGCTACAAGCATTTTGTGTGTGTGGCAAGATGGAATTACTTTAAACCCAACTGAAAAGTTAGTGTGTACAACAAGTACCATTTACCCAAAGTATCAAGAAAAAATGAACCTTCAGAAATTAGTATCTTAGACACTGGTATCCTCAGAATTAAGGCACCATTAAGGTGAGATAATATAAAAAATGTGCTGGTAAATGAAGGTCTGTGTGGATCAATGATGATAAGATGTCTCCACTGGAGAGGACATCACAATGTCTGTATAACTCAACCCTCAGCACCTGACTCTGTGTGTGTGTGTGTGTGTGTGTGTGTGTGTGTGTGTGTGTAAACATGAGATCTGTATGTCATAATGTCAGCTATAGATTCTTTCTTTTCATTGTGTACTCCATGGGCAAACAGCATCAGTACGACCTGGGAACTGATCACAAATATAGGATCTCAGGCCCCACCCCAGGACTTGTTGATCAGAATCTGTAGTCTAAGCCCCCCTGGGACTCGTATGTACATTAGATAAGCACTGGTCTAAATCATTATATATTTTACATGATTTTTTATAGCAAAGAAGATGTAAACAGCAGGATGAAAAATAATAGATTGTAGTTGCTCACCTTGTCCAGAATTAAAGGTGACAGAGCATTGGACTCTATCAGTAAACCCCAAATCAATAGTTTTCTTAGAGAGTCTCCTTCAAAATGGGTAACAAGTCTGTTCAGATGAGGTCACTAAATGAGAAGTTGAAATCGGACTGAGAATATTTCTTTTTGCTTTCGTCCTTTCCTCAAAAATAAATTTGGTGATTCAAAGATCAAAATTACATTGATAACACTTTATTTCAATCATAAATAAATGCTTTAATAGCTAACTGATTTGACTTCCTTTTTTCTAGGTTTTCAACTATTATAATTAATTATAGCAAATGATTGACAAACCTAAAGTATAAATACTTCCCATTTGCTAGAGAACCAAGCAATCAGAGAACTTAAAAAGTAGAGATTTTTAAAACACATTTTATGCAGCACTTTTCTGAAACAAGACCCAAATACCTAATGAACAAGTTGATATCAGTGATGTTATCCCGAAGTATGTATTTTACTAGACTTTCCCAGAGGACTGCCACTTTGACAGAAATCAAACCATTAAAAAACTGGCGCAAATATTTCACTTTTATTTTAGCTCACTAAATTTATAGTTATTTCCCTGAACTGACCAGCGCACCAAATTGGCTATAGTTATTTTGTTGTCCTTGTAAATATAGCTAGCTGATCCTTTATTATTTCAGTATCTCATAGTCCGCTGGTTACAAATATCACCATCTCCCTTCAAGCTAGTCAAGTTCAGTGCTGTGTTGTTTAGGTTATTAAAAATGAAATATGCAACACCTAAGTGTGCTTTGTGCTATGCAGTCTTGTCAGAGCTCATTTGCACTCTATCTCTGTGTATATATACATATACACACATACGTATATAAATGCATTCATAGATATACATATATGCCACGTAGGATTTTTATTACTGATAATTATTCTCATAATTAAAATGAAAATTACTATTTAAAAAAAATTACATCACATGTCCTACCTCCTCTCAAACTAATATAAATAGCAGGTGTAAAAGCCAGCTGATGCCAGTTTCTTCAACTCCTAGATGTCACTTACTTTGGGAAGCTTAGTCTTTGCACGTGTCCCAACATAGAGCCTTGTTTCCACATTTAGTAGACTCTGCTCTGTTCTAATTTCCTTTTTACATTCAGCTCACTGAACAGAGTGTGAACTTCTTGGGGGCCAATTCACTGCTGTATCCCCATGGCTTAGCACACTACATAGTAAAAAGTAGGGGCTCAGTGACTACATGTAGATAAATGATTACCCCAGTATTCAAGTGAATAATTTTGTTTTGTCTAATCTCAAGCCTAAAACTCATAATATAAAACTTGCAATCATAAAATCTTAAGAATGAAGACACAGATGGTCTCATTGTATTTCATTGGTCCTCTCTCAAGCTAAAATAACCTGCCATGTTCCCTAGTAATTATTATTTTAGTTATTAGTTAATGTTTTGTATAAACAGTCACATCTACTTTCACATTAAAGGAATAGAAAGTAACATACTCATTAGTAAAGCAAGTGTCTGTATATTCTGGTATTAAAAAGGCATACAGATTATTTGGAGCACAATTTTATTTTAAAAAGTAAGAAAGAGGAAAAGTCCTTGTTAATTTATTAATATTTATATTAATATTTGCTAATTTAATTTGGGTTCCCTCTTTCCCATTAGCTTATTCAATGGTATTGTTCATGATTATGACACTGGCTCAAAATGAGCTAGACAACTTTTCTCAAAACTGAAAATATTTTGGTTTGTATTTATATATATATATTGGTAAAGTGAAATTTAGGACAAAGATCTTAAAATATAAGTTACTATCACTCTCTCCTCTCAAACAAATAGGCTTGATCATATGTATATTTATGGTTTTGCAGTTTGGGAATTTGTTCTGAACTTGACAAATATTCAACTAAAGAATAGTTTTTATTATCATATTTAAAAGCTTTGTTTAATAGAGAGGTGCTATTATTTCATTCTGGTCATTATACAGGTCATAAGCACAATATTTAATTATATTATTCATTGAAATCTGGTGAGTCCTATACTTGGATTGACGTTATTTACAATTACGAGAATACATTTTTATAAATATTTTAAATGTTTTTGTGTCTTTAAAAGACATTGATATAATTACTTCAAAGACAAAGTCCATTCCTATGTCTCAGGTAGACGACGGCCATCATTAAAAACATGTTCTCTAAAGACATTGTTGTAGTCTGATCCTTTCTACTCAAGAAACAGGACTTTGTTTGCTGTAGGTTTTATCTCACTGAATTTATATTTATAAATTTGTCATTTTAAGTAGAAAATGAGATATAGTGGTAATATTCATATATTGACAAATGTTTTCTTAATTCTGTTTCCAAAGAATAACTGGTTATATGAGAACTGATTCCCTATTTCATATCATTTTAAATACTTCTATTCTTTTGTATTCATCATTTATTTATGCTGAGACTATTTCATTTCCAAAGCATTTCAAGAACATGAACATTTGGAAGTAAACCATAAACTATATCATAAGAAAAACAAACTAAGAGACAGATAAAATATCTAGTGTGTGTTTTACTTTGAGGAGAGCAGTCTAGATTCATAACTGGAATAATTGGCCATCTGCACATCACATATAATATAAGCAGAGCAATCCTCTTGAGAGGCATTCCCCCAAGAAGCTTTCCATCTCATACTTGAAGAGTATGAACATTGGGATGATTTGCGAAGTTTCTAGTTTTAAAGAAAGAGTAGTGTGCATTTTTTTAAAGACAGCAAATAAACTCTGTGGATGTATCTTATCTGTCTGGTAGTTGTGAAAGTATGCGACCATTACTTTACAATAAAATTCTTCCTACCAGATTGCAATGAGAATACATTATTTTATGAGGCTAATTAGATGAACAGGCAGAAAACCAGTGCTTTAATTCTGGATTTACTTATTTTTCCATTGTTTTCTAATGATAAAAGTGGGAAATAATGAACATTTGTGCTCCTGACCTCGCTGTTAGGTTACATGTGCTATCACACATGAAGTGCTTCCCAATTCTTCATGGTTTCTTGTGTATTTTCCGTTTCTCACATGGAAACACTAAGGGATGCTGGCCTGGAGTCCAGAGACCAATATCTGGTCTCTGCTCTGGCTGATCTGGGGAAGTTTACACCCTCTTTGTAGCCTTAAATTCATCATACATACAATGTCTAAGGACTGCCATTTCTAAGATTTTGATTCTAAATTTGTCCATGAGTGATCATTTAAATAACCTCATAGTTTCCTCTCTAAACTGTGTTTCCAAATACCATACGGTACTTTATCATCGTGACAGGAATTTAACAGAAATCTTTCTCATCTTGAAGTTAAAAAGGGCTATTTGTATTTACATGGTTATATGTAAATTTGAGGTGAATTCTCACTGTGATTACAGGAAATTCCTTCATATTTGGAATAAGTAATATGAAAAATTTCAATAAATTCCCCTTGTAGCTTATAATTTTCTTTGCAATATCATTAAAATTATTTTTTACTATTAATCACACATAGAATTGTGACTTGGAAAACATCATTGTAGTATTTTGCTGTAGTGATGGTGTATATTAGGAGAAGATACCTTTGGGGGCAAAATGGAAATTAAAAAAAATTCCTCAGTTAATAAGCCACTGATTGGTCATCAAGAATTGTTTGTGCATAGAATTGTAGTTAGAAATATATATTATTAATTATCCCTCTGAATTTAGACATATGCTTACAGAAAGGGCCTAAAATTTTTAAATGTCATTCAGCAGTTTGCTATGGATGTCCATTTTCTCAGAGTATTTTCTAAAATGGAACCCAAATTCACATTAAAAAACACAACTAAAATAATAACTTCCTATTTCCTTCCTTCCTTCCTTCTATTTTCTTGCTAAGATAATAGGTTTGAGTGTCTTGGGAGTTTATTTTACTGCATAATGTCTCCTCTGCAGTCTTTGCAGTCACAGCAAAGGCCGTAGTGAACAGGGGAAGACAGGGCGCAGGCTGTGTTCAGGGCACCACTACGGACGTTCATAAGCTGGGTGTTCTTTAAGGAGTCATGGTGTCTTTGTTTGCCCTGTGTGCAGGACCTCAAAGAGCACCACGCACAGTCATCTCTTAAAAGATTTTCCTGTGATAATAAAGCTTAAGCAAAATTCAAGTTCATTCACTTTGCCCTAAATTTTCATTCTAGCTTCTTCATTTAATCTTCCTAACCGTACGATGATGTAGTATTACACCCTGCGCTACACGTCAAGAACCTTATGGGTTCCTCTTGTTCAACACCATGAATGTTTCTTAGAAGAGGTAGGAAATGAGGAGGATCTGAAATCACTGCATAAGGAACTAGTCCTGAAGTTAATCCAGAGCAAGAACAGATTCCTGTCTGGGTTCCTATTGACCTGCCTTACTGTGGTTGTTGGGTTGGCCTGGGAACAGGGAGCCCAGCAGGAGAGCTGGGAGGGGACAGAAGATCCACAATGTCCAGTCTCATGGCTGAAATTACTCTGTAGATGAAAGAGTCTCAGAGTTCCCAGGAAAACCAAATCTTTCACCAGGCATGTGAAATGCACCAGCAAGGCAAAGAGGCTTCAGCAGGTGTGACGAGAGGAGGTACACCTGAAATAAGGAGGTACAGAAATCAGTAAAGGACAGTGTTGAATTCAGTGGCTAATGGGTGAGGGACCCAGCAGTGTCCCCTGATTGGTCAGTGGTCAGCATGTCAGAGCTCGGCTCCAAGAAGCAGTTGTTGATTTCTCACAGAGTATTAAGACTTACTTTTAAAGGAACGGCTAGAGCCCTAAAGCACAATTACTAGAACTGTTCTCTGTACCTACATCTGGTGGTGTGTGATCCTTGCTTTGACAGAATTTCTTACACAACATATAAGTTTCAAACTATAAAACATGCATATAAGAGAGATGATTCCAGGCAAAAGAATCCATATGAATAAATGAAATGTGGTAAGAAAATAAAGGCATGAAAGGGGATGACAAGTAGCCAGTGTTACCTGAAGACGACCATGTACGCTGTAGATTAAGGTAGATTTATAGAGAGTTGTTATTGTGTCCTTTAGTTAAAGAGGGTGGGGTCCTGGCCTGCATGGCTCAGTGGTTAGAGCTCAGCCCACACACTGAAGGGTTGTAAGGTTGATTCCTGGGTAAGGGAACGTACCTGGGTTGCAGGTTCGATCCCTGGGCCCTAGGTCACGGTGTATGTGGGAAGCAGCCAATCCATGTCTCTCTCTCACATCAATGGTTCTCTCTCCCTCTCTTTCTCTCTCTCTCTCTCCCTTCCTCCCTCCCTTCCACATTCTCTAAAATCAATGGGAAAAAAAATATCCTTGGTTAAGGGAAAGAATTAACAAAGAAGTAGGAAGTAAGTCCTGGGAACTTTTACAGGGTTTTAAACAGAGAATCGGTACCATGAAAGCGGATTTCAGAAATGTTGATCTGAAAGCGATGTCCTGAAAGGAACAGAACTGGGGAAAAAAATGTAATGAAAAGAACAAAAATAAAATTTACTTTTGCCAGACACAGAGCTTGGTATTTGTCATATATCATCTCATTCCTTTGCCATATTTAAATATGACACAACTTTTCAAACCAGTGATTGTTATTTCCATTTTGCAGAAATAAGTCTAAAGCTCAGATACTTTGAAATAGTTAAAATCACATGGCTGGTAAGCCACAGAAGGAGGATCAGAAGCTACTTCTTTTAGAGTCCAAAATTAAGGTTTTTGTGTCAGTACTGTTAGAAGCGACTGCAGTTTCCCAACAAGAAGTGATGCATGCATGAAGGTTATCTCTGGAAGAAGAAAAGTGAAGATCCATGGAAAAGCCTGGGAAGACTTGGCAACCCATTCCACAGAGTAGTGGCAACGAGGTAATCGGGCAAGCAATTAGGGTTTGAATCCTGGATATGTAGAAAATGGAAGTCCTTTTAATAACACAAAGTTGGTAGGAAAATGATTTTGGAGGTAAAGAGGAGTCAGAATATTTCAAATAATTACATTTAGCAATTGGCTTCATTGGATAATTATGACTATAAAGCTTTTATAAATAAAGCACAAATAACAAAGTCCTTCTCACCTGTTTAAACTGCAGTCTCTCAGGCCATAACGTGGGGACAAAAGCTGCTAAATACCGAGCTGATAGCAAGGCTTCGGGATTAATGAGAACACCCACAAAGTGCTTGAGCTCCACAGAATAGGTACAATATAAATGAGCCACATTATTTCAGTTACAAATACTATCCATACACTGTCCAACAGAACGGAAAGAAATGCAGTCTCCTGCTGCTCCTTCAGACAGTGCGCATTGTCTTGCTGTCACCTCTTTTCATTCTTTTGATGTTCCCAGGAGGGAAAAAAATAAACATTTCTGCTTCATGCCCCACTTGTGGAGTGTACCGAGATACACAAATCAAACAGATAATGGGACAGTCTGTGTCCGCTTTCTCATAGCGCCTTTCATATAAAATAAACTAGAAAGAGCAACATACTTGCAAGGTTGCTTCAAAGAAAACATAAATCACATAAAAGCAAGATGGCTATTTTTAGAATGTGTTATGTTAAAGTCAAATTCATTTTTCAATACAAAAGAAGACATTAACTGTTTTCTGTAAGCATTAAAATTTATTTGAACTATTTGAAATTTCAAAATTATTTCATTTCAACGAAAATTCAATAACATGCTAGATTGAAAAGACTTCATGTTACAGCTGTACAACCGATTCTGACACAGTGTCGATATGAAAACTGAATAGTTCTCCCAAAGCAATAAGGAATTCTATAAACATTCACTAATGTCACACTAATGCCATATCATAATATATAGATTCAACGGTCTAAACCTGTGTTTTAGTTATCAACAGAAAATGCATAAAATTTTAAAATATAGTTACAACAAACTTTCATGAATCCACTTCTATGCTAATCTTACATGTTTAGCAATTTATATAATTTTGAGATGAGAAAAACCCTGTAGGGAAATAATAATGTGTAGAGCCTACCTCTGGATAACAAAGATGGAAGATATAAGTGAGACTCATCATACAGACTTTAACTGAAAGGCAAACTACAATTATATTGTAGTAATTAAGTTAAAATATGAATGGGAATTAGAACAGAAATATTAAAGATCCCCTTTAGTAGTGAGATTGAAATATCTAATTTCTATATGGAACACTTCCCTTTGTGTGTATTTCAAAATAATACTGCAGAGACAGTATGGTGATTACCAGAGGGAAAGGGGCGTGGGGGATGTAGAATAGGGTAAACAGTGAATAAATCATGATGGAAAGAGACTTCACTTTAAATGCTGAACGCACAATACAATATTCAGATGACATATTATAGAATTGTATACCTGAAACTGATAAAATTTTCTTAACCAATGCCACCCCGATAAATTCACACATTGAGTGGAGAATGGTATACACACACACACACACACACACACACACACACACACACACATACTGTCACCATTTATATAACACTGGGGGGGAAAAAACTACAGCAACACCAAAAATTTGACGCAGAAGACTGTGGCATAATAAGATTTGGGGCTCTGAAAGCTTATTCATACCACCTCAGAGAATGGATTGGAAGTTATAAGAGAGGAAGCAGGGAAACCAGTTAGGTAACAGATACAATTATCTAGGTGATCATTACTATTGGCTTTGAGCAGAGTGGAGACAGTGTAGCAGGAGAGAAACAGAATTTAGGACACATTTAGGAGGTAGAATCCACGAGACTGACATAAAAGATGGAGTTCAGAGAGTGGCATCAGTCTAGGAAACTTCTAGTTTGTAGGTGCTGGTCAATTCTTTTCACCCTTCACATGATTAGTTAACTGTGGGCTGAACTCCTCAATCCTACCCCAACTGTCCATTCCGATATTTCTCTACCTTCCTGCACCAGTGTAACATTTCTGGAAAGTTTCCTGTTTTGCTGGATGACAAGCAGTATCGGGTGGTCTATAGATTGGGCAGTTTGCCCCTCTGAAATAGAAAGAAGTGTGAGATTTTCGTGAAAATGCATACTTAATATTACATTGATTAATTCTTTCATTTCAGTATTATACAGCAGACAGATTTTCTTTCTTACTTTTCTAAGAAGTTTTCATTGAACATATAGAATATTAAAATATCCTAGCTATACGCTAATGGTACAGTAGTGACACTGAAGTCAGACCACATGCCATCATGGAGCCTACCGTCAAGTGAACAGGTAGTTTCTAGAAGTTTAAGATGCTTTTAGGGGTTGGAAATTTGAGGGATGCTAGAAATGTTCCACACCTAAACCTGGGAGATGAATACACAGACATAAACATGAAACCTTTACTGATACCTACACTTCACGTTAGTGTCCTTCATTGTGTATATAGTTTCCAAAAAATAAAAAGTGGAAAAGATTGAGTCAGAAAAGAAATGATCCATATAGACACAGATGAGCAGCTAATATGTGAATGACAGAGATTACAAGTCCATGTTTCCACAACCTCCGCTCAACTAATCCAAGTATTGCCCTGTCCGGTTTGGCTCAGCGGTTAGAGCGTCGGCCTGCGGTCCAGAGAGACCCGGGTTCGGTTCCCGCTAAGGGCATGTACCTCGGTTGCAGTTTGTCCCCGGCCCTGGTTGGCCGTGCGGGTGGCAGCCACTCGATGTGTCCCTTTCACGTCGATGTTTCTCTCTCTCTCTCTCTCTCTCTCTCTCTCTTCCTCTCTCTCCCTCCCACTCTATCTGAACAAAAAATGAAAAAATGTCCTCAGGTGAGGATTAAAAAAAAAAAACTAATCCAAGTATTTATATAATATCATCTAAGAGTCTGCACCCAACAGCATGAGGAACAGGAAGCAATATCTGGGTAAAGATGGACGTAAACTGAACTACTTGAATGTTTTCCTACCTGAGAAGAGTTGCAGAAGTAAAGTTAGAAAATATGTTTAGTGAAAAAGGCTAAAGAAGTGTTGCTCACTTAATCTGGAAAAAAAAATCCAACATTTTTAAGGGTATGGAATGTACATCAATAGAATGAAGAGCTGTTCAAAGACAGAAACAAAACTATTTCAAGTTATGAATATTAAGTAAAGCCTTAGCTGTGTCAAACAAACACACAAACACCCGTCACAGCCACAGCTTTTTTTTTGAAAGAAAGGGTTTATTGAGCCAAATGCTAGCCAGAAAAGGACCAGGACCAGGCATGAACCACCAGCTGCCGGACTAGATGGAAAACACACATGTCTGCTGTCTTGGAGCTGATAGGCTCTTTTATGTATGGAAACAGTTTGGGAATAAAGATGTGAGTTGCTCTGAAAGCATGTGCATTGGCTATAGGTAAAGGGGGCGGGAGAAGGTGAAGTAGGACTAGTTCTGAGATAGGTGCATAGTCCCGAAAGGAGAAATGTTTGCTACTTTGGACTGGCCATGTGCAACTGTCTGTAAAGTTTATGAGTAAGCAGGAAGCAGAGGGACCTGACTATTCCTTTCAGATAATCAGGGAAATAGCCACCTGGGAGTTAATTCAAAGTTTTGATGTACATTCAGGAATGTAAGCAGTCTTTTGTTGGTTTTGCCCTGCTGTTGTTAACGGATTAACCTCTCTTGTCTCTTCCTTCCGCCCCCCAGCCTGCCGTAATTAATTTAGGACATCTTTGAATTTTCTCCTTGTCAACAGACAGTGTTGTGAAATTGTGCTTGTGATGCCCTGAAAACTTGGCAATATGTTTTATACTTTTCTTGTCTGAGGATAATTTTCAAAATATGTATATAAGGTAAGTATCTGCCTTAGATCAGCAATTACAACAGTATATGAAGAAAGGGTAGTGAATTATTTAATAACTATATCTTTATTTCAGAACGAGTATAAGAAAAGAAATTCGTTAATGTTTAGAACTTTTTTTCACTTTTTATTTCCTTAACTGTAGGGTATTCAAAGTACCTAAGAATTGGAAGCCCAACTACCTTAGGAATATGTTAGGTGAGAAACAATCCCAGAAAATAGCCAAAAATAGTCTATTTCCTTTATCAGTGTGGTTAATTTTTTAAAATAGGCTTTCAGAGTATTTTCAAAGTTGATATAGCAAGTTGATTCTTTCTGGAGAGCAGCATATATTCAAGAAATAGCCTAACCAGTCATATTTTTTCTTCTATCATTAAGCCTTAGACTACCAGAAATGAAGTTTTTTGGCCTTAAATGTCTAATAGAGTTCAAAACCAGTCTGGCAATCTTTCAAAACTAATTACCTACTAAAACGCATCACAAGTCTGCACAAGACATTATGTCATCATGAGGTTGTCCAGGTCACTTAGTCAGCACATTTCGTTTCTACTCAACAGAAAACCAAGGCCAGACTTCTATCCCCGACAAGTGTGGCACTGATCCTCTGTCCATGGTACAGGTGCTATTAAAAAATTCAGCTGCTGATCAGCTAATCCTTTATTTTTAAAGGAGCAAATGTGTATAAAGATACAAAGTTGAGTGAAAAACAATGTGTCAGCAAAATGATAAATCTATGTTTATCATATCAGACATTTTATATACTAGGCTCTGTATGTGGGAAAGGTAGAACTATAGATTTATCACAGCAAAAGTTGGCTTACGTTGTAATTGTAACTGTAGACTCAAATGTTAATTATCCTAAGATCAATGGCCATAAATATAACATTAAGTACTCGTGTGCACTCACGCAGGCATTTGCGTGCATACCCATTTATAGTCTACGTGTATACGTGTGTGTGTAGGAATCTGTATTTAAAGAGAAAGAACATGAGAAGAATTTCATAAACAACTCTGTCTTTAACTGGGTCTAATCTTATAGATGCAAAACAAAAAAAAATGATGAAACATAATTAATTCACTGCCGATCCACAATATTTTTCACCTGGCCATTAAAAGTCAGAAGTAGCATTTTAGTTCTTTATGTCAGACCTTACGCTCTCTCACATTCCATAAAACAAAACTGAGGTTGCCACCCCCCAGGATGTTTTAGTCAATTGAATCTGTCTCAGGATTCATTCCCACCAGGAACTCTTCTTTCCCCAGGTGCAAAACAAGGAGTTGGGTCAGAGGATGACTTAAATGCATGTCTGTTCTAACAAATACAGAATTTTGAGTATTCTAAATATTTAGCCACTATATGGATAGAAAATAGCTAAAAATATGGATGCTCCTAGGTCTCCTTTTTGTTTTCAATGTATAGTGAAATTATCTAAAAAACATTGAAAAATAGTATTACTTTTAACAAAATGCAAATCATGGCATGTTCTATGATGCAATTTTACAAGATTTTATCTGAATTCTTGTAATCGGTCACTCTAAAATCACAGCTTCAGGTTTTTCCGGGACTTCTGGTCAACATGGCAGCATAGGTAAATGTGGTACTCACCTCGTCCCACAACATCAAGATTGCAACTAAACTACAGAACAACCATCATTGAGAACCTCCTGAAATTGAGCTGAATGGAAGTCCTACAACTATGAACTTAAAGAAGAAGCCACATCGAGACTGGTAGGAGGGACAGAGGCACAGACTAGCTGGTCCCAAACCCACGTGTGGCAGATAAAAATCAGGAGGATACCTCGCTATGAAGGTTCTCCCAGAGGAGTGAGAGGTCCCCTTCCCACACCAGGCATCCAAGCTCAGGGTTCCAGTGCCAAGAAGAGAAGTCCCCATGACTTCTGGCTGTAAAAACCAGTGGAAATTGTGGCTAAGGGAGGCTGAGGCTACTAAAGTCCCAGGCAGCTCCTCTTAAAGGGCCTGTGCTCAGACTTACTCGGACTCACTCCCTCCAGGCTCCAGCATAGGACAGGCAGCTTGAAAGGCACCAGTGACATACAAGGAAGAACTAAGTTGCTTTGCATCGGGCCAAGAGTTAGAGGGGCAGATTTCTCCTGGGCAGACATGCCGGTAGAAGCCCTTGTTCCTTTGATGAGCCCTTTCCCGGGAGGGGTTGGGGAGCAGATACCCACCATATCTGGGACTCTAGCAACCTGGCTCACACTGTTTGTCCTGCCCTGGTGATTCCCTGAGGCCCTGCCCCACCCAACTTTCAGGCCCACCCAAGCTATTTCCAGTGGCTTTATCATAGGATTGGCCTATCTTGGCTCCTGCTTCAGATTTTCCTAAAATCTCTCAAACAAACAGCATCTGGCCTCAGCAAGACCCATACATCTGTAAGTGACCCCAGGCACTAGAAGCAGCCAACCTTGGTTCACAGCTTGGCTTTGCATGAGTACTTCCAAGCCCAGCACAAGAAGCAGCCATCTGAAGACTGCTTTGCAGCTTATGCCTGGTGGCCCGAGGTAGAACACAGGCAGAGGCTGACCTGGCCCCAGAGCTAGCACACGCAGTGGACAGCTTCAGACCATGTTGAGGTACCAACACGCAACCATCTCCACAAGTGACACACTCAGGGGGTGGACTCAGTGGGCACCAGAGCCCTGCTGAAGTAAGTCTTGCTCTGTGTGGTGGTCCCCTGCACAGCTGATCCTCCAAGGTAGTCAGTGGTGAGAGGGCACAGCCAGTCCTTGCAGCTGATCAGCCTGAGTAAATCCCTCCCATTAACATGCCAACAGCAATCAATACTCAATTACAACAGAAAGGTCTAAAGTCCATAGGAGGGGTGCACCTCAAGGGCCCAGCTAGGGTGATCAAGGAGGCTGTGCCACTGGATCTAAAGGACACCTACTACAATAGGCCACCCTACCAAGCCTAGGAGAGGTAGCAACTCTACCTAATACATAGAAACAAACACAGGGAAGCAGCCAAAATGAGGAGACAAAGGAACATGTCCCAAATGAAAGAACAGAACAAAACTCCAGGCAAAGAACTAAATGAAATGGAGATAAGTAATCAATCAGATGCACAGTGTGAAACACTGGTTATAAGGATGGTCACTGAACTTAGTGAGAACTTCAAGAGCATAAAAAAGGGCCAGTCAAAAATGAAGGATTCATTAACTAAAATAAAGAATAATTTACTGGGAATCAATAGTAGAGTAGGTAAAGCCAAGAAGCAAATCATCAATTTGGAATATAAGGAAGAAGAAAAAATAAAAACACCCAATCAGAACAGCAAAGAGAAAAAATAATACAGAAAATATGAGGATAGTTTAAGGAGGCTCTGGGACAATTTCAAGCATACCAACATTAGCATCTTGGGGGTGTCAGAAGGAGAAGAGAGAGAGCAAGAAATTGAAAACTTATTTGAAAAAATAATGACAGAAAACTTCCCTAATTTGATGAAGGAAACAGACATACAAGTCCAGGAAGCACAGAGAGTCCCAAACAAGATGAACCCAAAGAGGCCCACACAAAGACACATCATAATCAAAATGCAAAAGGTTCTAGACAAAAAGAGAATCTTAAAAACAGCAAGAGAAAAGTTAGTTAACTAGGAGGGAGCTCCCATAAGACTATCAGTTGATTTCTCAAAAGAAACTTTGCAGGCCAGAAGGGAGTAGCAAGAAATATTCAGAGTTATGAAAAGCAAGGACCTACAACCAAGATTACTCTATCCTGCAAAGTTATCATTTAGAATTGATGGACATATAAGGAATTTTCCAGACAAGAAAAAGCTAAAGGAGTTCATCACCACCAAACCAGTATTATATGAAATGTTGAAGGGTCTCCTTGAAGAAAAAGAAGATAAAAAATATGAACAATAAAATGACAATAAATACATATCTATCAACAACTAAATTTACAAACAAAATGAACAAGCAAACAGAAACAGACTCATAGATAGAGAACTTTTTGATGGTTGCCAGATGGGAGGGGCTTTGGGGAGATAAGCAAAAAAGGTGAAGGGATTAAGAAGTACAAATTGGTTGTTAGACAGAGGAACCTCAAAGGGAAGGGGGGAGAGGTGGGGGAAGAGATAAAACAAAGAACTTATATTCATAACCAGTGGACACAGACAATAGTGTGGGGAAGGCAGGAGAGGAGTGGCAGCAGAGAGGAGGGAGTCAATGGGGGCAAGAATGTGGGACATCTGTAATACATTCAACAATAAAGATAAGTTTAAAAATAATAAATAAATAAATAAATAAATAAATAAATAAATAAATAAATAAATAAAATCATAGCTACAAACAGAAATGGGATCAAAGGCCATAGACATAAAGGCCTATAAGACCAAATGCTAATAAAATGCATAAATCAGGGCCTCTCCAGGACTGTGAGCTATGGTGGGCTCTGTGGCAGCTCAAGCCCAAAGACCACACCAAAGCATTCAAGTTCACTTTCAAAACAACAGTGACAACAACAACAGCATATTGATAGTCAACCTGAGAACATCTGTGGATTAGATTTGCTTATAAATTAACATGTTTTTCTAATGAATGTGCTGCTTGCAGTTTTCCTATAAAAACTAAATACAAAGCAAAAAAAGCTCTGAGGATCTGGTCATTTACATTGTTCTGTGGCAGTCATGACTGTGGTCCAGTTCTTTTATCATACAAATGATCAGGTATCTGACAAGGGTTTGCAAGTTCTTTACCTGAGTTGATGGTATTTACCAACATAAATTTTTAGCCAAGCTGTTACAATCATTGTCATCACTCCCAAGCAATGGATCATGAAGAAAAGGTGCCACAAAGCAGATTGTTAGATAAGTGTGGTTTCCAACACTTATTAGTTTGCTCATTACTCAAAATTTCACTGCACATTCATCCATGGGGGTCAGCATCCCTGAATACCAATGGGATTTATTTTCACATTTATTTCAGCTGTATTGTGAGAAAAAAAAGTCATGGCAGATGTTTGTTCTAGGTAAACTTATTCTTTTTCTTTAATAGGAATATATTGTATTGTCATGATGAATAAACTGTTTCATTTACAATTGTACTTCAATAATGTAACTTCACAAAGCAGTACTGCTCGCTGTAGCAGAACAGGGGAGGGACCAGGAGGAAAGTGATAAAGACATAAAATTAACAAAATAGCCTGTTTAAAATATAGACCATCTTGGGCAGACAGAAGTCACAGGAGACCATTCTCATACCTATACATTTATTTGTATGTCCTATAGAAACTCTCATCACCATTTAAAAAAATTTTTTTTCCTTTATTGATTTTTAGAGAGAGAGAGGAGGGGAGAGGGAGAGATAGAAACATCAATGAGAGAGAACATCAATTGGCTGCCTCTTGCATGCCCCCCACTGGGGATTTGGCCCACAACCTGAGCATGTGCCCTGACCAAGAATCAAACCACCGACCTCCTAGTGCATGGGTCAACGCTTAATCACTGAGCCACAGGGGCCGGACTCTCATTACCATATTTAAGGTCATCTTATTCCATTGCTTCAATCCTCCCCATACTGAATCTGCTCATCTTCCTCTATCAGTGGATGGCTTTCTATCAGTGACTGGCTCTACCATGCTCTTAGTCTAAACAAGAAACTTCTATATCATCACTTAATCAATGAGTTTTTCTTACTCTATACAGCCAATGAATCCCCAAGTCTAAAGGATTCCACCTTGTAAATATCTCTTAAAACTGTTTACTCTTCTCCATCCATACCTTCCTACAGTGGTTAGTCCACCACCATGTATCAACCTCTAAACTTTAGGTTGCAAAACAATCACCTCCATGTCTATTTAAAATGACAAGCATTCTCCTAAACCCATCAGTGGAGGAAGACGGGATTATTTTGTAAACACCCAGAAATTTGAGTGGCAGCGTCAAACCTTTCTATGTGCCTCAATGAAGAGAGTAAGCGCAAATACAAATTAAACAAGAAAAATAAATTATCTCTAGTGCAAAAAGAAAAAAAGACTCCTCCCTTTTCTCAGAATATTTACCTTATAAAACTTGTAACTGTGAATTCTTTCTCTGTATGTTAATATATATTTAAATATTTTAAAAAGCTAAATATACCCTGGCTGGGGTACATAAGGGAGGCAACCCACTGATGTTTCTCTCTCACATCAATATTTCTCTCTCTCTCTCTCTCTCTCTCTAAGAAAAATCAATAAAAATGTATTCTTGGGTGAGGATTAAAACAACAACAGCTAAATACTCCTCTTGCCAGTTTTACAAACCTGGAAACTTTTGTTCACAGACCTGGGAACCATCTCTTTGAAATGCCACGATCAAGGAAGACAGTGGCTCCGTCTCCCAGTTTCTGAGGGGACAGGAGCCTAACTTCAACTGGCAGCTGGCTCCAAGCTGCAAACCTACTTCCTGTCACAAAGATATGAGAAATGTATTTTTCCTTTGGATAAAGGCAATTATCAAACACAGGTGGCCACCCCAATTACCAGGTGAATTTTGGGTAACTATGCCTGACAAATGGCGCTGTCAAGTCCTCTTACTTGGGTAGTTATTATTTATCTTGCACAAATGTAGGCAGTTGGGTCATACCTGCTCAGCTACAGAAAGGTTAAAATTTCTTTCTCTCCTTGCAGTCTCTAGCAGCTTGCCTCACACCACATTCTGCTTCCATGCTTACTCTGTAATACAATTATTTTCTTGCTATTCTACTTTGTGGAGAGGATTTCCAAGTTGGCAAAGGATTTTGTTTTCAACTATATTTCTCGTAAAAGAGACAACATTGTGTAAGGTTATTTTGCTACTTAAATTAAGTAAATTAACTAAAGGGTAGGGGTTTTACATAGAGCAGAAAGATACTGCAGTTTAATGTAGGTATATTAGATCTTTTTAAGAGTATTCATTCAGCCCTGGCTGGTTTGGCTCAGCGGTTGGAGCATCGGTCTGCAGACCAGAGAGTCTCAGGTTCAGTTCCTGCTAGGGGCATGTACCAAAAAAAAAAAAGTATTCATTCAATGCATCATACGTTCCTGGGACAAGAACATGTTTTAAGAGTTAGTAGTCAATTGATAACCCTTTCCATCCCCTTTTGCCTACTCCTGGTATACCTTAGGAAAGACTTAATGTAATTTTGTTACAAAATACTTTGAAATTTTTCTTTTGTCCTCATTACTCCATAAAGTCAATAATAAGATTTGCTCCCTTTTTATACATTCCTAGCTTGTTGGCATACTTAATTAAGATTTCAAATCTTTATTTTAGGGTTAGAGAGCTCTTAAAAATCATCTATACAAACGCTTCATTACTCAGAGTCCTACAGAGGTTCAATGACATGCAGTAAAACCCAACGCCCTCACTATGGCCCACGATGAGGCATATCCTCCCCTCTCTGACCTTATATCCTACCACTTTTTTACTTTCCTCAAGCCTTGCTTGACTTTTTGCTATTCCTCAGTCCAGCAGACAAGCTCCTGCCCCAGAGTGTTCGCATTTCTGCCCTCAGCCTGTATATGCTTTCTTTTGAATATCTGTGGTACTCACTCATTTCTCTTAATTTCCCCCCCTAATATTATCTTTTCTATCAAAGGCCTCCTCAACAGTGCAATCAAAGTGCATATACAATACCACCCACAAACACACTCTGTCACCTTACTCTACTTTAGTTTTTTCATAGTATTTGTCATGACCCTAACTTGTATTTTTTTTTTGCAAATGAATGAGTGAATGAGATTAACTGTAGGGTGTGACTATATCAGTTCACTTCAATATTTGCTTACATTCTGCATTTTCATTTGTTTGCATTTTTGCACAGTCCTTAAATTCTTTCAAATAAAGTCAAACAAGAATCCAAAAGTTAATCCAGGAGACAATGAAAGCTACATTCTCACATTAATTAAAATTCTCACAAAAAAGCTACATTCTCACATAATTAAGGATATAAAAGATAGATAGATGATCTAGAAAAAATAATCAACGTTCCCACTATAGCCATTCCAACTTCATTGGCTTCTAATAAATTCTAATGGACAGCAGGGAAGAGACTCGGTCCAGGTCCATTCTTTGTCCCTCATAATCTATAGCAGTGGGTGTCAGACTTATTGGGCATCACAATCATCAGGAGGTGTATTCAGTACAGATTCCTAGTCCCTACCCCTAGAGTTCTGATTCAATACAACTAGCAATTTACATTTTAATAAGTTCCCAAGTGATGCTGATGGGGCTGCTTTATGAAGCACAAATTGAGAATCATTTTAAAGATAAAGCACCTGTAACTTGGTATTTAGTATTTATGACCCCTTTATCCACCCTAGGAGATGAGTCTCATATGGAATTAACGCATGGGTCTGAACGGCATATGGATGCAAGCAGTAACAATGTGTACAAAATGGTTTAAGGATACATTCTTGATATTTTAAAAATACAATTTGTCTTATTATACAAGGAAAAATAAAGCAATGACTAAATGCTGAAATGAAGCAATGAAGCAAAATCTATTCCATATTTTTTCCTAAACACACTGTAGATAATTTCTGATTAAACACAACCTTTAAACACAATTAGAAAACTTCGACTCTTAAAGTTTGTGTGAAGAAAAAATGAATCACCTTTTTATGTGGGATGCAGACAAGAAAATATATTAGAAATGAAAGGTAGTAATTGGTATCTTAATAAAGGTCTTTCATTGATTTTTTTAAATTGAGGTATAATTGATACACAAAAAATTACACGTTTAATGTATACACCTTGATGCATTTGGACACAGGTGTACGCCTGTGATACTATCACCCAATCAAGGTATTAAACATGTCCATCACCTCCAGGCTGTTTGCTAATTTTATTGCCAGTCAGAGTCAACCTCCGATTCTTGCTTTTTAATTCCTTCCTCAAAGAAATAATTGTGGAATATTCAAACCTAATGGTATTTTAAGAGATCATATCTTCCAACCACTTAATGTTCAACTTGAGAGAAAGGAGGTGTTCAACTTTACCGTGCTCTTCCAATATGGATATTAGGACATGAATAAATGTTGAGTTATATTTAGAAATAATTACAGTCTGTACTCTATTATAGCTGTGGGTTTTGGATCAAAACTCATGTGAATCAAAAATATTCAAAAAAGTTACATTGTTGCTGATGTGTATGAAGTAGTTAGGCCTATGATAGCTGCTATTATCATTATTCCCTAGTCAATATAGTTCAACAACTATTTACATAGCATTTATATTGTATTAGATATTACAAGTAATCTAGAGATTATTTGAACTATATAGAAGGATGTGCTAGGTTATAAGCAAATACGATACCATTTTATATAAGGAACTTGAGCATCCAAGGATTTTGGTATCTGTGGGAGGTCCTGGAATTGACATGGTTATAATTACCTAGTTATTAATAATAGCAAAGTGGTGCTGGTGAGTTGCTGTGGATGAAAACATTCATTGGGTAGGTCAATGTCTGTATTTTGTACATTAGGAAACAAGGCCAAGAAAAGAGTGTGTACTCCATACCTGACTGCCATTAATAAATTCACAAGGTATTTCTTTTTATTTTTCAAATGGACCTGGCCTGACTCATGGTGATTGTGTCCAACTAAGTCTGGGAGTTTTCACTATAACTATTGGTTTTATGGCTTTATTTTTCTTAATTGGAAATATTAACTCCTCCATGAGGTATACTGGTGCCCTCCCTAATCTCCGAACACCTAGGCAAGTTTAGTTTTTCTTCTCTCATTACCCCATAATGTTGTTTTCTTATTTCTATATGTTACAAAATTGGTAGCAATTTCTTAAAAATACCAGATCATATGGAAAAACTATTCAGATCATCATGAAAAAATTAGGGCAGTGATAAAAACACCCAGAGAATATACAGAAGAACCAAAGTTGAATATACTGACATTATTATATTCTCTAATCTTTATCAGGCCTGTTTGAGAATACACTTGAATCAGAAGAAGTGTTACCTGAGAGTGGCACACTTACTACAGAGCATATGCTACACCAGAAGAAGAAATGGCTGGGTACTTTTCTCTAGGAGGCTTTCAATGCATGATTCCTAGAGAACCACTTCACGATTTTACCTTCCTCTAGGCTTTTGTGGATTTTTTGTTTGTTGAGAAATAGAAAACAAAATAGATATAACTAAGTAATTGGCATACTTGTAACACTGACTTGTATCCAGAATAAATCCCATTCAATTCAAGACAGAAATTCAAGAACCCTCTTCACATGGAACTGAGAAGTCTGCTTGAGCAGATGTGGCTTCTCCCCACAGTGAATTTAAACATATTTAATGGTTAGGAGGATTCACTCTGAAACTAGAATACTTGGGTTTGGATCCCAGCTCTGGCACTAAATAACTGAGCAAACTAGAGTAAATCATTTAATCTCTCTATGCACCTGTGAGTCCAAATCTTTAAAAATAAAATAAAAAATGGTAACCACGAAATATATTAAAGTTTAGTTCATTTGACAAAGGTGAGATATGATAAACAGGCTTTCAGTTACCTGTCACTGCTCTCAACAGTACAAAAATTCAAGTGTCTTTGAGCCTTAACACAGGCTACAAAACTAAAACAATTTAATGTTAGTGCCTGAAGCTGAACTAGTATAGACTGTTTCCTTTTTCAAAGCAGTATCAAACCAAGTGGAAAAAACAGACTACTCTGAACTATGTTTCTCTTTCTTTTCAATTATCTGCCCACTCCACTATGAATATTACGCTCATGGACCCCACTGTTTTTTGCTTTTTTGTCAACCAATACCAATTAGACTATTACATACCAATCACTTCTAAATTCAAAATAAAGGCTGGCATACCATCTTCCATGAGTATTGAGAAAGTAAATAACCTAAGCAATGTTAGATTTTATACATTTCTCTTTTATATGCTGCAGTGCTCAGAGGGAGAAAAATAATGCTTGCCATTCAATCTCATAAAGTTTCTGCTTCTAAAAACATTAGTGAAGGATCTGAGCATTCAACACACTTTAGAAATACAATCCAATCACATGTCACTTGTACAAGAATTTACACCTAATCCAAAAACAATTCACTGCCATCTAAAAAAAAAAAAAGTAAAACTTAAAAAAAAAAAATTTACTCTGAATATGCAGCTTTTGCCCCAAATCAGAAAATGCGTTACCCAGTAAATGATTCTTGCTCCTGTCTTGATAATTAAAGTTGATGTTCAACAAATAATATAAAACACACAAAAAATTAATCTTTACTAAACTCTTTCTGAAATACAAAAAGATAGCATTCAAAAATCTCAAAAATGTTTCTTAATATACTTTCTTTACTTCTGTTTTCCTGTCTCATGCACTTCATCTCTCCACCTCTCCTGACTTTCCCAAATTCTTCCGAAACCCAATCAATTCAGAACTCCGATTACCTTGCCTCACCTCCCCCTTTACCCTTCCCATCCATTTTAGTTCCTTTCAGTGTAACTCCCCACCATTCCCAGTGTAAATCAAGCAAGGTTCTGAGGCTTTCCAAGTACTCGGGTTTCATCTATCAATCAGATCTGCATGAAAAGGCTCAGGAGCCCATCAGGTAACACACATTTCCCATACATGATGAAAGGTAGCAAAATGTGCCACCGTGAATCATGCCATTTAGACATCAAAATTATGTTGAGCTCAGTGCAATTGAGAAGAAACAGATACAAGAAAAACTCTCTGCTCTTCCCTTACTTGCCTAAAGTAGGGTATAAATTTATAAAGTTGTCTTCCCTCCCCTCGTTGCCAAAAAAGACAGAAGTTAATAACCACAGACAACTGTAAATCTTTCATCAGCGCAAGGATGGTACCAGAGAAATCTACACAACACACTTTACTAACTATCCCTATAGTCCATTAGTTCCCCCATGTACTTATCAATCCACAATTTGCTGCCCCTAGAATCTCAGTCCTTCTCCTCTGTCACTTGTCCACAAATGTATTGTTCTTTTGTTAAGATTCTACATAAGCCCAAGTTTTAACCACCCCTTTGAGACATGCATCACTGGCTAATCCCAGATGTATCTGTTAATAAATTTCTGTTTGTTTTTCTTCCGATAACCTATCTTTGGTCAGTCTAATTTGCAGGGCACCAAGCAAATCTAGGAGGGTGGAATACAAAAGTGTTTCCTCCCCTACACTAGCTTTGAATTCTCAGATGTTGTGCATAGTCACAGTTTTATAGCCTCTTATTACTAAACATGAGGATTTTTCATAACAGATAAAACTAGCACTACACACTAAACATTTAATTTTTTCCCAGTCAGACAGTTCTGAAGTGCTTTTTATAAAGAACTGATATTATAATCTCATTTTATATATGTTCCCTCTTCCTTATTTCAATATTCTATTTAGAACTTTTTAAAAATTAGTGCCAATGAGTTAGAGCTTCTGTGGGTGTGTGGAGAGCTAATGGGTTTATATCTAATAGAAATTCTAGAAGAGAATAATTACTGAATTGGCTTTCTTAAACTCATTATCTTATTCAGTGGAAGTTAATGTAACCTCACAATATTAATTGAACCAACAAAATTTTAAAAAACTCTTTGAATGCATTATATATTTCAGTTGACAGCATTCTGATGATGAGTTTTAAATACAAAAGTGACTATAATACTAATTTTTCCTCTAGGCTTATTATTGAATTAAATAATGTATGGCCAATGATTAATGGTGCTAATTATATTCACTTTCAGAATTACTTCAATAATTATTTATTCTCTTCTGCTTCTGAGTAATTAATTGGAATAGATGCATCTTAGTTTACATTGACTTGTCTCATAAAAAGGAGTTAGTATGGTCTATTGAACATTAGAAACTATTATGATTTGGACAGTTATGATGGCTGGTGAGACTATTTTTCTTTTTTCTTCTACATGTTGGATGCTAGTTTTCCAACTAAAACTTCTTAACAACCATTCATTATTCAGCTGGGTTCCAACTGTAACAAAATTTATGAAGGTTTTCATTACTTAATGTATCCTGAAAAAATTGCTTAGCACTCTGTAAAGTCCAACTTAACATTGATTTACCCCCGGTGTTATATTTTTATATCATTTTATATTTCCCAGATAATATTATACAGTCATTTAATGCAACAATTTAAGTGACTCAGCCTCAGATCCTTATTTCTTTTCACACATTATCATCCACATGCATTCACGTATCATCAAGTCACAACCATAGTTTTCACACATATTTTTTGTAGTCATCTCATTTAACACATCCTCTCCTTCATAACTAAAGCCTTAAATTGTTTAAAAATCATCTAATAAGAACTGCTTGAATAAAGAAAAGAGACTTAAAAGCTGGTTTTCATGATAGCAATAACTTTTTTTTCATGAGTTTAAAAGCTGTCTGTATACTTTTATAAAACCTGTGTGTCATTGAGAAAATGCAGCATTTTATTACACCTATTTTTTTAAAGTAAAAAAGACCATGCTTCCCCTTATTACCAGTGATCTTGTCACTAGCACAATACTTCTTACATAACCTTTATCAATTATTGTCATGATAAAGTCCAAAGCTAAAGATGCACCTAGTAACTGAACTGCTGATTCAATTACAAACAAATCCAGTCTTCAGATGCAAATTATGTTTCAAAATTAATTTTACTACACTAATTGTGAAAACTAATGCTTATTTAAAAAGTTCATGTCGACATATATTTTAAAAAGTGCATCTGCATCATTTTCTACTTTATTTTTTTATCACAATACTCCATTGTTAACGCATTAAACATTTTTGTTCCAGTTTATTGCTATTTTAGAAACTCATTAAAAAATACATTCAGACAATTTCTCTGCATTTATTTATGAGTTTATTTGAAATAAATTTCTGATTGGAATTTTTTTCCAAGGGTATAAATATCTTTGTGTGTCTGGCTATGTGTTGCCTTACCTCTAGTCTTCTAGCCTTCTAGAAGAATGTTGCATTTATTTAAAATATCAACAACAATGTTTTAGCATACACATTTTAAAACAACTTTATCAGAATTTGGTGTTGAAGTGTTTTGTTTCGTTTGGTATTATGTGTGCTATTTTGGTAGTTATAAAATAATATTTCAAGGTTGGAAAAAATTATATGAGTTAAAGCAAAGTTTGTTTAGTCTGCTTTGTTTTAGTGTTAGTATTTCTCATTATGGTCATTTTTTCATATTCTATAATCTCTACATACATTATGGTTGGGCTCTTTTACTTTGCTAGCCATGTTATATACTATTTCATTTTATCTTATTAAAACTATATGTATGTGTAAACATGGGTACATAGGTCTACATTTATCGAAGTTCACAGAGAGGAAAGTCAAGAAGGAAAAGTTTATTTTGTAGTTACAATCCTATAAGAAAACTTTTCTACTTATATGTGCTTCCTTTTGATCAGTAGTAATGTTAATCATTTATTCTAAGTTTACTCCACCGGGTGTCCCAAAAGGAGAACACATCAATATTCAATGTCTAAAGCTTTTCCCACACCTTTTTTCTTAGCCAAGAGAACTGCAAGCATTTTCCTGCATAACTTCACAATATTTTTTTTTAATCTTGTAACTCTATAGATCCCTTACCTTAACTAATTTTGAACTTGGATCTACACTAAAATCAAGACTACTTTAATGTTCACTCTTTTGATATGTCTGCATCTATCAACTCATCGTTACTAGTACTGAGGAATCATTACTTTAGTGCATTTCCAAGTCACCTTTTGAATAATGTACTCTTGACTAGAACCTGCACTGAAATTTCAGCCTTTTTTCTCACATGTCCTAATAAAGGAAAAACTTTTGGCTTTAAGTTTTGGAAAACATATTTGCTTCCAAGAAGATTCAATTTTATTTAAAATGATGTATAAGCTTGTAGTTCAGAAACATAAGCAAAATATTTCATGGTATGTTAAGTATAAGTAAGTAGTTAATAAACAGATCATGTGTGTTAAACACAGAAAACCATGGAGGCACCAAGAGATACTGAATTTGTAAGAGGCAATAAATATACATAAGGAGCCTGTGTACTAAACACTCATATTTGAAAACTATATAAGTACTCAATATTCATTAATGCTTTAATTCTGATAGCCAATGCTGACAAGAATTCAGGCTCTACATGTCTTCTTCCCAAGAGATGCAAATAAAACCTATGGCTGTTCAGCAGCTTAATTAGCAAGCTGTAGCTACGGGTCAGGCATACTTGTCCCGTGTCTTTCCCACAGACAAATGTATGTTATTGAGCCAGCATATATACCTCTCTATGAATCCCTTGCTCAAAACCACAACTCTGGACCTCATCATTACACAATCATTGGGGAAAGTAATATGGCAGAGAGACAGAACATACAAACACTGCATACCTCAGCATTCAGGAACTGTGTTCTTCCAACCTGCCTGCACCTTGTCCTAGGTATGCTCACCTATACCATCTCTCTTCTCCTTGATTCTCCCTATGTGTTCTAAATTGATTCAATAAACCATGCGATTGAACAATTTAATTGTGTTTGTGAGGTTCTCTATTTTATAACATCTGGGACAACTTAACTGGTAGTGTAATTGGAGGCTACCTTTGAATCAAGGTAATTTTTCAAATTTCATTTCAATTACTGAGCATACCCAGACAATGAGCATATACAACATATTTTGAGTGTTTGATTCAAAGTAAATTGTTTGATTACTATATATGTCAGGAATTCAGTTGTGACCCAAAATGTCCCACTATTTAAAGTGATCAGATGAAAATTTCAGGAATGGCTGAAGTTTATAAAGAATTTGACAAAAAAATAAATAAAAATTACATCTAATTTTCAGGAATTAATTTTGGTCTTTTCTTCTGTTCTTGAGATAAACGCTTATTTGAGTCTTATGTGGTGAAGAAACTGATTCATTAATGGGAATATTTATGAAACCATCTAGGGATATTTTCCTTCACATTTTGATATTTAATAATGATAATGCCAACCAATAAGGTATCTAAAAATAGCTATTTTCTTGGAAATAACTGATGTTTAAGAGATTACCCCAACCTAAAAATAATAAGCAAAACTACCACTCTGCTAGGCTAAACTGCTCTTCAGTGAATAGCTATCCAAATATCAACAGTTTATTTTTTCCTCCTTGATCATACGACACACATTAAAATCCTTCCTAATAATAAAGCCCAATTTCTAAAACTTGTCCAAACTTGATTTACACATAGAATGTTTTGCTTATTTAGAACAATGTAAATTCCAACACAATAAAATCATGAACTACACACACACACACACACACACACACACACACACTATCCTTTGTGCCATCTTCAGCATGAACAGAGGGAAAAAAGACCAAGAATTAGTAAAGTATGTTCTAACACTTGTTCAGACATCAACTTTTAAGCCCAAGTTGAATCCGGTTTAAATACAAGAAAAATGTTGAATTCAGATAGGGAAATGACTTTTTATCAGAGACGGGACTCTGATAGATTTGGGGCAGAGCCTTTGACATTTAGAAGAAGCTAGCTATCACAAACCACCATTTACAGAATATATCTAGGCTTCTAGAACCTGACCATTATTTGACGCCCCTCTTTCCTGCACTTGGGGTTTGCAGATCAAACTCTGGCTGCTTGCCCACAGCCTTCTCGTAGCCTCTGAGCTGTTCATCTCCCAGTGGCTCTGACAAGAGTAATGTCTTACTCTTCAACAAAAACACTACCCAATTAGTGATTTTACACAGTTGCTTGAAAAATAAAACATTAACAAAGAAAATTTAACCACTTTTGTTCCTGATATTTGGGCATTGTGGCTTGTGAAGTCTAATTTATCCATTAAACTTTGCTAGTGGATACAGTCATGTGCTACACAACCCCACCCCACCCCACCCTTTTTTTTTGTATCAAATGAAACTGCTTCCCATACATTATTCTTGGATCCCGAGCATTTCTCCTTCTGGTTTGCTTATTCAGCTTCTACCTCATACATTTTTCATTACCTGTTGGAGATCCTCAATTCCCTTCTACGTCCATGTTACATTTGACTTCATTTTGCCCTTTAAGAAATCTCATCCATTCTCATTCGTTTAATTTGAGTATATATGGAGTTGACTCAAAATTTTATCTCCAGTGCATCCATCTATTTGGGACTTTATTTGATTGTCCATCTCCTCCTATAGACTGGAAGCCCATGAGGCAGGGATGTTACATATTTGTGCCCATCATATTTCCCAGTGCTTTCACAGAACACCCAACATGAAAAGCTGCTGCATAAATATTTGTTGAATGAACCAGTAAATGAGTACAGCAGAAGTCTTTCTGCTGAAAGTGTCCTGAATTTTCTTGTATAGTACTTGGTTCCACATCAAGCAGTGGATCTGAAGGTTTCTCTGTGCTTTTCCCTGGTGACATCTAGGATCTTTGAAATAAAACTTAATAGATGATTTTAAAAGATACCTAACTTTTAAAAATATCATCATCAAAAGCATGCATGTACACGGCAGCAAATGCAAAGTACCATTGAGTTTAGGATGAAAAGTAATTGACTCCAATCCTTCCCCCTTGTACCCCAAGTCCACCTCCCAGAGGTACTCTCTTTAGGAATTCCTCCTTTTAGAGCATCTAGTGCTTACTTTCACAGCACTGTTTCTAGATCTATCAAATATTTCAATAATGGAAATTGAGTCTGGATATAAGAAAATGAGAACTTATGCTACTCTTCTTTATCTCTTTCCAAAGCTTAACACTTACACAATTATGCTTAATTTTTCAATTGGTTGATTTTCTACTTTACAATACAATCTGGGCATTCACATTTCAGCAGTACCCTCAGAATTTTCCCTTTGAAAGATGAGTTTCATTTTTAAAACTTTGCAATTTATCATTTAACTCATATTTTTTCATTTTCCTCAATAAGGGTATGTTAACAAATTAATAATCTGATTAAGTCATGATATTCCTTCTTCAAATTTACACATTAAAATATGCCTAGAAACAAGAAAAAGAATTGCTACCAAAATAAATTGGTTAAAATGTATTCAACATCTCATGCATATTTACTTCTTTTTTGATAAATGAAAAATGTTTAACTATGTAAATTAATGAATTTACATGTCGTCTGAAATGATTTAGTAGTTTCTCAGGGCAAGGGTTTTGAAATAAAAAAGAAAAAATTTTTCTCTTGATGAAATAAAGCTAAATTGCACCTTGGTTTGTTAGAGTGTTATATGAATACATTATACTCCAATAATTAATTAATAGCTAATCCTACTTGAATGTGAATTTAACATAAATACAGGATTTTTCACATGTGCAAAAAGTAAAGAATATTAAGGTGACATTAACTCAACCTATGAATTTATTGAGGCAAATTACTCAAAGTGATAGTTGTAAATTATTTTAGAAGTAAAGATAGAAGACATTGATAAATAAATGAAATTTTAGATAACTTTGCAAGAAGTAGATTGGTACTTAGCTCAGTTCACATGCTTTATCTCACTCTTTCTTCCTCTCTCTCTTTTTCTTGCTTTTTTCTTTATAGAGTGACAAAATGGAAAAGAAATCCCTAGTGACTTAAAAACATCTCCATCAGTACCTCCACAACTATAAAATTTGGGTTCAAAAATATTCTGCATTTAAACTTAATCATCTTAGGTTGATATTCAGAAGGTACAGAAGATAAAACAATATAGAATTTTTGTGGAAAAATATCTTCATGAGTAACAAAGTTATTACAATAACTAAGAAAATACAATATTAGATATATGCATTTTAAAATAAGAAATTTGATGTAAACTAGAAAACTAAGTTTTGATAGACAAATATGTATAAGTATGCTAAAAATATCTATAAACAACATCTGAGATAACAAAGCTTGATTTTAGATTATGAATAACTCTACTAAGCTTCTATAAAAACTCAGCAATCTATTACCTCAATTTGCCCAAATCTTGTTATTTGTTTTACTATCTATTCTGCTATATAATTATTTGCTGCCCAACATAAAGTCTCCATTGATAAGACCAAAAAAAAAAAAAGAGAAGCACATTTCAAAATTTTGATAAAGATAATACAAGGTCATTGGGAAGATGGTGACCTTTTATATTAAAATAAATAAACCAGGCCAATCCACTTACCATAAGACAGCCTCTATGATTATCCACATGCCGTCATTATACTATTCATTTGGGAATATTCTGCACATTTTCAGTTTCTTTAATCTTTTGAAATCTATTAGAATGGGTTCCAAGTGGCATCTGGATTCTTTATTATTTTAAAGGCGTAAAAGAAAATGGTCACCCTATAGCAGAATTCTATCTTGGTTGTGAGATTTCAAATATTTATGCTAGTTTTTATACCTCTTAAGATTTTATCTCTGACTGCACAATGTTGAGAGAAAAATGTTATAAATTAGATATTATTAAAATAACGGTCAATAATCAAATCACTATGAAGTAAATGACGATTCTGGACGGATCACAGTGACAGCAGCATCTTATGACAAGTTCCTCACACACCTCTTTTAGATTCCCATTAAAATACTAATGGGATTGGCAGACAACAAAGTACTAGGCTGTAAAGATAAAGCCAAAGGAACTTAATCATAAAATCCATTGGAGGCTTCACTACGGTTTATTAGCAGAAAATAAAACAAACAAAATTGCTCAATTGTATGCATTCAAGATTAGAAATAAAATCTATACCTTCCAGAAAGCATTTGTCAGTTGAATGGCTCTTGACCACTGCCTTCTAAAGCAGGTAGGGTGCTCTTGTCATTTTCTCCCTCTACTATGTGTCTCTTTCTCTATATTTATTTAGAGAACATAATTTCTAGAAAATGAGTAGATGAAAAGGGAGGGGGAATCATATTACATTATGCAAATATATTTTTACCGGGCAAATACATAGAAAATATAGGGAAACATCATGGTAGTAGTACGTACTGAAGTTTCTAATGTAGAGGTAACAGGTGTAAAATATATAGAGTGCTCTCCTTGGCATCAGACTATGTAAAAACCAAGTAGACAGAATATAACAAGAGCCTTCTTCCAAATGAACCGAGCCACACTGTATGAATATTCATGTTAACAATGTGGGTATGAACTGGGCATCAGTCAGTTATTGATCACATCATCTAGCTTTGTTTCACCGTAAGTCAACATGAGGAAAAAATGATTTAATATAGAAATCAGAAGAAAATTTCAGAGAACTAGTTGCCACCTTCGATAGAATGTAAAAACCTATGCTTTGTATTTCAAACGACAACAACAAACCCAGAAAGCCGTAACAAAAGAATAGCAAAAGAACACACAATGTGAAGAAGGTGGGTAGGAAAATAAAGAGTGAGAAATATTTCCAAAAAGCAATAAGTACTAACTTCAAAAAGGAAAGACAAGGAGGTCAAGACAAGGTCAGGTTAGATGGTCTATAGACAGGACAGAGAATGAAAGCCTAATATTTATGTAAGTGTTTAAGATGTAGAGCCAGGTCATTTTAAAAAGGAACAATAACTAAGACATCGTGAATACTAATGGTACTAGTACTAATAAACTGTGACAAAATAAAAAGTAATGGAGAATTTCACCCTTTTAAGATTTCAAGACATAAGTCACTCAGGTAGCTACCTAAGTGGTCCCATCTTTTTACTGGACAGAATGAAAAATCATCTCACCTTATCACTTTTCTCTAAGGTTACTTCTAACTTCACACAGTTATTGAATATTGTGCCTCAGGAGTGAAAATAATCAAACAAGGATACTCTACTCACACAGTTGTATTTACATCCAAGTTTTAGATAATTGTCCTTAAATTAAATCCAAACTTTAAAGCTAAAATTTATAAGTTGCTGACTGATTCACTTTCTGTCCAGCTCTCTGACATCATTTCATATCATTCTCTCATTCATCAGGTTTAAGTCACAGTGCCAGCTGTTAGGTTTGTTTGTTTGTTGACAGTAGCCAGTTCATTCTTAACCAGGGTCTTTTCCAACGCCTGACCCTTGGGCGCCCTTGCTATGTCTGCATTAATGCTTCTTCCTCAGAATATCTATCCCTCATCACCCATCCAAAATAACCTCACCCCTCAACCCTTTACTTCCCTATGTCATTCTCCAACTATCAGTTGGCTTTATGTTCTTCATGGTACTTACTCATCACTTCCTGAAGTTATCATATTACTCGCTTATATGTTTGGTGCCTGACCTGCAATTCTAATATATAAACTCTTTGACAGCAGGAACGTAGTGTCGGTCTATTTATTAATATATCCTCAGCACGTGTCATATCTGCAGCACTTATAACACTGTCTGGCCTTTAGCAGGTACCTAATAAAAAAAATACATGCCAATAAATAAAGAAATGTTCAAATAATCTCTAGTATCAACAATAACCTATAAGGTAATATACCTCAAAGTACTCAGGTTTAAAATCACTAAAAAGATTAAAATAATGTTATAGAATAGTACTTTCATCATAAGATTATTGGCAGAGCAAATGAAACAAAGATCACAAATGATTCAGTATAGGGTCTGATAACCCTAACACGTTGAAGGTGTTCAATGAAGGTTTATTATTGTCAGTTATTTCTCCAACAAACTGTGTGTAAAGAAATCACTAAGGTATTAGGATTGATAAATTTTAATGTATGCAAAATAAATTAGAAAGAAAATATTAACACATTTAATTATGCATAAGAAATTATCATGATGAAAGTCCACAGTTTTTAAATAATATTAATAATGTATGGCAAAGTTCTATATTTACAAAGTCATTATGTAAAACTTCAATTCATCTCAGTAACTGAACAGTTTGGCATACTTACTGATGATGAGGAAAGTTAGAATATTGTTATATATCTTACTCAAAATGAGCTCAGTAAAGTATGCGTGGTCCCCTTCCTTTTTTTCTATTTAAAACCATGCATTTCCTTCAGTATCACGTAATTATTTATTACATTAAATGCTAAAAGGGTCTTATAAAAATAACTTCTTTTAGAACTAATATTATAAATCAAAGTATAGGAAATGATCACACAAAACACTGATCTCTAAATTGACTCTATTTTTAAAAGGTGCTTAAAGTTGCATTTTAAATCTTGAAGGCTACTACTTTATATTGCTAATACAGACATGTTGTACAAGCTTAAAATGAATCAAAATGTGTGTAGCTATATATGCATAACTTACAGTAAAATTAAGCCTCACAGGATAAAGCTGGATTTAGGTGACTATGTAGATTGCAATCTTAAGTAATAACTTTTTTTGAAAATCCATTTTCTAGTCCAAGGCATCTAATTTGCCTAGTGAAGTTATAAAAGGCACAATAAAATTAAAATATTTTCCTGGAAACAGATTTTATTCAAATATAAATTTAAGTGATTAATTGCTATTCTCAGTAAATATGATGTTCCCAGAAATGTGTGTTGTCAGGGTAATTTATCCTACCACATGGATAGTAGTGAAATGCTGATGGTCCTTGATATATGAGGCCATTTCCACTTGGTTCAGATGTAGCTTGGAAGGAAATTCCATTTACAAGTGTAAACTTAGATTTCCCCCAGCCGTTCACAGGGGCAGGGACAAAGGGTTTTACATTATACATTTCTCTAACTCACCACACCTATTGCTCTTATTTTTACCTTGAAGTTTCATGCCACCTGCTAAGTATTTAAATCTAGTTACTGTCTTACATGCACAGCCGCTGACAGACCATATGCACTACCAGTCAACATACACACTCTTTGACCTGCTACATTACTTGGACTTGGCTGCGCTCTTCTATGGAGGAAGCCTTAGGCTCACGTGGCTTTTGCAAGAGATCTTCCTTGATAAATTGTGGCCATTAGATGTTTGGAAATACAGACGAAATGGCAGTTCTTTACTGATGAAGGGGTGGTTTTCATTATCAAATTATTAGATTGTGTAAGCAGAGTCATCTGGGAGCACACTTAGAGAAAAACTAATTTTACTCCTTGAAGAGGTGGGAGGTCCAGGCACGAATCCGGAATCGCACACCAGTTTCCAGCAGAGGTGACAGGATCAGAGCACAGGCATCCCTGCTCCAAAGCCGTGCTGGCTGTCTCCACTGCACTGAGTTACCTCAGGTACTGAGAGGAGATGGCTCACAGATGTCCATGTGAGGAACTGTGATGCTATAGACTTCAGACTAGATCCAGAAATCATATTAAGATACTGCATGTTAATTGACAGCATCTACTTCCCCAAATGGTTTGAGAACATATAATTAAATGCATGAGCTTACAGAAATATCACCAACAAGGCTGTCCTTCAGCCTGTGCTTAGTAAAACAAGGCCTGTACTTAGTAAAACAACAGGCTCGTCTGTTACTGCTATTCCCAGGCCTAAAAGAATGTCAGGCACATGTCTGACACTTTGCAAGTATTCGTTGCATAAACGTATACATGACATTTAGAAATTAATGAATCCATGGGATGGCCGCCAGTGCTGGCTCGGTTCTAATACTGAATGAGTTTAGGATTTCTGCATAACTAAATCTTTGTAAAAAATAACTCATATTTCCTACTCTCTTATTAAACTATACTAATGACTTTCTGGAATTTTAGAGAAAGTCTATTGATTAGTAAAATAAAATGGAATACTGAAAATAAAAACAACAACAAAAATAAAGTAAAATGGAAAATATAAAATCTTATATTTGGTCATCTACATAACTTTCATTTACTAATGAGATATCAAATTAGTACCAAAAGTTTATGTGTGTGTGTGTGTGTGTGTGTGTGTGTGTGTGTTTGCTTTTGTGTTGTTGTTGGCATATCTACCTGGTACCCACTCAGAGGATTAAATGTATGCTCACACACTGGCCTGACCTGACATTTGGTGGCAATAAAATAAAAGCATCTTCTGGTCTTCTACAAAAACAAACAGTTCATCGAGCTCCAAGGGGCGATTCACTGAGGCCGCCTCTGCTGCACATCTTCAAAAGAAAGCCTCGGACACAGTAAAAGACCCGGCACAGGTCAGGCAGGATGGAGAGAGGTGGGAGCACACACAAAACACTGCGTGAGAACAAAACTAACAGACCAGCAAACAAATGGCAAAGAAAATCTCCCAGAAACCACCTGAGGGAAGTCACTCATTTACAACAAACCCCTTTTTATCCTGCTCTCCCAGAGTGTCAGTGAGGACCCCCACACACAGCGTGTGAGCCCAAACATAACTAACCTAAAATTAAAGCCTGAACCAGAAAATAAAACAGAAGGTAACTTTATATGAACGTGAGCTCATTCATTTGTTAGTTTCAAAAATATTGATGAAGGATTTGCAAGCATCAGGCTCTTGGCTAGGTGCTGAGAATATAAATATGATGTGGTCCTTCTCTCAAAGAACTTAGGGACAAATACAGTAAACCAACCATTTTATAGCACAGTGGTAAGTCTAGTCACAGAGTCATGTGCAGGATTCTGAAGGAACCAAGTTCTTCAGAGCTGGACAAGGACCGGGAGCAGCATATTACAAAGGGCTTCTCAGATGTTCAGACCGGATACTGTAGAAATGGCCATTAGCTGGTATAAACTCAAGGGACAGAGGGAAAGCATGGAGACACTAGAGAGAGAACCAGGATGACATCGGTTATAAATGCCAAGGCTGGTGTGGCTGGAACACATCATACAGACTTGTCTGTGTAATTACAGACTATTACACAGATGAGGCTAGAGGTAAGCAGGAATCAAATAAAAGAGCCCTTGTTTACTAACTTGAGAAGTCTGAGTCATTCCGGTAAGCAGTGGGGAACCACTCAGAGACTGAAAGCAGATCATTTGCAATGATCAGTCACTCCAAAGCAGTTTCCCACAAAGGGCTGAAGGAGACAGGACAGGAGGCAGGAAGAAAAATTGGTCTACTTGACTAAAGAATCAGCTCATTTTTATGATGTAAGCATGATTTGCTTTCTTAAAAAGTAATCATCTGTCACATTAAATTAATTTTGTCAATTTGTTTTTTATGGCTTTATAGTTTTGTTGTATTTAATATGTAAATTACATTGTTTTTTGCTTCCCAACTGGTTTTCACTCAGCCTCATATCTCTCTCTCTTTCTCTCTCCCTCTCTCTCTCTCTCTCTCTCTCTCTCTCTCACACACACACATATACATCTGTAGGTTAAAAATTAATACCTGAAAATGTTACATGTATTAAAAAGCTACAATATATTTTCTATCAACATATTAATTCAAATGAATGTAGCAGCCTGATTAGACATGTTCAGGAATCATAGGATACTTGTTGGGTACATTTGAATGAGAAAGAGAAGTCATTCCATGAGAAGCTTATTCCAATGCGGTTTTATAATATCTGCCACCCAATAAACTAAATTATCAAATGATATGCCTTACACACTCATAATTTTCCACTGGACTTTTATACTTAGAATGTCAGGTACTATACCAAGGAAGAGCTATGCCCTAGGAAAGTGATAGACACAACAACGTAGTATTTCTATCCAAGTCAAAACAGTTCAATCTCAGAATGAGCTATGTATGAGATATATTTATTTACACATATATTTTTTGTGTGTATATATATATATATTCTATATTTAAATATAAATCTTCTGTGAAAATTGATCTCTTTATTGTGTTAATTAAAAAAAATAACTAACATTGTGAGGAAATATATACACATTTTTTTTTAAGCAATCAACCAGGCACTAATAAATGCCTCTGACCAGGGCAGGATTAGTTGGTCCACAATATTCATCTTTATCGTAGTACGTATAGATTTTCGTACCGAATATACAGAATATACAGATGAGGCTCCTTGTGGCCAAAGGTGACAATGGAGGATTTCTGGCATTTCAGGTTTCAAGTAACCCCCTAGCGCCGAGACATCGGTAACTTTTACATACATGTGCCCATTTCGACCTACTGGCGTGTCCTGGTATTTCAGTTGGGAAGTTCCATTTTTTTTTTTTTTTTTTTTATCCTCACCCGAGGACATTTTTTCATTTTTTGTTCAGATAGAGTAGGAGGGAGAGAGAGGAAGAGAGAGAGAGAAACATCGACGTGAAAGGGACACATTGAGTGGCTGCCACCCACACGACCAACCAGGGCCGGGGACAAACTGCAACCGAGGTACGTGCCCTTAGCGGGAACCGAACCCGGGTCTCTCTGGACCGCAGGCCGACACTCTAACCGCTGAGCCAAACCGGCCAGGACGGGAAGTTCCATCTTAAGGGACACTCAAGGTCAGAGAAAGGTGGTCATGCCAGGAAGCTGCTGACTTCGGGCACAGGATCAATTTGTTGAATACAAGCATGTTGGCGGGTCTGACTCGAAGTTGCTGAAACGCACACGCCTCCCGCAGATGTGTCAAGCACTGAGATGACAGTCATTTTCCATTTAAATGCCAACTGCTTGATGGATAATGGCTACTTGGAGAACGCTGTTGAAAAACATTCTAAGGTTTTGTGTAGGCCCAGTCAGAAATAATGCTGGATTGATTAATGGCATCTATAATAGTTGCTGTGGGAAAGCGAAGCATTATTAGCTGACCTAGACCAAGAGGTTCATTGTACAACATGAATATATATTCTGCAGTCCTTAAAACTATTTTATGATTTGAACAGCAGGCATTACATCCTAAATGTGTTATGTTGTTTTTGATTATAAATAATTTAGATGAGAAACCTATTTTCATCTGTCGATATAATTCTCTTTGCCTGGCTCCATGCTTTCAATGTAGTAGCCTGTTTTTATTGTTTTATCTCTTTCTATTGCTGAAGTACTTTCTAGTTTATTTTATTCCCATATATCTTTTACTTTTAGATAGAGATTAAGAAGCAATCTCAAAAGAAGATAGAAGTTAATACAGCCCTGATTCCAGGGGAAGCTGGATGTTAACACTTTCCCTGTGAGTTCTGAACAGGAGTTTCTCAACACAAGAGACCACACGTCCACTGTAGGTGAACCCTTGGTCTTATGCTTGCTCCTCAATTCAGTGAGCCCTTAGGAGAAACAGATCAACTCATCCATGAGAAAATGTAGTCCAAGAATATTGTGGAAGTAATGCAAATTAATCAGGGTTTTTTTCCCTCTCTTTTTCAAGTTCACATATATTCCTCTCAAGCATTTATTTAATGCTCAGTTCAGTCCCCCTTCATGTAGAGAAAGGGAAAAATCTTTCATTTTTTCAAAAATGTAAAAAAAAAAATAGTCAGCCCTTTTATCTTTTAAAATAAAAATAGCTTTGATTCTAACATGCTTGATATCTGGAACATATTAATTGGCAGCCCCGAATACCTTCACTTTAGAGATTTATCACTTTTCATGCTGAAATATCTGCTAGGGTATTACTATAAAGAACCAGAGGAAATGAGAGAAAAAGATGGGTACACCAATTGAAAAATGAGCAATGATATGAACAGCCTGGTCACAGAAAGAGAAATAAATGGCTAATAAACATTCCATATTAATAGATCAAAGAAATACAAATTAAAATGAAACATCTTTAGAAAAGCTTAAAAGACAATAGTGTTGGGATTCAGAAAAACAGGCATCAATATCTTTAAGAGTCAGGTACTTCAAGCCAGATATTTCTTCAATGAAAACATATCCTAGGGAAACTTCCTGTAAAGACTTTGCTTGTAATTTTCTTAGTTGCCCCTTTAAAGTATCTTAGCTTCAAACCAGATAGTAAAGGCTGAAAATAATGCAATGTGAACTATTCAGTGCTTCCCTCATGTGCGTACTCTGGCTGAGAAGGGAAATTGGAGGATTATGGAGGATAATGGCAGTGAGTGCTTGGATAGAATGAAAACCATACAAGTAGCAGAAGCATCAGTAATTAAGAATGAAAGTGTCGCCCAGCTTGTGTGGCTCACCGGTTGAGATTTGACCCATGAACCAAGAGGTCGCCGGTTCGATTCCTGGTCAGGACACATGCCTAGATTGTGGGCCTGATCCCCAATGGGGGGTATGCAGGAGGTGGCCAATTGATGTTCTCTCTCATTGATGTTTCTATCTCTCTCTCCCTCTCTCTTCCTCTCTCTCTAAAATCAATAAAGAAAAAAAAAGTAAAAAAAAAGAATGAAAGTATCCAGGACATCAACTTACAGTACTGTTGTAGTTCAGCTCTGGAACTCTCTTTTTATTCTCTTCTTTGTTTCTAATTTGTGTCTTTTTCTTGTCAGTCACCTGGAAATCTAACTGACATGTGTTTCTGCTGCAGAGAAGTGGCCCTCAGCTTTGTGGCATCAGTGGTTGCACACTTAGATACTTCTCCTCACTCCAACTGAACATATCCTCTTGCTGAAACAGTTAATAAGACACATTATAGGCCTGTTGGTTGGTTTGGGGGACGACGCCTTTAAGAACATCCACTTCAACACTTCAATGGTGTAAGTGAAGAAACAAGACTGAAGAGGTAAGTTGGCTTGACTGTGGTTATGCAACTTGTTGTTAATAATATGGCAGGGATTACAACTTGAGTATTTAGGGAAACTCTTAGTCAAATTCCTCCATAGAGAACCAAAGCCCCCTTAACCTTCAACATAAAACTAATGCAATGCCCCTTTCTCAGAGGTTGTGTGACTATAAACAATAAATTGTGACAGTTGTCCCTTGTACTTACATACTTACATAAGTCACATGAAGATATGTATGTATCTTGCCCAGAAAGCTAAAGAGCACATAGACCATGTGATGCCCACTGAAGTCTCACGAGGATTCTCTATCCAGGAATTATACTTGCTTCCTGTTTATGTTATTGTTAGAGAATAAGGAAGAACTTCTTCTGCCCACTGAACCTGCTTTTAAATGAATGTCATTGCTTCTCAGCATTTCTGTTCCCAGGATAAATCAACAGGATCAGGCAGAAATACACGTGGTCCCATGAAGCTGTGACTCCGCTGTGAACTCCAAGACTGACAGGAGGTTTTGGGCAAATCTCTCTGGTATAGCTGTGCCCCTACACATACCTCTCCAAAACAGAGAGAAATTAGAACTGTTTAGAACTGGCAGGAAAGAAGGAAGGATAAAAGCATCTCACCAACAGGGGATTGAAATAAGGATGAGCAATGACTGTAGCTTAGCACTGCCTTAGATAAGAAATAAATGATAGAGAATTATCATTTGACTAGGATCTATCTCTTTGTTTCCCAAAACTTGTATCTCAGTGCTTACTCTAAGAATTCAAAACTAGACCTATTCCCGTGGATATTTATAATGTGTTTAGGTCAATAGGTTTGGAAAAACAATTTAAAATATAGTTAGTTCAGACGAAGCTTGGATGCTACATATAAACCTTCTCTGAAGTCTGAGGGGTCTGCTATGCATTTTCATATCTAGGTTTAACCTCATCAAGTCCCAGGATTTCTTTTCTTTCCTGCTATGTATTTTCAGACTCATATGAACACTTCAAAGCTCAGAGAGTTAAGAAAGGCAAGGACTGTAAGTTAGAAGTGCCTCAAATACAATGAAAATCCCACTCATTAATGACATAGTAATATGAAAATGACAACGGATGGCAAGGTATTATAATATATTCTTTTTTTAGTATAGATAGGTCTCAAATGCAGTCCATAAATGTAATCACGGGCCTGGACTTCTGGCTCCCCTGGTGCATGACAACAGTTGCTTTGGAATTTAGTGCAAGAAAAAATCTATTTGGTGATGCCTGCTTCCTTCTACCTGGTCTAATAACTGTAGGTCCCAGTGGAAATTCATACTGAATACATGTTATCCAGAAGAAAAGAGTGTAATAAAAGGTTAGTGATGTATCTCTCAATAACAACAACAAAGATACAGAATTTACATATTAAGTGTCTTTGTGTGTGTGCGTGTGTGTTTATGTACTAAACATTACTTATCAAATGTTGGTCATATCAAAAATCTTGGCATTTCGTATCAAGATTGCAATACCTAAGATATATAATCTGTTAGAGAGTAAGAATCAGACACTAAAATGCTTCTTAAATAAAAGTTCTGAAAATAGTATTATGAGGTATAATTTGTCATACAGAGGCAATTGTTTCAATCCAATACTTTAAAATAAACAAGTTTAGTCCGGCCAGTGTTGCTCAGTGGTTGAGCGTCAACCCATGCACCAAGAGGTCGCTGGTTTGATTCCTGGTCAGGGCACATGCCCAGGTTGTGGGACCAATCCCCCAGTAGGGGGCATGCAGGAGGCGGCCAATCGATGTTCTCTCTCATCGATGTTTCTATCTCTCCCTCTCCCTTCCTCTTGCTCTAAAATCAATAAAGGAAAAAAAAGTAATAATAAAAAATAAACAAGTTTATTATATATGTTTATTCCAGGTATTCTTTTCTTGATCATCTATAGCCCAAAGGAGTTAATTTCCAAATGAAGGTCTTCCTTAACCTTCTATTTGGGGGTAAAAACTGAATCCTATTAACCTAATTTGGGGTAGGCACAAAATTTAGTGGCTTCTACTCTTCTCAGAAGAAGATATTCCTGCAGGTGATAGAATGAAAAGCATATATCAAAAAGCATTGGTAAATGCATGATTTAATGTTCCTTAAGTTGAGGACATTGACTTTCACACTAAAGTTGTAACTGGCTGAAATTCATAAAATCAAGTAAAATCTATTTGAAAGTATTTATTAACTTCCTACTGTGTATCAGGTGATGAGCTAGGCCTCCTTCCTAAAGTGTGGTCAAAGGTTTAATGGTTAAATAATATCGAACTCTTGAATAAGTAGCCCTCTTTGTCTCTCTGAGCTTCATCTGAGCCTCCTGAAGACATTTAGGTTTCATAATAGAGAAAAGAAAAAACATGTTACATAGATTTGTAAAAAAAAAACACATATTTAGAATATGCTTAAAAAAATATAGAAAATCACCAAAAGATAAATTTGTCACTGAAATTAAGCAGTAATAATGATTATGTTGCCAACATTTATTAAGCGTTTACTGTGTGCTACATACTGGGCTAAGTGTTTTATACGATTTATCTCATTTAGTTACCACATTAAACCTTTGCGTAAGATAATATTAAAAATATAATACTGCATCTAAAATATTATGCAGCACAGAGATTTTTTTCATTTAATAATGAATGGGTAAATTATCCTCATTAAAAAAGGAGAGAAGACTGACTTCGTGGACTCTCTTGTCCAAGGTCACCTGACTAGCCAGGGTTCAAGCTTTAATATAGTCTCGTAAACCATGCAAACATACACATAATCACATGGGCGTACAGAGAAAGACCCCCTAACCTAGATGGGAGAAGAGGAGAAAGTTATAAAGAGGGTGAAACTTCATATTACGTCTTCCCAAATGGGGGAATCTGTGCATTTATCACACTGTGTTCTGATAGTCTGCTGATATGTCATCCTTCCTAATTAAACTGTCAGTCCCCTGAAGGCAGCAATATGTCTTAATCCATCTTTATTTTTCTAGTGTCTTGGATCATATCTTGTACAGTGTAGGTAATAGATAAGAGTTTGTTGACTGAATAAATGACCAAAGAGAGTATGACTTTGATTAATTAATAGATCACATCGGCACTGGAATGTGGCCTGGTTTAGGGAGTGTTTTCAAACACTTTACGGAAAATAAACTACATTGTATTAAGATCATGACTTACATCATCATTGTGTTTTACCCTGTACGCATAGGTCATAAGAAATATTCATCTTTCATATTAAATATAATTACCTAGGAAGATGGTCACGAAAGGAAAGATATTTGTCATATATATGGGTTTTATGTTATGATTTAACTGCAAGATTCCATTGCTATTCATCAGCAAACAAAATTTACCCATCTATGCATAGAGCTGTTTATTGAATAAAGCAAGATTGATTTTAGCCGTTTTGGCAGGTGAAAATTAAAACCATGCTCACTTTGTTCCAAAGCATGAGAATATGCAAAGTAACAAAGGGACTAGAACAAAAGAAACTGTTCATATATTTCTTAAGAGTCAGGGGTCAAGGATTGATTCATACTGCCATTTCATTGCCCATAAAATATGGTATAGTACAGAAAAGTTTGGTCTGAGGCTGGCAGGTGTTATTATTGCACAACTTACAAAATATGGAAATGGTGGCCTGATTTCTCAGTGATGGATTTAGCAGTGATTATCATGATGTGTAACCAAAGATTATGCAGAAATCAGTAATTTATACTTAACAAGATTAAATAGAAGTGGCATCTGAGGTTTGGTCTTGATCTTTGCTAAATTTACACTCCAGGCATATGGTCATCTTGAATTTTTAACCAACAAAAATGAAACAGTTTCCCAGGGCTATTGTTTAGATCTGGGACTCCCTAAAGAAACACACCCTTAATATATTGCCCTCTCTTTCAATTACTCTATTTCAATTTGCCAAAAGACAGCTACTGAGAAATCTGGTCGCATTTATCTACAGTATGGCACTATGCGGGAATGAACATCTCTTCAGTGCTTGATGAAAAAGATAAATGAGTACAGTACAATATAGGTCTCAAGGCTATTGAAAGCATTAGATCATACAACTAACAGTTTATAGATGTGTTCACAAGTCTAGTTTCTATTTCTTGATACACTGAGTAAAACACAATGGATCACAAGTCAGTATCATAGTTCATTGCTTTTTTGTTTGTTTTTGTTTTTTGCTTTCGTAAAAATCCTAACAGCTTTTAACAAGAACCAAAGTGAAACAGAGTTGTTAAAAACTCCAAAGGAATATACACTCCTTTTTCTTTTCATCAGGAATAGCAAAGAGCATATTGCCTGTCCATTTCTCGGGTATCTTCAAAAATAGCTTTAGAATTCTATCCTAATAACTTCCCTGCAGATATATAAATTAAGACACAGAACAGACAGACAAATAGAGGGACAGTTTACAGAAGAATCATCTGTACTCTTAAAAAAATGTCAAGACCATGAAAAACCGAAAAACATTTAAAAAGGCCGACATTCCCCTCCGAAAGGGTGTTTGCAATGGAGAGGTAGCTATGAAAGTCATTTTTAGGATAATTGTCAACAGTTTAATATGGTCAGTAGGTTGAAACAAGAGTATTATATCAATATTAAATTTATTGATTTTGATCAGTGAACTATAGTTATGTAAAATAATGCCCTTGTTCTGAGGAAATACACACTGAAATATGTAGGATAAAACATTGATGTCTTTAATTTACTCTCAGATTAAGGCAGTTAACTCTCAAATAATTCATAGTAAAAGTATGCCTGAGATGGTGCATAGAGTGAGCATAAAATGATTACATAAATGAGACAAAATGTTAACAATTAGTGAATCTAAGTGAAGGGTGTGTGTTTTTGTAATATTCTTGCAAACTCTTATGAGTTGAAAATTATATTTAAAAAATTTAAGAGACAGCCCAGCCAGTGTGGCTCACTGGTTGAGCGTTGACCCATGCACCAGGAGGTCTCCAGTTTGATTCCCAGTCAGGGCACATGCCCAGGTTGTGGGCCCAATCCCCAGTGGGAGGCATGCAGGAGGCGGCCAATAAATGTTCTTTCTCATCGATGTTTCTATCTCTCTCCCTCTCCCTTCCTCTCTCTCTCTGAAATCAATAAAGAAAAAATATTTTAAAAAATTAAAGACAAATTTATAGCAAAAAAAATTTAAATAGTATTACTTAAGAAATAATCATAGTAATTAAGGTAATATTTTGTATTTGTATATTAATTAGCCATGAATAAAGCTTCCACATATGTTAATTTATTTGACCTTATCATTGGAACAAATCTAAGATTGTACATATCTTTATTGCCATATTAAAGATGAAGAAACTTGGAAACAGGACTACTTCGATCCATTTGTTTCAAAGACTATGATTTGTAGTCTTTTCTGGGGTAACTAGACCACACACTGTGCAAATTGCCCTCATTTATGTCATGAAGGCAAGCCTGTGGTTTGTCCTGTGCTCACTAACTGGCTGTCAATCTGTAAGAATTCGGGTGGTTGCAGAGCACTAGGCAGCTCTATAATTTAGGATCAATCTTCTAAGCTGTCTTGTCTCTTTTCATAGCACGTTATTGGTTTTTATTCCAAAGCTGTGCTAGCTTTTCTAGGCGTGATCAATGGTGCAGGTGCACGGTTTCGGGAAAGAAACAACTGGAAACCCTATTGGTTATGTTGCATCCCAGACAGAAAGGGGGTGGAGGGACCAAGTTAGACAAGTAGAATTGAGAAAATCTTTAGGGAAATAAATTTTATATTCATGCTTTCAAGAATTACATCAAACAGTACATATTTTATTTGAAAATGTATAGGTGTTCTTTGGGGAGAGAAGACAAGAACAAAAGGAGTGTCTAGACATTCATATTTCCCGAATTCTTATTTCATGAGAATATGAGACTTATCTTCTGAATTTAGAATATTTTTCTGTATTTAAAATTACTTAATCTCTTATTTTTGTGTGTGTGAGGGCAGAAAATGTTAGAGAATCAAGTTCTCTAAGTTAATACTTTTTTAAAAAAAGGTTATTGCATTCTATTTAGTAGTAGTCTCCAAAGCTGAAAGCAACTCAGTGGGTATACAAAATGATCCACTGAGTTCTGGGTAAAAATAAATAAATAGCTAGATAGCAGCTAGCTAGCTAGCTAGATAGATAGACAGATAGATAGACAGATAGATAGACAGATAGATAGATAGATAGAGTTTGTTTTTCCATAATAGGTTAATACAATAGCACAGGAGTACTGGTATATGAATTATCTATTAATGTAATATAATATAATATATTTATTTATTTATATTAATAAATATACATATATTGAGGATACTTGGTCAAATATTTTTAAACAAATAATGTGTTCACAAAAGTTGTTTGGAGACCAACAACTTTAGTGTTCCTAAGTAGTGTTTACTACATATTAAGGGGAAATAAAAGACACTAAAACTTAAATGTTAAATATGTAAGTCTAAATGTTATATACGATTAGGTGATTCATTCTTTTATTGAGCAAGCGTACATTGACTCATATAGAAGCAGCAAAATGTGGTAGCTAAAAGCACTATATTCTGGAGTCAGACTACCTGGGTCCAATTACAGACTCTGCCACTTGGAAACTGTCTTCTTGGACAAGCTTCTTAACCTCTGCAGACCTCAATTTCCTCATCTGTAAAATGGGAATAATGACTGAACCTATCTCACAGGGTTCTTGTGGTGATTAACAGGGCAAATGCGTGTTGAACACATAAAGATGCTTGGTACACTGTTGGCATTCAGTAGATTCTGATTGTTGTCATTCATAGGATCAATCTAACAAATATTTACTGCGTGTCTAGTATAATCCAAGTACTGTGAAACACGGGGTTACGTGGTTGTCACCTGCAGGGTCCTGCATTAAGCTCCAGTGGGAACAAACGGATGATTCAGAAAGATTCAGCCTCAGCATGTGTATTTGTCATCTATTGTTGGGTGACTTAAGGGATTCAGACAGGGTTCCCCCAGCATGTGCTACTTTGGCAAGTGGATTATCATGAGATGAAGGCAATCGAGAACCCTGTGGGTTCAGAAGAAATTTCTGCTCCTCCTTTGATCACCTATAACAATCTAACCTATGGGGCTTTCCCCATGATGAGTTATTGCCAGAAATAACATTTTATAACCTGTTTATTGGGCAGGGTGAATTTCTAATTGCTGGACATCCACTAATCTTACTGCTCGGCAAATGACCTTCCTCCCCTCTTGAAGTCCCAAGGCACCTTACCTCATTCCTTAGCTCAGAATGCCATATGTACCTCATCTTCCCTTCCTGTCTCTGAACCTCTAGAGTGTGTGTAGTCTCTGCTTCTCTTATGTATATGAGGTTCCTGTGTATACATATGTAATTAAATTTAGTTATTTTCTCTTGTTAAACTGTCTCACATAACTTTGATTATTAGACTAGCCCCAAACCTAGAAGGGCAGAGGAAAATGCCTTCCTCCTACAGGCTTAGATTATAAACATTTATTTTTCTCGCAGTTTCTGTGGTCAGAAATTGTGGCTTAGCTGGGTGCTACCTTGAAGTTTCTCATTCCTACTTTTTTATACATAATGAATTGTAAAAAACATGCGGTGAATTCTACTAATTAATACTCTCCTGTTCTTTCTTAATAATGAAATAGTAATACATTTTACCTCTGTGACTCAGGTAATAATTCTGGTTCTGTTGGAAATTTTACTGTGTGGTTCGTATTGTTCTGGTTCCACATAATTCTGTTTAAACTTGAATGGCTGTTTCTTGCCTCAAGGCCTTTATAACTGATCAGATATATATATATTTATTTGCCTATTTATTTTGGTAATAGCTGAATACGGTTAAGTCTCATTTCTCTTTGGCTTTAGTGTTGTTTCTGTATTTATGTTCTCTCTGAGGTCCTGTCCCCAGTGAAGGAATTCCCTCCGTGGGGTCACCAACTGCATTCTTTTTACTATAATGGTAAATATTCTTATTCTTTGTATTCTCTTTTTTAGTATAATGGTAATTTCCTATTTTGAATCTGAGATGGAAAAAGGCCTTTGTTACTGTCCTAAACTCTCCTAGATTTTACTGATGGCATTGATTTTGTATTCATTTGAGGAGTCTTCTTGGAATGTTATATTGGAAAATTTGAAGAGTACTTGCAATTTGGGAAGAAGCTTTGTTTGGTTTCCTTGATTAATTTAACTGCATCATTATAAATGAGGTTTTCAGTTCCTTTGTTTCTTCAGTTAACAAAACAATAAGTAGTGAAGTATACTTTAGCCTTACATTTCGTACATAAACATTTTCTTTTATCCTCACCCGAGGACATTTTTTCATTTTTTGTTCAGATAGAGTGGGAGGGAGAGAGAGGAAGAGAGAGAGAGAGAAACATCGACATGAAAGGGACACATCGAGTGGCTGCCACCTGCACGACCAACCAGGGCCGGGGACAAACTGCAACCGCAGGCCGACGCTCTAACCGCTGAGCCAAACCGGCCAGGGCCGTACATAAACATTTTAGTGCATGCGTTGCAGATTAAATTGGAATTATTCATAATCACATTGCTAAGTCATATTCTCTCATACTTTGTACAATGAAACTTCATTGTTATTACCAAATTTATTTTCCACAGGAAATTAGAAATAACCATGGGAGCAGAGAATGAAGAGTTGTTTTCTCTTACTATGTAAAAGGAAAAAAAAAATAATGAGGTACCAGATCATGGCAAAGGGTAGAGTCTTGTGTCTAGCTGGGGGCCTCCCACCAAGTCACATCTATTCAGGAGGATTCTTTGAGTGTGGCCATTGAATGACCATTTACTAAACTGATTAATCTAATCACTAAAACTCCAAGCTCCTATTTCTACATCTTACTCAAAAGCATATGAAGACCGAACATTGATATCCATAAATAGATCTCATTTGTATAAATGTCAAAAAAATTTCTATTCCAAGCATAAGGAAAATAAAATACAAAAAGGAAAAAGGGATGCAACTCATCATGATTGTAAATGTCACTCAAATCGCTCCAACTTTGCTGGTAAACTTGTTTTTGTTGTTGTTGAATATGCCTTGAAATGCAATGAAAACCTTCAATAATAGACTCCATTTTGAAATTCTATATTATTTGTGTCTTCCCTTTCTCTTAGTTTTTTCTCTTTTGTAGAAATACACAGTCATACACATGTTTATAACCTCTGACTTTGGCCAAAAAGTATAAGATAATCTCTATCTATAATGCAAATATGTAGGTTATATTTAGATATACAGTTATACAGATAAAATGATCTGTATGCAGACTTATTCACCATATAATTTCTTTAAATAGAGTGGTGCTTTTGGTTATTTTATATATTATTAAATTTAAAAAGTACATAACACCTTCATAAACCAGGTTAATATAATATTCAGAATAAAATAAAATATAATCACTAAACCAGCTTTGGTAATCATTCACAGAGTAAAACAATTCTATATTTAGATCATACTTTGTAAATAAATCTTATATTAATGGGATATAACATGTACTTCAATGTGCTATAGCAAACTCGACTGATCCTGTGACAGGTGTAAAATTTAGTGTTATTTCATTTTCATAAAAATTTTATCATGAAAATTTTTAATATGTAAACAAGTAAAAAGAGAATAGAACAATAAAGTTACAGGTACCCATCACCCAGCTTTAAAAATTCACCAATTTAGGGGCTTTCTGTTCTTCTTCTACACCCCATCTAAGTAGATCATTTTGAAGCAAATCCCAGATATAATTTTACTTCATTTGTAAATATTTTAGTATTTATATTTTATTTATTTTTATTTTATTTTTTTGGTACGTGCCCCTAGCAGGAACCGAACCCGGGACTCTCTGGTCCGCAGGCCAACGCTCCAACCGCTGAGCCAAACCGGCCAGGGCAGTATTTATATTTTAATAAAATTATTTTCTTAATAATACCTCTAATACTTTTATTCCACTGCAAAATTTTTAAGCTAATTGTTTAATATCACTTTTTTTGGCTTAACTGTTAGTTTCATTGAATCAAAATCATGAAAACAGGTAGGTCCACACATTATATTTGTTTGAGAGATATTTTGTTTTTTTTATTTTATAGATCCTGGCCCTTGCATTATTCACTGTGATTTATTTTCTAAAAAGCTGGTTATTTGTTGTATAGAGTTTTTCACAGTATGGCTATTGCTGCTTCCATTCTCATGATGTCATTTAAAATACTCACCTGAGCTCTGTGTTCCTTGTAAATCGATAGTTTACAGATCCTGAATATTGATGTAGTTGGAGGCTGATTTCACAAGAACACTTCATAGGCGCTCCATGCATGTCCAACAAGAGATACATAATGCATGTTTCTCTCTCTCAATTTCTTTCTCCCTCTCTTTCTTTTTAATGTACGTTTCTGTGTATTGCCTAGATTTATTATTTCACTGGGGCACTACAAAATTTTGTGATATTTTAATTCTATCATTCCTTCTTCATGTTTGAGCTAGAATACTTCTACAAAGAGAAAATTTCCCTGTGGTACAGTTTTTATAGGAAAGTCAGGATAAATGCTTAATTATTTCTTCTATTTACCCATTTTCAGACTGATGAGTTGGTTCTCTAGCAACCTCATATGGTCCCCAACAGATTTATATTTTAGTAAAATTACATACTCAGGGATTGTTTTATTTTTTTGAATATGTAAAACTCATTCAAATTTAGTTATTTAGGGTAAAGAAAACTATTAAACTAAGGCCATACCAACTGTTGAAAAATATAATTAAAAAAATTAAAATAATAGAGGAAGATTTGCCCAAAATGTTAAAAGTGTAATTTGTGTTTAATGGTAGATATTTCTGCCTGGCTGCTTTGGCTCAGTGGATTGAGCATTGTCCCATGGACTGAGAGATCCTGGTTCGATTCCTGGTCAGGGCACATGCCTGGGTTGTGGGTTCCATTACCAGTAGGGGGTGGGCAGGAAGCAGCCAATCGATATATCTCTTTCAGCCTGATGTTTCTATCTCTCCCTTCCTCTCTCTAAAAAAATAATAATAATAAGAGCAGACATTTCCTGGTTTTTAGAATGCTAACTACTGAAAAATGGACAATAAATAAAATAAAACAATATAATTCCACTAAATTTCATTCCTAAAAATCTATAATATATTGTCTGCTTACTATGTGTCAGTGTTTATTCCAAACACTTTGCATAATTTACTGTTAAGAATTCTCACACTATTACCACCATTTGACCTTTAATAATATCTAGACTTGTTAGAAAGGCAGAGTAACACTTAGCATTGTAGTTATGCCCTGTTTAACCTTAGGGCCCTAAAATCCCTAGGGGATCTGTGATAAGCTCTAGGAGGTTCACCATCCTTCTGAACTTGCCTATCCGCTTGTACATTTTTCTGCAGGAACTCTGCACAGCTTTAACCAAATTTTGAAAAGAAATCATAATCTCCTACCTTCCCCCAAAAGTCAGCAATCAATACACTATCTATTGATCGCTGAGAGGATGATAAATACATTGAAAATTGAGAATCTGGTTATTTTTATTTGCATAAACATTACATACATCTACTTTATATTAGAGACACTATCTAGCTATCTTTCTTTAGGTATATATATATTTCAATATACATAACTTTATATCTAAAAACTGATAGAATCTCAAATATATTCCATCCTAAGTTTGAATATGTTATTCATGTAAGACAGTCACAAAAAATCATGTTTCATTCAAATATAAATATGTCTAAAACTATTTCAGAAAGCAAGGATCTTTAAGGAAAATACCACCACCACTAAATAAAATATAAAAATTGTGAGTAAATGCCATTCATTTAAACGTATGCACAAGGCAAGAATACCAGGAATGAACCTGACTGATGTCTTCCCCATCCCTAATAATAAATTTTGTAATAATTGTAGACACACAAGACTGACAATGATTTTCTTGAATAATTTTCTACATTACTCATATCTATTTTAGTTCATTTCAGAACTATTATTGGTGCAATCTGAACTGTTTTTCAATGGATTAGCCCTTTTTTAGGATAACTCTATGTTCTTTATTCTAGACTACCTCTAATTGTTAGAATGAAATCACAAGATTAAATACTTGCTAATAATAAAATTTCAAAGATATATTCAACTTATTGATAGTTTTAATACTGTATTCTAATCACAGATCATTCTTTTTATTAAAAACAAAACCTTTTTGCTCTAATGGGTATTCTATTTTACTTATGCTTTATTTTTTCATCACTGTGTTCATGAAATGAAATGCTGCAGGGGACAGATGAACAATATTCTAATGAAAGATACTGTTGACTATAAGCTAATTAGAATAAGCAACATTTTAAGCATTGTACAGGAACTATGAAATATAAATTACTGGAATTAAAGATGGTGTGCTGGCTGAAATTTTAACAGGCTATATACAACATTTTACACTGAATTGAAGATAATACAGGTTGCATTTGTTTCAATACAATTTAATTTAATATTTTAAATTCTCTAATTTACTGTCAAAGACCACACTTGGCAGAGTCAATATTTAGATCCAAGAAGAAATAGATACTAGGTCCTTGCTAAGAGTGAAGGGTACCCAGTGCAAATGAATTAATTTTTATTTCTCTGAATTTGTGTAAACAAGATAACTGTGAAGAAACCTTTTGTGTTTTATCTTGAGAATGCATTTCTGGAATGTATTAAGACTTAGGCTGGAAGGTTTACTTGAACCCTTGGGAAAATAGGAACAGGGCCCCGAGGCTTGTCGGGACCCTGCTCTGTGACATCAGACACTGGCTCCAGGGAAGAGAAAGATGTTTCCCACAAAACCATAGGGAGGGTATATTGGTCTGAAGCTCAAGTCAAAAGGCTTTAACTGAATTTTAAAGCAGAATGAAACCTTTCACATGAAACAGCAAACTCAGACCCATAGAAAGGCAGAACAGAAGTGGTTGGTAGTAATGTTTAAATTCTCGAGTTTGTAGGGCATGAAGGAACTAGACATTGGGTTCAGAACTTTTATGCCAAAATATAGAATACGGGACACACAAATTAGAATTTTTACGCAATACATGGAAATTCGTAATTAATGAGTGATAAAACAAATATCCACATAATGGAAAATTATTTGGCCATAACAAGGAAAGAAGTACTGATACATGCCACCACAAGAATGAAACTTGAAAGAAATTAGTCACAAAAGACAACATATCATATTATTCTATGTATATATTTATTACATTATTTCATTTACATGCCATGCCATTAATAGAGAAGTCAATAGAATTAGAAAGTAAATTAGTGGTTGCAATTCCCTGCCCCTGCTCCTACAATGTTGGTTTTTCATCCTAAGTGATCTCATAGCCTCTATATTTACCTCTACTGTGAGTTTTCTATACGGTGCTAAAAAAGCCTTTATTCTCTAAGCAAATAGAATACTGAGACTCTTTCACATTATGATGATGAATCTCTAGTGTTTAGAACCATTTAGTCATTTAATGTATAATTTTGGGTAGCTACTATATGCCAGGCAGTAGGGACACCAAACAAGATCTCTGACCTGTAGAATTTATATAGATACAAAGTAAGTTATCAATAAATATTTGTTTGATAAATGAATTAATAGATTTGAAAATTTTATTTTAAAATAACTGACAATTCATAAAAGAGCGGCTACATTTAAAATAAAATGCTAAATGGAAGTAAACACTTCGCTTTTTTAATTTCTACCCATCAGGAATGATCAGATTCAATAATAATTTCGACCAATACACGGATGTCAACTCTCTTACTAATTGTATTCCATCACTTGGTATTAAAAGCATCATTCTAGTATCAATTAATTCTATTCACAAATAGTGACAAGAAGCATTTAAGCCATTAAAATGAACATGATATCCCAGAGGAAAAATTAAAATCTACTTGGATTATCTGCATAATTAAACTTATATCACTTCTAAAATAAGAAAACATATAGAGGGTGCATTCAATGCTTAGTCCTAAAGTAATCTGGAGGTAGTTAGGGACTCATAAATATTCTATTAAAATTAATTATAGCACTAACTGATTTAATGCAATATGAAGAATCAAATTATTTCATTATTTACCATGCGTAATGATTCCTCTCACCTACAGTGAGTGCAGCCAGCACACATACCCAGTCTACTAAATGCATTTTGTTCAACTCTGAGGTACTCATAATTAGCCATCTCCTATACAGCAAAATAAATCAGCATACTTGAATTATCACATTTATTGTTTTGTAATCTTCTGCTAAGATTGGCAATTGCATTACATAAACTACATGGCTCTTCAAAATCTACAATCTATGATTCTATGAATTCAGTTAAGCTACTTTAACTTTTATGTCTTCACATTTTAGAATTACATATTTTTTTAATTTTAAATTTTAATTGAATGTATTGGGTTGATATTGATTAATACAATTATATAGGTTCCAGGGTACAATTCTATAATACATCATCTGTATGTTGTATTGTGTGTCCAGCACCTCAAGTCAAGTTTGCCTCCACCACCATTAGACTCCCCTTCACCCTCCTTCTACCTTCCCCTTCTACCTTTCCCTCTGGTAATCATCATACTGTTGCTTATAAGGTTTTGTTTTTGTTGTTGTTGTTGTTTTTGCTTAATCCTTTTACCTTTTTCACCCAGCCCCACTACCCCCTCCCCTCTGACAGCTGTCAGTCTATTCTCTACAGAATTACATATTTTTTAGAATAGTATTTTTACCACTTTCTTCTGGAGACCATTAATATCCTACAAAATATTTTCAAAAATAATTTGTGTTGGGAGAAAGAGAAAAAACAAAAATTTAAATATTAGATTAAAAAAATTATAGTCCATTTATTGAATATATTTTCAGATTCTTATTATCCTGAAATATTACTGATTCTTAAGAAGAGGAGAACATAATATCTAATTTCTATTCAACTTTAGGATCCTTTTTCCCCAAACATACCACAGGTTTTTCACAAAACTCAATTAACTACACTGCTTAATTATCTACAAACTTTCTATGTAAAAAATATTGAACATAAATTTCTTATAATATTCATTCACTTTAGACTATAATAAATTTGAGCTTCAGTAGATATGGTTTTGTGATTTAGACCAGAAGTCATCCAAATTTTTCTGTGAAGGCAGATAGTAAATATTTTTGTGTGACGGGTTCTCTGGTACAATTACTCAACTCACTTGTATCATGAAAGCTGTCAGAGGCATTAAGTAAATAAGGGTACGGTTATGTTCAAATAAGTCTAAGACTTATTTTCAAAAGCAAGAAATGGGTTGTAGTTTGTCAATCTCTGTTTTATACAGTGAAATTGATTTCACAATAAAAGAGAAGTTCAGAGCTGTTATGAGAAACCACATTAAACAATATGCTGATGGCTAGGGATACATTAATTTGGGTTGTATTTAATTCACATTTCTGGGCTTAAGATATCTTTTTAAATATATCAATCTTAATTTTGTAGTGTTTTGATCAAAGAGTAATACTTTCTTCTTTTTTTTTTTTTCTTTATTGATTTTAGAGAGAGAAGAAGTGAGAGGGAGAGAGAGAGATAGAAACATCAATGATGGAGATCATCATTTGGCCTCCTCCTGCACACCCCCTACTGGGGATCAGGCCATGACCTGGGCATGGTCTGACCAGCAATTGAGCCGGTGACCTCTTGGTGCATGGGTCGAGGCTCAACCACTGAGTCACATCAGCTGGGCAAGAATAATACTTTCTTATAAACATGGATGGCTCTGTTGTTGGGCTATTATTTGTTTCAGAATTTAATAAGGAACAGATGGCAACGTCCTATGTTAACTGTTAATGTAGTCTAAGTTTGATGTACACTCGTTATATGAATTCCCATTATGTTCGCAAAACATTTTAATTTTTGAAAAAGAGTTCCGTCTACATGTATTTATTTCACAAGCATGAGGATTTTTGCCTTAGATCACCTGGCGTTTATTTACTCTTCAAACTGTTCAATTTTTGAAGTATGAAATAATGTCATAGAGTTTCATGAACCATTTGAAAAGATTTCTTCACGTTGATATCATTTATTTATCTATTTTTATCTAGGACTACTGCCTTGAAACATTTTCAGCTTTGATCCAAACAGCATGCTTTTATCCTGGAAGGTGGAAAAATATAATAGTACTTCAGTTTTCGAAGGTGCTCCCCTCCTATGGTACCAACATCCTAATTTAAGAGCTTCCACTGAAAGCCGTTAAGATTCTATATGAAAGATAGGACAAGACACAGCAGTTAGCCCAACAGAAGGGCAAGGGAGCAGTGTGGGACTAAGTGGGTTAATAGGAAAACTAGGGCACTGAGGATCATCCTTCAAAACAGAGCAGTCTCATCGCGCTGAGCGGTGGTATCAGAATTCTGACAATGGGGCTGTTGCTTGTCTCACTGCCCCAAATCTGCTGTCATCTGTTGTTCCAAAATGATACATCTCTCGCGGAAATTTACACTCTGCTATTCTTTGAACCTTATTCACACTGAAGTCACAAATCAATTACCTTCTAGAATAAAAAATCATTTCTAGCTATTTAAATGAGACCATTTATATTTTGGGGAGTTCTTATTTAAGAGAACTGAGACCCTATACTACTTCCAGCTCTAGAATGTTATCCTTATAGACTTCTGGCAAATGTACTAAGAAATTTAAAAATATTTTGTATTAAATAGAGCACTTATATACAATGATTAAACTAGTTATTAAAAATTAGTAAATTTCTTTATTTTAGGAGATGGTTAAGTGTAAAGATTCAAATACTTGAGAATTTATCAAATACAGAAAATATTTTTAGAAAATTTAAGAAATGATAAATTTATTTGTTACTAAATTTATTTATAAGGGAGAAATAGATCTTGTATCAGTCTGCCTTTCTATCTCCAAATAAAATTGGAATTTTCAAATAGAACTAAAATAATTGTTTGCACTGAAAACAATTATAAACATATTAAGTTTTAAATCACTACCAGGGGAAAAACCTCATCACCAAAATTATGTTAAAAATGCATAAGAAAAAAATTATTTTACCTCTAATTATAATAAGCATATAATAACAGATACTAAATTATATTGGCCTATAGTATAAGATGCTGACAAAGTACTTCAATTCTGCAATAAAATATATTTTTAAGTTGCTTAGTATAAAATCTATTGGTTATTTTAACATTAAATACAATTTTAAAAATGAGATACATTAATATGACTAATGCCTTACGTGGTAAAATGTAACTTTTATTAATTCTCCAACATCTGTTTCCTCTCAAAAATTAGAAATATCTACATAGAGAAATTTTAAGATTTACAAATCAACATCGCTTAAAATTTCATAATTTAATAATATTAATATCTTATTATATTCAGTTTCCTGATACAGTGATGCTATACTCTGTAAAATAGAAAGCATGGTAAGCAAAGAACATAATTAAATCAGGTCTAAATGACCATAGGCAATATGCATCCAGCAGTTTCATAAAACATGTATAGCTTTACATAAAAATCTATAGTATGTTGTTAAATATGGTATGATTTCTGAATATCTGGAGAAGGGGCTGACCTCTATAATACAGGATGAATGCACTATGAAAGAACCTAAGTATCCTTTTTGTTTCCATTTTCAAGAGCCTAAAGAGTTGGTAGATAGAGATGATGTTGCAGGTATTGTGCACAGGGGTATCAGCAAGTAATTTAACATGTTTTGTGATGTGACATATTTGCAGGAAAAATAAAAAAGGAAAAATGAGACCTAAATGAAAAAAAAAAAAACCAGTAAGGTAAATAAATATCTTATTGAATCCTAGCACTGAGAAGTGTCAAGCTAGAGAGAGGTCTCTGCTGCTGTGGTTCTTACATGGTGGAGAAAAGGGGAAATGCATATCAGAAACACATGAGCATACTTTTCAAAATTATACACGCCAGGGCCACTCTGTGGGGTGGATGAGGAGTATGGTGATGGAAGAATAAAAAAGGACATGGATGCAGTAATTTTAAAAAACCTTTCCAGGTAAACATATATAACTTTGCATGCACAGGGTGAAACTCACCAAGGCCAGGTAAAGAAACAGTACCGAGAAACACAACGTGAAGGACTACTGCTATTCACAAATAAACGGACTGCCTGCGGTAAAAGGCACACATATTTTAAATAAATACCACCCCCATCCAAATGTACAGCCCTGTGACAGTCACAAGGTTCAGCCCCTAATCAAAAATACTTCAAATGTGAGGAAGCACAAATATCTCACACATGACCAGGAGATAAATAAGATAATAGAAACAAACTCCAAAATGAGAAAGGTGATAAAATTAATGGTGATGGAAAGAGACTTGACTTGAGGTAGTGAACACACAATACAATATACAGATGACATATTATAGAACTGTACACCTGTAACCTATATAATTTTATTAACTAATGTCACCCCAATAAATTCAATAAAAAGTAAAAAAATAAAAAAGATGACAAATTAGTTGTCCAAAGGACAGCAGGGTGAAAAAAGAAAGGCTGAAAGAAAAGAACAAAGACTCAGTGACCTGGGAAACAATAGCAAGCTATCTAACATCTGTAAATCGGAGTCTCAGTGTTTTGAAGTGGGGGAGGAGGAAAATATTTGAATTTAAAAACTGGTAGAAATATGTCCAGATGTGATGAGAAATAACAATCTACAAATCCAAAAAACTTAACTTATACCTATTCTTAGGCATATCATAAGCCAAACTGCTTAAAATCAATGGTAAATAAAAACTCTTAAAAGCTCTCTGAGGAAAAAATAAACATTACACATACAGAAAACAAACACAATGACTTACCAGAAACAAGGTGAACCACAAGTCTATATAGAACTGCACCATTGAAGAGATGAAAGACAGCAGGGAAAAAGGCACTGTAGTAAAAACATCCTTTAAAAGGAAGGAAAAATAAAGCAAGAAGAAAAAAAAAAAAGGTACTAGTAGATTTATGCTTGTAAGAAGTGTTAAAACACATCCTTAGGCTGAAGGAAAAGGTTACTATGTTGAAACTAAGATCCACCAAAAAAAAAAAAGGAATGAGGAAAACTAGACGTGATAAATATATGGATTGTATATAAAGTACTTCTTCTTTTCCAATATTTTTGAAAGCTAGATGGTTAGGTAAAAGAAGAAGAATAGCCCTGGCTAGTTTGGCTCGGCGGCTAGAGCGTCGGCCTGCGGTCCAGAGAGACCCGGGTTCGGTTCCCGCTAAGGGCATGTGCCCTGGCCCTGGTTGGGTCGTGCGAGAGGCAGCTGCTGGATGTGTCCCTTTCACATCAATGTCTCTCTCTCTCTCTCTCTCTCTCTCTCTCTCTCTCTCTCCCCCTCCCACTTTGTCTGAACAAAAAATGGAAAAATGTCCTCGGGTGAGGAAAAAAAAAAAAAAAAGAAGAAGAATGTATTGCCTGGTCTATAGCAATTGTAGAATTAAGTATTTTATAATAGCACAAAGGACGGGAGGGGAAAATGAAAGTATATTGTAAAGTTCTTACACTGTATATGAAGTGGCTCAGTTTTACTTAAATGCAGACTGAAATAAGTTAAAATATACAGAACAAACTAGAGAGTAACCACTGGGGTGGGGAAGAGAGCAAGAAAAAATGTATAGCTAATAAGTTTTTAAAAAGGAGATAAAATAAACACTAAAAACAATAATTAAATAATATAAAAGAGAACAAAAAACAAATGGAAAAAATTGAAAACAGAAATATGATAATTGTGCACCAAACATATCAGTATTTAAATAAAATATAAACTAAAACAACATATAAATAAAATGTTAGAGGGGATAAGGAAGCAGAACACACTCTATATTATCTAAAACACACTTAAGATATAAAGACAGATTCGTTAAAAGTAAAAACATGGAAAAAGCTGGGGTGGCTATACTGGTATTAGACAAAGTAAGCTTCAGGACAAGAAATACTAACAGGAGTATGAAAAAGGATATTTTATAATGATAAAAAGGGTAATTTACCAAGAAAATATAACAGCCATGAATATGTACAGACACAATAACAGAGCTTTGAATTTATGATGCTGAAAAAAATTAAAGAATATATAAATAAATGATTTGCCAGGTTGATGAGTTGGCAGACACAACATTGTTAAAATTTCACTTCTCCCCAAATTACTTTATACATTTCACACAATCTTTTTTTTTTTTAAATTTTTTCTTTATTGATTTTTAAAGAGAGAGGAAGGGAGAGGGAGAGAGAGATAGAAACATCGATGAAAGAGAACATCGACTGGCTGCCTCCTGCATGCCCCCCACTGGGGATCGGGCCCACAACCTGGGCATGTGCCCTGACCGGGAATCGAACTGGTGACCTCTTGGTGCATAGTTCAATGCTCAACCACTGAGCCACACCGGCTGAGCCATTTCACACAATCTTGATCAAAATTCTAATTGGCTCTGATGTAGAAATTGGCAAGTTTACTCTAAAAGTCATATTGCATTTCAAAAGGCATTAAAATCCAACATAATTTTGAAAGAGGAAAAGAAATTTGAAGTATTACTATTTCTTGATTTCAAGACTTATTACATAAAGCCAATATAATCTATAGTATTATATTGCTCTAAGAATCGACAAACAGATCACTAACAGAATGAAGTTCAGTTAATAGACTCAACTTTATACAATCAACTAATTTTTAACAATGCTGCCAAGGGGAATGAAGAAAGAAAAGAAAATCTTTCACCAAATACTGTTGGCCAGTTTGATGTCCACAAGTAAAAAACAAACAAATTTTAACTTATACTTATTGTGCCAACAAGCACATAAAAAGATTCTCAAATCACTGATTAGACCAAAATGTGAAGTTGATCAATTATATGGTGATAAATGGTAACTAGACTTATAGTCATGATCACTATGTAGTGTGTACAGATATCAAATTTTAATGCTGTACATCTGAAATATATCATCTTGTTTACCAATTCTGCCACAATGAAAAATCATTTTTGATGTTTTCCATTTTGTTATCTAGGAATAAAAAACAGACATTTATTTTCATATATTAAAAAAAGGAATTAAAAATTAAAACTATAATGAGAGACATATACTAGAGTATTAAAGTTAATAAAGACTGACAATATAGGTTTTAATGACCTGAATGGAGCAGGGGGACTCTCAGAAATGACTAGTGGGAGTATAATATGGTACAATTGCTTAGAAAGCAGATTGACATTGTCTTATAAAGTTAAACATACACGTACTATATAACCAGCAATCCCACACCCAAGTATTTGCTAAGATAAATGAAAACCTATGGTTACAAAATGATTTTACGTGAACATTGATAGCAGCTTGATTAATAATAGCTCCAAACTGGAAATAATAAAAATGTTAATCATCAAAAGAATGAATGAGCAAGCTATGGTATGTTGCATATGCTCAGCAATGATCAAAAACAATTTCATGCTATACACATCAACAATAATGAATTTAAAAAACACACTGTGCAAAAGAGGCCAGGCACGAAAATTATATATATATATATATATATATATATATATATATATATATATATAAATCCATTTATATGACATTCTAGACTGGACAAAATAAATCTGTAGTGTTGGAAATTTGATCAGCAGTTTCCTGGACAGGTAGTGGTGGGATGGACAAGAAAGGAACATGAGAGAACTTCTGGAGTGATGAAATTGTTTTTTATGTCTTGTTTGCGGTGGTGGTTACACAGTTGTTTACATTTGCCAAAGCTCAACAAATTTTACATTGAAAATGGATGCACTTTATCATATATAAATTATATCCCAATAAAGCTGATTAGACAAGAAATAGGAGATAGGGTAATCCTAGCTGTCGTTTATTCCATGTGAAACATTTCAGATGACATTGGTTGATTGCATGTTCAATTTGAGCCAAGTCGTTACCAAATAGATCGCTAACAGAATGAAATTCAGTTGAAAAGATTTCTCATTGTGAGGCTGCCTGAATAGAAATTCAGTAACTGCAGGACAAAAGTTAGTATTGCCACTGTCTGACCGCAAGTATAATATGATGTCCAGTTCTATGTGCCATATTTTAAGAAGGCATTTCACTTTACAATGATGACGCTCTTGATGAAGAAGGTCAGAGATAATGTTCAAGACAGCTGAAATTACTTTTAGCTTGGAAAATAGAAAACTTGGATCTTGTACCTGTCCTAGAATACTTGAAGGTTAATGTGGCAGAGACTGTTTGATGCTACATCAATTTTTCCCCACCCTTTTTTTTTTTTTTTTAACAGAATCTCAATTTCATTGGGTATGGCAATGTTCCCAGGTATAAAAATTATTTTTCTCAAACACCATGTTAACTAAGGCCAATGAGATTTAAGCAAAATTGTTTGGAAGGACTTCACAGAAAAAAACCTTCGAATATCAAGAAAACTTGGTAGATATGTCTTTTCCTCCCTCCAAATGGAATAATGAGTTAAAAGCTATAGCTTCAGGCTCCATCAGCTACTATGAGGAAAAGGCAGAGACTTCAGGTCTAATGTCTGAGACACTGAATTAATTCCACGCCTTATATCAGACTTCTCACTTTGTGAGAATAATTTCCTATTTGGACAATACACTGTGGATGGCTTTTTTGTTCTATGCCGAAAACACACAACCCCGGATACCAGGTAGATATATTTACTTTGACTTCAGAGGCATGGCGTGAGTGAGTGAGTTACAGATAAATAGGTATTTGGTCAATATAAGGAAAAACTTAACAATGGAGCTCTACAGCCACGGCTTGGGCTTGCTGACACTGTAGTGACCTCTTCGGTGCTGTGGTCGTGAAGCAGAGTCTGCAGGGCGACATGTCAGCCATGGTAAACGAGGTCTGCTTACACAGCAGTGGATAAGAAATGATGCGAGCTAATTCCTAAGGCTTATTCCTTTAAACTCTAAGATACTATGGCTGAGCTTTTTTCAGACTAATTGCATTTGCCTATTTTATGTTGTAACAGGGATCTGGCCTAAGGAAGTAAAACTATTTTATCTCAGTATGGTAATATTTCCTCTAAAAATTATTAGGAAACTAGAAGTAATATTTTTGTGGATGTGGATTTCTAAAGGTCACATAGAACTCCCAGGTATTACAGACTCTGAAAGATGAATGATAGCCATTTCAGTGGTTATCCCATCATTTTCAAAGGACTTGTGCAGCACACAGAATGGTGTCTAAATAATATTATCCATAATATCAGATGATAGTCCCTTCGGAATTCTAAATTTAGCATGGTACGAAGCATGACAAATGAAGGGGAATTTTTAAAATGAAGCTAAATGCAGAAAAAGTAAGAAGTGGATTGTCCCAAATGACTACTTATTATCATTTGAAATTTTGCTAATATTGTCTAAGCCAAATCATCCCTTGGAATATTTCATGCCCCATTTTTCAAACGACCCTTCACCTTGAAACAGCAAATATGGCCCAGTGAGTCTCATTTTAATCAAGTCTTGTCAGACATTTCAGTGGCTCTCGACCTTACACTATTATGACATTCCGGGCCGGAGAGCAAGGGTTCTCTCCTTGATTTCAGTTGAAAGCAAAGAGGTTCACAGACGCTGTCAGCCTTTCTCCTTTATGTACTGAACGCTGCCTGAACTTGTCAATTTGCTGGCACTGGGTTTTTATTGAAATAATGGAAGAAAAAAATGTTATTACAGCATTCACACCTTTAAATTGTGTTTCTTTGGTAATAGGGTAGAAATGTCATGGGACCACAGAATGTGGAGATTGAAAGAGCATTTGGATATCATTAAGTCCAGTACCCCATTCCACTTCCGAGGAATGCTGGCGAGGACCTCGCAGAGCCTCGCATACAGGGCAGATTTGCAAACAGCATGTGCAACCTCAGGGCCACTGGTCAACGTGCAAAGAGATTAAGTTATTTTTTTATATATATATAACGTTGTCTTATTTAGTGGCAATAATTGTAAATTCTGGTCCTTTTTTGTAACCCTCAGAGCGTAAGATTAGAAGCAGCAGTAGTTAATAATGAGAATTTCAATTTTATGTCGAGTTCTATGGTTCACAAATAGGTTTATAAAACAAGTTTCTAATATTTCATTTTCTTGTATTGGATGTTTTAAAAGAAATAAAAACTAAAAACCACTTTATTAAACTTTTATATTTAAAATCTCAGGTAAGAACAATGGAAGATTTCTCCCCATCATCCTTGCTCTCCTACTAGTACAGTACCCAGGTAAATGACTCCCCAGAGAAACGGATAAATTCATATAATAATAAAACTTTTTTTTTTTTTTTTCATTTTGTTCAGGGCTCACCATGAACTATGTCAGAATAATCATCCATTTATCCTTTGTAGTCGGGCTTAACTTTATGCAGTGGCAACATGATTAGAAAAGTTGCTCTCAGATGACATGTGACAATATTACATTCAATCTGAGCAAGGAGCTTTGCAATTTCTCACCTGTGGTATCTGGATTAACCAGTTATTATTTTCGAGGTTAAGGAAAACTTTACGTTTACAGAACCCCATCCTTCAGAGACCAAGAGGTAGGATTTTGTTATCTCTTATGGAGGCTAAAGGATCAGTAAGTTATTTTTAAATGTTAGAACACAATCAGATAGAGGTTTTTGAAGGAAGTGGATAGGATTCCCTAACAATGCTCTCTAAATGCTTCTCTCTGATCCTCAGAAAGGTCTGAAATTTGCAACTCTCATTTAGCACACCTGTCAGGTAAAATATTTCCAGTGTAGCAGGTCCAGGCCCTTGGTTCTAGCCAAGAAAAGATATGTAGAGCTACTACTGTCCTTGCAAAGTGTACAAAGAACTAAACCAACACCATGTAGAGATTCAAGTTTATAAAATATAACCATTACAGTAGATCGCGAATTTCTTGGACATTTTACAAAATCATAATAAATTCCATTTAAAATACATCACAGCCTCACCCCTGATGTTACACATATCTTTATCTTTTATATCCCAGAAATAAGTAGACTTTCCCATTTCAAATGTTCTATCTCATCCACTCAGAAGTACACCCTTCTAGACCTGGTGTTCTGATTTTTGGACTAAGAAAGATAACTGTATAACCTGTTATTTTGACTTGATACAAACATTTGTTTCACAAAATCTAACTTTATATAAATTTATTGGGGTCAGGGATGGTTTATGTTGTGGATGATTTAATCTTGATAAACAAGAACTGGGAAGCACAAGATTTCTGTTCTGACTCGCCCTTGACTAGTGGTGTAGCCTAAGACAATTTACTAAACTCTGAATCAGGATGTTTCCCATACTGCAAAATGGGAATAATAATTCATTCTAAAAGTGTTTTTGCAAAAATTCACAAAAGTAATAAAATCATATAATCTGTAAGAATGCATGTCAATATTTATTTTATATTACAGTGCACCCTCACTTCACGTCACACACAGGGTCTTGAAAACTGCGAGTTAAGCAAAATGACGTGTAAGAAAACCAATTTTACCATAGGCTCATCGATATAATCAAGAGTTAAGTTCTTATGGCATAGTTCTGGTCACAAAAACATCACCAAACTTCTAAGCAGAGACCCAAAGCATTTCTAATAGTAAACACTGAAATACATGTGATTTACGCATACAGTTAAGAAAGGTCCATGAACACAGTAAGACAACGCTTTTCCAGCTTTCTCCAGTTCAGGATCACAGGTGGCCGAAGCCTGGCAGCTCAGGTCGCCAGGTGGGAACCAGCCTGACAGGATGCCCTTCCACCCAGTGCCCATCACACAGGGACAATTTAGATACACCAAGTCACCTAACATGTGTATCTTTGGATGTGGGAGGAAACCGGTACCCGGAGAAAAACCAGTCAGACACAGGGAGAACTTGCAAACAGCACTCAGTGGCCCTGGCTGGAAATTAACTTTTTTTCTCACCAACTTTATAATAAAATGACATTGAACCAAGTGACATTATTCAAAGATCTACTGTAATATGTAAAAGCAAATCCCCACAGTAACTCATCACTGAAATTAGCCCCCAAATACACCTTTCCTCATGTGTTCTAAACTAAAATCTAGAGCAATTTTTGCAAACATTCACTGCATAATTTTCAGACATACTTGCATTAAAAAATTCACTAAGTACTATTTCCCCTATGGCTGTGCACATTCTAATTATATTTTTGGTAATTATTTTTGGTAAATATTTTTCGTAATTATTTTTTAATATATAAGTCATCAGAAGGTCAGTAAGTATTGGAGGATTATCCACAATATAAATGAAACAAAGCTAACAAACATAAAAAGTGCACACACAAACCCCTCCTTCCCACAATTGCACTAAAAATAACTGGAAAAAAGACAATTATAACAAATATTATAGAAAAAAATCAGTATCTATTAAAAGACATAGCATATTTAAGAAAGGATATATCAGAGTTAAAAAAAAAAGGAAAAAACAGAGCTCTGGTTAATTAAAGATATAATAACAGAAACAAAAATTAAAAGAAACTTCAGGCATATTTTAGAAGTAGAAGCAAACAAACAGAGATGGATCATGGGAAAGGAAAGAGGAAACTCAGAGGTCAGTGTGGGTGATCAAATACCCAAAGGAAATGGGACCAAAGAAAATAAGGGGAAGGATTTAATCAAATAAATATTTAAGAACATGTCCCCAAACTGAAAGGCATATGTATCCAAACTGAAAACACTCACTGAGAGGTGTAAGAAAATGAATGAAAAAAAGATTTCTACCACTGCAGATCATCATATATAGAAAAAAATCCTAAAATGTTTTCTGAGGTAACAAGTGGCAAAATAGGTTATTCCATAAAAAGGATGAGTAATTATAATAGTACTGAGCCTTTTAATAGTAACACTGTAAATTAAAAAGTATTATAAATTTCTGAAGGAAAATTATTTCTAACCTAAAATTTTATACCTAGACAAATAGCACCCAAGTATATGGCTGCATACAGACATTTGAATATATACAATGCCTCAATACTCTTACCTTCTACCCACCATTTCTCAAATTCTACTGGAGAATATTTTCCTCTAAAATGAAGAAGTAAACAAGAAAGGGTAATACATGGGGCCCAGGAAGAGAAGCAAGGGGAGAGAGGCAAAAGGAATTCATAGGCTGTCTATAAAAATAATAATAATAAAGGCAAAAGAGCAAAAAGGTGCCATATGCCAAAAGCGTGTCTCCAGGAGAAAAGAACGAACTTGAGAGATCATGTAATATATCTGTACGTATTTAGAGATTTCACAGTAGAAGAGTTTGGGAAATAAGTTATGACAGGCACCTTAAAAACTAAACAAATGAAGAAACAAAGCAACTGAAAAGTCACACAAGAAATTCACGTAAAAAGATTATGCCACGTGGCTTATCAGTGGAAACAGAGCTAAATGATACAATCAAAATAATGTAAAGTGGTTCTCTAGGGAGTGGGCTGGGTGGTTCAGGAGACACAAGATGACAAATTTCTCATTCTCTTTTTCTTCCTCTCCCTCCTCCTTCACCACTCCCTTCCTTTCTGTTCCTAGGTTTTATAATTCTAACTCACTTTTAACTATGTACATCTATTAAGTCAATTAAAAATATAAATAAAAGACAAACTCATACAACATATAATTTAATGATATACCTCTCTTTCATATAATTTACTTGTTAACTTTTTGAGGATTCTAGCGCTGTATTTTGCACAGTAGTCATGCCAAAGGAACAGAGAATGATTACTGTATAACAGATATTGGTGAATATTTTCACTGCTAAGATATTAAGTAAAAGGCACATAGTATGTGCAAATAAATATTCCTTGACCTGATCAAATTGAATTAATAGTTTCATTACTTCTGTTTCCATTAGGCAGTTAATACATGGAAGGCATATAATGCATTTTATCACTCAGTAATTTTTACCTAATTAGACAAAGCATAATGAAGTGGTTTGTTGTTGTTTAAATTAAACTGGATAATCATGGCATATTTTTCTAAGATGGTCTTGGAAAAATCATTCATTCAAGTGGCTATTTGCCCTTGGCAAAACAATCAATCAATGTAGCATATAGTTGTTTGGGAGATCATTTTAGCAAGCTAGATGATCACCGACTAATTATTTTAAATGATGATTGTGTACTGGTAAGAATTGAATATTTAAAGGTAATGAGTTTAACTGATAGTAGCAGATTGCTGCTTTAGAGGTTGTATAATAACCGCTGGTGTCCATTTATTGCTTGCAGTAAGCACTGGTGGCCTGGAATCAAATCTGCATTTCCAATATGTTAAAAAAATGATTGCTTCCTTCGACGAGAAGTGTTGAGACAGCATTTAGAACCCTGGAGGAGACCCTGTGCTTGGCTGTTGTAGAGTTCCACGGGTTGTCACTTCAAGGGACCTTTGCATTGATAGCTGGTGAGGCTCATTCTCTCCCAGGATGAGTTAACCCAAAGGCATAGTTCTATACCTTTTTAAATTATTGTGTCCCAAATTTAGGAAAGAAAACAATGTTTTGGGTTTTGCTCAAATTTTCTAATTATTTCCTAAAAGTGTGGGATTTAGGGTAGTGGCTGGCTATCAGCAATATAAAGTATATTTGCTACACTATCACTTTGTCTTATCTGTGAACTGTTATTTCACTGTGTTAGCAGCACACCAGAGTAGGGTAGCAGAATATGGTATAATACAGGGGAAAATTCAGCTTACTCCCACTTTTGGAAAAGCTCAAAAACATTGCTATATTCGGTAACCTTCATAGGTTAAAAGATAGCAGCTCAAGTTCTGAGTCTCATTAACCCTGTTTGGGACCATTTTCTCTAGCTTTAAGACATTTTATCTTGCTGATTTACAAAAATAAATAAATAAATGAATGGATTTTCTAATCCAGTGACTTAATCATATTCCATAAAGCAGTAGTCATTTCTGTGAAGATGAATAGAAAATCCAAAATGCTATCATAATTACATACAAACATAAATTGGATATTCTGAGTCAAGGTAATAAGGTTAGAAAGGCAAAAAAGAAAATGATTGCACGTTAAAAACTAGGGGGAAAAAAAAACTGTACACGTGTCTATAGATCCAGAAGGGAGACAAAGAGTGAGCCCGTGAGTAGGAATCTTATAATAAACAAAATCAATAGTCCTTTCCTTCTATTGCTTAGTTCTAAAGCTTTATGAAAATCGATCACTTTTAAATTTACTTCACTTGGGAATATTGTGGTTTTCACATCAATGGCATGCATTTCAATTTTGAAGTTCTTCTTCCTTTGATAATTCCATAAGCCAAGCCCTTCTACTGGCACTGGGCCAGCTTTGCCCTTCGAGGCTCTCCCATTTCTGCCAGGCTCCGTGCAGTGTTGTTGGAGGCCCCAGCCCATCTGGCACCATTTTCCAGTCTTCAGTGCCAGCTGGCTACTGGCACTAATGGCTTCCTGCTGTTGCTAACCCCTGGATTTCCTCGCCGTCCCCCATTTGGCTTTTCACCTGTGCTGGCCTCTATAAAACCATTATAGTCTCTGTATGAAATACTTCAAGTAGATCCTCCCCACCCACCACCATTAGACCTTGATTGACACAGCCACAAAGTAATTACTTTTTTTTTATGTGATGAGGACAGAACATGCATCATCATTTATATCCCTGCACTTCTGTCAGAATCTAAAGTTAGGCTCAGAACTATGAGCCACTAAATACCTAGGTGCTTGTTGCAAATGTCGTGTAACAAACTTGTTAGCAGGGATGTGGCATGTTTGTAAGGTGGCTGCTGACTGTGAACATAGACTTCAATCAAAATATGGTATCCAACGGGGAAAAAGGAGAATTTTGTGGGAAATTATTTCTAATAAGGAAGAAATCATTTTTTAAATTCTAATTTCCAACATATCTACAATTCTAGATTTCAACATAAAGATAAGGAATGATCCTTATGTTTAGTAGAGAACTAAGAGAGAAACATAATAAGGTAAGGGCGTTGGCAGAAGTTTCCGTTTGATTTTCCTATGAAAAAATCCCTTTTCCCAATAAATTCTTAGTTTTCCGTGATGAATGTGACCAACTTAAGATGAGTCAAGCCTAAATAATGCAGCAGCATAGCCTGTCACTTTCCCTCAATTGATCTTCGTGACCTATTCTTTAGTGTAGGTTACTTTTCTCATTTTTCAAAGAGTAAAGAGAAAATAGATTCCATGTGGATGGAATATGTCTATTAAAACCAGCCGAGTGGAATAAAAAAATAGTAAGGGGAGGATATAAAAAATTTTAAAGGATTATTTTTCACTTGAAAAAGAGAAGAATTATCACTCACTGAGAGTAGAGAGAAATGATTGACTGGGAAAGCAGCATGGTTTGAAAACACTGTAAGCAGAATACTCCATAGGGAACATGAGGGATCTGAAGTATTGGGACCATCCAGTTCCCCCAGGGGGACCCGATTGGAAGAACGCTGATAGAAATAATAATAATAGGAACATGTTCACACCTCTTCCACATGTCAATAGACCATTTCAGCAGCAGGGGCCCTGCTAGAAATGAGGTCAGTGATTCCAAAATCATGCTGACCAAGATCTTACACCTGTCGTAGGTCGACATCTTGATCACCACAATCACCTTTTCCTTGTGGCTTTAAATTCTTGTTCACGACTCTACTCTCTTCTCACCTTCCCTCCACCATGCACTCTGCTGCCCACTTTGCCTTTAACACCAGTTATAGCTGCTTGAGAGCCTCTTCATGGGCCCTGAGGTTTCTATCCTCAATGTAAACGAAATAATATTTTCTCTTTTGGGGGAAGAAGGTTAGACACGCCATTGACATCCTTACAATTCCAACGGCCATTATTCTAAGGATTTCTGTCTCATCAAGGGTCTTAAAGACTGTTCTTTTCTCTGTGTTTTACAGGCCACCCCTCCCGTCACTGACTTAGTGTGGAGGTGGAAGTCACCTGGTAAATACCATTTAGTTTCTTCATTAGTTTTTAAGGTCCCTATTACAACAGTTTTGCTTTCCAGAATCTGGAGTTTTCACTCTATTCCAGTCAGGCTGTTGTTCCCTCTATGATCAAAAATCTCATGCTCTCCCTACTTCTGCTTATTATTTTCATCATGGGAACAATCTTTTCATTATCTCCCCAGCCATTTGTCAAGCTCTTGTTCAAATTTCACTTGTCACATTAGGTAACACATCTAGTAATTACTGTACTCATCAAAATTAAACTCCTAATTGTTCTCTATTCCGTTTCTGGTAATAACAACAATAAGAGCTACTAATTACTGAAACTACACTGGGACTCAACAAGGTTAAACAAGGCATTATTAAAGTTTTGTTTACATTGTATCCTCCTGGGTACTTTGTGGAGTAAATGTTGCTGTTGTTATTATTACCATCAATTTACAGGTGAAAAAAACCAGGATTGCTGTGTTTAAAAGATTCCCATTTCGTAGTAAGAAGCAAAAATAGACTATAATCCTAGCTTTTTAATGTCCAAGCTGTGGCTCTTAAGAATTTCAAAACATCATGGTACTGGCATAAAAAAAGAGACATTTAGATCAATGGAACAGAATAGAGAGCCCAGAAATAAACCCACACTTTATGGTCAATTAATTTTGACAAAGGAGACAAGAACATACAATAGGGTAAAGATAGTCTATTTAATAAATGGTGTTGGGAAAATTGGACAGATATGTGCAAAAAAGAAAATGAAACTAGAAAACTTTTTTATACTAGACACAAGAATAAATTCAAAATGGATTAAAGACATAAATGTAAGATTCGAAACCATAAAAATTCTAGAGGAAAACATAGGCAGTAAAATCTTGGACATCTCTCATAGCAATATTTTTTTCTGATATATTTCCTCAGGCAAGGGAAACAAAAGAAAAAAATAAACAAATCAGACTACATCAAACTAAAAAGTTTTTGCACAGCAAAGGAAACCATCAACAAAATGAAAAGACAACCCACTCAACAGGAGAACATATTTGCCAATGGTACATCTAATAAAGGGTTAATACCCAAAATTTATAAAGAATTTAAGCAACTCAATACCAAAAGAACAAACAATCCAATTGAAAAATGGGCAAAGGACCTGAATAGACACTTCTCCAAAGAGGACATTCAGATAGCCAATAGATATATAAAAAGATGCTTAACATCACTAATCATCAGAGAAATGCAAATTAAAACCACAATGATATATTACCTTACACCTGTCAGAATGGCTATCATCAATAAATTAACAAAACATCAAGTGTTGGTGAGGATGTGGAGAAAAGGAAACCCTCATGCACTGTTGGTGGGAATGCAGATTGGTGCGGTCACTGTGGAAAACAGTATGGGGGTTCCTCAGAAAATTAAAAATGGAACTTCCTTATTACCAAACAATTCCACTTCTGGGAATATATCTGAAGAAACCCCAAAACACTAATTAGAAAGAATATATGCACCCCTATGTTCATTGCAGGATTATTTACTATAGCCAAGACATGGAAGCAGCCCAAGTACCCATCAGTGGATGGGTGGATACATCTATACAATGGGTGGGACATCTATACAATGGAATACTATTCAGCCATAACAAAGAAGGAAATCTTACCCCTTGGGACAGCATGGATGGACCTGGAAGGTATTGTGCTAAGTGAAATGAGCCAGTCACAAAAATAAAATACCATATGATTTTACTCATATGTGGAATCTAATGAACAAGTTAAACTAACAAAATAGAAATAGACTCATAGATACAGAGAACAGACTGAGAGCTGTCATTAGGGGTCTGGATGAAAAAGGTGAAGGGATTGAGCAACCCCCCCCACACACACACCCACACACAAAAACTCATAGACACAGGAAACAATATGGTGATTACCAGAGGGAAAGGGTGGGGAGAGGTAGAAGAGGATAAAGGGGTATAAATGGTGACAGAAGAAGACTTGACTTTGGATGTTGAAAACACAATATAATATGCAGATGATGTATTATGTATTTGTACACTTGAAACCTATATAATTTTATTAACCTATGTCACCCCAATAAATTCAATTAAAAAGAAGGAAAAAAAGAATTTTGATGGCACCTCACTTGATATTTTAATCAATCTAAAAAGTTAGTAAAAGTGGTAATTATGGCATTATTTTTTCTTTTTCTTCTATAGTGTTTACAATATTGATTTTCATGTACTTGTTGGTTGATGACTTGAATAAACATGTATCTCATCTTATAGTCAACATTTCATTGTGCCCTAGAAGGCAATTAAACACTAAAGTAATATATGCAAAGTTTAAATAATTCAAGTCAAATTTTGAAAAGAATAAAATGGTTTTGTTTTTTAAAAACCAAGTCTTAAGATTTTACATACAGTCCCTTAATAGGAATCATTAGTATTTTTTAGAAGGTGTCAATAACTCCTTAATTAAACTAGATCCTGAAAATAAATATTTTGTTCCTACTACTCCCTGATTATTACTAATATTACTAAGTGTAATCATCTTCCTACTATCAGTTGTGAGTTATAAGTTAATTCTGTTTCATGCATTTTGGACAATCTATAATACATTTCAAAATATCTGTTAGTTTGCTAAGAATTAGTGATTTCTACATACTTTAAATTTAAGTTTGGGTAGGATTTCATCACTAGTCCTTTCCTATCTCAAAGTATCAGTCATCATCAAAGTGTCACTGATACGATACATGACTGTTGTTTCTTTCGTTAGATGATTGTCTTTAAAAATGATTTACTAAACTTTTAACAAACCAATGGAAATGAAGTCTGGGAAATGAAGATGGACATAGGTCTAGAAAGAATTGCAATATTGTACAAAGTTATAAGCGTGAAATACCTCCCTAATTTTAATTCTGGCAACAATTTACAGGTATGCAAACAACTAATATTTTATTTGTATGATGTTAACCTCCTAGCTGTTGAGCAGTTGTAAGTGATAGAAGTTCTATGACTCTTGGTTATCATGAAGACACATTTTAGGTAGCTTTGCTTTCATTTGCTGTTTCACAGACACAGAAGTTATTTGTATACGCTAACCAGTTTGATAACATATGTTGAGTGAAAAACCTGCTGTATTTGAAAACTGGATTGGAGGGAATTAGATATTTCAAAATAAATGGTTGCTAGATTTCAATTGTGTTTCTTCCAAGCCAGCTTGCAAATCAACAAAACCCAAATTTACTTAAAAATATTTAGGTTTTTAAGACTCTGAAAATAAAAGTAGAATAACAACTGATAGAAAAGCAAGAAACCAGCTTTATTGCTTTGCAGCTAGTGACCTTGGGTAAATCACTTTAAGTAATAGCAATCTATAATAAGTTATTCATACAGAAAACTAAAACTATGCTGTTTTGCATTTAGGTTTTTAAAGGATTTGGAATAATTTGGGAATCAGGGGATATCCAAAACCTGAAGTGATTATATACTGAATACTTACATTCTTATTTAATTGTTTTGATATTAAAAGAAATAAACATAGAATCAGATTATTTATCTTGGAAATTAAATACATCAGGATTGCAAATAAATGAGTACAAAACCACACACACACACTTTAAAAGAAAATAACAAAACCCCACACCATCATCTTTTGAATGAATGTGTATGCTCTATCTTCCTGAGTTCATTGATTTCAAGAAAACAATTGCTGTAGAAATTACGAATATCTGCTTGAGTCCAGGCATGCTAAGAATAAGTGGCAGATTCAACACTGAGTTATCTGTGAGCGCTTACATTGGACGGAAACTTCTTGCTTTTTTGTTTTCTAACATACACTTACACACAAATGCAATTCAGTAAAATGATGACACAGATAAAACATTTCCTTTTCTTTTGACTCTTCCTATCGTGCCTTTGTGCCCCTTCCTTCAGGTTACTGCTCAATTCTCTGAGCTCCATTTTAGTGCAAAAACAAATCTTGAGCTTCATTTCTTTGTTAAAATAGTCCCTATAGAGGTGTTATTTACTGAGAGTTGTGCTGATTTCTGTCTCTCAAGGCTCTGAAGGCACTAGGGATAAATCTGGAATAGAAGCACTTTAAATCCTACGACTGGCAGAAAGGAAAATACTTGAGGATTTGATACACCTTAGCTAACAAGATGAGACACTTGAAGGAATGCTTTCCACCTACCTTAACTCTGGGCTAAGTTTCCTGCAACTGGAATTTTGCCGAAGTGAATTTGTGAGATGAGGTCTCAGTAGACTGTACATTAGGATCCCTTTGTGGAAAAAGAATCTGACTCCAGTTTGGGGTGTTTGCTGACAGCTTTTAATTCTCACCCTTTCTTCTTCCCTTCAGCCCCTACATATAGGCGAGCTAATGAAAAATAAACTTGGTGCTTTCTCCTTTGGTGCTTGCAGTTCAGACCATGTGCAGGAACCCGCAGCCTGGCTCCCTTTCCAAAAATGTCAGCCAAAAAATTCCCCAAGCCAGTCTCCTTTCCCTGCATTTTAAGCCATTTTAGACCTGTTTGGGAGCTACCTGCTTTCTGCAGAAAGCCTCATTATATGAGCAAAAACTTCACCTCTTGGTGCATGCATGACATCATGAGCCTTGAGCTCCAAGCCAAATTTAGGAGAGAGGTGTCTCCATTTCTTTACTACAGTGTCCACCACACCTTGCTAAGTTCTGATAAAATTTATGAAGGCTTCATGGACTATGTCGTTCACTTCCATGATATAGTACCTTTAAGATCAGGTAAACACATTCCGCATCTGAAGTTGCCGACAGGGAATTTCCTGAATAAATCTGAATTGTCATTGCCTGGCCACTCTCCCCTCCCTTCCTGACCATTTAGCACATTGCCATCCTCCCCCAAATTTGATTGTTTCTTTAGATAACTTGTCCCAGATTATTAATACTCTGAAGACATCTCAATTCCTCTTGTGACCTGCTTGATATCTCTGTATATGTGGGAATTGACCAGCATTTCAGCCAGTCCGATGTGGAGAAAACCTATTGCAGCCAGTGTTTTCTATCTCCTCCTTCCTTAGACCTTACATTCTTCTTCTGTTGTCCAAAGAAAAGATAAACCTTTGGATTTAGTCAACATTTTTACATCTTTAGCATTAGTTAATCATATGAGAAAAATATTTACATATGGAAAATACCTGTTTTGATGTTGAGGACATGTGTACTCAACTTACAAGTGCATGTCCATATGTGTACTTCTGATTTTTCACTGTGCACATGAGCATATACATACCTGTCTGCTATTTTAGATGGTTATGAATATTTATCATTTAATCGAGAAAAATGTACTGCTATTTTTAAAGAGAAAGATATCATAGATAACATTAATAAAATGAATGGAGTTTTGCCAAATAGAATCTAACACTTATTGCATTTCACCTATGTGGCCTCGAAAAGTAAGGTTCACTGAAGTCATTATGAGGCAAGCTATACAATTTATAGGTTTGTAGCACATTTACTGAACATATTAAATCACACTCCAAGCTATGTGTAATTCACATTTTATTGTTTCAAAGCTGCTTTTTTTTCTCCTCGGGATAACTATTTATACGCTAAGTTAGTTATTCTAAGGTTATCTCTTTCTAGTTTTAATAAAGAAAAGAGTGTCAAGGCTGTTTGTGCGTGTGTAAAAGTACCCATTTTAAGAAAAAAGAAGATTGTATTTATAGCAAAGATAATTTTATTTAAGTTAACTTTATTTTAGGAGTGTAGAGTTTCAATAAAAGACAGTTATTTTTGAAAATAGGTAATTTCCCCCCCAGAGGCCATTGAGTTAACAAGAGGAATAAAGGGTAGAGGAAACAGTCTAATCTAATCCTTGGCCCTCCCACACAGACACCTCAAATTGAGAAACTCTCCTCTCTAGACGAAATTCCTGATATCATCATCTTCCCACCCCTCTCCTTTCCCATGTATCAACTCCAAACCTCACCAGAAACCTTAGGAGGAGGGAAAGAGGTTCCCGATGTGGGGACAGTGCACAGAGGTTGATGTGATAGCGTCAACGTGCTGATTCTAGAACTCCCAGCCCAACACCTATGAATGACACTGTGGAATCACTGCACCGACTGCGACTGAGCCCTTTGACACATCTTTGCTCATCAGGGTCTCAAGGGTTCGAGTGGATTCTCAACACATCCTCCAGGAAGCAGAATGAACCCGCAGGAAAGAGGCCCTGCTCGATCTCCACTTGACATTTTCCCTTTGCTGCTCTCCCTGCACCTTCCCCCAAGGTAAGGGCTTAACTGAGTGAGGACTTGCTTCTCACTGGGTCATACGAATAATTGTTAGAAACAGGAATGTATTTTCGTGAGGACTTGGTTCTCACTGGGTCATATGAATGATTTGTTAGAAACAGGAATATATTTTAGTGAGGACTTGGTTCTCATTGGGTCATAAGAATAATTTGTGAGGAACAAATATATTTTATTGAATTTATTGGTTTATCCTGCCTAATATTTTAATACATGATGAAGCAAAATAAATAGAGGGCAGTGAGTAGCAAAACAAAAGAAAAACAAATTTTAAAAAAAGAAGGTAAGCCAGCCTACTACAATAAGGGGAAAGGTATTATGGAGAATATTCTTTTTTGAATGGAAGACTTTATTAAGAACTACTAATATTATTGTTTTCTTTTTTTTTCCAATCAAGTCCTGGACTTGTAACTAGGAAGTGTGAGAAACTGTAAGGGTGACTTAAGTGCTTCTTAGGAAGTCAAAAATATAGAAAAAGGCCATGTGATTAATGATAGTGATCAGTCTTTCTGAGAGTAGAATATGGGCGATCCATCTTTTCACCCATCCAGTAATTATGTGTCAGGTGTTATGCCATGCACAGGGAACACAGAGATGGAAAACAAAATTCAATCCAGGTCCTCAAGTGTCTGGGAAGCTCAGCCAGAGGTTCCCTCCTCCACTCGGCCCACTGCACATGCTAACCAGTCCCTAATCGGAAAGGACAGATGAGCAGACAGGAAGTCCCCAGTTACTAATCTTGATGTCAGGACTCATCAGATTCTTGACATAGTTAAAATAAAGGGTAGCATTGCACACAGAGTGGGGTTTTGGCTCTCTGTCCTTCCTGCCCCCCAAAAGGAAATCATAAACCTCCGTCTCTCGGATTTCCTTTAGTTTACATTCACAAACATATGTAGAGGGAAAGAACAAGAGGAAAAAAAGAGCCGGTATAATTTGTTCTCTCAAAGAAAGAGCCATATTTAAAAAAAATTTTTTTCCCTTTATTGGTTTTAGAGAGAGAGGAAAGGAGAGGGGGAGCGAGAGAGAAATATCGATGAGAGAGAACATCATTTGGCCACCTCCCACATGCCCCCCACTAGGGATTGGGCCCACAACCTGGGCATGTCCCCTAACCAGGAATCGGACTGTTGACCTCTTGGTGCATGGGTCGATGATCAACCACTGAGCCACGCTGGCTGCATGAAAGAGCCATATTTTATAAAAGGAAACTCTGTATAGACACCTTCGGTGACTTGCCACAGCTCTTGGATGAAGACAACACTCGTTCCTAAGATGCCTATGAGCCACTTTTGTCTTCATCAAAGCAGGAGCCTCACTGCCATCTCAGCTCACTGCAGCCTCAGTGGTGCCCTCTGATTGGTTACTTTGCCATACTGCCGCCTGCCCAGGGCCTTGGCACATGCTCTTCCCTGTCTGAAAGGACCATTCTTCCTTATTCACACAGTCATCTCTAAACATCTTTCAGATCCAGAATCACCTCCAAAGTATTGGGCATTTCTTTTGCAGCCCCTGCCCAGTAGATCAAGTAATTTATGTCATGAGATTCTCTCTCTCATTCTTACTCTCTAAGGATGGGGCCATGTTTGTTTTTGATTATTCCTATATCACCAGGGCACAACATGTCTGGAATAAAGGACTCCTTTCTTTTTTTAATCCTCACCTAAGCATATAATTTTTTTTAGAGAAAGAAGAGAGAGAGAGAAACATCTATGTGAGAGAGAAACACCAGTCAGTTGCCTTCTGTAAGAGCCCTGACTGGACTGAACCCACAACCTTTCAGTGTACTGGATGATGCTTCAACCAAAGGAGTCACACTGGAGAGGGCAGGACTTTTTTTTAAACTATGGATATGTGTCCCTCTAAATATATGCATAGAAAAAATATAACTATTGCCCTCGCTGGTGTGGCCCTGTTGGTTGGGTGTTGTCTGGTGCAGAGAAAGGTTGCTGGTTCGATTCCTGGTCCGGGCACATGTCCAGGTAGCAGATTCAATCCCTGGTAGGAGGTGTGCAGGAGGCAGCCAATCAGTGTTTTGCTCTCACACTGATATTCCTCTCTTTCTCTCCCTCTCCCTTTCTCTATCTCAAAAAAATCAAAATCTTCAAATATCTATGTATAAGTTTTAAGAAAAATTACCTATTTGGTAAGATTAAACTGTGGCTTTATTTTTGCTTTTGTGCTTTCTAAATTTCATAAATAATCATTCTATAATAGTATTTAAAAAGTTAATTAAAAAGGAATAAAGGTTATAATGAGTTTAATTGTATCCCCCCAAAAAGATATAATAGGTGTATGACCTAACCTCCAGTACCTCTGAATATGACCTTATTTAGAAATGATGTCTTTGAAGGTATAAATAATTAGGGTTTAAGTTAAGATGAGGTCATACTAGCTTAGTGTGAGACCTAAATCCGGTCACTGTAGAGACAGATAGGGAGACACGGTCACATACAGAAGGACAACAGCCATGAATGATGGAGGCAGCCATTGGAGTGATGCAGAAGCACAAAAGGACGCTGGCAGCCGCCAGAAGCTAAGACATTCAAGGCAGGGTTCTCCCCTTGTGCCTTGAGAGGAAGTTCTGCCCCAGGACTCCTTGCTTTTCAGCTTCTGGCCTCCAGAAGGGCTGTGAGAGAATACATTTTTCTTGTTTTTAAGGCACCCAGTTTGTGGTATTTTGTTAGGACAGCTCCGGGAAACTGTTGCAAAGGTCTATGAGAATCCTCTGCAAACACCGTTTTTAAAATTAGGACCATGGCTGAGAAAGTGAGTAAGGATATGACTTTTGTATACAGAACTGGCCTTCTGAAATCTGCATTGGTCTCTTCGTGCCATCAAGTCTGGCTGTGTTTGTTCTTTGTGTGTGAACCTAAGTTTATTTAATCTCTTTAATGGAACCTTGGTATAACACCATGATCAAACAAACACATAGACTAAAACAACATCGTTATCATTATTATTCTATTATTATTATTACATGTATGCATGCCGTGGTGGGAGTTACCTAGCCAGATAACAACGCCCTCTTTATTTTTTTCCCTTTTTCCTCCTGAACAAAACTGTGGTTGTGGTATATACACTTGTAAAATTGAAAAGTAGCTGATTCCATCACTGATTCCCCTTCTCTGTGCTCTGCGTAGACTATGAAGCCTCAGGGGTAGAACTCGTATATTTAGTTGCAAATACTTCACTCAAGTGCATAGTCAATAGTCAATTTACATAGCATCAATTCTGCTTATGAAGTGCAGAGCATAAACCTGCTTTACCAGTTAGGAGATCCTGGGCTAGCCAACTGGAAAGACATTAGACAATCCAAGGCCTATTTGGCTGAATTCATCACTTAACAAAAGGGAGAGATGTCAGCAGTATCCGTTGAAAGCTGAAAATTAATGCTGAGGGTAGCTTAACAAGCCCTGAGTCACCAGCCTCCCGGTTCCGGGGGCTGCTGCTGCTGGAAGGCAGCCCAGTACAACAGCAGCAGCAGACTCTGGAGTCAGGAGCTGCTTGACATTGAGCGAATGACATGCCTTCTACGCTCCTTATTTTCCTTATCTAAAAAATTTTTTAAATAATACCTGTGTTAACATTACTGACAAGCAATTATTACTTGTTTATTATTAACAAGCCCTGTGTTAAAAATGAGAAAGACTATACTTGTATAAAGGCCCAACACAGTTTCAACATTTAATAGATGCTCAATAAATGGTCACTATTGTTATTGCTTTTATTGTGTTTTGCAAGGTGGTTGTTCAACTCATAAAACATGCTCAGTTTCTGTGCGGATTCCAATGGCGCAGCATGCTTCCTGCTTCTAACAAGCTATTTAAACTTAACTGTCAACCTCAGTTTCTTCATCTGTGAAATGAGAAAGTGGAAGTAGGTTCCTGACAGCCCTCACAGTGTATGATTCTAACCATAGTACCCAGGAACTGAAAAATGCCACTTTTCTTTGTGTCATTCTGTCTTAGAGTCATTGAACCATCTCGACAGAATTTTTTAACAACCAGTCACATATATAATATATATAATGTGTACTTCACTAGAGTGGTGAGAGTAAACCTTTAGATTTCACTATGCATCTTTTGTGACATGAATGTGCATTTTGATTTTAAAAATATATATATTTCCATTGTCTATTAGGGGGTGAAAGTAAAGAGTTTTGGGGTGTGACTTTGGAGTAGAAGGGCAGAAGAGACAGCATATTGAATATATATGATCCCATTAGGTAAAATAATACATGTAAACATACGTGTATATATAGACACATATACTTACATGCATTATAAGTTTGTTATAAAGATGCATAAAAGAATGACCATTAAATATCAGTGGAGGTTATCAGAATTGCAGAAGGCTATAACTTCTTCCTATTTTTACATACTGTTTGAATTTCTATAATGAATATAATTTATTTATATATTCAGTAAAATGTTATACAGTTACACCCTTGACATAAGAAAAAGATTTACATACTACAGTGAAATATGAAAAAAAAGGGGGAGGTTTGATTTTCAATTGTATTGTAGCAGATTTACACTTTCTAATGAATCTCCTCTGTCCCTGGACAATTGGAAGAACAAATTTGCCAATTAAAGAAACATCAGTCTATCTCCTTTGTACTATTTTAGGGAGAGCAAATTTCCAAAGATGCTGTTTGGTTCCATTAGAAGCTTTTTAGCGCCCTTGTTGGAAGGTAGATCTAGTATGCACACCAGAGCAGGATGGGGTCTTCCAGCATTTTCCAGACTCAATGGCAATTTTGCTTGTCATCTGGTTATTAAAGGTCCTCTTGACAACTGCTCTGAGAGTCAGTGGATGTACAAATTTTACATAAACTCTTTTCCAGTTCTCCTGTGGCATCTCACATTTCACTTAAGAACTGGACTCATCCCTGCTCTACTAGTGTGGACTTTCCAGCCCTCAGTCACAGAGCTCAGGCTGCCTCTCCAAGAGTCTCTGTCACGGTGCTTCAGGTCCACCTGGCGTCCCATGCCAGCTCAGCAGATTCGAAGCTCTCACATTCCACACTTCACATGGGTTCCATCTCGCGCTACACAAATGCTGAGGAAGACTTCTCAGTGCCACAGTGGGACTTCCTTTTGCCAAACACAGCAGAGTACCACTTCCCTCGGTCACCATGAATGACCAAGTTAGAGTGGTGCCTACCAAGTGATTCCCTTCCAGAATCCAGGAGACCAAAAGCACCATTCTAGAACTTGCTCGCACTTTCACACTCTCTCTTTTTTCACCCTAACCCTGAAAGGCTCTTGCTGTTGGAAAGAAACTGCCTTTATTTCATATGCTTGTTGTTTAAGAAGTGGCATTTGACATTTTCATTTCCTGGGTCTAATATGGTAAGAAGGTTAGTAGGAGATAAACTGATCTCAAAAGGAAGGTATATCAGAAGGAATTTTTTCAAATATTATCTCTTTAATATATCTCTTTGATATTGTTTAATTAAACACATTCACAGAGTACTTCCTAAGGGTCAGCTATGGTATTAAGCAGCTATAATATTAATCATGATTCAGTGTAATATTGAATGACAGAATATATAAAGTACTAGTACTTTAGGAAAGTTACTCAATATACCCAAGTTTCAGTATTATTATTATTATTATTATTACTGCAAAATGGTGATGATACTATCGGACTAACTAGTTTACTTTGGCTGTACAATGTGGTGAATAAGGGCATAGGCTTTGGAATCCAAATATTAGAATTCAATCTCAATTGTTCCACTTATTACCTATGTAATTTTGGGGAAACCTATTTAATTTCTTTTGTCTTTAGTTTCCTCCTCTGTAAAGTGAGGATTAATACTAGAAATAACAATGACATTACCTACCTCATATACTGCTGTGACGTTCAAAAAGTAAATTCTTGTACAATATTTATAAAAGTGCTTGGTATAGAATATGTTCAAAAAATGATTTGTCAAATATGAAATGACAAAAAATGAATATGAAAGAATGTAGTATCTGCTGATATGTTTTCTAAATTCAGTTTATTATACTGCCAGTATTAATAATATACTATCCATATCTACTTCTATAATATTTCTGGTTAATCCAGGAAAGGTATTGAAAATTTATTTTCACAATAGATTCATGTGGCAATAACCCATAATTATCAAGGACATCATACAAACCAAAGCACAAACACATAAGCATTAGCAACATTTTAAAGTCATATCCAAATTATTTTCATCGTTCAAATAACCCATCAAAGTAGATGAGAAGGAGGGAAAAAATGGCTCTTGGCAGAAGGTGTGTTTCCGTAACCCCAAGTAAAGCATTCCTTTGGGCAGAATAAGCATGCGTGACTGTCTGAGCATGCTATTGTGTGGGATACTTCGGGCTTGGCTTCCTGCCTTTTCCCTACTGAATTCCAGGCACGCTGCAAGGTTGAAACAGATAAGGTAAATGGAAGGAAGTGCTGTGGAAGAGAAGTTTTGGGGAAGGTTGACTCCTGAGCTGGACCTGGTCAGTTAGAGGCTCCTCACCTCCCTCCCCTGTTTTGGGAATGTGCTTTCACTTGTGTTATCCACTCCCCAGAGCTGCCCACAAAATACAGCCTTCAGAGTGTAATGTGGTATTGAGACTCTCTGGACTGGATACATGACTAAACCCAGTTAAGACCCTTGTATATAAACTATGAAGCTTTAGCACGCAGGTGCAGAGATCTATTTGTCTTTTGTCTGTCCAAGACAAGCCTCAAAGTTTCCTTGCTTATTAAATCTGCCACATTCCAATCTGAAACGGTCTGCCTTTTTTTTTGGTCTCTGCCTGTCCTCCCTCAGCCAGTTTTGGATTGCACCTGGGAAGCTCCCAAGGAGGTTGCGACCCAACAGAATTGCTGATTTTTATGCACCTGCTAAAGAAACTGCCAAACATAATGGGATCTACCTGGATGCCAACACAAACACATTTTGACCTTTCTTCAGCCCTAGCAGAACTTTTCTGGATTTTAAACTCAGTTCATGCATATGAGTGACCTTGGCAGAGAAAATAACAGATAGCTTGTCACTATTAAACTGCTGTTTTTGCAGAACTGGGTTTCTGAGACAGAAATGACGTTATTTCATATTGAGATAAGCTCTAGAATCTTGCAGCACAGAAGACGGAAGGTTTTTCTTTTTTAACCAAAAATGGTTCAATTGCCTTCTCTTTCCCTTTTACAGATAAAAATGTAGGTCACACTAACACTGTTTCCATTCATTACACCTTCTCATTCAATTTGTTATTCTATCTCTTTCTTGCCCTTTTACTGCCCTCTTTCACTTTTAATACTTTCTAACGGAAATTTTATGCTTTAACATTGCCCTGCATACACTGTGTATTTTCATTGTAAGTTCTTCTTTATCGATCTCCCCCCACCCTAACTTTTCTAGTTTGATCATTGGACAAGACAAAAACAAAACACATAACCAGTGCACACAGCCTTCCAGTGGGCATGTAAAAAATGCACATGGGATGAACTGAAGAAGAGGCGGCTCTGTGAACCAACAGCACCCAAGAAACGCAGGTTGGAAAGGGTCTATCTTTGTTTCCTTGCTTAATTTCCATAATTGAATCGCCTACTGGTTTCTCAGCTATCAAATTAGACCATCAACACCTTTCAGAAAGTTACTTATGCCACTGTAATTTATAGCAAAGCCATTTTTAATAACTGTGTAGAATTTGTTACAAAAATAAAATGGAAATGGGTTGTAGGTGGAGAGAAGCAGTGTTCCAAGTCATTCAACCTCCATTTTTTCATCTGTGCAATGGAGGGACTCCATATACCTCGGGGCATTCATTGCTTTGAAAGCTATTTGGCATGAGGAAACTTAGAGAATGAATAATGGTTGCTATTTATCACCAACACAATTCTACCAGTAAGAGTTTTCCATGCATATTACAGGAAATTTATAGGTCAAATTATGAAGTCGTTGTTCAATGTGAGGCATTTAAAAATATGGTGCTGAATGTTCCTGCACTGAAAACACACATGTAACTGATTGGTACCATATTGTACGGGACTCTTCTGAGTAAAATACAAGGCAAGCTTCACTCACTCTGGGTGTGATTGCATTTCAGACATGATGAAAAGCTGTTTTTAATGGCAATACCAGTTGTAAAGTTGGGATTAAGCACTAAAACAAAACAAAGAACAAACAAAATAAAAGGAAGTTTGAAGAAAGAATAATAATGGGGAATTTTTTAATACATTGTTATTTCTTTGGCTTCTGCTAATTGCAAAATTTATATAAGTCAGAGTAACTATTACAGTTTGTTTTGAATGTCTATCTTTAGGAGTTAACTATAAAATATCCAGACTATCTACTTTGTATAAGCAGAACTTTGTATTATTTGGGAAAGTGATATTAGTTTAAATTAGATAGATAGATAGATAGATAGATAGATAGATAGATAGATAGATAGATAGATGATTGATAGATAGATAGATAGATGATAGATAGATAGATAGATAGATAGATAGATAGATAGATAGATAGATCTCCAAAGAGAATTTCAATGTTTCACAAGTAACAGGAGGGAGTATTTACTTTACCACTGGAACTACAAAGAAGACTTTCCATCAACTTTAATTACTCTCCATTGCCTACGGATAAAAGACTGGTTATAAAATCAAATGCTTTATGGTCTGGCCCCACCTAACATTCCATCCTCAACTCACACAGCTCCTTATCCTCTGTTCCAGCCACACACAGTCTCAAAGTACCTGTTTCTCTTTGTCTTGATGCTTGTGATGGTTTTCCTGGAACCCATCTCATACATAGACTTTAGATAAATTCCTTTTTGTTTTCCCTTTTGACACTTCTGTTTCCAAAAGCATTTCATCCAATATATTTGATCTCCTATCTGGCTGGCCATCTGCCACTCACCTTTCAAAATTTAGTCCAAGCTTCATATGGAAATGCAAGGTACCCAGAATAACTGAAACAAGATGATCAAAATTCAAGGACTGACACTTTCCTCAAAGTACAAAAACTCACTACAAAATTACAGTAATCAATACAGTGTGGTATTGGTATGAGAACAGACATATAGATCAATAGGAGTAAAATTGAGAATAAGGAAGTACATTTATACAACTATGCATAATTGATTTTCAAAAAGGATGCCAAGACACTCTGTGGAAAAAACAATAATCTTTTCAATAAATGGTACTAAAACAATTCAATATCCACAAGCAAAAAAGAAAGTTCAAGTCCTAAACCACACCATATCCATAAATTAACTCGAAATGAAGCAAAGGCCTAAATGTAAAAGCTAAAATGATAAAACTCTTAGAAGGAAACATAGGTGTAAATCTTCATGAACCTGGACTAGCCAACAGCTTCTTAGATGTGACATCAAAAGCACAAGCAAATAAAGACAAAATAATTAAATAAATAAATTGAATTTCATCAAAATTAAAAACTTTGTGCAACAAAGGAAACTAACAAGACAGAGAAAAGACCATCTACAGGACAGGAGAAAATATGTATAAATCAAATACTAATAAAAATTAATACTGATACCACTATAATAACCCAGTTATAAATAACTGGAAAGGAGCAAAGGGAAGGCCAAAGAATAGATGCATGCCCAATAAGGGCAGGCATTTGCCTGTCAGTCACACCTGGGAACAGGTCATTGGCCAGAGTAGACCTGGCCACTGCAAGTGCAGGAAGATTTGATATTTAAACTCCAGACAAAGGAGTTCTCTCTCTCTTGCACCCTGGACTCCTGGCTCTTTTGTTCTCTTGTTGCAGGGGACATGCTCCCCTGCATTTGCCCACATGTCTCATAGCCATGTGGACCCCACACAATAGACTAATGGACTGAGACTAGCCTGATGCTACACCAGACCTAGCTCCACCATGCAATGGAAATTCTGGACACTGGCTTTGCTTCTAGCTCTGCTGAATCCCCAGCTGCACCTCTTCCAGGACTGGATTAAGGGAACTGGGACTTTTGGAACTGAGGGATGTAATTCCACACAAATAAAAATCACTCATCCTCCCATGCGAGTCTTAGAAAATTATTTTTCTCAAGCTATCGTGAGAACCTGACCCCCAGCACCCAGTGGGGAGAGGGATCACCCACTTCCACCAGTGGACACCCCACTTCCACCAACACCAATACCACTCAACAGTGAAAATATTACTCAATTAAAAAAAATAGGCAACCCAGCTGGTGTGGCTCAGCAGTTGAGCGCCAATTCATACACCAAGAAGTCGCCGGTTTGATTCCCTGTCAGGACACATTCCCTGTTTAGGACACTTCTAAAACTCCCTTCTGAGAACGACCTTCTCTACATAGAACTAAGAAGGAGGCAAAAGGTTTTCCAGCTGCTCTAGGTACTGATAGGAATTCCTCAAGTAAGAGGGGGTCAGGAAGCACCAGTGGGCATCAGCCCAGACTAAGGGCTGCTCTATCATGCGGGGGCAGTAAATAGAGCCCAGATTTAGAGAGGTGGTTTGTACAGCTCAGTCATCTCTGGCCTTGTTTACCACCTGGAGGTAAATCACTTGGCCATCCCTGCTTTGAAAAGTATGGCCCAAGGAAAGAGAGTCATAGCTCATCACCACCTGCCCCACTATATTCAAATGTGATTTTACAGCAGTCCTACTTATATACTTTCATATTTACAAAATTTGCAGCATTTCTTCTATGGCTAACTGCCTACTAAATGGCAGCATATATTTTTGATTTATATTGACCAAAATGACTCCTATCTTACGTATTACTCCTGGTTTAGAGAAGAGAAAAATACAATGATTAGTGGCTAGCAACTGTGAACATCATGTTACACACTTGAAACTCTTAAAAGGCTAAAAATAATTGTCCTTGTAACTTAATTACAGACTGTGAAGCAGTGATGTATTGAGGTTACCTTTCTTTCAGAAAACCTCAGTGTTCAGATTTTAACACATTTCCTTATTAGTTTTAATCATTTTCTCCCAAGAAAATGTTATCCCAAAAGTGATATTCTCCTTTTACCCCTAAATATGTGGTCTATCCAGATAGGTAACAGATACCTGAGGAAAGGAATTCTTAATCTGGTTTCCATAAGCTCACAAGGGAGTTTATCTAAAGACAATTTTTCTAGGGGATGCATGAATCCTCTGAAATTACAGGCTATTTTTTAAAGTATTTTTTGCACAATTTTTTGGAAAGAAGATACATTTCTCAAAGCTGTCAGCACCTCAGGTAATGATCACCACTTATTTTGTGTGCCCATCATCATTAATAACAGTCACTCTTTTGTTCAGGAATAGTATGTCCACAGTATCAAGCTAGACACTATAATGAATTAAAGACAAATATAAGGCATCATTCACAGACTCGGGTATTTAATTGTCAATTGAATAGATAAGTCTTCTACTTCTTCATTTTTCTATACAACAGAGTGCATTTGTGACCTCCAGGATCCCTTCCAGTGCCAGAACGCTAAAGCCATAAATCATTATTCACATACAGTCTTGAAGTTAAAAAGAGAGAAAAAATAAACAACACAGGATCTCTGTGAAGCTTTCACACTGCACTCAGCCAACTGAACCTTACAGTTCCAAGCTGAAAGATACCTAAAGTGGGACCATTAGTCCAACCCCTCATTTCATACAGGCTCTGTACCTTTTGATTAGTGATTGAAGTCAATGTGCGAAGTGACTGCCACGATTCGCAGGCGGACTCCGAGACTGACCGTGTCCTCCCGAAGACTGCTGGACATCGGCCTTGAACTACATGCCGGCCCAGTGCGGCAGCCCAGGGGTCACCCACCGCTGCAGGCTCCCACTGCACTGCCACAGGGTGTGTTTCAGTGACTCTTCCAGATGCTCCTGCCCTGTCTCCAGTTGCCACACCTGGACTTGTACACCCCCAGCTGGTCACCCTGCTGCCCCCTCCCCCGTCCTGGGCAGCACCCCCTCCCGCACAGCCAAGGCAACGACTCACTTCCTCCGGCACCCCCCTCTTCACCTCCGTTCACTGGCAGTGCCCCGAGGCTCACCCCGGAACAGGTGTAGGACCAGTCCAAACTTTGTTTAAGGGGAACCCGAGGAAGTCTGGCACTTGTAGGGGATCAAAGTTTTGCCTTTTGGGATATTAATTTAAACTGGTGCTTAAGGAACAAAAGAAGCAGAAAGAATGCTTGACCCTCCCCTTTCCTGCCCCAGAGATTCAGATGGAAAGACACGTGCCAGACAAGAAATCTTACTTTATTCACCTGAACCTGACTTGAAGTAAATATGATAGATAAGATGCCAACCAGGGACCTGGTAGCTAGGTCACCCCTGTGCCCCACTGAGGCAAAAACGTAACTGCATTGTGTGTTCTGCTCTTCCTCAACTACTCCTAGCTGCTGACTTCAATGGACTCTCAGATCCTGTTTCCCCACTTTTTCCTCTGTCCAAAATGACCTATATACCTATTTTCACCTCATTGTCTTTGGAGTTTTTTACTTTACATGGATTCCCTGAGCACACATTAAATTTTTATTTTTTCCTGTCAATCTATTATCATTTGGATTGTTAGCCCAGCTAGAAGGACTTAGCTGGTGGGAAGGAAGGTATTCTTTAAGCCCCCACACACTCCTGGCCACGTTTTAATGCCAGGGATTTACCTGGTACCTGAAACCATTTTTACCACTTCTAGAAACTCAGTTGCTGGTTGTTGTTTTTTTCTTGGTTCCTCTGCCTTTCCTAAATTGATGCTATAAAACTGGGGCCCCGTTACACTTTTTATAATTTCTTCATGTGAACTGGGCCCCGCTGCCGAACCCCAACCCCGAGGTTGCCCCAAACCCCCAGCCTCTTCCCATCTGCAACTGCTGCCCTTTTCCTGTCTCACCCACAGCGACTAAATATAAGGCCGGTGCTTTAGCAGGTGTTTAAAGAAGGTTTGGAATCCTAGGCAAAAATCGGGCAACAATTTAAAGTTACGTATTAATCATCTATCCTGAAAAATGGATCCTATCTTTTCCATTACCGGGACTTTTCTCAAGCCATGGCCTCCCTTAGAGTTAACGGAACAGAAGCTGTCCTAGCCTCCCTGTTCTTTTAAGAAACTTTCTTCCTTCTCTAGTTTCTACCACAGAATCACACTCCTCACAAAGCTTTGTGTATCTCAAAACTCATCTCTCTGCTCTGCTAGTACCGACGTCTGGTTTCTGCTGTGAAGTACCAGGATTAGATTATGAGCAGGATTCTATAGCTTTCTCTCGTCAGAGCTGATACCAGGAGGCTGCTGGGTTCTTCCTGGTTATACCAACTTGTGCAAGTGATAACATTATCAAGACATAAGACAAAAAACGTAGTTAAAGCGAATCAGGAACAGGGACTAGTGAGCTACCATAATAGTCGCTGCACTTAGCACTTTATACCTTGACAATGGGGAAAATAGAGGCATTTTTTGCAATTGATGTCTTTCTGCTATATTTTTTACAACAATAAAGTCAAAGAAGCTGTTTTTATCATTTCTTCTTGTATGAGCTTGCGAAGGCTGCTGTGACAAAGTACTGTAGACTGGGTGGATTAAACAACAACAAAAAGAATGACCTCATGGTTCTGGACACTAGAAGTCCAAGACCAAGGTGTTGTACGGCTGATTTCTTCCAAGGTCTCTCTCCTCGGTTTGTAGATGGCCATCATCCCCCTGTGTCTTCCCATGGTCTTCCCTCCATACATGCCTGTGTCTTAATCTCTTCTTCATAGAAGGATACAAGTTATATTGATTGGGGTCCAGACCAATGCACTCATTTTACCTTAAGGACATCTTTAAAGAGCCAACTCCAAATACAGTCTGAAGTACTGGGGGTTAATCCTTCAATATATAAATTTGTGGGGAATACAAGTCAGCCCATAATACCTCCTGACTGAATAGAACTTGGATTCCATGGTCAAATCTATTGGAGAATCGTAGCTTTACCATAACACCCAAATGCCTGTTATTTTACCTAGTTATTCATATCAATCCCATGTACTCTCATAAGTGTCCTGAATGGTGTGTGTGTTATATAGTTACCCTACATCTAAAGAAGTTTTCTTGGATTTGTCAAATTTTTCCTCGTGTAGCCAAAGCCATCCCAGGAGCATCAGACATCACACTGAATCAGGTCACTGAATAGCAAACTGGCCTGTGCTTAATAGTCATCTTAATATTAAGTTTAATATTTACTGATTTTATTAAATAATATTATTATTTATTATTCAGTTTAATACTCATCATGGATTCCAAGTTTTCTTGGAATATTAAAATGATGGAGACTTCCAAAGTGAAACCATAGTAACAACTTAAGTGTGCTCGTGGAGCGGGTGAAAATTTCAGTGAGCTCTATTCTAGAAATAATTGCCTAAAGCATATTATCTTTTGGCCTAGTGCTTGAAAATGTACATATCTGTAGTATCTTAAAAACTGTCACTTTGTCATTTTTCACAGGGTAAAATTGCATTTTTTATTCTGTCACTAAAATGGGAAAAATCACCTGAGGGACTAGTTAGAGAAGGCTGTTTAAGAGTTTTGTTCAAATTTGAATTTCAAAAAAACCGGTATTTGAAGATGGTTAGCAATGAATTGGAACAGATCATGCTGAGTAGAAGATTAGTTGGGATACACTGATTTTCTAGACTGTAGACTACACCAAAAATTCAATTATAAATCTAATTACAACTTTAATTGTTAAACAATCAACCGGACTATTTTTTGTTTGTTTCCTGCTGACTCGTAAGCAGGTGCGCCCGCAGGTGTTAACTTCGCCATCACCATGTGACCTAACAGCCCTGTTCTTTTCTACTTTCTGTATTAGTACTGTTTACATCATATATTAAGCTAAAAAAAATGTGCAAAATCTAAGGTGCAAACCATACATCTCTCTGTAGGGGCACAAAACTAAGAAAGGATTTGTGGCAGGAAGGGAGAGGGGCAGGTCCGCAGGCCAGCAATCCCACAGCATGTTTGATTGAATAATAGTCCTTGAGCTCCTCTAAAAATGAACTCATGGTAAACAAATTTGGGAAATTTTTTAAGCTACAGTGCTTTTGGAATTTTGAAAACACATCACAATAATAATAGGTTGAAAAATTCAATAGTAGTGAAATCTGGTTAGTTCATTTTAACCCCCCATTTCCTGAACAAATTTACTGAATATAATTTTGTGAGTGTTAGCAAGTCAAAAGCCTGAGGAATTCATCAAAAGGTTAAGGAGAAAAAAAAAGAAAGAAAGGCTTTAATGAGTTCCTGTGCCCAGTACAAAGTCGTAAGGGTATTCGATAATCATATGGGGTACATGCATGTAAGTCACAATCTTTGTGAATATACAGGTGGCAACATTTTATGTTACTGAAGTGTCATGAAAAGAAAGTTCATCACCTTGCCTGTTTCCACTAGACAGATCTAATTTTACATGCAAAAGAGATACCAAAGCCTGGAGTTTGGCTTATTACAAAAGCAGTCCACGTTTATACTCCTCAAAAGTCTAACACTGAGATGGTTATATCTCAGAAAACATAACATTCTAAAGATTTAATTTTCAAACTCTCACTGAAAAAATTAGGACTGAGTGGCTGTGGATAGGCAAAACACAAGAACACGTATTTTAATCCAGGATGCACCTCTCAGCTGAAGTTGTATGAGGCTGAATTTACAATGCCAGCCGCTCGAAGCCAATGCAGTAACACTTTAAAGTAACATTACAAGATTTATTTTTACATACTTAAAATTCAAGAACTCTTCAGAGAATGCTGGAAATGGAAAATGTTTACTTCAGGAGCACTCAACTATGTTTTGGTTCAACACTAAACTGTAAAAGAATTCATGAAGCATACCCAACGTGTGGTCTTTAGTCTGCTTTTAAATAGATTTTAAATAATTCAAGTGGTAAAAAAGAAAAGTAATCTTTAATTATCCAGAATTATATACAGAAAGGGTCTCATGGATGATCTAAAACAGTAGATAACCACCAACTTTTGAATAAAATCACATATTTTAGGCATTTACTCTGCGACACTCATCCAATAGAACTTTCCTTAATGATGAAAATGCTCTAAAATAACCACATGTGGCTACTGAACACTGGAAATGTGGCTAATACAAATGGATTTAAATTTTATTTAATTTTAATTAATTTTATTTGAAATTAAATAGCCACATATGGCCAGTAGCTACTATATAACACAGTGTAACTCTAGCCCTTCAAATTGACAACCTAGAATGGAGTCAAAGCCAAACTTTTCTAGTAGACACAGTGATGTCTTGTTAGATGTTCCATTCTCTCAAGGGAGAGCTGAAAAATATACGGTTCCATAATTGATTTACTTAGCTATTTTTCCAGTTGAAGTTTAGAATTATTTTATAGTAAATTTGAAGTGAAGCTATAAAGAAATTAAATATCTTTGCTATAATAGGTTTTGCAAAAGGAGAAAAATACACAAAGGTCAAATGCTATATATATTTACATATATATTTAAATATATATTACTAATTTATATATAATGAAATGTATATTAAAACTAAGTAAACTTTTATCTAAAGGATGAGTACATTTTAGATGATATTAGATAAACCATTTTAGCATTTTTATAGATACATCAAATAAATTAATTATAAGTGAATGATTGAAAAATATTTAGGAAGCAAATGATTGTTAATCAAATTTAATATTATATTATTGGACACTGTTAATTTAGGGGATTACAGAGAGATTGTTGAAGGGGTCAAGAGACTACTATGAGTAATTTTATGCAAACAAATTGGACAATCTAGAAGAAATGGATAAAATCCTAGAAACATACAACCAACTAGGACTGAATCATGAAGAAATGGGAAATCAGAACTGACAAATTACTAGCAATAGGATTAAATCAGTGATAAAAAAAACTTACCAACAATGAAAGTACAGGTTCAGATGGTTTCACTTGTTCCTTCTAACAAACCTTTAAAGAAGAAGTAGTACCAATCCTTCACAAACATTTCCAACACAAAAAGGAGAATGGAACACTTCCAAACTCATTTTATTATTCTTATTTTTAAAAATATGTTTTTATTGTGTTTGTTTTTTATTTTTTAGAGAGAAAGGAAGAGAGAGGGAGAGAGAGAAAGAAAAGCAATGAACCTAAATAGACTTTTTTTCTGAAGAAGACATACAGATGGCCAATAGGTACATAAAAAGCTGTTCAACATCATTAATTATCAGGGAAATGCATATCAAAATCACAATGAGCTATAACCTTACACTTGTTAGAATTTCTATTATCAAAGAGTCAAAAGAAGCAAATGCTTCTTTTATACTGTTAGTGGGAATGTAAATTGGTACAGTCACTATAGAAAACAGTATGAAGATGTCCCAACAAATTAAAAATAGAATTACCATATAATCCAACAATCCCGCTTCTATATATATATATATCAAAAGGCAATAAAATCACCATTTCAAATAGATATTTACACTCCTATGTTCACTGCAGCATTATTCACAATAGCAAAAGTATGAAAAGCTCCTAAGTGTCAGTCAACAGATGAATGGATAAGAAAAATGTGGTATACATATATTATTCAGCTTAAAAAAATAAGAAAATCCTGCCATTTGCAATACCATGGATAAACCTGAAGGTCATTATGCTAAGTCAAATAAGCCAGACAGAGAAGACAAATACTTCATGGTATCACATACATGTGGAATCAAAAAAACAAGCTGTACTTACAAAAACAGAGTAGAAGGGTAGTTACAAGTGTAGAGTTGGGGGAGGTAGGGTAGGGAGTGCTGGCAAAGGGAAACAAACTTTTATTTATGAGAAGAGTAAAATCTGAGGATCTAATATATAACATGATGACTATAGTTAATGTTGTAATGTGTAGTAGAAATTTTCTATGACAGTAAAACTTGTGTTCTCACCAAAAAAATAAATAAAATTAATATGTAAGATGATGAATTTGTTAACTCAATGGTGGAAATTCTTCACAATTTGCATTCTATGCTATAAACCTTAAATATATTGCAAGTTAAAATAAATAAATAAAGTCCAGCCGGTGTGGCTCAGTAGTTGAGCACTGACCCATGCACCAAGAGGTCACCGGTTCAATTCCCAGTCAGGACACATGCCTGGGTTGTAGGCCAAATCCCCAGTGGGAAGCATGCAGGAGACGGCCAGTCAATGTTCTCTCTCATCAATGTTTCTCTCTCTCTCTCCCTCTCACTTCCTCTCTCTCAAATCCATAAAGGAAAAAAAAATTTAAATAAAAATAAACAAATGAACAAAATAAAAAATGTATCCCTCAATAAGTCTGAGAAAATAAAAAATAAATTCACAAAATAAAAGGAGTTAATGAAAATCTTAATTATCTTGACCTGTTGAGGAGAATCAAGCAATAAATAGAGCATGGCATTTAACATGGATATAAAAAAAAATTATATAGCCACTATATAACTAAGTACTAATTTTCAGACTGGTTTAGCATAATACAGATTATTTTCTGCCACTAACTAGAAAATAAATATTTAAGTTATAAAATCACATCTCAGTTTCTGAAAGACATCAACAAAGGATACTTTTGAATTGGCTATGATTTGGAAATCAACTTTTTAATGCATTGAGACCTACTATATAAGGCTGTGAAAATTCTGTGTGATACTTCTGCAGTATTATTTGTCATATACTGAAACCCATCCTTCATAATAAATAGTTCCCCCAATTTTTTTAAATATGATTATTTTTGTTGTCTTTATAATTTGACAGTGAATGTAGAAACAGACTATACTTACTTTTATTAAGTTTATATGTGACATTTTTTCTAAATGGTAAAATCTGATACTGTAGGTTATAGTAGGTCCTGACCGTAGCAGACAAGAAAGCATGAAAACTGGCTGGGAGAAGTAAAATTACTTATGTTCATCAGCATGACTTATTTTTTCTCAGGTTTATTCCTGTTCTTTTATGCTATTTTAGCTGGTATTTTCTGCTCAGCTACCGCCAGTTCCTTGGAAAGATGGTTGTACTAATGATTTTAACAATAATTTGAATATTTGAGAAAGACAATCAGATGATTACATTTTCCACAGTTTAAAGCTATTAAATAAAAAGGTTTATAAACTTGAGAAAGTGACATTTTGAATATATTTCACCAAAATAATATACATAACTATGGTTGAAAATATAAAATAGTCTTTTTGTCCTTGTTGTTTTTCCTCCCATTTCTGGTTAGTTAATTAATTGCTCAATATATTTATTTTGTTATATGCAACTTCCATTTCTATAGGTAAAAGTACAAAGTTGTACTTTGGAAGAATATTGGAAATTACATATGATTCCATCTAAATTTGTTCTGATTTCATATTGATACAGTCTAAACCTGTAGGCAAGCTTTATAATTTTACCATTATATTTTACCTTCGATATTACCCTCAAGCATTATTGATAGTAGGAGAAAAACAAATAAAACTAAAACTAAACTTTGTTCAGCATTATATTTGGATCATTTGTCTGGTATCACACCAAATGCAACTTATTTTCATAAATCTCAATTACTTCAGTTGTATGGTGGATGCAAAATAATATTAGTGGATCCTCATTAGGGTAGAAGTTAGGCATCTTGGGATTTAAGTGCTGTAGTCAAGTCACCCTGATTAAGGCTCAGTTTCTCTAAGGATCAATATACTTATCTATAAAATGGGGTAGTAAAAGTTGTTGTTTTGAAAAATTTAAAAAGATAAAGAAGAATAAGTGCTGCAGAATTTTTAAACTAATTCTGTGGTTCCAATTAGCTTCTTATTGTTAAAAGAAGATTGATGGGTTGTTTTGTTTTATTTATTTATTTGTGTGTATGTGTTAAGTTATATGAGTTCTTCACAAATTTTGGATGTTATAGGATATCCTTATGGGATAGATCATTGGCAAATATCTTCTCCCATTCAGTAGTTGTCTTTTTGTTTTGTTGATCGTTTTCTTTGCTGTGCAAACAATTTTTAGTTTGATGCAGTCTCATTTTTTTCTTTTGATTTCCTTGCCTGAGGATATATATCCAAAAAAATATTGCTGAGAGCAATGTAAAAGAGTTTACTGCCTATGTTTTCCTCTAGGAGTTTTATAGTTTTGGGAGTCTTTCACTGAAGTATTTACTCCATTTTGAGTTTTTTCTTGAATATGGTGTAAGAAAGTGGTTTAGTTTCACTTTTTTGCATGTCATGTCTCTGTCTAATTTTCCAATACTATCTATTGAAGAGACTTTCTTCACCCCTTTGTGCGTTCTTGCCTCCTATGTCATAGATTAATTGACCATATAGGCATGGGTTTATTTTTGTACTCTGTATTCTTTTGAGCAGAGGGCCTGAATCGACAGTTCTTTAAAGAGGACATATAGATGGCCAATAGACATATGAAAAGATGCTCAATGTGTAGGAATTGAGAAGTACAAATTGGCAATTACAAAGTTGTCATGGGGATGCAAAGTACAACATAGGGAATACGGTCAGTAAGACTGTAATGACTGTGTGTGGTACCTGGTGGGTGCTACACCTATAGGGTGATCGTTTCATAAGTTATATGAATGTCTAACCACTATGGTGTATAACTGAAATTAATATAATACTGAATGTCAACGATAGTTGAAAAATAATTTAAAGAAAAAAGAAACAGCAGTCTCAATGTTGGAGTCACGTGCACCCAGGACAGCAAACCAAGACTTAATTACAGTTTCAACCCCTCCCAGAAGTGTGACCTTAAACCAATCAGTCTGGAATTTCCTGATGGACACAAGTAAGGTATCTGCCTGATAAGAACCCTATCACCCTTCCCCAAAGAAAGGTGACTTTGCCTGAAAGTCACCTTTCTTTCCGTTTGCCAGCAACTTTCTTGTCCTGCCCAGGTTCTGCCTATAAAAACCTTCCATTTTGTAATTCTCAGAGCACCTCTCTGTTTACTATGGACACTGCCCAATTCCTGAATCATTCGATAAAGCCAATTAGATTTTCAAATGTACTTGGTTGATTTTGGTCTTTAACATTTTATTCATTGTAATGGAAATGTATTAATGAATCATTTTCTTTTTAAACAGTGAATTTTAGCGTCCTCTTAGTATCACCATAGACTTCTGTGGAAACTGGTTCCTAAACAAATAGAGTATGTGTTTTATTTATTTATTTTTCTTCATTGACTTTAGAGAGAGGAAGAGAAAGGGAGAGATAGAAACATCGATGAGAGAGAACATAGATTGGCCACCTCCTGCATGCCCCCCACTGGGGACCTGGCCCACAACCTGGGCATGTGCCCTGACAGGAAATCAAACCGGTGACCTCTTGGTGCATGAGTCAATGCTCAACCACTGAGCCACACCAGCCAGGCGAGTATGTGTTTGATTTAAAATAAAGACCCCCTGCCCTGGCCAGTTTGGCTCAGCGGCGTCGGCCTGCGGACCAATGAGTCACAGATTCGATTCCATTCAAAAGCACATACCTTGGATGCGGTTAGAAACTGGCCGTGGTTGGGGTTGTGTGGGAGGCAACCAGTTGATGTGTCTCTCTCACACTGATGTCCCTCTCTCTCTGCCCCCATCCCTCCCACTCTATCTGAAGATAAATAGAAAAATATCCTTGGATGAGGATAAAAAAAATAGAGACCTCCCAGTACAATAAAAGAACATTCTAATTGACTAATGTACTATATGATGCATATTTCCTATGAAAGATAGTCATTCAAAAATGTTCTTTAACAGGATATAATCTCAGACATTTACACAATCAATTGAAAATTTCTGTTTGAGACCAAAAAAAACCCATATAACCAAGATTATTTTTCAAAGCAAAATTTAGATTTTGGAAAGAAATAGTCTGACTTTAAATATGTCCTCTTCTAAATATGTTGTGAACACACTTCCTGAAAAATTCCAACAGCTTAACAATGAGCAACTCTTTAAATGGTTCGAAGAATCAAGTTGAACAACATTTCATGTAAATCTGAAGCCTTCAGGACATATACAAGAACGACCAGTTACAGTAAAATAGTAAAAATAAAGACACTTTATTTTTTCCCAACAAACTGACGAGGCATTTCATGCTGTGACTATCTAGCATTTGCTTTGACAACTAGGCATATATTTATATTTTCTGCTGTTCTAGTCAGGGAACAGTTTAACATTGTCTCAGTTGATTTAGTGCCAACTCAAGTCAGCCTTTCGACATTTGTCAAGGTAACTGGACCAAGAACACCTAGTGAAGACTTGTCACAAATTACACTGATATTCTGTATTCTTTAAATGGTTTTGGTTGGCAGAGATGATGTTGAACAGACAGTAGGGAAGCAACACACAGATCCATTGAATCGCAACACTGGGAATAATAAATAAACTGTGCTGTTTGATACCCTCCACTAGAGTTAAACCACTGAAATGACTGACGTTCCTCTGCAGAATTTAAAACAAAGAAAAACAAAAAACAAACAAACAGGATTATAACAATAGACACAAAGGTTAAATCAGGATGAATGTTAAGGAATAGGGTATAAGGAGAATTAAGTGTAAGTCAAGATAAAAGAAATGTCTCAGATTTCTTTAAGAAATAGCGCTGGCCGGTTTGGCTCAGCAGTTAGACTGTTGGCCCACGGCCCAGAGAGACCCGGTTGGGGTCGTGTGGGTGGCAGCCAGTCGATGTGTCTCTCTCACATCGATGTTTCTCTCTTTCTCTCCCTCCTGCTCTGTCTGAAGATAAATGCAAAAATGTTCTCGGGTGAGGATTAAAAAAAAAAGAAATATCTTATATTTCAGTTAGCTAGTAGTTCATAGATTAGCAAGGAAGTTGTCTGGAGATAGCACTAAAATTCAAATTAACTGTAGCCAACAGAATTTCACAAGGTAAATTATTAAGGAAAGTATATGGAAAGAATTTATAACTCCTATTACTATTTCTAGTCCTTTAGATATAAGACTATCTTAATGCTTAGAAATTGGGAAGAAATTTTCTTTTCCATTTTTCAACACAGACCAAGTATAACACTTCTTAAAAATACCCATTTCTCATCTCTCTGTTTTTATGTTCTCTCCATATTTTTCTGATTACCTCTTTGTTTTGAGTCTCACCCTATGGAGCTGATTAATTAATAATTTTAGGCTAAGTATATTCCCATTAAAACTGATCACTGGGCCCTGGCCAGTTTTGCTCAGCGGTTAGAGCGTCGGCCTGCGGTCCAGAGAGACCTGGGTTCGATTCCCGCTAAGGGCATGTACCTCGGTTGCAGTTTGTCCCCGGCGCTGGTTGGGTCATGTGGGAGGCAGTCACTCGATGTGTCCCTTTCACGTCGATGTTTCTCTCTCTTCTCTCTCTCTCTCTCTCTCTCTCTCTCTCTCTCTTCCTCTTTCTCCCTCCCACTCTATCTGAACAAAAAATGGAAAAATGTCCTTGGGTGAGGATAAAAAAAAACTGATCACGGGTGTCATAATGATAACCAGTTACTGTAAAAATCAGTTTTTATGCCTTATTTACCTGAGAACCTAGCTAACATGTTCAAGTGACTCGTGCTTCAAGCTGAGAAAAGCGCTGTGCTACCTGGCAGTTAGAATTCTAAATCACATAGTTCTAGATGAGATCTGCTTGGATCATAACTTAATGTAGCTGAAACACTGGGAGCAAGCTGGCGAAAGCAGTTGTGATGTAGTTTTTGATATTTTAGACATTTAATCTTTGACATATTTGATAAAATATTCAATAAATTAAGAGACTAGATTAGACTTTTGATGTCCTCATATCTTAACTAGAATTTCAAAACTTTTTGAATCAATGGGTTTTCTGCTATTTTGAGCAGCAGAAGAGATGAGGCAGAATTGACAGAAGCATTTGAGGTGAAAAAAAATAATGTTTTGTAAACAAGCCTATCATGAGTAAGTGCTTATACAGACTTCTAAAAAATGAATTTTAATGATGTTAACGAAAATCAAGATATACCTAGGATAAGAATCATCAAAGAAAAGTAGTCAAGTTAACGGAACAAGTTATTCACTCAACTAATATTTACTGAGAGTCCACTGAGCACAAAAATTGGGTTGAGGATCCCAAACACACATGTTTCTCCGTCCTGACTGAGGAGAGAGCAAAATGAAAGGCGGCAAGATTAGATGCTAAAAGAAGAGCGACACACGGTCTCTAAGTTTAGGGCAGCAGCCCCAGTGGTAGAAAAAGAATATATTTCTGTAGTTTAGTGTCTCTCACATTTCAGTTGCATCAGAATTACCCAGAGAGTCTGTTAGGTTGACACCACCCTCAAAGTTCCTATATCAATCTGGGGTGGAGCGAGAGACTGCATTTCCTTACTAACTGTGGGCGATGGATATAAATACCGGTATAAATATTCCTCCTTTAGAAATTTTGAATAAAATAAGGCTCAGAAAAGATCATTAATAGGGTAAATGAATTTGAAGGCTTGTTTTGGTTAAAAGAATGGTAAGACATTCTTTTTGTGTAATACGAGCAAAGGTTACTGAAAAGTTTTTACTCTTTGCTCTAATTCTATAATAATCAAGAACTATTTGGATATACAATGAGACTTACTGAGCAGAACCACGTCACAGGGATTTCCAGTATTTTGTTTGGCCAGTTCATTTGGATCATGTGTTGTGGAAGACTGCATCAATATCCTTGTTTAAAAAACACCTGCTTGAGTCAATACAAAAACTGTGGTATACTTCTCAGCAATCAAAGGGAATGAACTACTGATACATGCCACCATGAATCAACATTGCAGACATTATGCTGAGCAAAAGAACCTGCACAGAATACATACTATCGCATGTTTCTATTTTTACAATATTCTACAGTTTTCTACCATAAAAAAAAAAAAAAGTGGTTAGCTTGTGCTAGTGTCAGGGAGTACTCTGAAGGGACTCAGAACTTTCAAAGGTGAAGAAGATTTTTTTTTAGCTAAATAGGCTTGGAGATTACATGGGTGTATTCTTTTGTTAGTAAAGGTGTATGCATTTCTGTATACACAAATTTTATCTGGAAAAATAGCAAGGGGTGCTGTGGGTATAAGGGGATGTACAGACAAAATATCCCATTAGAATGTATATAGTTGATGAAGCCAAATTAGGCATACAGAGAGTTCATTATACTATTCTGTTTACTTTGCATATGTTTAAAAAAAAAATGAAACAAAAAAACACCTCCCTGGGTTTTTGTCATTCTATACTATTTCTTTGGAACTTAATAATCCTTAGATTAGTTAATGAAACAAAGTTAGTAAAACTGGAAAAAGACATAGTTTTATATTAATTCCTCTAATAATTATTTATCTGTCTGACAGTATTGAAGGGGTTAAGTCAGATACTATGTTCACTTTTAACAAATTATTATTGGTAGCTTTTATTTATAATTCACAAAACCTGGCTTCTCCTTCTTTCCCCCCAAAATATTTTGAGGAGGATTGTATTATGTTTTTACTGTGAATAAAATCACAAGACACAGAAATTTAAGAAAATTTCAAGGAGGGATAAATAAATCAGAAACAGAGGTATGTATCATTGTAGTTAATCAGAGATTCTTAGCATCCAAGGCGAAAAGAGAAATACAATGGGTTGTATCTTTTCCTTTCCTGTGTGTTTACAGAGATTCATATATACAAAAGAGATCCTCTACCTCCTTCATTGTGGCATTATATTTGCGAAAGAATTGTTCATGAAGAGTCATCTATAATTACATGAGTAATATAGTAGATAACATAATTTATTGAACTGTTATTTTGTCATTGAATCAAGAAATTCTGACATACTTTGCCCAAAATGACTAGTCATTTTATCTTTGCTTAAGAATGTAGGTGGCAAGTAAAACTACTCATTTTATAAAAATATTTCTTTAAAAAGTATTCTGAAGGAATGATGAAAAGAGAAAATCATCATTTGGCAAATACCACAATAATCATTGTAATAGACAAGAACCATTGATGGATGCTAACATTTATGAGGAAAAGTATGATAAGAAAGAGGATGTTTACATAGCCTCATATTATCTCTCCAGAAGACATTCATTAATTACAAAAGAAAAAGATAGTAACTAAACAGTGAAGCTGTCAGACACCTCCATAAACAAGAGATTAAAGTTAGCATCATGAGACATGAGACATATTCGCATTACATTGTACAGACCCAGCTCCACCATGGAACAGAAACTGCGGACACTGGCTTTGCTTCTAGCTCTGCTGAAGCCTCAGCTACACATATTCCAGGACTGGATTAAGGAAAATGGGACTTTGCAAACCGAATGAATTAATTCCACGAAAATAAAACTTTCTTCTACATCTCATCCTCCCATGGGGGCATGTGGAAATGCTTACTCCAGTGGTACCCCAAAAACCGCACTCCCACTAGCAATGAAGAAAGACCATCCACGGATTTCTCTAATAACAGATTGATTTGTCACAAAGATTTAGCTGCCAGGTGCAACCTCCTGAAGCTGAGGCATTCCAAACCGGGGAAATTAGAGCATTTGCAAATAAGAAAGCTGGACTGATATTTTGATGCCCAGGAATTACAGATGAACACTTCCTAATTTTAATTTCAAAATTGTAATAATGAGACAGTAGACTATGAAAAGTACAGATCAATGAGGTCCCAAATGAATTTCTTACATGGATTAAAGGGGTATTTTAGATAAACAAAGCAGTAATCAGTAGACTGTCCCCCAAAATCACAAATTATAGCTTATACCTCAATTTACTTCTTTCTCCAAGAAAGTTATTGACTTATTGGTAAAGTCACAACAGCTGGACATGAGTAAGATAATTAGTAAGGTCTTGTGATATTTTGTGGAGAACAGGGAAAATATTGGCAGAACATGAGTAATTGCATGAATTTTTTGTTAGTTTAATTACTGACTGAAATGTCATGGTTAATGGGTTAGTATCACCCTGGAAGTAGGTCCAAAGAGCTTTTCCTCAGCCAAGTCTATATAAATGTAATATCTGTCAACAACACAGTAGACAGAAATTCAATGATGCAATGAGCACCTGCCAAAATCACAGTTGTCTTTTCTCTGTCACATGGCCCCCACTATCATGAACACAGCTTACAGGGAAAGAGAAGGATGTTGGATGCCAAGAGGGCCACCTCTGTGCTGCCAGAGACTGGCCAAACCAATGAGGTCTCTTCTCATAGGTGGCCACACAATTTGATCATAACTCTACTTTTCTCCAGCTTCATTTCTCACTACTTTACTCAACTTCATTTAACTTGACTATGTGTACCCCCAGACTCCAAACTTAATGTTATTACAGCTACCCTACAGCAGCAGACATTTCGTGCTTCTGGGTTTCTGCACATGTTTTCCACCTACATGGCGTGCCCATCACACATGATGTTAATTTTTCTTATCAATCAATAATAACCTATAAAGTATGTTTTTTATCTGCTCATGATACTATAATTTATTAAGACAGAAAATTTATTATAGACTTTTAAAGCTATTTATTCCAAAAAACAAGTAGTCTGAAATTTGAGAAGATAAAAGTTTCACTTTTTAAGTATGGAGTGGTAAGAATTCTTTGACTTTACTATCGCTTGCTTAGATTAGGTAGCATGTACATGTAAATTGCAACCTTGTGATGCTTACAAGAATAATGAAGATTATCAATAAACTTACCAACACTTGGATAACCAGGCGTAGAAGGGTCTCCTCCTGGATTCAGTGACACCATGAAGGTATCATAGCCAAGATTTGCAGTCTTTGGTAAATCACAAGGATCAATATAGAGAAGGACACCTCCAAATCCAGCCTTTTCCAGTAAGGAAAGCTAAAAGAGGAGAATAAATTATTAAAAATATTACCATACATATTAAAAGTTCATATACTGCCATTTCATGAATGTGGCTGAGATACGATGACTCCCTTTTCTGAATTTTTTGTTCTTTAAAAAAAAACAGATACTTCAGTCTTCCTACTTATCAAGCCCAGCCAGAGAGCTATTCTTCTGGCCTCTCCCCTTTTTTCTCGATCTCAACAATATTTAAGCAGCATTCCTATAATGTTGATATTTGATTTTACTTGTTTGAACAGGAAATTTCTCCCTCTCTCTTTTATAATTGGTCAAGGAGATCTGGAGTTTCCAATTTCACGAGATTAGCAGATATTAACCCCAGACAAGGTTCTGTTGTAAAAGGAGAGCTGTTGTGACCGTTATAGCATCTCCTTCCCCAGAGCAGAAGTCACCGGAACATTCTGATATATTTCCTCCAGGGCTGAGGCTGTCATACCACTTGTTAAAATATTTTCACACTGCTTGGCCAATAACCACTATCTGGAACCTCCTGAAGGCCCCCACTGTACTAGCTACTCCGGTCTCTGCCCTGGTGTCCCAACTAGACATCCCAGATACAGCAAATGAGGGACATATCCATAACAGAATGAGGGGCCCCTTTCTGAAGGGTCAGTTCCTGCTCTGTCTCTGTCTTTAAACATTTTGAAAATAGCCCCTGATTACTTTATTTGAGACATATTTATTCCTCTCTGTTCTTAATTTTTTTTTTGAGGGGGTGGGAAGTGCTTATTTACCTTAGTGAGACTTACCTGACATGAAAAAATAATCGTGATTTGCTAATCCTATTAGTTTCCCATGGGGGAGAAAATATAATTAGTGGATATTAGGGAATAATGGACACTATGACTAAGGGTCATATTGAGCACAAGCAGTTGCTGCCCATTGTGTGACTCTAGGTAATGCCTATCCTTCATTCACTCCCCTTTAGTCCTATGTTGTTTATTGAGTTCTACAGTGGAGAGAGCAAGGCATGTGTGCCTAGATGGACCACTCCATAGGTCAGGCATCATGCTTATCTTCTCTCCCACTGACAACCTGCACTTAGCAGGCACATGGTAGGTAATCAAGAGTATTGCTAAATGAAAGAATAAAGGAGAAGGAGGCTGGTTTGGCACAGTAGCTACTCTTAAAGAAAAGAGAGCTCTGAGAAAGTACTTAGAATGCACTTCTATTAGGAAGAATAAAACATATACTTGTATCTATAACATGATTTTAACTAAATAAAGGAAACAATGTATAGAAAAATAAAAACTGATATTTGATGTATGTATGCTACATTATGGCATTTTTTCAACTCCTTTGAAAATGTTTTATATTTTCCAATTTTTGGTATAACAAACAAGTATGTATTATTTTTAAAATATGAAAACAAAATAAAAGAAAAGAAAACATTGAGAATCTAAGCAAAATTTAATTGTCTCCTATGCTTCTGTAGCACACCACTCTCATCAGACTTGTTATTTTTCCCCATCAGTATTCTAATGAGGAGGAAGAGTTCAGGAAAGAGGAAGAATGAGAGAAGGAACAAAGAACATGTGAACAGAGGGCCAGGTTTAAGACGGACTCCAGTGCTCACACAAAAGTCCTTAGGCGAGACTTCTAACCTCTGAATGCTGCAATTACTATTCTTAAAACAATGACCAACGGAATGATTTTGAATGTTATGCTCACTATAGGAGAGCATACTGAGGAAAAATAAGAACTTCTCTACAAACCAATTTTTTTAATATAAAAGTTTACTTTAAAAAAAAATTCCTTAAGTAAATCAAAACTGGAGAGAGGAAAAAAACGGGGGGCGGGGGGACAAATAAACACATAAAAGAGCCCCGCTATCCTATTTGTCAAGAGGTAGCAAATGTTAAGAGTTTCTAGACCTTCTTATTAGGGCTTATGCTCATACACATTTAAACACTTGCAAAGTAAGAGCATATACCATAAATAATATTTTGCAATCTTTTTTTACATTTAATAGTACATACTAAACCTCTGTCCATGTTGATATGAACTTTTATATAATTTTAACAGTTGTATGCTAGACATGTATGTAAATGATATAAATAATACCCTAAAGAGAAGCCATCAAATGTTCTTTAATCCCTGACGATTAGTAATATAAATTGTTCCTAATTTTTAAATATTATACTTCCTTGTATCTAAATCATTGCATAAATATATATTTTCATGAAATAATTTTCCCTGGGTAAAATTTCTAGTTAAAATATTTCTGTTTTTATGATTTTTGATCAACTAAATTTCCTCCAGGAAACCTAAAACAAATTATAGTCTTACCAGCCATACATGTAAGCACTTGTTTCCCCTCATATCACCAATAATGAATACCAGTTTTTAAAAAATATTCACCAATCTAGTTAAGAATCATTTGCCTGCATTTTTGAAATTACAAGTTAAATTTACTTTTGCTTGTGATTTCGGCCATTTGTATATCTTCTTTTGAGAATCATCTGCTTGTGAAAAATAATTTCTACGATTTTTGTGCTACTTCTCCATTTCAACTCTACATTGAATTTCACTTTGTGCAGGGAATATGCTGGTTTGGGGATATAAAGAAAAGTACGGCGAGGTCCTTGCTCTCAGGAAGGTGAATTTACCAGTGAAATGACCAACTGTTAATCACTGAGTACGAAGCCCAATTAAAAGGCAGTGGGTGGCTGCCAGGAGAAGTATTGTGTGGCCAGCTTCAGGGTCAGGCAACAGTGGAAAATGCTTCTTTGTGCCATGGACACAACACAGGGATGTGGTGATCCACCTTTTTTTATTTACATACATTTGCTGACCCTGCTTCAGTGAGATGTTAAATTATGTTTAAAAATCTCTTCTGAAAAGGTCAACATGATAACTATTTGACTGTTTAATGTATATGAAACCCAGTGATTTAGATTTAACTTAGTTCAAAATAAAATGCTAGAGTTGCATATTTTGTTTCTTCTGATTGTATTTGGTAATGCATTATGATTCCTCTTCTTATCAATATATATCATGATATTTTTCTATACCTGGTGGCCTACAATGAAGCAACGTGGTTTAGTAGTATGCTATCTTTAGCCAGAGTTGATTACCTCCCTAGAGCTCTGAAGAAACCGCCTTATATGTGATTGTGTCCCCTCTTTCCTGCAGTGGTTGACCCCGACGTCGACACCTCTTAAATGCTGTCAAATCTGGTTCCTGGCGCCGTCCCTACTGGCCATTATAGAGCTCTTAAATAAGTAGCTTAATTCAGTGACTCAATTTCATAACTTGTCTATTGTTGGATTTCCAATGAAGTTGGCAAAGAGAGAAACTGCCGATATTAAATCAAATCAAAAGTGTTCCCCTGCATTGTTAGCGTTGCATTTTGAACATGGTGCGGTGGGGCTTGCCTAAAATGTTCAAAAGATCCAGTATTCCAGGGAGATTCTATTTTTAAAAATGCATTTCAAGGCAAGCCAATGCAAAGGATGGAGCCAGCAGTCAACTGGGCTGTGTGCTTTGGCGGGTGGCAAGCTGTCCCTGGGTGCTCAGGTGAAAGCTGTTAGCTCTGCTCATGACCTCTCAGAGCTTGAGACCTAGGATGACAACTATACTGTGGGGTCTACTTCATAAAAAGAGAGGGCAAATGTAAGGCCAGGATTTCCTGACATCGAATTTCAACTCTCCTTTGCTTCTCCCGCTCAAATATACTGTATATGTGACACGTTTGGGGTTCTTTGTCATGTTTACCACCTTGTAAACTAAGACAACATATGACACGAGTAGGGGCCGTCAGAAATTGGAATGGAGACACAAACATGAGTCAGGCAGATGTGTTGGACCCGAGGGTGGTGAGGCCACTGGCTGATGTGGTACACTGACACCCACAGCATTCCCCTGGGGGGCACCGTGTCCTAACGCACACAAAGCACCAAATAAGCAAGTGGCTTCTTTGTTCAGAATCAGTTCCTTGACATGGGCAAACTAGTGTTTTCAGGGCAAAAAACAAAACCAAAAAACTATGAGGCTTGCCAAGGAAACATGATGAAAAAGGAATTCAGAGAACACGGAGATCAGAATGGACAGGAGAAGGGAATACCATGCATAGACCCCATGTCCTGCTGGGCTCCCTTCACTTCCACGGGCTGAAGTTCTCCTTCCTTCCTTTGAGAGTGTTTTTGTTACTTGTGAATAAACCAACCCATAACCAAGACAAGTGGAAAAGTATTACACTGGGAGATGGTGCTGGATCCTTAGACCAACCCGGACCCCTAAATGGCTTTGTGACAACTCATGTAACCTTTCCAGGCTTTGGTGTCACCATCCACAGAATGCAAGGGTCGAACGGCACTACTCTTAAAGACCCTTTCTGTTTAAAACAGAACAACAACAAAAACATGTAGTTTAATCCAATGATTTAAGAAACATTTAAGAAGACAACTATTGTACTTTTAAATATATTGTCAGATACGAAATTTGCTTTTAAAATATTGGTGAGAATACACTTATCAAAAGTAACACAATTTCTATGATTAAGAAAAATCTTTCAAATAGTTTTATGATGTTTTAACTTTGCATTGAACTTTTATTATGGACAAAATAAGTAAATTTAAATACTTAGATTCTATACATTAAAACTCTTCTGAGTAATTAAATCATTCCTTTGTTATCAACTATAATGAAGTGCTAATTTCATCTTTCAAGACTATTTCATACTGCTTACACCCTAAAAACCTGTTGCATATTTATGACCATTACAATAAATCATGTAGGGTTAAAGGAATATGATTTTAATGGAGCTAACAACATTTTGCTTATATTGGGAATATTTCTACTCGAATAAGTACTTCAACCAGTATTTTATTTCCATGACAGAAGGTAAATATTGTGTAAAATTACTGAGCAAGTTCATTCTAAACATCCATCATGTAATTACTAATACCCTGAAGCTAAGAATGTCTCCTCCTCCTCTTAAAAAAAAAAAATCACATTATGTTTTCAAGAAAATAGGAATCATTAAAGCAGCCTCCTACACAATGCCTCCCATCCTCTGTTATTTAGCTCAGAGAACCACTAGGTGCTAAGAACCAACAGAATCCTTGCCCAAGTTCTCATGAGTGCTAAAGTCTCAGCATGCCCAAAGCAGCTAAGGTAGCAGCTAGAACAGTAACAGAAATGACCCTTAGTCATTTCTTCAACACTTTTCTGTTTCTACACAGAGTCAGTCAAATTCCCTCAAGTTATATCATGGCTGCACCAACAAACAGGACGTCATATGAAGCATTGATAGTGGCTCCTGTCTCCAAAGTGAAATTTCAATTTTTACCCCCAGGAATTAAAAAAAACTGTTGTGGGTGACTTTGGTAGCACTAGATAGTTTCCTGCTTGAAGACAGAAATTTTATAGACTCATTGTCTCTTATGGTGCCAGCACCAAAAGATTTCTCTGTTATTGAGTTAATGAATAAATTAGTGTGTATATCATGAATGAATGAATGAATGAATTAATGAGCATATGGGTACAACTGTATTATATGAGTGTTATCTTGCTCTACAGTTCAAACCTACTGACTGAAAAACTTATGAAATATATTTTGTTGTGGAATCATATATGCATATTTGTTAGAAGCCACCTTGTCTCTGAAATGAAACACACACACACACACACACGCACACACACACACACACACACAACATTCAACTATGTGTTATGTTGCCTCTTTATACTTCTCTAAAATATATCATTAAAACCCATTTATTTTGATTTTCTTTTATTTTATGTTTTATATGAGAAAGTGTGGTGGAAACTATCCCACTTGGATTTGAACATGTGAATATGTCTTGATAGGGTCTTATAAATAAAATGTCTTTGCCAACTTCAAGGTGACTAATCCCATATTTCTTACTGTGAACCATATCAATACATTTCTCCTTGTGTATAGTATATAAAGCTAGGAGCCTTCATTTGCCAAATAATCCCTTCTGAAATAAATGGTACTATGGATCCAAGGACAGGATACAGCAATTAAACAGACTTTACAAAACTCAAAGCTCTCTGGGAATTACTCAGGGGTAGTAGTCTGGTACTTGAAAATGGTCCAACATAGGTTTACATTCCCAATGCCCTGGGCAGACAGCATGTAGACACTGGGTAGCTGTATGTTATTCAGAATATGAGGAAAAAGAAAAAAAAAATTTTTTTTTAAATCTAAGCTGGAAAGAGTATAAGAGAAAGGGCCCTGCTCCAGTTCCTGCAACTTAAATTGTCTCCTTATTGATTTCTTTTCTTACTTTTCAACCGAAACATCTTTTCTATTTCGGAAGGAAGATGCTATTTTTGTCATTCAGATAGTCGGCTTCTTCACAGTGTCCAGCAAGGGAATATCAGTTAAATTCCACAGCTAGGCTTTAATCCACTCACAGATTCCCCTACAGTTTTCAGCTCACCCATTTGAACCCACTGAATGTCAGCCCTGCTCTTTTTATTTTCACTGGTTACAATGCAGGGGATCCCAGGACTACTGCCTGCCATTAAGAGCCAAAGGAGGAAGTTTGGGTTTTTCTCTGTCATTTAGCTTCTTCAAAACATTAGTCCAGCACTAGAATCATTTCTCTGGCCTCCATAGTTAGAAATGTTTCCTGAGTCTTCATGTGGAAAACAAGAGCAAATATAACATAAGAAGACCTTAGTTTTACAGATAAAATTAAGGTGCATTGTTATAGGCTGATTTTTTTCCCCAAAGGTTTATATGTTTAAGTCCTAACCCTCAGCACACCTTAGAGTGTGACTGTATTTGGAAATAGGGCTTTAAAAATGGTAACTAAGGTTAAATGAGGTCATATGGGTGGGCTCTAATCCAATAAGATTAGCATCCTTATAAGAAGAGGGAGAGATATTAGACACGTGTGCACAGAAAAAAAGCATGTGAGGACACAGCCAGAAGGTGGCCATCAGCAAGCCAAAGAGAAAGACCTCAGGAGGAAGCAAACTGGTCAACACCTTGATCTTAAATTTTCAGTCTCCAGAACTGTGAGAAAATAAATTTCTATTTAAGCCTCCCAGCGTGTGCTATTTTGTTATGGCAGCCCTAGCAAACTAATACTTCCATGAAAAGTAAGTATCAGTCAAACTTTATAAGAAGATTCAGGAAAATAATTGTGATTATATCTAGGTCTTCTGAGTCGACTATCTTTAAGCCAAATCATCAAGTACCGATCGTACATCTACTATGAGCGAGATACTGTCTCAGAAGTTATTTGTTGATTTTTTATTCAGAGCATTTGATATATCATTTCAATTTCCATTATATAGTTGCTGAAATTGTGATCCAGGAAGGTTAAGAGCATGATCCAAGGTCAGAGGTAATAACTGATAATACCAGAGATCAAACAATAGTTTTCGGAATTCAAGTCTGGTGATCTTTCCACTAAAGCACACCTTTCTTTCAATTATACAGCCATCCTTTACAAAGACAAATAGACTGGTGAAAGGGTGAATTTATAAAACACATCAGATGTTTCTTGCTGTGATCGGCTTCCTGAGAAGACACAGATCAATACTGTGTGAATTATATGCCAGTACTAAAACAACAGATTGTGTACATTATAGATTAAAGATTCACGGTTATAGTAACAGAAAAGTAAAAATAAACTTAAAAACTATGAACCTAACATTTCATAGCACATTCATATTCATTTAAACAGCTATGTTGTGTGTAAAAAAAGAAACTATCAGACATGTACTATGTGATAATTCCTTCAGCTGATATTTTGACCTGAGTGTTCATCTTTTGTTATTCTTTCTTCTTGGGATTGTTTTCCCTAGTAGTATTTGGTTGTTTGGCCCTTTTATTATGCATTGTACTGTTAGGACGCCACTAAAGAGGCCTGTAAGATTCCAGTTTGCTTTGCTATGTTTCATAAATAAACTCATCTTTCTTTGTCATTTAAATAAAAAGACTACTTGTGAGAAATATTCACTGTAATCAGAGTGAGTATATTCAAGACATAACCACAGCATTTTTTTTTTATTTCACTGAACATTTTTACTTGTATTTCAAATTGTTTTACTTGATGTATCCAAAGTCATTTAAAGAAGTCTGATGAGATTAGTAAGAAGCAATTACATCCTGCTTTTGTAAAGAAAAAACTTATTCAAAAAGTTATGCCTATTGACAGAGGTCTAGAAAGTATCCTGGATTTTTATCATTACAATTCAGGAAGGAGGGAAAGAAGGAAGGGAGGAAGAGAGGGAAGGAGAGAGGAAGGGAGGAATGAGGGAGGGAGCAAAGATCTCTTATTTAATCAGGTATCCTTAACATAGATACATTTTTATTCCACTTTAAACTAATTTCTGATTGTGGCCTGTGGAATTATTCTGTCTTCACAAATGAAGTAATCATGACGTAAGATGACTAGATAAAGACCACACAGTTAATAGCAGATTTTATTTATTTATTTCTTCTTTTTTAAAAAATATATATATATGTTTCTATTAAATTTTTTAGAGAAAGTGGAAGGGGTAGGGAAAGAGAGAGAGAGAGGGAAACATCGATGTGAGGGAGAAACATTGATCAGTTACCTCCTACAGGCACCTGACTGGGGATTGAACCCACAACCTGGGTGTGTGCCATGACTGGGAATCAAACCCACAACCTTTTGGTGCACGGAGTGACACTCAACCAACAGAGCCACTCCAGCCAGGGACTAATAGCAGATTTTAGACTAGAGAAATTTGTCCTCATAATTTATTTTTCTGTATTTTTCCCATTAAATCATACTGCTTTCAAATAATGAAAGAAACAATGTGAGTTTGCAAATTTATTTTACTTTTTTTAAAAAATTCATATTATTCAACAACCTTTGCAATGTTTGCTGCTTGAAAGAAGCCTAATCTTTAAGAAAAAAATATATTTAAAAATATGATGCTATTTTTCCAAGTGTAGCTTCAAAATATTGAGAATACTCTATTTTATTTCTCTGCTCCTTATCTTTCCCATGCATGGTGGATCCATCTACATAGTATGGATTCGTTATTCTAGGCTCTACGTTGAGAATACAATGATAGAGTGGGGGCCAGAAAGTATAAACCTAAATCCTTCTATTTTCAGGGAGAGGCTTTGAGATTGGGATAAAAAACAGTGGCCTGGGTTCTCTTCCTCTGTCAAGGTGTTTCATGAATTGAAAACATTAAAGGGTATTTGACTTTCACAATTTCTCTAACATGATTTCATTACTTTATGGCCAATATTGGTGGGGGGAAGAATATACAATTTCTGTTAGTAAATATATTGCTGATATTACCAAGTACTTGCATTTCTATTTCCATCTGTAGACATTCTGTTGCTTTTAAAACAAACAAATCACGTTCAAAAGGAACAGAAAACAATATGAACACCACATATATTTAGAAATTGAGTCAAAAAGACATAAGCTTCTGATTTACAACTTATTTGTTTTTGTGCTTACATATGAGTGTGTGAGAGGGGAAGAGACAGGCAGTGGAGAGAGAGACCACAGCTTCACATAACCACATGCGTGCATCTCTGGGATTCTGCAAGTTTCTAGTTGAATAAATAAGAGCAAAGGAAAAGCACAGTTTTCACATCCTTTAGCCTGTGAAAATTTACTATCTCAAAATTTTAAATATATGTTACCAACATTTTAAGCTAAGAATATATTTAATTAAAGCCATAATGAATGGAGAGAGACTCATGGATAATAAATAATAGAACAAAATGTCTCTAAAGGTATCTCCAAAATTAGCTGTTGTTTAGGTTTATTGCCATTTTCTGATTTTTCTATGTGTTGATCCCACTACTGGCAATATATCCTAAGAATCCCAAAACACCAATCAGAAAGAATATATGCACCCCTCTGTTCACAGCAGCATTTTTTACAATAGACAAAATCAGGAAACAGGCCAAGTGCCCATCAGTAGATGAGTGGATAAAAAGCTGTAGTATATTTACACAATGGAATACTACATGGCTATAAAAAGGAAGGAACCCTTACCCTTTGAGACAGCAAGGATGAACCTAGAGAGTATTATGCTAAGCTAAATAAGCCAGTCAGAGAAAGACAAATACCATATAATCTCACTTATGGAATCTAATGACCAAATGAAAGTGACAATAGAAACAGAGTCATGGATGCAGGGAACAGATTGATAGATGTCATAAGGGAGGGTTGTGGGAGGGACTGAATAAAACAAGGTAAAGAGATTTAGCCCAAAAACATATATGCATAGCCCATGGATGCAGATAACAATGTTGTGAAGGGCAAGGGAGGGTGTGCAGTGGCTGGGTGGAGGTGTGAAAAGAAGGGGAAAATGGGGGACATCTGTAATAGTAATAAAAATAATATTTAATATTTAATATTTATATTTCCACTATCTACAAAATTATTTCTATATTAGAAATACCAAACAGAGCTCCCAATTTTCTTGTACATAAAAAAAATACCTTGGTGACTTGATGTGTATTTGATGTTCAATGTTTTCTTAATTTGTAGCATTATAAATCATATGAACATTTTTTTTAAAAAGTAAAGTTTTGTCAGTGTTCCTTTTTTTTTACTGAAATTTTTATATATATAACTCCTCTTCAAGGTGGATGGATATGAAGGGAATATATGAGAAAAATTAGATGGCTATTAATATAAGAAAGCTTATGTCAAATTACCTTTAAAATTTCACCTTAGAATAACTTCAAATCTTTCATTACTTGCGAGTGTTACATGATGTTTAAAGCTGTTAGGAATATATCTGAATGTATCTAATTGTTTTTATGTAGCTTGGCTTGCATCCATCAAGCCAAGAGTAATAGGTCTTGAACTGGATCAGCCATTAGCGGAGGGATGCTGGGCATGCCACTGAAAAGCTATGCAGTTCAATTTTCTCATCCATAAAAAGACATGACACTTGCCCTGCCAGCCACACAAAATGATTAGCAGATTCAAAGGAGGTAGTAGGTCTGAAGAATTTTGAGAAGAGTGAAATGCTACATAATATGTAAGGTGTTTTGTTTTATTTTTCCGTGGTGATGATGATAAAAAAAGAAGAAGAGAACCTAGTTAATAATTGGCATATATATATGCATATATATATATATATTGCATTTATCTGGGGTAGAGAGTGGTATCAGGAAAGAAAAATAAAACAAACTAGTTATCCTGAAAAACAATGTTTCTTGACATAAAAATGATGACATTTCATGGGCTTACTTCTAAAAGTAAATATTCATAGAACCCAAGGTACTCCTCCTTTTTGTTCGTATTACCGGGCTCCATCTCCTTTGGTCAGATTGGAGTAAGCACAAATAAACAAATCCTAAATTCCACCAAGTCATATTTTCCCCCAAACTTCATTAGGGTTTTTATATTTTTATAATTCTATTACTTAAAATATTAGCTTTACATCTTTTAAAATTAGGATAATAATGATTACATTTTCCTTACCAATCAAGGAACCACTATTTTTGTTACCTTATTGTTGATTTTTCTTCATTAAATAAAGCCATCTACTTCACTGAGATATATTTTCTCAACCCCTCCTAAAATTAACTTATTCAATTATATAAAACCTGAGATTTTAGCCAGGCATAGGATAGGTAACCAGACACATATAGCTGAGGGATGTTTTCACTCCCGGGCATGCTCAAGGATTACACATACATACATGGACGTGGATTATTTGTAGCTTTATTTTTTTAGGGATCTAAGGCAAACATCTGGCAGAAAATTCAGTCAGAATGGAAATAGCTTCCATATTACTCTTTCTCATGTCAGTAACTAGAAAGATGAATAGCTGCCAAACAAGACTCAGAGGGCATGCATCTTGCTCCGTGTGGTTTACAGATCATCCACGTGGTTCTGTCTGGTAGAGTTTGACCAAGCCTTTTCACTGCACAAAACCATCAGTGTCACAGTCAGAGTTTCTACCTCCTTGGTCCAGAAGGCTCTTGGTTTTCTTAAGAATCACTATTTCCTTTTGTTGAAGAACAAAAATAGCTATATATACATTTTCATTCAGTATTTTTTTAGATAAATTTAAATAGATAAGGTAGTAAAGGTCCATTCTGACTATGAGTTAACCCTTTGAACACTACATTAACTGTTAAATCAAACTGCTACATTTTTTTTTCATTACAGATGTCTAGGAGTACAGTTCAAAGTATTATTTCAGTGGACTGTACCCCAGGTGACTGAGCCGTCCACAGCAAACTTCCCTCATTCCTTCCTCTCCCTTCTACCACTGTATTAAGACAAGATGCTCAGCAGAGAACACATCCAGTTTAATGGTTGAATGCACAGAAATGAAGGGAAAAGATAACTTGGATGTGCAGTTCTCAACTAGCCTCCAAGTGATGAGCAACAATAGGGTACCAATGAACAAACACACACAAAATAGAAACAAGTATGAAAAACTGAAAGAGGAAAGAACGTTAGCACAACGGATCCTATGCTTCATGGCTTCTTCAGTTTGTCACAGTGGGAAATAGGTTTCTTTTCTCTCCTAAGAGAATGATTTCCTATATAGAAATGTCTGTCTCATATGAATACACCTATACTTTATTAAAGAAATGATATTTAAGCAAAATGGCTTTAAGTTAACATATCTACCTCTCCTAGGCATTTCTTAAAAAAAAAAAATATAAGTGATTGTGCACATCAAAGGGGAGTAAATAATTACTTTGTTTTCTTGTTTAATTGAATAAGTTTTGCTCATGTTGTGATAACAGGTTTATTTGAAAGTGAAAGTAATTTGTTATAGAACAGCAGCTTTTGTAAATGGAAATTTCTACAACAGAACATTGTGAGATGTTTAAATATTAACCAGACATATTGCTCACTGTCTGCACTAAATTTTAGAAACTTAATACAAATTAAGTACATACTTTATTGCTGGATCTTGCTTACCAGAGCTAAGAAATCCACAATGTTCAATTCTAATTAAAAATGAAATTGAACTACAATTCCCTTGAAAACAGGGGCTGATCAGACTCAATAAGCTTTACTTAATTTATTTCAGAACCAAATAATTGAGTTGCTCATAGACAAAGAAAAATATGCTTACATCGTTAAAGAAAAACATACTTCCAAATCTTGTGCAATTCTATTATATTTCACAGCTATTATAATGCTCATAGTTGATTACATACCTTATACATATGTTTAAATATATTTAAGGGTCCAAGAATATATCAAATACCTTTACCTTCATCATTCATAACTGCTATATGCATGCTTACTAGGGCTTCACCATAAATTACATACTTGAACACATTTTTAATTTTAAAAGAGAGATAAAAATGTTATTCCTTATTAAAACTTTCTCAGTTAGATTCATTCTCATTAAAAGGACTTTCCCACGTACTTGATTAACATCTAGCATTAATGTCAACAACGACTCCAGGAGATCTTTAAGATTACTTTTATTATTTTTCTTCTTTATGTTTGGTTTTAACTAAAGAAAACTGTGGCTCAATGAGGTATTGTAATTTTTCCCATGGCTATGTCACTTGTAATACTGAAAATATAAACACTGATTTTAAAATAATAGGAAAATGGAAAAATATACAGGAATAAAGAGTATATTATTGGGTAAACAGCAGAACAAATGATTCCTTTGTGCTTTTAATTGTTTTATATAAAGATTCAATTTGAGATCACAATGGTTCCAACATGTCCAAGCTCAGAAGATTCAAAATGGAACGATTTCATCTTCAGAAAGTGTGCTTTGGCTAGGAAGTTGGATTAAGGAGCATTATTTCCAGAATAGTCCTAAACAGTATCTCCATGGAGCACTGCACTTTTATATAAGAAGAGGCATTGTAATGATTGGAGTTGCCCAGCAATAAAATAAACATGAACACTTCTTCAGAAGATAGGAGTTCATACATGAGAAATGTCCATCTGTCAAGAAATTCATAGACATCACCTTGGCACCGGAAGAAGTTTTATCAAATCCACTTCTCTAACAGTACTTGCTTTGTACAGGTCAGGTAATAAGGTAAATAAAATAATATATGATAATACTTTGAAACAGTAATAAGGAAAATAATATCATTGTCATTATTAATTCTGAAATATACTTTTTATTAGAAGATCTCAAAAAATACTTAAGAGAATAAAAAAGTGTACAGGTAATCAAGTTGAGTGAAGGAACACTTCAAATCAGAATATGGGGGAGGAGTAAGATAAATAGTAAACATCAAATAAAGTAGAAGAAAAAATAAAGCAAATACATTTTTGCACTGAAAGAAAACATAAATTATCTCATTAAAGTCAGAGATGTTTTAATTGAATCAAAGGGAATGAAACCCTAGCAATATGTTTTTCAGAAGAATCCTTCTAGAAACAAAATAATAGTTTATAAAATGATAAGCACATAGATACCTGACCAATAAAAATAAAGAGAAGAAGCAAAACTATGTGAAATTAAAAGCAATAAAAATTAAAGATATGTGCAATAGGATGGTGAAAGCATCAAAGAAATAAAGGCTATGCCATAAATCTGAATGCGCTAAACTATTCAACAGCAAAGTAAGAATACATTAGAGATACAGGACACAATTCTAAACATAAAATTATGTGGGTGAACTTCTTTCAGAATTGGACAAATTCTGAAAGCCAAAAACTATAAGGATATACAGGAATTTAAAAATTAAATAATGTACTTAACATAAAGAACTACATTTCTCACAGAGCACACATACACCCATGAATAATCATTGGACATAAACTTGCCACAAAGGGATTTTTTTTTAATTCTAAAAACTATAATCTCTTCAACATACTATTCTACTCAATCCAATCAGTTACAAATTAATAAGAGAGCCATAAACAAAGTTAATATATTCCCAAATAACTTTGAATCAGTAATTGGATCTGAAATGAAATGAAAAGAACTTAAACAGTGGAACTTTTAGAATACAATGGAGCTTAAGTTCAGCTAAAAATTTATAACAGGTATAGTTCACATAAAGTGTAAAATGTAGTTCTCATTTTAATAAATTAAAAAAAAGTTAATTAGAAAGAGAAAATTATTTAATATAAAATAAGAAAATAATGAAAGAGAAAAGCATATCAACTTTTGATGTGTGCATCTGAAGAACTATTTGCACACTGTCATATCTGCAAATGTTAATTATGAAACAAATTCATCACAACTGACAGCGAGTTGAAAATTGTGGCATCTGGATAAATTAAATATTTCAAAAGCAGCCTGATCATGTCCCCAGACTCAAATCAGACAAAGTATCCAGCCGTGGAGCATCTGGTCAGGCAGATGCTGAGCACACCCCGCGAGTAGAAATGAGCACGGGCTTCACTCAGAAACTAAAGAGCAGGCTGCCAAAGGGAAGGGCCTTTGATAAAGCCAACAATGGACAGAAACAATACCAAATTAATATAGAGATGAGTATAGGCATGTGTCATTTGTCTCAATTACAAAAGTCAAATCTACGAAAAGGGAAGTCATATCTGACTTGACTAGAGGGTTGCAATTGTTGAGTGCTTCGTCCAGAAACATTTGGACATACTTGCGTATTTGTAACCTCTTTGGACAGGAGATAATGGAAAATCAAGGAGGGCTAGTTTCTTCGACATCTGCACAGTTAAAGAGAAGAGATTGCCCACTAACAAGTTCATTTCTGCAAATCAAAAAGCTTACAACTCCTGATTGTATGAGTGACACGGACAAGAGAGGAGCCTGCCAGGTGGTGGTAACTCCCACGGAGCAGCACTGTTCTCGACTCCCCCTCTGCTTCCTTCTGGGGCAGAGTCACTTTTTTTTTCCTGATCGAACTCACAGTTCCTATAACTCAATATTATCCTCAAAATTATGAAAAGTAAAGTCAGACTAAGAAAATCACCATCTTCAATATTTCAGGAAGAGAATGAAGATCCCCACACTAAACCACGGCCCGCTGCCCACTGCTGTCCCACTGGCTTCACAACTAGCGTCTCGAAAGGAGTGAAGCCATGTAACAGACAGTTCATAAAATGAAATGAATGAGAAACCATACCATTTCAGGCCTGAACATATTTTCATGGAAAGTACTTTAACTTTCATTTCTAATCAGGAAAAAAAATGCCTGTCAGAATCATTGATATCACCCGGCTTCTCCAGTAGGATGATCCCCAAGGAAAACCAAAATGGAAATGGGGCCAAATCATTGTACTAGAAACACGGTGTGGAGTAGTTTAAGAGAAAGTATGGGAACCCGATTTCTATACAACATCTTAACAGAAAATTAATAATATATAATCATGAGATTATCTGATAAAAATACTCATGTCGGATCTCAGTATACACTTTAGGGGGTTAGAAAGGAGAAAAAAAGGTTAGGATCTACAATGTGGGAAATGGCTTTTTTGATGGTACTCTGCTCACTTTGTGCAAATCTCAGAGCTTCTCAAAGTGTGAAGCTTGTTCCAGCAGCCTCAAAAATTAGATAATTGTTTTACAACCTACTTATGGTGACTGAGTTTTACCCTTAGAAAGTAAAACCACTATTTATTATTTGTCCATATCCTGACATATCCTTTGCAGGTGGAGCTAAACAATCATGCAGAACGATTGGTGTTACTATCTCCTTTTAAAAATGAGGAAACTGAGCCCCAAAGTTAGGTAACTTGTCTAATCACTTAGCACAAAGTAGTTGAACTTAGAAAATAACTGTATCTGTCTGTCTTGAAAGCCCATGTCTTTACCAGAATGCCTTATGACATAGGGCCCTTTAAAAAGTATGCCAAAAAAACATGATTGCCACCTAAAGCTATGTCTATAGATTATTCATGGCACCTGTCAATGTATTTTATTTTCATTAACTTTCCTATTGCTTTTAATACATTCTTTCAATTAATCATTGAAATATCATTCTTTTCTTTTGCCATTCTTTAATTGAGATATATCCTTTAGTTTCTTAACTCTATTCACAAATTTTTATGAAAATATTTTATACAGAGAGAGAGAAAGAGAGACAGAGAAACATAGATTTGGCTAAGTACCATACGTACTGCCCAGTATTTACAAAACATCTCTCTGCTACATATTTTCTAACATACTATGTTATAAAAATCTCATGTTAAAGTACAAGGTATTTTTATAATACAATATATTCAATACATTAAAAAATATATTTTTGCCTTTCTATAATATATGTCCTATTAACTCAGCTTATATATGGGGATTAATTTACATATTATTTGCATTTTCTTAAAGCAGGTATACATTTGATGTTACATATTTCAAACAGTGAAAAAAAGTTTCTAAAAAAGTATACTACCTTACAGAGTGGGTATTGAATCACTATTATTATTCTAAAACCCTTTAAGCCCCAGCTGGGCTATTACTAATTAAGGTGGACAAATAAAAATGGTCTAAAAGTTAACCCACTGAAATGCATATGTCAGTAAAACAAACATTTGCCTTGGATTTATTCTTGCCCATTATTTACCTAAAAGAATCATTATTTTTCTTCTTTCTCCTTTAAGTATTATTTAATTCTTGTAATATTATATAGTCCAAACTATACTTTCTTAAATATTGTAGTAGTTAATAACTTGGCTTCCACAGGGGAAAAGAATTAAAGGAGAATTATAAATTAGATAACTCAGAGTGCTTAAATAATTACCCACACTTAAAAATGAGAAATTATTTCTTGTTCTTCTTACCTTAAGATCGATTACGGCTTTCTGCATCCTCATGATCAAATTCATTCTACAGTTTATCTTCCTAAAGTAAATTACACTATCCCTCATGCCTCTGGCTAACAGCTAGCCAGTCACAGAGCAGATTTAATCAGTTAACAGTGTCCCCCACTGGAAGGGCAACTGGATTTACCGTATCTGCACATCTTTCTTATATTTTGTCTCAATTCAGATTCAAAGCAAAGAGCCTCAGACCCTGAGTGTGAAAGCATCAACATTACTGAGTAAGCCACAAAGAATCTCCACTGCAACGGGGGTTTTAATTTAGAACTAGATGCCATTCTTCGCTTAACAATAGGGGAGGATTATTTTGGTCCAGTAAAATGTCATCATTCACTTTCTTTCTGGTATACGTCAGTCATTATCAATACTGCGAAAATTCTATATTTCAGTAATTATTTTCTTCCTATTTTCTCTTTTCCACCCATTCTTATTACATCAATAGACTAAATCACAGCTAATTGAATGTGCTTCAGTATGAGCTTTCATATTCAGTGAATCAGAAATGTGTAATAGAGAAATTGGAAGTAACAGTGTTTTAAGAATGCAAAGCAGAAAAGGCAGCTGCAAGCATTTTTGTAGCAACATCTAAGCTGTTCCACATACTTTGCAGATGCTTACATTGCTGTCTTTACTTTGATAGGATCGACTTAAAACAATCTCAATAAATAAATATCTAATAATGTGCTGCATTGGACTTGCACTTAGAAATATTCCAATAGATAGCCTCAAAGGTAGCTTAAGGGAAACACAAAGATTTTACAAAAGACTAAGAATAAATAGCACTTTACATCTCGTTACGCCATAAGGTACTCCACAAAGGCGCCTTTTCCACATATTTGAAAGTTAATCTTTCAAGTCCTAAAACTATATTTCTAGTTAAATTAAAATGGTTTATTTTTATCCTGATTTAAATGAATCTAGTATAGAAATGCATAACACGTAAGAGAAAGGAGTCAACTTCACTGAAGGTCAGGTCTTTGGAAAGCAAATAGAAATGCTAGGCTAAGAAACAGGTGTCCCAGTAGAATTTGGTAGGAGGAGTTGAGCTAGCAAAGGGATTTTAAAATTCAATGTATTCTAAATCTTAAGATGGGACAATATGAACCTAAGAAATATGGAGTTCGAAGGAACTGTAAACAATGCTCTTTTATTCTTTTGGTTTGTGAGATTCTTGCTTTAAGCTTAAAGAAAATTAATTTTTAGAAGTCTGTTCATTAGGTTCCATCAGGTTCATGAAGAGTGACTTGCATTCTCCATATAGCCATAACCAAGATGCAATAATCTGAGCTCAAAAGCAGTAAAATGAATGAAAGTGTTTGCTCAGGAATGTCACATATCATATAAGTAAGAACTTAAACTAACAAAACAACAAAAGCTGTCAAATCCATCTAGTTCATGTCATTGCTCATTAAGATGAACACATTAAGAGGTGCTATACCACAAGTTGATTTAGAATGGGCAAGAATATTATTAAAAACCTCTGTAGAACCAAACTAAAATGGAGTCACTTATGTCAGGACAACATGGAAACTGTCAATATTGACTCATAAAGGAAACTTAACCTAAACTTACAAGAATATACAGTTCTCAGAAATAAGCAGAGGATACCAGACAATCCCCAAACATCAAGTCTGTCCATGCCATCCTGTGAGCAATTCAGAATCCATTGTTCCCATAGTCTTGACTTTCCTGGCTTGCAGGTTGAAAGCCTTGCAATAAATAAACACATCTTTCTGCTTTGTTTTATTTAGTATGCAGGGTTTGGTTTTTGACATTTACCTAAAGCCCAACAAGAGAATGTGGAAAACTCAATGGGTGGATATAAGTATTTTGCTGCTTTGTTTCCCCAAAGTCTTATTTGTAAAAATTATAAAATGAAATTGCATTATTCATTAACTTAACGATCATTCAGCATGTACTTACTGAGGGATCCCTATATGCTAGGCAATATTCTAGGCTCTAGGATACAATTAGCAAATATTAATGTACTCCTATTTTCAGCTCCCTTTTTCAAGGGAAGACAGTGTGTTCATAGGCATTACTTTTTAAAAAATTATCTTTATTGTTAAAAGTATTATAGATGTCCCTTTTTATCCCCCATGGACCCCCCCCACCCCAGCCGCTCCCCATCCCCACCTTCACTACACTATTGTCTGTGACCATTGGTTATGCATATATGCATGTAAGTTCTTTGGTTTATTTCTTCCAGCCTTCCCCACCCCCTTCTCTCTGAGGTTCGTCAAAGGATCCATCATGACACATTTTAACATAGAATAATTTAAAATAATATGTATTATGTAGAATGGAAAATGCACACATTAGTTTTCTGCAGGTTACCCAACCTACATTGCTGAGCATGTATCACTGACAAAAATACAAAATCAAATCTACAAGTGGATGTGTTAACATCAAGTATCAGAACTCAATAATTAGACTGAAGGGTTGATATGATATTCCACAAGCAATGCAAGGCAATTTTAGAATGTGAGTTGCCCACAGTGAGGGAGTAATAGGTTATATCTTAAAAATGTAATGACTAAATGACTAAAACCCAGAGAGAATGTGAGTGACCCAGTAGCTGGTTCATAAATGCTGTTCTATTAAGTAGCTGATGAACAACATAAAGATATTTTTAACAGTTCATGGTGAAAACTGCAGCTTAAGATACAACCTTCTTGGGGAAAACTTATTTTTTATTTGGAGATTTTATTCTGCTGGTTGCAGCTAATGATTTTTTGATGTACTAACATAGTTAAATAAAGTTAGCAGTACTATTTTGAACCCTTAATTTTCTGTCATATTTTTACCAGAAACCATTACTTTAGAGCAGAAGTCTGCAGACATTTTCTGTAAAGGACCCAGGTAGTAAATATTTCAAGATTTGCAGATCATGTGGTCTTCACGGAAACTACTCTGCTCAGCTACAGTCTCACAAAAGTTGCCGTTGATAATATCTATGGGTCAGTGACTGTATTCCAGTAAGACTATTTGAAAAATAGGTTGTGATCTGGATGTGACCCATGGTCAAAGTTTGCCAGCTTCTGCTTTAGTGCCCCTTGGTGGCCTTTTGTATAAGCTTGGCTGGGGGATTATTCAAGAGCCCCGATGGCCATTCTGAGTCATCTGCTCCTGCTTCTCCTCATTGCAACAGCCTACCTGCCAATCAGAAAAGGAAGAAGAGTTTTCCCTGAAGTGTAGAGCGTGAAGTCCCTTCCTTTCCTTTGGTAAACCTCCGAAAAGCAATAGTGGGCCCAGTGTACATCCTCACTCAAATTCTTAATAAAACATATTACAATTACTTTTATTATTTAGCATTTATACTGTGATCACATTGAAAATATATTGTGGAAACTTATAGAAGAAATCCTAATGCACATGAGGAATAAATAAATTTCCAAAAAAGAAGGTAGATATAATAATCCTCTTGGACATTAAATTTGAGCTTCCTGTCCATCAGATTAACTGTAGTTAACAAAAATGCGCTAGATTAATGACTTCTTTCTTTTTTTATCCTCACCCGAGGACATTTTTCCATTTTTTTGTTCAAATAGAGAGGAAGAGAGAGAGAGAGAAACATCGGCATGAAAGGGACACATCGAATGGTTGCCTCCCACACGACCCCAACCGGGGCTGGGGACAAACTGCAACCGAGGTACCTGCCCTTAACAGGAACCGAACCCGGGACTCTCTGGTCCGCTGGCCAACGCTCTAACTGCTGAGCCAAACAGGCCAGGGCAGATTAGTGACTTGTAAATAAGAGGGTAAGTCAAAGTCACTCAGGAAACTTTAAACATATACATGCCTAAGACCAATTTGTCTGAAGTCTGATGTAGCAAGTCATTAGGAAGATGCAGTTATGTTTTGAGCTCTTGAGATTAACTGTCTTCAAGGTGTGTAGAGTCTAATGCAGAATTTCTTACAGGAGGTATTGCTGCCATTTCAGGCAGGACAGCACTTCCTCTTGCAGAATTGTCCTATCCAATGAGGAATATACGATCTTTATCCAAGGCCATTTAATACCTGTATTGCCTCCTCATCATTAAGACCATTAAAATGCTTCTACATGTCTCCAATGGGATATGGTTGTGGGCTATTAATCTAATGAATACAAAGAGAACTCAGTGATGGACTGTGTCCTCGGAGAGCTTGTGGTAGATTTAATTTTACAGTCAAGACAGTGATGCAGATCTGATCAGGCTTTTTATGAGGGAATAGAGAAGTGATCCCTAGTCAGACAGGCAGTTTAAGGAAAGCTTCCTATGATAGCTGAGACAAAAACAGTCTGAAAGCTTTTGGTTACTGAGAAAGTGCATTCCAAACAGAGAATACAGAATTAGCAAGACCCAAAGGTGAGACCAGCATGGGTGTGCATGAGGAGTATAATCAGTTAGATGATGATTGATGAAAAAGTACGAGAGAAGAAATGGTGAGTGCCAGGGCTAAACAGGTCAAAAGGGTCAGATTACAGAAGCCTTTGTATGGTCACTGGAGAAATGAGTGGGTCCAACTTCTCTATCACTAGTAGGAGTGGGGTTCTTGGGGAACTGCTGGAATAAGCATTTCCCGAGGCCCCCACAGGAAGATGAGATGTGGTAAAAGACTTTATTTGCATGGAGTTACATTCCTTGGTTTGTAAAGTCCAGTTCCCTTAAGCCAGTCCTAGAAGAGGCATAGCTCCAGGTTCAGCAGAGCTAGAAGTAGGGCCAGTATCCAGAGTTTCTGTTCCATGGTCAGCTGGGTCCAATGTAGCACCAGGCTAGATTCTAGTCCATTAGTCCATTGTCCAAGTCCATTAGTCCAAGTGCATGGGAACACTCCCCCTGCAACAGGAGAGCCAGGATTGTGCGCAAGAAAGGGAGAGAGCTAAGAGCCAAGAGACCAAGAGTCAAGAGAGAGAGCTTTCTTTGTGTTGGAGCTTATGTATCTCAAATTTCACCCCCTTGCAGTGGCCACACCTATCCTTGCCAGTTATCTGTTTCCAGGTGTGACTGATAGGTAAGCATTTTCCCATGTCACCCACACCTTATTGGGCATGCATCTAAACTGCAGCTTTCTGGCAAATCTGTATAAATGTCATGTCTATATTATCTAGTACCCCCTTAATTCTTTCCTGTTAAATAATCAGATTATTATAATGGTATCAATATGACTGCTTTAGGACTTCAGGTATTTGGCCTGATGGTGTTTAAGAATCATAGAAGTGTGTGTGTATGTGTGTGCATGTGCAATTGTCAAATTTTAAGCAGAGAAGTATCATTATAAACTGCATTTGTAGCTAATGCTCTGATTGAAGCATAAAGGACATGTATGAATGAAAGAATGGTCCAGGGAAGCTGCCCTGGTGAAGCATCAGCACAGATGGGGAGGATGGGAAGAGTGAAGGACATAAGGTTCAAAGGTGTAAGCCTTGGTTGTAGGGCAAGAAGGAATGCTGAAGAATCAAGGGTGGCTTATTGATTCCCAACTTGTGTAAGGAGATATACCACTGTACCACTTACTGAGGAAAAATGACAGAAGTGGAAAGGGCATGGGGAAATAATTGAGTTTAGGCTTGTCCATGTTGAGTTCAGGTACCTCTGAAACATCTAAATAGAGTTGTCTGGCACTCTGTGGGTTGCACTGTGATGGACAACCCCCACTTGGCAACTTGTTATAAAGTCAAGACTAGACCACAGATGAAGCATTTGAAATTTCCCTTAAACACGCAGAGGTTGCAGATAATCAGATAATTTATTTTTCATAGGATATTATCAGTGAGAAAATAGTCTTTGGATATATTTTATCATTCCTGAATTTCTTGAAATATAGTCAAACCTCAGTTCTCGAACGTCTCCCATCTTGAACAATTCGGTTCTTGACCAAGTTGTTCGTGGAAAAAAAAGTCTCAGTTGTCCAACAAAACTTCAGTTCTTGACCTGACAACCCTTTCAGGCTGATACATCCACATGACAAAAAGCCACAAACAAAGGAGAGAATGCACTTGTATGAATCAGTTTACAGCTAAACCTTGCCATGTTACCACCTCAGGAAATTGTGCTGTGAATATTTTTGTGGGTTTTTTTTTTCTGCAGAAATGGATAATTAGCACAATTTTAAAACATAAAGAGGCCATCAAGTGTGCTAGTGTTGCTAGGGTGTGAAAGAAACAATGATCACAGGCAACGGAAGAGGTAGAAAACAGTTGTTGACTTGGATAAAGGAAAAGCAGTTAGCAGGTGACAGCATTTCAGAGGTCATGATATGTGAAAAAGCGAAGATGCTGCATGCTGACCCCCTGAAAGTCACCCCAGAACGAGTTCTGAAAGTGATTCGTTTAAGGCTAGTCGGGGGTGGTTCAATAAATTTAAGAAAAGAAATGTTTGTTTATAAATTAAACAGTACATTAGACATGTATTGTATATAAGAAAGGCTAAAACAGGGATTCATTTGGGGGTCTGGAATGCATTAATTCAACTTACATTACATCTAATGGGAAAAAGTGATTCGGTTTGAACAAATCTCTTCTTGAACAGCCTCCCAGAACGAATTAAGTTCGAGAACCGAGGTTCCACTGTGTATAATGGTGTCAACATTAGGTGAGCACCTATGCTGTGCCTGACACTATTCTAGACGACCACATATATTGACTCATGCAGTCCACACAGCAACGCTAATAGGAAGTATTTTGTTAATTATCCCCATTTCAAAGGTGGATAAACTGAGAGGCTTAGAATCTTCTAACTTCTGCTGATTCACACAGCTATTAAGAGAAAACCATGTTGATCCAGGTGGACTGCTGAGGGTCTACAACACAATAGTAACATACACACTGTAGCCCTACTGATCCTAACGTTTAAGTCTCCCAAGATCATTTTTTTCTGCCAGATAAAGAGCAAGCAGTAGGACACACCTGTCCTTGATCATGCTTCCATAGGCATAACTATTATAAAGTTTCTCTATAAAGTTGTCCCCATATGTTGTCTTTACTTTAGTTCCACAAAAAGAACAATTTTTTTTGAAACTACAGGTAGTGGTTATCAATACGTGTTTTTGAGTTAGACTTGGGTTTGAATCATGGCTCTTCAACCTACAAGCTATCTGATCTTGGACAAATTACCACAACCCTTCAAAGCCATAGTGACTAAAAAGGACGTGTAGTAAGCAACAAATTCATCACATTCTTCTTGTCTGAGCTAACACGGTGCCTTTTACAGCTTCTGCTCTACTATCTATGTTCAGGGAACATTTCCAGAATCCTACTCTCACACATCCAAATCAAATTCCTTTGCTGGCCTTTCATTTCCCTGTGTTCTTTTTCTCTTTCCTAGTACCTCCTTGCTCAATGCATCTGGTCTGAGATGCTGGAGGTCCTCTACCGGCTTTGCCCTAGGGGACTTTTTTTAACCTCCTTATGATTCATGACATAATGGCCAAAGGCCAAAGTCTAGCTCTGTGTACTGCTTGAGCTATCAGATTTGAGCTCCATGTTGTGTTATTCAAGAAGATGTTCTACACTGAAAAATGTATACATACTCAGGATCAAAAACTAAACTTGCTCATTTTCTATATTAATAATAATAATAGGTGCTAATTATGAACTGCTTTCTATGTGACTTGCAGTGGACTAGGTACTTTAAATATGTTATTTAAACTTCAAAATAAATTTGTGGCAACATATATTATCCACTCCATTCAGAAGACATGACTGACATTCAGAGCTGTCTGGATAGCTATGGCTAGCTGATGTCTACTGCTCAGCTCTTTGTCGGCAAAGCTCACCTACTTTACAGAAACAATCTCCAGTTCAAGAGAAGTGGTTGGGGCTAGAGTCTTTAAAGGATCATGTCCTCTCTTACTGGACTGAATGCAACTACAATTAGACTGACTTCTTTCACAGCAGAAACCAAGTTCTCTTCATTTTTATATCTCTGGACTCCTGCACACAGCCTACCACATTAATGATCAGTGAACATTTATTGAATAGATGACTGAATTATCAGAATGACTCCAGAATAAATCTGCCTAGAATCCCCTCAGGTGTCCACAAAGATTATTTAAGTCCCAACTCAAAAGCAGATGACCAATCATGCATTTGCAGAGGCTCAATGTATTGTGTGCCATTGACAGATAGTGACAATTAGTGAAAATAATTATCCGTGGGCCAAACGAAAGAGTTAAGCATTTCGTAACTAGAATTTACCAAGATAAAAAAAAATAATAGGCCATCAATCACTCTCTCTCATTCTCCACACACACACACACACACACACACACACACACACACACACACCAAGTTTCTACCATTTAAAGTGCAGGTATATTTTAAAGCTGTCACAAAGATAAATACTAGTGTATATTCCCATAACTTAAAACTATAAAGCAGGGTGGTCCCCAAAGACTTTAGGCAGGAAGCCTTGGGTAGAATGCTTTATAAGGCCTGAAAGTCATTTGCTGGGCTTTGTTTTTCATTTTTGTTCATTTATTTAAGTTGATGCAGGGGTCAGTATATATAGCTAATAGGCCAAAGCCTAGTGCTTTTATTCAAATGATAATGGCATCAAAGGAAGGCTACCTAATGGGGAAGTGGGAAGTAGCACGTTTCAATACTTGTGAATTAAGTCAAGGAAAATTCTCTTGTACAAATAGCATTCTTTGAATAATTTTGTAAAACTATCTGCAAGGCCAACATATAAAGAATACTGGAGATTAATAAGAGACTAGAAAGACTTTAGAAGCTTTCTGTGAATAAAAAATTGCCTTTCCTACTGTGGGTGGGCTCATCAGTAGTTGAAGTCCCAGACAGAACTAAAAGGTTGACCTTCCTCCTATAGGATATGTGATTTCTATAGCTGTGATGAATAGCTTGGGTTGATAATAACTATTGATTAAACTCTAGAGTTTCACCCACTTCTTTTCCTCCTAGTACAAGAGAACTGCTCCTGGCTGAATTAAGGCTTTTTTCTGCCTTCAAACTCCAATGGAAACATTGACTCTTCCTGGGTCTCAAACCTGCCAGCTTTGGGACTAGAACTAAGCAATCGGTTCTCCTAAGTCTCCAGCTTGCCAACTCACCTTGCAGATCTTGGGAATCTTAACACTTTTAAGCCTTAATAATCATGTGAGCTAGTCCCTTATAATAAATCACTTTCTGTAAATATATATGTATACTCACACACCAAAAAAAAACCCTAAAACCTATTGTTTTTCTGGAGAACCTTGACCTACATAGGTATAGATATTTCAGGTGAGTGAAAGTATACAGTTTAGGCAGATATGTAATGCCTATAGCTGTGATGAATACCTTGGGTTGATACTATCTATTGATTAAACTTTAGAGCAGTGGTTCTCAACCTTCCTAATGCCACGACCCTTTAATACAGTTCCTCATGTTGTGGTGACCCCAACCATAAAATTATTTTTGTTGCTACTTCATAACTGTAATTTTGCTACTGTTATGTCTTAGGCAACCCCTATGAAAGGGTCGTTCGACCCGCAAAGGGGCTGTGACCCACAGGTTGAGAACTGCTGCTCTAGAGTTTCATCCATTTCTTTTCCTAAAATGTGTGGTAAATACAGGAGTTGATCATGTCTAAATCTTGGTGAGTTAAAAATTAAAATTGGTTAACTTTGATGTATCATGAGATGTTGTATGAGAATATGAGAACGTGCAATGCCTATATTAAAAGAAACAAAAAAATGGAGTGGATCATATAAAATATCAGTAGTAATTTCTGTGCAAAATTTCAGGGACATGGACCAAATTTTTCTTCTCTCTTGTATATGTATTTGTCATGACAACTAAGATTTATTCCCACCACATTTATGGAGAAGGTATTCTGTCTTCGGCACTGTGCTAGCCACTGGCGATTCAAAGACAAATGTTTCCACTCCATTCCTCAGGGATCTTTTACTTTCTCTTCGTCTATCCCACAAGATGGGGACGTGCACGACCAGATGTGGGCTTTGTAGACGAGGCTTTAGCTCTACCAGTAATAATTCAGTTACTTAGAAACCCATGGCGTGTGGGTAAGGACCAAGTTTTGAAGCCAAACAGCATGGGCTTGAATTCAAACTCCCACAGTCATTAACTGTGTAATCCGGGAAAGTTATGTAATCTTTCTGTCTCAGTTCCCTCAACTACAAAGTGGAGATAATTGTACCTTTCTCGTTGAGCTATTATGAGGGTTACTGAGTTAACACGTGTTAACTCATGTTAATACAAATTAAAGAGCATTTATAACAGTGCCTGGTGCATAATAAGCACTTAAAAAGTGCGGTTTTTACTGTCTGAAGTAAATGTTTCTACAGGTAGAATGTATATATAGGTGTCATTCGTGCCATGTTTGTACTTTGCTGGATACCTAAAATTTTTTCATTAAAATTTTTAAAGAAAAATAAAAGATAAAATTAAGTACTATTTATAATAAAAATCAAACCATAAAGTAACTTTGAATTAATTTGATAAATAACTCATGACACTTTTATGCATCAATATCTAACACTCTATTTAAAAAACCTGAAGAAAGGCCGGAGCAAATGAAGAAACACAGGAATCATGTATGGACAAGACGACATTGTTAATATGGCCATTTTTCTATGCAATAAATTTTAAATTAAAATTAATTTGCAAACATCAGTAAAAGTATAGCCAAAACAATTTGGAAAAATAAGAAGAAGACTGTATTATCAAATATACATACATATGACAAAGCCATAAAAACACAAGCGTGGCGCTGCCACAGAGACGGATGGAATAAAGCAGAGAACGCAGAAGCAGATGGACGTAGTCAACAGTGCCAGGGAAGCTGGGTCACCTTTTGGACACTGGAGACATAAAAGTCTTCAAAGCTCAAGTCCTGCTGATTCTCTGCCGGAAAATCCTTTCTCACTGTCCCGGCAGACACGAGTCCTTAAAGACGTGCCTATGATCATTCCTTAGCTCCCACACAACCTGCAAAAGACAGCTTCAGCCAGCTTGGTCTGATGAGGCCTGAAGAATCCACACAGACTTCCCTGCCTGCCTCCTCCTCCTTTTCCTACTGCTAGTCCCTATGGACTGAATATATGTGTCTTACATCCATAGAATTTTCCACCACCAATCAAGATGAAAGTTTATATCATTTAACATAGTAACCTGCAGCAACTCAAATGCTTATAATAAAGTTTTTCTCCACTTTAATTCTCAACAGATAGTCTGCATTACTTTCCATAAACCCATGTGTTTTCACACGACCTATGCTTGGGTTCTCTTTCTGAACACAGAAACGCAAAACTCTTTTGACCAAGTTTGTAAAGCATATTTGATAAAAAGGAAAATTACAAATAAAACATGCAGTTTTAATCTTCAGTTCACTTTGACATAATAGATTTTGTATAATGGCCTCTCTGAAAACATAGATCTTATTTCTCAATAAATTTTAACTATCTTCAGGGGTAGAAATAATTGGCATAATGACTGTATATTAGGAATTTAATATAATAAATAAATATTAAATTTCACAATATGATGATATTTTATAACCAACACGCTTGTATTTTACTTTTTAAATCATAAAATACTAAAAATATAGATGTAAAGAGCATGATTTAAAAATGAAGACAGAATATAATTGTGTTAAATATAATGCTTATTGTAAAGTCAAAGGTACAAATGCCAACCTTAAGGAAAAAAAAAAAAAGCTAAGTTGAAGACAAACCCCAAATAAGAAAAAAGTGAATTACATCACTTATTTGCGTTTTTATAAGTCAATTTCCTCCCATCACAGTGACACATGAATAAATCACATTATCAGATTGAATACAAATCAGTGTATTGACTTCTCCATCATGGGAGATCACAAAGCTTCCCCCCTAGAAATAAGGAGCTAATTATTTAAGAAGCTTAAATGCTTTTCATTTTTTTTAATCCTCACCTGAACATATTTTTCTATTTATCTTCAGATAGAGTGGGAGGGAGAGAAAGGGAGAGAGAGAGAGAAACATCAACATGAGAGGGACCCATCAACTGGTTGCCTCCCGCATGACCCCGACCAGGGCTGGGGACGAACTGCCACGAGGTACGTGCCTTTGACCAGAATCGAACCCACGACTCATTGGTCCACAGGCCGATGTTCTACCTCTGAGCCAAACTGGCAAGGGCTAAATGCTTTCTATTTTAAAACAAGAAAATAACCAATATGGGCTTTTGTGTTTGTTTTTTAAAAATTCAAAAGATCTGATAATGCTGTTTAAAATTTGACAAGGGATAAGGTTTCCCTCTTGCAACATTACAAAGCATTATGTACAATATACCTATTGTAACGTATAGTGCAGGAGATACTATACTTTTTTTAAAAAAGTTAAATAATCAATCTCCCTGGGGGGAGGAGGAATGCCTTTGTTGAGTAGACTTGACTATATAATTGAAATGTTTTGTAAGATTTTAAAATATGACCCATGACCTCTTGTAGAACCTGTGTTAACACAGCTTAATTTTTTTCAGAAAGAATACAGGATCAAAAACACAGAAAGCAGAAATACATTAACTAATAAAGAGAACATTATGGCATCTGTAATCACCTGCAGAGGCAGATATATGATAGCAGGCAAAGTATCCAATACAAGATGAAACTGAAGTTACCTTTACAGCATGGTTTCAAGAATACACTTCCTCTGTTTATGAATTGCCCTTGAGGAACACTATGACTCTCTCTAACCTGAGCAGGTGAGTTTGCTAAGGCTTGGAAGATGCCTATGATTACGACTAAGAAAAACATGTTATTCGTTCTTAAGCTGATAAGGCTGTGTGAGATTCTCACAGTGCTCGGACTCCATTCTCATCCATTTCTAAGAAACTACAGTTGCCACTGACTGTTCCAGTCCAGTTTGATACTCAAAAGAATAGAAACTGCATGAATAAGAAAACTCTAAAACCTAACAATTGCACTCTTAAGTTTATATCCTGCAGGTATTGGTATATAAATTCATCAAAAGACCTATACAAGAATGCTCATAACTCTTTCCAAATAGAAAAATTCAAGTATAAACCAACTATAGCAAGTACAGACAGCTTGTGGTATATATATAATTAAAGACTATACAGCACTGAGAATGAGCAAAACTATGACATACATCCACAATGTAGATAAATCTCTCTCACAAATAAAATATTAAGCAAAAAAGGCAAGCAGTAAGGGTACATACTATTGATTTCACTTAATGTAAATTAAAAACAGACAAAATTAAACTATGCTATTTGTAGTCAAGATAGTTGTTAGTCTTTGGGCCTAGTGATTGGGAGAGGGGCATGAGAATGACTTCTGGGGTGCTGGCCACACAGGCATATATACTTTATTAAAGTGGTTTAGCTGTATGCCTATGATTTGCCTCTGTGTGTGTGTGTTGGGCGTGGGGGGGAGGAGGGGGCTCTTCAATAAAAATTTTATTGAACAAAAAGTTTACCACATCACAATTGAATCTTAGAAAGTGATTTTTCTAAATGGTAGTGACTTGTTAGGTTTTTAATGTAAAACATTTAATTATACCTTAGTCCCACTGAATCAGAAAGGAAGAAGAAAATTGTCTCTGTTTACAGATGACATATCACACATAATAAAGACTCCATTAACGGGGGGGTTTGAACTGCTTCAGTAAAGTTGCGGGATACAAAGTAATATACAAAAAACAATTGTGTTTCTATACACTAACAATTAAATATCTGAAAGAGGAATGAAGAAACAATCCCATTTGCAATACTATCAAAATAGGAAAATATTTAAAAATAAACTTAACCAAGGAGGTGAAAAATGTGTACATTGAAAACTATAAGACATTAATAAAGAAACAGAGGATGACAAAAATAAATGGAAAGATTCCTCATGTTTAGGAACCAGAAAAATTAATATTATTAAAATAACCATACTACTCAAAGTGATCTATATGTTCAATGTAATCTTTCAAAATTCCAATGGTATTTTCAAAGAAATAGAAAAAACAATCTACAGTTCACATGGAACCACAAAAGACCTCAAAAAGCCAAAACAGTCTTGAGAAGAAACAATGCTGGAGTCATCATACTTTCTTATTTGAAAATATATTACAAATGTATACCAATCAAAACATATGTTATTGGCATAAAAATAGACACATCGATCAATGGAACAGAATAGATATACCAGATATGAACGCATACACATATGGTTAAGTAATTTGTGACGAAGGAGTGAAGAATATACGATGGGCAGACACTGGTCTCTCCAATAAACGGTGTTGAGAAAACAGCACAGCACGTGCAAAAAAGTGAAACTGGACCCCCTGCCTTACATTATCCACAAAAACAAACTCATGATGGATTAAAGACTTGAATGTAAGCCCTGAAATCACAAACTACTACAAGAAATTCGGGGTGTAAACAACTTGACATTGGCATTAGCAATGATTTTTGGGGGATTTGACAGCAAAAGTGAAGACAACAAAAGCAAAAATAAGCAACTGCATCAAACTAAAATGCCCCTGCACAGCAACCAACCAGCAACATGGGAAAGCAACCTATAGAAGGAGAGAACACATTTGAAAACCACATTTCTGATAAAGGGTTAATACCCAAGATATACAAGGAACTCACATAACAGCAAAAAAAATCAAATAACCCAATTTAAAAAAAAAATGGGCAAAGGACCTGAATAGATGTTTTTTCAAGAAAAGACATACAAATGGACTATAAGTACATGAACAGGAGCTCATCACTAAGTATCAGGAAAATGCAAATCAAAACAACAAGAAGATATTACCTCATACTTTTTAAGATGTGTATTATGTATTTTAAAAAAAGGGGGGGGAACAATTGCTGGTGAGGAAGTGAACAAAAGACATTGTCAGGTGTCGGGGGGAGTGTGAACCGGTGCAGCCGCTATGGAAACAGTGTGAAGCTTCCTCAAAAAATTAAAAATAGAGATACCATATATCCCACCTCTGGGTATATTCAATGGAATCAAAATCACTATGTTGAAAAGTTATCTGTACTTCCATGTTTATTGTAGCATTATTCACAGTAGCCAAGACATGGAAACGACATAAGTGTCTGCTGACAGATGAATGGATAAAGAAATGGTGGTATAAATACATAGTATAAAACCCTGTCATTTACAGCAACATGGATGAACCCGAGGAGCAATGTGCTGAGTGGAATAAGCCAGGCAGAGAAAGCCATGTACTGTGTGGAATCACATATGTGGAATCTTAAAAAAAAAAAAAAAAAAAAAAAAAGTCAAACTCAGAAACAGTAGAATAGTGGTGGCTGGCTAGGGGATAGGAGAAACTGGAAGAGGCTAGTAAAGGGGTAATATACACTTTCAATTGTAAGACAAATGAAGTTTGAGAATTGAAGGTATAACATGGTGACTACAGCTGATGAGAGCAAAACTGAAGTGTCCTCATGAAAAAGGTAAGTGCATGGGGAGGTGTGTGAATGCAGACATAAGTTGTTTGTGAGGTCTGCTGCCATTTACCCACCTAGCAAGAGCTGCCTACTGAACATATAAGCAATCACAGGATGTCAAAATAACTCATCCACTCAGTTAAAAATCTGGAACATTTGTCCAACTTCCTGAATTAACTGACACGATATTTTGAAATTAATATGTATTTGTATCTCGCTTCTTAAGCACTATTGGTCTTACAGACAGGTGGAGGGCTTATGTTGATTTTAAAGATTGACAAACAAAAGCAGAGGAAATAACTCAGACTTGAGGGAAAAGTTTGAAGACGAAACAGACATTTGTAACTGTTTTCTGTGTCCACAGAATGAGGCTCTCTGTGCTGCACCCCTGGAGTTTGACAGGCGGCCAACACCAGAGACGCTCCAGCTCCAGCCTGGGCTACCTGATTCACACACCTGAAGCCAGACACCACACACAGGAGAATACTTGTCATCACACACAAGGACAACTGAGTTAGTGCCCACTGATAACATTAAAAAAAGCAGGTTTCGTTATTATTATTTCAATTCAGGAGCTTTTATCCCCTTTTCTGTTAACAAACATTGTTTATTCTAGCAAATGGAGGAATCTGATTCTTAAAACCTTCCAAGAACGGGCCCTGCCAAATGATTGCGAATTCTAAGTCATAATAGAACATTTAAGAGAAAAAGAAAAGACTTTGTTGAGTTGATAAGCTAACTAATTAAGAAGTCAGCTTCTCTTATCAGGACCCCACACAAATAACCTTGGATTCTTTTAAGTGGCACACTAATTCATGCATATAATAAATATAAGAATATTTTCCTTTTCAAGTGGAAAACAGAATGTAATAGTATTAAAAAAATATTTAGAAGTACCCTTTCCACATGAGAATATTTAGCTTTCTGCTGCCTGCTTCATGACTGTATTCTCAGTCTGTATTCAACTTCTCGAAGCAGGACCATGAGAGTCAGTGAACATTATCCTCACACTCATATACTCTGACACACACATGCACAGCAGAACAAAAACAAATTAAACAAAAACACAAATCTTAGTAAAAAGAGGATAAAAATCCTTTACGGTTTTCTTTCCCATATTCAAGGCATTCTATTTGCATTTACTTATAAGTATGTTTCTTCTGCAAATTACACTAATTTTGGAGGAAGAAATTCATTTTGTTTCAGGATGAGCATGAGTTGTTTGATAGTGGGACTGTAGGTGTTGGGGGAGCAAAGATGAATTAAAATGATTTTTCTGTTTTTAAAGGACATTTATAGACTATTTTGCCCATCTCCCTTTCTTTAGTGTGTTTCCTTGGGAACATAGTGAATCTGAGTTCCTTCTCAAGGTAGATTAGAACCTTTGGGATAGAGATACATCTCTCTAGAGATTAAGCCTAGTTTCTAGCTGAGCAATGTAGAAATATCTCCAAGGTGGCAACAAATAACCGCTAGCTGTGTTAAACATACTCCCAGAATTAGCCCAGGAGTCTGTAATGAGATGTCCAGGAAAGTGACATAGGGTACAGACCTGTCCCTCAAGCAGATAAGAGAAGTTACTGCTTTTTCTTCTGCTTTGCTGTACCAAATGTGTGAGACTTTGTCCTAACTTAGTAGTGAATTTCGTGCTAATTTACATGCAAACAATTCTGTTAATGCTTATGGAGAAGATAAACTAGTCTCTCTCTCTCTCTCTCTCTCTCTCTCTCTCTCTCTCTCTCTCTCTCACACACACACACACACACACACACACACACTCTTATTGATACAGAAGGCATTTTTTTTTTTTTTGGCAGAATTGTTCTATTTCTCCAACAGAAGAATGAGTGTCAACTGCATGTTAGACCTGTCTGATGATACAAAAACTCTCTGCAATGTATATTAAAGAAATAACTTAGTTAACATCACACCTTTTATAGGTAGCCTAGACGATAGCAGCAAATACAATGAGCATCTTGCAGGGAGAAAAGTAAACTGCAGACATTTTATTTGAGATCAATGCTTCTTTGAGCTTCCGAGCTGCAAAAGCCTTCTGTGAACGTGAGGGAGGCGTGACTGTGCCGTTTTTCGTGTACAGTAAATGGAATCTTAAACCATGCGTGCAAAAGAATACTGAATTCATCTGAATCCTTAAAAGAGTTCCATGTATTTTTTAATTGAGTCCATTTCCCTTAGCTACTTATCAATATTGGAACAAATGTGTCCAGGTCTCCATGTGACCCTGTGTTTGTTTTTTTTAAAGAGTTAAAAAGTTTATTACTGATCACTGCCATTGCTGATTCTGCTACTTCTAACAAGGGGAATTTCTGATAATGGACAAACCTTGAATAATTGGAGAATCAAGAAAAGTGAAGTAGACATCAGAACAGAAATAATACCTGTATACTTCGGTCTTGGAAATAAAGCCAGATTCCCAAGCCCCCACAATCCACCCAAGAAAAAAACAGGAAAAAAAAAAAAGATTTGAGTCGCAAACCCAAGGACATTGGAACAGAGGCTAAAAGGAATCAAGATTGTCTTCAGAACTACAGCATGACTCTTCCCTCCTCCACCCAGGGAAATTTCCTCTTAATTAAGAACAGCTGACTTGCTGAACAAATGTAATAAATATTACCCAAACTTTCTAGGTGGTGGGGATTTTCAGAAGTGTGTGGGGCAGGAGATGGGTTTGGTAAGTGGCTATTTGAAGAACTATTTACAGTTAAGTCATTTTTATCCAAATGTTTTTCCTTTACTCCCTCCCTCTGTCGCCTTCTCCCTAAGACACGTGAAAGAATTTAAAGTGGTGGTTTTCAAGTTGTAAAAGCAGCTGCTGTCACAGGCTTTCAAAGGGTAGAAAAAACTGTAGTCTGTTAAGTGTTCTAAAAAGCAGACTAGGACTTGAAAAGTGCCCCTGACCAGCTCCATCAAGTAACACAAAGTAAAAGTCAACTTTCTGGTAACCTCATTCATGCTATACTGTCACAGATTGGGGGGTGGGGTAATTGTAGCATTACAAGTCAGATTTTAGGGTTTCTAATATGTATCTTAAAAATACTTCAGTATTTTTGTTAATTTGCTCATTTGTAAAACACATACATATGAATTTCTACTATGTGTTAGTATTTATTATAAAATCACTCAATTACAAAATATTTTAAGGTGAATTAGGGTGTTTATTCCTCAATTTTGGTGGAGAAAAGGAAAGATACAAAAGAAGTATGAAACATGGTCCTTGTATTTGTCTTGTGAGGATACAGATAATGTGTATGAAAGAGAGAAATAACATGATTACGTGTATTTTAAATGAGAGACGCAGTCAGCTCAGATGGTGAGTGGAGGCCTAACAAGAGAAGCGGGGCTTGAGATAACCTCAGGTGACAGACAGGTGAGAGGTGGAGCGTTTCAGATGGAAATGGAACAGAAAATATCTGGGAAACAAGAGAAAAACTGGATTCTTTGTCTACACAAAACTGAAATAACCACAAGAATAAATGAATCCTTACTTACATTTGCAAGCCCGAATTCTAAAGGAAAAATAAAAGCTTAATTACATACCAGATGCATTATGTAAAATCTGGTATTGTGGAAGATTCCAGATCAAATAGGGTGGTCAACTCAAAGATAGTAATCACTTGTACAGATACACAAAGAATTTGAGTATGTTTATATCATCTCATTAAAATCATTTTTAATATTCTTTTAAAATGTATTAGGTCTATCAAATTGATCAACAAATTTAGATTAAAAAGTTGAACCTTGAGAACATATAAACACTAAAAAGAACTTTTTCATCTGTTATCAAAACCAATAACAGGTAAAAGTGAGACAGCTTACAGCCTACTTTAATGACCTTCAACATGGAAAGTGATACTAGAAGAGACAGTTAAACCTTTACTTGCAATATCAAATTCTAAGATTTTTTTTTTAAGGAACATGATACGATAACATGCATCATGTTACAATCCTTTAAAACTGATCTACAAAGCTAGAAGTATGAACTGGAGATCGGGAGATAGCTTTAGAAAAGATTTTCTGAAATAACTAAATTTATTGAGCTAATTTAAATAAAATAAATAATAATCATTTATCCATTAAGGTACATATTTAACTCTAGTTAAAAATATTTCTAAAATCTGAACCTAAGAATCATGTAATTCTAAAGAAAAAACATTATATGTGATTGATCTCATTGCATCTCAAATGTTAATGTTTATATGTATGACCAAGGATCTTATTAAAATGCAAGTTTTGAAGAGGACTGAGGTGTGTTTTGAGTTCAGCGTTTCTCACCAGCATATACATGACTCAGCTGCTGTTGTTATAACGACATTTCGAAAAGTAAGAACTTTTATAATTATTTTGTGGAAGAGAAAATTGGCATTTACTGAGTATATCTAAAGTATATATTTGTTTGCAGGACGTAAGTAATAGTTTAAATTAAGGACATTTGATTTTAGAACACAAGAATATTGCATCTCTCCAAGTTTGAAGTAAATTTCGTTCACCCTATTTTAGCTTTTATTTGTTTTTAATTATAGAAAAAAGCAATTTTCCTCACAAACTGAAAGAAAACAGATTAAAATTGCTTCTTTTTGTTTAAATCTATACAGTGATGTAGCATCAGAATAAAGAAAATATAAAATGGTCAAAAGAGTCTTCAAAAATTAATTATAAAGATTTCCTTCTGAATAAACCTAAGGACAAATGATCCAAAATTATATAATAATCAAATGCCTTGGTGTTTATCTATAAAGATGTTTATAGACAGAGAGATTTAAAAGAGGAATATGAAGCAATTATTAAGAAAGCATATCTCTATTGATATAAGAAATTAATTTCCTTTAAATGTTTTTCATATAAAATTATGTTTTTCCTTAACTATTCAATTAACGTGTTGCAAGCCACACTCTGTATTCAGAGGAGCAGCTGATCTAGTCCTTCCCACCAAGAATACCCTGTTTGATGTGGCTACCCACCATTCATTGATTCAGTGAACTCTTATATTTTAATTTCAGCTCTATTGATTTATAATTGACATATAAAATTGTAAGATATGTAAAGTGTATGCTATGGTGATTTAATATATATGTACATTGTGAAAGGATCCTTTTCATCTATGTAATTAACACATCCATTACCTCCCATGAGTAGGTTAACAGTTGTGAGTACATGAAACATAGTTTATTCTTGTATTATTATTTATTGTTACTGTATTATGTTCCATCTGAACAATTATAAACCCAGGTTTGTCCTACCCTGCCTTTATTTATTTTATCTTAGTGAGAGCATCTAAGCTGTACCCTTAGCAAATTTCAATTATACAATACAGTGTTATCAACTACAGTCAGTATGTTTTACTTTAGATTCTCTGACCTTCTTCACCTTATAGCTGGAAGTTTGTACCCTTTACCAGCCTCTGCCTATTTCCACCACCGCCACCTCTAGGTCCTGGTAGCCACCATTCTACTCTGTTTCTCTGAGGTTCTTTTTTTTTTTTTTTTTAGTTTCCTCTATTAAGCTATACCATGTAGTATTTGTCTTTCTCTGTTTGGCTTATTTCACTTAGCATAATGCCCTCAAGATTCAATAAGATTCAATCCATGTTATCACCAATGACAGATTTTCCTTTTCTAAGGCTGAGTAATATTCCTCTGTGTGTGTGTGTATCTCACATTTTCTTCATCCATTCACCCGCTCACAGACACTTAGGTTGTTTCCCTGTCTCGGCGATTGTGAATAATGCTGCACTGGGCATGGGAATGCAGGTCTCTCTCACATATCCTATTTTCATTCCCTTTAGAGACATACCCAGAAGTTGGATGGCTGGATCATGTGGTACTTCTACTATTAATTTTTGTGGGCCTTCCATACTCTTTTTCAATTTTGTAAATTGTATCAATTTATATTCCATCAGCAGTGCAAAAGGGTTCTCTATTTTCTACTAAACTCCAAATAATACACCCTGTGTTTGTGGTAAAAGATGTTTAAGTGTATCAGAAAGAGAAAAGGCCAGTTTGGTTCTCTCAAACAGAGGTTATTTTTCCATTTCATAGAAATATTTCTAAGCAAATAGTAATGTTTTCCACGGTAACAACATATATAGCAACTAGCATCTTCCATAGTTTTCACTGAGATGCTGCAGGCTGCCTAATCTTATTCCCTCGGGATTTCCTAGCAGGGTGCATTTTCCAAATACAGCTACCATGAATGTGTAATGCAAAGGAGTTAAGAGATTAATAAAAAACTAAGAATATTAAGCATTTTTTCTGAATATATAAATTTCTTCATAGAATCTTTAATGGTTTTATGTATTCTAGTAAGGAGAGGGGGGAGACACCGTCCTTCACCTTGTTCTTTTCAAAGTAGATTTTTAAAAGTAGAAACTATGTTCAAGGTTGTAAATGGAGGTAATGGTTAGATGGAGAAAATTTAAAAAAAAATAATGATAAAATTGAAGAATTAGAAAAGGGTAACAAATTGGATAGCTAGTGGCAGACTAAGAAGAAACAAAGATTGCTCTGTTTTGCAATTCCAGGAAGATCAGTTGCCTGCCAAGAAATGAATGAATGACTGTGAGTGCTGTTTCCCAGCATCCTCTCTAAACATAATATTTACAAGTATCTAACATGAAGAAGTGGAAACAAGGACAGCATTCTAGTTTACTCCATCAAGAAAAAAAGAATACAAAAAATTTATTCCCCACAATTTCTTAACAAATTAGCATGGCTTTTTTTGCTTCTAAAATTCTAGGAAAGTGCATATCTATTCAGAAATTCCTTCCCATAAACATGGTTTTGATATTCGAGTGCAGCTTGTGGTACATGTTTATTTATAATACATACATATACTAATATATAGAGGATCTTATTTAGAGATTGTTGTAAATTTCAGGAACATTTTTTGTCAAGTTGGCCTTCCTGAAAATATCACTCTAGATCACTTTTCTACCTCCAAATTTCATGAAGTAATAAAATATTATGTAATATCTTCTGCCATAAAAAAGCCCAGATGGTTTGAACTAGGAATTAAAGTATGCGGTTTTGAGGAGACATAATATATGGTTTTATGCATAGAATATATTCAAGCAACAGATTTACTATGTGTTTTAACCCAAATGGGAAGATTTAAAAAAAAACTCTTATGCTTTTAATTAAAGGTATATTTTCAATCAAAAGCATCAGCACTTTACATATGAATTTAAAATAAAAACTGACATTAAAATCCACATTAAGGAGGTTTAGCTCTCAGGCAGAATTATAAGCAGTATATTTTTTTAGATGATAGGATGGGCTTCCTTTTCCTAGAGCTGTTGCTGGAATATTTTAGTAATTTTAGTGAGCACCTTGGCAATGATAAGGATACATTTCTGCAGTTAGCTAAGATTAAATATCCTCCTGCCCTAGGGTGTCGTATAAAATGAATCCAAGTTTGTGAGTTTCTTTTGTGTATGACGTGCCACTGTCAATGTACATTACTTGTAGGGTGTGTGTCTGGTGATCTTTCTACTTGTATGAGCAAAATAAAGCTCTAGTTGCAACTGGTAGATTTATTCATTACTGAAGATAAAGGACACAGTGGGAACTTGTGCAACACAAAGAAAATGTACCTTCGTGCCATCTGTAATGTAGAACTGTTGCATCAAATAGCAGAGCAAAAACAGAATCTTACCTTTGGAGAAGTTACATTGTAAGATGACAGGTCCTACCTTATAGATAACTATTACATAACTTTCCCTGGATATATTCATGGAACTCTGACAACTTGGAATGGGAAAAAAGCAGGAGTTTTTCAGTCCTGGATTCCAATCCTCCAGTCTAAGTTCTGCCAACTACTAAAGTGTATAATTACAAAATAATTAATCACCGAGGTCCTCAGTTTACCTATGTGTACAGTGAATATAATGCATTAAAAAGTGGATTGTGAAAATGATTGAATTTAAATAGTCACATAAGCCCTCACCAGTTTGGCTCAGCAGTTAGAGCGTCAGCCCGTGGATCAATGAGTCACAGGTTCGATTCCGATCAAGGGCATGTATCTCAGTTGTGGTTGGTCCCTGCCCTGGTCAGGGTCCTGCAGGAGACAACCAGTCGATGTGTCTCTCACATTGATGTCTCTCTTTCTCTCTCTCTCTCTCTCTCTCTCTCTCTCTCTCTCTCTCTCTCTCTCTCTCTTCCCCTCTCTCCCTCCTTCCCACTCTATCTGAAGATAAATAGAAAAATACCCTCAGGTGAGAATTAACAAAAAAATAGTCACATAAGTATATCATTTTGTACACCACAAAGTCACCTTCTCATCAGAACAGGTACTTAAATTAGACTTTTAAAAAGGAACACTATTAAGCAAAAAAGGAGAGGTAGAGGGCTGCAAATCCACCAAAAAAAAAAAAAAACAAAACAAAAAAAACTGACACGCTATGTAAGTTTCTATTTTCAAGATTACTCTGGTCAGGGTTTGGCTAGTCACACACTGGCTGAGATTCTTCTTGTTCCTTTGAAACTTAGCAATATAAGATGGTTAGATCCAGCTACTTGTCCAGCTAATAGGAGCTGGAAATAGAGTTTGGTTTGAAATTTCTCTCTGCTATATTAACCAGATACATTCATTGGTTATTAACTTATTCAACACATAATTTTTACCTAGCATGTATCAAGGACAAGGCATGGTGTTAAAAGCTGAAGATGTAATAGCAGAGAAAAATAGACATCTTTCCCCTTATGAATTTATCATCTAGTAGGTCACATTCTAAATAAATTACACAAATACATAAAATTATAAACAGTGGTATTTTTAAGATGAAGGGGTTATTTACCTAAAAGGCTTAACATAGCCCAGCCGGTGTGGCTCAGTGGTTGAGCACTGACCCATGCACCAAGAGGTTGCTGGTTCAATTCCCAGTCAGGGCACATGCCCAGGTTGTGGGCCAAATCCCCAGTGGGGGCATGCAGGAGGCAGCCAATCGATGTTCTCTCTCATCGATGTTTCTGTCTCTCTCTCCCTCTCCCTTCCTCTCTCTCTAAAATCAATAAAGAAAAAAATATTTTTAAAAAAGGCCTAACATATTCTTTGGGATCAGGGAAGCATTATCTAAAAAAGTAATACTATGTGATGTGAAGGTCGAATAGATTTGTGTAGGAAAAAGGGTGAGAACAGGAAGATCCAGGTAGAAAAAACTAGAATGAATAAATGTTCTAAGGTAGAAAATTAAATGGTATTATTTTAGAAACTAAAAAAGAAAAAGTGATAGCTAAGAAAGGCGTACAAGGTAAGTTATACAAATGTCAGATTACTAAGGGATTTGTAATACTTAGTATTTTGGTCTTTATGTCAGTGGATACTGTCTTTATGTAAATGAGCCACAGGAGAGTTTTAAGCATGATCTAATATGATCCAATTTGTGTAAGAAAAAGATCACTATTGAATGAAGGGTAGACTGAAAAGGAAGAAGACTGGATAGAGATACTTCTGTATCTGGAAATGTGGACATTTTACTAAGTTAATATATTGGTTCCAATTCTTTGTTTCTCAATAGCATCAACTGTATGGTAACACAGTGCCTGTGTTTAAGTCACCCCTACAGCACCCTGACACCACATCACAATCTCTGTCATTCATCTCATCACACTGGCATTTGATTGTCTCATATCATCACAAAAAAAGATGTTGCTTTTTTTAACAATTGAAAGCAAGACCCTCCACTGGAAAGAGATGACAACTCACTTGACTGCAATACTGGCTTTACTGAGGTGGCCTGGGACCGAACCCACAATATCTCGGAGGCACACCTGCATACAAAGGGTTGTTTGATACCATAAGGAGGTATAAAGTTGTAAAAATTGATCAACTCCTATACTAAAGATTGCTATTTTCACTCTATTTTGACTTATACAAAAACACACAGGGAGAGGTGAAGGAGAATGATCATTCGGTAGTCATGGAGACCAGGACACTTACTTACAAATCTCCCCCCAGCCAACCATATTACTGCTGACCAATCAGGGTGGCACTTGCTGGTCAGGTTCCAGGTGGAATGTTGGGGTGTCACTGGGTCTGTTGTGGCCTGAGGCTCCATGGTGACCAGGCAGCCCCTGTGCAAATGGTCTGTGGAGGGGTCCTCTGTGGAGCTGGGCTTTGGACCCGTCCTTGGGAAGCTGGGCGAGGTGCTGGTGAAGCTGCGGCCCGATGGTCTGAGTTCACACCTCCCTGGCCACGTCATCCAGTGGGAGACATCGGTGTGTCCACCTGCCATCAGCTTCTTGGTGGGTCTCGTATTTATATTCAGACTTGTTGGCCCTGATCTGAGTGGACTTCATGGGAATCGTGAAGCATAGCTGACGGAAGCACTGGCCGCACAGACAGAGAAGAAATGCCAACTCATTGATAAGTTGAGTGCAGCAAGAGAAGAGTGTGTGGGGATCGAGTCATCCTTAGAAGATGCCAGGCGTGAGAAAGAGTCATTACATATATCCAGCCTTGCCAACGCTTACGGAAAGGTGACTGCAACCTACCGAATATTGAGGCAGGAGATAATGTCCTTGATTCAGGAACTAAAGAGAGATCTAAACACTCAAGGCAAGAGGAGACGGCAGACATGCTAAAGATGCTCAAGTCCCTTGGAAGAGATTGTGAAAATCACTTCACAAGCTGCTTCTCCAAACTTGCCAGGAGGTCAAGAGCCAAGTCCTGATGGTCCCTCCCCAGGAGTGTACCTGGGTCTTAAAGCAGCTGCTCCCTCCTCTCCATTCAGGTCTCCCCGGCTGCAGGTACACCACCCACCTTCACCTCCACCTCCACCTGACAATCCCTGAGGCTAGGGGCTGCAGGAGGGCCCTCTCCCTGGGCTGGGGTTCCTCCTCCTCTAAACGCCACACACAGCAGTCAGCTCCTACATGCACAATCACTCCAAGTGTAAAGAACATGAGACTTATTGCAACACACCAAGAAATGGGGGCTTCTCTGTATTCACAGAATGTTTGGATTCTCTCAGCAGCAGTGAGAAATGCTGTACCCAAGAGCTGCATCTGGACTCAAATTAAATCATAATCAAACTACATTTTTTCAGATTTTTATAAGCATTATATATATAGTAATGTTCTAAGTGAACATTTATATTTTATTCTCTCCTCAAATATTCTAATTTGCAAATATATGTGGCTTTTCAATAAAGACTTTTAATTGTCAAAAATATTCTTAAATTTTCTCCTGGTTTAGTTTGTAAATCCACAGTCTTGCCATAACATTATGAATTTCAGAAAAGAGAGAATAAATCATAACTTCATCTTGATGATCATCTTGTAATACAATTTATTATTTGTGTCAGATATTTTAGTCAAAGAATGGGCACTCGCTGACACAGCAGAGTTAAAAATCTTATTTGATATCAAATCAAACACAGATTTCACTGTGTGGTACAATACATGGCAAATATATGAAAATATGTTGACTTCAGTGGTTCTATACCCTTGGTCTTTGAGTGAGCATACTGGAAGACTTATTTTGCACAAATATATATATATATATAGATATATAGATATAGATATAGATATAGATATAGATATAGATATGTATATATGTGTATATATACATATATACATGTGTATATATGTGTATATACACATATATACATATGTGTATATATATGTATAGATATATATATAGATATATATATATATTTTTTTTTTTTGCTGAATTGTCCCAAGGATGCCAAAAAACAAAAACACGTCTGTTGATTGGAATTCGGTCCAGCCACTAGTAGTTAGCATACTTCAGCACCTCTGGAATTGAGGATGGAATAGGACAGGACACAGAGGTGAGTTGATAAAAAAAAGAGGCTTAGTCAAATTAGTTTGATTGCACTATTGAGGTTGGAAGATGAAGAAGTAAATTTTTTTTTTTTTTTAATCCTCATCCGAGGACATTTTTGCATGTATCTTCAGATAGAGCGGGAGGGAGAGAAGGGGGAAGAGAGAGAAAGAGAAACATCGACGTGAGAGAGACACATCGAGTGGTTGCTACCCACACAACATCAACCGGGGCTGGGGACAAACTGCAACCAAGGTATGTGCCCTTAGTGGGAACCGAACCTGGGACTCTGGTCCACGGGCCGACGCTCTAACCGCTGAGCCAAACTGGCCAGGGCTGAAGAAGTAAATTTTAACTTAATGTAAACTTAATTTTCACATTCATCTAAATACATAACCTTTATTTTTAGGGTTCTATTTTTAGCTACTCCAATTATAGAAGTCCTATTTGAGTTTTTTCCACATCTGCTAAGTCATTTTTACCTGACTTGGCCAAACTGCTTTCTCGCCAGCAGCTGCTGAAAGCCATGGAGTTAAAGTCTCTGCAAAGGCAACCTCGGAAGCCTTGCTAGGGAAAGAATTATTTTTTAATTATACCACAAAGAGAAATGGAGACTCTGTTAGTTAAATAAACTCAACAATGAATTAATTCATTTTTTTCAAGTGATAGCTAAAAAGTACTTCATGATAAATCTGTTTTTATGTTGTTCCTTATGTTCACTTGTTTTTTAAAAATTTATCTAGTGAATACTAATATTTATAATGTATGATGCTCATAAAATAGCAAATTTTTCATGCGGATGCATTTTTATTGAAATTCATTACTCATGACAACAGACACACACACACACACACACACACACACATACACACACTGGAATGGTTCACATCATACTAACTTACTCTCGCAGACACCCGAGTTGCAATCATGAATTCTAGAAAAGGAAATGGCTGAGTTTTCCTATTATCATTATGAAATTCTTAAATTTCCCTTATAATTACTATTATTAATACTGATAACTAAGTGAGTGCTAATATATTCTCTTGAAAACCTAGGCATAGTACTTAGAACTTTCCTGTGTTACGCTCTTTGATCCTTGTATTTTAGGATCAAAATATATCATAATTTTATATTGGTTCACGTTTGAGCTCTTACTAATATTCATAAAGATGGCATATGAGTAGAGGTACATCTAAGGCAAGTATCCTCAAGACACTTGACTTCCATCTGGCTGAAATTTGTCATAATATACTGATTTTGTTAAAGTAGACGTTCGACTGCTGTCAGCCAGAAAGCGGTTGTAAAAACTGCACAAATTCCTCATGTCTAAGTGGTGAGTGAGTGTCAACACCTGTGATATAAACCACATCACTAGCACAACTGTACGCAGAGGTTCTGGCAAATGAACTTCACAATTGTGTATAAATGGAAAGGCCATGTGAAAGTCTAGCTTCTTTGGAAATATGCAAGAAAAAAATCCATTTAATTTTTGAGAATTTTAAGATCTTCCTGAAAAAGAGGAAAAAGTAAACGACTTCTATATGAATATATATTCTTCATCAAGCCATTTGGAATGACATTCTCAGAAAATTGCCTGAGTTTTCTGTTTATACAGCTTCAATCAGTAAATACATGTTTGCACATAATGAAATTGGAATGTGACCTTTAATTTTCACATTTTATTTCTACCACCGTGGCAGTCGGGCTGCTTTCTAATAGCAGAATAACTTCCACAGTGCTAACATATCTTCACTGCCACCACTTCAAAGGGTGAAGGTAATCTATAGCCAGTAAAAAGTACATGAGCATTGCCCTGGCCAGTGTGGCTCAATTCAGTGGGCGTTATCTGGTACACTGAAATGTTGCTGGTTTGATTCCATCAGGGCACATGCCCAGGTTGTGGGCTCTCTCCCAGGTAGGGGGCGTGCAGGAGGCAGCCAATCAATGTTCTGCTCTCGCATTAATGTTTCACTTTCTCTCTCCCTCTGCCTTCCTCTCTCCTTCTCTTCCCCTCTCTCTCTAAAGAAACAATTAAAGAAATCTTTAAAGAAAAAAAAAAAAAAAAGTATGCGAGCATGGAGAAGCTGTATGGCTAATAAAGTTAAATAAAAGGCCAGAAGTACAAGATGTTTGATGTTATAGCCCCTAGAATTTCATGAGGGTTTATCTCTTTGTATTAATCAGTCTTACAAGTTTTCTTCTCAATTAAATGAATAAAGGCTTTTTGTGAATCTATAAGAGCATGGAAAGAATATGTCCAATAGAATCAAACAGAACTCTAAACATATGAAAATTGTAGGTCCACTTTACCAACACTCACTGCAGAAAATGGACCTGTGTCATCTTGCAGTCGGTTCACTTTAAGTTCACTTAGTGAATACATTGTGGCAAGTATATTAACTTTATAGGCCAACAGATGAACTTATAGGTGAAGTGATTTTCTCTATGTCATAGGTTAAACCAGGATTTAAGCCCCAAATTGTTTGCTTCCAGAACCCAAGGCCTTAAGTTCCCAAAACAGTGGTTAATTTTGTGACGCTCTTTTAAATGAAAGAAGGGAACTGTGCCATGTTAAATCAAAACCAAGGAGTACACATAGCTCGCAATGTTCTGACATCTGATCATGTAACTCTAGGTAGTAGAATAGCATTCACCTTGTAATTCAAAATGCTGTCCATGTAAGATATATTTATTTTACTTTATTTCATTGTAATATGCTTTTTTGAGTGTTTTGTCAAACATTCCTATTTATACTTAACAAAATTGTATTTGTCTACTGCCAAGTTATCTAAAGTATTCAAAGAATTTAAAAACATGCCTATTAAGGTATTTTCATTTGTTGAAAAAATTAAAACAAAATGGTAATATATGCTCATTATAAATTACTTTGAATAAACATAAGTGTACAAGAAAAAATAATAAAAACCACCTGTATGTCCATCACAGATGTATATCCAGAAAAAATTTGATGAAAATATCAATTATTTACCACACACAAACATACATACATACAGAGTATTCATTACAAAATGCTTTTACATTACTATTAAAACGGAGAATAAAAATGGTCTCTTCCTGATCTATGCAACAACTGTTTCATCTATGCAATTTTCTTATATTGTTTGTCGATCATCTTAAAATTGAGAATTTATTATAGACAATTTCTAGTGATAATCTTTCCTAAATAAATTAAAAATGCAAAATATGTACAATAACCCAGTATAGCAAATGAAAATCCTTGGCAACAGTTTGAAATAAGAAATTTATATTATAATTGCATACTTTAAAATGTAATACTTATAGAAAGATAAATTTCCTTGCTTACTTGCAAATATGCTATCAAATTAAAATTTGCTGAATAATTATGGTGAATTTTTCATGTCTATAGACATATGTGTGGAGATAAATTGTAAGATAATAACACAAACACACAATGATTACATCATTCTATCAAACACTTACGTTGCAATCTACCATAAGCATTCATGTTCATATATATTCATGAACCTATAGACAAAATGTAAACAATGTAGAACTTCTGGTCATGATGACAGCATAAGTAAACGCGGTATCACCTCCTCCCACAACCACATCAAAATTACTACTAAACTACAGAACAACCATCATTCAAAACCACCTGACATCGAGCTGAATGGAAGTCCTACAACTACGGAATTAAAGAAGCTGCATGGAGACTGGTAGGAGGGGCGGAGGCGGACGGGCTGGTCCCACACCCACATGTTGCGGATGAAAATCAGGGGGAAACCTCGGTTGTGAAGGTCCTCCTTGAGGAGTGAGGGGTCCCCATCCGACACCAGGCCGCCAGCTCAGGGTTCCAGTGCCAGGAAGAGAAGTCCCCATCACTTCTGGCTGGAAAAACCAGTGGGAAATGAGGCTGAGGCGGCTGGAGCCCCAGGCAGCTCCTCTTAAAGGGCCCGCGGACGGACTTACTCAGAATTGCTCCCTCTAAGCTCGGAGGTGAGGCAGCTTGAGGGGGCCAGAGATATACAGGGAAGAACTGAGCTGTTTGGCCTCAAGAGGAGGGCTGGAGAGGCAGCATTTTCCTGGACAGACGTGCTGGCAGAGGCTATTGTTCCTTTGGTGAGCCCTTCCCACATGAGGCCAGCAGACAGCGCCATATCTGGGACTCCAGCAACCTGGCCCACACTGTTTGCCCCACCCTGGTGATTCCCTGAGGCCCTGCCTTGCCCAACTTTAGGGCCCATCCAACCTGTTTCCAAAGGCTTTACCATAGGATTGGCCTGTCTTAGATTCTGCTTCAGTCTCCTAAAATCTCTCAAACAAGCAGTATCTGGTCTCAGTGAGGCCCATACCTCTTGTTAAGTGGCTGCAGGCCTGGCACTAGAAGCAGCCAGCCTTGGTTCACAACTTGGCTTTTCCTGGGCACCTCCAAGCCCAGCATGAGGAGCAGCCATCGGCAAATCACCTTATGCCGGGTGGCCCCGGGTAGGACACAAGCAGTGGCTGACCTTGCCCTAGAGCCAGCACACCCAGTGGACAGCTTCAGACCACATCGAAACACCACCACCCAACCACCTCTATAAGCGACACAATCAATGAGTGGACTCAGTGGGTACCAGAGCCTTACTGAAGTAAGTCTTGCTCTGTGTGGTGGGCCCCTGTACAGCTGATCCTCCAAGGTAGTCAGAAGCCAGTGGCTAGTGGGCACAGTGAGTCCTTGCAGCTGATCAGCCTCAGTAAATCCCTCCCATTGACATGCCAACAGCAATCAAGAGTCAAATACAACAAAAGGGTATACAGTCCACACTAGGGATGCATCTCAAGGGCCCAGCTGGGGTGATCATGGAGGCTGTGCCACTAGATCCTAAAGATACACCTACAACAATAGGCCACCCTATGAAGCCTAGGAGACATAGCAACTCTACCTAATACATAGAAACAACCACAGGGAAGCAGCCAAAATGAGGACACAAAGAAACATGCCCCAAATGAAAGAAAAGAACAAAACAAAATGGAGATAAGCAATCGATCAGAGGCAGAATTCAAAACACTGGTTATAAGGATGCTCAAAGAACTTAGTGAGACCTTCAAGGAACTTAAGGAGAACTCCAAGGAACTTAGTGAGAACAGCAACAACATAAGAAAGAACCAGTCAGAAATGAAGGGTGCACTAACTGAAATCAAGAATAATTTACAGGGAATCAATAGTAGAGTAGGTAAAGCCAAGAAACAATCCATTGATTTGGAATATAAGGAAGCAAAAAACACTCAATCAGAACAGCAAAAAGAGAAAAGAATCCAAAAAAATGAGGATAGTGTAAGGAGCCTCTGGGACAGTGGTTCTCAACCTTCCTAATGCCGTGACCCTTTAATACAGTTCCTCATGTTGTATGTGGGCGTATCTACATATGGGCAGACCCACCTGGAGCGGTGTCTCAGTTCCTAAGACCATCGGAAAACACATATTTCCGATGGTCTTAGGCAACCCCTGTGAAAGGGTCATTCGACCCCCAAAGGGGTCACAACCCACAGGTTGAGAACTGCTGCTCTGGGACAACTTCAAGTATGCCAACATTCGCATCATAGGGGTGCCAGAAGGAGAAGAGAGAGAGCAAGAAATTGAAAACCTATTTGAAACAATAATGACAGAAAACTTCCCTAACTTGGTGAAGGAAATAGACATACAAGTCCAGGAAGCACATAGAGTCCCAAACAAAATGAACCCAAAGAGGTCTACACCAAGACACATCATCAAAATGCCAAAGGTTAAAGACAAAGAGAGAATTTTAAAAGCAGCAAGAGAAAAGCAGTTCGTTACCTACAAAGGAGCTTCCATAAGACAGTCAGCTGATTTCTCAAAAGAAACTTTGCAGGCCAGAAAGAATTGGCAAGAGATATTCAAGGTGATGAAAAATAATGACCTACAACCAAGATTACTCTATCCTGCAAAGCTATCATTTAGAATCAATGGATATATCAAGAGTTTCCCAGACAAGAAAAAGCTAAAGGAGTTCATCACCACCAAACCAGTATTATATGAAATGTTAAAAGGTCTTCCTGAAGGAAAAGAAGGACAAACATATGAACAATAAAATGGCAAAAAAATACATATCTATCAACAATTGAATCTATAAACAAAATGAGCAAGCAGAACAGAAACAGACTCATTGATACAGAGAACTTTTTGTTGCTTGCCAGATGGGCGGGGGGCTGGGCAGATGAGTGAAAAAGATGAAGGAATTAAGAAACACAAATTGTTTGTTAGACTGATGAACCTCAAAGGGAAGGAAGGAGGGAGGGTGGGATGAGATAAACCAAAGAACTTCTTTGCATATATGCATAACCAATGGACACCGACTATAGTGTGGGGAAATCAGGAGGGGGGCAGGATTGGGGAGGAGGTGGTCAATGGGGGGAAAAAAGAGGGGACATCTGTAATACATTCAACAATAAGATAAGTTAAATGTAAACAAGCCCTGGCCAGTTTGGTCAGTGGTTGGAGCGTCGGCCCGCAGACCAGAGTCCCAGGTTCAGTTCCCGCTAAGGGCACGTACCACGGTTGCAGTTGGTCCCTGGCCCAGGTTGGGGTCATGTGGGTGGCAACCACTCAATGTGTCTCTCTCACATCGATGGTTTTCTCTCTCTCTTCCACCCTCTTTCCCTCCCACTCTATCTGAAGAGAAATGCAAAAATGTCCTCGGGTAAGGATAAAAAAAAATGTAAACAATGTGAAGCTTAATATTTTGCAATTCAAATTAAAAATACATTAAAATCATTATAGAAATTTGATATTAAATTACATAAGCCATGTTTTTAAATAGATTAAATGTTTAGAGGTAGACCTATGAAAAATGACTACCCTATAGGTGAAATACAAAATATAAATCAAATATTGTTCATTTTCTTATCCTAAGGCAAAATTTATTTGCACATTATTATTGTTACATTATTGCTATATTGCCATGATTACATTTACATTTCTCATAGTTTTTAAAACCATAGTTTTTCCCCCTATTAGAAAAAGATATAATTAAAAGTAAAAGTATCAGTGTCTTACCTTAAGTCAGATAAATAACCCAAGAGAACTGATTAAATAATTTATAGCATTAGGTTTCTATGGACCTAGAATTACAGAAGAAACAATCCCATTTGATATGAGAAATGAAATGCATATTAATACGATTTTCGAGTTTTCCCAGATACATTTTCTACATTAAAAAAATAATACTCTAAACTGTTTTGTGAAATAGAGCGGGCAGTATCTGGGATGACATATTAGAGTAGAAGTAAGCCTCCCAACCCTCAATATTTATCTGATGTCAAATGCAGCAGGTTCAATGCATCATACATTTATGTGATCAAGTAAATTGCTAGAAGCAAATTTGACATTAAGATGATAAACATGGTTATTAACAGACATCATGGTCTACAATAATCAGATTCAATTAGCTAATTAATCTTAGCTCTGTCACAAAGATTCCTTGAAACTGGAGTAACATAAAGCTTAAGTAGCACACTTCAGATGATTTGGACTTCCACCTCCTGCAGTAAAGGTGAGATGGGCAAGGCCATGATGACTGGCATTCAGTGATCTCTCCTTTTCAGAGTCTATTCTGGGAATCTGAATGGGAAGGTATTCTTAGGCCAGTTACTTTTCAGGCAATCAGAACCATGAAATTATTATTATTTTTTAAAAAACCTGTTAATATAAAATGAAATATAATAAATTTTGACTCTGCTAGAGGTATAAATGACTTTATAGAAACAAGAAAAAATAAAGTCTGGGCCTCATTAAAACAGTCTCTGCAGACCGTGCTAAGAGTATAGCAGTGAACTGTGGCAGCATTTTCCATAATGCAAACACAGTCCGAAGATGGGGATTGTATTAGCCAGAGTAGCTTCGACACTGGTCTCACAAACGAAAATAATTCATCCACTTACCAGTCCTCTTTTTACACTAAACATTAATACTTCTCACAATTTGATTGAAATATGTTAACTAATTTCCTTAATAAATCACACAAAAATGGTCTTTGATTAAAACAAATAATAAAGACATATGTTAAGCTGACACATTCCTGGAACAGACTTTATTAAAAAAAATGGAATTTGCCATAAATTGAATGAAAAGATCGAACATCTTACCATCTTTTGCAAGAGTGAATTAAATTTCATAAATGCCAAGTTGTCTGCTTTCAGAAAGGGCAAATTTCTTAGTCTCTTAGATTAAAAAAGCATCACTAATGTGTGATAATATACTGGGCCTTCTTATTTTGTGTTTGCAAATTGTTTTTTTAAACGGGCTAATGTGGAATAAAGAGAAAGGTAGCTAGTGTAACAACATATATTGAACATAACTCTGTACCTTGAACTGAATTGTGAAAGATTAAAATATATTTTAATTAATATACATTATATATCATATATATATATCATAAACATTATATAAAACATTAGGTATTCTTAAAGTTCTAGAAGCTAACTGGGACAATCATCTTTGGAAGCCTTTTCTAGTATTTAATGTTTTTTTTTTTTTTTTAATTATTTGCCCAGCCAGTGTGGCTCAGTGGATTGAGTGTCGTCCCATGGACTGAGAGGTCCCAGTTCGATTCCCTGTCAGGGCACGTGCCCGGGTTGTGGGCTCGATCCCTAGTCGGGGGCATGCAGGAGGCAGTTGATCAATGTTTCCCTCTCACATCAATGTTTCTCTCTCTCTCTCTTCTTCTCTTTCTCAAAAAATCAATAAAATCATATACAAAATAATTTTAAAAAATGATTTATATGTAATGCAAATATATTTTGCTACAATTTAAGCCCATGTTTTAGATGTTTAACCTCTGAAAGATTGGAACAGATCCTAATTTTATGACACATGAAAATTGTATGTGCTTAAAGACTGTTTTAAACTTTCTCCTCCTCAGCCTTCAGATTAAGTAACTCCCAGTTAAATAATTCACCACATTTTCCTGATCCACCAATCATTTCTAAATATATTCTTCGATTTCTTCTACCCATTTTAAAATAAAGCAAATCAAACTGAACCGCATATTCTACTACAATACTATTTTTCCACTTTTGTCTACATTTCTCTTGCTACGATTAACCCAGTAAGTTTTTGCTTGTTTGTTTTTAATGACAGTGTCCCGATAGCTCCTGCTCTTTGCTGTTCTTGGGCCAAACTATTCATATTTCCTGTAGCTGTGAAATTTCTCTGGGATTCTGAGACATCAAAGCAGTACGGGAACATAATTAAATAGGATCCCCACCTGGAAAAAAAAAAAAAAAGAGTGCTCCTACTCATTAAGATCTGCTTCTCTCAGAGATGTATTTTTTAAATGTGTTTTTTTAAAAATCACTGATGCTTCCTCCAGATACATTTCTAATAGGCCTAGTTAGTGCAATAAAATAATCCTGTCATTTTCAACCCATTAATTAGAAACTAGCATTTCTGTGAGGATTTTCTTAACAGCCAACAAAAATCAGCACAATACTGGGAGCGGTTCTCAGCCGCCCAGCAGGCCCTTCTCGCTTCTCCATTAAACATTCCACTCGCACCCAGCAGCTCGGTACATAGTCCACATGTCTGCCAGCCTTTCCGGGCCATCACACACGCATGCACCCTAAGACGATGCTTATGAAATATTCATAAACATTTCAAGTTACAAATTCTTCCTATTCAAGATAAGATTTAATGGCAACACTTGCCCGAGGAAGTTAACGAGAACCCTTCTCTAATAATAAATGAGCTCAGACATACAAGTGCCCTACGATTTCACCAGGTACTCTGGTCCGAAACAAATTTAACACCGATTCACGTTCATCTTTCTCTTTGTTTAGGTGCCTAAGGCTATGTCTTCCTGGCTGTCAGTAATCTGATAAAAATATCAAAATTCAGTCAATGTGGATGAAGAGTAATTTAACCCTAACGACCATATAAGCCCACTGGTTGATTTTTACCATACTTTGCATGGAAAATAGCATGAGATTTTCTTTTTTTTACCCTTTAAATCAAATCAGATTTAGACAGCTAAGTCTGTATGTCTGAATCCTCTAATTAGCATGTGTGATTGACTAAGGGCAGAAGCTTACTGAAAGACACCCCACATAAATGGAAAATCTTGTTCAAACGGAAAGCATGTCTTTTTTAAAAAATTTTTTTTCCTTTATTGATTTTTAGAGAGAGAGGAAGTGAGAACGAGAGAGAGATAGAAACACAGAGGAAAGAGAACATCGATTGGCTGCCTCCTGCATGCCCCTCACTGGGGATCGGGCCCACAACCTGGGCATGTGCCCTGACTGGGAATCGAACCGGCGACCTCTTGGTGCATGGGTCGATGCTCAACCACTGAGCCACACTGGCCCGACCGGAAAGCATGTCTTGTGACCACTCACACAGCTCCCCGGGAGGGAGGACAGACTAAATTAATACTGAAAGAAGCATTTTAGGCACCTGTTGAGATTCCTGGTAAGTCCACCCTCACCTCTGCCATACACACACTTTTTATTTTGAAAATTTTTATTTTTTAGATTTCAATAGGAATGAAAATATACTATGATTAACACTCACATGCTAACCACCTGGCTTCTCCAGATGTTATTTTCCCCCCACATTTGCTTTATATTTCGTGTGTGTGTTTTTCATTCTAAACCATATGAAGTCATCTGGAAAAACTCTTTGTTTCGTTGTAAAGAACCATGATTGAACCCACGGTGGTGCTAATGTTTAAGAGAAGGCATCTGAAAGGTTCTTTCATAAACACAGATGAATTATGGAGCTCTGGGGATCAAAGAGGGTTAGGAATAATAGCTTTAGCTCTGCTGTGTAATACATGTAGGACGCTAAGACACTCAAACTCTCAGAGACTTGGTTACTCTCTGTGGAGCACTGAGCGCCCCTACATCCCAGTGACTTTGTGAGAACTGTGAGTGTTTCCATGGAATACTATACCTGGAAGTAAATTACGTACAGTGTTTCAAATATTACTCAGATAACTACGCTTCTGAAAACCTCCAGTGAAAATCGGAACTATTCCTCTATCATGCTTACAACACAACAATAATAGTGAACGCTTGTTGAGCATTTACTGAAAGTGAGGTGGTATGAAGACAACACTAGTATACTGGTTTTACAAGGAAGAAAATTAAGTCTTACAGAGTTAAAAGGCTTGATGACTGACTCCTTGTGATTAAGTGGCTGAGCTGGGATTCAAAACTCATGTAATTATTAGATTCTATACTTTAGCCATGGGATGTGAGGTAAGAAATTTATTATGGGTACAAATAAACAAACGATGCAAATGTGTACACAAAGACCACTTGGGTCAGAACTGTAATGAATACAAATCTGTCTTTAGCCACCTTACCCCATCATACAGATAATGGTATTCTTCTACTTTTTCCTGTTCTAACGATACTAAATTGTTATCATCCTATCAATTATCTTTCAGGTAAATCTCCATCCATTATATTATGCATAGTACTCGAGTTCTATCTCCATAGCCATGTGGCGATAGCAGCCGCATGGTCCATGGCATGCGGACTTCACACACAGGATGCTGGGCTGGACTGGACTTAAATAAGGAGCAGAAACTATGGGCAGTGGCCTTTATTCTGGTCCTGCTGAAGACAAGACTGTAGTTTTTCCATGGTGGGATGGACAGAGATTGAAACTTAGAGGGGAGCTCCCTCAATTTTACATCATCAATAAAGATTTCCATGAAACCTCATCCTTCCATGGGGGCCTCAGGAAATTCATTTCCTCAAGGCACCCCAAGAACTCCACTTCTACTAATAACATAGTGACATTGAAACAAATTTCCCATTAAACACATAAAGTGGTAATTTTTAATTTTCAGCATTTAATAAGTACAATTTAGCCAAAGAAACTATCCCAAAACCTCTCAAATCACAGAACATGGTCTCATACTCAACTTATAAAGTACCATCAGCACTCATATGTTTCCCAGTTTGGAGGCAAAATATTTCAGAAGTGTACTTTCTAATTGATCAGGATTTTAAAGAACCTCAGATTCATTGTAAAACAAAATTATTTTCTGGCTTATCAGTTACCTGATCTGTATGCTACCTTATTTTGAAAATGAATGGCATCTACCTGTTTTGTAATCAATTAAAGCACATAAATGATGAAACCAGGCAAAAAGAAAGAAATAAAAACAGTACAGAAGAGATAAACCAAAGAATTTATATGCATATATGCATAACCAATGGACACAGACAATAGTTTGGAGAAAGCAGGAGGGGGGTCGGAGTCGGGAGGAGGGGGTCAATGGGGGAAAATGGGGGACATCTGTAATATTTTCAACAATAAAGATAAAAAGAAAAACACTACATATGTATTAAGTCATATTAGGAGTTTTGTTAAAGCCAAGGAAAATATTTTTATATATGTTTTGCAAATCATCCTATAAAATACGGCATTTGTAACTATGTTTCACTTCAGGTTGCTCTGCCGTTTTTTTTGTTTGTTTGTTTTTTCAGATCTCTTCGATTCTGACAACATTTAAACACTTCGTCATTTAGCTTCATTGTCTATGAGACAAATAATAAAGAATCCAGAATATTGCAGACAATTTTGAACATTTTAAAAATTAAATTATTTAATTAGTGATCTTATCCATCAATCTTTTGATCCACTCAGAATCATATTCTGAAGTTACCAGTATCTTTTCTTTTTATTTTTTATCTTTATTGTTGAAAGTATTACAGATGTGTTTTACTTCAAAATAGACTGTTGTCATCAAAATATGCAGAAAGCAACGACTACAAACGCTGAAACAGACAGAATACGTCAGCATATATAATAGCACAGGAAGCCAATGTGGGTTGATTGGCTTCATTCAGTTTAATACAAGCTGGGGCAAATGTAGGTTTACAGTCGTTCATATGGAAAATAATACAATAATTAATAAATAATAATACAAGAATAAATAATAACACAACTATAAACCTCTTTTTGCACCACCCTATATTCTACATTTAAAAAACAAAAAACGTAAACTAGGCATTCCACACATGTATGAAAGGTTCAGATACCGTCTTATGGCAGTCCTGTAACACTTCTCAGAAAAAAGGATCTAAAGTGGATAAAATAATGCTTGACTCTCCGTAATAGTACAGTAACTTGGGAGACAGGCTAATTTCACTTATTCTGCTAAATATCACATTTTTTTTTTACCAGTTCTAATAAAATATTAAAATTATTCTCTTCTTAACAAAACCAAAAATAAATTTTAGATCATGTTACACATGTTTCAGTATCCATAATACCATCACCAAGTTATACTATTGTTTAATTACAGATATGCAATTATTTAAAGGCAAAGAATTGGATTAGAACAGGCAATCATTAATTTGGGTATTGGAACAGTGTCAAGAAAGCATGGCATGTTAGAACTATAAGGACTCCTTCTGAATTGTATTCAATAACTCATTTTATATAAGATGAAATTTATTCTAAGATTGCTTGAAAACTGTCTTTGTATAAGAATTATAAAAGAAGTTTTATATAGGTAATCAATGTACTTATGAAAAAAAAGAATGTTCTTTATTAATAGATGGGAATAGTAATTTTAACAACCTAATAGATTTACATTAACACATAAAGGAAATTATAACTGAAAATTACAGAATAAACATGGTTTTCTTTGAATAATCTGCTGATAGTTCTTCCTTGATTGTGAATGTTAAAATTTGACTTCTATTATATGATGTATATTTCTGAAATTATAGAGACCTTTTAATCTTTATAAATTTTCCAATAGAAAATTGATTTAAAATATGGAATTATTCAAATAATGATTGGAATAATTATTGTTGTAAGAGTTTTAAAATTTAAATATTAGATGAATATAATGTTTAAATAATGTATTTATTATTAAAGAAAATTCATAAGAGATTTATTATACTAAATGAGATTTCTAGGTATAATCTAAAATGCAATGTAAGATAAACTATACAAAACTGAGCTAAACATTTAATAAAATTTAGAAACATAAATCTAGTAAATAAAAGTAACTTTTTTTTTTTACCTTTACTAGAAAGGCTTTTTTCAAATGATACATTATTAAAACCATTAAACCTTTATTTTTAACTATAATATACACTGGGCTATAAAACCTTTCTAATTTATTTTGCATAAAAACAGTAAATATATATTTTCACTCAAAAAGAAATTTAATGAATATTTATGAGTACAGATGAACTTACATGTTAATAATTATTTTTAAAATAATATTTTGTTGAGTGTATATTATTTTCAAAGTTTCAAGTGAGAATATTTTAAGCTTATTTAGTTATATTAAGGTTTTATAGCTTAGTAAAGGTTAATTTATTATAAAAATAAAAAGTCTATTGAATTTTAAACCAGATACAATACATTATGTAGCTGTCATTTTAACCACATACATTTCAGGGAGAGGTATTTTCTTCCACAAGTATTAATATTTTTAATGATCTTTCTTCCCAGGAGTAATTTACCTTGTCTCCACATATTCTACAACAACAGATTAGTAAAGTACAAGCTGCCACTTAGTCTCCTTGTCAATGTGCTCCTGGGCAAGAGAATAATTAATCTATTTTTATCATAAGAAAATGAATGGGAAAGAAAAGGAGAGAGAACTCAGAGCCATATAGCTGGTGATTAATAATTAGACGTCAAATGGATTCTTGTAAAAATTTGTTAGTGTAGAGCCAAGAGTTTATTTATTTTAAAAATGTTTAATTTTTTTAAATACTCATCTCCTCTGTACAATATAAATGCAGAGGGAAAGGAACTATGCAGACCTCATCGGTCACTTTAGGGCAGTGTATTCTAAATCCAAATGTCAGAAATTCCTGAACTGAAGTTTCAACACCATAATCATTCCTGAAATAATCCAAATCCTTTACTGAGGCACTGAGCCTTTACTTAGAACAAGCAAGGCAGGAATTATACTACTTAGCAAATAATAAGATCTTAGATTTTGACCACATATAATAGTGGCCATTAAGAAAATGGAATACAAGTAAAAATGCAGTACTTAATGAAACATTTTGGTGCGATTAAATAAAATATTGGCTTACTTTTAATGAGTGCTTAGAATATTCTAGGGATTGTGTTGAGTACTTAACATGTATTATTTCAATTAATATCTACAACAACCTCATGAGGTAGGTAATTTTATGCTATTCTTTTTTTTTCTTTATTGATTTTAGAGAAAAAGGAAGGGAGAAGGAGACAGAGATAGAAACATCAATGAGAGAGAATATCGATTGGCTGCCTCCGGCATGTCCCCCACTGGGGGTTTGACCCACAACGTGACCAGGAATCGAACCAGTGACCTCTTGGTGCATGGGTCCACCATCAACCACTGAGCCACACTGGCCGGGCTTATGCTATTCTTGGAGCCACACATAATGCTTCAATTTTCAAAATAAATTCAAATTTCATATTATATGCTTACACTACTACTCTATAAATGTAATATAATTTTAATTCCTAATATATTATTTTCTAAATATAATTCTATGACCTCAAAAAAAGTCTATGCATAAAAATAAATACTAAAAAAAAACATAAAAATTGACACCTTGTGCTATCCTGTTAGGTCATTGTTTATATTTCTCCTTAATAGTCAAGTTATAGTTACCTTAAATATTCATTTCTCCATCTATTTTTATCTGCCTTATTCTGCAAAAAAATTAAAGAGGCCACTTAATTTTTGTTTAATTGAGATTCAAATTATGCTACATGGTATCAACATAATCCTTATTGTTAAATAATGCAAAAATACAATCTGGAGAGACAATATTTCTGTAATTAATGTATCTCGTAATTGTATTATCTTCAGTTCAGTTTTGCACTTTTGAGAGAGCTGTCACCTTCTCATTAAAAAATCCATGCCCTTTCTTTTTAGAATCTCATCCAAATTTTAAAGGCTTAATGATAACATTAATTTGAATTTACGCATGCATTTTCAGACTTAAGGCTCACACAACCTAATGAGTTGGATTTACTTTTATCACTATTGTAGAGATTTAAAACAACAACTCCTCTAGGAATTCAGAGGGGTTACATAATATTCTAAGGTCACATAACCATGAAGCAGAAGAGCTGGGCCTTGAGCTTGTCTCTGCCATCCTTGCACCCTTCCATGATATGCTTCATTATTTAAAAACAAGTTACCTGCTGAACACAGAGCAAATACAGAAGATTGGAAAGGCTGGGAAACCTGTCTACAGCAGAAGAAAGTGAAAGTGTCAAGCACACACAGGAGGAGAAGGAAGAGTGGAAATGTGAAATGACCATTTAGGATTATCACAATGCCAAAAGTTGTTACTATAACAGACATCAATATTAGTACACCCAAACAATTGCCAAAATGTTAAAATATGTCTAAAGCTTACTCTTTCAGATACTAGAGTAATATATGATATATAAAGAAGATTGCTGAAGCATATCATTTCAGGGAATAAACTAGAAGTCTGGTTTCCTTCCTTCCTTCCTTCCTTCCTTCCTTCCTTCCTTCCTTCCTTCCTTCCTTCCTTCCTTCCTTCCTTCCTTCTCTCCCTCCTTTTCTCTCATACTCTCTCTCTCTCTGTCTTTTCTTTTTCATTCTTTCTTGCTTTTCTTAGCTTGTACTATGAAGTTCAGTTAGGAGAAACAAAATGCTTGGCACCATTTTTCGTGGTGCAAAACTTGCATGAATACATGGGGATTATTTATGCTCACTATGCATATGTAAAAATCAACCCTTTTAATAAATGATGTCACTTGTTATGACTTCATAATATTCAAATGGTCAGTAAATGTAATTAAGTTATACTACTATGTAGGTATACTCAAAGACTGTGGCATTTATTTTTCTTTAAGAAGTACCACTCATTCTTAATTTGTGAGAAACAATCTATTCAGACGTATAAATACCAACAGTTGTTTACTACCTCTCAATTCCCTCCAGGCTTTTCCAAAAAGCCTACTTATGTCAACATGCTATGGACTTAAGTGGTGGTTAGGTAAGCCATACACTGTCTAAACTATTCACTATAAATATTTAATATAAATCTTATCTAATGAATATATACAAAATTGGTTTACTAGTAGGAAACTATAGAATCATTTGGATTACTGGATCATTAAAATTGTAATTATAGCCCAGCTGGTGTTGCTCAGTGGTTGAGCATCGACCCATGCACCAAGAGGTTACCAGTTTGATTCCTGGTCAGGGCACATGTCCAGGATGTGGGCCAAATCCCCAGTGGGGGTCATGCAGGAGGCAGCCAATAGATGTTCTCTCTCATCAATGTTTCTATCTCTCTCTCCTCTCCCTTCCTCTCTCTCTCTAAAAGTCAATAAAGAAAAAAAATTGTAATGATAAGGATCACAATGTATGTAAGAAAAATGCAAAAATCTACTAATATTTACTGATATCTTGCTATATAACAGGGAGTACTAGGAAGGTGTTATATATTGTTTCATTTATAAAAATAGCCAAAGCATTTGTGGATTTTTGTGTGTAATTTCACCATGCCCAGAAGGCATAAGACAAGTATTCATTGTACCTTTACAGCATACAGATTTGACAACGATAAGATATGGGGTTGATATGTGGTGTGAACACAGACAATGGCCCAGCTTTTACATTTCACTGGGATTTACTTGATGTCTAGTTGTCATGGAGTACACAGTAGCTTTGTTTTTTTTATTATTGATTTTTTTGTGTGAAAATGGCTCTGAAAAGAAAGCCAAATGCTTTTATTGCATTTTATAAAATAAATTCCATACTAGAATGCTATTCAGCAATTTGGGAATTTGTGAGGATCTTAGTTTCTGTTTACTATGTCTCAGATTGTCACTGAGAGAAATCTAAGTGAATCCATTATGACATATAAGAGAATATTTTGTCTTAAAGCTTGAGGAATTAAAGCACTCTCCCATAAAATAACCTGCTAGAAATACACAAAGTTAAAATAAACCCTTTCCTCTAAGGATTGAGCTTAAGGGAACTAGCCCGAGCCAGCTCTGGGGAAGTGGATTGGCTCTTCCCTGCAGCATACATCTAAGAGCCACTGATTTGCCTGTCACAGCTCCTGCTCCATAATGCGGGGTTTTCTCATCAATCCCCTACCTGGAGACTACATTAATATGACATAGTATTTACAATGGAACTAATGAAATCTCCTCCTTCTTGGCTGTAGACTATTTTTTCTGCTCATTTAAGAGATAATTTATATCACATTATGCTTCCCCTTTGCCCTTTCTACCTCAGATTCAGAGATCCCCTCCCAATTCGTTTTGGAACTATGATTTAGGAACTACTGCACAGCTAAAATAACATTAACTTTTCCCTTTACTCATTCAGCTGCATGTTCCCAGTACAGATGCTCATTTAGAATCATGATTAATAGTTGTGATTCACATAGAAGTCAATTGGTCCTCTGCCTTTTTCAACCTAGCGGTGTTACTGAATTTCCTCACTTTCAAATTCCAGCCCCAGATATTATTACATTGGGTGAACAGGTGAAGCAAGCGTGGCTGTCATCATGCTGTATAAGCTTGTCTAACCGATGCTTTATTTCTCTTTCCTGTGAGAATAATGTATTAATAGCTACGGTATTGATGATTCTCCCAAATCTCTGGGACAATCCACAGAAAACAGAGATGAACAGAATGGACGGTAAAAGAAAGGATGCCTTGATTCCTCTCCCTAGAAAATCATTCCAAGTTTGTGGCAAGGCTCTCTCTCTGGAGAGGGGATTCTTCACAGAACTCTTTGTTAAATTTATTCATAGGCCTAAAAGGAAGATGATCAGGGAAAAAAATACCAGGTTCTTAATAAGTGTGTCCTATTCTGTATAAATCACTAATTCACTACATTATAGATATGACCAAAGTTGTTCATAAAATATTCTCTGGAGTAGTCAAATACAAATAAACAGAAACTTGTTTTTTTTCTTAACCCATTATCTACTAGTGAGGATTTTGACTATTTGGCCTATAAGCATTCTTAGAAAAAATTTTAAATGCCTTATGTTTACTTGAACTTTTTAACGCCTTTTTTTCCCCTTACAAAATGGTATATACACAACCATTGTAGACTATGTAAAAATTCAGGAAAATATAAAGCAGTGGAAATGACCCATATTTCCATTGACCCGGTTTGTATAATTGGCCACTAACAGCATGTTAGTCATTGTCACTGGTAGGTTGAACAAACAGGTTTCATGCAATGTACCCAGAACAATGTTACTTTGTTTCCCACTGTCCTTTAAAATCTTGCCTATGGACAGAGGAACACACTTCCTCAAACACCTAGAGGAAGACTTCTTTTGATCATTGGTAGTAAAAAGCCCCATTTGAGTCCATTGTCTTACGTAAATAATTAGAATGCTTAGTTCTCATACCATGATTAAAACTCTACCCTTGATTTAAAAGTTCATCTTCTTGCCTCTCCACCAGATCAGGGCTGTTGTTGGAGAAGGAGTGAACTCTGTTTTATTTCCTTCCCCACTGATTAATGATACTCATCTATAAATTGAAAATAAGAATAGTCCTTGCCTCAATGATATAATTAGTATGAGGATTAATGTGGTAATACATAGAAAGTACTTAGAAAAATATCAAGCTCATATTACTAACAATATTACCATGGGAAACAAACTACTCCCAGCTCTGAGACCCAGACCAATTCCAACACAGACACTCTTTTCCTGCTCATTTGTTAGACGCTAAGAAAACCTATCTCTTACCTTTAGGATTCTCAGGTGAGTCAGACACTAGTCTACTATGTCCCCCATACTGCACAGGATATTCATTCAGCCCTCCAAGTGGTTCCACTGAAGCCCCAGACACCAGGCTGGTAGTAGAACTTAAATTTCTCCAAGTTCCTATTCATAAAATCCCTTCCCCCAAAACTTCAAACCTTTTCAATCCATATAAAATAAGGGGGGAATAGCCCTGGCCAGTTTGGCTCAGCGGTTAGAGCATCAGCCTGCGGTCCAGAGAGACCTGGGTTCGGTTCTTTGGCATGTACTTTGGTTGCAGTTTGTCCCCGGCCCTGGTTGGTCGTGCGGGTGGCAGCCACTCTATGTGTCCCTTTCACGTTGATGTTTCTCTCTCTCTCTCTTCCTCTCTCTCCCTCCCACTCTATCTGAACAAAAAATGAAAAAAATGTCCTCGGGTGAAGATAAAAAAAATAATAATAAATAAGGGGGGAATAATAGTCTAACATGTTTTCAACAGTTCCCTTTGAAATACTGGTGTTGTTGGTTAGCTCATTTTTAAATATGCATTTTTTTATATATTAAAATCTCAGTTAAAAACCCTAATTTAACATCTTCATTATCTATCTATCTATTTATCAATCATCTACCTATCAGTCTACTCTAACACCATACACACACCTATACATACACACTGAAGACTCAGGATCTGAGCTGAGACTGACTGGATAAATCCTGATTGTTTCCAGCTGTTCATTTTGAGCTAGTCACTTATCTTTTTTTCTGCCTTAGTTACCTTTCTATTTCAAAAATACAGTTACTGTGAAGATTAATGTAATAACACATAAAAAGTGCTTAGGAAAATATCCAGCCCATATTACTAACAATGTTGCACTAACAAATAACAAGAACATAATCATTATTATTATAATTATTATAAATGTCCTCTTTATTACTTATTTGTTTGCCTTATGAGAATTTCCACATCATTATTCTTCTTTACATTGTAATTGTTTTACAGTATTCAGCTGTACCAATGGAACATAAATTTCAATACTTAACTGGACACATATATCATTTCTAATATCCTGTCACATCATTGGCCATCATTGTGTTTATCAACTGTTTTATTCCCCTTTAGAATATATTGATTGAACTGGAATTTCTGGATCAAAATGTGATTATTTTAAGGCATTTAATACATGTTGACAAATTATCCTGCAAAAAATTATATCACTGTATACTATATTTTCATGACTGTCTTAAAATTCTGGACAGTGATATACTATCAGTCACTGATCTAGGTGTAAGGGCATCTTTGGGAGATAATGAAAAACAGGCACAGGATGTTCTCTGGTCTCCTCACAGAGTATGTCAACAGCTTTCTGAAAACTTTTCCAGATCTGGCAGCTAACAAAGCTCATTTAGGGTCGGATGAGGATAAATCAAATATATCTTCAGAACCAGAGAGTTCCAGTGATGTAACCACACTGACCATTCTTTTTAATAGAAAGAGAAAATAAAGGGAGAATAAGCCGTGGTGGCTGTCTATGATGGTGGCTCATTATGTGATACTTAGATCAAACTGCTTTAATTATGTAAATTCATCTAGTGGATGAGTGTTAATAAACTTCTATTTAAATAAAATAAATCAAAATTCTGCTTCTCCTTAGCATATTATAGTTCAATTAAATTCCTGAGCACAGTCAGTAACTGTGAAGTTATACAGTTGAGAAAATCAATCACCAAGGACCGTAAATCAGCTAGATACTAGTCTAACATAAAGCACACAGTAATCAGTCAGTTTTGATAATAGATGGAAAGTGTCACGTGTATCATAAGAAGAGGATGCCGTCATTCTCATTTTCAGCATTCCAGATAGGTATTAGTATCAAGAGTGTGCGATTTTATCAAGGTCTCACAAACTCCTCGATACTTGGCTTAAGTTATCTCTTTTCTTAAGTAATAAGGACATCAATTTCTTTATCTTAAAAATGTTCATTTAAAATGTTCTGTTTTGGAAAAGTCATCTTCCTGTGACACTCTCTGCCTCTTGGTGTCCTCTTCTCTTTCACACACACACATACAATACACACACACCCACAACATATACACAACACACACACTCACTCCACACTCACAGAGGCATACAACTTCAACAAAGCAAAACAAAATAGCCATCCCACCACCAAAATACAACCATCAGACCAACCTTATAAAGTAGTGGCAGTTTTCCTAATTTCAGGAGTGCAATCTGGTTTGTTATGTTTTTCGTATTTTTAATCCTCTTTAAGTCATCTGCATTTCCATAACTCACATCAATGACTTCAGCCTTAAAGAAGAAAAAAACAAAGAAAAATAAAGCCTTGTAGGAGGAATGATAGCAAATTGTTCATTTGATACGACAAAAGCATTCGTAGCAATGTGAAATGTTCAGTCACCACAAACATGGCCTTCCTATTCCTGTCACGTACAACAATTCTTGTGGTCACTTGAGAAAATGTTTGAGAGTCATGTTTGCTTTGTCCCCTGCCTTCTATCAAAGTTACAAAACCAGTTCATACCTCTAACAGGTCACCAAATTTATTATATCCTAGGTTTGCATTTCTGGAATTTGAATCATTTTATAAAACACTGAAAGATTAATTTCCTTAAGGTTCAACTACAATCATACCACTCTCAGACTTAAAATCAATTCAAAGGCTCTCTACTGTTACCCAAATGAAGTAACACGTCCATCACGCATGGCTGTTCAGGTTGAGCGTGAATCCAGGTGTGAGTAACCACCCCTTGGGCTGTGCAGGATAAAACCTGTACTACCACATATGTCAGTCTGGCATTCAAGAACTTTAGAATATGATCCCCAACTACTACTATTTCTGTCATATCCCCCACTACCCGCTGATAGTTATACTCTACATCAATATTTCTCCTTTTTCAAAGTTCCCTTTTATTAAAGTGAAAAGGTCATGCCTCTCCGGAGATCCTAATGGGCATCCTCTGACATACTTGCTCCTTTCTTCCTCCTTGAAAAGTACTGCACTGTAGTTTTATCAAACACATATTCCTATGAGCCAAAGTGATATATTTCATCTTCACTTTCTGTAATTTCTATTATCGAAAGAGTTGTTATGCTTTTCAGTGATACAATTATATTACGACACAAAATGTGCTGTTTCAATCTACATCAAGGTGTTGAGAAGGAGTTAGTGGTGGCAAGTAATGCAAATGTGAAGAAGGAGGAGCCAGGTCTTGAACTTCCCACCCTTTTCATCTGGAGCTAATGTACTTCAACCCGTGTTTGAAAAGGGCTTCCATAGAAGTCTCAATTCAGGAAAGAATTCTGCTTTTAGAAGAACATATGAACACCACCAAGAGACTGGTAAGTCTACTAGAAGAAACATTTCTGGCATAAAGTATTTCCTTAGCAATTGCATTCATCTTCATTTGCAAAAACTTTACTAAATACATTGAAACTCATTTCATATATTATCTGTCTGATGAATTGTATTTCTCTGTTGCTCAATTATATGTGACTTTCTCTCATTTGAATCTCAGAGTGATCTGCTTCTGTCTCTCTTAACAGCCCCATGGGACCCATAAACTTACATATGTTTCATTTTCTGGTACAGGGAAATTTTCTTAGCAGTGGGCCCATTGTGTACCCATTCTCACCCAGACATCCAGTACACACTGTTGGCTTATCTGTCTTAAAATGATTACAGCTTATAAAATATCTCTGAGAAGTTAAGCTGTACTTGCAAATGGATTTGCCATGAAAACCTAATTGTTAAAAACACTTCTGTCAGAATGGTTTTGATTATAATTTTGTTCCAATTAAAATATGACTAAATCAGTGCTTTATTAATACAACTTTTGAGTTTACTAATACCATTATGATATACATAACTGTTGATCTATGATTTTAAAGGCCTGATTAAATAAATGATTATATAGTATTAATAATCACCTTGAAATTGAGAGAATTCATACTTTCCACTTCAAATTTCTAAGCTAACTACTAATTATTTGTGATTCACTGAGAGCATCTTAAAACAGGGCTATTACTCAATTCGTTACATTAATGAACATATTTTTCTTATTTAGGAGAGTTTGGGGGGAAATCACACTGGTCTGAGAGGATGTAGGCAAGTCTGCAACTTTTTTGTTTGTATACATACCAGAACGATATGGCAGCTACAAAAATACCAATTCTGTAAAAGACATTTACATTATTGGTAAATAGCAATAACTTGCATCGACAATGGCAGTTTCAATTAAAAAATTCTTCAACACATCTTCTACAAATAGCACATGTCAACAGATTGAAACATTTTAACATAATAGGTGTGTTTTTTTTCCACAAAAATATTCCTCAACACAGGCTTCATTATATCAGTTTATTTTGGCTTATGTATTTTGAGGCTATTCATTAAATATCAATAATTACAGAAGTCTCAATGGTCTGATGGTTTGACAGGTAATAATAAAAATGTATGTATTGCTTTCAAAGAATGCCTCTGTACCAGGTTTTTTCTGGTTTACCTTCAAGCAAGGTGAAAATCACAGCTGCAAAATAGCATATGGAATTTTTCTCAGTCACAAATCAATATACAATGATATGATAAAACACCAAGCCATTTCTTTCCACACATGCTAGCTGCAGCAATGCACCTCTTCTTACTGCAGGTATTTTGTCACACTAGAAAGTCGCCCACTCTACTGGTTGGGTGACTATGATTAATTTACGCCCAAATACTAAGGATTAAGTCACTTCTGACCAGTCCCTTTGGGAAATGTCAAATGAGCAGGAACATCGGTACCTGTTGAACTGTTCACTGTGTGCACCCGTTTTCCCACGGTGGACTTCACCAACACGTGGGGGAGAGCACCAAGAGGGACAGAGGAAAATGGAACCAGTTCTGTTTCATTTTAAGTTTTTTTTTTTACCAAAGAGAAATATAAAAAAGTCCCCACATTAATTATGTTTAAATAATATGTTAATTTGTGAACTAAGAACAAATAACTTAAAACAACAGCAACAATTCAGACAGAAAACCAAATATTTTATACTTGGTTAATAGAAAAGTATTTAGATGACAACAGAGAGCGATGGGCCATATAGAAAAAGCTGAGAGGAAGACTGGTGCACTTCAGAAACAAACATGAAACACTAAAATGCAATTATCTTCTACCTATGGCAAAATATGTGATTAGAAGGAATCATAAACCAGACAATTGACAATGACTAAAAATCAAAATATTATAAAGTGATTCTATTATGTCCGTGGTTCTGCTACTGTCATAACTAACTAACTAATATTGAAATAGAAAGAGAGCCTTGGCCGGTGTGGCTCAGTTGGTTGGGCATCGCCCTGCGCACCAGGAGGTTGTCTATTCACTTACTGGTCAAGGACATGTGCTTGGGTTGTGGGCTCCATCTCCAGTGAGGGGCATGCAGAAGGCAGCTGATCCATGTTGCACTCTCACATTGATGTTTCTCTTTCTCTCTTTCTCCTTCTACCTTCCTTTCTTTCTAAAAATCAATAAACTTTTTTTTTTTTTAATAGCAAGAGAGCAAAGGGGAGGCCAGATGTTATAAGTATGGTTGTCTGGGCAGCGTCACCAGGAAGCTCTAGTTTCACACTCCCCAGGGAACCACCAGTCAATTCCCTGCAAATCACTGGGGGAAGTGGAGCAACAAAGGGGAAGTTGGGTGATATAGGGAAGGTCTCGGCCTGTCAGTCCAGTCTGGGGAACAAAGATAACTGCCTAGGGTTAGAGCCACTGCAAGCATGTGGAATCCTGAAGGACTCATTGGTTAAGCTCCAGGTAAAATTCTCTTTTGTTACTCTTGCACTCCTGCTTCTCACTTGTTCTATGACCCACACTAGCCTGCCATGTGGTCCTAGAAACCGTATGGTCCACGGCCATGTAGACCCCACCTGCAACGGACTATAGCTGGGAACACAAGCTAATCTAGCCAGATACTGGACTGGACTGGACTTGAATATGGAGCAGAAACTCTGGGCAGTGGCTTTAATCCTAACTTCCTCAATATGACATCATCAATAAAGCTTTCCATGATACCCCATTCTCTTGTGGGGACCCAGGAAATTCGTGTTCTCATGACACCCCAAGAATCCTACCTCTATCAGGAGCAGGTGGGGACACAGAGAACATCCCACTGATTACAGTTCTATGGTTCTATACAAAAATGGAGGGGTACCCTGAGCAGAAGCAACAGAAGACCGAACTGAATACATTATTTCCTGTAGTGAGCTAAATAAAATAAATAGAACAATCATAGAAAGTAAGTAGGTCAGAGAAGTGTCTCTGGGGACATCCACCTGTGGTTGGCCTAGGCTCCACACTGAGGAATAATCCAGTGCCATGTTTCTCTTCTGCCTTGAAGTAGCAAAAATTATTCATGCTTAGGAAATGATATATGCTTTGAAATTTTTCAGACTTGACATTTTCAACCAAATCAATCACTCTGAATTCTCCTAGTTCCTCTCTAAGAGAGATTCTGAATGTACAGAATGTTTGAAAAGCCTGCTTTGACTAAAACAGTAATTTTTTCCTCAAATTTAGAAATGGTAAACTGAAGCAGTTCTCATACTGACAAAATACATCATCAGAAGTATCATTCATCTCAATACAATTTTTACTTTAGAAATTTACCACCATCTTACATAATTTAGCTGTTGAATATTCTTTAAATTAAAGCATTTATGCTTATTAAAAACTTGTAAAGTCAAAATGATCTCTGATGTTTACCTTTGTCCTTTCTAGATAGCATGAGTATATTAGTACTTATGAAGAGTTCAATATTCAGAGGTTGTTAGACTTTTATTAGTATCTCTTTTTCAAGTTTAGGCAAAGGCTTTTTATCATGGACATTATCAGGAAAACTACATGTGTTGAAGCATAAACTCCTTTGGGCTTCCTCCCCCACCCCGTGGCAGACCTCACCAACCAGCCATAGTTTTTCTAACTGCTTCTCTAAACATTACTCTAGCTAATCAAGACCAATTAGATAGGGATTGGCATAAGGAGGGAGCTATATAAAATATTTAATACTTTAATGTTCAATAATTGCTAATTTAAATAACTAAGAGTCAAACTAATATTTACTTATTTAAAATACTTAATAACTGAAACAGCTCAAGCACTGATCAGTTAAAATGGACTCCTAACCACTCAGAAGGAGAGCAGCTGGTGTGTGAAACTAGTATATGCCAACTGAATTCAGCACGAAGCGTGAGAAAGACAATCCATTTTGCTGTGTTTGGTTTCAGCAATCAGATAAAGGGCTGGCCTATCATATTTGTCATTTATTTTCCTTTCATAAATACTTGCTGAAAGAAATATTCACTACAATGATATATTAATTGCAATGTCTTGGCATACAATAATTATTTAACATATTTGAAATCTTAAAAAATAATATAACATATACACATCCTTTTAAATGATAATAAAATTAAGTTATAAACTAGAATATAGAAATGTAACCAAAGTGAAGCACAGTTCTGTCAGGATCACATTTCTGTATTTTCATTCTATACTCTCCAAAGTCAATAGACAAAACCATGTAAGTTTAGAATAATATTGCATACAAGATGAAGAAAACAGACTGTCAGTCAGAAAAAAATTATTTCAAATTGTCCCAAATCTAACAAGTAGGCCCTTACAGACTATTTAGATACTCATTTGCATTATTTGGCCAACATTTTAACAGTAACAATTAGCCAGAGTATCTTTCCTTTACCCTTATATTGAACAGTCATTCTACAAGTTAAAACTATACTTTAAAAACAATAAATCACAAAAAATATGTATTGAAGTCGGAGAGGGGAAAAAAAACAAAACACAGAAGAAAACAGAATTATGGAAGTCCAAGGAAGAGAGGGTATTAAAGAGAAAACTTTTTTTTTTTTATTCCAACCTTATGGGTCAGGTTCCTTTTTAGTTTCTGAAGGTATGGGAGAAAACGAGTTACAAAAAGTGGTTTATACTGAGCTTACGTTCTCTTGCTGAGACCGCAACAATAAAAAAGTCAATAAAGACAGTAACAGCTCAGACAGTAACAGTAACAGTGATGCTATGCCCTAAAGAAAATATAGAAGGAGTAATATAATAGAGAATGATGAGGAATTATTTTATTTTATTATTATTATTATTATTATTTTTAATCCTCACCCAACGATATGTATTTTCATACAGATTGAGGGGTGGGGAGAGAGAGAGAGAAACATTGATTGGTTGCCTCCCGCACAACCCCGACCAGGGCCGGGGACTGAACTGCAACTGAGGTACGTGCCTTTGATTGGAATTGAACCCGTCACTCTCTGGTCTGAGGGCCAATGCTCTAACCCCGAGCCAAACTGGCCAGGGCTATGAGGAATTATTTTGATAAAGGAGTCAGGGAAGGCATTGCTAAGGATACCACATTTAAATGATGAGAAGCCATGTACTGACCAAGGGAACTTTCAGGCAGAAGAAGGACAAACTCTGAAAGAACAAAAACCTCTACCAATTTAACAAAGACATCAAATATGTTAAGATGTAAAACACGACTTCTGAATTTTGAAATAGGAAGTTACTGATTTTCTCATAGGGGTAGAGATCAGATAAGGATGGGGTTTCAGGACATGTATCAGTGAAGGAAGGAGCAACAGCTAGCTGGCACTCAACAGTTAGCTGGTGACACACAGGTGAGAAAGGTGATGCTTTACCAAAAAGGAGACAGTTTATGCAAAAAGAAGGTTTATAGACTGAAAAGAAGATTTAGCCTCACTTGTCTACAAATCCTAGAAACAAAGAAAGGATAGAGAACCTGGACCTAGATTATTCTTTCTCAAAGTAAGAATGACTAAAATAAACTAGTGTAAAAACGATTAATCCTACTCCATGTGTATTTCCATGAACAATAGAGATAAGAGATTATGAGAGTTTCTGTAAATTTATCACTTTTCCCACTTTTAACCTATTACCTATTTTCCCACAGTAAACTAAGAATAAGACTAAAAAAATCAATAACAGCAGCAGCAGCTCTGGTTAATTGCTCCAGAGATAAGCATCCTGGAACGACTCAATCATCTCCCCTGAGGTGAAGCTGGAGGACAGTAAGTCTACAGTCTCCAAAGTCAATCGAAGACTTGGAGAAATTGGGTCATTGTCTTGAAAATCCAGGCAGGGAGCTGGTGGACCAGTTCCAGGTGCCTGAGGACAAGGAAGGAAGCTCAGCAGACAATTTTTGCAAAATGTTCCAGGAGCTACAAGTATCCCAGGAAAGTATATGCAGGGGCAAGCAAAAGTAGGTTTACAGTTGTGAGTATGTGAAACACAAATATTATTCTTGTATTATTATTAATTATTGTATTATTGATTTGTATTACAACTACAAACCTGCTTTTGCCAACCCCCATCTCTGACATAACTTGAGGAAATTCTCGATCTTCCATTACCTTTGTCAACGTCAACTCTATCTGACCACGGACCTTCCCCTTTCAGAAAAAAACAGAAGGAAATTCTCTGCCCCTTACCATATCAATTATTGATTTGTGAGTTGCCCCTGAGACCCTGGATGGAAGATGTATGGGGTTTGAAGTAGAGTATGAGCGCACTCTCACTCCTCCCTCAAAGGCATTGTTCTGGGCTCTGTGCAATGCACCCTAATATTGCAGCTATGCTGTAACTGGCACACCAGTCTGGTGCTGAGTGCTGTGTAGTTGTATGCTAGTAAAACTAATCTCTGGCACACACACCACCACCACCACCAACAAAAACCCTGATGTGTAGTATTTAAACACTTCTGTGGTTTAAATATCAGACCAGAATTAGAAAGATTCACAAAATCAACTTTCACTAGCAGGAACAAGCTGACTTGAGCCAGTCCAGGACACCACTGGGACACTTGTACCTGACCTTCTAAAGTAGTAGGATAATACACTATTTAGGGCTTAGTAGGTGGTTAAAAACAGAAAGAGTTAGCCCAGGTTGACACAGTTGGTTGGAGCATCATCCTATACACCAAAGGATGGCAGGTTCGATCCCTGGTCAGTGTACATACCTAGGTTGCGGGATCAATTTCTGATCAGAGAGTGTGGGAGGCAGCCAATTGATGTCTCTCCCCCTCTCCCTTTTCCTCTCTCTAAAATCAATTAAAAATTATTTTTAAAAAGCAAATAAACAAAAATAGTTATACATTTGACACATGGGTTGAAGCTTTTATTTAGCCTTGGCAATGCGAGAAGAGTCAAGAAATAGAGGAGGGTAGCAGTTGGGTAACATCAAGAGTAGGTAAGAGCAAGAGGAGGGTCGCAGGAAACCCCAGCTGTCAGAACATTGGAAACTGAATATAGGGCCTTTGAGTCTGTCTGTGTGTGTGTGTGTCCACGTACATTGCAAATGTGTATTATATGAAGGATTAAACTTTTCAGGACTTATGACATGATATAAAGAAAAAAGAATATCAATACTTACACATTCATGTCCTCTGTGCTGTACATTTTATTGTGGAGATTGGATCATTTCAGTCTATCTTCAGAACATTCATATTTGGTAGAGATATCTGTCCATATTTTAGATGAGGAAACTGAAGTTTAGGATATTTAACTAACTTGTTCGTGTTTTGAACAAGCAGTATTGAGTCATGGAGTTTTGTAATTGTTTACCTAACTGCCAATTTCTCCTGTTAGACTTCTGGCTACATATAAGCAGCGTCCAAAGCTTTCTTATTAACCACTCTGTCCCCTGTGATTGGCATATAAAAGGCACTTAGAATGTATTTGCTGGATGCTGAATGATTCTTGTTATATTAGTGAGACCCAGCTGGCTAAATTCTATATTAGTCAGTCAATCTTTCCATATCAAATTAAAATATATGGAAAAACATTAATAATCACAGGGCACTTTATTTAATAAATGATATTCAACTTATTAAGGCAAGGATATTGAAGGAGTTGCTAATTCATTCAAGAGAATTCTTCCTGGAGGCAGTGAAAGCAATATGACAGAATTCTGCCTTTTAAAAATCAATTAGATTAGGGTATCAAAATAGTGCATAAACCTAAGGATCAACTTTTGCACATATCTCTAGTTCTGGAGTGAGAGAAATCTTATGTGTAAACTCCATATTTAAATGCTGGCATTTTATAGAGGTCAAAATATAAATTAAATCTGCTAAGAAAGTTCCATTACCACTTAATTTTATAAGTGGTGTGCTTTAAATCATATCAGAAGTAAAAATAAAAAGGCTGACCTGGAATTTTCTGTCAAATAACACTTAATTATGGAGATTCAGAAACTTCACAAATAACTTTAGTCAAATTAGAAGTCCGTAGTAAAACACATTTTCACTAAAACGTCCATATTTGTTTTAATTCAGCAATCTTTGTTTTAAAACTTTTATTTTATATGCTTTTGTTCTCTTTCCCAGGTAGAAGATGTAATCTTTATAACAAATATTTAACTATTAACAGTATGTTGTGATAGATCACTTCTTTACTTGTAAATGTTTCTGTCTGAATTTTAAATACTAGAAAATATATATACCTTAAATATGTGGAAACTAGTCCCATGGTTATTGTCCTCACATTAGCAGAAATTATAGAATTGTTTTGTTATCTTAATACACAAAGCTCATGATATCAGAACTAGATGGGATTTGGGCAAAGGCATCATATGCAATTTTTAAAAAATTAATAACTTTTATACAATTGTTTTCACAGCCATTTAGCTTACAATTATTCACTGTTGATCAATGATGGATTCCAAGAGAAAAAAAAAGGGAGACAAATAAAATGAAAAGTCATCTTCAACTGAAAAAAATCTCCAAGCTTACAGTTCTCTGTTGGTGAGACAGTAGCTTAATCTTCACACTCAGACAATAATACAGTCCCATTCCACTCCTTTGGCTTTCTGATAGTTTTATATACAACAGGAATCCTTCAGAGCCAAATGCATGTAGTTTGCCTTTTACCATAACACTGATAAGTTTGCTTTTGTTTGAGAATATTAAAAATAAAACAGGAAGACAAAGTTTTCCTAGCTATGAGAAAACAGATAGGAATTATCCTTTAAGATACGCGGTGGTAGACATAACCCTAGTATTATAATAAGATGGTTCTATTTTTGCTTTTAAATAAAGTGGCAATGCCCGGCCAGTATGGCTCAGTGGTTGAGTGTTGACCAAGAGGTCACCGGTTCAATTCCTGGTCAGGACACATGCCCAGGTTGTGGGCCCGATCCCCAGTGGGGGGCATGCAGGAGGCGGCCAATCGTGCTCTCTCATTGATGTTTCTCTCTCTCTCTCCCTCTCACTTCCTCTCTTTCTAAAATCAATAAAGAAAAAAAAAACAACTAACAAAACAGTGGCAATAAACTCTTAACTTCTAACAGACAGAAATTACATATTTTCAAAACAAAAAGTAGCTTTCTTTCCCCTACGGCTTTCACCTCCAAGTTTTCTCATGGGTTGAACGAAGATGCATTCCATGACATATTTCTGATTGAGGGGTACTAGTATCTGTCATTGGTATTTTACTCTTTAAGACATTTTAACAAATTATTTGTCAGTGTTCAGATTTCAAATATTAAACTATGTCTTGATATTTTACAAAACAAAGATAAGAATGTTCTTCCGGCCCACCTTGACATGTTTTACGATTCTGCATTTAAACATAAAACAGTTCATTCTTAGTTCCTTTGAGTTTTCAGTTTCCAATTAAAAATATTATCAAGGATTTATGTATAGTTTATTATTTATTCATACTTATCAAAGCATTTTCTTCCCTGATGATTAGTATTTGTCATGTTAAACAGAATACGGGAAGATGATATTCAGACAACAGGATAAAAGTTTGTACTTCCAATGATAGATAGTTGCGATATTTTCCTAATTTATCCCATTTGACTATGTCTACTTTATGCCACATAGTAACAATAGCTGACATTTATTGAGTGCTTTTCTAAGTTTCGGGCACTTTATGCGGTTTATATAATTTCTGCTCCACAACAACCATTTGAGATATTATTATTTCCCCCTTATACAAATAAGAGCATTAGGGCTTACGGAATTGAAGTGGCCAACCCACAGATGTGCTCCTGATAAGGAAGGGTGCTAGTCTGGGGTCTCTGAGGATTGGTAGAGTGATAAATATGTTGATAACAATATTTTAAGCACAGTTAATGAGTTCGTCAAAATAAATTTCTACATAAAATTGCATTATTTGGCTTGTCTTGTAGACACAAAATAATGCTTAACAGAAAGAAAACTCTGAGATCCATAAAACATTGGAATGAAAACAAATCCTCTGTTCAAAACTAAGAACATGGATGACCCAATCTGACCAATCCATATTAAATATTAATTGTCCCCTTTGCTTTTCTGCATCTGTGTGGGCTTCACAAAGGACAAAAGAAATAATTGCACAGGAATTACATAAAAGCATATATTCTGTTTGTAAAACTGACTAGACATTGTCAACACGCACTACCAATGTGTTTAACATTATGATGACATTATCATTGATATTTACCTTTTAATAAAAATATAAATGATTGTTTATTCCCCAAAGCTGACCTCACTCATGCTAAATTATTTATGTATCCATTTTAATGTGTATTTTGCATCTGACAGGACAACTCTCCTTAGGACCCTTTTACTGACCCACCTGTCATTATGATGGGGTAAACAATGTCACCTTTCCAGTGCACAATGAATTACAAAGAAGTTGCAAAGTACACCATCCATCATGCTGGCACTAAGCAGGTTTTCGAAGTAGATCTCAGATATCACAAATGCTGTTTAGACTGTTACCAAAAAGCAAAAATTGGAAGCTTATACAAAACAGTGATATGATGAATGGACATGACAGCTCTCCAAAGAAAAGGGGCACTCCTCTTCTACAAATAACCTTGTCAAAAACCAAGTAGTGGGGAGCTTTGCTGGCAGTCAAACTAGAATAATTTAGGAACTTGTTAATGGCTCTGCCTAATAGAAATTCATGCTAACACAATGTACTCAAAATAAAAAATTAGGTATGCCTGAATCAGCAGCAGCAACCTCTCAAGCTTGATTTGAATTAGGAAATGATCTAAAGGGATACAGAAAAATCACCAGTGTTTTATTAATTAGAATATGTGAATATCAATAATACATCTGTCTAAAACATGTACATAAAATATGCAAGTATTCTATGTGCATATAAAATAGTCACCTATACATTGCATTGCTTTTGAAAATCATAGTACAAATAGAGCTTTAAAAATCCATATAAATAACTTATAATATCCTTTATTGAATAGATATTTAAATTAATGTGCACTTACCATAGATTTAAATTATTAATATAATTCTAAAAATGTTATTGTCATTGTCTTCTTCTAATTTGCCTGGTTAATTTCTCAAATTATGTTCTCCATATAGAGATGTTTCTTTTATCCATAACTGCACTTTAGTTCCTTTAACACTACTTCCTTTTATTTAGGCCCTAATATTTCAAGCACGGAGTATATTTCTGCATCTACAGCTAACTTTATTTCTCCCATTTACTAGCTACACTTGAAGTCTTTCCCAACACTTCTTTATTAAAATGGTAGTTTCATGGTATTTATAAATGTCAGGAGGGTCCCAAATGACTCATCACTTCACGACCACTTAAATAATTCTATGATTTGCCCTAGCCCGTGTGGCTCAGTTGTTTGGAGCATCATCCAGTACACTGAAAGGTCATGAGTTCTATTCCCCGGACACATACCCAGGTTGTGGGTTCCATCCCTGGTCAGGGTGTGTATAGGAGACAATCAATCAATGTTTTTCTCTCTCTCTCTCTCTTTCTTTCTCTCTAAAATCAATAAAATAAAATAAAATAATAAAATAAAATAAACATATGCTTGGGGGAAGGCTCAAAATAAATAAATAATTCCATGATTTTGTAGTAGACCTTGGTTTTCTCTCATAATGAAACAAAGGAAATTTAAACATTGATAACTGATAAATGTGTAGAAAGCTCTCAGAGGTCTGGTCACATTGGAACATAAAAAACAATGTGGTGGGCCCAGCAGCTGAGGAATGAATGTTTACCATAGGAAATTGAAAAGCAAATACGTGGGGATGATTCCAAGGACCCACTCAGATTCCTGGGGTTTTTGTTGTTTTGTGTTTGGGACATGCTTTTATTTAGGGCAGGCAATGGCTATGCTGGACTTCACTCAACTGGGATAAACAAGAGGCTGGAGACATGGGGGGGCTTATGCAGGGGTGGGAGTCTCCGAGGAATCGTGTGGGGTAACTTAGATCTTGACTCAAGACCAAAGCTTCTGAACCGAAGAAAGAGGGCTGGCAACCTCCCTCTATTTTTAATACACAGGTGTGTTTCCATTACTGCCTACCAGAAAGAGTATGTATTAATCAAATCAAATTATGAGTCCTATGCTAGAAATACTTCAGACATTTAATATTATAGTAACTTTTAGTTAGCGATAAGGCTTCTCAAGGTAGTGCTTTCATATGCAGTCCTGCTAAAAGCAGAGAACAATACACTGCAGAACGCAATGTTGAGCCACTAGTAAACCGCCTCTTCCCACCTCAGTCCCCCAAAGTAAAAACAAACAAATATATATATGGAATAAGCATGTATTTCTGCAAAGAAACTTTAAATGATTTCAATAGTTTATATATTAGAGTTAATAAGTTAGATTCTTAAAAATCTGTGCCAATAAATAACAATTGGAAACATAACATTATTTCATTTGTATTAAATGAGGCAATCTTCAGTTTTATAAAATACTAAATGTGCTTATTAAATTGATACTTTTACACAGAGACAGATCACTTACTATTTAAGAAAACTAGTGACCGATTATATATTGTATCTAACTGGTATATTGTCTTGACTACGGCCGAGGCTCTGTCCTCCAAGATTTACATGTATCAGTCAATTTAATTCTCACAACAACCTTATGATGTTGGAAATATGACTATCCACATTACAGAGATAAAAAGATAGCCTTAGATGGATAAGTCACAGTGGGTAATTGGGGAGCTGAGATTGAAACTCATCCATGTGGCTGTAGAAGCCATGCACTTAACCACAGCCACAGTGCCAAAACACCACGACACCAAAAAAAAAAAAAAAAAAAAAAAAAGCTAACCCAGAAAACAGTAAAGCAATAATCCACAGCTGGCCCACCAGCTTAGATGTTTTCCATTAAGAAAGTAGAAGTACCGTGTTTCAAATCTTAAATGTGTGAATAATCCCATCAATTTCCCACTGTAGTTCTTGTGAGGGTACACAGTTCCAAAACACAACTGCCTCCGTGTCGATTTTTTCTATTTCAATCTATTAAAATTTGCCTTTTGAAAACAAAGAATGACATGAACATGTACTATCTGAATTAAGCAAAACGTGAATGACTCAGTCACATGCCCAACACTTTTGAATTGAATTCTTCTAACATGTTTTCACTTTCAACATATGACAAGTCAAGGGTGAGGCAATCCAAATCCTCCTTTTCCTTTCCTGGCACCTCTACAAGGAGAACATTTACTGGTTACTGTTGTGTGGTGCATCTTGCCAGTTAGCTCAATTTAGATGAAAGCTGTTGTTTTCTAATTCTATTTCACTGCAAATGACAGAGACAAACGGTCTTATTACCTCGAGAGTTCCTTTGGCAGAATAGGCTGCGTATGAGTAGAGCAGGTCTTGGCTGCTGCGTGTTCTGGCGTCTTCACTGCAAGGCTGGCCATTGGGATGAAAGCATTGGCCGCTGCTGCGCAGAGTCACAGAGCTGGGAGAAGGGCCTGGCAGATTAAGCAGCACAGAGTAATTTACAAACTGTACATCTTCTAGGCCCAACGAGGTCCACTGAGTCTTAATCGTCTTTGAAATCTCTGTATCATCTTCACCTTTGTACAGCTGTACCAAATGCCTGAAAGAAATGTAAGAGCACATTCTAAAAAAAAAAATCTTTACTCTTTTTAGCTGTGACTGTTCCGTGGATGAACAATTATTCATTGCTGTGGCTATGAAAGATGAATGAGACGGGACACTACACAAGAAACTCCCAGCTAGGTAGAGGAGATGAGCTTGCACAGAAATGCACAAAAACAAAACAGAACAAGTGAGTTCTTTAGAAACTAACAAAGCTCTGAGGGGCTGCGGAGGAGAGAGTGATTGATTCCAACTAGTTCTCTTATTAGTTCTGATGCTTCTGTGGACAGCGACACAATCCATTTAAAACTCAATTCCAAAACTAGGAGTCACAGTGATTGAGACGGTTCTTTATTACAGTTACTATGATTTCATATAAAGCGATGCGATTAATATATAGCTGTTGCTATTTAAAATGATAGAGACAGAACTCTTTTTGATACAAATTACATGATGCAACGACCACAGTGATGTACAATAAAAATCAGTATATCAATGTAAAACCAACCACGGATGGTCAAACCAATATGAAATTAACTTTTGTGTGTGCATGCTGAAGTCTATATATTTACTCCTATACCCATTCCATAATCCATAGTGATACTATCTACTTTTGCTTATGAATATGTGTAGAACCTGGAACGGAATCAGACATGAGAAATTAAAACATACTAATCTAATAAAGTTTTGTTTTATTTGGGGATGGACTGCTCAAGGACCACCTTCTTTTTTGGCAAAAAAAAAAAAAAATTATCTTATGAGAATTTTATTGCTATCCAAACTATTACCTAAGTAGATATTTTGATCATTGCTATTTTTGCCCATCACATTATTTTTCTAACCTATACCTGTTACTTTTTGGACCCTGTTTATTCAAGAAACCCAAAGTGAAATACCTCCGAAGAAAATGGAATAAAAATACACACAATGGAAAAAATACGTACAATGGTACAGGAAGGCATTGCTGGAGACAAAAATAGGTCTATTGACACTTAAAGGAAGAAACGATAATATGCAAGGTCCTAGCTGGTTTCTGTCTTTTTAAGGCTCTTTCTATTCTTTTTTTTAACTATCTAGTTTGACCAATCATCAGTGCCATGTAAATTTTATGAAAGAGCTGATTAAAGAATTCTATCGTTTTTATTTTTATTCTGAATAAGACTAGTAGTCTGTATTCTATTCTGTTTCTTCTTTTTGTGTGTGGAGAGTGAAGCTTTTGGAGGAAAATCGACAAATGAAATTGTATATATTTAAAATGTACAACATGATTATTTGATATGCATGTATATTGTAAAATGATTATTACAATCAAATTAACACATCCAGCACCTCACATAGTTACCTTGGTGTGTATGTTTGTGTGTGTGTTGTGTGTGTTGAGAACACATAAGATCTCATCTCATAACAAATTTCAAGTATACAATACAGTATGTTAACTATAGTCACCATGCTGTACATTAACTCTTCAGAACTTATTTATCTTATAACTGAAGGCCTGTACCCTCTCACCCCTTTTCCTATAGCCCCACCAGTCCCTAGCAACTAGGATTTTACCCTGTTTCTGCAAGTTTGACTTTCTTTTTCTTTCTTTTTTTTTTTTTTTTTTAGATTCTACATATAAGTGATACTATGCAGTATCTGTGTTTCTTGTTCGGTTTAACACACTATTATACTTAAGATAGTGCCCTAAAAATTCATTTATGTTGTTGCAAATGTAATGATCTTTACTGAAGCTGAATAATATTCCATTGTATGTATAGCCCACTTTTTTTATTCATTCATTAGTCTATGAACACTTAGCTTGATATCACACTTTGGCTAGTAATTCCCATTATTTTGGGAATAATGTTACAATGAACATGGGCAGGCAGATTCTCCTCTATATCCATTTCCAAAAGTGGTATTGCTGAATCATGTGGTAGTTCTGTTTTTTTGTTTTGTTTTGTTTTTTGAGGAAGCTCCATACTATTTTCCATAAAGGCTTACCAGTTTACATTTCCACCAACAGTGTACAAAAGCTACCTTTTCTCCACATTCTCACTGGCTTTTATTATCTCTTGTTTAATTGATAATAGACATCCTAACCCATGTGAGGTGGTATCTCATTGTGGTTTTGCTTGGTGTTTCCTGATGATTAGTGATGTTGAGCATCTTTCATGTATCTGTTGGTCGTCTGTACATCTTCACTGGAGAAATGTCTATTCAGGTCCTTTGACCATTTTTAATTGAGCTATTTGTGGATTTTTTGCTATTGAATTATATGAGTTCCTTAGATATTTTAAGTGTTAAGCCCTTATCAAATATGTGGTGTGTAAAGATTTTCTCCCATTGCACAGGTTGCCTTTCGTTGATTGTTTCCTTTGCTATACAGAAGTGTTTTGCTTTGACATAGTCCTACTTGTTTATTTTTGTTTTGTTGCCAGTGCTTCTGTTGTCATCTCCAAAAAACGATTCCAAGACCAATATCAAGAAGTGTTCCCATGTTTTGTTTTCTTCTAGAAGTGTTTCAGTTTCAGGTCTTACATTTAGGTCTATAATCCTTCTCAAGTTTTTTGTGAACAGTGTAAAATAGGGGTCCAGTTTCATTCTTTTGAATGTAGATAACCAATTTTCCCAGTAACTGTGTGTTCTTGGCACCTGTCTCAAAATTAATCGACCATATATACATGGGCTTGTTTCTGGGCTCTCTATTCTGTTCCATTGACTCTGTTTCACTGACCATTGTATCTGTTTCACTGATAACTTTTAATCAAACAGATCATTAATCTGTTTTTATGTCAATACCACAATTTTTTTTATTCCTATAGTCTTATAATATAGTTTGAAATCAAGAAGTGTGATGCTCCCAGCTTTGTTTGTTTTTCTCAAGATGACTTTGATTATTCAAGGTCTTTGTGGTTCCATACCAAGTTTAGGATTGTTTATTCTATTTCTGTAAAATTATGTGTTTTACATTTTTGTAGGGGTTCCATTAAATCTGTAGATTACTTTGTATAGTATGGCCATTTTAAAAATATGAATTCTTTTCATCTAAAATAGGAGATATTTTATATTTATTTGTATCTATTTCAATTTTTCCATCAATGTTTATAGTTTTCAATGCACAGGTCTTTCATTTCCTTGGTTAAATTTATCTCTATTTTATTATTTTTAGTGTTATTGTAAATGGGATTCCTTTAAAAAATTTTAATATAGTTTGTTGCTTGTAGAAACACAACTCATTTTTTAAAATATGTTTTTACTGATTTTTTTTAGAGAGAGAGGATGGGTGAGAGAGAGAGAAATATCGATGTGAGAGACACACATCTATAGGCTGCCTCTTGCAAGCCCCCTACTAAGGATCAAGCCCAAAACCTGGGCATGTGCCCTGACCATGAATCAACTGGGACCTCTCAGTGCATGGGACAGCGCTCAGTCCACTGAGTCACACCAGCCGGGCACAACTAACTTTTTATATTGACTTTGTATCTTGCAACTTTACTAAAGTAATTTACTAGTTTTAATGTTTTTTAAATTGAAGTTTTAAGGTATTCAGTATATAAGATCACGTCATGTGCAACCACAGACAATTTTGCTTCTTCTTTCCTCTATGGATCACCTTTATTTCTTTTTCTTGTCTAATTGCTCTGGCTAGAACATCTGGTAATATGCTGATGGAAGTTCAGAGAGAGTCGGCATTCTTGTCTTGTTCCTGATCTTAGAGAAAAGCCTTTAGCTCTTTGTGGTTAAGTATGATGTGAGCTGTGGGCTTGTAATATATGGCATTTATTAATTACTTATATTCATTTTCTATTTAATTTGTTGAGAGTTTTTATCACGAAGGATGTTGGATTTTGTCATATGTTTTTTCTTCATCTTTTGAGATAACTCTATGATTTTTACACTTCAATGTGTTCATGTGGTATATAAAGCTTATTGATTTGCATATTTTAACCATCCTTGTATCCAGTGATAAACCACAATTGATCATAATGTATGATCCTTTTTAACATGATGTTGAATTCTGTTTGTTAGTATTTCCATTGAAGATATTTACGTCTAGGTTCATCAGGGATATTGGCCTCTAATTTTCCTTTCTTGTAGTGTTCTTATCTGACTTTGGTATCAGGGTAATGCAGGTCTCATAAAACTATTTTCAATTTGCTTTTTTAATTTTTGAGAAGAATTGGCATTAATTGTCCTTTAAATGTTTGGTAGAATTCACCAATAAAAGCAATCTGGACCTGGATTTTCTTTGTTAGGAATGATTTTATTACTGATTCAGTCTTCTTTCTAGCTATAGGTCTCTTCAGATTTTCTGTTTCCTCATGATTCACCCTTGGTAGGTTGTATGTTTTTCAAAATGTATCCACTTCTAGGTTGTCCATTTTGTAGGAATATAATTGTTCACAGCAGTCTCTTACATTCCTTGTTATTTTTGTGGCGTCTGTTGTAATATCTTGCTTTATTTCTGATGTTGAGTCTCCTCTCTCTTTTCTTAATCTATCTAAAGGTTTGTGAATTTTGTTTATCTTTTTAAAAAAGAGCTCTTAGTTTCATTGACCTTTTCTATTATTTTTCTAGTCTCTATTTTATTTATTTCTGCACTGATATTTATTTCCTTACTTCTGCTAACTTTGGGCTTAATTTATTCTTATTTTTCTAGTTCCTTGAGGTGTAAAGTTAGGCTTCGTATTTGAGATTTTATTCTTAACGTATGCATTTATTTTTACAAACTTCCTCTTAAAACTATTTTTGCTGCATCCCATACATTTTGATATGTTCTGTTTCCATTTTTGTTTTTCTCAAGGTATTTTTTTAGTTTCCTTATGATTTCTTCCATGGCACACTGGTTGTTCAGCAGTATGTTGTTGAATTTCTACCTATCGTTTACTTTTCCAGCTTTCTTTCTGCTGTTGGTTTCTAGTTTCAAAACACTGTAGTCAGCAAATATGTTTGATATGATCTAAAAATTCTTATATTTGTTAAGATTTGTTTTGTGACCTAACATACAATCTATCCTGGAGAGGTTCTGCGTACGCTTGAGAACAATGTGCTTGCTGCTCGTGGGCAGAATGTCCTGCATATGTCTGTTAGGGCCATTTGGCCGAAGTATAGCTCACGTCCAATATTCCCTTATTGATTTTCTGTCTGGATGATAGATCTGTTGTTTAAAGTGGGGTACTGGAGTCCCATATTGTTATTGCATTGACATCTGTTTCTGCCTTCAGATCTGTTAATACTTGCTTAACGCAGAGGCTTCAATGTTGGGTGCATATATATTTACAATCATTATAATCTCTTGATGAATTGACCTTTTGATAAGTATATAATGACCTTTTTTTGTCTCGTGACAGTTTTTGACATAAGTCTGTTGTCTGATATAAGATTACCAGGGTCCTCAGTGGCAAAGGCTGTGAGTGTACACAGTACTGGTGAGGGCTGCTGGGGTGGTTGGTAGCAAAGGCGGCTGCAGACATCCCACCTTTTTGTCCTCAAGGGTGATGTTATAGCCTAGGGGATCCCTTTTGATGCCTGGTCTCATTTTCTTTTTCTTTTTATATTTTTAAAGAGACTATTTTATTCTTTAAGGTTTTTTTTTCTTTGATTTTCAGAGAGAAAGGAAGAGAGAGGGAGAAAGAGAAACATCGATGTGAGAGTGGAACATCTACCTCTGCCTCCTGCACGCCCCCTGCTGGGGATCGAGCCTGCAACCCCGGATGTGCCCTGACCGGCAATCAACCACAACATTTTGGTGCACGGGAGAATGCCCAACCAACTACATGAGCCAGGGCTCATTTCCTTCATTTACAGATTTAATATAAATGTATGTATATGTCCTTAACGATTCATTACTTCACTTTATGAATGTGTACCTTTATATCATTAGTATCTTGTTTTCTGAAGGTCTTTGTCTATGATAGTAATGTTATCTGTAAGAAATGCCTGGGGGCTCTCATCTGGGTCACAACAGTTTCCCACAGATATCTCTCCCTTTCCAAACCAGTGTTAGGGCTGGACCACCACTTGTGGTACTTACTATGATTACAAAGTATCCTTCAGCAATAACAGTTAGAAAACTTTGAAGAAAATAAGTTTATTACCTACAGGCCCTAAAGTGTATAAGACACACCAGGGAGAAACACAGTGAAGTCATGGGAAGAAGAGAGAGAGAAACAGAGAGAGAGAGAGAGAGAGCGCAAGGGAGAGAGCGAGCACATAAACAGGCTTGGGGTTCTGCTTTTATTGGGGTTGAGGGAGGGCACCTAAGGTTTTAATGGGTCACTCTTTATTGTTGAATTTAAAATTTAAGAGTAAAAATTTAAAGCAGAGGAAGAGAAAAAACAAGTATCCCAAATGGTCAGTTATCAAAGTTAACCAAGATCTCTAAAACGAAGGAGCCTCAGTGTGGGAGGCTGCCTGGCTTTTTATCTAATGTATGGCTGGCAATGTGTTTATTAGAGATTGCCTTCTTTTGTTTAAATTTTTAAATTTTTATTAATCTATTTTTGTTACAGATGTTGCTCCTTTTTTCCCCCATTGACACTCTCCTCCCGATCCCCACCCCCCGCCCCATCCCCAGCATTGCTGTCTTTGTCCACTGGTTACGCATACATGCATGTAAGTTCTGTGGTTTGTCTCTTCCCTTTCCCCCCAGGTCCCCTCTTCTGAGGTTTGTCAGTCTGTACCCTACTTCTATGTCTCTGGGTCTATTTTGTTCATCAGCTTGTTTTGTTCATTATATTCCACAAATAAGTGAGATCATGTGATATTTGTCTTTCTCTGATTGACTTGTTTCACTTAGGATAATACTCTCCAGGTCCCTCCACGTTATCTCAAAGGATAAGAGATCTTTCTTTCTTACAACTGCATACTACTCCATGGTGTATATGTACCACAGCTTTTTTATCCACTCATCTATTGATGGACACTTGGGCTGTTTCCAGATCTTAGCAATTGTAAATAGTGCTGCTATGAACATGGGGGTATATATATTCTTTCTGATTGGTGTTTCAGGCTTCTTAGGGTATATTCCTAGAAGTGGGATCACTTAGTCAAATGGCAAAGTCAAAAAGTTAAAAATTGAACTGCCTTCTTTAAAGCAAATGCCTCTTTGAAGTGTGGATGTCCCAACAATCAAAGGTTAAATCAGGCACTTGGGATACAATATATATGTGTGTATGTGTGTGTGTTTCAGCTTTATTGATATATATTTGACATATAACATCACGTAAATTTAAAGTGTGAATGTTGACTTGATACACTCTTATGTTGCAAAATGATTACCATCATAATGTTAGTGAATACCTCTAGTACATGACATAACTGTCATTTCTTTCTGTGGTGAAAACATTTAAGGTATACACTCTTAGAAACTTATAGCATGGTGATTATAATTTAGCTTTGTATTTTTTTCTGGTCTGTTCTTTTTTTTTACCCAGTATTAGGTTTCTGAGAGTCCCCCAGGTTTAAGGTTATTTAATAAGTTGTGATAGTGGACATCCACATTGTATTCTAAATATCAGGTTAAAGATGCTCCTCTCATTTTTATTTTGATAAAAGGTTTTTTTTATGATTGAGTATTTAATTTTATTAGAAATTCTGATGCATTTATTTAAATAATCACATTATCAATCACATTATTAATTACATTAATTGATTTATTCAAATTCACTCAGACTTGCATTCCTAAGATTAATTCTACTTAGTAGAATGCATTATGATTTTTAGCTATTACGTAATTTACATTGCCAACATCCTGTTTACAATTTTCATGTCTATTTTTATAAGTTTAGTATGCAATGTTTCTTCAGCCATCATTTCCGTCTAATTTGGTCTGAAGTTATACCAACCTCATAAAATGAAATAGAGTGTCTGTCTCTTGATCTGTGCTCTGAGAGAGCTTGAATATGATTATAATTTTTGAAAGACAGAAATTATTCTTAAACTAAAAATTGTTTATACTTCATGTTCTTATTATGGAAGAACTATGAACTGCTGATTCAATGTTTCAATGCTGTAAGAAATTTATCATTTCTTCTTTGAAACACAGCTCTTTTACTGCCCCCTGTGACACTGCTATTCATCTTCAAACTTCTAGGTTTCTGATTTCATCACTTGCCACAGGACTTTCTTGAGTTTTGGTTCCCTTGCAGATTTCTGTACTATCTTGTCAGCCCAGGATGGTGGCATTTTTAAGAAGGTTTATTATAATGCATACAGCACCTTTGTGTTTTTCAGAATGTTTATTTAAAATACTACCAGAAAAGGAATACACTGTCTTGAGCACCCAACTCATGGGTAAGACATGATTTCTTTGTAAGCACTGATTGCTGTTCCACTAAATACAAGAGGGAAAACTGGAAACGCACTAAGAATAATGAACCCAGTTCTTTCATCCAAAGACTTGTAATACAGAAATTTGTTCCAAATTGATTGATATGATACCATTTTTCACATTAACTCTACCTGATAAAGATTATACAAGCCATGTATATTATGGTGGTTGACTAAATTTAAGGGAATATGAGAACCCCTTTTTAGCAATTTGAAGAGATTAATGTTATCAATATAAAAAAATATACTCTAAAAGATGTTGAAGTTTGTTATACAAATGGTTGTAAAAATACTAGTCTCTAAAATGATAGAGGAAACATTTATTCTTAATAAATATTGCCTAACATTCCTAATAATTAATAAGTAAATAAATACCTGGTTAAATCCAGTCTTCCTTATATTACCTTTAAATTTTGCTGCTATCAAATTATTTTTATACCAACTTTGATTCTCCACCACATCCCACCAAAAAATAATTAATTAATTAATTAATTAATTAAAGAGGGCATATGAGTTCTATTCTGAAATTATGTAACCTTTAAATCTAAAGTGTTTTAAATAAGTCAGTGGTCATTAAAATAAAGGCTTATTGATACAAATGGTTTAGTCAAGGATTCTATTCATTAGTTATTTCAAACCAATTTGAATGTTAAAATGCCTAGATTTTATTGAGAATTTCTAGTTTTCTATACATTGTTTCCCACAATAAATATTTGGGGATTTTATAGTGAACAGCACTTCTGTTCCAATTAGACAGTTTTGCTGTATTCAAATAGAAATGTTATTAAGTAACTAACTGCAGCGAAATGTCAGTTTACTCATTTCTGAGAAAGCTGCAAAACCGGAAGTGTGTCACTTAAAATCACAAGGTATTCATTTGACAAAAGATTTACTCTGCCTTAATTTTTTAAACCAGAGTGTCCACAGGCCAGTATTTTGGCAGGCAGTATAACGAAGTCACGCCTGAAACTTGAATTTGGAAGTAAGTTTGGCATTGACGTGCTGTTGGCCAGGGGGTGGTGGAAATGGGGGATTTTGGCTTCGGTAGACCAAAACAGAGAATTCTGTTTATATCAATGTTCAACACCTGCTACTGGGTGAGCCACAGAGCAACACTGATGTTAGAACTGAAGGGAGCAAAGCATGTGGTATGCCTAGTACCAGAGAGAATGGCAAGGTTATTTTGTAATTAAATAGAAAAATAACACGTCTAAAGAAACATACTAGAATTACACAAATAAAAGGTAGCACATTTACTAATCTCCACTGAGATTTTCTTATGTATATATGCAATAACACACACACACACTCAAACTGTACCAGTTGATACTTCTCATATATTAAAAAAGCAACATTTCCTTAAGGTTGCTATTTGAGTTGGTGTCCAAAGTAGGAAAACTGTGAGTACTGTACTCTATGTGTATAATGAACTTGAAGACTCTATAGCATGAACTGACTTTTTATCTTTTCATTCTACTTTGAAAATATTAAGACTGAAATGCGTGGTAAAACAGTATCACCTAATAGCAAGAAATTAAATGATTAGGAGGGAAAGGCAGCACCATCCCTGTCAGCCAGCCACTAGTGCTATGCCAAGTAAGATCATGATCAATTGCTTCTTATCTTCTAAAATAACATACTAGCCCTGGCTGGTTTGGCTCAGCAGTTGGAGAGTCGGCCTGAGGACCGAAGGGTCTCCGGTTCAATTCCCAGTCAAGGGCATGTGCCTAGGTTGCAAGTTCGATCCCCAGCCCTGGTTGGGGTCATGTGGGAGGCAACCAATCAATGTGTCTCTCTCACATCCATGTTTGTCTCTCTCCCTCCCTTTCACTCTATCTAAAAAGCAATGAAAACATACCCTGGGGTGAGGATTAACAATAAATAAATAAAATAACATACTAACAGTATGTTCTGTATTGACTGTGTAATACAGGGGCTGAAAATATTGTGCATAATCATCACACACAAAAATCCTCATCTAACTACTATTACCATTTTAAAGATAAGGAAAATGAGGGTCAGATAATGTAATAAAGATGTAAAATGTCCCAGATTAAATAGGTCAAATTTCCACTATGCTACACTGTATTTCTGATTTCCACTATACTAGACTGTTTAGAAGGAACAGATAGTCTCCTGAATTTAGATGCTTCCCCAAAACAATATAAACGTTGCATGTTAGAAAGCACTGTATCTGGGTAAAATAATTAGTCTATAGCCATACCACCCTGAACACACCTGATCTCGTCTGGGTAAAATAATTAAATCAAGAGGTGTAAGGTTGAAGGAAAGAGATCTTCATGCTCATGAGAAAGTAAGACAGAGGGAAATCAAATTAAGTGTTTCAAAAACATAATAGCCCAAATTTCAACATTTGGCAACCATCTGAACAAGAAAGCAACAACTGTTTCTTGTATATTTATATTTCATTTTTAAAAAACTAGCACAGTAGATTATCTTAAAGAGATCTTAATACCCTCTCTTTTTGTGATTAGTGACAATATGGTACATGGCTGTGTGCTCTGCAAGTTATGGAAGACATGCTGATGGGTTTGGTGACCTCCAGCTAAGTCCCAAGGATACAGCTCAATAAATACCTGCTTAATTCATTTGATATTTCTTTCAACTTATTTTATAGAAACAGAAAAATAAGCTTGATTGAAACCAGGACACAGGGAAACAAAAGAAATTGCTAACACACCTGTTGCTACCTGAACCAGAAAAAAGAAAGTGTCCAGTGGTATAGCTCTGTACGGCTCACCCTTGTGCTTATTTGAATAGGACATAATTCCATCTCTGATTAATGCTGAGTGCATATTAGGACTGCAAGGAGAAAACAGTAGTATCTCATGATATAACACTTAAAAATACATTTTAGAGAGAAAAAAATGTGACAATAAAATACAGGCTATCAAGGCACGAAGGTTAACAAGATTTTACAGAATGCACCAATCCTACACAAGAATACTACACTTACTGTTAATAGTGTCTGGCTTTTGAGACTCTATCTCTGTTTTTCAAGAATAGTTGTAAAATGTCACTCTGCAGATTAAATCACTTTGATTTATCTAAACTAAATCTAAAAACAGACATACAAAAGGGACATTTACTCTGATCAGTGAGACATGACAAGTCTTCGATTTCATCTGCTTGGCTGTCTAATGCAATGACATAAATTTGGATGGTACCAAATTTTACAAGGACCTTTGATTTAAAGAGTTTGGCCAAAAAGGGCCACATACCAAACTTGACAAGTTCAAGGGAGGCCTGAATTAAAACTTCCTAACTAAAAGTGAATCAGGGCAGTCAGTTGTGTCTTGGGCCAGTATCTTCCTTGACAAAGGTCGGTCTGTACCTTAACAGAGCCTGTCTGTGGTCTTTTTGCATCTATGATAACATACCTTTCGAACGTCAGAGTCATCCTCTTTCTCCAAACACCTTAGGGCATAATCTCCCACCAGAACATATGACCACAGAACCCTCATTGATATCTTGTTGTCTCCATTATCACCTCTATGTGCTGTAAATGTGAACTGTTAATCATCCTGTGCCCACCAAGGTAAAAGAAGGATGTGTCTATCCTTTTCATTTTTCATCCAATCCCAGACCCACCTCCCTAATCTATCACCAATGATTTAATGTAACCCCCACCCCCTTACGTCTTCCCCTTTGATTCTGATGTATAAAATAAGTGGTAAAACTGCCACTTGCTGGAACATTTTCTAAATCTATTGAGATTTTGCTTCCCAGAAGTTGTCTCAGTTTGGCTCAAATAAACTCATAACAATTTTCTACAGGTTTGGATGTTTCTGACATCAACAACAGTCACTACTCCAAGATTCAGGGTTCTTTCAGGTAACTGTAAGATTACTAAATAAACATTGGGAGAAACATTTTCTAGTTCAATAAAATCATAACAAAAATGACAGATCTCCATTATACTTTAGAAGCATATTTACTGAGAATTTTTTAAACTCCCCAAAACACTAACAGAATTCCCTTTTTGTGGCATTAGTACAAAATTAATAATATAGTTAAAAGTAAACTTTTTAAAGGGTAAGTAGTAAGTTGTATCCCTTTTAACACATCATGAAACTCTAACTACAGCATCTTGCACCTAGCAAATGGTAATCATAACAAATATTCAGTAAATATTTTTTACTAAATATACCTTTAAGACTATATTGAAAATATCATTTAAACATGATACACAGTTATTTTAGTTTATTTTTTTTAATACAGCAAATTAAATATGAGTACTTACAAGATTGACTAAAACAATGAAGGTAATTATATAGAATTGGGGGAATTATTACATTTAAATATAAAGATATCATCCTTCTCTGACCCTGCAAATAGGTTAAGGCTATTTTCAGAACAATGGCAATAATATCTGTCATGACAATAATCAACATCAGCAAGCATTTAAATGTAACTCATCATTGTTCATGAAGCCTACTTTCCTTCATGGGCATTCACTGCAGCACCGAATAGTGAAATTTCTGTCCGGCCAGTGCGGCTCAGTAGATTGAGCATCATCCCATGGACTGAGAGGCCAGTTGGGGCAAGTGCCTGGGTTGTGGGCTCGATCCCCAGTGGGGGGCGTGCAGGAGGCAGCCAGTCAATGTTTCTCTCTCTCTCTCTTCCTCTCTCTCTAAAAAAAAAGAGAAAATCAAAAACATATTTTAAAAAAAGAGTGAAATCTCTATTAAATCATACTCAATAAAGTTGCATAAATCATGAGAAAACCAACTGTTAGTATCCTCCATTTTATGAAGTGCATTGAAATCAGTCTGTAGAGATGTCTGGTTGTTGGAAGTCATGACAGTATGGAAACAAAAATGAAAACTCTAAATGCTAAAAAGATAGAAAACATTGTTTTGACAAGGGAAGCATATTTCACATTGTGATATTTGAATAAGCTGTCATTTAAGTGCTTCATCACTATTGTATACATCAAGGAAAAAGAGAGGCTTGCCGCTAGACAAGATATGAGCAGCTTTGATGTTGGTGTATTTCTGACATGCTATTCCTAGTGGGCCAGGACCTAATCTACTGAACCTAATAAATAATCCAGGATACTTGGACAACTATGTGTCAACAAAAGATTGGCAGGGGATAAGGGGTGGAGGTGGGGAGGGGTGAAATGGGAGCTTTGGCAGGAGTAGGAAAGAGAGTGAAAAGATTCTGGGGTTTTGATTCAGGAAAAGAGGACTTAAATTCTGGTTCTCTGATGCAAGCTAGATGACCTTGTGCATATCAGTATATTTTGAGCCTCAGTTACAACATTGTACCATGTTAAACAGTAACATTTATGGTTTGTTGCTTTTTTCAGCCAACTGTTTTTTTTATTAAACATTTTAAATATTAACACTATTGTAGATAACCCCCATTCCCCCAACATGTGCCCACCTCTACCCGCCTCCACCTCCCCCTCCCCCTCCCTTGGCCTTCACCACACTATTTTCTGTGTCCATACGGAGTTTTTGAAAGCATTAAATGACCTAACATGTAAAGTGTTTAAGACAGTTTCTCTCCCCTCTTAAATGTTCTGTCTCAAGTAAGCAATGCATCAGAATATACACACAAACGTAACCTTGATTCATGATTGGAATTATAAAGCCTTATTTGCCATCTTTCCCCTCTTTCTTTTGAAACAGTTCATGATATTTGAATATTGACACATGATATTTAAATTTGAAACACCAAATTTAAATTTTTATATATTTTCTTTCTTTCCTGCAAGTCATTAACAGTTAAGGATAGCACAATGGGAAAGTTAAGATTAGAGCAATGGTCTCAGATTACTACTTATTCTTCATAGAAAAATTAAAATCATCTCCCTTTTAAAGCTTTTATTCTTTTCTTATTACATAGTAATATATTTACTGCAGAAAAAAAAAAATGATTAGAAAACACAGATAAGCAAAAGTTTAACTGAAGAATTCAAGAAAATTATCCCACAGGAAAATGCCCTACTGCTAATAAAATGACCATATTACAGTGTCAAAACTGATTACAATTCAAATGCTTTTGAAGGTAACTATCCATAATAGGTAGCGTTATTTATACTGTCATCATTACCACCATTTTCTGAGTGTCTGCTGCGCTAGTCACTATTTTAGATAGTTTATAGTCATGAGATCAAATTCTGAACATGAAATTTGAAATTATATTGAAATGAGCTTAGAAAAGAATGAGAATAACTCCCAAGATCTAGGAAAAATGTAGAAATTTGCCTCTGTGCCCTGACCCAAGCCAAACAGTTGAACCTCGTGAGGTGACTTTCTAGTCCAGTGGTTCTCAAGGTGTGGGCAGAAAACCCCTGGAGAGTCCCAGAGGCCCCCTCAGGGATCTATGAGATTATCACAGTTATTTTCGCAATATTACTAAGACATTACTCGCCTTTTTCACTGTGTTGAAACATGAAGTGATAATGAAAAAGGAACGGTGGGTAAAACTGTCGGCCAAACTTAACTAACAGTCATGGAACTCTCCGTTATCGTCCACTTGCAGAGAAAAGAAAGTCGGTTTTATTCAACACTGATGAATCTGTAACACTTACTAATTTTATTAAATCTCAAACTGAGCACGTCTTTTTAATCATCTTTGCTACGAAACGGGAAGTGTATATCAAGCACTTTTGCTGCGTACTGAAGTGTAACAGTCTCCAGAAAAAGCACTTTAAGGTGTAAACTGATCTAGTATTTCTTTTCATGAGACACTATTTTTACTTGAAACTATTATGGATATATAAATTATAGTACACCAGGCTTTGGTATTTAGGAGACAGTTCTCGAAAATAAGCAAAGTAGGTCCTGGCCAGTGTAGCTCAATTGGTTGAACATTGTCCAGTGCACCAAAAGGTTACAGGTTCAATTCTAGGTCAGGGCACATGTCCCAGTAGAGGGCGTGCAGGAGGCAGCCCATCGATGTTCCATCTCACATGGATGTTTCTCAATCCCTCTCCTTTCCTCTCTCTCAAAAAAAATAAAAATAAAAATAAAAAATTTAAAAAAAATAAGCAAAGTAGGACTTCAAGAATATAATGACAGTTATTTTTATAACAATGAAAATATTTTAATATAATACATTAAGAAAAGTTTATTGACATGGTTTCAGATTCCACATTACAACTATTAAGAAGCTACCAATTGTAGAGTTTGGGTACAATTTTGATTACTCATAATTACTTGAAAATGCTTTTAAAATGCACTACCCTGTTTCAACTATATGTGTGCATAAGGCCAGATGATCTTTGTATGTTTCAGTTAAAACAACAGATTGTGACAGACTGAACACAGAAGCAGGTATGAGAATCCAGCAGTCTTCCATGAAGCCAGACATTAAAGAGATGTGAAAACTAGACAGCATCACCACTCTTCTCACTAATACTTTTCTTCAAAAAAGATTTTTAAATAAAATATTTTATTTTGGTTATTATGTTATAGCTTTTAATATTTTTATATAAATTAATACATCATTTAAAAATTTTCTCAGTTTTTATACTAATATAATCAGTGGGATACATAGAATTCAGAAACTTAAACTCTTAGGAGAGCTCAATAATGTTGAAGATTGTAAAGGAATTCTGAGACCAAAACATTTGAGAACCTGTGCTCTCGTCCATTTTTAAGTGCAGATACAAATGACAGATGGCTAGATGCATCTTTGAATACCCTAAACAATAAGCATTTCTCAGGTCCTGAATCTAGAGATGCCAGTCAATGAAGGTTTGCAGAGGAGGGTGACAGCATCAGGTCTGGAGAGTAAAGCAACAGTATTGGCTGCATATCAGCAATGCTAATCCAGTTGACAAAAGCATAAACAGAAAGCTAATTTGCTCTGAGATTGAGGAAGAAACAGAAATATCAGTACTCTCATCATTGAATATCTACAATGTACAGGAAACATAAATGCTTCCTTTTATCTAGGTAGAATCTGGCCAAGCATCTTAACTTCTTTGTTATAAGGCCAAATTAGACTTTATACTGCCCCACTCATATTCCTAGAATTTACCGTGGGATACCTCTTCTCACACTCATACTGATACATCTGCTGTGTAGCAGTCACTGTGTGGCTGCTGTGGATAAGTGGCTAAGCCAAACAGAAAAACACTGCCTGATCCCTAGCTAAGTAAGATAAGTTTCAAAATTATAAAACAAAAATTGAGAGTACAAAAGAAATATGCAAATTCAAGTCACAGTTAGAAGTCTTAACAAATCCCTCTTAGTAACTAATAGAATAAGTAGAAAAAGAAATGTAAGGAAATAGATACTTGAATAACAATTTTAAAAATCAGTCGATTTAACATATATGGAAAACTATACCCAACAACTTTATTTATTTATTTTTCTTTATTGATATTAGAGAGACAGAGGAAGGGAGAGGGAGAGATAGAAACATCGATGAAAGAGAACATCGATTGGCCGCCTCCTGCATGCCCCCCACTGGGGATTTGGCCCACAACCTGGGCATGTGCCCTGACTGGGAATCGAACTGGTGACCTCTTGGTGCATGAGTCAACGTTCAATCACTGAGCCACACCGGCTAAGCTACACTCAACAACTTTATACGTGCACATGGAAAATTTACCAAAATTGCCTATGTGGTAGGCCATAAAGCAAGTCTCAACAAACTTTAAAACATTAAAATCATATGGACTCTATTCTCTTGAACATTGAAGAATTAGGCTAGAAACCTGTGACACAAATATAAGCAGAAAATCCAAGTTGCTTAGAAACTAAACAATTCTTCTAAATAACCACTAAGTCCAAAATAAAATTAAACTAGAAATATAAAATATTTTAAATGAATGATAATACAAATATGACATAGCAGAATTTAGGGGGAGCAGCTAAACCAATGTTTAGAGGAAACATATATGTCTTCAGCTAATATATAAGAAGACAGGCAAACGTTCAATAATTTAGGTTCATTTTTAAGAAATTAGAAAATAACAGGAAAATAGATGAAATTTATAAGAAGACAATGAAAACAAATGAAATAGAAAAGAAATATACAGAAAAAAAAATTCCAGTGGACTCTCTGATATGCATTTTGGTTTTTGTTTGTTTGTTTGTTAGTTTTTATATAACCCATGAGTTTTTAATATTCTTTAATTAATTACTATGGACCATTTATATAATGCATGAATATTACATAATATATAAAATATATGGAGTATACTTATATAATACATGATTACATAACATGAAATAAATAAAAAGTATGCTTTATTTTTTCCTACAAATTTAGCTTGCAAGAACTGAAATATGCCACAGTGATTTCCAGAAATCATTAAACACAGCGAAATTAACATAGACATTACCCATTTGTGTTCCCTGCATAGTCTCCACCATTTCTATAGGTCTATATGCACAAAGTATCATCCAATTCCTCTCATTAGTCAATATGTTTGGATTTTATTATCAAATACAAACTCCAGTGAAGACAAAAACCAAGAGATCATATAAGAAAAAATGTAAGAGAAGTGAACTAATTCTCTAGAACCTGCTACTCCAAATCCTTGTTTTAATTTTTGGAAATACGGGACAAGTTTATTTTCATAAGGATTCATGGCTGCTCAGGACCACTAATATTTAAGTTGGTACATAGTTAAAACTATAGCTCTGATTTTTCTTACAGTCAGTCACTGCTCTTTTCAGAGCCATAACAATGTTACATAATTATATTGAACTCTGTTAAGCTAACTGTGAGAAATAAGTACCAACCAAGCACCTTTTGTTAATTACCACCTTTAGTGTTACTTCCAATGGATGGCTAGCACACTATTTTTAGAGACTTTAAAAATATATGTACATATTTCCAAATTAAGTCATGGTGTTTGGGAATACTTGAACTAGTTTTTGGTTCATGTGAAATTAACAGAACAAAACCATTTAATTTTAGTCCTAAGCAAGAAAGTAGTTCAAAGCAGAGCTGCCTTTTTTGCCTGTTATTTCTAGGGAAAAAACCAACAAACTTCCGTGAGGACTGCAAACTGGAAATGAGCACATGCCATTGCTGGGCACGCTTTCCTCAACATTTCCCTCAAAGAACTGACAAGTCCTTATTTTTATATCCTTCTACACTTTCCTCGGTAGGGTTTGGGTGCACGTGTCTAGCTGAGCTATACTTAACATGTGTTTACCCAGACATAAAGCCAACAGAATTGTTCTGATTTTTTAAATTCAATTATGTTGTAAACATAATCTAAAAATAATACTACACAAAACACCTGAAGTACACGTGAATCTACTTTTTAGATACATTCCAGAGGTCGAAAACTTGTTTCCTTCCAGCTGAACTGGATTTCCCCATATCCCGTGTTTTACTAACATCTACAATGGGGAGTTTTTAAAAATCCATCATTATTGCTGCTGCTTTTCCCCAGAATTTCTTTTCTGGTCTCGTGTGTAAATGTGAAGATCTGACAATCACTGGTCTGGAATTCTTGCTTGTCAACACTCCGCTGGAATGGGAGAGAACTTGGCTATTTAGACAGGGCAGGAGCCCTGCCCTTCACTGTACTACCTCAGTCCCCAGGGGTCTAGCACTTACCTCACAGTATTTATTTTACATTACCTAGTTGGCCCAAGTAGGCTTTTTAGTTATTTGACCCCTATTCTTAAAATGTATACTCCAGAAAGGTAGACATTTTAAATAGTCATCTACCTTTCCATGAATCTGCTGGAACTATTTGCATGTATCTTGAAATGAAGTGTTTTTACACCCCCTTGAGGCCTCATTAAGCCTGAGGTATTCAACTTATTTCCTAATAGCTAATGGAATCAACAGTTATGCTAGAGGAAACAACCACAGCAAAATTTAATTTTGTTTTAATATTAATGACTCTGGTATACATGAAGAGATGAGGGAATAGGAAACCAGGGTATGTAATATTCATAATAGGTCATCTCTTTTTTTTGTATGACTGTATTTATACTATTAGTTCTCATATAAAAAGTAAAAAAAAAAAAAATTTTACAGACCAAGTAAGAATCCAGGCAGTACAGTTGTGACAGATTATTGGCAGGCTAGAAAATGCATTTGAGTTATCTTTGGAAAAGATGATTACAAATTGACACTAAAATTATTCATCCATTAAGGATCTACTGACATGTCATCATGTCATAGAAATTAATAGAAAAGGAATCATTCCATTTAGAGATAATTCCATTTAGTCTTACATTTTTCTCCAGGAATATGTTTATTACCACTAGCCTGTCTGCCTGACTAAACCAACCCTCACAGTCTTACTTCCTGCTCCATCCAAAAGAAGTATTTTAATCATAAAAAGAGCCAGGCCCTGAATTGATAGATTGTCTTAAAATTTTTCAGTGGAATGAGTGTGGGCTGGCCTACATGGAAAGAAATCAAGAACTGACTAAATGAAGGAGGTGTACGGAGACAACCATATCACCTCCAAGAATGACCCAGTGGTTAAGGGGCATTGCTGTAGAATTCCTAAGGCCAGGATTCTCAAAGGGACATTAGGAAAGCCACAGACGTGGTGAGTGGTGGCAATGAGAAACCTGATTGGGCAATTGTCAGAAAATTACATCACAGGTAAATGAGACTCCTGCACACGTGTGATTCCGGTGCGGACCTACAGTTGCTGGGCAAAGAAGAAGAATGCAAGGCGAAGTGCCATGAGGAGGAGGGACAAGAGATGCAGCAGGACTGTGACTCCAGAACCAGTATTTATTAAAGGAAAAGATATGTAATATAACATGGGTACAAAGCAAAATTTTCTTGGAGACACTTCTCTGATTGTTGATGAACTGGCACTAATAAAAATGACGATTTATCAATATGCATATCAACCCTGAAAAGTATTTGTACTGAGACATTAGAGGTGAGGAAAAAGGTTCCGAAAAATTAAATTAGTGCCTATCCTCTCTCACCTTGATAGTAAGTAAGTCCAGAGGCTGTGATGGTGATTTGACTACATGTAGATGTCAAGTGACTTCAGCTGGGAAAGAAGAGAGCCATGGTCACCGGGAACCACTAAATGAGTTCATATACAGGAAAGCAATTTGTGTTATCTAAAGTAGCAATACACATGTAAAAAATTACCAAACCCCATTAATTGACAGACAAATAATCTATTATTTGTGCAGTGTGAAGTAGCCACTACAACAAAACCAAGTGTTTCCATATAAGGATCTAAGATCATGCACCAGGACGTCGGCACTGCTGAACTGCAGGTCCTCGTGGTTAGGCTGCAATCATCGAGGAATGGGAGCAAATGAAATCACACAGGGTGGGGCAAAAGTAGGTTTACCGTTGTTTGTATGGAAAAGAATGCAATAATTAATATAATAAAAGAATAAACTTTGTGTTTTGCGTACTTACAACTGTAAGCCTACTTTTGCCCCACCCTGTATCCTTAATTACATTTAATTTTGATATCTCCATAGTTTAGAGTTGATAGACTAGTAAGAATGAACAAAAGTGACTCAAATTTTATTCTTAATATTTCTACGACCTTCATAGTTCTAGCAAAAAGCACAAGGATGGTTGTTGTCTCTTGAAGGCGATCTGAGAAAAACGGTTTTCTCATGACACCTGATTTTCACTTTTCAGGGGTCAGCCAAAGAAGACTGGCGACGGGCGATACCTTCAGTCACCGAAAGCTCCGACAGGACGTAAATAGATTTATCAAAACGAAATCAGTAACTGACATGTGTACAAAGCATGCAATTAATCCAAAGGTTTATAGCCTCTCAAGATAAATAACTGTCAGGAAGCCATCCTTTACTAACAGAACGGCTCATCTGAAAGGCACAGGCCGATTCCTGCTCTGATGTGACAGCAAACACAGTGGCCAGCACTGGTTTCCGAGAAGCACGTCTAATTTACTATGACTTCTATGAAAACTATCAATTCAGTACATTGTTTATCAGGCAAAGTGCTGTCAGATATATGACGCTAATAAACATAAGAGCAATGTCAGTGTTTCTTCCCAAAATGTCTTGATATTTGTTTTGAAAAATAATTTTAGTTATTTATATAAAATAGACACGTTGGCTCATACTGAGTATATATTTCTTGTAAAGTACATCAAAAATGTTCTATTTTCAAATTTTCACAGGCTTGCTTCCCATTACTTTTTTAAAAAGCCATTATGGGGTACTTCATTTTGATGTAATCTTTATATATATATATATATATATTTTTTTTTTTTCCTCTTTACTGATTTTAGAGAGAGATGAAGGGAGAGGGAGAGAAGGATAGAAATATCAATGAGAGAGAACATCATTGGCCGCCTCCTGCATGCCCCCTCTGGGAATCGGGCCCACAGCCTGGGTATGTGCCCTGACCGGGAATCGAACCGGCGACCTCTTGGTGCATGGGTTGACGCTCAACCACTGAGCCACACGGGCCGGGCTGATGTAATCTTAAGAGCTCCGTCTTATAGTTCCTAGGCATAGAGTTGTACAGTAAATGTGATACTCCACTTCACATGAGACAGGGGATTCAGGGACAATGCAGTGATGGGATTAACAACGGGGTTCTAGAGACAAAATGTGTTTGAATCTCCACTATTCCACTTACTAATTTTATGACCTTGGGAAGGTTATTAAGGCTCTCTAAACCTCAGTCGCTTCACTGGAAAATGGAGATAATAATACATACATTATTAAAAGTTCCTATAATTAAATATAACAATGCCTGTAAAGAATTTAGTTCAGTGACTACTCAGTTCCCATCTACTGTTCAATGCATCACTCTCTGTCTTCTGTACCTACTAAACTACATAAATATATAGTTCTAGATTATTCTTTTCTGGATAACAAGTAGATATATAGCATGCATAAGTTTCCATGCCTACAATAGCTGCAAATATGCATTTGATTACAACGTATCAATTAGCTAGTTTCCTGTGGTTATCTAATCAGTGGCTAGCAGATAGCACCACATTTTTTGTGACCTGACCCCTATAATCCTTTTAAGCTAAGGAAAGACTCCAGGCATAGGAAACAGGTATTTGTTTTGATGACATGATGTTCCCTACAATGACATAATGTATCATCACCCTTATTGTCTATAAGACAAAGCCGCAAACCCATTTTTCAGTATTTTATTTAGGTTCAGTCACAGCCTTACTGCTCCTTTTATTTCTAATCTGATCTACTGCAGTACTCCCATTTGTTGGGTGATTCAGAGGCAGCAACCACAGTATTTAAAAATAGGAATTGGGAGCCAGCCTGGCGTAAGTTCTCCTACTGTCCAGATTTGAGAACTTGGACAAGTTACTGAGCCTCTTGGAACCTCAGATGTCTCACAGTGATACCCACTTCACTGAACTGCTGTTCAAATCAAAGTGCTATTTGTAAACAGCCTACAGTGCAGGCGTACTCAACAGGTTTTAATTTCTACTTTAAGCTTGCACTTACTTCTTGGCAGGCCCGCCATGAGACGAGGCTGCCCCCCTCACCTGCTCCAGGAAACCACTGCTTCACAGGCCAGCCAACTCTCAGCGATCTGTCTTTCAAATGCTTGGCATCTGGCTTGCGAAGCATTACCTGGACCTCTGTGGTTATTTAAATATCTCACATCACTTTTCAAACCAGCAGCCCCTTTGTTATTTTCGTAAGTGTAGAAATAAATAGGCTTTTGAATTTCTTTTACAGCAGCTCATGTCTTGGAAAACGCCTTAAAATTATCTTCCTAGTTGGTGATCAATAAATCAATGCTGAGTTAAGGGAGAGAGCAAACTAAAGGAGGAGGGAAAAAAGGGATAAAAAGAGGGAAGAAGAAAAAAGGGAGGAGGAGAAGGAAGGAGAGAAGAAAAGAAGAAGAAAGGAAGGAAGAAATTAATTTACAATGAATAGGTTTTCCTGATTACTGATTTGTGTCATTACTTATACATGGAAATATAGACTGTTCTTTCCCTTTGATTTCTCCAAAAAGAAGACCTTGGAGATTTTCAGAAGATTTGACTTCATTCTAGAATCAAACTATAACAAGATTTAAACCTCATAGACACTTTTAGCTTTGTTTCCTTTTATATGTTACAATTGTTTTCCACCTTACATTGTAGACAATGTGATTGTCAGTTAGTAGTTCCCTAGTGTGTACATAGATGTTCTACAAAATATATTAGAAATAGACCGGCATTTATTTGCTTTCTTAATGGGCATAGACACCAGATAGGAATCTCACTACCAGAAGTAACAGGAACAATTCTAGATTGATGTGTTTCGTCTGCCCTCCTACTGCTATTACTTTTCAGGGGAGAGTAGTAAAATGTCCTTTAAATTACTCTCTTGAAAGAAGAAAAAGAAACTTTGAAACAGGTATCCCCCAGAAAAGTCTGAATAATGTCATATATTCTAATTAAAAAACAAAACTAAAGTAAACCGGCCAACATGTGGCTATTTCATTACTGAAGCAAAACGTTGTGTTGAGGGATGGAATCTCCCCTTTGCACCACGATGTCTGGCATCACAAAACGAGAGGCCTGGCTCTTCTTGGATTAGGCAAATATTTTTGTAAATGGATATATTATTTTAAAAATAAAACTTGAACACTCAGAGTGCTTCCTTGTGCATAAGCTTCCCATTAAGATATATAATTGCATATCAAAATGTGTTACGTAATTTTATATTTAATTGTTATTTGTTAGACAAGAAACTCCCATAGATTTAACCATGCTGGGTTCAGCTGGCACCAGAAAGCATGAGGCAATACATCCTAGGACCTACTTTAATGATACTGTCATTTCAGGGAAAGTATGGAACACCTCATTTTGTAATAAAAGTAATATGTAAATGTTTTCAACACAGGGTTACTTTGGTATAAAATAGAAATAGTTTTCTAAAAATAAGGTAAATAAAATATCTCTAAATAGAATGGGGGTAGGAATGGGGTAGAGGGGTCAATGGGGGGAAAAGGGGGGACATCTGTAATATTTTCAACAACAAAAATTTTTAAAAATAATATGCTAGATTCAATAGGTAATGCCAGCCTTAGATAAAAAATTATCACTGAGCTACTTCTCCTTGGATTTATTACTTATTTCCATCTGGAATGCCTTTTCTTCAAAGTTGTACTATTCAAATTCTGCCCATTATTCAAGTTTCTATTCACCAAGAGCATTTCTGAGCATGTGCATAAAACATAATATTCGAGAGTATCGAGTTTATTTGGTATTTTTCCAAGGCAGTTTTAATAGATTAAGTTAAAATGTGTATCATTTTAGATTGAAGCATTCTCCCCCACACCCAGCTTTCCTAAAATAAATTGCTCTATTTTAAACGTTTAATTCTTTGGCCTAATTAAGGGGTTTTCATCCTGGTTTGAATATAAAGGATGCTCAAAGCTAATGGGCCTTTTTGTTTAAAATGTTACATTTAATTTACTGTGAATAAAATTTTACAACATGGAAAACATTAGGTCTTATTATCAAAACACTAGTCAGATATGGTAATTATGGAAATGCCAATAAATAAATCCAGCTCAGTCTCTATAATTAGAGTAATATCAAAAGTAGATAAGTTTCAAAATAAATATTTCAATATTTCAACATTTGAAAATTTAAGGTATTTCAAAAGCAGTGTGGCAAACTGGAACACTGGATAGTAAACCCAATAGTAACCATGGACTAGGAGTTAATATTTTATTTTTTACTTTTATTATTTAATTTTATATATGTACATAAAATCATGTAAAATTGGTCATAATTTATTGGGATTTATTTTTTACTATTTCCTTTTTTCAAATTTTATTCTTTCTGTTTTGTTTGTTTTGCCTTCCTCCTGTTTACTTACATCGCACTATCTCATATTCCATGTTAACCTACGTAATCTTTATACATAATATGAATATATAATTACACAAATATGTATTCTCCAGTATTTTTTTTTCCTAGAACACATGCATATACATACACATGCACATATACATATACAACCTATGTATAAAATGTTTTACAACAAAAGAAATCCAATCAAAATGAACACATTTTTCAATATCTTACTTAAAATGAATTTAATCTCCTGGAAATTCCTCCAAGTCATCTAAAATGTTTCTAATTATTATCTTTTTATTGATTGCAAACTAGTATTTTATACTTTCTGGTATACGATAAACATTTAATTATTCTTCTATTGATGCTGATATATTTTTTAGTTTCTACCAATATGAAATTAACATTCTTGTACACATGTTTTTATGTACTAGTGGTTTTATTTTACACACATTTCCAGAAGTGGAATTGCTGAGTATAAATTTATCTTTGAATTTTCCTGAAAACTACAGAGTTTAAGAAGTATATTTTCATATTATGTTTAGCAAGTAAGACTTGCCCTTTTGAGAATGCCCTACTCAATTTTTGGCTAATTTTTTTTTTTTTTGGTTTGTTTGGCTTTTTCTTGCAAATTTAAAATAGCTCTCATTATAAATATCCACCCTTTGTCATTAGTATTGTACTTTTTAATATCTTTTACTATATTAAACAACAATTTTAATATATTTTACTACATTTATAGAATTAAATGTGTCACTATTTCTCCTCCAGTTTCTGGTTTCCCTCATAGATTAAGACTCTTTCCCTAACTGCAATACTAAAAATAAAGAATACTAGATTTATTTTTAAAAGTGTGTCTAATAATTATTTTTATAGCTTGCACATACAGGTGTTAATCTTTTATATGTTTTATGTTAAAATTCCAACCTATTCTGTGATAACTTGCCAGTTTCACAGTCATTTGTTAACAAATGTTTCCATCAGTTTGAAATATTATCTTTATTTCAGAAAGAATAATACTTTTATAATCATAATTTACTAAATGTTCTACTCTATTCTATAATGTGTTTCTTTTTTTTAATCTATTGAGGTACTATTTTTATGTGGGTTCCATTTCAGTACCTTTTCATAATTTTTATTTGTTAGTAAACCTCCAAAATTATTATCCTGTTTCATAATTCCCTTGGCTTGTTCAGATATTTATTCTTCCATATAAAGTTTAGGATTTTTTTTCTCAATTAATAAAATAAACACACACACACACACACACACACACACACACACACACACACACACACACATAACCCTGTTAGGATTCTAACTAAAGCTACATTAAACCATTATATCTGTTTTAGGAAAGTTTATCTGTTTGATATTAAATTTTCCCATAAATGAAGACAATATGTCTTCCCATTTGACTGAATCTTAATGTATATTCTTCAAAATATTTTAGTTTTTAAAAGTAAATATGCCACTTTCATATTAAAATTATTAAGTATTCCATTTAGCATTGTTACTCTTGAGAATTAAATATTATTCCAAGTATTGTTTTTAATTGTTTGTATAAAGAAATGTAACTAGTTTCCCTCTATTTAGTGTGTATTCAGCTACTTCATCAAGCTCATTGTATTTTTTAAAATTATTAGGATTTTCTTAGTATATATTATTATCATCAACAAAAAGGTAATTTTATCTACTCTTTTTAATGTTTATAGTGATTATTTCTATTGTCATTAAATTTTGAAGTTCTTAGTTTTCATTGTTTTAAGATATTTTTGTTTCTTTTTTATTTATTGAATAGTTTTATTATATTTAAGTATTTAACTTTTGTTCTCACTTACCTTGACATTTTATGAAGCTTGGATACTGCATTATTATCAATACCTTTTCAGTAGATTTTTAAAGAATTTTCGTAAACTAAATTTATTGGGGTGACATTGGTTAAGATTATATAGGTTTCAAGTGTACATTTCTATGATACATGATCTGTATATTGCATTGTGTGCCCATCATCCAAAGTCATTATCTTCTGTCACCACATATTTGATCCCTTTTAACCTTTACTACCCTCCCAACTACCCTCTGGTAACCACTATACTGTTGTCTGTGTCTATGAGGTTTTGTTTGTTTTTCTTGTTTGTACATTTGTTGCTTTCAGTTTTATGTCCCACATGTGAGTGAAATCATATGGCTCTGTGTGACCAACTAGATTCATCTTCTTCAACTATCTAATATAATAGGACATGATGTTAGTTTTCCTGGTTTTTGTTCATCTGTACGTTTGAAAGTGCTATCCCATTCTTTTGATGGCTACCTTCTCCTTTGTTAAACTATAAATTCTAACTTTACTCTTCTATTTCCTCAGTGATTACATTCCCATTTCCAGTGATCATATCGGGACATATATACAATCCTACTCCAAATATTTCTTTATGTTATATAAATATTGTTTTCACCATGATGCTATGTGCCACCAAATTTTATATTCATATCATCACAAGCACAAATAAATTTTCATTCATGTTCAACTTTTTAACTGAATATACAATGGCATTAACAATGTCTAAGGTTTCAACTAGGCCAGATTTAAGCTTCAGGAACTTGATATTGACTTTGTGAAGTGAATTCAAGAAAATAACCATTATTGGAATTAACTGACTCTCTCTTGAAAATTCAGATAGCACAGGTCCTCCCTTACCTCTTGAGAGTAAAGAACTCAACAATTAACATCTATCACTTTACTTTTCATAGGTACACACACACACACACACACACACACACACACACACACACACACACACACATCTTGGAATTAAAAATGAGTACCTTTAATTTAGAAGAACCATTATTTAATCTATAAGAGCAATCATTTGATTTAAAAGACATGATCACATGGTAATGGGTAAGCACACCTTAGCAGTTGTGTTAAATTCCACCCCATTCTTCTTAAAATAAATACTAACCTTTGAAGTAAATACTGATGCTTCTTTAGTAGATAAGTGTCCTGTGATTTTCATGAGATTATCAGAATACTAAAGCTCCATAGTACTAGATGATAAATGTCAACAAGCAAGTTACATAACCATTTTTTAAATTACATAATAATCTTTTATTTATTTAAGGAGTTATTGATTGCTTTTTAGAGAGAGAGAAACATTGACTCATTGTTTCACTTATTTATGCATTCCTTGGTTGCTTCTCCCTTCCCAGAGATCCAACCTGCAACCTTGGCATATTGGGATGACACTCTAACCAACTGATCTACCCAACCAGGGCAGATAATTGTCTTTTAAAAATGGAAAGTCAGTGCTAAAGTTTCTATTAAAGGTTTATATTCATTTTTAACTATTTGTTTCCAAAATGTTTATTGCAAAATAAGAAAAAGAGAATTACCAAACAATAAATTAATAGTTTTAGGTTTATAAAACCACCAAAAGAAAAGTGTTCCCATTACTCTACATACTCTAGAGATCAACAGCTCAGTCATATCACCCCCACTTATTTCAGGTAAAACTAATCTATATAATACCCCACATTTCTTTCCCTGATTCTGCTGACGGGCAGCCTGCTGGTTTATGCATTTCATGGCCAGAAGAGGCAACATCTTCCAATCTTTCTCTCACTGTCCCTGGGGATCAGAGAGACCCATCTGCCCCTCATCTCATAGCATACTGCATGTTACCTTGTATCTAAATGGGGTCAAGACAAAGAGAGATGTAATCCCATGTTAACCACTTTGCATGACCAAGTATGAAGCTGGAAACTTTTTGTAATGTAACTATTGATAATATTATGTAAAAGGAAGGAAGGAAAGGAGGGAAGAAGGTACAAAGGAAAGGAGGAAGGGAGGAAGGGAGGGAAAGGAATGGAGAGAGAGAGAGGGAGGAAAAAGAGGGAGGGATGAAGAAGTAAGGAAAGAGAAATAAAGTAAATCAGAAAGAAAGTGCTAAACTTGATAAGATGACAAGTCAACAGCTGCACCAAAGAACTTGTCCCAGGTCAATGAGTATGCAGAGGTCATTCTATTATAGCACATAGCCTAAGTCTCCATGATCATTTTTTTCACATGATATCATAAAGGTTTTCCTGAATATCATATCAGGTACATATTGAACTTGCAGAAGAGAGGAAATGTGCTGTTATTTTCTATAATTCTATCATCCAGAAAAAAGGATTGAGCAAAAGAATTCAGCAGTATGAAAAGTATTTACATGGATGAAATGTATAGGTATTCAAGGTATTTAAATAGAAGTGAAAAGGTTTCCTTGGGTTCTACAGCACATAGATTCATTACCATAACTTGTGAGGATCGTGTGCTATTTGTAGTTACCCACCAAGTCTGTACAGGCAAATAATGAGTAGTACATATGTCAGTAACATAGCACTGAAAATTGGCAGTCATTTATTTACTGTGTGCTTAAATGTACTTAACCTTTTGTTTTATTATATCATTATATTATATGATATATTGACTCACACAAAACATCAACCAGTGTTTCTTGGTAGGTCTTCTGAAGTTGTAGATATTTCTACCAAAGCACTGTTATTCTATATTGTATAAGTGGCACAATAACCATAAACATTTTAAAAGACAGGTAGCTATTTTCAAGACATTTTTTTTCAAGAATGTTTGTTAAAACTGTAATATAACCACGTATCAGTTCTGCTTCTACTCTTTAAGTAAATAAGTTTCTCCTTGACTAGTCTGATAGTAATTGGATAGAAGAAATTTAGTAGGATCACTTCCACACTCTGCATTGAACCAAATGCTTTTTTTCCTGCTGCTTTTATCATTGACAAGACCTATTATAGCTATGGAACAAATGCAGTACACCTATGCACACTATCTTGAAAAAGCAGAAAACCAAACTTTGTTAGCTTTTTAAGTTGATTTAGGAACAGACAACATGTTTTTCTTTGATGCTGTGTCTCCTGCTACACCTTCTATTTAAAACCCACTCAGAATAGAGAAAGGAGATCAAACCTTTAACAAAATAAAGGCCTTTTCTTCAATTAAAAGAACCTTCACTGTTTAATGTCAGAACATAAGTCCCTTTGTAAAAACTACTATTTTGTAGCCATTGAAATGGCAACAGATTAAAAAAACATTTAAAACATGTTTTGTCTATAACTGAGAAGGTAAAACAGTCTAAAATAACCTAGCTACTTCAATCTATGCAAGGACTAACCCTTATAATTCTCAAAGAAAACTTATTCCAAAAGAAAAAATGATTCATAGCTGTTCTTTAAATAATATAATCTATTAAACTTGTTCTGGCATTAATGATTTTCCACATTATTCATTTCCTTTCTATCTAAATTGAGTTTTAAAGTTCAATAGTATGGAGGCTTGTGTGCCTAGTGAGAAAATGCATTGTTGGGAGAATAAGTTGCATTTTTAGGAAATGAAACAAAATCATTACATTCATCTTCATTTCAGCCAAGTCACTCGGGTTGACTGTTGGCATTCCACTTCATCACACGGTTGATTCATTAAGCACATACTGACTGACTAGATAGTGCCAATGACTGAGGCAAGCGTGGTCTTGGACAGCAGAGAGAGCAAACACTTTCCTTAGAGGCTATTCATGTTTTGAATGGAAAGACAAAACAAACCACACACAAAGAAGACAGAAGCCTGCACTCTAATCCATCATAAACCTCTAGGTGCCTGTCAAAGGTAGCAGATTACGCCATCAAAATATACCATTTTGGCATAAGGATTATTTTGAGCTGAAGGCAATTGAGAAGAAGTAGATCCAAGAAGAGTTTCTCTGCCCTTCCCCTTTTGCCTAAAAGCAGGACACAAATTTGTACAGGTGTCCCCCTCCCTTCTCTACCAGGAAGAACAAGTTAGTCACTGGAGAAAACTGTAGAACCGCATGAACCCAAAGACTGAGGAGAGAAATCTCCATAACAAACCTTGCTGAAAGCAGCCCTTATCTGCCATCAGTGTCCCCACACCATAGATTTTCCCACAACTTACTGTCCCTAGAAACTCAAAATTCTTTCCTTTTGTCTTGTTATTTCTCTACAAAAATATTGTTCTTTTAAGATGCAATACAAACCCAAGTTCTAATCTCTCCTTCCAGTTACTCATCACTGAATACTCCCTCTTTCACTCATGATGCAAGTGCTAATACACTTCTGTTAGTTTTCTCTTCTGAATCTGTCTTTTCTCAGCACAATTTGCAGGGCCCCAGCTGATGAACCTAAAATAGAGGGAAAAAATGTTCTTTCCTCCCCTGAACTTGGCGAATCCAACGGCCGCACAGCCAGCAAAACCAGAGATGTTTGGACAGAATTGATGAGCCTTCACCTAGACTTTCAAAGAATTAACAAACCCAAATTGATGGAACAAGGCTGAGAAATACAAACTGGTTAATAGCAGGAAGATAAGCAGGCCTGGATGGAAAGAAATAAGTATTGATAAGATAAGAGATTAGTTTTACAGCCTCTGAGAATAGGCTGAATACTTGGGATTCCGTAAAAAACAGTCAGATGGAAGACAATGAACAAACAAAAGAAATAGTGGCTATTTGGTTTCTCAAGAGATATGTTGTCTATTTTTTGCTTCCTTTTCCTTCCTGTTAGCTTCTGGAGTACTTTATATTTCTTTCCAATGAGAGTTTTTGTGTCCTCATTCAGTTTATATTCCCTTAAGTAAATCTCTTGCTCAAGTCATTGACTCCGTGGTTTCCAGTATATATCTGTGGCCCCATCAGTTTCCTTTTCCTTTGAAGTCAGTCCAGCCTTTCATTTCTCAAATGAGGGACGAAACATCACTGCTTTGCCAATGTGTTTGATCCTGGATCTCCTTAGAGCAGCCTAGTTTTGTTTTGTTTTGTTTTTCTTTTCAGATATGTTTCAGCACTTAAAGCTACACATTGGATAACAGGAAGATCGACTCCATTTCATCCAGCTGAGTGTGCCTCCAACTCCCATTATTAAAGCATTAAATGAAGGAATAATCAAGCAAAGGAAAACAGAAGAGAGGAAATGTGTGGGTAAGCAACTGGGAGATACAGATGTGGAGGAATTACAATGAGGCTGAGAGATGCCCCCCAGTAACAATGTGTTCTAATGTGCAATCACCTGAATTGCCGACCAAAATATACAAATGGGATGTTTTGCTTTATGAATGTTTAATCCTGAAAACCAGATGCGGGAAGCTATTGTTGTGTAGTAAGAAGACATTAAGACACTCCAAAAAGCCAGCTTTACGTCTTTGGAAGCTAAAACCAATTGTAATATGATGTTTGGTATTACCCTCCACCTGTTTCTTTGTTTGTTGTTGTCTCTTTTTTTTAATAAAAAGTCACTTAGGGTCAAAATTCAAATGATCTATTTTATATCTTTACCCACCTGTGTGATTTACCTGTTTCCAATTCCAAACCTTCTGGTTTCTAGTAGCAGTTTCTGAAAACAGAGCTAACATGAAGTCTCAGCCTAACATAAATACCTTGAATTAATCAGACATAGTATCAACTTGCTCCGCTAATTTAGCTATTCAGCCATTAATTCATAATATCAGCTGAGCACTTTGGTACTGTACATTGTGTTGTGTTCTCAGATGCAGCACTTCTAATAAGAGTGCCACTCCCAATACTTGTTCTGCTCCTTTGACTTTTTTCCTTATTTTCCATCTTTTTATATTGCATTATTTTTCTCTTTCTCTGTTGATTTTCCTATTTTGATGTCCTCAGTTTTATCTATATTTCCTCTGTCTTCTCATCATACATTATGCATTGTTTTATTTCCTATATAGCATCTTTTCAGAAGTCTCCCTTTCTCCTCTCACATTCTTATTCATCTATTGTTTACACGTTTTGCTACCCCCTCCTGCATACATCAAGGAAATCCTCCCGTTCACTCATGTATTCACATACTCACTCATTCTCTAATATTTCCTTTCTGTCTTTATGTACATTGTCCATGATATTCTCTGAAATATATATATGTTTAAATACTCTGTAACTTCTATCATTCAATCCATCTATCTATATCAACCAATCTCTGTCTATATTACAATTATATGTATATACATAAGGCAATGTGTATATATACATATACCTATAATTATAATACAGGTTTCCTATACTATCTGAAAGTACAGCATTCCTATAAATCCTTTCATAAGCCAAAGTGGCATAATGCAAAGAAGCAATTACTACCAATTTTTTTGTCAATGTTTTTTTAATCCTCACCCAAGGATATTAGAGATTGAGAAAGAGAGAGGGAGAGAGACATATCAGTGTGAATGAGAAACATACATCCATTGCCTTCCCTAAATGGCCCACTTGGAATTGAACCCACAACCTTGGTATGTGCCCTGACCTGGAATCGAACCTTTTGGTGTACAGGATTATGCTCCAATCAACTCAGCCACACTGGCCAGAGCAATTACCCCTAATTTTTATAGGAAATGTTTACAGCATTCCAAGACCAAAAATATAACCTACCAAAGTATACCAAATGCATTAAATATGTCCAGTTTTATATTAAATAGAATATCCTTACAAGCTCTCTTAGGTTTTTCTAATATCTTAGGACACATCTTGCTAATGGATGCATAAAATAAATCAAGGTAAAGCCCAATGCTCACAGACACAGCTCCAGCTCTGGCAGCTTGATGATCAAATGCGAATGCAGTTCCGGGGGAAGCTGTCGGAGGTGCCACTTTCCCTGCTCAGGGTGTGCTCTACCTCTAAGGGCTCACTACAAAACAAACACTGAATGCCATTTTTGCTTTTTGTCTTTTTTCATAAAAGAAAAGTCCTCTTCAACTTTCTTTTTGGTTAGCAAAAACAGCTAGTAATGTAGGTCTTTTGTAAAAGTAAAGTGGTATAAAGCAAAATTTTTATAAATGGATGGGGGAGGGTACCTATAATGATATGTGTTTATTTGTGTGTGTGTGTGTGTGTATACAGTGCTTTTATGCTTTTACACCCACTTTTCTGCCTCATTTGCTCATCTTTCCTCTTTTTAATTATGAACCGAGTATTTAAAGACCTGTGTGGGTTTATTGGGTGTGAAAAGAAGGTGACAGAGCTGGTTATCCATCTATAAAGATGCTGGGTTAGCAGACCTAAGCTAAGAAATGTTCCAGTGGTCCTACCCCTGCAATCTGCTGCCAATGCCATGGGCATCATTGCCAAATGGTGGTTCTCTCTACTTCCCCTGGGTCCAGTTAGCCACACATGCTAAAACTCCTTTTCCTTGAATCAGTGGAAAAGCTGTTGGCATGTTGAATGAAATGATTCTTCAGCATTTCAATGCAGATGTCAGGCATTCCTGAACTCTCACCCGTCCAGCACTGAACAGCCATTGCATACCCCAATATCCCTGCCCACAGACTTATCCTTAAAATAAGGAGGGTGATGCATGGATCAGGGAGGATGGGAAAGGGACTCATCAGGATTTGTGTAATGGAACACTCTCCTTCCTGGAGGAGAAAGGAGGGGGCTGAAATAAGGCCAGCATGACTTCCATGGCCAGAGACCACTACAGCCATCCCTTACTTGGTAAAGATTCCTGATGTTGAGGGGACAACTCCTGCCTGTCCAAGAAGCTTGTCAGCTGCGATCCTCACTTCCTCATGAAGAATTCATCTTCTAGATGAAGCATCATGGCAGAATGATTAAGACAATGTTTTGGAGTGGTTATGTTGAAATCCTTAGCTCTCAATGGTAAGCTGCAGGTAAGCTATTGTAAGTTTCTGTGCTTAGTTTTCTTATCAAAAGAGTGAGAGTAATAGTATCTCAGTACTGACATCCTTTGAACTGTTTGCAGATTCAATAAGTTAATATTTGTAGGTATTTAAAATATGTTAAGTACTATGTAATAAAGTGAAGAAATACAACAATATGATCAATGCATCCTTTCTGAGGAACAGTAGATTAGTGAGTCTTTCTATTTACTCCCTACATCCTCTAAATCTGCCTCTCTGCCATTCCCTTTATCATTAGTTTTATATATATATTAAAAAAAGTACCTTCAATTGGATAATTAACTAGTGAGGTAAAGCAATGACGCTCAAATAAGAGACACTCAACAGATGGTAGGAAGCAACAAAAGAAAATTAGAGAACAAAGTTAAAAGAATATGGTTATTTAAAGAACTGGAAAAAAACTAAGTAGAGTTCTGTTTGCAGAGAAGGATTGTAATGAAAAGAATGTAATGTTTGAAATGATTCAGATTTACTTTCAAATTTGTTAAAATGTTTTATTTTTGTCCATATGTAGAATCTGAAGCTTAAAAAAAAAGTTAAATTACTCCCTGGGACTCATAATTGTTTCCGTGATTATAATAATATTAGAATAGGAGACAATCTGGAGTTTTAACACTATTTACCAGAGGGAAAATATTAGCTATTGGTGGAGGGAGGTTTAAAAGTTAAAGTGTAAGTATACTGATAAGGCAATCAGATGAGGCCCCAGATGGAGTCACTGATGCTGAACCTCATGTCAGCAAACTAAAACTTAATGAAGTTTCTATGTTCAGCTCCACCAGATAAAACGGGACTTGGTCAATAGCACCTGTTATCTGACCCAGTTCCAAGACTTCCCTTTGCTCCATATAAGTAACATAATCCTGCTTTAACCAATCAACAAATGCACAGTATAACTTACTTATTCCTGCTCACTCTGATCTATCCAAATCCCTCACCTATACAGCTCTTCAGAGCTCCTTTCTTTAAGCCAGATTGGATGTTGCTGGATTCATGAATTATTGAGTAAAACCCTATTAGATCAATAAATTGTCTGTGGAAAACATGTCCCCCATGCAGGAGTGACAGAGAAACTTGTGTTTACTTAGCTCTCATTTCTCAGTTTTAGTTTCAGATTTCTTTCTTTTTTCTTATATACACAGTCTTTCTTAATGCTAGTTATTAAGTTCTCTTCTAGTTTTCTTCATTTATTTGTTTATAAAAGAAATGAGATCTTCAAATCAATAGTAAATTGTTTACCACATTTTCAATACAAACACTACAATGCAACATATACATGAATATTTATATTTTAACAACTATGTTATGTTATTCCTCAGTCATCTATTTTTGGAGGCATTGTTTTCAACAAATGTAGTTAAGGAAAAATGCATCCCAGGGTGGGAGGAGACAGGCACTAGATACCAAAAGATTAAAGATGTGGTCCCAGCCCCCAGAGAGTTTATTCTAGACAGTCAAAAAGCAATCAAAACATTGTACTACTAGAAAGAAAAACAAAAAAACCAAAGTGTTATGGGAGCACAGGAGGAGTCCCTAATTCTGACTAAGAGTGAGTGAGAATTTTGAGAAGCAGTTTCCCAATGGAGGTGGCGTCTGTGCTATGTTTTACTAGGAATTAGCCCGGGAAAGACCATGGAGGAAGACATTAGGAGCCACGAAAAGAAGTGAAAGGCAAAATACTAGGACGATGTGATCTGGGTGGGAGTGAAGGTATCTGGTTGAAGATCAAGTTGAGGAGGTCAGACAGTCATTCGAATTTTAAATTTGCCCCTTTAAAGGCAATGGTCACACTTCAGAGTTTTGTATTTCAGAAAGAAACCGGGCAGAGATCAATCTGAAGGGAAAGGTTTCTCTTTAGTAATCTGCATAAGAAATGCTGAGGGCCTGAATTACGACAACAACGAAGAAGAATGATAGCAGGAAATACAGTGGAATCTATCAGGCCATCTGAGTCATTAGATATGATAACTCACTGGCTATGGGTTAAGTTTAACGCCTAGCTTTCTGGAATCCATTACTAGGAGTCACTACTTGAGGAAATAGAGAAGGAAGAGACTAAATCAAGGGTTTCAGAAACAGATTCTGGAGATAACCACCAAACATCTAAGAAGATATTTTTATTATGTATTTTTGCAATACTCAGTTTTAGGCCATGGGCTTTCTTTTATTCTCCTCTTATTATAATTTATGGGGGGAAATTCCCCCTCTTATAAATTAGAGGAAAATAATCTTGTTACGCTATATATTGTTACTGGTGCATCAATTATATTATGTTCTTCATTTTTCACTCGAAGAGAGAATGAGATTGTTTAAAGGAAAGAGAGAAATTGGTGAACTAAATGAAAAAGGATCTCATTCTATTGGTCTCATGCTATATCAATGATCATGGCTCTGAAATTAGGAACTTGCAGCATTCTTCTGGCTAAAATCAGGTTCCTGGTTGTGGTGCATTAGAAGCAGAACATTTTCAAACATTCAAAGCCCACTGAGTCATTAAAAATACTAAGAAGCTAAGCCTAAGCAAACTTAAAAATAGCTTTATATAGGGAATTTCAAGCAGATTGATGGCGATGGGGTTTGGGAGGGGTTGGGAGGGAATGGAGAGCCTTCCAGGGCAAGAGCCAGACCCTCTAAGCTTTGGAAAGGCTTGACACAACTCTTATCTACTTCTATGCTCACGGGCTTGTTTTTGGCTTATCCTGTGGCGTTTTCCCCATGGTCTCCTGGGAATAGCAAGCAACCTTGCTTCAAGGGAACTAAGAGGAAAAGAGAATTTTTTTCACACACAGAATGAGATCTAGAGACGACAATCTGAAGGAAGTGAGTCAAGTTATCTTGGCCAGAGAACTAGGAAATTTTCTAGAGAAACTGAGAGTAAAACCAAAGTCTAGTAGAGAGGGCCATTTGTGGTCGCTGATCCATGCATGTGTGGGGGAGCCTTTACCAAACACGTACTCATTAATTCATCCATTCACTTAAGCTATACCCACTGAATGCTTCCTGTGTGCTTGCAGCTGTGCACGGGTATTACAGTAGGGAATGAGGCACACAGCCTTGGCCTTAAGAGGTTTCAACATTACTTATGTATTATATGTAAAGAGAACATTGCAACCTAGTACAGTATGGAAAATTTAGATAGAAGAAAATGTGCTATAAAGATGTACTGGCAGACTACTCCCCACACCAGTGCAAGGTTTGTTAAATTAAAAGTGTGAGAAAAACGGAAAAGATGGAGAATACAATACGAATATTCCAAAAATAAAAATCAGTGTGTAAAATTTTCTTCCTACTACATAATATAACCACCTCACCCAAGAGAGCAAACAAATACAAGATGGTAATTAGGAAAGTCAAATATCATTGGAATATATAGTGTAAATACATATTATTTTTGGAAATATACATTTAAGATAAAATATAAGCAAATAATATCAACCTTACAAGAATATTATGAGAATAAACTGCATGATATTTTAAAGTAGTCAAAACCTGGGTGGGAAGATGTCGCATAAAATTATTTAAAAAGAATTTGTGGCCCGGCCAGTGTGGCTCAGTGGTTGAGTGTCAACACATACACAAATAAGTTGCTGGTTTGATTCCCAGTCAGGGCACATGCCAGGTTGTGGGCTAAATCCCCAGGAGGGGGCATGCAGGAGGCAGCCAGTCAATGTTCTCTCTTATCAATGTTTCTATCTCTCATTCCCTCTCTCTCTAAAATCAATAAAGAAAAAAAAGAATTTGTGGAACTGGGAACCTCATACACCACAAGTGACAATATAAACCAATGTAATGCATCTTGATAGCAATTTTGCTTTATTCATTAAGTGAATAGAAATATGTATACCTTTTGACCCAGCTATTGCATTTCTACTCTAAAAAGTGGAAAGTAAACAAAGAAGTTTACAGTAATATTATATAATTAATCAAATATAATTATATAATTAATATAATTATATTATAGTTAATATATAATTAATATTATTAATTTAATTATAATATAATTAATCAAATAAAATATCCAATAATAAGGAAGTAATTAAATAATAGAATCATATGGTATGGATTTTTGATGTCTATAAACTTTGAAACATCATAGAAACACACTGCAAACACAGAAAATCAGTGACATGTTAAACAAAAATTACTCAATTTCTCTATCTCCTTTATGTATGAGTGCATGTATGTGTATAAACACATACATGATTTATAGAGAGAGATTAAATGGAAATACTTCAGATGTTAATTTGGGGTTGGTTGATCTAAACTAAGGGATCAAGAGTTATTATTATGTTTATTTTATTTTATAATTTATAAATTTTGGCAATGAGCATATGCTAATTTTATTATAGAAAATTAGATTATATATTGCAATTTGATCTTAAAATACATGTTAGGTAAAGATATTGGACATTAAATGACATAAGATAGAAAGTCTTTGGGGAAAAAATTAAAAATGAGAGAACAAACATGCAAGCTATGGGATTTTGTAGGCGTTGACATGGAATAGCGACAGGCTTTCCACGGAAAAAAATTTTCTAAAAGAAAAGAGTATTGAACAATTTTATTACAGAAAAACAGAAATTCTATTCAAAAGCAAACTTTGAAGGCCTCAGCCCATTAAGATACTTTGTTTTGCTTAAGAGTTACTCTACTACAGGAGCAATTTCCTTTGCTTCCTTTCAAAGTCCCACAAAGAAAATACTCAACTCATTTCTACATTTAAATATAAGACTAAGATCAGAATGTCCAAGGAGAGTCAAACGTGATCCTAAAGACACAAAGAAACAAGCTGTTGAGAATATAACCTGCCCTCTGCCACAGACCGTCTCCTGCTGAGGGAGGCACAGACCCGCATAAACCCGGGGAGGAAAGCCCCGCTTGAGCCGAACTTCCACCTTCAGCGTCCCTCAGAGGGGTCCACAGGAAAGCCTGCTCTTCTGGCTGCAGCCCCCCCACTTTTATTTTCAGACTTATATAAACACACAGTAGGCTGTCCTGCTGGCCAACACAATCTCCTTTTCAAAGGCAAGTGATTGTACAGCCTCTAACTGAATGCTTAACCTGAAACTGTTCAAACAGTCCTTAAAATGTAAATCTGGAGCGTCCAGAAAGAAACAGGCCTGCATGTCAGTTCATCTGGGTCCTGGGCTTCCAGGGATACATCACTGTGCCTGAGGTTCACATCTGGAGCCTGAGGTTCACATCTGGATGCTACCTAATTACTCAAGCTCGCTGAATTTCTTTTACATTAAAAAAAAAAAAAAAATGATGGTGACCTTACGGAAATCCCTGTGGTTTGGGGGAGGGGAGGGGTACTGTCTCTTAAAAATGTAAAAACCTGGGAAGTACTCTATGTTCCAGGAAAGTCTCCTGTCAGTAAAACCGAAAGTTTCAGTCCAGAGAGCTGTGAGGTCCTCTGATTTAAATGGGATTGTCCCTCATCATGCTTGTTTGTCACGAAACGCTCCTCTAATATTGTCACATCTAGGCAGAGTGCGGAAGGAGCTTCAGCACACAGGGAGGTCACCGAGACGCGATGGGACTGTGTGGGTGCGTGAACCCTGAGCACGCGGGTGTATTCACACGTTTGTGTATTTATTTACACATATACAGCTACGCTGTCTAATGTTATCCATCATTTGTAAATTTGAGGAGACTAGCATTACCTAAAGTATTGCACATGGGCAAACAGACTTTTCTGATAGGTAAAGGTTATCAGATGTGAAGTGATATAGAGGAATAGAAAAATATTCATTTAAAGTATAAGAAAATCTTTTTAAAAACTTCACTTTTTCCACTTATATATAATTCAAGTTCTCTAACTAGGAAAGCTATTAGATTTCTAGAATTAAAAACATTTATCTTGAGTGTAAGATTTCTTACCCCCTCGCCAGGCGTGGAGCCCGGGGACACGTCTAGAGCGTTCACGGCGGTGCTGTCCCTGGTGTGTGCCAACAGTGGCCTGTGACTGATCCACGATTAAGAAAATACAGAAATTGAGAGCAAGTAATTAAAGACTTTTTATAAAACAATTTTACAGGGTAATTTTTTTCTGTTGGATCTAATACTAAAAAAGTATCAAAGACTCTTCCACAACAGATTAAAAATGTATTTACAAAATCTCCCGGACAAACTCCCCGGAGTATAAGAAGCGCTGTTCGAGATGGTCTCACGGGGTCTTCTAGAAAGGTGGACCCCGTTGTCCTCAGCAGTAACCTTCCCGGGGCTGTGCCTCTGTCAGCTCCCTGTCTCTCCTCGCACTCTCATACTTCTCCACAGGGGCGTCCTGAGGTCACCTCTCAAATACCACACAGGAATTCATGTTTCTGTCTCAGGGTCTACTTCTGACGTCAGAGAGTTGTGACTCCCATACCTCTGACATCTGTAATAATGCCTGACATACAGCGGCTGTTCTACAAATCTTAATTATTTAGTTAATGTTTATTTTCAGAGGTTGGGTAACCTTGGACAAATCAATCAGCTTCTCTGGGCCTCAGATTCCTTATGTATATATACATTATTCAGAATGAATAACCCTCCAAGTACCTTCTAGCTTCCAGTTCTATGGGTAAACAATTTGTTTTCTGAAGAATTATAGTGAACAGTGTTATATAAATTCAAAGAAGAGACAAATTCCAGTGGACCGAGGCAGGTACGAGTGATACTGATAAGTAGGGAATCTGGAGGATGCTTAGGATTGGGATAGACAGAGAGGAGGGAAGAATCTCCTTGGAGACATGTCGGTGTTTAGTAATGAGAAAGTACAAGACATGTTGAGAAGCTAGTATGCAAACCAGCGTTGACCTGTAAGGTGAATTGTTTAGGACAATGGGAAACTATCCAGAAAAAAGCAATTAAGGACTAGATTAATGGCTTCTTCTGGCAGGCAAAAGCTTGTAATATACACGTGTATATAGAAAACATTATGGGTCTATAACTAATATTTTGGGAAGACATAAAAAAATACATTTAAAACCACCTCTTGATGCAATTAGTTTCAGTAGGCCATACAAAGCACTAAGAGTCCATGCAGACAATAATGATGAGAGTCAATATTTGAATGTTGACTATGCTCTGGGCACTGTGCTTTCTATACATAGTCTCACAAAATCTGTTGCCCATATTAACATGGTTGAATGATTTGATGCTCTTAATATTATGACTATTTCAGAGTTACAAGGATGTTGTCCATTAAATAGAAAAGTATCTTAACAACTTAAACTAAATAAGATTTTGAATGCATATACAATAATAATATCGTTCATATACATTGATTGAACCATACTTCTTAATGCCCTGGCTTTTAAAATATCTCATCTCATCTGCACAATAAATTCCTGATTAATAATGAGATCACGTTTGTAAAAGTTAACCGAATTACAACTCAATATTTATATGGGCAAATATGTTTTAAAATATTCAAAGGGAGGTTTCACTTGGATTTTTCTTGCCACATCATTTCTGAGTTGCTGTAGCTTACCTTTCATTAAAAGTTGATGTGACAGATTGCTGTAATTTTCAAATTGCTAAATACTTCTGTCAAGCCCCTTAAGGCATTTTCAGAATTTAGTTCTTGGATTTGTTGGGATGACTTCCAGGCTCTCCTTTTTGGAGGTGGTGAGGTAAGCAAGAGCTTGAAACTATGATTCATTTCTGTTTGAGTTTCTGTCAGATACGTGCAGGAAAAAGAAAATGACTAATCACCTACTAAAAATGGCAGCAGATGCCTAAGCAAAATTTCATTCAACCTGTTAACTTTGTTCCAATGTAAAAATCATTTAATCGAAAAACTTAGTTTTCAAACATCGTTGTTTGTTTTTAAATCACACCAGCTTGTAAAACGAGGTCCTGAAGTTTATGTTCAATATTTTAACAAGTTCTTTACCATGACCTCCCTCTGCATGTCAGTCTGTATGCACAACACACATGTATGTTTAAGATATATTTTGCAGTCACATGAGGGTATACAAATAATATATATGCACCAAGAAAGGACTATTAGCTTTTCATACACGAATTAACTATGTTTGTCTTTTATTTATTTATTTATTTTTTAAAGCCTAAACTTGACATTATGTTAGTTTTTTTTTTTTTTTCCTTTATTGATTTTAGAGAGAGAGGGAGGGAGAGGGAGAGAGAGATAGAAACATCAAAGAGAGAGAACATTGACTGGCCGCCTCCTGCATGCCCCCCACTGGGGATCGGGCCCACAACCTGGGCATGTGTCCTGACCGGGAATTGAACCGGTGACCTCTTGGTGCATAGGTCAATGCTCAACCACTGAGCCACACTGGCCAGACCCATCTTTGTCTTTTAAAAAGTCCTAATGGTATCATGTTTACCACATCCGGTTCATATAAAATAGTAATTAATGTTTTGTTTAATTTTTTTTCTTACCTTTTCTAGTCTAAATAAATTCTTGTTCCATGTCCCTGTGACTTGATATTTGATAAACCAGGACTGAAAAACAGTGGGTCGATTTTGTGGTTCTGAGAAGCACACTGACAAAACAGAAGAAGAATTCAAACCTCTTCCCAAACCAAGCAATGACCAATGGAGTACTTTTGGAGATTTTGCCCCCAATACTGGAAATATGTGGTGTGGTGTCAAAGGAGGTCAAGACAGGGGGAGCTAGATGCTGAAAGAGAAGAGAGGAGGAGGACGGGGAGGCTGTTTCCTGTCCACCCACTGTGCCGAGGGCAGAGACTGCCAGCGCAGAATGAGCCCTGTCTGTGTGGGACATTCAGAGACCACCGTGCCTTGGGGCCTGGCAGGAGGGCTAATGCTGGAGTGGCTACTTTCTCTCCTTCTTCTGACCATTACACACGCATAGAGACCCTAGAGAGGAAGAGCTGTGTTGTCATTGAGGAAATGAACACCTGTAAAGTTAGTATGCTCACATCTATCATTACAGCTGCACTTGAAAGAGTTCTGCAAGCTACATGTCCCCATTCTACGAGGAAACCAAGGCTCAGAGATGATGATAATTTCTCAGGGGCACATTAAGGAGCAGTAGAGCCTCAATCGACCCAGGGCTTCTGACATTTACTCCATTGTTGGTCTATCACGTATGCATAAACATGTGTCCCTGACATTTTGTAGATGGAAAACATGAAGTTCACAAAAGTCAAGTGACTTTCAAAACATCAAAAAATCTAAGCTAATCGTATTCTCTTGTTATGTCAAATCCAGTGATATATCCATGACTTTGAAAACATCTCTTGGTCTTCTTGAACCACATTTTATCTGAAAAGTGAAAGATATAAGCTAGGTAATCTCCAAGGTTTCTTGTAGCTCTAAAGGGTGCAGATTTTTAAATCTTTGTTGGCTATAACTAAAATCTTAAACTGGCTGATATCATCAGGAATAATCCCTAATTGCCTTAGATAATGTTAAATAAGTATGTTGATTAGAGCATTATTTCAGTTAAACAAACAAACAAACAAACACTTACTTGGGGAATATACAGTACATAGGAGCCAGTAGAAATGGTGAAAGAATGTCCAAATAATATCAATGTTAGCCATGATTCAGAAAAATACAAAAACATTGACCTTTATCATAATTAAAACATGTGCAATTATTTTTTTTAACTTGGAAAAATAATTAGTAATTATTTCTCTTCTATCTTTGATAGCCAATTCCTTTGAAACTCAGGAGGCACATCAGTGAAGGTTCCACACGTATTAGGAAGCAAATTTTAGCTGTTAATCTAGGAACTGATGGCAAAATGTATTAAGCAGCCTCACAGTGAGTTATCCAAACGTGGCAAGGTGAAATCCAGCCTTCTGTTCACCCGACATAATAAAATGAATCTATGAAAGACATGATAGCATATGTATTACCTCTCAGCACACAGGAATCATAATTTTAATTATTTTAAAAATCACCCTTTTGAATCTTGAAACACTAAGACTGTAAAACTGATTTTCTGATGGTAAAGCTGTAGTTATGTTAATTATACCACTATTTTGGAAACTAGTTTCATGTGAATTTATAAGTACACGTTATGTTAGCTCTGAGATGTTTTTCTTTGAAATACATTTTGCCACAAGATGGAGTTCACCCCTTGAAGCAATTCTAGCAACACGACAGTAAAACCTGATGCCTTTGCAATATTTGTTTTACCTACTTAGGGATAGTAAAAGAGACAATAAAATATGACAAAGTGAAGTGAGATTTATCACCCAATAAAATAATCAATTATATAACTAATCACTTTCAGTCTTAAAAAAAATTTTTTTTTAATCCAGAGGACATGTTTAGAGAGAGGAAGTGAGGGAGAGTGGGAGCTAGAGAAAGAAAACCATCGATCTGATGTTTTTGTTGTGGGACCAAACCCACAACCCAGGTTTGTGCCTGACTGGGGATCGCACCGGCAGCCCGTCTGTGCCAGGATGATGCTCAGCCAACTGAGCCACACCGGCCGGGCCAGTCTTCATTTTTAAGAAGTATTTTTAAAATATTTTCTTTTGTAGAAACAAGCGTGTTTATTTGGGACACCACTCATCCCACACTGCCTGCACTGCACCGCTGGAGGAGAAGCTGTGCCCGGTGCTCCGAGCCCATCCTTCCCTGGAAACTAAGCACCAAGCGCCTGGCATACTTCAGGCACATCCTAGTAAGTGGGGATTAACGCGGCCTTGTGTTCTCCGCCCACTTCTTCAGCAAATCAATAAGACTATTTGTTACTTAAAAGGTTTAACTTTGCTCAGCATCTCCTCAAGACAATGCTTACTGTAAAATAAAACAAAAAACACACAGAGCACAGCTATCTTTGGGACTCAAACAACACTCCATGGAGGGCCCTCTCCTTCAGTCCCACGTGACCTCTGCCCTCTGAGCCTGCAGGGACTTCACCCGCACACCCAGACCGCGGGGTCCAGGGCACGCTCTCTGAGGTTATTGCGGAGATGGATCCCCGACATCATTTTCGACAACTGCTCCTTGGTTCTTTCCAAACCCGGAAAATCAGAGCATGCTCCTGACCAGCATGTCCTAGGTTAACACATACAATTACTGATCAAACTCTGGGCTGCACTGAGTTTAGGATGCCCTTTATGGAGGCAAAACATGTCCACAGTTCCTGAATTACTAGATTCCATTCACTCTTTGATTCCATAACCGTTCAAATGTGCCTGGAACTGATACAGATTTTGCATTTTACCATCAGGCCTAATATTGTTCCTGTGTTTCTTTGTGCTGGATCCAGCATTGGCATCATTGTAGTCCGGTTTTGTGGGTCACAATTGCCTACCAGAGTACAAAATTACTGACAGAAAGAGAGTTCATGATAGAGTCAACAGCGTGTATTGCAGAATAAAGAGAGCTTTTCTAATACGCGGAGCATTAATCCTTGCTGACCTAAAATCGGCAGTTCGGTTTGATGCACTAACCCATGCTGTGGAAGAGCATATGAATACACTCTGGTCAGAGGAAAAATAAATATTAACTAAGAAAAATGTTTAAAAGACCAATGGAAATGCAATGAATTAGGCCTCCAAGCGGTTGTGTGTAATTAAAGCACTTACGCTTCCCATTGATATTGTATTTATGTATTTATCCTCTCCTTGAGGGCAAGGGCCATGTATGTCCTTTCTCTATAGTCTCAACTCCACTTGGGAGCCAGAATGGTACTTGGCACATCCTATGGAAGGCAGTCAGTGCTTACAGAGTGGGTGCTACCCTGCTGATCAAATCATTCTCACAGATCCTCATGGGATGCCATACTGTGATGAACTCATAGTTACCTGACATACAAAAAAATAATAATAATAAACTAGTAAAAAGTTTAGTCTTTACATAATTGAGGTGATAGAAATATACAGAGTAAAATAATAATTTATTATAATTTCATCCTACAATCTACAGTGTTCTGGGCCAAATCAAAGACTCATGGAAAATTTTTTTTAAAAATAGAAGATATTCAAACCTAAAACATACGCTATTTGGTGAGTAAAAGAAAACTTAGAACACATTATAAAATTAAAAGCTATATAAGAAATGTAAATTCTAGGATCCATAAACAGGCAGTCATCAACCTGAGTCTTCCCATCATTGTACTAGTGCTTCTGTTAAGACACTTGCTGTTGTTATGAAATTGTTTGTATCTATGTTTATTTCCATTCCTGCTGGTTTATGCAGGGCAACAACTACAAGATGCACAGTAGATGAAATGAATGATCGAATTCATGAATGAATATCTGCCAGTGAAATATAGAAAGATGTCTCCAGGATGAGTGCAATCCAGTCATCAGGGACTTACCAACAGCCAGGGTGACATATCAGAGCCAGCAGCTCTTGCTAGCAAGCAATGTGATTTTTAATTTTATATATTATAAATGAAAAGCCAGAAAATAAAACAATGGCTTAAAGAACAGCTAAAATGATCGTTTTTGTCAATGCATCGTTTTTACTTCCTCCCTTGGGGAATTCCCCCTCATTGTTTTTTCATTGCATGACGCTATACCTAGTAGAGCTATGATTCTTGGAAAGAGGTGAAGTCTTATAATTAGTTTGAACAGAATGTGTGCTATAGGGAAACCTATTTGTGCTAGTGGAGAGATCAGAAAGACAACCAACTCTTCAGAGATAAGAAGTTGAAGGAATTTGACCTGAAATAACCAAAAGGTTAGCATACTGTGCCAGAAAGTTTCCTGTATTTGGTGCTAAAACTCACAGTATTTTGCAATACAGAAAAAGCAAGTGATGTGTAATAAAGAAACAGTTTAACACTTTAGATGTCAATTTCTTTATCTCTTTCTGCAAGGTATATTTGAAAACAACAGGACTTCCATATTTTACACTCTTGGTTATTTTCTAAAAGATTTAAATAAAGGAGCCCATTATATGTTTTTTATTTTTAAATTAGCCAAACAATACTTATTTTTAAGTGAAAGGAAAGGTAGTAGGGAAAGGTAAGGACATCTGATGGAGGTCTTGCAGTTAGGTCCTGACTGGTGCCCAAGAGCGCTGTGTGGCAATGACAAGGTCAAGGTTGCAGCTGGAATGTCACCGGGAGAGAATCTGCTCAGAACACAAAATGATCCTATGCAAGATTGCTGTATAATAAAGACTGACACTAAGATTAAAGTAATTTTCCTCATTTTAGTTCTCTAAGTTCATCTCTTCGATATGTATAATATGTCAGACATCAATCAAATGGTCAAATATTAAACCCATGCCCTGGTAAGTTATGCCATTCAATACCGCAGGCTGACACCTCCCACTGGTTAATAATTAGGTTGAAAGAAGTATAGAGATAGGTTACCAGAAGTGAAAATTGGATGACTTCTATAATTTGATACTGAAATCTCACCCAATAAGTACAAAATAGAATTTTAAAATATTTAGAATAAAAATAATATAATTTTGAAGGTATAAATTCTAAGAATATGACATAGTAAAATAAGAAAAGAACACAAACAATGAGCAAGTTACAAAGGCTTATTTTTGACTTTGGATTTATAATTGACATATTGTACTACATTATTTCATTAAATATTTTAGATATAGAAAAGGCTTAAAGGAATTATATAATAGTAGCTTAAGAATTAAAATATTTCCCATTCCACAATCACACTTCTGCCTCCCTGAAGAAAATGGCTATCCTGAGTTTGATATTAATTATTCTCATTCATGAATTATGCTTTTATATATTTGTGATACATGTGTATAACATGTATCATGTAATACTGCTTTGGTATGTTAAAATATAAATATATCATGCTGCATGCCTCCTCCTGCAGAGGTTTTTTATTCAGTCTAATGTTTGTGAAATTCATCAATGCTAATACCACTGTCATTTTCACTGTCACTGTATGCATAAACTACAATGTATCTACACAGCTAGAGAGGGACACAGTTGTTTAATGTGTTTCCTATTATAAACTCTACTGTTCAGAACATTCTTGCACAATCTGCTTGTGCCTATGTGGACAAGTCTCTCTAGGGGGCACACCTAGTAGAACTGCTGGGTTACAGAATATGCACATCTTCAGCTTTATAGGTAACATCAAGTACTGTCCCAATTTTCCAGAATAAATAATAGTTTCTGTGGTCTCCCCAGCACTCCAATGAGTAGGTCTTTGTGTATTTCAATTGCTTTATAGGTTCCTAGTCTTCTTTGCCTCAAAGCCTCTCCCAAGCATGACACGTGACAGGTAATAACCTTATGCTTCAAAAGCTGAGCATCACTCCCCAGAGTCAAGAGACACCAAATAATTTTCCTATCCCTCATCTATAAAATGCTCAGAGGCAAAAGGAACAAGAGTCCTAAACAACAACCAAAATAAGTAAGCTATCACACAATAGTTAAAATGACAATATTAGCTATTATTGACCGGGAGCCAATTATTTGCTAAGCACAGTAGTAGGTAGCCTTGTGTGCATTATCTTATCCAGTCCTCAGACTGAGGCTGGCAATGTAGGTTCTGTACAGGAAAACAATCAGAAGTCAAATGAGAAGTTCAGTTACTTACCCAAGGTAACATAGCTAGTAAATGACAGTCAACAGTCAACTAAATTAGTCAGGTTCCAAAGCCAGGGTGTTTTCTACTGTATTCTAGCAGCAGGCTGCAGGTTAGAACTCAAAGCTTGTACTAAAACAATCTATTAAGCACTGTGAAGAGCAAGTAGCTTTAATTAACTTTAATTATTTAGGGACTATTCTACACACATATGGGATTTTTCCAACTACCAACAGCCTGTTGTTGCTTTATTTTTGGTAGTAAAATTTCAGTACTCCTCAGGACTTTCAGAAGAAGAGAAGGGAATCATGAAATAAAATAACTTAGGAAAATAAAACACGCAGTTGTAATAAATAGTGACAACATTTCGAAAAGCTGTAGCATTGACAATTACATAAAATAAATTTGGGTCATGATCTATGGATTTCATTTATTTAAAGAATCCCTCTCTCACATTTACTTAAATGACTCAACTGTTCATCCAGCACCTTAAGCCTCACTTAATGTAAAAGGGAAAAAGAATTCGGAGGCTCCAAAGGAGAATTAATCTAAAAGAATAAAAGTCATTCTCATGCAAACTCTATTCAGCCAGATGGCATCAGATCTACAACAGGAATTTTTAGAAATGGGCAGACAGACAGCTATGGGCCAAGAGGGTCAAAGGAACTTCCTAAGAACATGTAGAGGCAACAGCAAGCATTCAGGAGATGCCGCCTTCTGAGAAGTGACAGTGGTAGGAAATTAGACAATCAGAGAATTCTAAAACATACATTTTAATTTCTATTACCTTTAATAGAAAATTAATAGCAAGACAGTATAAAGGCAAAAACCTGAAGAGCTTAAAAATAGGATGAAAACACGTATACTCTCATTTTGAGGAGGAAGAAAAGCCCCTTGGTGACAAAAGGAACACGCTCAAGGAGCTTTTGCAATATAATGGGTAAAATGTAATTATGTGACATATGCTGGGCTTCATACTCTATTAACAAAGTAAGAAGTAATAGGGCTCAGAACTGTATTGAAGTAAAATGATTTTTAGCCTGGAAAGCAGAAAATTCAAGAGATGTAAAATTAATTGATTAACTGTTTTTAAATATATAAGCTTTTTTTTTTTTGCCTTTTTTTTTGGTACCATTATCATGTGGGAAACCTGGGATCAATGGATCTAGCTTACAGGGGAATATATTTTGGTCTAGTACCATACCACGTCCCCCCCCCCCCAACAAAATGACAACAGACAAACGTCTTAAAGAACATGGGTACTTCCAACTAGCATGCGAGGTGTGAAAGAGCAGAAATGCTCACTTCGTCGGGTACTTCGCTCACATGGTGCTTCAGAGAGCTTTAGTGTTCAAGGCCTGGGCTCATGTTCAGCTCAATCTCTTATGTAGTATCTATGTGACTTTGGGCAAATTAACCTTTCTACACCTCATATTTCTCACCTGTAAAATGAGGATAATAGAAGCATCTACCTAATAGATTCACTGTAAGGATTAAAGCATTTATAAAACTTCCTGCCACATAAGAAATAATACATTTTTGGAACAATAATAATACTGATAGTTATTATATTATGAATCATAATTAAAATAATAATTTTCATGATGATAACTAAAGAGTAGTTGGGAAAAAAATGGCATACATCTTCTTTCTTATTCCATAGATTAATTATGCAAATTTAAATTTTTTATCTCTTTTTTACTCATTACCAAGCATTTACCAACAGATATACTGCATTAGAGCTGAACTAAGAAGTTTCCCAGAAGGATCCCTTGTGGGATTGATTTTACTATCTCATTAGTAATCATTAAGCCTGGAAAATTCTCTTATAACTTTTATGCTCTTTTTTTTTTTTTTTTATTGGGTTTCTCTAACGGTAACAGATTTACAAATAATACTTGGAACAATGAAAAGGCAGTGTAGGAGGTGTCCTTATAAGGATAACTCTGTAACAAGGTATTGATGTGTAATCGTATTAGATGTTTTTGTATCTCAAGAGGAAGCGTGTCTGATGTTCTTTTCACTCTTTCTTCATTTTAATAATTCTAAATAATTAATTCTCAACATACAGTTATGGACTGAATATTCATTTTCCTCCTCCAAATTCCTACATTGAAGTCCTAACTCTCAAATGTGATGCCATTGGGAAGTACTTACTTTTAGATGAGGTCATGAGTGTGAAGACCCCACCCCGTGGAAGCTGTGCCCTTCAGAAGAGGAAGAAGAGACACTGAAACTCCCTCTGTCTGCAGTGTGAGAAGACCGTTGTCTGCAAGTCAGAAAGAGGACCCTCACCAAGAACCGAATCTGCCACCACCTCTCTTAGACTTTCCAACCTCCAGGACCATGCAAACAAATGTTAGTTGTTTAAGCCACCTAGTCTGTGGCATTTGGTTTAAGAGCCAAAGCTGACAAAGATACATTTCATAGCGATAATTATAATTCACGAATACTCAGTTATCTGAATCAATGTATAGCTGATTCTTGAACAACTTGGGTTTGAACTGCACCGGTCCATTTGTAGGTGGATTTTTATCAATAAATAGACAGTCAGTGCTCTATATCTCCAGGTTTCGTATCTGGGATTCAACCAGCTGTTGATTGAAAATAGTCTTTTGATCTGCAGTTAAGAATTAGTGGACGTGGACATCTGACTTTATGCGTTGTCCTACACCATTTTATGTAAGGACCTTGAGCATCCATGGAGTGGATATTTGGGGGGTGTCCTGGAACCAATCCCTTGTGGATACTGAGGGACAACTATACTTAAGTCAAATGTTATATGCGGATGATTTTACTGTGGGATGGGGATTGGCACTCCTAACGCCCACACTGTTCAAGAGTCAACTGTATCTATATATTCAGTGCATGGTCACTGGAGGCTAGATATTTTCATTTTGTAAGTTACAACTACCTTTTCCTAGTTCTCCTATCAGTACCTAGAAACAAATACTTATGGCCTACTACATGAGCCCCAAAGAGCTGTTCTAAACAATCAACATCACTGTAGAGATTGAAATGTGCTTATAATCTGAGTTACTGCTGTCAGTGACGGTGTTTGAGAGCAAACCAAAAGCTATGCATGCCCATGCTGTGTCAACATACTGATTGTCAAAAATAGTTCTTCAAGGTTCAGACTGTATCAAGCTCAAATCGCTGATAAAGTAGTCTAAATGCAACAAAATACACCACAATAAATATAAAAATAAAAATGTAGTGCCAGCAGTTCATTCAAAATCCTTATAACAGTGACAGTAGCTGAGACAGTTCTCTCTGAAAGTAGACCATGTCTATACAAATAGCTACAAAGTTTTACAAGTTTCTAACTGTTTCCAGGCAACCAGGACCACTACACAGATATTCATGATGCAAAAGAAGGTAATATGCAAGTATTTTGAATTTCCTACTGCTGCTGTAACAAGGGACCACAAATTTGGTAGTTTAAAACCACACAAACTTATTATCTTACAGTTCTAGAGGTCCAGAGTCCAAAATGAGGTTTTACAGGGCTAAAACCCAAACCGAGGTCACCACAGGGCTGTGTTCCTTCTACAGGGATATTGGAAAATCAATTTCCTCGATTTTTCTTGCTTCTATAAGTTGCCTACACTTGCCTACATTCCTTGGCCTCATATTGCACTTTCAAAGTCATCAGTGTAGCATCTTCAAATTCATTCTCTCTCTCTCCTTCCCTCCCTCCCGCCTCCTTCCCTCACCCTTCTCTTTCCTCTGCGTCTATCATCATATTTCATTTTCTGACTCTTTGCCTTCCTCATTCCCCTATAAAAGCCATGTGATTATATTAGGCCCACCCAACTAGTCCAGAATAATCTCAGCACCTCAAAATCCTTAACTTAATCACACCTACAAAGTCCTGTTTGCCATGTAAGGTAACATATTCCAACATTGCAGGGATTAGAAAGCGGCCATCTTGGAGGGGCCAGTATTGGTTCACTGGAATCATGTTCTAATATCTTCTCAAACAATGACTGATTTACGTGCAAACCTATCAGAGGGTTAGGGCTTAAAATACGTCATTTTGTAAGTCTCCACCAAGATTTAGAGAACTGTTAGTCAAGCTTACGCAAAGTATTTTTCTTCTATTTACTAAATCTTCTTGTTTCTCTTATAACACAATATATTAACTGTTTACTATGCATTTGTCTGACAAAAATATTTATTAAAATGCAGAGAAATCTAAGGTTTTTTTGTTTATTTTAAAAGATATTTTCCAAGGCAGCAGGGCAGAAAGAGTTACAGTTCTATGACCACAGAAAATATATTTACAATTATTTTACCCATGCAAACATAAAAATCATTCAGTATGAAATGCACAGATTCAAATAAACCAGTTCTTGATGAAAATGGGCTTTATAAAATAGTCTTTTATAACATAAAAATAGAATGTTGTCTTTTCCAAACAGTTTCCAGATGAATAGCATATCATAATGTATATTTACTAGCACATAAATAACTGCCTGAAAACAAAAAGATGGTGAGCACAGATAAAATGTGAAGACACGTGATACAAACAAAGCAGATATTTTATGATTCACTGCTACATCTAATTCTGTGCCTATATGAATCTCTTCCCAGTATTACATCTGAATATTAAGATGATAATTCCTGTACGTTTGGAGTCTGATATTAGATCACTAGTACAGAATGAGCATACAAACTTATATCATTGGCTAAAATCAGAAAAGATAATTAAACTATTGAAACTAGGCCAACTCAATTATCGTATATCATTTGGTTAACTGTTGAAACAAAAAGAAGGGTAGTAAAGTAGTTTGAGTGAAAACTAAACAAATTTTAAAAACTCACATACATGTAATCACAATATGGTGTGATGTGAAGAATATATAATTACATGAAATTAACAAAGAAAACAGAAATTTTAAAAATTAGATGATTAAGTATTGTGAAACTAAAGAACAAAGCAGTTAAATTGTCAGGTACTAAAGGACACTTAATAAATACAAGCAAATAAAAAAGAATGAAATCATTAAGGAAAAAAACACTCTTCAAAAGTTGGAACAGTAGAATGTAATCATTGACTAGACTACACGGGACAGTGATAAAGTGGCTTACATATTAAAAACGTGCATTCATTTGTCAATGGTCTGAATTTTAATCTGGAGAACTAAAAAAAGAAAACAATGCTGTTTGGAAAACATGGCTCAGAATGAAAGGCAAAATGATGTGGACAGGTTTTCTCTACTAGACACTGTATCCTATCAAAGTATCCTAACTAGGCATGCTTATTTCTTAGAGAAAAGGTAATTATTTTAGCTCTGCACAATTATATGACACTGTATCCTATTTACCAATTAATCAAAAGCCAAGAACTTTCTTGGATTTTTTACAAGTTTCATAAAACTGATTTCTATAATGTTGTGTCATTCAATTTACGCTGTCGCAATAAAAAAAAAACCAGAAAAGTAACAGAAACTGTACATTTACAAAATAGAATTCAGTCTTGCTTTTAAAATTACCTTCATTGAATTTTCAGTTGCTTAATGCCACAGTATCTTTTTAATATTGTACAAAACAGTAAATTCATTTTTAAATAAGATGGAAATGCTGCAAAATCTTAACTGCCATCTATAAAGATATGCTAACACCCAATGGCTAAAAATGTTTGAAACAACAAATGTGACATATAAAAAGGTGTTTAGATGGCAGCGTATGTGGTAGTGAGTACAAGTACCGGTTGAGTGAAGGGGAGGCCTATAAAACACTGGTTAACTGATAATAAGAAGAAATATTTTAAAAACATTTGTTATATGGAATTGTCAATTATTTGAAGCACAAAATAAATTAGTGTTTTTAATGTGTCCAAATTTTATGGTACTTTTAAATATAATATATGTATGTGGGACAAGGTGTATATTACTGCAATTCATAAATCTTTCTAAAATGTATTATGTTCTAAATAGTGTTTTAAGATGACTAAGAACAATGATGTAGTAATTTCCTTTAGAAAATCATAAGTACATGAACTGGAGGTCCAGAGATACAAATATAAACAAATGAAATGAGGAATTATTTTTAAAAGTATAATATATTTGACAAGTCTGTTATTAAGGTATTGAAAATTATTCTTTCATGGGTTAAAATCAAAGAAAACGTTTTGTTTTGTTTTAAATCCATAGACTGCAGTTACAGTTGTCCAATTCAACACATTTGCTGATATTATATACTACATACTATTGTACAAAACATAGTCTGCTGAGAAGATAGAACCATGGATAAAACTTTCATTGATCAATGTGTTTGCAGCTAGGAAGCTTGAATGCACTGAAGAAGAAGAAAGCTAAACAGAACAATAGGGAACATAAAAGTGAAACAGTGTTACTAGAGTCATTTTTGTAAGCTAATATAGATCAGCAAATGGTCCAGACAGTTTGAAAATGTGTACCAAACACATTTGTTTTATTAACAATAAAAACACTCTGGTTTTTCTCAAAGTATTCAAACATCTCATTGAAATATTTTTAAAGGAGGCCAGTGTCGAATGGCCTTATTTGACAGAGGAATAAAAAATAATAGAGTACTTAAAAACAATTTTGGCTCCTTTGCCTGACATTTTCGAATTAGCACCACATACAACATCAAACAATAAGTCTGAATCTAGAGCAACAAGTTTCCTAAGTGAAAACAATCAATATCAAGTCACTGAAAACTCAGAACATAGTTTCAAGCCTCCTTTTCAAAAACCTATGCCCTGAATGCCAGTTAGAACTCACTGTCTTATTCCTTCTACTAAATTCCTTTACTCTTCTGAATTTGTCATCTCCTACATACACAGTTCATATTACTCCGTTATCATACAGTATTTATAGGTCATAAGAAACTTTGAGTCTTATTCATGTATGCTTTGCTTATTTTTCCAGCAAGGTTGAATGCTTCTCAAGGGTTAGGACTTTTCAATTTCTCAAACTTTGATAGTCCTTTATAAAATGCTAGGGAATCGCCTGGCAGATGTTGCTCACTGGTTGAGCATCGACCCATGCACCAAGAGGTCGCTGGTTCAATTCCTGGTCAGGGCACATGCCCGGGTTGTGGGCCTGGTCCCCCGTGTGGGGCATGCAGGAGGCTAGAGAATAGTAAAAGTGTGTGACTCGTATATTACTAAATTTAAATATTACAATGCTTTTGAACACTGATATAGGATACCAAGCATTGAAGAACTAACTACAAGTGTTACCACTTAGATAATGACCGAAGTTAACAAAATGATTACTTAAACAAAGATGTATGTACATTTTTGTCTATGCATGAAACTAATTTTTTAGGATCATTGACTGCAAAGATAATTCAATAAGGAAAATAGTTGTTGGATCTGTACTTAACTTACTAATGGTTTGAATAGTAAAGTTAGTGATTTAAATGACAAAGCATTATATATATATATATGTGTGTATATATATATAATCTTTCATCAGAAACAGAACTGTAGGACATCATTACATTGTCAATATGTCTTATCTTCCTATTTATTTATTTATTTTTTTTTAGTCCTTACCCGAGGATATTTTTTTCCATTTATCTTCAGATAGAGTGGGACAGAGGGAGGGAGAGAGAGAGAGAGAGAGAGAGAGAGAGAGAGAGAGAGAGAGAGAGAGAGAGAGAGAGAGAAACATTAATATGATAGAGCCACACCTATTGGTTGCCTCCTGCATGACCCTGACCAGGGCCGGGGATGAACCGCAATTGAGTTCGCGACTGGAATCGAACCCGCGACTCATTGGTCCGTGGGCCGACACTCTTAACTGCTGAGCCAAACCGGCCAGGGCGTTATCTTCCTATTTCTTAATCAAATCAGGGACTTGGAGTTCTTAAAAGATAAATCACAAATAAGGAAATATGCATGTTTGCTTATTTATTAGTTCTGAAATTTAAAATATTGAATTCTTTGCTGAACTTGGCATAAGTATACTTTTTTTTGCTAAACCTGACTCAGTATAGAGAATCTAAATACGTATAAATATACTATAAATTGCGTCCTGGCTGGTGTGGCTCAGTTGGTTGGAGCACTGTACCGTGCACTGAAGGGTTGTGGGTTCCATCCAGTCCCCAGTCTGGGTGCATGCAGAAGGCAACCAGTCAATGTTTCTCTCCCACACTGACGTTTTCCTCTCTCCCTCTCCCTTCCTCTATCTCTAAAACCAAGAAAAACATATTGTTGGGTGAGGATTTAAAAAAAATAAAAATCACAAATAAATAAATATATGATAAATTGAGTTCTGGGGGGTGTTTTGATATTTTTTCAAAAATAAACACTTAAGAGACTTTATTAATCTCTCATTTCCCCAGCTTTTTTCCGATATGACATATAATTAATCCCTTAAGTATTCATGTAGGACTAAAAAGCTGGGAAATAAAGTGAGTTTTACTCTTCTAAGTTCATTTAAATCACTTGATTCCCTCAGAGTAGCTATCAAAATATTGAAGTCAGCCTTTCTGATAAGATGCTAACTGGATATGTCCTTCCTAATCCAAAATCAAGGAATTTTTATTTTTTTTTAGTCCTCACCTGAGGACATGTTTGCATTTATCTTCAAATAGAGTGGGAGGGAGAGAGGGAGGAAGAGAGAGAGAGAAACATCGACATGAGAGAGACACATCGAGTGGCTGCCACCCACACGACCCCATCCGGGGCCGGGGACAAACTGCAACCGAGGTACGTGCCCTTAGCGGGAACCGAACCCAGGACTCTCTGGTCCGTGGGCCGATGCTCTAACTGCTGAGCCAAACCAGCCAGGGCAAGACAAGGAATTAGTATTAGGCAATGTGTGGTGGTACTTCTCAACAACTTGAGGTACCACATATATGCTATCTTTGACCCGGAATAATCACAATAGTGGGAATTATGACTTTTTTAGAGTATTTCTCCCTGTTTAAAATGATAAGCTTCATGTGTCTACTTACTCAGGACCCACATACAGAACCTTCATCTTTCATTTACCGTATACTATCTTGAAATATGGTGCTTATCCAAAAGACAAATGGGGGGGTCAAAAGAACTCTTTTCTAGATTTGTATAGAATCATCCTATGTTTTTTCCTTGTGGCCCAGAACATGATAACAATTTTTCTCTACAGTGGCTATAAAATCTGTTTAAAAGTAATTATCCAAGGGAAACAAAGATGGCACTATAAATTTCATTAACAGATTTACCTTCACGAGACTATAAAGACCCTTGAGCAGAGAAATAACTTTTATTTTGCACACCATTCAGCATCTACGATAGTGCCAGACACATGCTAGGTTCTCAATAATTACATTTTAAATAAATGAAAAAAATAAAAATATAGTAATGTAGTTGAATGTCTAGGAAGGTCCTATTTTCAGGACCAAATGGGGTTCCTATTTGGAATATCTTCAACAACAACAAAAATTTAACTATAAAAAAATAAAATTAAATAAATGTGGTTATCCATTTTAGCTTGCTTTAAAAGCAAAACTATGACAATAACACCCATATTAAATAAATTACATATGGAATTGGAGGAAAATAAAACAACAGAGTAATATTTTGATAGGTTCGTAAAACCATGAAAAGGTCCAGGGCAGTCAGAAGAAATGCGAACTCCAGTTTCAGTGGACAACATTGTGGCTGGAGTGAGGACTATGAATATGTTTCCTAGAAAAATGAAAGGCTGAGTGAACAAACATGCAACTTCTCATACCTCCAGCACCTCCTATTGCTAACTGCAGCATTTCCAAGTGTACACTTTGTCTAATAAGACTGAAGAATAATCGAAGTATTATATTTGCAACTGCATTTGGAAAGCAATGTAAAAACACTTTTATTTGAATATCAAGAGGCTTAACTCTACTACTTACTGGTTATATGGCATGAGAAATCTCTATGTCTTTGGATAGCAATGTGCAACTCTACAATGAATATCATGATGACTTCCTTGGTTAATGATCTACACTATAACCTCAAATTTTCCAGTCTTTTGGTTTCAGTACACAGTTTCTTTGTGATATATGTTTATGAGATAATAAAGAAGTATAAAAAATTCAAAATAATAGCAACTAACTTAATTATAACTTAGTATCATAACATAAAAGAAGGAATAAAAACTATCCTGGCCACATATTATATTTTAACCGATAATAATTGTCCTGTTTTAAACTCTCACACATTTATTATAGAAATTGAGAAAATAGGTAAATAAGAAAGAATGTAAAATTATCTGTATTGTCACTCCCTGATGGTATCTATCACTAGCATTTTGTTTTATTTTCATCTAATCTCTCATATATATTATATTTTCCATACTTGAATCATACTGAATGTATAATTTTATAACTTTAAACCCTTTATAATATATTCTAAACATGTACCAATGAATACATGTTTTAATGGCAATAATACAGTAAGTTATATGACTGTTCAAAAATTTAATTATTTCCACAATATGAACTATTAACTTTGTTGCCAATTTACCCCTATGATAAATAATATACTAATGAACATGCATGTATGTGAATCCTTGCTAACTTTCTTGGAATAAATTTTAGAATAGCATCTATATAGCCAAAGAGTATAGGTTTACTACTGAAGTGACAAATACGAAAAGGGTACGTTTCACCTCTTTTCTAGGCAAACACAAAATTGTTTGAATGACACAATTTTTTTATCTTTAAAGATTTCAATAGAAAATCCTCTTGCAAATCACTAATTTATTTTCATGTGCTAATAAAGAAATACAGAAAATTAAGAAAGAGTAATCTATTTTTCCAAGTATTATTCTATTGTTTATTTATTTATTGTTCAAGAGGAGAAGAGATATATAGTTTCAGAAAATGACTTTATTTCAAGTACATTATGTAACAAAATTGCCTGTCAGTTACTTAGGGAAAACAGAGCAATACAGTATGAAATCTAAATGGAGTTAAGTGAAACCCAACCAGGTTGTAAAAAGTTAAGCATAAGGGAATAAAATGTGTAGAACTCACTCATATCAAAGAAATGCTTTGAAATATTCTCAGCCAGAGAGTTGAAAATGATGTTAAACTGTGTAAACCACCACCTGCAACTGCAAGCTGTATCGGTAAGTTAACAAATATGTGTCTCCAGGTATCTATTCCTATGCAACATGTAACAAATCAATGGAATAGCCCCCATCCAACACAATAGCTATCATCAAAGTCTGGTTGAACCTACATAATGATATACTCTGGGATATTTCCAAACTGGCAGTACAGAAAATGACAAGGGATACATCATGGACAGGATGCAAAAAGCAATAAAGAACAAATAAAAAGAAATAAAAACCCAGAATTGGAAAAAAATACTTATAAAATGAGAATGTCACATTGAACCAGAAGCAATAAACCTTTTCAGCCATGTTCCCAGAGTCTTACAAAATCATTAGGCATGATACTATCATCAAAAATAGCAATAACATATATATGTGACAAGAGATTATAAGGTATATTATCATATTTCGTTCTTACAATCAACCTCTCAGCTATGCAGCCATGAACTTCTAGTGCTGTTCTACCCAAAATACTAGAATTTACAGAAATTAAATTACCTGGCCATGGTGACAGTTAGTAAGGGGCAGAAGCAAAACTCGAACCCTGCTGTTCTAACTCCAGAAATAATGCCCTCATATGCCAATTTCCAACACAACAAAAATATAGGTACACATACTTTAAAAGCAATAAAAAATTGGTGGCAAAATCACCAATGTATAAGAAAGCTTATCTCTATTTTACTTAGGATTATATCATTTTAAAATAGTGTTTAATAGCTGATCCAATTCAATAGTTAAGATCAGCCAAAATGCCATCTCGTCTCTTCATGGAGTTTTAGGAAGTTGGTCTTGGTGGTAATAAACTTAATTTGTAGAATTAATTTGAATGATGAATACTTTATAAAAAATCTATAGAGCTACAAAAAAATCAAGTTGTACTCTTCACCTAATGATGTCTGTTTTTCCTGAGTATACCATAATGCTTACTCTTATGTTAGAACAATGGTAAAAGTCCAGCTCAGACATGCTGATCGAAAAATAAGCAAAACTTTTCATGGGTCTGATATCCATAGCATATAGTATTAACAATTTGGTAAGGAATAAATATCTATAAGCTTATATTGGAGAGAAAAAAAAAAAAAAACTAATGGAACTGAATCCATTCTCTAGACCTCTATTTTTAAATCCTAAATTGAACCATTAAAGAAAATTAAAAATTGATTTCATTATCTCAGCTCTTCATGAAAACTATATGAATGATTTTGAATTTAATAAAAAATTTTAAATTTTAATATAATATTTCAGACTTTAGATTATTAAGAGATGTAGTACATATTAATAATAATTTTAAAATTGTTTTCAAAGTTAAAACTAAAGATACTGCTTGTTATATCATACACTACTGTTCAGGAAGTCACACTGTATCATAAATTCTGGAAATTTCTCATACTGACTTTGCAAAAAAATATTCTATAGGAGAATATATATGCTTCTTGTTGTCAGAAAAATATTTACATAACCTATTTTATTTCTGTAAAATTTTATATTTATAATTAAAAGTCTAATTTTAATTTCTAATAGTATTGACTTTATAATTCCTTAAAATGCACTCTGTTTTGAGTTTATCTTTAAATATGTTTGTTTTATTTTAGAACTGCAACAGATCCTTGTAAGAATAATTAACACAAAAGGAATTTATTAATTTAGTTTACTAGTTCAAGGTCTCTAACAATGGAGTATAACTTACTTAGTACCCAAGGCATGTTTCTTCCATATATCCCCAAAATAATAATGAAGTAGAAATATAATTTTGAAAAAAATTTAATTATCACATCAAATTATTTTTATTTTTCACAATAGCTGTTTTTTATGATAAATTCATGATTATTTGTTGGGGTCATTTGTACATGAGTTGGTGATGATTATCATGCCATAATCCACGCTATAGTTCAAATAAGAAATACATCATTTTAAATAATGGTAATTGCTGTAAAATAAATGAAAAGCAAAATGTGATAGAAAATAAAGAAATACGAAGTGGTTATGGTGGAAGGCTCTACTTCGGGTAAGGTGGTTAGAAAGGTCCGACCAGTGTGGCTCAGTGGTTGAGCGGCAACCAAGAGGTCGCCAGTTTGATTCCTGGTCAGGGAACATGCCCAGGTTGTGGACCAAATCCCCAGAGAGGGGCATGCAGGAGGCAGCCAATCCATGTTCCCTCTTATTGATGTTTCTATCTCTCTCCTCCTCCCTTCCTCTTTCTCTCTCTAAAATCAATAAAGAAAACAAAATTCTTTAAAAAATAAAAAAAAGAAAGGCCTGTCTGAGGAAATGCCATTTTTCAAATTGAAACTTGAAAGAGCAGAAAGAGCAGAGTGATAGCGGGACAAGAAGGAATGAAAAGCACAGTACAAGGTGCAGGAAAGCACATCCTAACACTGTGAGGTGGAAATGCAGGTTCACAGGTGTGCAACTTGTGTAGCTGCACATGACCAGGTTCAGAAAAGTGTGTGCTTGGTTTGATGCCTTGTGCTTTCTGCAATTATTTCTTTTTTAAATTAAATTAATTGGGGTGACATTGGTGAATAGGATCATATAGGTGTTAGGCATAGATTTCTATGATATAAGACCTGTATACTGCACTGTGTGCCCACCACAGCTTTTTTGCAATTTTGAATGGCTTTTTAATGAAAGCCCTGCACTTTAATTTTTTACTGGGCCTTACAAATTATATAGCTGGTTCTGAATGGATCCCATGCTTCAGAAATTTAAATGAGAATGGTGATTGAGGAGAATGTGATCTCAGGTAAAGTAGCAAAGGTAAGAAAGGGCCAAGTCATGCAGTGCCTTGAAAGCCACCTAAAATGTTTGAATTTTCTTTTAAATGTAGTAAGAATTCATTGAAGGTAGGTGTTCAGTAAGGATATGAGTTGGGGGTTGAACAGCTGGGTGGAAAGTGATGTTAGTTAAAAAAAAGTTCAGTGATGTTATTATTAAGACAGGTAATATTGGACAAGCGTTATGGCTTTGTGAGGGGAAAATTAAGAGTTCTATTTCATACATGCAACATTTGAGATGCTGTGATACAGTTATAAAGGTCAAGAGGCAGTTATATTTATGACAATAAAACCTGAGTTCTGAGGAGAACAAAGGTAGATAGACATAAACATTAACGTCATCAGTAGAGAGATGCAACTAAATCCATGGGAATGAATGTGACCACATAGAGAGAGAAGAGGACAACACTAGAGAAAAAACTAAGAAAGTATGAAGTCTTGGAGGTCAACAAGAACAGAGTTTCTTAATAAGGAAGGAAGTGACAAGAATTTCAAATGCTACTGAGAGACTGAGAAGGATAATGACAGAAAGATGTCCACTGGCTTTTCATAGGAAGCAACTTAGTGATATTTATGATTGTTCTACCACTAGAATAGAGATGGAAGACAGAGTGAAGAAAGTGAAGAATAAATGGAATGGAATGGAGGCAGAGTAGGATGTCAAATCCTTGGAAAATTTTGGGAGGCAGAAAAACAAGGTGAGAACTTGAAACACAAGGGAAAATAAGAGAAATTTTTCTGTGTGTGCATGTGTGCGTGTGTGCATGTGTGTGTGTGTGCAAGTTTTTGTGCAATTGAATGAGGAAGGGCAGGGGAGAAACACTGAGCAAGTTGTGTTTGTGGAGTAAGATGGTCTAAGCCATGATTCTAAAGGCAATTGTGCTTAAAAATCCCAGTATACAACAATTCAAGCATGTATACAAAATGGATAAGTTAAAAAATGAACTTTGGAAGCGTAAGATAAAAGCAGAGTGCACTGAACATTGAAGATGGCTGATACTAAAAGAGACAGAAAATGGTAATAGGAGAAAGACTGTGAGACTAGTATTGAAGCCCACATGTCATGGGGAGAGTAAACGGAAAAATATCAGTACACAGTAATGAAGAGAGAGACTTAAGCAGAGTGAAGGGCATTAAGGGCACTGAGCACACCTCTTAAGTCTGAGGTCCCTCTGTGTGGGGGGGGAGAGTATCCACCAGAGAGGGATGCAGGAAAGGTAAGGGGTGGGCATCCCACAAAGAGAGATGTGCAGGGCCTTACATGACAAATAATTTAACAGGTAAGAAAGATTATATCAGACACCCTTAGCATCACATCCCAAGTTCATTATTTTCAAGAAACACTTTTAGAGGGGAATCTAAGCCATTTCTTATTGATTCTACAAAAAATAGCCTGTGTTACGGTCTTACCACCATTATATATTTTTCTAAATTCCAGGATTTGGTTTACAAATACAAGTGTACCTCCATGATTTCATAAACTTAATTATAACCACCTTAAACCGTAAATTTTAGAATATGAATTTAAATGTTTTAGTTTGTTCTTCTAAAGATTCTCTGTTGGTCCAATTCTCATTCATCCATTCATTGATTTGCCCATTGACTGCATAAGCATCTATTAAGAGTTTATTTTGGACCATGTACTTTGTGAGGCACTGGAGATTCAGAGATTAAGCTGACAGACTTGCTGTCAAGGACCTCACGGTCTAGTGAACAAGACTGATTTTAAAACATGGCTGGTTGTAGGGGTGACAACTGAGCATTCTTTGAAGTCCTATAGAAGCCTGCGGAGAGATTATCTGTTTTAGCCGGGGTGTTGGGAAATGCTTCACAGAGAAAGTAATATGTAAATTGAGTAATAAAACATTAGGAATCTAATGTAAACTCCTTGAGGAAGAGACTGCCATTCCCGCCACTTCCACAGCACTGACTGCCCCACTGCCTGCTAAATGTGTGCATTGCAAGAGTATGTGGCAGAAAATAGCTCTAGTTAGAGGGTACAGAATATTCAGAGGTAGAGCACATCCATTTACCTTTCTCTACAATTTAACTGCTTCTAATGTTTTGTTTTCTGTTACACTTGGCTGGAGTTCAAGGACTTAGCTGGCGTTCAGGAGGGATGCTCTAGCCCGTGGTTCTCAACCTTCCTAATGCCGCGACCCTTTAATACAGTTCCTCATGTTGTGGCGACCCCCAACCATAAAATTATTTTTGTTGCTACTTCATAACTGTAATTTTGCTACTGTTATGTCTTAGGTGACCCCTGTGAAAGGATCGTTCGACCCCCAAAGGGGTCGCAACCCACAGGTTGAGAACCACTGCTCTAGACAATGACGTTGTGGTTTTCAAAGTCCTTCCTGAGGGTGCCTCCAAACTCTGTTAGTTATTATGGCAATTATAGAAAAAGAAGTTGGCATGGCTTTTTCTTTAATCAACACATTTTAATATTTTACAAATACTCTCAATTCCATATAATGTATATAGTTCTTGCCAGTTAGCATTTTTCTGTCTGGAGTAAAACATAGTACTAAATCTTAGCATTTATTTATACAAGCCAGTCTTCAATATGGACTTGTTTACTTCTTCTGTACCATTTTTACCCCTCAGAAAGTGTTTGAAATGCTACAAATGGTCAAATCAATGCATTTTTATTAAAAGAAATTAAATTATTATTTCAAACCAGTTTCTCTCTTTTACTTCTTTATTACCATTATATTTGAGAAGAAGGAGAAGAGAATGTTGATGAAACAAAAGCCACATCTGATTGAAAGATGCCCACTCTGTTATAGTTGATTAAAGAATTTACACATTATAGATTATATGTTGATGGCATGCCATATATATTATATGTATTGCATACACATACATATATCTTTTCAAAAATGAATGTACATATAAAATGTGATATATAATTACATATATATCTTTTTAACATTGAAGGAGAAATTGGACCACTGTTTCTCTTCTGTTTCTTCTTGCATGGCTTTATTATCTAAGTTTTCTTTAATGCACATGCATTTATTTTGTTAATTTGAAAACAATAAAAGGTTATTTTAAAAATAATGTCTTGGGAACTGGTCTTAATATTAGTTCTTAAAATTGATTCAATTTTAAAATGCTACCAGACATGATAAGATATGCGATCACTTCCCATGTAAAGCATGTGAATATACACAATATTTGTTTTATGGATTTCAATAAGACTAGAGACTTCTGGCAAAATGCCAAGATGAGAACCTGTTTCACATTCAAATGTCTACGTTAGAGTGGAATCTTTGCACTGTTCTTGAGAACAAACGCAGTCTTTGCTCTTTGCTGTGTACACTCATGAACCGTTGAATTTACTTCCCCAATGTGTGAGCAGCTGCTACTCTGGTACCCATGCAAGGCTTAAACAAACCAAAAGGTGCAAAAAAGTATAAAAACAAACCACATAACTCTACCACATGAGTCCAAATAGATGGATGGAAAAATAAAATTTTATAATATAATAGTAAGTGAAAAAAGATCAGTTCCATGGACCCATAGGTCTTTTTGTACTAGTCAAGTATGAATAGCTGTTATGGTAATAAGGAAATGAAAAAATGCAAACTCATGCATCTCCCCTGCTCTCACTATTTAGATAGAAGATTATGCTATGCACTCAGCCTCGTCCTGGCTCTCCTCCATCCTCACATGTATTTGTTTTTGTTTGGCTATACCAATTTCAGTTCATGCTAAATTTACCTAATTAAGCTACCTAAAAGTCTAAACATATCTACCCCTCCCCTTCCAATTAAATATTCTATCACACACACACACACACACACACACACACACACACTAAGGAGAAAAAAAAGCAAATACATTTGCAAACAATACAGTAAATCCACAAGGTCATAGATAAGTTCTGCAACTTTAAGCAAAAAAAAAAAAAAAAAAAAAAATGTGTAACAAAACCAATTTTACCATCAGCTAATTGATATAAATAAGATTTAAGTCCCTAAGGCATTTAGTCAACATTATAATGAAATGACCTTAAATGGAACAATGTTATTCAAGAACTTGCTGTACTTTGTAACTTTTCACCTAAATATCTCAGAATAATGTGTCATTCACCATTTAAAAAGAGTATAGATTATTTTTCAATAAATTAATGTAATCTGGAGGTAGAAAGAACATACATTCTGAACTTTTTCTCTGCATCAAAGGTACATTTTTTTAAAGTAGAAAACTAGTCAATTTTTTTCAATCATTCAAACCTCTTCTGCTATGTCCTCCAGTTGTAACATCAGTTTCATTTCTCATACACCTTAACCATAACACAAGACTTACCTACTTCTTTGAACTAACTAACCAGAGAAGTTCACTTCAGGTACTTTTCAGAAACAATATATTTCATGATTATTAAATCACAGAGGTTATTTGTAATAGTTATCCTTTCTCAAGCCCTGAGAATAGAAAGACATGGTCAATTCCCAGCTATTTAATTTCATCAAGGCTTTCTTCAAATGTAAACATCATTTCCATCCTTGAAGAGTGAGATCTTATATATTTATATGGTCAGAAACTGTTGTTTTTTTTTCTTTAGAGAGACAGGAAGGGAGAGGGAGAGAGAGATGAAAACATCAATGAGAGAGAACATAGATTGGCCGCCTCCTGCATGCCTTCCACTGGGGATTTGGCCCACAACCTGGACATGTGACCTGACAGGGAATCAAACCGGTGACCTCTTGGTGCATGGGTCGATGCTCAACCACTGAGCCACACCGGCCAAGCAGAAACTGTTTTAAAAAATAAAACAGGTGGTTTTTTTAAATTTAAAATACTTAAATCTTATACAGGTATCTCAGCTTGCCTAAAGAGAGAAAAGACAGCAAAGAATCAAATATACAAATTAATATGAACAAGTAATTTTTAGATATGCCTCTCTTATACCTTTAACTTGATAAAGCTTTCTTTTAGAATGAAATCAAGCGAAGCTATCTGAATACCACGGAATACTCATTTTCCCCTTGAGTGCTAGTTCCTGGCAAGAACTACTTGGAGAGTTTGCAAACAGTATGAGGACGTAGTGCAACTTTTGGCTCATATCATACACTCAAGAGGCACAAATAATTTGAATTAGCTGTGTATGAGAAAGAGGTGCAATCAATCAGAGCAAAAGAAAATAGAAACTTCTGGTATTCCATCATAAAGATGGCAAAACGTGCCCTGACACACTTCCACTGCCCATTTAACATTAAGATGTGATTTCGATCTGCAGTTTACATTCTTTTCAATATCTATATACTATATACTATATATCTATATACTATACTCAGTACAGTATAAATTTTCAATATGCTGGGCTGGAAGGAGGGAGCATAACACATTTGGATAAATAAAATGCAGTTTCTGATAGGCACAAGGAAGGTCAGGTTATTTAATTTAGGGGACAGAAAATATGGTGCTAATTCTTGGTTAAGGAACAGAGGAAAAAAGAAATTTAATAACTTTTTGCCCAAAAGTCAGTTGTTATGCCAAATCTGTTTGGATATTAGGACCTTACAGTTAATATTAAAATTAAATGATCATAGATAACATCAACCTATTTATGGTTAATGTTTATACTATAATTGATTATCTGTGCTTTTATTTGCATTTTTTGTGAAATACTGCATATATTTGACTCTTGATTAATTAATTATTTAATTAAAATTTTTTAGAACTTGCTTAATTTATTTTGCTTTTGTATATTTATGAACACTTGGGAAAATATTGGCATGGATTAATCAAATCCTTTATAATCAATTGAATTTTCAAAGTGCAGGCATGTACTAATTTCCACTGCAAGTGCTTGTTAAGCCTTCCACATTTAAAATGCTGGACTAAACTTATTAACACTAAGGATAAGGAAAAACATCAATTATTCAATATCAGGGAAACATGGGATAGCACTATTCAAAAATAAGTATCCAATTAAATTTAATGACATGTAAGTCCAACATTCTTGGAAAGTATCTTCTCTGCCTCATCAGTGGGACAACCTTCAAAACAAAAGGAGAGAGACTGAGAGACAGTCTCGAGTCTTGGTCAAGACTCTATTAATCTAACAAGTGACAACGATTCTCTGCTTGAACAAATTATACTCAGGCACCTTTGAGCTTTTTTCAACTAGGCCTTGACTTTTGAGCTTCCGCATTCCTCTCTACATTGCCCAATTTTAGCAAGAAATCTGTGAAGTCAGTTTAACCAGAATCACCCACCCTCAATATCTCATCACCCTCCATACCTAATCAGGTTCCTCATGCTCCACCATCTCCCAGGTGACGTCTGACAACTTTGGCCCAGCTTCAGGAAGAATTCTGTCATGTGGGTTTAACCAGAATCCTCCCTCACCACTAATGTGTCCTCCTAACAGTAGGGTGACTCCCGCCCAGGATTCCCATCCTCAGATAGAGCAACCATATCAAAACTATCCCCAAAAGTTCCGTTGTTGTGGACCTGCACTGTGTACAGTCATGCGCTGTATAGTCACGTGTTGGTTAATGGCCAACCACATATAAAGACAGTGGTCCCATAAGATTAAAATGGAGCTGAAAAATTCCTATCGCCTGATGACATCATAGCCATAGCACAACATCGCAACGTGTTGCTCACGTGTTTATGACGGCGTAGCAAACCCACTGCGCTGCCAGGCATAGAAGAGCATAGCACATATCATTATGTACAGTGTAATACTTGATAATGACAATATGGGACTATGTTCTTGTTTATGTTTTTACTATGCTATACTTTTATCATTATTTTAGAAGGCACTCCTTCTCTTATAAAACAGTTGGCTGTAAAACTGGGCGCAGCAGTAGCTGGCAGCAGCCTCAGAGTCTCTTGATTGCATCGTTTTCTCCAGTGTTCGATTTAGGCTCGTGCTGATTTGTGCGGTAGCACAGTCTTGTAGCCTAGGAGCCATCGGCTATACCACGTAGCCTAGGTGTGTCGTAGGCTGCACCTCTAAGTCTGTGTACGTGCACTCTAATGTTTGTACAGCCATGAAATCCCCTGAGGATTCATTTCTCACAATGTGTCCCCATTGTTAAGCAATGCATGGCTGTGATTAGACCTATGATAATTGTGTATGTACTAAACATGTTCTTGACATTATTATCTAAACAATACAGTGTAACAACTATTTATATAGCATTTACATTGTATTAGGTTTTATAAGTAATACAGAGACAATTTAAAGTATATGGGAGGGTGTATGTTGGCTATATGTAAATACTACACCATTTTATATAAGGGATTTAAGCATCCTTGGATTTGGTATCCATCCACAGGGATCTCACAACAAATTGCCCAAGAGCACTAAGGGATGACTGTATTCCATCCACGGGGCCCTACCCTGTTCCTTGGCTATAAATTCTCACATTTTCTTGTATTTAAAGTCTCTTTCCCCCACTGCAGTGGTCCCTCTACCTACTATGAGAGTCCCACTGGACAATGTCTACCTTACCATTCTTCAACAAGGGTCATGAATAACTTTTTCTTTAACACAAATAGCCCACCAAAATAGTAATTGCAAAATGTGTTTTGTTTCACTGCAATCATTTTCCCAAAAATGCAAATATAACTTTACCAATAGAGAGCTAATACTTACAAATAAATATTAATTTCATGGATACCATCTGGTGAAATATAGAAAAATAATAATACTTTGCAAATTGGCATAATTTTTTCCCAAAATTTTTCCTCTCCTGTTTCTCAATATTGAAACCCTGAGAAATGACTGAAGATCATGTCTTTCTCTTCATTACAAAGATTTCTCAATTAACCATTATTTCTTTCCGATAATAAGCCATTAAATATTGCTTATGCTTTTGTAAACAAAGAGGACACAGTCTCCATTATTTCAGTAATCTCCAGAAACTACTAAGGTACTGCTACTAATTCTTGACTTTATATGTAGTCCCATGTAGTCAAGACCAAAGAATTTCCTGTATGTCATCATTTTGAGCTACCTGTAAAGGTGCTGAAAAGTTGCTGTTGCATCCCAGGTGCAATGCATGAATTGGGCTTTACAAAGGACAGGAGTATCAGAAAGATTTCAAATTCTTTCACTTTCTATAAAAAAATCTCGTCAAGGCTAAAATAGAAAATGTGTATTATAGTGTGTGTGTGTGTGTGTGTGTGTGTGTGTGTGTGTGTGTGTAAAACAGAAGTCTCGATGCTTCCTTCTTAAATTTGGCTACAATTATGTTAAAACCCACTCTGCTATCTGTGGCATCCTATAGGCCTAGACACACACGTTGCTCAGATCAGCTACTTTTGCTGCAGATGTGCTTCTGTAACCCCAGTTACGTTGGTCCTTGTGTTATTCTCAATATTAATGAAACCCAAGACTTCCTTTTAATTAAGATTTCTTTTTGTATTTTTTGCGAGAATGGTACAGATATAGATGGCTGATTTTTTTATTGCACTTGCTAATTGCATATTTGCCAATAAAACTGAAAATATATTAATCTAAAAAAGCTTTGGGTATCCATCTTAATTCAATTTGAACTTACATGCTTTTGTTGGCATCTAAATCGTACCATTGAAGTAATATACTTTTTCTCTCTTAACTTTATTTCCAAACACTATACATTTTTTATTTTATTATTTTTAAATATGTATATATATATGTGTGTGTGTGTATAAATATATATATATTTAGAGAAAGAGAGGAAAGGAGAGAGAGATAGAAACATCAATGTGAGAGAGAAACATCCATCAGCTGCCTCCTGCACACCCTCCACTGGGGATTGAGCCTGCAACCTGGCATGTGCCCTGACCGGGAATCAAACCAGGACCTCTCAGTCCATAAGATGGGGCTCTATCCACTGAGCCACACTAGCAAGGAACTATAAATTTTTTTAAAAACTCAAAGATGAAATAATTCCATCACCTGTTCATTATAATTAACATGTATTTCAAAAACAGAATATTTCTAACAGTGAAATTGCAATAAATGTCATTATAAAATTGCAATGATTTTAAACACATTTAACTTTATTCATATTTTCTGACATTTCAAGAAATTTATTTTCCCTGATTAAAAATTCCCTTTGTTTTCATTTCTTGGCAGAACAGTCTTCACAGCCAAACCTATTGCTATTTATATTTTAAACACTAGAGTTCTGAAGAAAAAGGGTCTTTAGAATAATGTGATTTGTTAGCTTTAAAAAAATAATGATTAAAGTATGTTCTTATGAGTTTCAAACAGTGATCAGAATTTTGTCTATATTGATGGCTGAATGTAATGCTGGAAATACTGGGAATGTTGTGTTGTACCATGCCACTATTACTATTGAAATGTGATTTGCTTTAGATTTTTTAAAAATAAAAACTAATAATCATAGTAATATAAATTGTATATTCCTTTTTTTTTGGGGGGGGGGGTATGTGCCCCTAGCGGGAACTGAACCCGGACTCTCTGGTCCGCAGGCCAACGCTCCAACCACTGAGCCAAACCGGCCAGGGCTATTCCTTATTTTAATGTACCACAAAAGAACTGAGAATAGCAAATATCACAGTGGGCAAAAAAAACTGTGAACTGAAGAATGCAAAACCAAACAAGTATGATGTAACCATAAAACATTATATATGCCAAGAATTAAGTACTAGGCAAATATAAAAATTAAAATAGTAAAGTCATTGATTGAATAATAACACAAAACAGCTTTTCTTCTTTTAGATGAAAAATACACAGTGTTTACATTGCCTCAGAAAAATTAAAATCGTGACTGGTTTTTAACAATTTCCAAATAAAACATTTAACATCGAAATAATATTGTTTTTAAATTGAGCTCAGTGTATAGTACCTCATCACTAACCCTCCTCCAGCACTAACTTCATGCCAATACTAACTCGGTCCTCAAATAAGGCACCTGAAGATCTAATCCAGAAGTTCTGGAGCCGAGCCACAGTGGAGAATCACATGGAGATCAAGTTCAATGCTGATGCTTAGTCCCCACATCAGCCGATCCCATCAGAATCTCTGGTGATAAGCTCAGAATCGGTATTTTTAAATAGCTCCCCAGGTGAAGATAATGAGTTGAGAACCAATGATGTGGTGCCAAACATTCATTTTCTAGATGAGACACACACCTAAAGAAACGCACAGGTCCCTGGAGCACGCCGTCAGAGAGCAGTGTCAGGGAGCTTACTCGGGGTCTTCTGAGTCCGAGCGCAGTGTTCAGTGTGGAACTGGCAGGTACTTTTTCTCACTTCTCTACTGGTGACTTGACCCTCTCTCAATTCTAATGATGTACTTTCATAAAGCCAAATACATCGTCACTATTTCTACTTCACTTATTTTTCTTCTGATATGTTCTGAAAATAAAACAACTTTCCCAAGATTTTGGAGTAAACCTGATGTATTCATCAGAGTTCCCCAGAGAAGCAGAAGCAAGAGAGTGTGAATGGGTGTGTGTTTGTGTGTGTGATATATACATACATATGTGTCATATTTTTTAAAAAGATTTATTAATTTTTTTCCTTTATTGATTTTAGAGAGAGAGATAGAAACATCAATGAGAGGGAACATCACTTGGCCACCTCCTACATACCCCCACTGGGGATTTGGCCCACAATCTGGGCATATACCCTGACCGGGAATTGAACCGGTGACCTCTTGGTTCATGGGTCGATGCCCAACCACTGAGCCACACCGGCTGCACTTAAAGAGATTTATTGAAAGGGATAGGCTCACACGATTATGGAGGCTGAGAAACCCCAAGATCTGCAGTCCAACTCCAAAGGCCTAAGAACCAGGAAGCTGAGGCTACAGATTCCAGTTGGAAAGCCAGCAGGCTCAAGAACCAGGAAGATCCAAAGTTTCAGTCCCAGTCTAAAGGCCCAAAAGACCAATGTTAAAGCTGAAGCAGTCAGGCAGGAGGTGTTCCCTCTCACTCAGCCTTTTTGTTCTATTCACTTACTCTTCAACAGATTGGATGATGCCCATCCACACTGGGGAGGGTAATCTGCTCTAATGTCTATTGATTCAAATGCAAATCTCATTCAGGAACACCCTCACAGACACACCCAGAATAAAGTTTGGTCAACTGTCTGAACATCCTGTGCACCAGTCAAGTTGACAAAAAATCAACCATCACGTGAATCCAGAAACTCTGTCCCCCAATTCTCAGACAGGTCCAACGTATCTTCTTAGCTCACAAGTACACAATACTGTTATTGTCGTAATTAGCTAGTTAATATTAATATTAGAAAGAAAGCAAAGTGAAGGCCAAACATTATAAAAATGGCCATCTGGGCAGCTTCACCAGGAAGCTATTGCTTCATGCTCCCCAGGGAACCATGGGTCCATTCCCTACAGGTCACTGGGGGAAGGGGCCAAAAAAGGGGGAAGATGGACTCATTCATTGTGAAGTCAGTATGACATAGGGAAGGTGCTTACCTGTCAGTCCAGCCTGGCATAAGAGGGGTGGAGCCACTGCAAGTGCAAGCATGCAAAATCTTGGAAACGTTCATCGGTTAGCTTGAAGAAGCTTCTGGTTAAAAATTCCCAAAGAGTTCCCTCTTGCTTGTTCACTCTTGCTCTCCCTTGCTTTGCGATCCACTCTGGCCTGTTTGCTCACCTGTTAAGCAGCCACATGACCCATGGCCGAGTGGAACCCACACGCAATGGACTATAGCTGGAAATACAAGCGAAGCTAGCCACATGCTGGACGGGACTGTACTTTAACATGGAGCAGAAGGCATTGCTGAAGACAAGATGGAACTTCTTCCATTGCGAGCTGCATGGAGATGGGATCTTGGAGGGGAAACCCCTTGCTTTTACATCATCAATAAAGCTCTCCATGAAATCCATTCTCCCGTGGGGGCTTCAGGAAATTCTCTTCCTCACAGCACACCAAGAACTCCACTTCCACCCTTAACAGTACCATCAAGCTTTCAGTTCCTAGTGATCACAGCCTGTTGATCTACCAATTCAGAGTAGTGTAATATCTGTGCTAAATGGAAGATGATAAACCAGAATGAATGGCCATTGCTTGAGGTGAACACTGCCCTTCTTCTGAGACGAACTCAGGAATGACCTACCTTCTCATCAGATGAGGCCACAAAATCCATAGCATTATTGACATGGGCCTAAAGCACTGGGCTGTGGAACGTTAAAGATGATGGTGCAGCTAAAAACTGAATGAGCCTTGCTCATAATAGGCACACAATAAATGTTTGATGACTGAGGAAATAAATGATTCCATCCGAATTCTGGTTCTTTATCTAATGAAATCTTCCAAACTAAGAGATTTAGATAAAGAAAGACCATTTTCTTCCACAAAGTACTTTTAAAAATTCTACAAAAGGAAATATAAACCTCTTCTACACCTTTGTTTATTGTGGTGGGTTATTAGGTTGAATTATCCATTCTCATTTTCCAGGAAAATTACATTTTGATTAATTAAGTGAATAGCACATTCACGACTTAGGAAAGAATGGGTTCTATATGCCTATCAACTGCAGACCCAGAGTGGTTTAGGAAACTGCTAATCACCACCTGGAATTGTATCAAATTACATCCACCCCAAAGGATAGAAACTAAGAGATGAGAAAACTGTCTAATTAAACATGGGGGAGATTAAGTCCATTTGAGAATCCTAGTTAAAGCATGATTCCTTGTTCTTCGTTTTCAGCTAACTCATTGTGGATAGACAAATGCTAAGTGACAGCAAGCTGATCCCGTGACATACTAGATGAATGTGGTTGAAATAACAGATGTCCAGATCAAGCTTAGAGCCTTCTAGCTTCTCTTCATAAAAAGACTAACTCAGAACTGTTTGTTAGTTTTCCAGACAGACACAACATTAAAGCATTAATAGAACCTATTTATTACTTAGTGTCTTCTGTGTGTCAGCTTATTGGCAAGCATTACATTATTTAATCATAACAACTCTAACTAGTAAGTAGTATTCTTTTCATTTCACAATTAATAAAACTGAGGCTTAGAGAATTGAAGGATATACAGCATACAAACACTTGATCCAATATCTGAAGCAAGATTTAATTCAAAACTCCAACTTTTACAACTACACAAGACTGCCTTCTGCATTTCATGCTGCTTTTTATCTAGATGTAGATCTTTTATCATTCCAGTGACAGAAGTCACTGATGGGGGGAACTGGCACATTCCTTCAATTAAAGTGTAGCAGTTGGAAGTGGGCAATCCCAAGGCTAATACAATAATTTTCTTTTTCTAATTTTGATTTAAAAATTTATTTTATTGACTTTTCCAACTCACTAGATATTAAAATTTTCTAGAATGCTGACAGAAGACAGGTACTTTGACAACAATTCATAGGTTTCTTGCTTATTTTTAATGACAAAGAATTATGGGGGGGCGGGGCTAAAAATAACACTGAGTGGCAGCAGCTTTGTTAGGTAAAACACTTCACTATAGCCTTAAGAAAGTGACTTGGACCTGACTTGATGAACACTATTGTAATGAATCCAGGGAGGTGGATATGAGTTCTAATTTTATCGTGTTTATGTGTCAGCTTGACCAGGCCATGGGTGCCCTGAATTTTGGCTCACCATTTTTTCTGGGTGTTTCTGTGAGGGTGCTTCTAGGTGTGATAAGCATTTGAATCAGTAGACTGAATCAGGCGGATTGCCCTCCCCAGTGTGGAAGGGCTTCATCGGATCACTGAGGGCTTGCACAGAGCAGAGAGGCAGAGGAAGAAACAGTTCTCTCTCTGTCTGACTGGCTGAGCTGAACATTGGTCTGCTCTGACTGAGATGTGCACCATCAGCTTCTCTGGTTCTCATGCCTTCCAGCTTGGACTGGAAGTATTCCTCTAGCTTCCTGGGCCTCCAGCTTGCAGACAGCAGATGTGGGACTTCTCAGCCTCTATTATCATGTGAGTCAGCTCCTTATAATCTCTCTCTCTCCATACACACACACACCACACACATACATATACACATATATGTGTGTGTGTGTGTGTGTGTGTGTGTGTGTGTGTGTATATATATATATATATATATATATATATATATATAAACATATATATATAAACATGCACATACATACATATGTATATCTTGTTAGTTCTACTTTTCAGGAGAACCTTGACTAAACAGTGGGGTATATATAACCGGTCAACTAATTTAAATCATCTATTTTTTAACTGGAACACAGTAGTTCTGAGGTATATCTCCCTTGCCTTTCTGCAGTTAGCTGTACCCAACTAAGTATGTAATACTTATGGTCACATGAGAGGTTCTAAATTGTTAAAGATAGGCGAGAGCTAATTCTAGAAGTCCTCTGCAAGTATTTGTAAGAACAGACAATCTACTACATTTTTTTACTATAAAGTTAGTAACTTAATTTAAAAAATAAGTTTTGGTGATTTAATCAATATCTTATCATTGAATGACATTTTAAAATAACACAGAAAACACAGGATACCCTAAACCTTTTATTACACTAACTTCTAGAGTCCCTGTCTTTTCTTATACCTTGCAAAACCAGTGAGGGGTGTGAATTCAACATCAAACTCAAAAAAAAAAAAATGTAGGAAATAATGAGCATAATCAATCATTGATTATATTATGTGTAAATCAATAAATATAATAATCACACATATCATTATGATTCAAATAATGAACTTCATTCATGCAGGAAATTATTACTACCATCTTCACTGAGCTAGTAGAACTATTTATCTAAAGATTTGTCCGAGAATAAAGAACATGGAATCTAACATACATCCAAAGGACTTTTGTCTCATTTTAAATCTATTATTCACTTCAGTATTTTGTTCAGGTGTTGGGCTAGTGTCAAAATGCTGAAAAATACTCACTTCTGACCATCTAATCTAGAAGCAAGAACCCATACTCCAGCAGCAACCTCAAAGAATCATGCATTCTACCTCCTTGAACAGGGGTAAATTTAACTCACTGTTTTATTAATAATCACCTCCTAGAGAGGCTAGAATTTTTCTGTGAGAATATAGTCTACGTTTCTTCCTCAAGATTTTTTCCAAATATAAAACTGTACTGTTTCCATTTTATTTTAGCATACATATCTTTGTTTTTCTCAATTATTGCTTTAGCTCTTAAATAAGTGTTCTTGAAATTGGGTCACATTGTTATTTGGGAAACTTTTGAAGGCAATTTCAATGTCTGTGTCTCCCCCACCCCCAATGATTCTGATTCCGTTGGTCTCTAGTGACGCCCAAGGATCTGTGTCTCTTAAAAGCTCCTCAGATGATTCCAACGCACAACCATTGGGGAACACTGTCTAGACCTTCCACGTGCAATATGTATAAATATCTAGAGAAATAAAAATTATTCATTAAGACATCAGTCTGAGTAATAATCACACATCATAGCTATATTCAAGACCCAGCATAAAACAGATTAAAACGAGGAAGAAAAAACAAAAACAACCACCTGCTAGAAACTTAAAAGTACCTTGAAGTAATTCCCAATATAAATATTACTATTTATTTTACTCTCCTCTTCCTTTGTTATCAGAAACTTCCTGAACTACGTTTGCTGCAGTCAAGACCCCGGAGCTTCTGTCTATAGCTGGCCAGATTTGCTTCTATCACTGAGCCCTCGGGCATCAGATGCTGAACTTCAGAGAAGGTTGATACCCATAAAGCAGCAAGTGTTGAAGGGGCAACAGTCACAGCTGTTGCGAGACCCAGGCACCTGCTAGCCAAGGAACAGGTAGAACACTCCAGTGGTTCTCTTCCTGGTGGTTCTCTGTATTCTTCTGGGGAGCTTTGACCACTGCGGATACCCAGGCCTCACTGCCCCAGAGACATGAGTTGGGGCTCAGGCCTCTTATGTCTTAAAAGCTCTCCAAGGGTTTGTTATACGTAGCCAGGATGGAGAAACATTGACACCGATGGGTTTGAAAAATCTGAAGGGCATGTGAATGTGGCCAGTTTCCTCATGACAACAAAATCTAAAGAACTTCTGTCTCTTCCTCGTGCACTTTGAACTCCCCTTTCCAACGTCCCCTCCCTTTCCAGTTACGCAAAGGTTGTTCTTGCTCATTCCAAACTTATGTTAGCTCTAAAAAGCCAGATAGATTTGAAATGAGAAGAGTATTCAAATTTGCTATAAATTCTTTAATTCAGAGTGGCTTTTATCAGAGGTAAAGCGATATTTAGGACTCTGATCCTTCTCTCATATGTTCTTTAATTTACCTTTATTCCAAATTCTTCCCAGTGTAGGTGTCAAAGGTACCATACATTGTTCCTCAGAAGTGAGAAAAATATAGTAAACATCATGTCAAATGGCAAATCTTCTTCCCTTTTTTTCTCAGCTACCCAGATGCAAAATGGCTTTTTAAAAGTCTATGATATTAATAATAATGAAAGAAAAAAAACACACCTGCCTTTATTGTATAGCACTTTGTACCAAGACTATTATAAATACTCTGCATATATTAATTCATTTAATCCTAATAACAACCAAATAATAATAAAGGTAATATTTTACCTCCACTTCACAGATGAGGAAAGAGAGGCATGTAGAAGCTAAGTAGGTTTCTCAAGAATGACATTACTTTTAATCAGTTAAACAATGAAAAGGGATGGCAGTAATAGAGTAGATATTAACAATTTTATTTTCTACTGAAATAAATTAAAATATATTTGGTAATAACTCCGTTTCTCTGGTGTTAACTATGTCTAGAAGGTAATACACACTCAATACATGTTAGTATTTGTTATTTTACTATTGTTGATATTATCATTATTTTATTTTTTAGCCTTTGATGTATGGCATAAGGATGACCACCTTTTAAAGTATGCAAATAAAGTATTAAGACACTTCATCCTTTTAACATTTTGCATAAATTTTGTTATTCGTATAATATATGGCAGTGTGACATGTGTATATATAGGGTGGACAGTCAAATCATTTCTATTTGTGTTGCTATTGGTTTGCTTTTTTATTTTGCTGTGATGCTCAGTTAAAAAAAAGTATGGTGATTTCTGGCCTAGAGATAGTCTGACCTACATTCACATTAAAGTAATCTCATGACAATTCACCCTTTAGAAAACAAACACATTTGCTATAAATGAGGAGAGTATTCCCAGTGTATAGGATGATAAATAGGATGTTGATGGCAGAAAAGCCACTTCCAGTAAAGGAAAGCGGCGTGGTAGCCAGAACTGCTGACTCTGGCCAGAGCAGACAGCAACAGGGCCTGGCCAACGGGCACCAATCAGCAGGCGGCTAGAGGTCCTGAGGAGGCTGCCTTCTCTGTAAATCATAGCACAAAAACTCATCCTGGGCCCTGTTGCTGATTTCTCCCAGGCCCCTTACTGCACACAGTTGATTACATGATAGCTAGTTAATGGGAGACACAATTCTCACGGTAGCTGGGACAGCCCTGCTCTGATTCATGATCAGAAGCTCACACTCAGAAGCAGAGAGCCACATGAAGTGCTCAGACTCCAGGTATGTCTTTTTGTCCCCTAAGGAATGACTCATTTAAATAAATTTTGAATTTGAATTCCATCCAGTAGACTAGTCACTCTTCTGTAACCCTGGCCTCCGCCACTACTTATAGGCTTATAGTCAAAGCTTCACTCATTTTCTCTGCTTGTCCCCGAAGGCATTTGCTTTTGTAGCTCCCGTGACTAACCTGTACACGGCAGGAGGGTGGGGGTGATGTCAGATCCTTTCACGAATGTGTTTTTGCACATACAAGAATGCCTTATTCACTGTAGACTATCATTAATATTTGATGAAGCAAAGAATGTATACGTTGATAGACGACAGCCTTGTATTCAGATTTTCAGAATGAGCAGCAGAGAAATAAAATGTGTACATGCCCACTTTGAACATCTTTATATTCCTTTAAAAAATGGCCATTACTTGTCCCATTAACTCTGGCAAACAGATGCAAATTAAGTCAAGCTATCTAAACAGGTTACTATGCTACCAAATTACAAATCTCAGTTTCTGAGTCCCAGAAGAGAAGGTTATGAAGAGATTCCAGAGCGCTGTTTTTGTGGGTGCACTCAGCAGGTAAGATATTGCTTCTAAAGACAAACAACATATAGATGCACTGGCACCTGTCATATCCTTTTTAATAATCTGTCTGAGAGAGAGAGAGAAATGGGAAAAGGGAATTCTTAACAGCCAAGCTAAACAAAGCGCAGACAAACTCCTTTCATTCATATAAAATCTGACAGTCTTATTTATGAGCGGCTCCAGAATTGAGTGCGAAACCAAGAGAGGTTACTGTCATCAACTTTTCTTTGAACAGGCCAGCCTGTGAATTTTGGGCACCTAGCTCAATGGCTTTTGAACGGGCACTTGGAGACAACAACACATTTTCATCACATCCTTTATGCTCTTTTGCAACCTTTCTATTGCTTAAAAACACATCATGACTCTTCATCTCAATGTTGTACATGATCTAGAAATTTCATCTCCAAAACAGAGAAAAAGTATGCTGGTGGGTAAGTACAGAGGACTGCTTCTTTCTAATACCTGCGGTAGGAGCGCGGCAAGACCGTGTGAGACAGCTTCTCCCTTCTCTCGGCGTAATTACGGCTCTCTAGAATTCAGCATCTGTGCTACCAGATGTTACTGTCAGACACATAAGCAATGGGTTTGAGCACTGCACAAACCCGGCCAGCTTCCAAGAGCTGTTGTCTGAATTCCTCAGCAGAAGCAGGTGGCTTTCTGGAGTCCAAGATTTTAGGTACCACACTACACTAATCTACTTCCATAAGGAAGGCCTAGTTTTCTCCAATGATGGATTGAATCTGCTCAGGTTCAAGCCACTACTTTGTGCTACTGATGGGCAGCTTTATGGATATATATATATATTAATGGAAGGAATAAAAACTCAAACATTTACTATCACTACCAAAAAAAGGAAAATAATTATAAACCAAAATATTTTACTTCAAACAAATGGCATCTCGCCATCATGGCAACTAACCAAATGGCTTTGTAAGAATAGAAAAAACATAGTTTTTAGAAAAAGATGTAAAGTTGATGTTTTAGGTAGGTTCAATGTGAAAGGTAGTTCCTTATGCAGTTCGTGTTAGGAAGACATTAAATGGTGGTTGGGACATGTAGTGAGTTTTAATAAAGTATTTCATAAAATTAAATGCAATTCTTAAAATTTGAGATTGTGCTTTCTTTTTTTGTTTAAAATAGGCTTCAGTTTATGAAATAGTCATGGTTGATCATAGTTTCATCGTTTTTGTCTTTACTTGAGTAAATTAAAAGTTGATAACCACAAAAAAAATTTGAAGAAATTATTCGTAAAATATGTTCATTAAGATTTAAAGACAAGTTTGTATTTCTTAACTCCAAGTTTACTTTAGAAGATATTAGCTGACCTTTTCCTGAAAGAATGTCGCTGTCAAAATCAGTGCTTCTCCATAACCAGATCCGCCCACATGCAGATAATTTGGGAACTATATTAAAATGAAGCCACTGACTTTATGTGCAGTTTTTATGATTAAACAAATGATCCATTTCAGATCTTGGAAGAAGAGTATGTATCTGTGTGATGCCAGTAAATCATGATTTAATTTAGTAAGAAGAAAAATAACAAAAACTTGTTCTTTTTGAAAAAGGGAAAAATCAAACCATCACTTTGTATACAAAAGGCAAAATAGTTAAGTAATTGGTTTTCTTACTATTTTGTTATCCAGTCCTTACAAAGAAACACATACATAATGAAAGAAAATAGTAGCTTTGTGTCTTTTCATTATTTTTTTCTACTCAGTTCATGTGATTGAAGCCATTCATTCTTCAAAATCTACTTCATGCAGCACGCGGTCAGGAGTACATGTCGTATACCCTACATTGTAAAGCAAGATAAGTAAAACGCCCTGAATCGCATTTCATCTCTGGTTTATGCATACTTTTCTTTGAATTCTCTCACAGCTCATTATTTTAGCTTGCCAGTTCCTTTATTAGTAGTCCCACCAGAGGGCAGACAGGGGAAAGCTCAGACTAAAAGCTCAAATCAGCACAATGCTGGTATTTACTCAGAAAATGAATATTTTCCTATCAAAGTTGGGAGAGGCATATTTGAGACTGTTTTGCATTCTTTTTCATAGTCCTCTCATCTCTGGGTAGACCACAGACTCTCTTCATTATCTAATAATTATCTAAAATACATTTGAACATAACTGAGTTTATTTTGTACGAAGAAGATTATTTAACATGTTTTGATCCTTTGAGGAAAAGGCGAAGTCCCCTGTTACCCAATGAACACTGGAAGCAGAGCCATCAAACTATTGAATGCTTAGCTCCAACTTAGTCCTAGCTTGGCGCGGCTCAGACAGTTATGAGTGCAGGGGAAAACAGGATGAAAAGTCCTAATACTGTAGAACCAGATCAGAATGTACAATCACATCTGTTACCCAACCTGAGCGCTCATATCTAAGCACCAGAGCAGCTCTGTCTGCACTTTCTAATCAAATGCATACATTTCTACGTTACAATAAATGTCTAACATTTCTTAGAATAGTTCATATGGGATATCTTTGTTACTCCCAGTGCTACTTCTAGTCCATGGAATTATCTGAACCCCCCCCTCCTCTCTCCCTCCTTCCCTCCCTCTCACGCAGTCTCAGACATCTCCTGTCATTGCATCTTCTCTATGAACAAGTACACTACACACTCATCATGTGAATCTATCACACCCCTATATCCTCAGTTGTTTCTCTTCCTCTCCTGCTTGATAGATCTCTGGCCCTTGGCTGCAGCAGTGGTCCACCTAATCTGTATCTCAATGTGGCCAGTTGAGAACTTCTGGGGAAAAAAAAAATGTCACTCAAATTCTCAGGTTGATATCACCGTATTTTGCAGCCTGGATTCTCCAGAAGCAAGGAGAATCAAGACTTTGCAGGGGGAGGGGTGGGTAGCTTCCTGCAGCTGCAGCACACACGTGGACAGAGATGACACCTGGAGGCCACGTGATGGACACACTCCCCAGAGCTGGGCAGTCACCCTTCCTTGACTCTACTGTCAACTTGACCCTCCATGGTTACCTGAAATCCATCCATAATCTCATAGTCAATTCAAACCCACTGCAGCTACTTAGGAAAAGTCTCCACTCTTCCGAAACCTGCCCACTGTGACCCCTAGCCCCCTACCCCATCTCCAGCCAACAATTTCCTGCAAAGAGAAAACGTAAACGAGTGGACAGGACCTTTCTCAACTGTGCCTGCCCACTGATGTACTTTCCTGATCCTACTTCTTTCTGTTTATTTTTTATTTTTTCCTTTAATAACTGTTTATTAACTTTCACATAAAAGGCAAACAGCCTCCCATGGCTGACCACCCCCCCCCAAGTCTAACCTTCCATCCTTCCTCACATCACTCTGTTTTTTTAATCCTCATGCTCCAGTCAGGCTTATGCTTTAATTCTCGAAATTATTGTGCTATTGAACATCTCCCTTTGGCATCTATTTTTTCTCTGTGCTAAACACTCTTCATCTGCTTTCTGTGCTTCATTCATTCCCAACTATTTTGGGGATCTCACTTGTCAGACAGCTAAGCGTGCCCCCTCCACATGGCGGCAGGAATTCCTTCGTCGGCATCGATAGCACTCTCTTGCCTCTGACACACTCACTCCACATGGAGTAGTTACCTGTTGCCTAATTGATGTTCCCAAAAGACTATCCGCTCTCTGAGGACAGGGCGTGAACGTACGCATAGTTCATCCCCCAGTCTCACATGAACTCCTGATACCTAATAGATACTGCATATTTCTTCCAAGGAATGAATAGTTACTTTAATAACTCATGCTTGATACTGAGGACCAGAGCTGAGTTAGGCACCTGTAATGCATTATTTCATTTAATCTTCACAAGAATCCTTCTTGATTTTTATTTTTATCCATCAGAAACGCGGCACCGAAGGCTTCATTGCTGTGCCAAAAAATCCTAATGCAGATAGATAACAGAGGGAGCTGAGATCCAAACCCAGGTTCATCTGAATTTAAACCCCTTTGTTTATCCATAGTACCTCCTCTACGAGACTGTAAGCCACTAGGAGGCAGGCCCATGTCAGATCAGCTCATGCTATTTAAATATTCATTTGTTTATTCATCACCACACTATGCCTTTTCACCCATACAGCCCTAGATAAATACTAGTTGACCAAATGGTAAATTTCTACCATTTTTGTTATTGTTACCTCTTCATTTGTGTTTTGTTTTTGACCCAGCTACAGAGGGCATAGAAGTAATTGTCAATGCATAATGTTTTAAAGAATTTTTTTCCTAGAGTGTAGAAGTGAAAGTTGAAGTCTAATATAATCTTCAAACATGAGAACAGATATAATTTGGTGATAAGCACCTACTTGTTGTTTCAAATGAAAATAGGGTTAAAGGTAATGAATTTAAATTACATAAAGAATGATTTAGGTTAGAAGTTGAACAAAATTCTCTGAACATGAATAATGAAATAAGAATATGATGCCAAGAGAAGATATATGAATCACAACTATGTATCATTTGAAATAATATAGACAACAAACTATCTATTTGAACAACAGAAACATAAGTTATAAATTACTTCTTCTAGGCTTATGAGTGTATGTTCCCATCCTTCTTGTGTGATAATGATGACTACTGTGTTTCTAAGAAAGATCAAGTTGTATGTATAAAGAAGGAAAAAATAATATTTCTCCACATAAATCACAAAGTAGAAAGGAATCCAAACTTTTTTCTCTCACTGAGTCACTTTTTCAGATATTACACAAATACTCAATGCTACCTTTTATGTTTAATGATTATTGGAACAAGGATATATTTTAAACAGGAGAAAAACAGTAATTATCAAGGAAATGAATAAATCTGAGAATAAATCTATCTTTTTCCTAAGTATGAAAATTTATATCATCTATGTATTTAATCAAAATATTTGCTTGGAAAATTTTATTTCCACCAGGAGACAGTACAGAGAAAATATCCCTGATTGTCAAATGGCAAGGTTTGTATTGTTTTTTAATATCTTATTGAATAGAAAAAATCAGAGAGAAAATAAAATACTACAATTCTTACAAAACACACTTAAAATATTTAATGTATATGACCTTCGAAGATGTATTTGTAAAAAAACAAAAACAAAAAACCTCCATTTTAAATTTGTTGTTGTTGTTGTTCAGATAGAGTGGGAGGGAAAGAGAGGAAGAGAGAGAGAGAAACATCGACGTGAAAGGGACACATCGAGTGGCTGCCACCCACACGACCAACCAGGGCCGAGGACAAACTGCAACCGAGGTACATGCCCTTAGCGGGAACCGAACCCGGGTCTCTCTGGACCGCAGGCCGACGCTCTAACCGCTGAGCCAAACTAGCCAGGGCTCCATTTTTAATTTTTTAAAAATAAGTTTAAAAATCTTATCTAGACCCTATCGTGTAATTTACCTACTTAGAAACTTTTTGGTAACTTTGAAGCAAACACATTTGGTGGAAAAACCTCCATCTTTACTGACATCAGGCTACTTAGAATCTTAAGTTAGCCCACCAAATATTAAATGTTTGGCTGCAAAAATATTAATATATTTTTATTACTTGTGTTACCCAAAACCCTGTGGGGGTGTTATGTACTATATTATTATAAAAATATATGTAAAAAAGTCTAAAAATCCCAAAACACCTGCATCAAAAACATACTTGGCCCCGGGGCTTTTGGACAAGAAAGCGTGGCTCTGTACCTCTGGATGATTGCCCGTGACCCATCTTATTCTTCTCAGCATTGATTCACCGTTTGGTAGACTCTCTGTCTCCATGTCTCTAGATGCAGTCATCTAGAGCAGACCCTGTGACAATCTGCTGGAATGTCCTTTCACTCCCTGAACCTCAGTGCCCCAGTCTTCTCTCAGATTTACGTTCTTTTCTGGCATTTGCTTCTTATTCCATCTTCTGCCTTGAGACCCCCTTCACTATCTCCAGCCAGTCAGGCCTCTAGGCATGGTCCCTCATCCCCATGCGTAGACATTTGGAGAAAGAAGAAAAAAGTCTTTCCTAATTGAGCAGAATTCATGAAGTGGTAAAATGCTCTTTTGGAAAGATGATATTTGACATTATTTTTACCAAGAGATTTTAAAATTGGGTCAACCTTTTATTATGTTAATTCCACTTGTGGGAATCTAGTCCAAAGAAAAACTCTAAGTATGGAATATATTTCATGCACAACATCCTTTAGAGAAGTATTATTTATAAGGTTAAAAATGGAGATAATTTGCATATAGTACAATCAAAAGGAGGAGTTAAATAAATTTTGGCATGTTGCTTTATAATAGAGTGTGCAATAATTATAAATAATAATTACCAAGAGTAAATAAAAACATAATTAGGAAGAATGTGTTATAAAAATATAATGGTATGAAGTTAGGTTAAATAAACTGGGTAAAATATATAAAATGGATGGAAATTTTTTCTTGAAATATGCATAATTGTGCAAAGGAAACATCAATATGCTAATTGTGATGGGAATAATGAAGGCATCTTTTATTTTCTATATTAAGGCACTCCTCATTTTTTAATTATGGGAGACTATTATAAGCAATGAAAAATATTTTTCTTTAATATAAAGAGAGACATGCTTGTGATAAAAAAAAATTTATGATGCCAATCTTTAGATTGTCTATCAGCTTGTAAGGGGTCAAATTTGGTGAATACTATGATTATGTCCCCAGAACAAAAGCTTAACTGGGGATTTATGAATGTTTATCTTTGCTTACCAAATGATGTAGCTATCTTTTAAAAAAATAATAATATTAGCTTACCAGGAGTTATTTTTAAAACCAAAGACTATTTCATAAATCACATCATACTTTTTATTGACTTATGCAAACACAAGGTCTCTGTGACCTCTTAACTGCCAAATCTAGTATTCACACCAGACTCTTCAGAAAGTAGAAATCTGCTAAAGAGTGTTGCCCTACATCAATCAAGCCTTTAATTGGTAGCAGATTTTAAAATATGAGGTCATTTTTGAAGAACAGCTTCATTACTGTGAAAATCTCATTTAGCATCCCCAAACCAAGGAAAAGGCTGTATGTATTTGGAGTTTTCCCTTCAGGCACGCTTATAAAAATGTGCATCCCAAGGTCTGGGATAGACGGCTTAAAGACGAGCAGACACAGAAGTTCTCTGTCCCCCTCTCTCACCACACTGCCTGGCCTTAGGTCCCCGAATCATTCACTCTGCACCTGGGGTCCCTTGCCTGCCACCTACTCCCTCAGGGCCACCCTAACCCATTCTTGGGGGAAGTTTAAAGCATCGGGGTGGTTGAGCTTTATCCATGTTATTGAAGAATGTCCAATGGCCATTTGAGCGAGACACACACACGCCAAAGAGCCTCAAGATTGTGATAACTGCCTCAGAGCTGCCTGTCGCCCCTCTGGTCAAATCTAAACGCCTGACTCCACACCCTGCCTCTTTGTGATTGTGTTTTGTTAGCGTTCCCTTGCTTTTGAACTTAAATGGCTTTACTTTGGCTCCTTCAAAGCCCAGCAGCTCTGCTCCCTGAAATGCTCTGGCTCTCACTTTGCCTTGGCTTCCCTGTCCTCTCCAGGAGGTGGGTTCACAATGGCTACCAAGCTAAAAAGATAAGCTTTACAGACACCTTGTTTTTGCTTAGTACCCCTATTCCTTCTCCCCATAACACTTGAACTTAGGGTCTGCTGATATCACCATCTTCTCCTGTGTCAGTGTTCTGATTCCAATATCTGCTACAACGGGTTTCTCGGGACTTACTCTTAACATTTTTCTCTAAATCTGAGTTTCTGTCTGGTTCCAATATTGTGTTCTCAGACCAACTGCCAATTTTTTCTGGTATTTAGTACCTAAATATGTACTTACTTTCTTATCCCCAATTTTTTTTTTTTTTTTTTTTTATTTAAGGCATCTACCTTTCCCTGGCATTAGCTCTCTCTGTCTTCTAGTTCCCATTGTCGGGACCTCCCAAGACTTACCTGGTCTGCCCTGAGAGATATTATCATCTCAAGGTTCCAGACTTCACTGCTATAGACCTCTAGTTTTCCGCTGAATTTGGGTTTTGAGAGCTATCTCTTTCCTTTATTGGCTACTTTTTTTCACCAGCAATTTTTAATTTCTTTATTTAGCTAAAATGTGGCTATTAATTGCAAGTTATCATATGTCTGTAAAAATCATACTATAAGGTTTATAGTGTTGTTTATTTACTTGTGCTTATCACAGTGATTTGTGTTTATATGTGCTAGTGTACATATCTTCTTTGAGAGGAGCCTAGAGATATTAGCAAAGGAAATTCAAGGATTTTCCTTTCACTGTAAAAAGAAACATTCGTTCTCATTCACCTTTTTATACAGTGAATTATCAACTTTCTTGGCAAGTATGTTAAATTATTTTGAAACAAACCTCTCACAGGCAGTGATGATGCTCTATCAGAATTCTCATTCACTGAGAATTAACTCATTCCTCCCAACGGGGAAATCTGCTCTCTGGAACATTTATGGGGATCGCAATCATAGGAGTTTAAATTGATGACAGATATTATTTGTTAAACAAAACTGATTATTTGCATTAGTAGATCGGGGGCTGTCTATTTGTTAACTAAAGAGTTACAGGCAATGTAAGGAAACAATTACTGTATTTCTCAATAATGTGAAAAGAAAAGAAAAAGAGAAAAGGGCAAAAACAATTATGGGTTCATGTAGAATATCATATTTTTACTCCATGTGCATATAGTTTATATCTTAGAATTTGAACTCTAATAGGTTCAAACCTATATAATCATTACTTTTGTTAAATTGATTTCTGCTATACTATTCTGATAAAATTTATAGAATTTTTTTTTTGTCAATTACCTTGAGATCAGCCTAGCAGGAAGAAAGAAAAACAAGCATGCCATATTAGAAAAGAGATATGGGTTAATAATCCCAAAAAAAAAAAAAAAAAGCATATTAAAAGAATTCAGTTTTTGCTTCTTTTGAAGGCTACTTCCTGACTGGAATTTTTTAGAAAATAAGCCACTTCTAGGAATTGCCTCTTAGTTAAGACTGCCTTTTTCTGTACACATGATGTTGAACTTAATTTTTTTTCTTAGTTAAATTTATTGGGGTAACATTGGTTAATAAGATTTTATAGGTTTTAAGTGTACATTTCTATGATATGTGATCTGTATATTGCATTGTGTGCCCACCATCCAAAGTCAAATCATCTTCCATCATCATTTATTTGACCCCCTTTACCCTTTACTACCTCCCACCTCCTTCCCTCTGGTAACCACCATACTGTTGTCTTTGTCTGTGAGTTTTTGTTTTTCTTGTTTATTCATCTGTTGCTTTCAGTTGTATATCCTACATGTGAGTGAAATCATATGGTTCTTAACTTTTTCTGTCTGACTCATTTCACTTAGGATGATATTCTCAAGGTCCATTCACGTTACAGCAAATGGCAGTATTTCATCTCTTCTTATGGCTGAATACTATTCCATTGTATATATGCACTGCTGAACTTAAATCTAAGGAATGTTTTAAAAAGCAAGGAGTTATTGGCCAAGACCAAAAAGACAGACAGGTAATCATGGTCTCACTTAGGACAGAGGTGGTTAGGTATTTAAGAACAGTTATATATCCTATCAAACTTCAGTTATTCCTTATTCAGCATTTCAACATTGTACTTTACCTCCCCTATTTAACACTCCATCCCCACCCCAAGTCCTCAGGAAAGCTTTACTAATTACTGAAATGGATACTGCATTTGTACTCCATTATATTTTTTACTCAACATGTCTTCTAATGCCAGAAATTGGGGGAAATGATACCTAGGGATCAGGGTTGTTTAAGAGTTAAAGAGAATGCGCTAAACTGCCAGACCATCGGTAGATGAATGAGAGCTGTGAATCTTGAGCCACAAAACAGTCACGAAAGCAAACCATGAAGGAGCTGGAAGTCAATGGCATGCACAGTAAATTCAAGGAATGTATGGCTTCTGCAGAATAGTATAATTACTTCCAGGAGACACAATGGCCACACATGCGCAAGTAACTTTGCAGCCAGGAAAAAAGTAGCAAGTGTAGGCCACACTTTGGCTATATGTAACCCTAAAGCTATTTGTCTAAGGTAATTCTCCAAGGGAACCCAGTTTTCTCTATTGATGTGTCACATAGCACTGAGCACATATACGATACCAGGAGAAAGAAACCAAATTTAAAAGAAAAGAGAGAAGCGACTATAATTGCATACAAACCATGCTCACACACAAGACATATTCATTGCAAAGATGTATGGGCACACCACTAAGCTTCACTTCATATAACTATAGAAACACCCAGAAAACCACTAGGCAGATGCTAGACAGGTCGTTATCTGAGGAATTAATAACTTGCACTATGTGTCTAAAGATGATGTCAACTAGTTGTCTCATCTTGATCAGATTTAATCTTTTTGACTTTTGGTTCTATCATCTAAAAGTAAAACATTGGATATAATGACATTTAAGGTCTTTCCAGTTCTAACTTTCTATGACCCTATGAACCTACAAAAATCATAAAGAATCCAAAGTGAAAAGAATGTGTTAGGGCTTTATAGCTAGTGGTCTACTGAAAACAAAAGACACTCTCACAATGCCATTTAGTGGAGTTTTATAACACTAGTTGTACAAATGAAAGAAAGGCGCCTCAGGAGTATCAAAAAAGAAATTAACCAGTCAGAGAACTAAGCAAGGAAAAGAACGTCAATCTTGTCACATTTCTTTTTGTGAGATTCACTCATATCTAAATCTTGATATTAAAACTGCATTTCTCCTTGTATTTCTCTATATCTGCTGCTCAATTTCCAAATGAACTGAAACAATATAATGGGACACTTTTCCGTCTTTGTGTAATGAAGAGAATACAGAAAAAAACACCTAAGAGATAAAATCTTGGCAGGCTGTAGAATTGCCTACTAAAAACGGAAGAGAGGGGAAAAGGGTACCTTGGGGAAATGATTCTAATCAAATGATTCTATGATTCTTTAAAGTAGACAATCTTTAACTATTGACCACTATTTCACTTATTCCAAAGGCTGTAAAATTAGACAACTATTCTTTTAATGTATCTAAGAACCTGGGAACCTTTAAATTAATCCTATACATTTCCTTCTAAACAAAGATTGAAATTAATTTTACTAGCAAGCACTTTCTTTTCAATTAAAATATCTTTTAAATGTAATATAGTTAATATAATAATTTTATAATCTATTCTCCAAGATAATCCTTTGTTTATGTTTTGTTCTCCAATAATAATGTCAGATCATCATCCAGGAGAATAATCTTGATAATCATCTATATTCTCAGCAGAAGGATGATTACAAACATAGATGCATGCACCCCACACAAAATCTATTGCTATTCATGTGTTTTTTTATTATAATACACACTTATTGCATAAAAACAAAAAGCACATACAAGTATAAAAATTAAACTGATTACCTATAATTATACCATACCCTTTTTATTAATATTTTGTTTTTATTCATCTTTTAATGTAGCATATCTTTCATAATATTTATTTTATAGTGTAAACATAGTATGAAAAGTTTTACACAAGGATAACTCAAATTATTGAATTTAACTGAGTGTAATCAACATAAATGTAACAACGTAAATGGAGCTTAATGGTAATATTTTCAGATTAAGAATCACTGAATAGTCCAATTAAGAATACAGTCTACCTGAAAGAGATACAAATTACATTTCTTCCTCTTCAGATTCTATTAATATTATGAGTCTACAACATAATAGAAACAGGCCTGTCCTTGGCACAGCTGTAGGAGACCTTCTATGGACCAAGGAAACAGTATACAATGTTCCAAAGTTTCCCATGTCAGTTCTGAAGGTAAATATTTTTATTCATGAACTTACTATGTAAACTTCAGAAATATTTGGAAATCACCACAGTGAAACTTTATAGAAGTGCAAGCTCCCAGAGCAGTTCTAACTCATTTGAGATAACACTGCCTGGGATGAAATCTACGACCTCAACCACAGTGCTTTTCTTGTGGTTGAGGGTGATAGAGCGAAAGAAAAATAAGCATTTTTACCTTCCGGAATGCCATTCTATGAGGTCCAGGCGTATATTCACAAGGTGAGAACATCTAGGAACACAATGTGCCCCTTGGCAGGGGCCAAAAGACCAACATTTCTGGAGACTGACTTCAAAAGAGGCCAAGGTCAAAGGAATGGCCGCAGGACTCCTCAAGTTGCTTGCTTTTCCTTCTTCCCTTAGACCAATATTAACAGAAGACTATTCTAATTTATGTGTTTACAACATTATTCTTGATATATATATATATATATAATATATATATATATATAATAGAGTGAGAGGGAGGGAGGGAGAGAGAGAGAGAGAGACATCAATGTGAGATAGACACATCAATTGGGCAGCTCTTGCATGACTCCAACCAGGGCCAGGATTGAACCTACAACACAGGTACGTGCCCCTGACTGGGAATCAAACTCTTGACCCTGCAGTCCATGTGGGCCGACACGCTAACCGCTGAGCCAAACTGGCCAGGGCAACAACATTATCCATGATATTTTAACAAGACCAGTAAACTTGAATGTCCTTGTGCAAATTATTTAATTTTTTTTGAGTTTTGGTAAGTCTAGGCAAATCTATGGGATTTTGGTTGCTAACATATACGTTTTTATCTGTAAAATTAAAAAACTTCATGAATTCATGTATTAAATACATTGTTCTTAATGAATTTCTCTGCTTAAAACCTGAAGGAATCTTGGTTTTTATTTAATTGCAATGAAGTTCCCCATTATGATACAAAATTATTTACACTTTCTCAGGAAATAAATCACACTTCTTCATAAGAAATAAAAATAGCCCTGGCCGGTTTGGCTCAGCGGTTAGAGCATTGGCCTGCGGTCCAGAGAGACCCGGGTTTGGTTCCCGCTAAGGGCATGTACCTCGGTTGCAGTTTGTCCCCGGCCCTGGTTGGTCGTGCGGGTGGCAGCCACTCGATGTGGCCCTTTCACATCAATGTTTCTCTCTCTCTTTCTTCCTCTCTCTCCCTCCCACTCTATCTGAACAAAAAATGAAAAAACGTCCTCGGGTGAGGATAAAAAAAAAAAAAGAAATAAAAATATTTTTCTTTAAGATGTCTTTGAATTAACATTGACTTCAAAAAATGAAATTATTTAGTTATATCTGAATGCCAGTTTGGTAGGTTGATAACAAGGCAGCTCTACATCGGAGAACTTGCCAACATCGCGTGCACTGAGACAGCTCAGCTAATCCAAGAACCAATTCCAGGGATTAAGTCTCCTTTTACCTCTACCAAATTATGTCTACATCCTGTACAATCAGAATTTATTAGAACTTATCATTTTCTTTCCAAGTCAATCACCTTCTTTATTTGTCCTATTACTAATTCCTTTCCTCCAGTTCCTCTTGAATCCTTTTCAGTCAGGCTGTTGCTTTCCTACTCCTCAGAAACTATGCTTGTCACAATCACCAGTAACCCCTCCACACCCAACACACACATCCACATTGCTGAATCCAGTAGTCAGTCATCGGACCTCATTTTTTGTATGGATAGCGAAGACTGTTTGACATAGTTGAACATGTCACTCTCCCTGACTTCTAAAACTTTCATCATTCTGGTTTTCCTCCACCTCACTAGCATTTTCTTCCAAGTCTCCTTTGCAAGGTCTGCCTCGTCCAATGCCGTGGACTGCCTCAAGACTCAGTGCGTGCGTATCATCTCTCTTCTCTCCTTCAGTGACCTCAAATTCAGCTTAGAATGGCTCACAGTGCTCTAACCTCTACTCTACAGCATGGTCACTACCAGCCACATGTGGCCATTTAAACTTAAACTGAAATTGAATAAAAGTTCTTCAGTCACAATAGCATATTTCAAGCAGTCAACAGCCACGTGTGGCTAGTGGCTACCATATTAAAACAGCACAGACACAGAACATTTCTATCACCACAGAGAGCTCTATGGGACAGTGCTGCGTCTACAATGTACTCCTCCCCATCATCTCATTAGCTCACTAACCCCAGCTCTGTAAGCTTCAGATAGACCTCTAAACTGATTGATATCCAAACACGAAGCTTGACTGCTTCTTCCTCTGCTTCAATAAAAATATTGCCTCTTATAATTTCTGCTTGTTAAAATTTTATTTTAAGTTCTGTGTCAGACAATAACATTTCATAAAGCTGCTCCTGAATACAACCTTCTCCCCAATCAGTTATGATCTCTCCATTCGCAGAACATCCATATTGTTCTATTTAAATGTATCAAATGATGCATTCTTATTCTATCATGTATGACAATCATTTAAACAACTGTCTTAATCACCTACTAATACATAGCACACACTCTTTCTTAACTAACACATCACCCTTTATCACCCCTTTTTACTTCTTGCCTGATTCTAGAAGAGGCTGGAAAAGCCATTCTTACAGCTGCGGGGGGGGGGGGGGGGGGGCGGCGGTAGCACATGACAGAAATATGACTGAGGGATTCTGGGAAAACATTCCTTTCCCTGATAGAAGTAATTGATGTGGCTAGTGATGCTTTCCTCTCTATTTCTGCATAGACATGCAGCAGCTTTTTCTGTGACCATGAGGTGAAAACACGAGGAGAAAAAATGCCAAGACACTGAGGCTGGAATACAGAAAGTCGAAATGCACTCGGGCCCTGGATGTCAGCACGGAGCCGCTGTACCAACAACAGCCACCACCTGGCTCCAGACATCTTGCTTTGCCTGCTTAAGCCACTGTTAACTGAATTTTCTCTAACTTAAAGCTACAAACAGAACTAACATATAGATTATAAGATTGAATCATGTTCTAATCATTTCTGTATTATTATTGAACATGGCAGAGACCCCTGCGCAGAGAAGAAAGTCAAATATTTAAACTGAGTGGAACTGAGTCGGACCGTTCACTCAAACACACAGACACAAACACACTAAAGACAAGCACTATACAAGCACCTGCAAAACAATACAAGCACCTGCAATCTGATCTAGAGACTACCTTAGATGGTTGCTCTAATGTTCTTTTTACTTTCCTTGAGAGGAAAAATTATCCTTACATGAGAAAGAACATTGCACTGTTAGACAAAAAAGCAAACAAAAATTGGATAATACATAGCCCTTACCCTTGAGAAACTTACAACCTGGTAGAACAAAGCAAAACCAATAATCAAGAATGTTTAAGTGCTTGCTACTATTATACTGTAAGAACACAAAATTCAATACATTCAGTGTTGTTTAATAGAAGACTGGGAAGGGTTGGAAAGGATTCCCAGTTGAGGAAATGCTTGAGCTGACTCTTGAAAGATGAGTAAATACTCACTAGACACAGAGACAAGGGCCTTTGCGGCAGAGGCAGCAGCTGGAGCCAAGGACACAGGGATGGTTAACAGTAGGGTGCACCTGGACTTCAGGTAGCCCAACAGAGAGGCACAGTAGAAAGAGAAAGTCAGAAGCAGAAGAAAAAATAAGTAAATAAACAAACAAAAACAGGTCATGCTCCAAAGTTGTGCTCAAGAATTTGGATAGTGCTTTGTGATATTACCAAAAACATGTCAAGAAAAGTAATTATTTGGGCAGATCACCAAAGCACTAGTGTGGATAGGCACTGTACCAAGACATGGAAACATCAAAAGGTTTCATGACAAAAATCAAGACTTGGGATGATGGCCTTAATGCCTGTTAGCCCCATCACCCATAAGCTTTCACACATGTCCTGAACTGCTTTAGTCATTGGCGCAATTCAAAAGTCTGAGCACCTCATGATAAACAAATATCTCCATATTCCTGATTCTTCTCTTAGTTTCAGGGATTTTCCAAATGATTTTTCTCCTATTTAAACATTTAAAAAGCAATTTTTAAAGATGTCCATACAAATGTATCTCTAACCAGATAATGCAAAATCTGTGTGTGGTGTGTGTTAGGGTTAGGGTCATGGAGGAGGAGAATAATAAAGAGAAATCTGCTGTGTGCCTAACTCCAGTCCTAGAAGGGAAAAGCCAAATTAAACAGAAAATGTACAATTTACAACCTATATTATTCCTAGATTACAATTTCTAACTGTCAGGTAGTGATGCTCAAGGCTCCTTCTTTTGGTCTAATGATATGCCAACCAGTTTTCTTCTTGAAGTCAACCTTTAAAGGCATTTAATATCTGATGTCTCCCCACACCTATTTGTAAGCATTTAGAAAGATATACTTAATATTTTGATGTCTCACCACAACTTTGAGAAGCACTTAAACAAAAATAAGACTTAGGCAAAAAATTCGATGCTTGGTTCACAGACAAGTGGAATTCAGGAGTCTCAGTTGGTATCCATGCAATCAAATTTTTCCACTGTATAAATTACCCATCACATCTCCTTATCACTGCTGATTAGAGTGGCCAAGTAGCAATCAACTAGGGTGCAGAATGGGCACAAGTTTCTGTCCTGAGGCAATCATGAATGCGAGTTTATATCAGTGTACATGATTTTTAAAATCCTTTGTAAAAGTGGATTTGCAAGGTGTGTTCCACCTCTGTCTAACCCCCCTAACAATACAAAGCTGAGCTTAATCAACTACCAATTCAAGACAGCATAATTATTTTTTTTTTCTTATTTCCTTTCAATAATTGCAATGTGTCACCATTGTGATGGCAAGAAAAAAACAGGAAGGAAAGAAATGCAGAGATCACAGACAAGAGAATGAAACCAGTGAAAAGCAGCAGAGGGTTACCCTGTCTGTCTTTTATATACCTAAGATCCTCTCCCAAATATTGGGCTCTAGTCTGAACAACAGTAAGGAAAAGGGTGCATTCTAGTTAACTTAAAGAGTCAAACCAACCTGTGGCTAAAGAAAGCTCAGATAAACCTATCTTGAGTCCAGGCTTGTCCCAGCTCAACACTGTGTGTGAGGCCCTGCATAGAGAGGATACTCAGGTTACTAATTAAAATAGTAAAAGCCTTTCACCCCTGAACTATAACTAAAATTGTAATATTGATGGAAATGTGGTTTTGATGTTTAGCTGGATGTTGGAGACACCTGGACCCTGCCCACAGAGTAACAACTATTTCCAGGTAGTCTCATAAAAGGTGGTGTCCCTCAGCCAGAAGGGACAGTCTATAGGTACAGCTGTAACCCCTGGAGTCCACTAATGAAAGTGTTGTCTCTTCCTCGTCCAGAAGAGGTAGCCAAGATAATTTCCTGCTTTTCTCCCTACTCTGTACAAGTTCTGGTTATGAGCCTTCTTACAGATCACTGGGTAGGCCACGAGGAAACCAGGGACAACAGTAGAGTCAGCTTGATATTCAGTCTGAAAGTCGCATACACATTCATTCTTTGTTGACATCCGGGGTCAAAGAACCTGAGACAGCTTAGGTGCCACATATGTAACCAGAGTGATGGCCCAGCACCCTCAAAGACACTTGCATTTTTGTGTGAGCACTTAGCCAGATCCTTATAATGAGCTCAGCAAATCTCTCTTTCTTGTGTATTTGAGCAGGTTCAACCTTATTACTGGTCTTCAGTGGGGATTAGAGAAAACATTAACCTAAATTGGAAGGAATTAATTCTTAATAACCATTCACAAGAATGTTGGATATCACATGAAAAGTTGACTCTAAAAAAGAGGACTATTAGAGAAACCAGAAGGGCTGTCCACCACTCCGTCAATAATTTTTTAAATTAAATTGATTTGTAGCTTTATGAGAGATTTATGGATCAAGACATCGTTTGTTGGACTATTGATTTTTTTATTAACCCAGATTAGTCTTGCTCTGTTTGAAGACTACCTTTTTTAACATTATATCTATATGTCAACAAAGCAAGTGTCAGTTCGAACAGTTTTATCAACTAATTAGCTAATTCAGTTTTTGTTTGGAAGTTGCAAAGAAAAAAAAACGGTCAATGATCAGATTATAACACAGGTGTTGAAAACGGCTACACTTTTCAACCAGGTGTGTTACAATCGTGTAGACATAGCTTAAATGAACTGAATTGAAAATAACAGCCTTTTTATTGCAAGATCATTGTAACACACAATTATTAAAATTGATTAATACTTGGGCCAATGCAATTTCATTATCTCTGATCGATTTCAAGCATTAGTTTTTAATGGCCTTCACTCCTGTCATTTCAGTTAGAACTGGACGAACACTAGCTTCGTGGAACAACACACAGTCTTTTACATGAGATTAAGCTCTTTGCTTTAACAACAGTCCCCAAAAAATAAACTTCTAAATACAAAAGACCAGATGCTTCTACAAACACTGTTTAGAAGTCCATATCTCTTAGAGGATTTGTTCTGATAATATTTTATGTGTTTTTTTTTGTTGTTGCTGTTGTTGGAAGTATTCTATTTAAAAAATATTTTTTTAATTTGTCTTTTTTGTTGAAAATATTACAGATGTCCCCTTTTTTACCCCCATGGACCCCTTCCACTCTGCTCCTGCCCCACCCCCTGCCTTCACTGCACTGTTGTCTGTGTCCACTGGTTATGTGTATATGCATATAAATTCTTCCTGCCCCTACCCCATTCCCTCTGAGTTTTTAAGGTTTTTAATGTCAGAAAAATTGCACATTAAACAGGGGTTGTAATTACTTTATAGTCCATAGCATTGGGCTTTGTTTAAAGTAGGCTCCTAGGAAAAGGTTGTTAAATGATTGCATGGAAACGTTAGAAAACAAAGATTATCTAACCAAAAATCATATTTTCCTCAGAGTCAGGAAGGTACAGTCTGGGAGAACCAAGCTCCTTACTTCTTGTCAGCTGCTAAAGCAGCAAATCCTTTTGATGCCACTTCTACAATATCACCTAAATCTATTCTCGTTTTAATTTCCACGTACTTTGCTTGTTTCTTGTTTTGTTTTTAATTCTTACCCTCAGACAAGCTTAGAGAGAGGAAGGCAGACGGGGACCGAACCTGCAACCCAGGCATGTGCTTTGACCAGGAATCAAACCAGCAACCCTTCAGAGCACTGGAGGACATTCAACCAACTAACACTCCTCCCGCTGGGCAACTTCCGTGCGCTTTGCTTTCATCAACCTTCCACAGCAGTGCAAGCAAACTGTGAATGAGTACAACAGCCTCCTTACCTCCTCGCCCTGGTTCGATGTTTACTTCACAGAATCTACATCCTCAACATTGTTTCCTGTTTTTGTTTTAAAATATGTCTCATTAAGTGATTCCTCAGCAGTCAGGTTAAAAATAAAGCAAACCAAACCAAAACCATTGTAAGAAGGCATTCAAAGTCCTTCACAATCGGACTGTGACCTGTTTCTAGGTATGTATGTCTGTCCCTCTCTTCTCTCTCTTCCTCCCCGCCCCCTCGCCCTGTCTCTCCCTCTTTCTCTTTCTCAAATCATTTACCTTTACAAGTCCTACATTCCAACCACATAGAACTAAAGGCCATTTCCAAACACTTCATGTAACTGTAACTTTGTCTTATACCTGGAATACACTTTTTCCCTTTCTCTGCCTGGAAAACTCGTTCTAATTTTTATCACCCTTCTTTGAAGCTATCCCTATTATTTAAAACCTTGCTATTAGTTCTTACATACATATTTCCAGAAGGCTTGGTTATATCACATTTTAGTCAAATTATATCATTTCATCAAACATTTCCATCTCCTACCTCCTAATACTCTGTGAGCTTTTAAAACCAGGAATTCTAACTTACATCCATACTTTTAAATTGTCTGTAACCCAGTATCTCCTGCACTATATAAAAAAAAATGCTTAATAATGTCTACTAAATAAATGTGTGAATACACTTTAAGAATTTGGGTTTATTATTTACTTGATGCAAAATACATATATTTGTATTTATTAAAATCCTCAAATGTTATAATAAGCAGTGATTTAATTTCTTGATATCTCCTGACCAGCCCATCTTAGCCAAGGAGGTAAAAATTGGATCATATTAAGACCACACTTTAAAAAACTGATTATATTTCTGTACCTGAGCTATAATCTTCAGTCTAAGAAGCCACAGGAAGAATCAATAGCATCAAAGCAGTAATCTTAGGAGATAAATGGCAGCTGGAGTCATTCTCCATTCATCATGACATCGTTACAGCAGAGGGAGCACAGGACTGTAATCTATCCTGACAGTGCTCACTGATCCAGAACCCCGGTGCAGGTTTTGATAACGTGCATTTTTAAAAATGCATTAGAAACTTTGATGTAGACATTATAGAGTATTGACTAAAACAGACAACCAAGTCAGTCCTGGTTCTCTTGTGCGTGGTGCCTCCGTGCCCTGTGCTGACTGGTCTATTCACAATTTGAGGGTTTGTTGACTACTTCCTGTTGCTGTCGTCATTAAGGCGTATCGTTTGGTGATGACCAAGTGATAATTCACTGTGGTTCCCAAGGCTACTTGCATTTCATTATTTTTTATGTTTTATTAAATGATGTTTTTGATGATCCACGCTCCACTAACACTCATTATTGATACACAAAACAGCCAGGCAATTCCTTTTGGATCTGTAATTTCTCTACAGCCACTACTGAAAATTTGGAGTGCATTTGTAACTATCCAGAATGCTGAAATTCTTAAATATGACTCAAAAGAAGCAAAAGAAGCAGATCTCTTATTGAAGCAGTAATATCATCCATCTCTCCCTCACCTAAAGACCTTGAGATTCTCACAACACATAGGCCTAGCAAATACTTTCTGAGTCTAAGTGGATCATTTTAAATCCATTCTAATATAGAAGAAATTTACATTTGCTACTAAAAGTAGTCTCTTTTATGCTAATATTATACTTGTAGATTCTGTATAAGAGTATTGTTAGGACAAGTAAATCTGTTATTTGGACATGTTCAACGTTTTACATATAACTTTTAAGAATGTTTGTATTAGTATCTTTAATTTGAACAAATAAGAATAAAGTCAAGTGTATATGCTAATCACCCTGTGCCTTAAAGAACTCTTGGTGCCAATATGTCCAGGAACTATACCTAAACTTGGGCACATTTCGAATGAAGCGTGACTGGAAAAAAAATTAAAAAGAAAAAACAAGCATAACAAATGGGATACAAATACCAAATAAAAAGTTTTTGTTTAGTGGTTTGCTGGGGCTGTTTGAGATCAGGCAGGCGTTTCTGTCAAGAACTTAAACTCTGTATATAGGGATCAGAGTTAATTTCAACAACTAACAGAGAAATGGGTATTTCTTCCTGAAAATACAATTCTAATATGGAAGATATGATGACAGGCTAAGTACACTGACAGAAAGAGAAGGATTTTACTAGTGAATGACATTTTAACGTTTTTATTTTTCATTGAAAACCAAGTTTATAGACGCTCTGGTTTCAAAAATTCATCTTTGTTTACAATAAAAATTTAGGAAGGACCACAGATCAGTTCAACCTGTAAACTAATTGTTACAAAGAAAGCACAGCTATAAAAAGTTTCTCTGATTGGAATAAGCTGAAATGAATTACTGTGGTCAACACACTTTGCTTTAGAAATGTTCTCATTGCTTATATGTCATAACGGGTCTAAGCCTCCCACACCACAAAAGAAACACTACGTAGTGATTAACATCTCAATCTTTCTAAAATGTAGCCATAAGTTTTCATTCTAAGAATTTTTAAATCCCGGTGCATCATTGCAACATTTCAACCACAGCTAAAAGGTTTCGGTTTTAGAGCATATCCCAGAATCTCTATTTAGTTCTAACACTCTGCCTTTCTGTTTTTCATTGCCACATGGTGATTAGGAATGGCTCATCGGAGTATCATAAAGCATAGCTAGTTAGTTTTGCAATGCCCAAAGTAACTCTAAGAAAAGTAAGAGCATCCTACTAGTATGTTCAGTATACATTTAGAAAATAAATATGTATTCAGGACAATGAAAGCTAAATTAGATTCACTTTGGCCTAATAACATTATGTAGCCCATAAACTAAAAAGGGTGCTCTGTGTCAAAATCCTTTTTCCAAGTATTAGTGTTCCCATCCCTTCCAGACTGTCCCAGGTTTGCCTTCCCAGAGTTTATTTTTGCTGTGGAGCTAAATCCACGTGTGGAAAGCACGACTGCCACACCCACATGATTTAATATCCCTACAATGAAAATCCTTCTCTCTCCTGATAGCACTTTGTCAATGTCTGTATTACCACACTATGACATCGACTTCTATTAGGACATATTTTTCTCTCTATCTTTCACACAGACTTTATGCTCTTTGACAGCAGAGACTATCCTCTCCCCCTCTGAGAACTGCACTCCGACGACCTACTTACTACACGAAGCAGGTGTTTAATATATTTAAGCGATTTGCTAAGACCTGACAAATCTGAGCCAAAGATGAAGCTTGACTCTTCATGAGACTCTCTCTTACCTTTCTGCACAGCTTGTGAGCAGGGGCACAGACTGCCTTTGCTCAAGACAATTTCCAAGTATGTGTATATAGCAAACAGCCTTGGAAGACAGAGACAGTGTTTCCTCCAGAGAAAAGGTCAGGTTTGTTTACAGTCTTGAAAAGATGAATACAGTTCTCCTCAGGAGCAATACACAGGCATGCTTACTGTCCAGTTAAAAAATTTTGAATCTCCAGGTTCAAGCTTCCTCTTCTGGAACACAACTACTGCATGCTCAGGTGTCAACCAGCCCTCTTTCATCACCCTGTGGGAAGTGGGGCGCAAGGAACTCATGCAAAAATGCTGCTTATGCTGCAGCAAGCGATCTCCTCTGACCCAAGGGTCTCATGTCTTCTGCGAGTATCTATGACACAGTGATGGACTAATTTGTTAGCTGGGTAACTCAGTGAAATCTTACACCTTTTAAAGATACTGGCAGATTCTTGGCAAGAACAACTGATATACATACTGTAATCCCAAAGCCTGGGGATTTTAGATTTAATCGAAATTGGACAGGAGATACCAAATCAGTTGTGTGTATTATGCCTCTCACTTTAGCTTTGTCTTTGTGTGCACATCTCCTCACTGATGCTCCACTAGCACCTACCTCACTGACTGCACATTTGATGAACATTTGTTGACTAGCTACGATGACAGTGGCAATTGTAACCATCTCTGCACTGCCCCTCCTGTTCCAGTCTCTCTCTGTGTATCCTGCAGGGAGTGAAGGATAATGGAGGCACATCTGGTCTTGTCATTCTCCTCCTCAGAACCCTTTGATGATTTCGCATTGGACCAGAACAAACCTCTATAGACTTTGTTCCAAAGCCTTCCATAAAATTACCCTAACTCACTCCTCAAGCCTTATCTTTTACAAAGTATCTTTGTCAACAGTACTCACTCACTAGCCATCCTAATTTATCTCTTTGTGTTTATTACCTCCATGCATTTCTTCAAAGTTTCTGGAAGCCATGTCTCAGACCCATACAGTAATTTATCTAAGCTTATCCAGTCTTCAGGGCCTATTTTTCTGAAAGGACCTAACAGATGCTAGCCCTCCAAAATTTATTTCCTCTGCTCCCACAGTGTTTGCACCCTTTACACTTATTTTACCATGTCTTATAGTTACACATACATGTGTATATATAAATCTCCCTATAACAGTGCATGTGCCTGGAGTATCTATTCATCCTTGTACCATCTATACTTTGCATTTAACAGAATGCCATGTACTTACCACCTCTAGGTAACTTATAGCCATTAATGTCCTTTAGGGTGTGATTTAAGAAACATGGACTCCTGCTTCTCATCTGCCAACTGCTGTAATGTCATGAAAGAAGATTGTGACTTTCAGTGGGAATGTGGAATGTTGCCTCAGCATGTGCTCAGAACGAAGGTATTTTATTTTATTTGTAAAGTTCAATAAAGTTTATTTTATAAATATGATCATGTCATTGGTATAAAAAAGTATTATTTTGGTTGACATCAAAATTCTCAGAGAATTAACTGTTTTCGGGAAGTACTTAGAATGTGGAAGGTAAGACTCAAACGGCATGACATGGAAGAAGACAAGAAAAAAATACCAAAAATTTGGGAAGAGAAGAGTTAAGCTGAGAGGAGAAAGAAGAGATGGAGAAGAGACATGACCCAGGCCACATTCCAACAAGCCAGCCCATCAAGGATGGTGGCCAATGAGTCCCTGCCAATGGAGAACAGCTAACGATCGTTTACCAACAAAACAACAACAGAAAGCAGATAGTATTGATTGTTTCCTACAAGCTAGGCCCTTGTCTAAGTACTTTTTTATGTATTTGTGTATTTATATGAAGGTAGCAATGTTGATTAGAATGAGGAAACTGTGCCATCGTAAGGTTAAGGAATTGCTGAAGCTCGTTCAGCTGAATAGTGGGGCTGGGATTCGAGCCCCAGCAGACCAATTTTAAGTCTATTTCTAAATTGTTTGTGTTGCTATGATATAAATTCCTCTGATTTCAAATCTCCAAAAGGGTATGATATGCCCAGACAGAAATGTAATATTTGGCACTGCAGGCAAAAATGATATGTGTGGAATGAACCTAATTTACCTTTTCCCAACTGCCTGCCTAGAGAAGGCATAGCACTGAATCACGAGAATCATGAGTCTAAACGCTCCAGGAAGTGACCTGTGTTAAAGTTATCTGCGGACCACAGCTGAACAGTGAACCATCGCTTCAGGGTGAAGCCAACTCAGGAGCAAATGGAAACTCTTCATTTACATTATTTTCCCAAGCATACCAAACGTGCTGTTAGTAGCTAACTACAAAGGATCAGGTTGATACCTAGGTTAATACTGTAGCACCTGGGTTGGCATTTTGCTTCCTTAATGGTTCTAGGTACATATTCCTATTTCCCAAAACTCTGGGGGATATTAGAAACACTAGACCGAAATACTCCTATGACCATTACATTAAGTAGTTTACTCCAAAGAAAAATGCTGTGTGACCTCTATCAAACGCTGAATGTGCAATTTCAATATGGATTCTGGAAAGTCCTGGGCAAGTTCCCAAGGTCAAGTGAGACCTAGATGTCGTTTGGTTTTCTGCTCAGTACTGCAGTTTTCTCTAGATTCCTCTTCACGTGCTTATTTCACTTCCGAGACTTAGACTGGATAAATATTCCCTAGGGCACATCACCACCTTCTTCCCAGAGAATGTACACAGCCCACACAAGACCCGGGGCGGGGACCTTTCGGATCTGAACAGCTGAGCTGCCATTTCTCCAGTTCTCTGTTGTTGACTCTTTCTCCCACTAGCTTATGCTGTAGCCTCCTTTCTTCCCTTTTAAGAATTTTCTAGACTAGAGTCTCACAGTAGCACTGCCTTTCTGGATTATATTTTAACCCAGTTTCTAATCCAGAAACCCCCTCCTGAGTCAGCAGGCAGAAAGAAAGCTTAAATCGTTGTGTTGATGCTTTTCTTCTTGTTTCTCTTACCCCAAATAATTATCTAGATTTCCTAATTATTTTATTTTATTTTTTTATTTTTTGTCATCCTGGGTCATTTTCACAGCTTTCGTCTCCAACCAATCAACAAATTATTTTTCCAAGTGACATTTCCCACAATGCACAACTTTATTTTTTCTGCTTAAAAATGATTGTACTAATACTTCATATAAATACTGTTTGTCACTCAGTTTGCCCCTATTCGCAGGACAGGAAAGAATTTTTGTTTCAGTAATGAAAATTGCTAGCATCAGTCACTATCACCTCTACCTTCATGATTCCCACAGAGATGCTACTTCCTCAGTTCTGATAACCCACTCCTTGAGCGCTATCAAATCCTCTGATCCAAACTTCTTCCCTTTTTGGACATTTCTTGCCAAAAGGTAATTGAAAAGGGTTACAGCAGGGACCCCTTCCAATGCCTGGTCTATCCATTTGAAGGACTAAAATTGCAGAACAAGATGTTGAGAAAACCCATGTGAAATTTTTGTTTAATTTTCATGTCTGTAAAGCAACTCTCCTCGATGACATGCCCACAGTCTTATAAAGTTAACATAGACCACTGGGTGTCAGACCATAATTGCATATAATTAGCAAACTGCATCTCTATCAAAAGATTGCAATAGGTTAAATAAGAAATAAGAACTAAGGAATCCAGAATTAACACATCAGCCTTAGAATGGGTATTTCAGAATAACATTGAGCTGTAAGAAGATCTTTCTTCTTTTATTACTCGTACCATACCAGTTCTGAATGTAATGTGAAATGTATGAAAACAACAACCACAAAAACTGGGAGAGATGAGGCAATCCTTAGAAATGAGGCAATGGTGAGAAGAAAAATCTTAACTCTAAGCTACTCTATCTTCAATGATTTTAAAGAGAGGTATCAATGGAGCACAGTGCTTCTTATTTGGAAGAGTTCAATTCTATGTTGAATATTGCAAATGAATAGAAATTGGAGAGTGGTCAGATCTCACTATCTCTTTCAGCTTGCCACTTCCGGTTGAACTCACTCTTTAAAAAATGGGTGGTTTTTTTTTTTTGTCTGTTTGTTTGCAAAGGTAGTAGTAAAAAAGCAAGTAGATTAGTAGGGAAAGAAGTCTGCGGCAGTGCCCAGAGCCAGGAGGAGGGGCAGGTTCTGTCAAACAGCTGCTGAGTTCCACAGGCAGCCTGTTAGGGATGCAGAGGGGCTGGGCCATCCTGGAAAACAGGAAGTGTTCATCTGAAACTGAACTGTCTACTTCATCCATAAGTAACCCCTGGAGACTTCTGAAGTTTTAGTCAGTCTCTGTCTCTCCCTCTCTCCTTGTCACTCTCTCTTGTGATCTCTTCCTCCTTTCTTCCTTCCCTTTCCTACTCACTGCAATGTGTAATTTTGTGTCATTATACTTAGTGTAAATAAATGGGTATGTTCCTATCACCTCTGTTGGGCCAGTGGGAACATAAACGCCATTAAGTACAAGCATGTTATATATATATATATTGTTCACTGTGTTGTCTATAGCCCAGTACTCAGTAGACCCACAATAAATATTTGTTAAATAAATACATGCACGAATAAATGCACTGGTTTTAAAAAGTGCCCTGAATAAGTCTAGTGATGGTAGGCTATCAGTGTCATTTTTAAATTGGAATATCAATTTGATTAAAAACAATACAAACCCACCCTGGCTGGTTTGGTTCAGCGGTAGGAGCGTTGCCTGCGGACCAAGGAGTCCCAGGTTCAACTCCGGCCGAGGGCACACACCTCGGTTGCGGTTCATCCCCGGCCCGGTTGGGGTTGAGCAGGTGGCAACCAATCGATGTGTCTCTCTCACATCAATGTTTCTCTCTCTCTCCTTCCCATTCTGTCTGAAGATGAATGTAAAAATATCCTTGGGTGAGGATTTAAAAAAACAAGCAAACAACACAAATCCTTATGTTGGCACGCTGAGATGTCTTCTTTCCCCGTAACAGTATACAGCTTTGGCATGGCCTCTAACTCCCTAGGACTTTTTTTACATAGATAGATAACGTGCTTCTAGTTTATTAAAAATTAATTCTAAAATATAAACCAAGGGACACAGATCTTGTAAGAATTTAGGTTCTCTACTTAAAATAAGATCAGGTGGGATGAAGGCTTAGATCTGGATCACGTGCGATGCCAAGCAGCAGCGGATTCGGATCCTCCTGTGGTGTGCAAGAGACGCAGAGACCCTCCGCAAGGGCCCGGGCGAGAAGAACACACAGGAAGCCACAGGTAGCGGCAGCCTACGAACACCTGGCGCATTCATCTTGGCTGTCCCACTGGACTGAAATAAACATCTTGTCCCTTTGCTCTTGGCCCACGTAAGACAGTAAGACATAATTTGATATACTCAGTTAAATTCCAGTTTGCCACCCAGACACAACTAAAGCAGCTACAATAAGGGAATATCTGATGTGTTTTGTCAAATTACAAAAAAATATCAGGCTAATAAATTAGAGTTTTTAAATCTATGTAGAAGCTTGAACTACAATATTGGTACAAGCTGATCTTACAAGTTGTTCCCTACAGAACAGAGTTAATATGATGAAACCAAGTGAGGAAATAGAGAGCAAACGCCCACACTTATTTTATTTTTATTGAAAGTAAAAACCACCTGCACACATTTCTGTTCAGAGAAAAATATTCAGTTTCATTTTCCTCTCACAGATAGAAATGTACTCCATAGAAATGAAACTACTTCTTTTGTTTCTTGTTCCAGTAGAATTTGATTTGCATATTTTGGGACATGATAAGGTGCTCTCTGTGATTTAGAGAGTTTCTAAAAAGGTAATTTGATCTCGAATCATAGTTTTCTTTTTTTATTTCTAAAATTGAAAGCTGCATACCCTTCTGAGAAGTGAGCCATGAGAGGAAGACATTAGCTTGCCTTGTATTAGATAATAAAAAAGTTCCACAGGGGACGAGTTACATATTATGACATTGTGAATATAAGGCTCATTTGGATTTAATTCATTACTACATCATGTTGCACAGGAAAGCAATTTTTAAGCAATAGAAGTGCACTTCATTTGTAAAAGGCCCAGCTATAACACACAATCAGTTATTGAAGACAGAAACTGATTTCCCAAATCAGGCATATAAAATTTAATATATTTGCTCCAGTTATAATGAAAGAAAAGGGAACTTCGATGCCATTTTTCCCCCATAAGAACGACACTTTATAAAATTTGGAAAGTACATTTTTGCTTGGGGAGTTGACTACATTTTGACACCACAATCTAATAAGTTGAAGATAATGATTAAGCATCTTCAAAAAATTATTTTAAATACTTGGACACAGAATATGATTTCAGATTCTATCCTTCTATAAATTTAATGCTATTATATTAAAATAAGATCTAAAATTTATTAATTATTAAAATAAGGGTAAAGATGGGCATTGGCATTTTTTAAAATTTCAGTATCAATGTGTCATATTATTAAGTTTAATCCTAACATCTAAATAAATTATTCTATAGTAAAAATAATAAAAACAAAACCAACAGCCAAATTATGTTGGTTTATTTAAGTTCCCTAAATCTGCATATATTCTTAGTTAGGGTTTGCTAGAGAAACAAGACTGACTGGAAGTATATGTAGAGAGAGAGGGAGAGAAAAATTCATTTTACGGAATTGGCTCACACAATTGTGAAGTCTTGGCAAGTTTAATATCTGTAGGCTAGACCAGTAGGCCGCAGGCCCAGAGAAGAATTGCAGTTCAAATTTCAAAAGCAGTCTGCTGGTAGAATGATCTCTTCTTCCTGAAAGGTTAGTCTTTTTCTATTAAACCTTCAACTGACTAGATCAAACCCACCCACATTATAGAGGTAATCTGCTTTACTAAAAGTCTACTGATTTAAATGTCAATCTCATTTTAAATATAGCTTTACATAAACATCTAGAATGTTTGACCAAACATCTGTGCATTGGGACCAGTAGCCCTGGCTCGTTTGGCTCAGCAGTTAGAGCACTGGCCCATGGACCAAAGGGTCTCGGATTCGATTCCTGGTCAAGGGCATGTACTTGGGTTGCAGGTTTAATCCCCGGCCCCAGTCGGGTGGTGCAAGAGGCAACCAATTGATGTGTCTCTCTCACATGGATGTTTCTCTCTCTCTCTTCCTCCCTCCCTTCCATTCTCTCTAAAAAAATCAATGGAAAAAATATCCTCAGGTGAAGAGTAACAACAATAACAACAAAAAATGATTAACCATCACACTGTGGTTATATACATGCAACTAAAATTTGGAAAATAAAATCACCTCTCTGTTCTGTGATAGTTTCTTAGGAGAGGGACAATGGGGAGCAAGCATTCATCATCCATTTTTAGGTACCTGAATCACCAGCTAATTTTATTTTCCCTCCTTAGCCAGAAATACCCATTTTAAGTGACTGTAATAAAGTACTTAATTTGATTTGGTAAATACAGCATAAATAATCGATTTTCACAAATATTTTCATTTAAATCTTCCCTGTAAACCACCATGAGAGTATAGAATTAATACTTTAAGTGCAATATTCAAATATCTTGTTTAATTTCTAAGACATGGATTAAAATTTTCAAATTGAAAATCTCAAAACATCATGTGTTCCATTGAAATCTTGACTTCAATAATACTAAAGAATCATGAAAGAGAGAAGGGTGTAATCAGTTCCCAACCTTTCCATGTTTAAGTTATACTTTACTAAATGTGATCATTACCAACTTTTCTATCGAAAGAGTGTCAGGAACTCAAGTGAATCCACAGGAAACTGACACACTTGATCCTCAAAGAAAAAGGTTTGTTTTTTATCTTGTACTACATCTAACTGATCTTGTTCCTTTTTGGGAATGAATAAGATCAAGAAGCGAATGGACGAAAAGCATATTGCAGTCAATGCAACAAAAGATATAAGAAAAATGTGACAAGCCTCAAGGTTGAATACATTTCAGGACAGGCAGCTGGTAAGCACAGATGACCTTGGTATGCCTGACGGAAACATTTCATTGACTACAGAACCTAGCCACTGCAAAAGAGCCGTCTAATTATGTGAAATATATTTCTCCTACTAAGAATTCAACCAAAACCAAATTTGAAAAACTAGGGGTCCTGCATTTTGATCCTTGACAACTTAGTCCTGATGTATGACAACAGATACAGCCTTAGTTAAGCCTATTTTATATAAGGTGACCAACATCCCAACTGGCCAAAACTGATTAGACTAGGGATAAGCACCTGCCAGAGTCACAAATTTCCCTGGCCCCCCCAAAGGATAATAATCATATTTCATTCTTGGAAATACGAATGGGAAGAATAATGGATTGGGTCATACATATAGCAGTTGGTATTGAAAAAAGAAACAATAAGGCAAACCAAAAGTAGTGCAGATGGAAAGGGAGGTGAGTCACCTTGTTGGTTCAACACAAGTGAAAATCAGAGGACCATAGCTACTGAGGTCCCTGGAGCTGACTGGATCCAGATTCCATATCTTAAGACCCAATCAAATGAGTAATTGTTATCCATGGATTATCGTGTAAACCTAGCCTCCTGTTTTGGAGCTTACAATAAACTTAAATTATTTTAGTAGTTACTGTTCCAAGGCAACAAAAGCATACACTAAAGAAAGCCAATTTTGAATCTGATGCATCTGGATATATCTGACATATATCTGGACACTGTACAGCCTCTCTGCTTACACAGAAGACACATGGAAGCAATTACCCAATGATGGAAAAGAGTGGATGCATTTTTCAAATAGCAACAAGTTACGCATAGATAGAAGTGACCAAGAGAATCTTATTGGAAGATTGATTGACACACACACACATTTGCATGTACACTATATCGTCTTCATATTCTGATGTTAATTTTGGCCAGGCCTATGAACGCTATCAAGTGTAACTAAACTTCTGATTTATTTTCTTTCATTTGATCAACATGATACTAAGTGCTTGGCTCACTTTAAATTATTATGTGAGCTTTATAATGGGGTAACTAGGTTCTTGAACTCAAATATACAGTCAATATGTCTACCAATAATCATCTATGAATCAACACCCTATTCAAATATGTTCTTTTTTAAATGATTTCATATAAAAATAACACATGTAACATCTACATTGAACAAGCATGACTCAGGGGATGTAAATATAAAGCACGTTTTTTCCTCCAATTCACATTTATTCATTGTAGCTACTTTCTCCCTGTTCCTGGATAACCAACTCTGGTGATCCTGGTCACTGTCACAGGACTTGAGTTCCTTCAGTGAATAATTAAAAGTTATCAGTGTCATTTAAGAGTCAGCACTTTGAACTGTCTCCCACTTTTTAACTTCTACATTGGGAAGCCTCCAGTCAAGGAAGGGAGAGGCATCAGCTTTTTCTTCACTTTGTGCTTCTGCTCCTCCTCCCTCAGAGCTCCTGACACAGCAGGGCTGAAACAAAGCCTCGAGAACAGACAAACGTGAAGCAAGGTGCTCACTTGATTCGCTCATGAACATGAAGGAGCAGGATGCTCTCTGCATCCTGCAGGAGTTCTCAGCTGCTTTTTCCTCCGGGGCTGGCTTTGCGGGCTCTTTGGCCCCTCCCCCGCCCCACCCTCCACCTGGATAGAGTCCTCAGAAGTAAACATTGCCACTGGCCACCCAAAATAACCACCTTTTCCCTTTTATCAGCAATTAGCCAGTCTGAGTCTTATTACTTAGATTTCTCAGATAGGAGTCAAACATTCTGTGTGAGGCAGATAGGAAGTTCTTCCAAATAGTTCTAGTAAACCCTTTTCGCACTGGACTTTAGGCTTCCTCCTTGAGAAGAGATTGAGATGTACAACACCACTAGCAGATCTCTCCCCAAATCCTCTTTTTCTACTCTATTTCTTAGCTTTCACAATCTCTCATAGGCTATAACTGGGTGATCACCTCAGGGTTTTATACATTTTTTTAAAATTCAAGTTCTGCATACTAGACTTAATATGAAATTAGTATAAATTGTCTTGAAGCCTTAGATGAAACTGAGACATCTATAGTGATTCTTTAACATTTTTACAGTATCTGGTTTATTATGAGTTTTTACTTATTTAAAAACAGGGCACAGTATATCCTCTGGTTAATTATAATATAATTACATAATGAAAATAGTATTTTAAAATTATATTACAAATAAGAATTATATTTATAATATTTTGACTATATATGAAAAATCTAAATGGTAAGCAAAATAATTTTCAAATATATAACATAATTGATCAATTAAACAGAGATCTGTTTCTCACTTATTTATGCATTTATTTCCTCCCTTAGAAAAATGTTTATTTAATGTCTGCTAGACAATAGAAGTCTAATAGTGGGCAAAGCAGATTTGATCTATTCCTTCATGGAATCTGCAGTCTGATCTATTATAAATAATATATTTTATATTTTACAGCTGTCACGATGTTTGGCAAGAACTAACATAATTTTGGAGCATGGGCAGACATGGAAATTAAATAAAGAAGAGAGATAGTGCCTAGCTGGTGTGGCTCAGTGGTTGAGCATCATCAACCCATGCACCAAGAGGTCGCCAGTTCAATTCCTGGTCAGGGCACATGCCCAGGTTGTGGGTCAAATCCCCAATGGGGGGCATGCAGGAGGCGGCCAATCGATGTTCTCTCTCATCCATGTTTCTATCTCTCCTTCTCCCTTCCTCTCTCTCTAAAACCAATAAAGAAAAAAATTGTTTTAAATAAATAAATACAAGAAGAGAGATAACAATTGATGTACAAAATAGTGGGTCAGTGAGAACCCAAACTTAACCATAAATTGATGAAAAATAGCAATAGGAACCCATGATGTACAGAGTTAATGCTATGATGACATAGTGAATGCAGGAACTCATAGTAAAGCACGTGGTTATCATGACTATTAGGGAATAATTGTCTTTAGATGAGAAGATATCTTTAGATGAGGAGATGTTTTGAAGAAAGTTATTGTAAACATATTTGTACCAAAAATATTATAGTTTGAAGAAAAGTCTATTGTCTTAATAAGGAAAAACATTGTAGCTATCTGACAGAGCTTAATTGTGAATCTGTGTCCAACAAGTGAATACTGCCTATAAGTATATTAGCTGGTGGTTATATTTTTTGTTGCTAGGTGTGAAATATATATTTTGTGGATGTTTGAGTTTAAATGGAAAATATAAGCCTTACTATCATGCAACTCCTATTTTGAGGAAAATAATAAATGTTTTTATGTAATTATACATTCTAAATTTTAGAACATGCTGCCTATTTGAAAAGAGGACATAAGTCAGTTTTGAAAAATGTCTACAATGCTAATGCTGAAAAAAATGAGTAAGGCAAAAGAAGCCAGGGGATATAAGGAGAAAAATAAATGTGTAGGCTAGTTAGTACACAGAATGCATGTCATTAAGTTCCTTATTATTTCAGTATACATGTGAATCTGAACTTGCAAAAAGTCAAGGTAAAAGGGAAGCAGACTGGGTTATGAGAGTCATTGTGTCCATAAAGAGAAAACTAAGCAGTTGCTCAGAAAAAAACATAATTATTCTTTTTTTAATACTATTTTTTAATTGATTATTAGCGAGAAAGGAAGAGGGAGAGGGAGAGAGACATTGATGTGAAAACATCAGCTGCCTCCAGTACACTCCCCAACGCCGGACACTAAACCCCCAACCCGGGTATGTGCCCTGACCGGGAATCTAACCAGCGACCTTTTGGTGCATGGGACGACGGCTCAACCAACTGAGCCACACTGGCCAGGGCAAAACATAATTATTCTTAATATTAAGAAGACATTAAACTCGTGGATCCTTTTCTCGAAGATACTTTTGTAGTATGATGAATGTCCACAATGAAACTGCAGTGCCCTCTTTTATACAGACACAATGCCTAGGGAGCCAGTCCTTCAGGATGAGTTTTCCAGGCTCCGAGTCAGCAGCCTTCCTGCTGGGTTCAGCCAATGGGACAACTGATAGGGCCCTGCAGGGCGGGAGCACGGGAGAAGCTGTGCTACTTCGTATTCTCTCTCTGTCTTCAGTGGTGTCTCTGGCTGAACTACCCCCCCCCCCCCCACACACACACAGTTGTGTATGTAGAATGTTCCAATTTCCACCAAGATACCCCAACTTCCTTTGTGCCTCCAGCCCAGGTTTTATGATAGCTTCATTTGTTATTAATCTCTGGGCTCCCTCCATGTCCCCAGATTGGCTTCTTAGTTTTTCATCACCAATAGAATAATTTCCCTACTTTAAATTCCCTCTGCTTTAAATACTCAGTGAGTTTTCTGTTGTCCCAGTTGGATCCTGACCGATACAATCACTCATTATAGACAATGGCTATCTTTCAGCTCAATTCAATATAAACAATTTTATATTAGAAAGACCATGGAAAGTGTTACTATCTGCACATAACACATAAAGGGATGCTTATGAAGCAATGAATAGCAGACACAGAAGGGTGTAGGAAACAGATTCTCGTTAGTCATTCAGAGGGGATCTTCAGGAAGAGAATTATAATTCACCAACATCGATACACTTGACACTTGAGCAGATAGATTAAACAATGCATTTCCAGTGTCCATTCTCCCTGGACGATCCTTAGAAATGAACACATGCCAACATCTTGGCTGTAATAAGTCAGTGTAACCCTGAATAAATATCCCGGGAAAGCAGTAACCCTCTTCTTCATCCACCTATAAACAACATCCATACGATTCACCTAGGACCGTCTTTTCTCGGCAAATATGGGAAATTCATATGAAAGCTAACATCTAATCTTCCCCTTCTGGTTCCTTACTTAACTAAACATGTAAACTAGGGAACCTTTTACAACTACACATATGATAATAATATAACAAACTACAAATTTTTCAAGTTACCCACTGGTTATGTGACATCCATGAAGCTTTTCCCAAGAACTCATATTAAGGCCTGATAAAAAATATTTTCTAAAAATCAACACACTATGGCAAGACAGCCGTATGCAAACTTACCTTAAAGAGAAAGACTCATTTTTAGAATTGGTTGATATATAGAACCCAATGTGTTTGGATAAAAATGTGCTCACTGGGAAGCACAGGGAAGCAGGAGACCAAGTACTACCAGTTCTTGTCTTAGCTTCTGACTATAAGAAGTTACTCCTGCCCTAAAGCAGGTGTATCTTATTCTGAGGTCATTAAAAATTCAATCATATGGCTAATGCCTTAGTTTTTATTACATGTACATCCAGCAGTCTTTGCGTCTCAATTTGGCCTACCTGAGCCTTCCCAAGATGGAGAAAATGCACTGGCTCAAGTCTCTTAGTCTTCAAAGTACTTGTGGTTCTTATCAATTAATAAAACAGCATCACGGATTTGTATTACAATATCATACATCCGAAAATGTGCACCCCCTCTGTGAAGAATGTGATGGTAAGTTATGTCTCTCAGCTTACAAGGTTAATCTGACACCATGGCAAAGTCACCAGTTCAGTACTCCCTGAAACATCTTTCCCAGACAATGCCTCCCCCCAACACCCACTTCTTCTACACCTACCTGAAAGTCTTCTTAATATCTTCTGCTTGGATTGTCTTGAGAATCTCTTGGTATAACTGGTGATCAAGTGTTCCTGAAGGTGTAGCATTTGAAGGGCAATTTTTATGTGCATAATAGCCTATCAAAATTCCAAAAATAAATAAAATGGTGGCTGTACAAAGTATTTTTAAAAGGCAGCAAAAGTTGCAGTGGTTGCTCCTGGGTGCGGGTCTCGCGTAGCGGGGGGCATAGTCAGACTCCTCCTGCAGTCGCTGAAACCTGCCTTTGGGTGACGTTGCTGGTTGAATGGAATCAAGGTTGAGGTCCGCAGTCTCTGAATTCTCCAGGTTCTGACTCTCAGCACTGTCTAGTTGGAATTGGTCAAAACCAGGCTCCTCCAGTTCCTTTTCCATGTCCCACTCTAAGTCAAGGGCAGTGGCTTGAAGGTCATCGTTGTCTAAATACTGGGAATGTCCTGGAGCTTTTTGCTCTGCACTGACCTTTTGATAGGCCATCTTTTTACCTGTAAAAATAGGAGAGGTATAGTTTCTTAAAATAAACAATACAGAAAACATCTGTGGTGAAAACAAACAATAAGCCATATTATGTGTCCATAGCATTTTAGTGATTATAATCAGCAGAAATGCATTGCCGCTATAGAAAAAAAAATCACATATAAGTTAATTATTTATGTTTTGCTATTGATGTTACTATAGGAAAAGAAGACTAAAAATAAAAGTAGATGGCATTTGGTGAAAAAGTTTATAGGAACACAAAATACACATACACAAACACACACACACACCCACACACACAACCACTGGAGCTCGGGAGAAATCAGTCACAAATGCACAGTTGCATTGAGGATAATGTATTACAATGAAGCTAAAACTTAAGTTTACTTATTTTCAAAATCACTTTTATGAAAAAAAAAGGGCAGAAGAAATAAAACTGCTATTTGGTAGGTTAAGGGGAAAGAAACAAAAGACTCTAGAATGACTTACATTGCCAGAGCTAACTTTAAAAACACAAATTCAGGATAAGAATAGGCAGAACAACTAAATGAAGTAGCAATGCTATAGAAATACAAGAAGCAAGATACAGTACATTACATAGTCATGAGTAATCAAAAGGACTGGAAGAAATGAAGGCTACCACAGAAGACATGATATTCCATGGAATTAATGACATGAATTCGCCTCACTCATTGAACTTTAAATAAAAGTCTGGGATGGCATCCATCCAAAAAAGAAGCCTTTTGCCAGGCTAGGAGAGCTTGGTTTCGTAACCTTGCTACAGGAATGGCAGATGGAGGTTTTCCTCCCCTACACAGTTTTGGATGACAGTTTATTGTACCCTGCAGAGTGGTATTAGGATAACTAGGCTAATTAACTACAAGTGGTCTTCAGTCTGTATTCAGTAACCCACTGGTGTGTTATGGTTGCAGATTAAGAGTATTTATAACTAAATTTTCTGTGTATTAGATATGTCACCCAGCTGGAATCTAAAATCCCTCACTATGTCTTGTGATTTTTCTATGTGCCCCACTATAGGAAAAGAACAGAGCTTACCTGACAACTGATTAACCAATTGCCTGCTGGCCAGTGGTTGACAAATAAACTCTAATGAAAAAGATACAGACAAGGACCTTATAAAAGGGAGTGGTGTTACGCACAGAATTGTGGGTATACACAGCTCCAATCCTGGCTGGCAGAGGCTCATATGAATTAAAATGTTCTGAATATTTTTTAAAGTTCAAATATAATTAAATATTAAACTTTACAAAATAAAAATTGTAATGCTGACTAGCTTCTCATCTATACCCTATAAACTAGGATTTCTGCTTACCTAGAGTTGAGTCAACAAAGATGAGAATCTAATGCATGTCAGTACTGGAATAGGTCCCTATTCCTCAAGAAAGAACAATCCACTCAGAGAAACAAATACATAAACAAACAACTAAGTCAAAATATGCAAAATATAAAGGAGAATCAGGGGTGATTGATTCTACAGAGAATATGGGAGAGGGTTTTCCAAGTCACTTCTAAGGTGCTTTTGACAAAAGAGAAGGAGTTAAGTAGGGCAGACCAGCATTGCGAGAGGAGGGCATCCTGGCAGGGGAAATCTATAAGCACACAGAAGAATGAGAATGCATGGTGTGTGGACCACCTGAAAAGCCCAGACTAGTACACTGTGGCTAAAGATGCAGCACATGGGCCAGAGATTTAGAGAAAATCTAGGGAAGATGATCTTGGACAAAAGGTCTAACTTCTCTGCAACCCAGGGTATTCTTCTTTGAAATGGGCATGATAATAATACAGACCCATAGTGTTGTCATTGGGATTAATTGAGACAGTGAACCTAACACATCCATTGAATGCTGCATAGGTCAGAAGGGACCTTTCTAGTATTAGAAGAGGGAGGACTGTCAAGGATTGCTGGAAGACATAAGACAAGTACAATAATGTAGAAGAAATCATATAATTCTGCAAGACACTGTGGAGAAAAGGAGGAGGTTACATAATATTCATGTACACACACACACATACGTATGTAAGAGTTATTGGCCTGTTTGATTTTTTTTTTAACATTTAGTCTGTAGGTAGAGACTAAAACACCCCATGACATGCCAATTACTATCACGCAGGTATTTATTTGGTACTATGCATGCAAGAATAGCCTCATCCTTCCCCCTTTCCTGCCCTGCTTCCCCTCTGCTTGGCCTGGTTTCCAAAATGATTCAAGAAAGTGCAGTATTTTAATTCTGCCTTTGGTCACATCAACACAATAGAGAAAGGGAATAACATATGGAGTTAGTGATAATTGGATTGGTTAGGAGATGATGGAGGAAGAATCCAAACCACACTTTTAGAAGAAGTTAAGAAGAACAAGGAAGAGGAGATAGAGGAGGAGGAGGAAAAGTAGAAGAAACTAGAGGACAGAGAAAATCTAAAGGAACAATAAAGAATCTCTAAAATTTGTGATTCTAACCCTGTCCTATTCCAGAAGTGGAGACTGAGTTCCAAATTTGAGTGATTCTATTGAGGCTGAGAAAGTGATATTTGGGTATATACTTCTTAAGGTAACTGCGGTTTCATAAAAATATGAGACTGAAAAGTTGGTGGGAAACTTTTAAATACGTAAATTCTCCACAATTCAACTTATTTTAACACATATTATAAAATACTGGGACTTCTTGCCACTAGTCACTTTTTTCCTGTTTGGCTTAAACATCAATGAATTCCTGCTATCTTGACATGCTATTATGATATTTACTTCTTTAACTGTTCAGTTCATGTATTATTGATTAATTTACTTAAACACAGTCCCATTGTGGTTTTCTAGTTTTCCTCCCATTTTGATGAATCAAGTCTTTCTCTAAAGGCTTTTTCAAAAATTGAATTATAGAACATAGTTCATGTTGAAGGAAGACGATGCATAGGAGTTACCACTAAAATGTGAGATCTCTAATTCTGACGTCTGATACAAACATTCAAAGTCATTTCTCCACAAATTGCTTAAAAAACAATAGCAGTGATGGGGCAGAGTTTCCATTTCTAGCCTGACAATACGCATTCCATCACACGTACGTCGGCAATTTAACGCTTTTCAAATATCAGACAGAGCCATCAATTAGAATGTAATGCAGACACAGATATTAACTCCTCATTATGATGGATATCTGCCTGACATCCTTACTACCACTTTGGACTCATTACACATTTATAGGTTTTCACTAAACTCGATCTTCTAGGAGAGCAGTATCTGGGTAAAGGTAGCTGGAGCCACTTGATGGAACAAATTCCAAGTATTTCAGGCAAATTACCAAGGAAATAAGTATATGATAACATGCACAATGAAGAATTTTAACCAGTTAACAGTTTAAAAATACACACACACACACACATATATATCTCCATTTCTTTAAAATTATCTTACTTTAAGGAAAATAGGATAGCTTTTGCAGAAATATAAACTCTGCTCTCACAGTTTTGTTTCATTTAGTCAATCAATCTATCTAAAATAAACTCCTCAAAAATAAAACTGAGTGAGAAGCCCAACTGGTGTGGCTCAGTGGTTGAATGTTGACCCATGCACCAAGAGGTCACGGGTTCGATTCCTGGTCAGGACACATGACCAGGTTGTGGGCCAAATCCCCAGTGGGGGTCATGCAGGAGGCGGCCAATCGATGTTGTTTCTCATCAACATTTCTATCTCTCTCTCCCTCTCCCTTCCTCTCTCTCTAAAATCAATAAAGAAAAAAAAATTTTTTACTGAGAAAATACTAAGTAAATAAAACTTTGATAACATTCAATTTTGAGTGAGAACAAATTATTCAACAGGTCCCCAAAAAATACAGCTTTCTTTAAAATACAAATGCCCTGTGAAACTGGTAAAGGACACATCACATTTCAATTCCCAACTGCAATGAAAATATTACATTATAAAAAGAAATCTTCAGCAAAATCAGCATGTCTTAGATATCATATATTATGCCATTCGACCATATATTTTCTATTACTGATGCATAAGATTCATTTAATTTATACTGTCATTTTGCTTTACAGCTACTCCACATGAATAATTTAAAACAAGAATTTAGAATCTACCCCATGAATCTTTCTCTAAAACATAAGTACTTTGGTATAGGACGGGTCATAGAAACTTGCAGCATTTCTCTAAATAGAAATATCTGTAACATCCTTACAGTCTATACTGTGCCAATGGTCTTTTCTTTTTCTTTTTTTAAAAATATGTTTTATTGATTTTTTTAGAGAGAAAGGAAGAGAGAGATAGAAACATGGATGTGAGAGAGAAACATCGACCAGCTGCCTCCTGCACGCCCCCTACTGGGGATTGAGCCTGCAACCCGGGCATGTGCCCTGACCTGGAACCGAACCAGGACCTCTCAGTCCATGAGACGATGCTCAGTCCACCGAGTCACACTGGCAAGGCACACTGGTCTTTTCTACAAAGAGCAATTTTGGGGAAAAGTTGAATATATTTTCCATGTTTTCAACACATCTTATTCATTTAGTTTAGATCCCTTCCCACCCAGGCCCACACCAAAGGCTAAATTGTTTTTAAAATCCAATATACCAAAATGTTAATTTTTTTATAGAGAGCAGTTCTCCCTTATTTGTAGAGGAGAGTTCCAATGTCCCGAATGGATTCCTGAAATGCAAGATAGTATTATGCCCTATATATACTGTTTTCCCTATATATGTATACCTATGATGTAGTTTAATTTATAAATTAGGCACAGTAAAAGATTAACAACAACAATAATAATATAGAATAATTATAACAATAGACTGTAATAAAAGATATGTGAATGTCGGCCATCTCTCAAAATTTTAATTTCTGAAAAATTTCCAAAAACATTTCCACCCACAAAGGTAGTGCCTTTCCCATCTTAACTAAATACCTATCATACCCTGTGGCTGTAACTTTTGCAGTTTTGAGGTGCCGCAGAAAAACTAGCACGGATTTCTTTTTCCTTCTTCACAATTTCACGAATAGAAAATTCATTCTTACTGTAGATTTTAGCAACTTCAGCAGTTACAATATTTTTCTTTCCTTATTAAGTCAAGAACTTTCATCTTTTCCCTTAAAGAAAGCACTTGCCAGCTTCTCTTTGGCATATGCAAATCGTCTGCATCACTACTCTGAAAATTTGGGGGCATTATTAAGTACAGTAAGGGTGACTTGAACACAAGCACCGCAGTCCCAGGACAGTCAATCTGACCACTGAGACAGCGACTCAGTGACTGACAGGTGGGGAGCATCTATAACGGGAGAGGCTGGACAAAGCGAACATCCACCTTGGGCAGGACAAGACAGACAGCAGCCGATTTCATCATTCCACTCAGAAGGCCACACAACTGAGAACTTATGAATTGTTTATTTCTGAAATGTTCCATTTAATATTTTCAGACCACATTTGACAGCAGGTTACTGAAAGGATAGAAAGCAAAACCATGGATAAGAGAAGACTACTTTACACTTATCCCTTTATAAGGGAAAAAAAAACCCCACACAGATACAAGTTGAATTAAGAGGTATTTCAACCCCCACCCCCACCCCAGGCTATAACAGACTTAGATCAATAAAAAATAAATTTGTATTCTTACTGAGCATATGATTAGTTTAAAAATAAATTGATACTTCTGAATGTTTTTTCCCCGCACATTTTTTACTGGGTGAAACAAAATAAATTATACAGAAATAAAAGGTGAACACTGAAAAAGGCTAAAATTTTATTTTGTAAAGTACAATCTCTGACTGCTGCAGATCATACATGTTAAACCAAAGTTTCATTTAATAAGCTATATATTACTAATGCCACTTAATAATATAATCATGGCACTATTACTTTCTTGCTGGGCAATTACAATGAGAGAATTTATTACCTAATGACCTGGCCTTATCAATCTCTAAATTGGTAGGCTCGATAGTCAGACTACCTGGTTCAAATTCTAGCTCTGCTATGCAGTTTAGACCAGTTATTTTAATATCTTCTTGCTTAGAGTCTACATTTGTAAAATGGAAATTGTAAATGAGATAAATTATTGAAGGTGCTTATAACAATGTCTAACACATTGTAAGTGATTTGCTAATAAAGGATCACTCCAGAAATTCTATATAGTTTAAGAAACTAGAAATATTTGGAGCTTACAATTTTAAAGTACAGTCTTGAATAAATCAGATTATAACTAGAGCCTCACGTTTCAATAACAAGAACCTGGAGGTAGTGGGAAATGCTGTGGGGTACTCAAGCACTTTTGAGAGTGGGAAGCACCTGTTAATCATTGGCTATGGTTCAGATAGATGAGAGTGAAGTGTGGCTAATGTTACATGAAAAGTTATTGCATTTGACTTACCACCACCAATTCTATATTTTTTTATTGCAGAGTTGAATTTCTTATTAGTCTATTTTCAAAACAACAACAACAAAAAACAGAGCTTTTCCATAATACTGAAGAGTTCAGTTTAATAGTTCCAGGAATTAGTGAACATTTATTATCAACGGGAGTTATATGTTTGTTGTAGAAAAACGTGTTTGTCATAGGTGATTGACTTGATTCATTGACTATGATGATACCAATAGTATTTTAAACTCAAAACAGTGTAGATCTTCTTAGAATTAGGAATACATCTAAAGGCTTTCTTACTTGTATAATTTATTTTACAAGAAAAATAAATAAATGAATCGGGTAGATTAACTTTAAAACATAAGGCAGGTTCTCAATTTCCTATGACAGTTCTATGATTGAATCTTTATTGTAAGCTGGGGAAAAAAATATTCATATAGCATTTCCTAAAGCGCTGAATGTCAACTCATTTGCTGGTTTGGGCAGATTGATTTGAGGCAAAGGCATTTCTTAGAAATGTCAGTGCATCATCAGAAGGTATTCATTATGCCCCTTCATGCACTATACTTTAGATGCTATACCAGTGAACTATATGAATGCCCAGAGGAATTTTTAAATTTAAGTTTAAGAATATTCCTTATAGGCTAAAAACAGTTGACATAAATGTTTCAGTGTGAACCTAGTTTGTACAAATAAAGCCCATATTTGTGGAATACATTTCTGTTGTTGAAAGCTTTAATGGCTTCAATTTAAAAGCAGGGCAAAAGATAAAACTATAAAAACAGTAATTCAGAAGACTCTATTCCCCGACTTAATTTTCCAGTATAATGAGATTTTTTTTTCCATCTGGTTTTGTGAAATGGCCCTGGCAATTGCTATAGTGTCTGTAAATGCATTAAGAATTTCTTATTTAATTGCAATGTTGTGTGTCAACTGCATACAAGAAATGACAATAATTATTTGTTGTTCATGCTTCACTAATTGGATAAGGAGTGTGTATGAAGTAAGGGGAAACTATTATTTGTGCTTTATTTTTAGAAAAAAAATTACTCAAAGCCTACTCTTAAATGGGTAATAGTACATTGAATTTAGCAGATAATAAAGCTGGAGAGTATAAAACTCACTTTACTCTGGGGCCCAAGTTACCTTGATCGCTAAATGATATGTAAAAGGTATCCTCATAGCATGCCAAATTAATGAGCTATAAATTGTAAAATGCAGTCAAAACCATTTGAGGGAAAACTATTTTATGAAATCCAGCAGGTTTGTGTAAATTTGTTTTATATTGCTTGCATATGTATGACCACCTGGTCAGTTCCCGGAGTGGGCTGCCTTTCTTCAGGTACCTGTGTGCAATTGCAATTACCGTGTATAACACACTCTAACTGAATGGTTAATTGGGCCCACCTGGGTTCCTGTATTTATGGTAATGTTTTTCAATATTAGAATGATATATTTTAATTTATGATTTGGCAAACAGAAGAATTAGTTTAAAGGAACTAAAACAATACAGAGAATATTCTGTGTTCCCTGAACAGGTAGTTTGAACATTTAGTATTCTTTAGAATATGTATGGTTCAAGTTGAAGACTCGCCAATATCACAAAACTCTTTCTACTTTGGGATGTGTAACAGTTCTTGTTCCTGCGTGGATGCCTTTCTTGGTCCTTTTGGTATTTGGATTCTACCTAGATTCTAGATATCTTTTTTTGGGGGGGGCGCTGGTCATCATTTCCATTTATAGTAAAACCTCTAGAAGTACTGTATTTATTTACGTCTACAGTATTCACATCCTTTCCAACTGTATTTAAAGTGCCTTACATCAGAAATGTACATGCACGAGATAAATGAAACCACAAAAAATACAGAATAAAGAAAAGTGGAGGAGAAAAAGCTCTGATGGTCTAGCTAAAGAAAGCAACTGTAATTGCGTTTTCATGGAGCTCTGAGCGTCCCCGCAGTCAGGGCAAACAAGGCATCCATCTACAGGGTCTGCTCCAATTCCACCAGCCTTCGCCTAATCTCACCGGCTAATGTATAAGGCTGTTAGTCTCCGCTGAAGAGTTTGCCTTTAATTTTGTTTTTCCAAGTTATCTCTTCTCGTAGTTGCAGATTTCCATGTTGGGAAAATACTTTTCTCTATCTAGTCAGAGAAATCTATGAGTCTCCTTACTATCTCTTACACTTAGATTTTGATACATAAAAACTACATTCCTATGTTATGCTATCCAGAATTATATGCTAATAGATAATTTATTGAACTCTTAAAATGAGCCAGGATCCACTATAAGATTTGGGCTTTACATCATTATGTCATATAATCAAATAATCCTGTAGGTTAGGTACTATTATTGCCATTTTACAGATGAAGTATCTGAGGCTTACAGGTTAAGTCATTTCCCCGAGTTCTCACAGCTAGTAAGTGCAAGCAGCTGGAGTATCACACCAACCTGTCAAATTCCAAAACCTATTCTTTTAAAAATTACAACGTTCAGACTCTCTAGAAGTCCCCAAAGCTGGCCAGATGTTAACAAAATCAGAGATCTCATTGGTTTACTTATCCCCAGTTATGTCACAAATGTGACCACAAGCACCAGGCGTCTCTGCCATTCGATCTGAATGACCCCGCCTTGATCCTTAAATGTCTAAGGGCTCCTCTGACTCCAGGACCTGAAAGATCTCTGTTGTTTGCTCTCCACGGTGCCCTGGCAGGCATCAGTGTTCCCCGGCACCATGGTGCTGAATGAGGGAGAATTGCTTCCAAGTGCATTGCTTTGAGGACAAGACGACAGCCTCTACTTTAGATCTCTTCTTAGCAACACTTTCAACATTTCTCTTTTCTCCCGCTGCTAAGGGACAAACAGCAAAACAACTCTGCTTAGAACTTGAAAGCTACCGTGCACATTCAACCTGCTTCTGACCTGTTTTCAGCTATTAAAACCCTGTGCTCCATCCTGTCCAACTCCCTACTAAGTGTGGTTTACACTGGCCTGAGAGAGCTTTGAGGGTGTCAAGAGTTAACACATCAATACAATCACCACTTGGCTCTTTGAAAGCCGTCTGCCAGGAGAAGCCTCTTAGCTTGGTAGATACACTGCAATTTGGGATCCTTTCAGCCAGCATGAACGATCTTAAATTGCTGCTTTTTGACTATGGCTTTAGGATTTCCAGGAATGGATGAAGCTTTTATCTACATGAGGACACTAAGCACTCTATTTTTCACATTTTTTCAAAGGTACTTTCTGGTTACTTTTTAAATATCGTTATTCTTCAAATAGTATCAACAGGTTTCTACAAACTGGAAGTGCTTTATTCTAAACTTCACACTGCTGTATTTCCGAAAATCCTAACACAGAAAGGCTGTTTCAGACCCAGAGTGGGAACCCAGTGAAATGCACCCAGATTTCTGCTTTTCGTTTTCTGAAATCACTCTTTTCATACTCGTTACTTTAGGGTGTTATTAGGAAAAAGTGTTAATATGTCATGATACTGAGATTTACTGGTGGGAAAGAAAGCAGCCCAGAAAAACACATTTGTACAATATGTTTATGTCCATTCAAAATTCAGTTAGGAAAAACATATGTATCATATGAACCATCCCAAATTTACACAGGGTAAATTCTGGAAATCTGTAATTTAGCTCATGATCCAAGGGTGAGATCCAGATGTAAAAATCTGACCATTCAAACTATTAGACCATGAGCTAAAATTTGTGATTTAACTCAAAATACAATGATAGAAATTCATTGCAGTTAAGAGCATGATATGCTGCTTATAAGACAAATATCATATTCATTAATTCACTTAATCTTTGGGCTAAAAATTAGCTTCAGTGAATTACTATGTTTTCCTAAATGATAGGAATCCATTAGTGGTAAGAAAACTAAGAATTGTGAAGCTTTCTACTGACCACTGATGATAAAATCCAGACTGAAATGCTTTTCAAGAATTATCTCAAGCAATGACAGAAAAAGAGAAACAAATTCCCCAAGATTTTGCTATTCTTTGTTACTTCTAAAATGCCATATTCATAAATATACATGCATTTGAAGCCTAACAAAGATATATTTTTACAATATTTTCTTCTAGGCTCCCCACTGATACCAAAATGAAATTATATCTGAAAATAAAGGTGACAAAACATTATTTTAAAGTAGAAAATTCAAGTTCTTTCTATAAGTGACCTTTCTTTATGTACAATAATACTGGAAATTGTTAACCTTTTCAATAAAAGAGAATGTATTACATATGAAAAAACAGGATGAAAAATACTATAGCAATATATTACATCTGTATGACAGTTTGACATTAAAACATTAATTGTATTACAAATTTGCATACATGCACACTAATAGTTTTGGGTAAATTAAAGCAACTAAACAATTTACCAAAACCTATACTGGATACTGCTTATGTCATTTATATTTTATTTATGAACAGGAATATTATGAAAAATGAAAGACCTCCAATGCCACATGAAAGTAATGCTGATATGAAATTAAATGTCAGGCAAAAGGCATGAAAATGCAATATTCACAAAGACGTCAAATGTAAAACATTTAACAGAACTTTTATATAATTGACACCATTGAACAGTAGTTTATAATAAGGCACACAGACTGTTTAAATTCACCCAGCACTTCAATTTTCAATGTCAAATATTATTACTCTACCAACATGAATTGTAGTTTCTTTTTCCATTTATTTTATTTCTTCCCATAATACATCCTTTATCTTTTCTTTATATTTTTTGCCTCACTTCAGCCTTTCCCATTGTCTCATTTTTACGTTTCTATTCTTACTTATGTCACTACTGCTGTCACAGAAATTCATTGAAAAATAATAAAATAACTGACCCAAAAGAGTTCATTTTAATCTTTTCTATATATTGAGAATGTTATATCTTAAACTATAAAGAAGCAGTGGATTTTTCAGATTTGAAATGATGACCTAATGACCAAACCAGAGGTTATGTTTTTCTCTACCGTCACAAATACAGCAAATCTTGAGTATTGAGTCTTCAAAACAAGAGTAAAATTCAACATGTCCTTAACCTGCCACTTATGAGTTCTATTCTCCGACATGCTGTATGAAGAATTAAGGACCCTTCTCACTAACACTTCTATAAAGACTCCCTTAGGATATTGTGACTGGTGAGACTTCTCATTCCAGTCATCCTCTGTAACTATAACCTGTATAGATGGCCCCTAAACAAAATCTCTACATCTCCATCATACCTTAGGAACCAAAGCATTCTTTTTCTTTTCTTTCTTTATGTTGTTTATTTTTAATCCTGTAAAGAACGGAGTTCTTTCATGGCTTCCTGAGTAATTTAAAACACTTGAGAGCCCAACATAATAGAAATAGTATAGTTTCCACCTGAAAAGGATCTTAATCTTTAAGGATATGGAAAACCAAATTAAGTTCAGAAAATAGGAACACACATTGCAACGCAAGCTGTAAATAATAGATGACCTTGACTAGTTTAATTGTGCTGAATTGAATAGTATTAGGAAAAAACAGCACATTTACATACCACTATATAAACCCTTTACTTATATTAATTCATTTAATCCCCAGAACAACCCCATCAAGTTACCGTTTTATCATCCTCACCTCCAGATAAGTGCACAGAAGAGAGAGAGTGGAAACCTCTCGCTCTAGATCACACAGGATCTAAATCCAGAATTTGTCCCAGAATTTGTGTTGTTATTCAGTCTGTTATAATGACGGAAAGCTATTACATGAAATAAAGTCCTAACAGCCCTGGCTGATGTGGCTCAGTGTTTAGAGTGTCAGCCCACACACCAAAGGGTCTCGGGTTCGATTCCCAGTCAAGGGTATTGCGGGCTCGCTCCCCGTCCCTGATCAGAGCACATGCAGGAGGCAACCAATCCATGTGTCTCTCTCACATCGATGTTTCTCTCTCTGTCTCTCTGTCTCCCTTTCTTTCTCTCCCTTCTACTCTCTCTAATAATAATTTTTTTAAAAAATCAATGGAAAAAATATCCTTGGATGAGGATTAACAACAACAACGATGAAACAACAACAAAAAATTAAGTCCTAACAAAATTTTGTAGTTTGTCATTTGCCCATAATCTTGACTGCTGTGTAGCTTCCTTAGAGTCTTTTAGAGGAAAAGGCAGGAGCAGTGAATAACCTCACGCACTCACACATAGATGTAAGCTGCCAGTCTCCGGCCTCACTGAACTTACTTGTGGTTTCTCCAAATATACTTTATATGCATCCTGATAACTACTGCCTGCCTATGCTTGTGATCTTAATCAATTTTTAATTTTCAATAGACTTTTTCTCTCTGATCTGCTCCCAAGAATGATTATTCATATTTTCTATTGCCCACAATTTTTCTTTAATTTTTATTTGTCAAGCTTATTTTATTTTATTGCCTACAATTTTTATAATAATTCTTTGACCATGTAAATGTTTGTTGGACCAAACTCATAATTTTGACAACCCCTGCATTATTAACAATTTCCTCACATTTATAGCTATGGTTTTTCAGGTATACATAGATATCCTGAGCAATCATTTAACTTAAATGTGGCAGCTCTTAAAGTAACAGACTGAATGATAGTGCAACATTTATTTCCTAAAGTGTCTTATGCAACTGCAGATAAGGTATGAATAACTTTCACAAAGAAGGAATCCTTGGAGCCCTGAGCACAAAGAAGTCCAACTACCCTGTTGGAGAGACCGTGTGGAGAGGCCCTGAGACCGTATGGGAAAAGGCTGAGCTCAGGTGTCTAAACCCAAACGCCAATCATGTGAGACCGGACCACCCATCAGCAGATTTCCACTGAGTCACAAGCTTGTGCAACCAAAGAACTGGCCAGCTGACACCTGCCCGTTTCCCTGATTAGATAATAAGACATAATAAAATGATGTTTCTCAAAGCTGCAAATTTTGGGGGTAGTTTGTTGCCCAGCAATAAATAATCAGAATAGCAGTACAACTATTTTTGGAAAATACAGATCTCACTGTCACTTGACAGATTAAAAGCCTAAGGGGTGTTTTATTCTGCACTAACATGACATTTTACACTCTCCTCTCCAAGGCTATATGCAGGACCTTGATGCCTCGGCCTGGTCTTCCACTCCGACCCTTCGCTCTGCTCCCTGCTGCTGAGCACACGGCACACGCTCTCCTCTGCCTGGGGTGTCCTCAGTTCAGACTCTCGACTGCAGTTAATTTGTCTCATTATCTTTCATCTTTGTAGCCTAGCAAAGTATCTGGAAACTTGTAGCTGCTCAAAAAATAACAAGCTCCAAATAGGTATAGCACCTCGAAAAGAGTATAGAATTTAGGGTAAAATAATTGCAATTTTACCAGCAATGGGTCTTATAGCAATTACTTCAGCTCATTACGACTTTAAAAGTGGATGTAATGCCTACTCTAAGTACTTCTAAGAGTTAACTGATGAATAAAGTTAAATATTGTAACCAAAGGCAATTGATAAAATGTAAAACCCAATATAGCCGCCATTGTTTTAAAATCATAAGCTATTATGAATCAAGAGAAGTAGGTTTAAAACTTGGATCTCCAATTACTAGCCATGAACCCCAGGGCAAATCACTTTTCTTCAAAGGTAGAACTAGATTTGCGTGTAGGAACAGCAAATGAGATCTTTCATGAATGTATGTTTTAAGTACTGTTGATCAAGTCTACATAATTAATGAAAGATAACTGACAAATAAATTGATTAATACTAATTAAATTAATTGTTCATATGCATACAACCAAACCCAGCCACCTCAAATCCTGAACATTATTGATGCAGAAAGTGAATTCACCCCACAAGAGGTCGGAATGAAAGGGTGAAATAGGAGACTTCTGGGCTGTGTCAAACGTGAAGACCATGTCCAGGGGAGCGGGGCACACAGGAGCAGGAAAAGGAGGGAAGCAGCCTCTGGAATGGTGACGTCTGGAAAATCCATCCCAGAATTACTAACTTCAGGTTCCTTAGACACGTTATAAAGTTATTTACATACGTCGTTCAGAACCAAAGTGTGCAATGTGGACATACGAAGAGTTAAAAACAAAATCAGGTGCAGTGTCCTGAGGGGGAGAATGTAGAGAGATCTGTGGGAGATTAACACAACTCCCCTCCTGCACATAATACACTCTGAAAGGAACCTATCCAGAAAAATCCATTTAGCTATGCCCAGAACAATCAAGACTGACTGTGTAGAGATTGAAGTGCCTCAGTCCATCTGCTGATGATATTTATTGCTTTTTGGCACCTTCTACAAGCCTATGTAAAAGAAAGCCATGCTTCTTATTTATAGGACAAAAGCAGATGGTGCTCCAGCAGGTAATAATTTAATTAAGTGGCTCCTAAAGCATGAACAAATTGTTCCCAAGAAAAGAAAATATTTTTATTTATTCTTTAAAAATAGGGAGGGAAGAAAAAACTGTACCAAGTTTGACTTTTTTAATGAAACACAATTAGGGTTTACTAAATCGTCTGTTCTTAAAACAAAGTGCCTCTCTTTCCTGCCTTCCTCCTCGACGACAATCAAAATCACCATAAATAATATTGATGTTCGTCAGGTCTCATTTTTCATCTCTGAGAAATAAGTTCAAGCTAAAATGAAACATGTTTTTATAAAGTTGCAATCAGATATTCTTGGATTAGGACTCCTTTTTATGATATTCAAATTAAGTTGCATGCAGCCCAGTATGGATAGAAATAATAAACTACCGATCGAATATGCAGATTCTAATGATCAAAATCAGTCTTCCATTCCAGTTAAAGCCAGGAGGCCCTCTTAAAAAAACCTCTGTGATACGTGACTTAAAGATGTCATGATAGCAGAAAACAATAACAATTTTGCAACATAATACAGTAAAAAAGATAATCCACTTGTATTAAGAAAAAACGTGGGCATGAATCCTATTACTGCCACTTACTGACTTTAGGCCAGGATATGAATTTCCCCAAGATTCTCTTTCCTAGACTGTAGATACAGACATACACACCACACAGGATGACTAGCTATGGGGTCACAGTGAGACTTCAAAGGATACATTCAAAGCACTTAGTACAGTTCTTAAGACAGAGTAAGCATCTATAAATGGCTGAAAATAATCATCTGTAAGATTAATTAAGCAACAAGAATAAGTGTAAGTATTGGAACTATGAAAATATAACCCAAAATATATAAGAAACTGCTTCAAGTGAATTACAATCTATCAGCAAAGAAACTTTGCTTAATCAGAAAATGAACTCCTGATTAAGAAAACTAACTTATCTATACTCTTGAAGCCTAATCAAAAAGTAAAGTACGGGATCTAAAATAAGAATTTAGGAATGGTGAAATTAAAGGAGAGTTTCGATGAGAACTAAGGCTGTGCCTTGAAACATCAGAAAGAGCTTAAGAATAAAGAAGTCACTTAAAGAAATAATGAAGATGAACCCAAGCAGGAAGTTGGTAATTAGTGTCTGCCTGTGGGAGTCAAAGCACAGACTCTCTGAGTTGAGAAAAAGGTACATAGCAGGGCCTGAGAAAATACGTTTAGATGGATGGAGCAGAAAGGGCGATTACTACAGGTTCATTCGGTGGAACGACACCACGAGAGTTGTTTCACAAAATGATGATATAGAGCAAGAAAAGCTGACATCAGGACCATCATTTCAGTGAAGCAGGGTAACCCAGAGATATACAGACAGATAGAAGTAAAGAATGAAATAATTTATACTAAAGAATGATGCCCTTTACCAAAGTTCAGTTACTTAGAACTCAAAGTATATATACTTGGTGCAATAATTTTATGATCATTTATAATTATACCATGATATATTTATCTTAAGTAGTATGTTATATTTAATACATACCTATACTAAATAAGTGTTATTATCTATAACTAATAAATTTTATTCTTTGTCTTAAAATTATAATCACATTTACTTATATGTATATATGAACTTTACTTTGTGTTAAGTGACGATGATGACAGCAATGCATCTGCCATGTTTATATTCTCAATCATCCATCTGTTATCAAAACGTACTGGCAAAATGGTTGGAAAGAATGGAGGTTATGTATTGGCATTGGTCGGCGAGCTGTGGAAAGCATCTGCTGGTGGCTTATGTCCCACTTACTACCTATAGCAGTGGCCCCGGAGGAGGAGCAAGGCCACATGAACTGTGTTCAGACACTTCTATTGTCCTCACACATCTCATCTCATGTCCTGAATAGTAAAGAACTACTGACACTAACTCCAACAAAGAAGAGATCATTCTGAAAGTAAAATTCAATCTGTTATTTTCTCCTCTAGAAAATTGCACAGCAGAGTTAAGTGAGAATCTTTTTAAGTTTTATTTAAGTTCCAATGACAAAAGTGTGTAATGCTTGGAAGTGATTTATTAGGCATTGGACCAAGTCAAGACATGGTTAAAAACATATAAACAGGATTCTCAAGGTGTTCAATCCCATTTTAATTTCTTTCCACCCTGATAAGCAGTAATCCAAATGTTTTCATATGTGAAAATGAACTCCTGATTAAGAAAACAAACATTCTGGTTTTCTAAAACCAATAATACCTCATATTTCAACGCCTTGTCTACAAAAACTATACCAGGCAACCACAATTATGCCTGGGTAAGCGTATTATGATATACAGTTGACCTTAGAGCAGTGGTTCTCAACATTCCTAATGCCGCGACCCTTTAATACAGTTCCTCGTGTTGTTTGTGGGCGTATCTGCATGTGGGCGGACCCGCCTGGAGACTGATAGAGGAGAGGTGTCTCGGTTCCTAAGACCATCGGAAATAGGTGTTTTCCGATGGTCTTAGGCGACCCCTGTGAAAGGGTCGCTCGACCCCCAAAGGGGTTGCTACCCACAGATTGAGAACCGCTGCCCTAGAGCAATGTGGGGGTTAGGGGTACCAACCCCCTGCACAGTCAGAAATCCAAGGATAAATTTCAACTCCCCAAAAACTTAACTACTAAAAGCCTATTGTTGACTGGAAACTTTATCAATAACAAATAATCTATTAACAGATATTCTTACAACAAAGTAAGCTAGAGAAAAGAAAATGTTATTAAGGAAGTCATAAGGAAGAGAAAATATATTTATAGTACTATAGGTATTTATTGAAAACAATCACATGTAAGTGGACCTGTGCAGTTCAAACACATGTCGTTCAAGGGCCAACTGTCTAAGCAAATGCTGCTAACTTTGGGAGAGTAGAAACTTTATAAAAACATACTCTAGTCACCTTGCGGGTGCAGCTAACCCTCACCAACTTGGAATCTTAGAATTAAATTAAGGTAAATATAGAAACCTGAAAATTACTTTGATGGTATAATTTCTAGCTTAAGAATTTAAGATCTTAAAGAAAAATCAGGGTTAGGTTAACCATTAATCATAAAAACCCACAGAAATAACCTCTTAATTATTATAAACAGAGTCTGTATATTTCTGGGATATGCCAAACACTGCCTTTAAGGAATAATAATTCTTGTATTCACTAAAAATGAGTTGTTAAAGACAGCAAGCTAAATTAGGAAGATATCAATAGTATCCTATACAATGTAAAGGAATAATAATAGTTATTTTGGTGTTGGCTCTTTTACATCCTTTGCTTCTAGGGGATCTCTCCCCTAGAGATTCAGAAAGATGCTTGCATATTCATTTTACCTTCCAGAAAAGATGCATATAAAAAGTCACCTTCCCTAGTCTGTTCCTTGTTCCAAAGTTTCAAAAACTTCCTTATACTTGGAGTTGTTGACTTCAACATCCCACCTCCCACTTCAGACATTTAGCATAATCTAAATGCTAATATTCAAAAACACTTTAGAAAACTTTCTCTTTAAAATATATTTAAGGCCCAGTATAATTTTTTTCTCAACATTTCTGTATCTCAATACTTTACTGCAAAAAAGCACAAATGAAAAGGAAAAACGATAAATTGTATTTCATCAGAATCACCTTTGTACTTCAAAGGACACCATCAAGAAAGTGAAACGTGGAACCACAGAATGGGAGGAAATATTTGCAAGTCATATGTGATAGGGACTTTACTCAGCATATATAAAGAACACAACTCAATTATAAAAGGACAACCAAATTTTAAAAATGAACAAAGGATCTGAATATACATTTCTCAAAAGAAGATATGCAAATAGCTAAAAAGCACATAAAAGGATGCCTAATGTCGTTAGAGAAATGCACATCAAAATCACAATGAAAGGCGACTTCACACTTACTAGAGTAGCTACAATAAAAAAAGATACTAAGTGTTGATGAGGATGTAGAGAAATTGGAACACTCACTCATTACTAGAGGGAATGTAAAATGGTACAGCCACTTTGGAAAGTAGTCCAGCAAGTCCTCAAAATGTTAAACATTAAGTGACCATGTGATCTAGCAATTCCACTTTCAGTTATATAATCAAGAGAAATGAAAATATATCTACATAAACATTTGTATACAAATGTTTCAAAGCAACATTATTCATAATAAGCACAAAGGGAAAACAACCCAAATATCCATCAAATGATGAAAGAATAAATAAATGTGATATATGTATACACACACACACACACACACACACACACACACACACTGTGGAATTGTATTCAGCAGTGAAAATAATATACTGATACATACTACTACTTGAATAACACTTGAAAATATTATGCTAGAAGTTAGTCACAAAAGGTCACATATTGTATGATTCTATTTATAGAAAATGTCCAGATAGGTAAGTCTGTAAAGACAGAAAGTAGAGTGATTGCATAGACTGGGGTAGGGGGATTCAAGGAAATGGGAGTAATCATGTGACTGTTAATGAAGGGAATCTTTATTTTGGGAGTGATGAAAATCTTCTAAAATTGATTTGATTATGGTGATAGATGTATAACTCTGAAGGTATTAAAGACCATGAAATGGCACATTTCATATGGAAGTATTTTATGATATATGGTTTTTATTTCAATGAATTTTTTTAAAAGAAAAGTTTACTGCAAACTCCTGTAATTCTTCCTCTGCCTTTTGCTACAACTTTCTTTCCTAAACCCCAGGTAAAATTCCTTCATTTTATAAAGCTGTTCCCAGTCCCAGTAAGAGTGCAGGTATTGTATACAGGCTAGAGGCAAAAAGTTGCCAAAATGTATAAAGAAGTAAACCTACACATTCCAGACTTACACCAGGGAAACTTTCAGGAAAGGAAATGTTTTTGCCTTGAGGATTTGTTGTCCATTCATCAGGTTAATGATTCCACCCTTTCCTATCCGCAAACTCGCGTTTTCTAATAAGAGAAATATGCTCATTTATACTGGCATTTGTTTGCTCGTTGTGAAACTAATGCCTCTTCCTATCTATAAGATGTTCGAATCAGAAGCAATTTTTTTAAAGAGCAAATATTAGTAAATATTCCTGTGCCAGAGAATCAGAAGACTGAAATTACATTCATAATAACGTTACCAAGTAAATGGCAATCTTTATCTACATGCTTAATAACGCTATTAGAATGATGAATATATGGAAAAGCTCAAATTCATTACATTTCTTAGTATTTAAATGCCTTCTGGACACCTTTAGGAATAAGAATCAGTTAAAAATATTCCCCCGTTTTTGATTTTCTGTGACTTTCCATTCAAACTTGAAAGCACAACTCTTATTTTAGAAATGTAAATTCTGGCTAATATGGATGGGGAAACGCTGGGCGCTGCAGATGTTTTGTCTACTTCCACAGCATACATTATTGTTTTCCTTTTCCTTTCAGACACAGAACATTAAACAACAACAACAAAACACACACACTAAAAGTCACTTTGATGTAGAAACAGACAAATTTCCAGTATTCTCCCCAATTGTTTTACACATTTAAAGCTCAAAATGCTAAATAAACTGTGAAAAGAAATGTTCTTTTTTAATTTCTTAAAACACTTCAAAGAGTTTAGTCTGGACTTGGCACTTGAGAAAACCCTGAAGAGCAGATTTTAATACATCCATTTAACTTCACAGTACATCTGCCATTTGAAAACATTTTTTTTTCTTCTGAACACAGCTTAATGAACCTTTAATTTACCTTCATTCAGTATCCACTGAGGGTAGTTAAAAGACAAAGTCTTAAGTCAATGCACTTAATTACAGTCATCATATGTTATTATGTACTGTTATATAACACCATATGCCAATTATCATGGGACTTTAATAGATACTGAATAATTACCACACACATATCCCTTGTACTACTGAACTACACTGAAACAGTGTCTTCAAAAATAAAGAGTACTTTTAAAAGTTATTTGCATTTGAGACACTGACTTTATAGGTTTCAAAGATAAATATTGTATTAAGCAAAATAGTGTCTATTGTTCCCTAGATATGTCTAGATATTAGACTATGTTCCAATTTATAACCAGAACTTTTAACTAAAACAAACTCATTGCATTTAGACATCAAAACACATCCAGACTCTGAAGCAATTAACTCTAATATTTAATTTAATTTATTTAATACTTATTTTAATATCTGACTTTATGGAAGATGAGGTCAACAATTCAGGACCTGCCTGATAGTTACTTGTGAACTTTTAGAGGATTTTTGTCATTCACCCAGTTTTGACAGTAACCCAGATCCCCCTGTGCTCTGTCCCCCTGTGTTTCTTAGGGCCCCTGATGCTGCTCCCAGCCTTAATTAGTCTACATTTTACATTTCTATCAGGGTTGTCTTTTGAAATTATGCATACTTGGTTTCTTCTCTGCCCTTCTTGAGAACAAAAATTTCTTTAGCGTAAAAGGTACATTCAGCATATGGAGGTCCCAACCGACTGTTCCCGTCTCATCTAATCTTATGTTGTAACATTGTTGGTTTGTAAATGAGCCCCAGTGTGTGGAGGGCAAGGAAAGACTGAGAAAGGGGGCAGACCACTCCAGATCCGTAGGTGTCAGGTTTAATAAGCAAGGGAACTACATAAGAGGCTTGGGCGCCGGCACGATGGGGAGGTCTCCGCACCCACCCACCAGAATCTTATGTTTATCTAGAGGCCTCATCTGGGCCCAGTCACGTAGGCCATGCAGACGGTCTCGGGTCTCAACAACATAAGGCTCTCTCAAGGCTGCATCCTTGAAAATGGGTCCCACTGCCGGATCAGTGGGCAGAACTTGTATTCCAGAGACAGGGGAGGGGATGAGGAGCTTCCAGTTGCCCGGGTCCAGTTTGCAGGACAAGTGGCAGTCACGGTCTCCTAGTGACCTCCTCCAATAGACATTTTATATGTACATAATGAGAACCTGTGCATTGATTACCCAGATAAGAAATCTCACTAAATTTATTTACTCTGAAACATTTACTCTCCCCACATTTTAATATTTTAAATTCACAGTGAGTCTTTACGATCACCGTAGTCAAGGTGGCACTTGTCACATATTTTTACTTGTCTGTGCATGTTCTAACTTGATTATTATTCTGGGCCTGACTAGACACGTGCAGGCATTCTAGGTTTCAACTTTTAAAGCCTTGTAAGGATCATTTTAGAAAAATCTAAGAACCTGGTCATTGCTGAAAACCCTCCGTCAATATGTTTTGGTGATTTCTGGAAAATGCCAGCATTAAAAGTTGCAGAATGGGTGCCACTGGCTTGGAATAAAGTCCCGGAGACAAAAGTGGAGCCTTCATCAGTGACCATTGCATTACTCCTTCCCTCAACGTCACAGACAGTAGCAATGCATGCAGAAACGCAGGCATTGATGACCCCGAGTCAGCAAGAGCTTTGAACGAGTCACCCTCTGGATGCAAAATGTTGTGGAAGGAGCTTATTTATTTTGTTTGTAATTTCTTTTTGATGTATAAAGAATGCTATATAATAATTTTTAAAATATTCATGTAAAGAGGTCTAAAAGTCTTCTTTCAATAAATTTAAAATAAAAATTCTAATTTTTTAAAAGAAATATACGAAATAATAATGCACCTTACAGTGATTCAGTGACATAAACAGTTTGATAGCTTCACCATTTATGTTTTGGATGAGGTTCTTAATCACTCGGAGTTTCAATTGCCTCATCTGAAAATTGGTAATTATAATAGGACTCAGCTAATACATTTATTATGAGGATTAAAAGAGTCAGAATAGTGCTTGGCATATCATAAGTGCTCAATAATGTTATTTACCTCGGTCTTATCAATTGTTTTATAAATAGTTTCTTATATGTCTCTATTCATTCCTAAACACTTCTGTCTTCTCTCACTCTCCCTTCCTTTCCCTCCTTTTCTTCCTCCTCTTCTATGTCTCCTTGTTTTTCTTCTATTATAGAGAAAATATATACAGGAGGAGAAAGAATAATATATTAACCGTCAACCTCTGGTAACCCAGCACCATGGACTATCCACCTACCCTCATATACATTTCCATGCACTCTGACCATATTATTTCAAAAACAAAACAAAAGCTCAGACATATTATTTTATGTGCAATTATTTTGTATATAATCCTAAACAAAGACTACTTTTAACATACATAAAATACCAGTATCCACCTAAAATAACTAACATCAATTTCCTAATATTATCAAATATCTAGGGAGTGTTCAAATCACAGATGGTTTTGAATAAATTTTACTTGGTGTACGCCAGTTACAAAGGCTGAAAACGCAATATATTTAGTTCAGAAAAACATTTTTAATAACAAAGACTGAAATTACGGAGTGAAAAGAGGAAAAGATAACAGCATTACCCCAAATGCCAGCTTTCCCCAACTTCAATGGGTGATAATGATGGTATTAAATGTTTGGGTACTGCAAGTCTAGCTTTGGGAATATTTAAGTTCAATAAAGAAAATCTGGCCTAAATATACCTTACAAATCACCAGACATGCTCTTGCATTTTAAAGGTATTGATTAGCATTATGTTACATTGCTATAGCTTTCAGAGATGTGTCAAAAGTTAAACACACAGAACTAATTTTAGCTTAGGGAAAAAGCGTACTCCCCGAATAATGTGTCATTAATAGTTGAGGATTAAAGGCAACTGCGCTATTCAGTTTACAAGTTTGGCCTCAAAAAGTCTTTAATGGTATTTTTTTTAAAATCACTGAATGCCAAGGTTGTGAAGAGGCTGACAGTCTCAAAACTGCTCTAGGAGGATGAATGAGCACACTTTTAGGAAACAATTCAAATAGCTCTATCAAAGCTCTTGATGTGTATTCCATAGTCTCTCTCCTATAATCTAGCCTGAAGAAGTAAAAGGACATGGAACAAAAATACAGGAGGTGAGCAAAAGTCGGTTTACAGTTGTGAATATGCAAAACGTGGGTTATTCTGGTATTATCATTGATTAATTATTGTAGTATTTCCCATGCAGCAACTGTAAACCTACTTTTGTCCACCCCTGTACATACATACAACTCTCACTGAAATTATTTATAAAGAAGTAGAATGACTTGTTTTGTTGCTTTTTTAAACCTCTATTTACCTTTTCAACTATCAACAACTAAGCTATATGCTACAATTATAATCAGTAGCAAGAAAGGCCATTGGGACCTTTTCATGATACATGTGACAATTAGCATTGTAGTAGTGGTAATTGTCCAAGATGGATAGACCATCCTCCTATTTAAGTTACAGGGCTAACTCAGACAATAACAGAGAATCAAAAGAAGGAACAGAATTCTTTCCAAAGATCTTTAGCATGGCCGTGTTTGTTTTAGACATGCCTAGATAATTTGATATGGCCTCAAATGTTGATATCCAATTATTTGCTGTCTAATAAAATTAAATATAAATATAACAACAGCTAGCAATTATTGAACGTTTACATCATGCCTTTAGTTTTCATTAAAACCCTTTGTTATTTGTTCTTCACTGATCTTCATTTTCAGATGAGGAAACCAAGACTTTGGAAGGTCAGGTCACTTGCCTACAGTCACAGTTGTTAGTGGCAGGTGAGAAGGCAAGTTCACGGCTCCCCAGTTCCTGACCACAGCACACACTATCATCACTGGTGTAAACGCTCTAGAAGTCCCCTGTCCTTGAGTGGCAGTTAAGGAAACTCTCCACGGCAAACTCCACAGCCTATAACGAGGCCATGGCTCTCACACTCTGACCATATTTTTCAGAATCTATGTGCCTACATGGTCTGATGAGTTCACGTGTTATAGGGACACAAATATCAAACACAGGGAGTGGAAAGAGTCCTGGAAAAGACAGAACATACAACTGTTATACCATCCAGTTGAAAATATAGCACCCAAAATGAAAAATATCAGAAAGTTTTTGCTGAAACATTGTGAGGGCCAGACTTAAGAAATTACCTGGGCCTTGAATAACTAGCTATTTTACCTGTGTTCATATTTTGCATTGCTCACATTTTCCTATCCTTTTAATCATTCATTTGTCTCTGCTTCTCTTCTTTTTCTCCAAACTGTTATACAAATCTCATTTCTTCAAATATATGCCCTTGCCAAAATGTTGCTATCAGGAATTGGTGGCTGTGTAACAGTTAGCCTGGTGATACTCTGTAGAAAGCAGACACAACCAATTAATTAGTGAATGTGGCCTTGGCCGGTTTGGCTCAGCGGTTAGAGCGTCGGCCTGATTCTGTTCCTGCTAAGGGCACGTACCTCAGTTGCAGTTTGTCCCCGGCCCCGGTTGGGGTCGTGTGGGTGGCAACCGCTCGATGTGTCTCTCTCACATCGATGTTTCTTTCTCTTCCTACCTCTCTCCCTCCTGCTCTATCTGAAGATAAATGCAAGAATGTCCTCGGGTGAGGATTAAAAAAAATAATAATTAGTGAATGTGTACACACACAGAGCAAACCTGACAAGCCTGTTTGGCATGAGACATAGTTTAAATATTTTCATCATTTTATGCAGGAACATAATAAATGTGTTCATTTTCCCGAGAGATAGTAAGTACAATATATGTAAATATTTTTAAATATGTAATATATATGGACATGTATATATAAATATAAAAATTGATTTTTATAAGAAAAAACTATACACACACAAAGGACAGATACAAAAAGAGAAAAGAAAAGATTACTGCCTCATCAATTGATAATTGGACAGACACAGATGGAGACAACATTAGTAAAGTAGCCTTTAAAAAGCAAATGATAAGATTTCATTTCTAAAAAATGTAAAAAATTAGGATACATAATGGTATGTGTTTATAAAGGTTCAACCAATTTGCAGAATTAAAAATAGAGTTGGAAACATTATTAACATTAATAACGCTAATACATGTCAGACTCGCTCTGTGGCATTAATTAGTCTGTGGCAGCGTTTTCAGCCCTTTCCCTCTCCTGGCACACATGAACTAATTACTAAAATTCTGCAGCACACCAAATAATATATTTTTTGCTGTTCTGACAAAAAGTAGTATAACTTTGATTCATTCACGCCAGATGGCTATTTTTCTGTTGGCTGTTGTCATTCTTTTATTTGACAATCTAAGGGAAAAGGGGTCAGTACCCCTCACAAAGTAGTCAGGATCGCATGCCTTAAAAATTCTTGTGGCACACCAGTGGAAAATCACTGTGGTATTAACTAGGAAGTTTAAAAGGCACTTACCCTTATGTAGAACATGAGAGACTGCAATATGTGTATGTGACCCTGTGGTGCAGAAATAGTGCCACAGTGACCCAAGAGGAGTCTCCTTCCCAGAACTGCTGTGACTTCAGGAGAAGCCAGCGAAGTCCTCAGCACAGGCATGTTTCACACTTCAGACACATTTCTGATCCGCTGATACAGCGATCTTCTTTGCTGACCTTTGTTTCATGACACTGACACTGTATATCTTCTTAAACAAGGTCTAGAGCAACGGTTCAGCATAAATCACAAATTCCCAACAGGGTAGTAGATTTATTGCAAGAATTATTTAATCCTACATATAAGATATATTATACTATTAGTATATATAGTATATATTCACTTTTCAAATAAGTATAAGTACCTTTTGGGTTAATAAATACATATTTATTTTAAACCAATATGGAATTCATAGTAGCTTTTCATCATGCACTTTCTCAATCAATAAATATTAAAAGGCCAACTCTAATTATATGGGTTTATAACAAGCAGTTTATATTAAAAAGGATCTTGCCTGGCTGGTGTGGCTCAGTGGTTGAGCGTCTACCCATGCACCAAGAGGTCACCGGTTCGATTCCCGGTCAGGACACATGCCCAGGTTGTGGGCCTGATCCCCAGTGGGGGTCATGCAGGAGGCGGCCAGTTGTTCTCTCTCATCAATGTTTCTATCTCTCTCTCCCTCTCCCTTCCTCTCTCTCTAAAAATCAATACAGAAAAAAAGTTTTAAATAAATAAAAATATAAAGGGTCTTCTTTATTGAAATATTTGAGATTTACTACAATAAAGCATAATTTGGGGGGAATGGGGACTCAAATTCTGTAGGCAAAAATGAATACACTACACTTTAATAATTATAATAAGACAATCAATTTTAAAAAGCCAGCCACTTTGCTTCATCAATGAACTGAAGCAACAGTAGACAATTATGAAGGCTTATCAGTTCAAGACACTCTAAGATAAGTCCAGTGGCTATAAAATTAATTTTTAATGATTTCTACACCATCTGGGAGAGTCTCATTATGTGTAATAAAAGCTAACTTAATAGTGTTTTAAAATTCCTCATTTCACCTAAAATTCCCCAATCATCACAGAGGTCTAATAATTTTATGTTCAAGTCCTAAAGTTAATGTATTCATTTGGGTCAGATTATATCAAATATTTAAGATAATATTTTGAAAACTTATAGATTTAAGACTTTTCTTAATCAAGTTTTTGTTAGCTCTTGTCCCCTCCAAATAACTAAAAGATAGTAAGTGTCTTTTGTAAATATGACAAATTTAGCCAACAAAATTTGCTGGCAATTTTCTTTTTTAATATTTTTTTCTTTATTGATTTTAGAGGGAGAGGAAGGGAAAGGGAGAGGCAGATAGAAACATCAATGAGAGCCCAGCTGGTATGGCTCAGTGGTTGGGCATCGATCCATGCACCAAGAGGTCACCAGTTCTATTCCCAGTCAGGGCACATGCCCACGTTGTGGGCCAAATCCCCAGTGCGGGGCATGCAGGAGGCGGCCAATCAACGTTCTCTCTCATCGATGTTTCTATCTCTCTCTCTTTCTCTTCCTTCCTTCTCTCTCTAAAATCAATAAAGAAAAAAATTTTTTTGAAACATCAATGAGAGAGAACATCAGTTGGCTGACTCCTACATGCCCACCACTGGAGATCGGGCCCAGAACCTGGGGATGTGCCCTGACCGGGAATCGAACCAGCAACCTCTTGGTGCATGGATCAATACTCAACCAGTGAGCCACACAGGCTGGGTTGCTAGCAATTTTCTTAATGGGGATATATTTTAGAGGGACCCACGCTTCCAGTTTTATAGGGAAAGTACCAAGTGCATACTTTTCTAAGGGCATTCTGGTGGCATTTTTTTTTTGTATCCTCAGAATGGTTCTTTATTGTACTAAAATATAACTAGGCCAATGCTTACAAACCAACACATCATAACTCTATATCCGGGACTATTTTCTTCATGAGTTTTCCCTTTCAGTTCAAGTACTAGAGCTACCTCCTCTGTGATGCTAAACTTTTTACTTCATTACCAAGTTACTTGATAATAACTGGATTGCACTTAGAATCTGCCCTCAGTCCCAGAGAATTCCTGAGAGCCCTCCCTCCAATCTGGCCAAGGTAACACTGGTAGGAAGAATCTTAATCTCTCACAACCTTCCCAAATGTCTGTACTGTGTCCTGCCGCTACTTCAGTGTTTTGCTTTTACTTCCATTATGGTTTTGAATATTACTTATTTAAGAGTAAGTTCTAAATTTTCTTTTATTAGGATATTACTCATTCTTCTATTTCTATATTTTTTTCATATTTCATTTTTCAGTATCCATCCAAAGCTTTTTAAAAATCATGTGTTGCTTGGAGGAGTTAGGAGTGAGAGTATGCATTTTACAAGGTGACAATGTCACCACGTTTTTAATCAAGATCTGTCAGCACATTTGTATCAAGATCTTTCTTTTTCCACCCAAAACAGCCATCAACAAGACAACAGTCCTATAAGACTGCCCCCTAACTTCAGACTTCAACAACCTTCTTTTAGCAAACTGACGATTCAGTGTCAAATGGTACTTAGGTTATCAGAGTTCAAAATTAAGAGAAATGTATCAGATGGGCCTCAATACCACAGAAATCCACAGGATCCTAGCCAAGTTGCTTTTGATTCTTTGTTAAATGACAACACAGGTTTCAGGAGGACTTTTCGCCCTGTTGCGGGTCGGCACCAGGTTGCCTGGACACATTCTCCTATGAGATCTCTTACTTGTTCTTAAAAGATGGCAGCAGGTACTGAAAAGCCTGACCAGGTCTTTACCAGGGTCATGCATTAGGAATAACCTAGAACACTTTCTTCCTGTCAGAATAAAGTATAAACTCATGGTTCTGTTCTCTAAACAAGCATTTATTAACAATATCTTCCAGGAAGTGTATCCAAACCAACCAAGGAACAGTTCCATCTCACCAAAAACCAGAGTAAAGACAGTCTTACATCAGCCTACAATTCTCTCAATTCTAGTGTATGAGTTTTTTCCCTCACCACCCAGCAGTTCTCAGAAACCAGCTGTGTGTCCTACAATTCAACACAATTCTGACACTATCTACCCCCCAGGGCAAAGGCTCAGTCCTATAGGACTGCCCCCTCACTTCGGGCTGGTCACCTGGATTCTGACAGACCGGCTATAGACTGGAGGTCCCAAGGGCCCCCTCCTTGTACTCTTTAATTTAGTAGAACGGCTCACAGAACTCAGAGAAACATTTTACTTACTAGATTACTAGTTTAAAAGGATTTAACTCAGGAACAACCAGATGGAGGAGACACACAGGGCAAGTTGTGGGGGAAAACTTGGAGTTTCCATGCCCTCTCCAGAGGGTGCTGCTCTTCCCAAATCTCCACATGTTCCCTTACCTGGAAGTTCTCCAAACCCCATCCTTTTCCGTTATTATGGCAGCTTCATTACATGGGCAGGATTGGTTAAATCATTGGCTATTGAACTCAACCTCCACCTCTTCTCCCCTTCCAGAGTCCAGGGAAGTGGGATGGAAAGTTCCCACCCTCCAAACACACCTGTGGGTCTCCTGGCAACCAGCCCCCCATCCCTAGGCTAGATCCAAAAGTCATCTCATTAACATAACAATAGATACCTTTATGGCTTAGGAAATTTAAGGGTTTCAGAAGCACTGTGCCAGGAATAATGCATAAAGACCAAATATATATTCTTCATTATAATTCACAACATCACACGATTGGTTTTCTCAATTTAGTTATGAGACCATAACTAAATTTTCCTCAATTGGTTTTCTCTTTTTCAGTTAAAAGCACTTTTGGCTCTTGCTACTGGTCAACAACTTTGTTCCATGTAAGGCATTACGTAGAACACAGACTAGACACACAATTCTGCCCTCATGGAACTTCCAATCTAGTGCAAAATTTAGAGAAATAACTACACACAGCACAGCATGATAATAATGCAGGGACATGTGAGAGGACTCGCGTGAGCCGTGTAGCCCAAGTTTGGAGGGTCAGGAAAGACTCCTCAGACCAGGTAAAAGTTAAATCAAACTGCTTCTTTCTCATGTTGGCTGCAAGGTCCCTCTCTCTCTGTGAAAAATGTCTTTCCTTATAATGTAAATATCGTCTTATCAGCCTCTCTCCCATGTGCCCAGTGCTGGACAGTGGGAGAGCAGCGTCTTGTTCCAGCCATTAATGGTGGCTGCATCCAGGATTTCCACCTGTTCTCCGGAGTGCAGTGAACACAGCTCAACCAGCCAACTGGTCGCCTCTCCAGGCATTTTCTGTTACAGCTCCTGTATATGCCCTTCTGACTTTCTTGATTCATCTCTCTCTTTCTCTGTTGCTCTGTGCTACATGGAAACTTACATAACTAAATTTACATCAGCTTTCGAATCACTCCACATTATCGATGAAAGGGGTAATTTTTCTCTGGTTCAGGGAGATGGTTTATAACAGTGCCATTTCCTGAATGTGCTTCTGAAGCACCTAGCCACTTCTGACTTTATGTCTTTTTGTCTCCGCGACCTTTGACAAGGATTGCAGCCAGCTGCATCGAAAGAGCTTACCATATGCTGAAGACCGTATTCTGACACCTGCTCTTACATTCCTCGTTTCAAACATGAACATGTGTCTGAAATGATTCGAATTGCACAGCCTTGGTTCTCATCTCTAGTGACGGGGATGGGTTTGGTAGGCAGTCATCCTTTTGAACTGGGATTACCCATACTGCATGTGTCATTTTGGAATGTTTTAATGAACATCATTGAATCTGATCCTAAAATGGAACAGAAGAATATCTACTTATAAATTCTATGTAGATTCACTCAGTGTTTTTTATTTTTTTAACTCTAAAAGAAGCCTAATAACAGGCATTAGCATTTTTAAAGCAAGATTACAAGGCTCAGAGGTATATTGAAATTGATATTATTAGCATTTGCAGGGATTTATAGTAAGACTTTGGCAAGGGAGCCCTCAAATAGCATTAGGTTGTTCAGCACCTAGTGGATGTGAATACCCCGGGCAGTAAGATTGCAGTAGTAATGCCCAGTCAGGATTCAAACTCAGCTCTGACACCAAAATCACTTGATTTTCTAAGTCCGCTAGCTACCTTCCTAATGGCTCTCCCTTCTTGTTAAGTGCTGGTTAGTTGATTTATAATTTTATTCTCACTTCTTACTCCAATATGTAATATTAATATATATTTTAACTGTTGAACAGAAATCTTTAAATCAATAAATGATTAGCTGAAGTACTTTTTCATACTACGTATTATAAATAATATTCATAAATTAACAAAGGCCTTTCGTACACTTAAAGCTGAGCCAATTTGGTTTGAATTTTACAAATGCTGGTACACACCATGAAAGGTTTATATGCACATTTTTCATTGGCCATCCAGACTGATACTCTACACCTGTCCATCTCACTGTGTGCCCAGAGAAGCTGACCTGAGTGGGCTACACGCTCCCTGCCCTGCGACTGTTAGTTGCACTTGGCCAATGGAAGGCAACAGCAGATCATTGGGCAGGAAGAGAGTGAGCTCAGAGTGTTTCTTCCTCAGTTTCCTCCCTGCCAGATCACAGCAGGTTGGCCCAGGCCTTTGACTCAAGGACGCAGCTCCCTGGATGATTTCCTCTACACAGCTCTCTCCCTTCTGTTCCACCTTGTCCTCTAGGCAGAGGGCAGTGAACTCTTTTGTTCCTAGCCCTGGGACACTTTCCCTAAAGCTGCCTACATCTTTACCCCCATTTTCTGATTGATGTAATGGAAAATAGATAACATATTCTGGACTTGGGACTTAGAGGAATGAGAGTAACTAACATCATCAATTAATTTCTTTAGTTTGCGGAACAGAATCTACATGGTTTGAGTTTGTTTTTTCATTTTTATATTTTTATTCTCCACAAGTGTAACTATTTCTCTCGTGGCAAATCTCTACTCCAACCCCAACAGCAATGCCATCTTCGCAACACAACCCCACAACCTGATTTGTTGTTGACCCCTGTCTCTCGAGTAAGTCCATGTAAGATTCAGACAACTTCAGGGTGAAGAGACCCAGGGTGAATTCCTGGTCCTGGGCATACAGGATTCCTGACCTTCATGCTGTTTTCATAGCCAAGACACTTTGACTATTAAATGACAGCTGAGCTATTGAGATTTCACAGAGAAACTCAGCAGGACTGAGGGTTATGAAAACATGTGAATCACTCATTAGTTAAAAAAAGATTTTTAGCCCAGCCAGTGTGGCTCAGTGGTCAAGCCTCGACCCATGGACCAAGAAGTCGCCTGTTAATTCCCGATCAGGGCACATGCCAGGGTTGCAGGCTTGATCCCCAGTAGGGGGCGTGCAGGAGGGAGCCAATAGATCTCACATTGATATTTCTATCTCTTCTCTCTCTCCCTTACCCTCTAAAAAAATCAATGAAACATATATTTTTAAAAAGGTTTGTAAAATGGTATCATAAAATTTGCTATTTGGATAAATTTGATTATAGTTATGTAGTATAGATGATCTTATTCTGGTGTAGTTTATTTTAAACTGCTGAAAAGCTTGAGGAATAAAATCCTCAAAAACAGTTTACCTTAACTTTATTATTCTATTATCTCCTTTTTCTTACCTATTAGCTTGACTTTTTAAAATATCGAACATTTATACTGTTTCAACAAACAAAAACCATAGCCTGCCCCAATTTCACAGAAATATATATAGAACAAAATCATATATATACATATATATATATGTACTTGTAATTACCAAGTAAATAGACAATAGTGTGGGGAAGGCAGGAGGGGGTACAAGTGGAGAGGAGGGGGTCAAAGGGGGAAAGAGGGGGGAACAGCTGTAATACTTTCAACAATGAAGAAAAAAAGTTCTTTGGAAATAAAGTGAGTTTCCTAGACTAGAAAAAGAAAAAAGTGACAGCTAAATAGATGTTGTCAAATGATTGGTTAAGACCAGGCCTATCAAAATGTACAAACTAGCACCATTATAGTTTCTTCGATAGCATTCTCTTAGCCTATATAATAAAAATGCATTTATAGTTCTATGATAGGAGAAATTCATAGCCACCAGTTTGGGAGAAACAGCTAGGCATTTCAAATGTCATTCACAGTTAGAAACACACACACACACACACACACACACACACACACACACTCTCTCTCTCTCACACACACACACACACACACACACACACACACACACACACAGCCAAATATCCTGCCCTTCAAACAGGATGGAGAGACACTGATAACAATCATTATTACAAGTTAAGTGGTGTCACAAGCCCAAGTTCAAATTTATCTTCCCAGCATCTAGCTAAGAACTAGCTGAGCCAACAATCTCCAGAAATCAGATTACCATAGAATGAGCAAAACATCAAGGCCTATGACCTTGAGTTCCTTTCTCTATCAATAATCCTTTCAGAATGGCAAAGTACATTTTGTAACCAAAACAAGCTCCTGCCCATTTCCTTCAAGATGAAGTTGCTATTTCTATTTCCTCCTCCAAAAGTTAGAGCACACTCAAAGCACTTGATTTTGATCCCCTTTTCACCCAAAGTTAACGTAACATCATCTCTTTCTACTGTCCTTACAAGAATTCAATTTTGTAAATGTTAAGTAAAATAAAGGTTCGTTGGCTACTTTTTTTCTTAAACTCACCAAGAAACGTCTGTGCCTCCCTCACACCTGTGCTGGAGCGCATCCGCTGCTGTGATGCACGAGTGCAAGTTGTGGGTGAAGCCCATCTGTCTGCATGCAGCTGGAGACGTCTATATTTACCCAAGTGCATCTATGTACCTCCTTTAATGCCAGGCTTTCATTAGAACAACTGCGGAATGGCCGAAACGGGCAAAATTACAGGGGCACTAGCTCATGGATATAATTTTGTGGTTAAAAAAAATATTTTTTCACAATTGACCAGATTAAACTGCATTACTGATTTATTTTATACCTATGGGAAATAAATGGAAGACAAGAGAAATTATCTAAAATCCTGAGGCTAAAAAGAATTTTAAAGTTTAGATGTCTCTTGATTCAAATGTGAGCACTGCTAATAACCTCCTTTTTTATCCTCACCTGAGGATATTTTTCCATTGATTTTTTTTTTTTTTTAAGCTACAGTAGAAGGGAGAGAGGGAGAGGGAGAAAGAGAGGGAGAGAGAGGGGAGAGAGACATTGATGTCAGTTGCCTCCTGCACAACACTAACCAGGGCCAGGGATCCAACCTGCAACCCAGGTACCAGCCCTTGACTGGAAATCGAACCCTCAACCCTTCAGTCTGCTGGCTGATGCTCTAACCACTGAGAAAACCAGCCACGGCCTCTTTTTCTTATATTCTTTCCCCACATACGGAACAGTCTAGAGTTCCTAATTCTTTTGGAAAAAGAATATAAGGCTGTGCATTTGAGGTGTTTATAAATGAAGACTTTAAGTCTGAAAACATCTATGACAGCAATAAACATCTGTAATGGACAGGATATTTCTGTTTAATATTCCAGTTTAGATATGTTTTCTCATATTTTGTTTTCACTGAATAATAAAACCAGCTGATCACAATCCTGCTCATAAAAAAAACTCTCCCTGCTGTTAAAAATTATTATTGACTTATGAAAAGACCATTAGCTTTTCCATCGGCACATGAACTAATTCCGATTCATTTAGGCTGTACTCATTGGTAATATTTTCTGACATTTTAATGAGTGCTGTTGCCCTGTGCTGCTCTTTTCTTAAATACCTCATATTCCTAAATTCAAAAATAAAAGAAAGAAAAACGGATGGTGACTGCATGATTATTTATAAAATTTCAGAAATATTATGTTTTTTAAAAGTATTTCTTTATAAACTCACAGATAGCTTGTGGTCCACCTTAGCTCCCAGACCTTATTCTGCTATATATACCTTGTAGCTAATATAATATAATAGCTAGTGTAATAAAGCTCTTAACTGTAATGCCCATATTGCAAAGATCATTTTGGGTTACATGTGCATCATTTTTTTCAATTACCTATATAAATATTAGCAAGATTAACTATTGTTAAACAGAGAGCATATAAAATACAATGGGTTCATTTTAAAGAAATATCCAGAGAAAAAGCATTGATTGAAATCTTTAACACGATGCGGCATGTCAGATCCAGCCTCTTCAGCTGTGGGGTATCTGACAGATTGCTCGCAAGTCGTAACCCTTTTTGGTAAGTGAAGCCTACAAAACAGAGATTATATCGAAGCATTTGGAGAACAAGTAGATGAAATTCTATTTGTACTAAAAAGTTTTCTTCCTTTTTTCCCAAAGATATATTTATAACTAAAATAATAAGAGGAAAGGGGAGTTTATCATATTGAACCCCTAGTATTTCACTTGCAGACAATGCGCTTCTCTCTCCTGAAAATAGAGCCTATGAGTATTTGATTAATGCAGGTGGGCAGGGGAATTCTTTTCTTTTTATTTTTTAAACAAACTGAAAATTGAACACCGCTCAGAGTCTACCAATGACATGTGTAATCACCAAAAAATAATAATCATACAGAGAAAACAATATTTCATTTCCTCTATAGATCCGCGAAAAAAGAAAGTCTTACTAAAAGGTGTTTGAAGAAAAAAAAAAAGGAAATACAGAAGCAGGTAAAATAGCTTTGAAAAACTTTGTTTACACAAAGTATTGTTATTTTATATAAAGGTTAATACTAAAAATTATTCCTTGGCCCAGGTAGTTTGATACACTACCAGAAAAGATCCATTTTAAAGCAATGCCAATGACAACACTAAGTTTACCATGAGGTTTATGAAAATTCATCATATTCTTTACTAGTCAAGACTGGTAGGTGGGAGAAAAAACAAAACTGAGCCAGCCAGCTAATCTAGTCACTTCCTTTTCTTTTTGTAGGGTTAGGCTAAGCCAGTCTAAGGAAAAGAGCACAGGTCCTAATGGTAAGGACACCCCCGGAAGGTGATTCCCTGGCTGCAATAGACACAACAGTTTAAGATTAACAATCTCCATAGACGCAAGAAGCCCTTCCTTCCTTAGACCTCACACATTGTAATTTTCCCTCCTCTCTGAAAACCCACTCTACCAGCTTTCTTTCAGATAGGCCTGCTCCCCAAATACAGAGCATCTGCATATACTTTTTCCCTAAGCCTCCCTCCATTTCCTCCCCCTAAATGTTACCTCGATATTTCCAATTTATCATTCCCATCTCATCAGTTCAAACATCCATTCAAGATGCTTCCCTGTTCGTCACATTAAGTTAACACTGAATTATGAAATCTCATGGCAGTAGATACATTTACTTATCATTGTGATTGTATTTTTTATGACTATTTGATGAATAACTTCCTCTTCTGCTAGAATAGAGGCTTGTTCTCTCTTTTGAGTCACCGTTATGTGCATAGCACCTAGTCAAGGACCTAGCCAAAGGTGAATGATCAATGCATTTTTGACAAATGAAATGAACCAGTAGATTGATGAATACTTAACTCAGCCAAAAAGTACTAGAGTTGGTTGATACACACTTGTGATGATTTCTTCCCTAAATTTGGAAAATTCTGACTTGACACATTTTGCACAAAAACTGTTTTCACTTTTCTTCAAACTAGTGATGGTTAGAAAATGTTTATTCAACATTAACCAAACAATTCAATTGAGAGATATTTTTCTTAAAACAGAATTTCACCAATTTGGCATTTGAAAAGGATACCATTTGTTCTATTTAAATCAAATATGTCTGGAATGCTAACACTTTCAACAATCTGTCCTCAGAGAATTCAGTTAATTGGATGTATTTAATTATGGCACATACAGTAATCTCAGTATTGGGTTTGGATAGTACTCTACAAACACTATTGACTGGTTTTGACAAGAAGCTTGGCCTGAAGGCCAGACCTGGTGACCTAAAGGTTAGAATGTTGTCAAACAACACAGTAGTGACAGCTATGAATTTAGTGGAGGAGAACTTAATGTATCAATTAGCTATGAAAAGTTCTCTTTAATATAAAGTCATTGATAATTTGGATTTGGCAGCCAGCAATCTGGATTCCCTTTTCTTTATTGAGTTTAAGTAGAAATCTTAGTGACCTTGACATCTGAAATGCATGGACTCATGGATTTGTTACATAGCCACCTAAGGCTCTCACTGCCTGAATCCAGCAGACAGCCTAATTAAACAGCAAGAGTTCCTGGAGGGGAATGTTAATGAGTCTCCTTGGCAGCCAACAGTCTGTTCCCCAGATGGTGCAGGGGTTATAAATTGTCAATAGGGTAAGAATAGAGAAGCAAGTCAGGGGATATACAGAAAGACTCCTACTGGAAATTTCTGAGATACTAGCTCCACCACTGGGGAAAAAAAAATCCTTGGAGATTTAGCTAGCAGCCAGGGCATGGATACAAAAGTACTAGCATATTTTATTTACTTTGAGCTATAGAGCTATAGGAATATATCTAGAGTCACTTTGGCTTTTCAAAGGGACACCACCTTATCTATGTAAATTGAACAATGGGTTATTATTCTCTGCCTTTTCTTCATTTTTCCTAATGGATGGAATCTAAGCATCAGAGGTCTTGCCTTATTAGGTTATTTTTGAATGAGTAATATCATGATGAGAAACAATCTCCAAAGTAGTCAGTGCAAAGCAACCTCTATTCATTGTAATTAGGAATGAAAACACCCCTTCTGCTTTTGTCAAGCTTCCTCTTTAATTGTTTGGTTGATTTTTAAGCTTTGAAAGCCACAGTCAAGTTTAACCTTTAGTGTACTTCAAAATTCAATTCTAAGAACATCTGTGGTAGACAGACTCTAGGGTGACCCCAATCTTTTCATCTCATATGTCTATACCTTTGTGTAATCTTGTTTCCATTGGTGTGACTAGCTTCTAAATAATGGACTATGACAAAGGATATCACTCTCGTGATTAGGTTATATTATATAAGATTATGTCTTAATGACCAGGGTGAGAGTCTCTCCTGCAGACCATAAAGAAACAAGCTGCTATGATACTAACTGTCTATGGAACAAGTACAAGACAGGAAACTATAGGTGACCTCTAGAAGCTGAGGACTTCAGTTCTATAACCACAATGAATTGGATTCTTCCATCAACCACCTCTACAGGACCACAGTTTCTGTGTCATGTGAAGATACATTTTAGGTGTCAACTTGACTGAGCACAGGGTGCCCAGATATTTAGTCAAACCTTTTTTGGGGTGTTTGTATGTGGGTGATTCTGAATGAGATTGACATTTACATAGGTAGACTGAGTAAAGCAGACTGCCCTCCCTAGCATGAGTAAGACTCATACAATCACTTGAAGGCCTAAATGGAATGAAAAGGCTGACTTTCCCCCAAGTAAGAGAGAATCTTCCTGCCTGATGACCTTCGAAGTGGGGCATTGTTGTTCTGTTTTTTTTTTGCCTTTGGACGTGAACTGAAACTACCTGGATCTTCATGGATCTCAAGCCTGCCGGCCTTTGGACAGAAACTACATCATTGGTTCTATTGAGTCTCTTGCTTGCCAACTCACCCTGCATATCTTGGGACTTGACAGTGTCCATAATCATGTGAGCCAAATACACACACACACACACACACACACACACACACACACACAATTTTTTCGGTTTCGCTGGAGAATCCTAATACAGGCCACAATCATAAATAAAAGAAAAATCAAATTTTAGGGTTGAAGGGAATTGTAAACATCATGTATTAGACTTTCCCATGTTCAATCTGTGGTGGCTCAATCAATAGGTAGCCATGTCATTTCTAATTCAATAGGAGTCGAAGTTTACAGCCCTATTAGAAAGAAGTTATTTTATACTGACCCAAAAATCTGTCTTCCTTACTGGTGCTGGTTTTATTAACCTATAGTAAATACATATATTTCAAAAACTTGACTAACTCTTAGGTCTCTACTAAATCTTATTTTCCCCAAGTAAACCAGCACTATTTCCTTTCCCTCTTCCTTATAAGACATACTTTCAACACAACTGACATCCTCCCCTCATAGTTTTGAAAGTACATTACCTCTTATATGCACTCAGAACTAAAGATAACATTTTCTATTAGATGTGGCCATAGTAAAATATAATGACAATATTAACTCCTTTCAACCAAATTAATACTATTCCTAGAACCTCGGTATGTTAAAGATACTTTACATAGTATTTAATAATAGCACATTTTATAGATTAGCTTCATCAACACCTATTTTCAACAGCTTTCTCCTCTATCGTAGTTCAGAAGAGTAAATGTTTGATTTCTCAGCCTCTCTTGCAGCTAGGAGACATTAAATAACATAATTCTGGCCAATGAGGTATAGGGAGAAGTCTGCTAGGGATGAATCTCCTTCCTCAATAAAAAAGCAAACCTCATTAGAAGAAAACCATTGTCTTTCCTTTCTTCCTGCCTGGAAAGGCAGACTGAAGACATGAAAGTTTAGCGGCTATCTTGTGACTACGGGGCCAAACACCAACAAAAAATATAGAAATAAGGGAGCCCTCGATGACATCATTAAGCAGCTTCATCAGACCTGGACTACCTACTTCCTGTCTTCTGGTTACTGAGCAAAATCAACTTTTATTTTTAAAACCACTATAGCAAGATTTTCTGTTACTTGCAACTGAATGCATTTCTACTTTACACTATTGTTTTTCTAATACCGAAACTCAATGGTTTGTCAAAGGCCACATATCTAGTAGAAAAACCCAAAACCTCCATTCACCTCTCTCGCCACCATATGTTCTGACATGTCACAGAATGCTGCCACAGTCAGGGTGTAATTTGAATACTCCATTTTAAATATATCACAAAGGAAATCTCAGTGTTACAACTGTCAAAAATGTGATCAAGAAATACATGCTCTGGAACCTAAGTGTCTATAAATTAAAATAGAAACAATACTTGGACATAGATATGTATCAAGATATTCAAGTATCAAGTGAAAGATTCAATTATGACCATAAAATTAAATTCTATAAATAAATCAAGTGGCACATAAAGGATTTCTAAGAAATGCCACTTCTGGCCTAACCAGAACTGTTATCTTATTTCCTCTTTTCATTAAATTGCCTACTTTGACTCTGCCATAAAAGTGGTTTTAGAAATTAAATTTTTACTTTTGATGATGGCTTTGAATGAACGAACAATTCTAATTTACTGCAGCAAGCACACTGAAAAAATATTATTTCACTGTCATCACAAGACAAGAAAAAGGCTGTGGGGTCCCTTCCCAACTTTTTTGAAAACACGGTAGCAAAAAGAACAATTTTTGCTTTTTCTACATAGTCATTTTCTCCCTTTCTTCCTTTCCACGATAGGTATAAACTCACCAATTTGATTTTAACTCTAAAAGGCATTTTCCTTTACATGACATTCTTTGCCATTTAAACACACACACACACACACACACACACACACACACAATGTATAGCTGAAGGGAAATAAAAAATATAGTCTTCAATGACATTGAATTTCCAAGTTATCAAAAAGTCACAGAAATTAAAGAACAAATCCCACCACCGAAGACATACCAAAAAGTTGGAAGAATATTCTAAAGGTCACATTATCTTAATGAAGTGCCACTCCCTGACAACACGGCCCTGACACGGGAGTAATATGCTCCGTTTAGTGAGAAATGCGCTGTGAAATCCATGCCCTCTGCACTCTAAACAAAGACATTGGTAATTTTCTTAAAAGGTCACACACAAATGTGTTATTTAAAACTAGGCATTTGCAGCTGTGAATATATGAAAGGTGCATATCAGATACAGGAATGGGAATGGACTGTAAAATGCCAGAGCTTTTCACCTGTGCTTTTATCATATAAAATAATGTGTTATTCTTTGATCTATATCATTTTTATCAAAATATTAAACAAAAAATTATGCTAAAGATTCTAATAAGATTTTATCTAAAACTTCTGATGCACTCAGATTTGAAGGTCAGTTTGGTTAAATTGATCAAGTTTAATTTTTGTTTTAGATTAAATTTTTCAGGACAGAAGTTACATATATATAATCATAGCTTCATATATATATAAATATATAAATATATATATAATCATAGCTTTATTTTTTTAAATCATCACTTGAGGGTATGTTTTTATTGATTTTAGAGAGAGAGGAAGGAAGAGACAGAGAGAGAGAGAAAGAGAGAGAGAGATCAGTTGCCTTCCATACGTGCACTGACCAGGGATCAAACCCACAACCTGAAAATGTGTCCTGACCAGGAATCAAACCTGAAACCCTTTGGTGTACAAGATGGCACTCCAACCAACCAGGCCACCCAGCCAGAGCTATATATCACAACTTTTAAAGGACACAGTATTTTTAGAAATCGAGTTCTCAATATCAAAATTCCCCAGGTGGTATCATTCATTTAAGCACACTGTCAATAAATATTTAAATAATGAAATGATTATAGACTGTAAACAGCCAGAGAAGGAAAAACCGAAACTGGACTCACCAAAGGCCTAACTAAATAACAACCATTGTCATACCACCAAGGAAAATACAAACAATTTTTTTCTTTTTCATAAAGTTCATTTAGTATGGGTAAATTAAGTGGTATTTAATTTTGTAAAATAGATCTATAAAAATATGGCCAAAGAAAAATCTTGTGATAATAATATGATAAAAGCGGTATTTTAAAAGTTGAAAAATAACAGTTCTATTTAATAGGTAAAAGCTGGAAAAATTGTAACATCAGAATTTAAAAAACAAGTCATCTTAAACACTTAATGTACAATAACTATTAACATAAATCCTAGTTGGATTAAAGAGCACTGTATATAATATTATAAAAGTATTTTTAATTAACAACCCACAAGAGAAATATAGATAGATATAGATAGATAAATAAAGAGAGAGTGTATATATATACACATATATATACAAGTATTTATATATATATAAATACTTGTTGATTTACCACATGCACACATATATGGACTAGAAGATATATAGAATAGAGAATAAAAGAAAGAAAACAAAAGACATTAAAAATGGATACATTTGGTAAATCAACATTTTCTACATGGCATAAAATGTAAGCAAAATTAATAGTCAAACAAGATTAGATAAAATATTCATAGTAAAGTTGATGAAAAAAAGATTACTACCTCATACTAATAACTTTGATAGAATCATAGGAAGAACACACAAGAAACTAGTGTATAAGACATTTCATACAAACAGACAATTCCCAGAACAAATACAATTAGAAAACTAACATATGGAGAAATATTCAGTTTTACTAGTAAAACCAAAAATAGGAAAAAATGTGTTTCCAATGCTGCTTTTCTTTATAAAACACACAGAATTTTAAAAATCATAGAAAACTTTTGGGCGAAGATCGCAGAATGAATATATGCTTCTATGTTCTTCTTAAAGTCCCATTGAAATAAGAGAAAATGTCAGAGAAAATGCAATAACTACAAAAAGAAACTGAGTCAACAATGATAAAAAATAATAGCATTCATAGATCTGAAATCTTGCAGAGACTTTGATACAATTGGATTTGCAGAGAAAAAAAAAGTATATCTTCTTAATGGATTGACCCTTTTATCATTATAAAATATCCTTCTTTGTTGCTAGCTATATTTTCTGTTAACATGTATTTATCTGTTTCTATAGGTATTTTGACTCTCTTTTGGTAACTGTTTATATGGAATATATTTTCCATACCTACAACTTTGTGTCTCTGTCTTTGAATCTAAAGTGTCTCTCTTCTAGACAGTTTATACTTGGTCCATTTTTTAAAAATCGATTTTTCTCATTTCTACCTTTTGATTAAAGAGTTAAAACTATTTAAATTAAATTAAATTTCTGAATTACTGACTAGTCATGATTTATCTGCCATTTTGCTATTTGTTTTATATATGTATAAATACATATCTCATATATAACTTACATATAAATATATATCGTATATAGGTTACAATATAAATATATATATCATATACATGTCATATATATAATGTCTTTGTTCCTGTGTTTTTCTTTTAATTTATCTTTATTATTGAAAGTATTACAGATATCCCCCTTTTTTCCTCCATTGACCCCTCCCTTTGCCTTCACCACTCTATTGTCTGTGTTCATTGTTTATGCATATATGCCTATAAGTTCTGGGCTTATCTCTTCCCACCACCCCACCCCCCTTTCCTCTGAGTTTCCTCAGTCTGTTCCCTGCTTCCATGTCTCTGGATCTATTTTGTTGTCTATTACTGCTTTCTTTGTACTAATGAGTATATTAGGCAGAAGAATAGCCCCCAGTACCTTTATATATATAAATATTAAAATTTAAGATAGATATCAGTGGATCCCTCTGTGTGTGTGTGTGTGTGTGTGTATCTTTATCCTAATTTCCATCAGTCTTAGATTTCCAAGCAAAATATTAAAGGTATGGTTTGCCTTCTGCTTGCTGCTTATAATAAAGTATAAAAGGAAAGAAAGAAATTGTTAAACAGAAAGGAAACATACCTTGATAACTTGGAAAATTCTCAACCTATCCAGTTTGCAAAAAAAGCTAAAATTAAGGAATGCACTGTTAGGAAAGCATGTTCTATCGAGAGAAAAAAAAACAGGGCCTGGCTGTACGATTTTGTGCTAATACCTTATACCTTAGAATGTTCTAAACCCTTTCTCTTTTCTCTGAATGTCTTGTAATCTTTTGTTGAAAACAGGATATTTGAAATCTCATCTCATGTGGCAACTTTGGAAAACTGTTTTGCTGTGCTATTTGTTTAGAGAGTTTCCTGAATTTATAAAGTCTATATTCCTGGTCATGTGTAGCCACTGAAGTTTCTGCTTGGTTAGCTTAGTGGTCATCTAATGGTAACAAAGATTTTCTTAAATGCCTGGAGCTAAGAAGTCCCCAGATTTAGCCAAGGGGCTCTATGTACATGTCAGGTTATGCCTAGAACACTCAGGCAGGCAGTTTACAAGGTTGCCTTTACCTTCGCATCCTGCTTACACAGAAACTCAAAGTCGCTCAGAGGTGACAGTTTGGTCTTTCTCAGGTCTTTCGTGTACACACACACACAGTCCTACACTTCTAAATTCCCAGAAATATGCCAGAGCTTCCCAAAGCCTCCCATCTCATTCCCCATATTTTCTTTTAATTCTTTTAATCAGCCTCTTGTTTTCCCAACCCTTATTGCTTTCTTGGGCAGCTTTGACATTAAACAATTGCCACTGACTGTTCCTGGACAACATTCACACAGAAAACGTAGTTTTCACTGAGCAAGCTCTGAGTGCAGTTAAATACAGGCATGCCCTGGTTTCCAAAGATGGCCAGAAAAATCAAATAATGACACCTCTCTGAGAAGGTTGCTTTTGGAGACTCCAAAACAATTCTTTCCCCTTCGGTGACAGCTAGGCTGCTGGCTTTCCTGTGTTTGCAGGGATGATGGTTTTCAAGGCTACCACAGTGCTAGGATGAGGGGGATGAAAACAGGTCAAATCAAAATGCCACAAAACTCGCTGTTGTTGCTGAAATTCAGCTGTTTTGAATAAATGTTCCTTGGATTATTGCAAGTGTTAAGATGTTTTCAGAGTTCTGAAAATGTTGATTTGGACACTTTTATTACAGTTCTTACTGTTCTTATGCAAAAAGACATTTTTGAAAGTCTTTACTCCACTGTTCCCATCCAGGAAGCTTTTCTTTTTTGAGAAGAAATCCCAAGTCAGTTCTCCAATGGAAAAGGCTTTGAGGAAAAGACCTTCCCTGATGTTTAGATCAACCACTATTCATCTGAGAACTACATTTATAAATGTGGACAACATCGATTTATGAAGAAAATTACAAGTATGAAAAGCCAAACTATGATAAGCGAATAGAACTGACAGACACCCAGGGAAACAAGGATAATAGACCCAGCGCTGCCCAATGACCATGGCATCCCCAGGGTTTTGTTTGGAATTTAGACTCTCAAGCCCTACCTCAAACCTACTCAACCAGAATCTGCATTTAAACAAATTCCCTCTGAGACATACGTACCAGAAAGTTTAAGAAGCACTGACATAGAGAACAGAAGATAACTCTTAAAAATTACCTTAAAGTGTTTTAGAATAATATTGTATTCCTCCACCCCTCAAAAGAACAAGGTTATATAAGTAAATCAGGCACTGAATAAACTTTCAATTCTGAAAACTAAAAAAAAAAAAAGTATTTTCAAACTGAAATAAAAAAGAATATAAACAGAATAATGGATGGGAGATCCTTGAGCTTGTCATATTGCTGCACAGTTTGTCAAGCATGACACTGAATGCCTTTTGTTTTGTACTATCTCCAAGGGCATTGAGACAATAAGAAGCCTTGGAAAACAGTTATTGTGCTTCTCTCCAGAGCAAAGGGCAGGCGTGCTTACAGCCTTGGAAGAGAGCGATGGTGTTTACCTCTGGAACAGAAGGTAGGCATGCTTCATGCCTGCTTTAAAAGACTCCCATTCTCTAAGCTCAAAATGTCTCTCTTATAATGTTTGAGCAGTCACCTCATGGGATTTAGAGGCAAGGGAGCTGACACTAACATTGTAATGCCCCGCCACCTGCTAAGCTAAGAGTAATACATTTCTTTCCCGCTAATGCAAGAGTCTCATGTATCCCGCCAGTACCCACGAAACTGTGGCAGGCCAACCTATCTGCAAGGACGTTAAAATCAGACCTTTCTCAGTTTTTGACAATAATACAATAGTAACCCACAAGAAAAATCATCAAGGAGAGCTCTCTATGGTAGGAAAAAATCATTAATGAAAGACTATATAAAATGAAGTTAAAGGATTCCAAAGATGTGACAGGCATACTAGGAGATGACAGGGACAATGGAGGAGAAAAGAAAACATGGACCAGTAGAAAATGCCTTGAAAAGTGCGTCTGTGTCTTCAGATGGAGTATGCATGGAGACTGCCATGCAGTGTGAATATAAGACTCACAAGTCTTATAAGATCAAAGGAAAAGAGAAAATTCTAAAGGCTTTAATGGAAAAACAGATTTCAAAGGAACAAGAACCAAACAACTTTTAGAGTCTTATCAACACACTTTTATGTTAGCAGACGCTGTCTTCAGGGTTGGCGTGCAATGGGGAAATAGAATATAAACTGAGAATTCTATAAAAACGTAAAACCACCCGATTATGAAGGAAAAATAATTTGAAGCATTAAAAAACAATTAGAGCTCGGGCCAGTTTTGCTCAGCAGTTAGAGTGTGGGCCCACAGACAGAAGGATCAGAGTTTGATTCCTGGTCAAGGGCACACATCTGGGTTGCAGGTTTCATCCCTGGCCTGATCCAGGCACATGCGGGAGGCAACCAATTAACGTGTTTCTCTCACATTGATGTTTCTCTCTCTCTCTCCCCCTCCCTTCTACTCTCTCTAAAACTCAACGGGAAAATATCCTTGGTTGAGGATTAACAACAACAACAAAATTAGAACGTTTTCCCCCTTCACCTTATGTGATTAGAGTCACTCAAGAAAAAAATTCCACCAAAATAAAAATAACTATAAAAAAGAGAACAATTTAGACCATCGATGTTCAACCAGTATGCAGCAAGAATTTTTAAACATGCGATACCTGACTAGTCAAGGGCACTGACCTCTTTTCCCTGAGACTGTCAAATAAGAAGATGACAACAGCCAATACAACAATAGCTGTCCAGTGAGAATAAATCAAAAGTATACTTATTTTTTTGTCAGATCGGCAAAAATATATATATTTTGGTATGTCACAGAATTTTAGTATTTTGTTTATGTGTGCCATGAGATGAAAAAAGGTTGAAAATTGCTGATTTTGACTATAAGAAGTTAACAATTGAGTAAGACCAAGAAGGGAAAGATGCTAGAAAGAAATTAAAAACTGCTCAACTTTGATACCTTTAAGATTCTCTATCAACATTTTTTATAGATCAAATCAACCTACCTGGTTCTACCTAGATCTAAGCAATATGGTCCTATAATTATATAAACAGTACTGTAAAGTCTCTTAATTATTAGTTTTCAATAGTTGAACACACAACCTATTAATTTTACCTATTAAAAACATCTAAAATTATAGAAGCATGGCATCCAATTTTACATTAGGGCATTCCTAGAAACCCAAAATATCTAAAGCTATCATGTAGTAGATGAGTTCCTTTAAAATTGTCAAAAATCTATCTATCTGTCACTGGGGACACCATCAAGTGAAACCAGAATTTCATCTCTTCATAAACGCCTCCAGACTTCAACTTCTTTGTTCTAAAAGGCACCAGGGACAGACTCGTGCAGCTCGTTTTCTGGGCTTAAATATCATATGGATGTCGACACATGTTTTGAGTTTTTTCATATCAGCTCAAACTCTCATGATTAATGAATTATCGTGAAGACCACAGTTGCAGTGTCTCCTTGCAAAACACAAGATATGTGGTGAGATGGAGGAGAAGGGCATTGACAGTCTAGATATTTGAACCAATGGGAGGTGACAGCAGAGGCAAACACACATGGCGGATGGCCCAGACGGAGGATGAGGGAGAGACAGATTGCACTCTCCTCATCTTCCGTGTCTCAACATCCGATTCCTGTTCAAGATCTCGTGTTAAACCTAAATGAATAAAAACAAAAACACCCTCTTTTGAAGCAGCTATAAAAAGAGGGTGCATTCCTTGCCACCAAGTCATCTGCGCGTCTACAGCCTACACATGGACACAAGCTGAGGAGAAATGAAGGGAGCATCTGACCAAAGCTAGAGTGCCACTAGGTGAACATTTTAAGAAAATGCACAGAGACCATACATCTCAGGATACGCATCTCTTTGTATATTAGAGGGATGCTTGCCTGAGTGTCACACGTGACCAAAGGGTTATTAAAACTCGCTAAATAAAGGAGTTACAACTCTGGCCCTGATATTGCCTTTCAAGGATCTTAACAAAATTCCAAAGAACTGAAAGCTGTGTGTCTAGAAAGACGACTGTGATGAAAACTTCATGTCATTTTACAAACATAATTCCTGTAAACAGCAAACGCTGAACATGGTTTCCTCAACCTCTAGATAAAAAAAAAAAAAATGTAGATTTTCTTGCACACCAACATCTTAGAGGTGCCAAAAGGATTAATTATACTGGATACATCTTGAAGAATTTTGAGAAGTACCAGATGAAAAAAAAGTAGACCCCACAATGTTGTTGACAATAATGTATTCCTGACATCAGACCTAGAAAACGTAGCATCAGCATGAAAAGTGAATTTTCACACTGAAAGTGCTATATCCACGATATGCAAAATATCAATAATAATGTATTCCAAGAGGCAGTCGCAGAAAATAAGGCCATGACATGCATAAAAAGCAACTTTTCAGGCTGACAGAAAATTAAGGCAGGAGAAGAGAGAATGAATTAAACGCATCGTGGATATGCAGTGGCATGCAGACTGCACCCACAGCTCCCTGGCGTGTGCCCGGGCACGGACACTTCCTGGGCCCTGCGCTGACGCATGTCTTACAGAATGGGGGTCTGCATATCTTAGCGCGGAATTAATATTGTATATCTTGAAAAACACAGAAGGATAAACACCCTTCACAGAGACTGGATATCATGTTGTGGCCTTGCCTATAAAAGTACAGTAAAGGATTTTATAAATAAATGGCTTTATTTCATATATATAAATAAGTTCACAGCTTACAAAACAGTTCCATATTTATTATCACAATTGATCCTCGGAATAATACACTGTGGTAAGATGGGAAAGAGATTATTATTGTTTTAGAGGTGTAAAATGAGAGAGAAAACGCTGCCAAGTTAAGAAGTGGGGGTTGACCTTTGAGATGGCCTAGAGGGACCTGGAGATTATCATGCTAAGTGAAATCAGCCAGTCAGAGAAAGCCAAATATCACATGATCTCACTTATATGTGGAATCTCATGAACAAAATAAACTGATGAATAAAATAGAACCAGAGGCGAGAAGAACAAAGCAGGTCTTCTGACTTATAATCTGTAGCATTTGTCTGGACACCACAGTCACACCCCAAGGAAACGGCACCCTGTCAGTCTACAGCCATAAGGCTAGCAGTATTTTAGGATAGGTGTAATTACATGTCTAGTTCTTTATTCCACAAATATCAAGTGCCTATTTTATATCAAGCACTCTGCTAAAGGCTGGAAATATAATGAGGAAAAAACACAAAAAACATGGTCTTGTTCTCATGAAGGTTACTGATTAGTTGGGAGAGAAACAGTAATGAGATTATTCCACTAATTAATGAGTTTCTGAGGTTTGGGTATTTGGATGGACAATGGGGCCAGTTCATTCCAAAATGAATAAGGAGCTCTTTGGTAATAAATTATTATAAATTGAGGCTTGGACGTGTTAATGTAGAAGTCTTCTAAACAACCACGGAAAGATGTTAAATAAGCAGACTGACACAGATCTAGAGTCATAAAGAGGGACCTAGGCTGGAGTTAATACGTGTGTGTGTTCACAAGTGTGCACATTTTCCTAAGTGTGAGATCTCTACAGCTTTGTAACGCAAAACTAAAATGTCGGTGTTGTTTGCAAGTAGGAAGTGTGAGGTATAATCTTGCACTAATTTATGAAACTATAAAACTAAAGGAATGAAAGAAACACATGAATGAACATAAAGGTGTATATACACACCAAAGCCAGATTTATTTAAATGCAGGTGTTATGGGAAGTGGAGCACAGCTTCCCTGCTCTCCGTGAGCTCTTGGTACTCAGTAAACCCTTTGCAGACAGATCTTCCTGTAGCTCAGTGTACCATAAGCTGTTTCCTTGCTTCACCTCTCCAGTAAGTTTAAAACTAGCAAAATAGTGGTAAATGGTGAATATACTCCAGCACAAAGGCTACAAAGTTGAACAGCATGTTACCTGTTTTTTATGATTCATGACATTCAACGATAAAAATGTCCACATGAAAAATATACCACATTTAAAACGAAAAACCCAAGAACTCGGTGTAATTCCTTTCAAAATTTATAATAATGTACTACTCTAAGTTATCTGTGTGAAGGAAAGCAGGTAGTTTTTCTTTCTTTAACAAGTACGTTCAGCATTTTCCCTGGCCAGGAGGAGAACTGTTCCCAGTCCGTAGTGCATAGGATCTCACAACGTGAAGAATTCCACCAGCAGATTGGCTTGCTCGTGGGGCTAGCTAGCACAGGGCAATCACCTGTGGGAAGAATGGCCTATGGGCTGGTTTGTACAATCCCAATTTACACCGCTAGTCCCCAAACATTAATTAACAGCACGCTTTCAGTTTCAAGTGTCCAAGTCTGCCTGGCAAATCATTTGGTCACCATATAGGGTAAAGTTTAAGACAAAGAAAGGTCCTTGGTTCCTAAATCCAGATATTCTGAGTCATCAGTCATTCAATTTGAGACCAATAATCTGTTTATTTGAAAAGGTTCATAAGTGCTTCTGACGTTAAGAACCACTGATCTGCCCTGGTCGGTTTGGCTCAGCAGTTATAGCATCAGCTCGAAGACTGAAGAGCTGAGGGTTCGATTCCTGGTCAAGGGCATGTACCTGGGTTGCAGGTTGGATCCCTGGCCCCAGCTGTGCGGGAGGCAATCAATTGATGTGTCTCTCTCACATTGACGTTTCTATCTCTCTCTCTCTCTCTCTCTTTCCCTTCCACTCTTTATCTAAAAATCAATGGAAAAAATATCCTCAGGTGAGGATTAACCAAAAAAAAAAGAACCACTGATCTAAAGTTCATCAGGAGTCATTAGAAATAAAAGAAAGGTTCTTAGTGGCAGCTATTCAAATGCTGAATTTGCAGAAATTACAAGGCAGCTAGATGGCTAGTCCAGAAGTGTAAGTTTTGTGTTATCTTTATAGACTCTTCGAGGCTACACAGGGGCTGTTGCCTGTCACACGTCTAAACCAGGTGTGACCACGTAGGTAGTGTGTTGGCCGTAATAATGTGGTTCAGACAATAAACTTGAGTCTTATTGAGAAACTTGAGAAAGTCGAGTCTTATCTAAAATGTTAACAAACTCATTTTTCTTATTTTATTTATTTTCTCATTATAGAGTTGATTATTCAAATAATTCCATGCCAACAACATTATTAATCTCTTTCTCTTTAAAGTATTCTTTTATGTTTTTCAAGGATATAAATATGCAAATTGTATTTAATATCCTCAATAATTTTTTTTAAATTAAATATTTCACTTCTTGATTTTATTTAAATATGTTATCATAATATGTATTGACTTTTGTTCTAAACAAAAGTCGGTTCAAAATGTTGGATTATCTTGATTTTCAAAACCCCTTGCTGCGTTGTCATCTGCGAGCAGCCTCCTAGCTAATGAAAATCTGTATACTCTGTAATGAGTGGTCTAGGGTTAGAAGACTACACCAAGAAAGGCCTTCTTTTGACTTCTCATCCTCTCTGCCATCCTTAGATTTCTCCTCCCAGAAAGCAAAGCTTCATTGATTCCTCCAATTTGGTTCTGACTTAGTAGCTTTGTCTGGCACCCCAAGGGGTCCTGGCAGGCATGTACGCAGATACCCCCTCCTGCTTAAACAAGCTCTTTGCAGACCCACACAAGCACCACTGCTTGGTTTGCTCCTTAGGACTAGGGTGTACATACCAATACATAGTCTACCTCGAAATGACGGACCTAGAAAGGGACTCCAACAGGATGCAGAGGCAGGCACTGGGCCATCTGGGCAGGAAAGTCCAGGCTCAGGTGCCCACTGAGCTTGGTCCTAGGTAGGAAAACAAGCTCCAGGTGGGCCCAGTTACAGAGGAATCTCTTGTCCATGGCACCCAGGTGACCTTGCGTGTCTTTATATAGGCCATGCAGGCAAGGCTTAACCCCATCCAGCTGACCCAAGCCTTGGCCGAACCTGTGATTCTCTGACAACTGCAAAGCACAGGAGGCTTCTGAGGAGATGCTACAAAGTCCACATCCTTCCCATCCCCCTGTGTTCCAGGGACGCTGTCCTAAGACAACGTTTGCTGGTTCTGCTGAGATAGGAAGTCTTCTCTGCCCCCCCTTATATAGCTGCAGGCTATAAACTGCAGAGCTGCAGGATGGAAGCAGCACCTAGCAACAAGCTGCCCCACTCCCGCTGAGTCACCACATCACCCAGTCCCTTTGGTTTCAGTGTCTTCCTGGGGGAGGGCAAGCGAGGGGCTGGTACCATGGTGCATCTTGTATTTGTTCTCTATGTAAGTACTAAGCTGTGTGAATCTAAAAAAGTTGGGGGGGGGGCTTTTGGTTCTTTTACTGGCTGAGCCTTTCAGCCTCGTTGAGTCCATGACTGAGGACTGTGGCTACAGGAGGCCAGATCAGGGTCCTAGGGCAGCAGAGCCCTTGTTTTCAGGGGCCAGAAGGGCCTGCCTGCAGCTGTGCTGAGAGGCAGGAGGTCTGAATAGGGAGACAGAGCTGGGACAGACGGGTGACTGGGAGTGGATCTCATTCAGAAGGAGAATGAGGAGACACCATGACTTCAGGCCAGGGGAAAATAGGAGTCATAGGAGGGTAATTGTGTTGTTATTGTTGGTGGTAAGTAGCAAAGAAAGAAAAGCTGACAAAGAATGAACTGAGAAATAGGATGTTTGCCAGAAGGAACATTAAACAAATATTTACTATAACACAAGAAAATATTTTAAAATGTAATAAAAGAAAAACAATGACGGTTACAAAACAGTAAGTCCCGTGTGATACCAAATTCACAAAACAAAGCAAACAAAAGCACAGATCAGAAGTTATTATTCTATTTACCCTTAGGAAAATATTCTATACCATCCAAAATAGCCATCATTACCTTTATAATTAGAAAGGGGATAAATATACAATGGGTAAGTATAGAAGATATAAATATAAATATAAAAAATGGTCAGAAGACACTGGAGTAGAGAAAGATAAAGTACATTTCAGGCAAACACAATGTTGAAAGTTAATTAGTGGTATGTTGATTCTAATTAAGATTTTTAACATTTACTTACATTTGTGCTTTTACCATAAATAACTTAAAAAAATTAATTAAAATAATGTATATGCTTTCCAAATTACTGACCTAGTGAAAAGGTTGAACATCTTTTCGTCTCCTAATTAGCTTCCCTTTGGGCTACCTGCTTCATTTGCCCTGTGTCAATAAATTGAAAGCACCCATTCTTGGATTTTAAGCAATGCATATGCTGGAAGAGATGACTGGGCTTCTTAAGATGCAGATGCTTGAGCTGTATCTTAGACAGTCAGATTTGGTCAGTCTGGGTAGGACCTAAGGATCTGCATTTTCAATAAGCATTCCAAATGATTCTGATACTGGAGGTCTGGGGAACACCGTTGGCCCCGCATATCCACGGGCTCTGCATCCCTGGTACGCAGGGCTGACTAAGGGACGGGACTATCCATCCATGGATTTGGGTATCCACAGGGGTTCCTGGAACGAATCTCCTGTAGAAACTGAGAGACAACTGACTTTGAAAGATTCAAATGAATAGAAAAACCCTAATTAAACATAAATATACATAATTATCTTCCTCTTGTTTAACCAAATGTCTGAATTTTTTAAAGCCATATACTTCTAGCCAGTGTGTTTTCCAGTTTCTTCACACTCTGATAAAGTTACTGCTCTATTCATCTGAGAACACCCCCATTTATATATGTTTTCTTGCCAAAGGGAAGTAACAGCCTGGGGGGAATTTATAAGCCAACGTGCCTTCCCTCTTACTGTGTCTCGATGCTTATTAAGTTATATTTACAAGCAGGAGAGTACTGTACCCTTCCGGAATTTCGAGGCAGGAAAAAAGGACCCCTTTTCTGACAAAGTCAGACCCCCTCATCCTCTGTCCCAGGCCCTCCACATCTGGTCTTATCCTAAATCACTGTCCCACTGAAGGCACCACCTGCTGACTGACTGACCTTGGAGTGGCCTAGCACACGGCCACTGTTTCTTCACTTTAAATTTGCTTCATTCTTCTCTTTCCTACACACATCTCAAAATTTACCCCCACTTAAAGCTATTTTAAGTCTACTTTTTTCCTAAAACTTACCTATTTACCAACTCAAACCTATTTCTCCTATATCTGAACTTTACTGTGTTTAACAGCAACTTTTGCACAGGTGATGAAGAATTTATGTGCTGAAGTTGATACCAATAGGTCCAGTTGGAATTTGGGAGTTGTGGGGAGGGGCTGATCATGGGCAAGTTATACGTCCTTCATACCATTTATTCATTTATTGTAACTGCCTTTATTATTTATTCATTTAACCACTTAACAATTCTCTTTTGAGCACCTACAACATGCCCGGGATGTTTCTGAGTACTGAGAATACAAAAATAAACAAAACATCCAAGGAGATTATATTCTAATAAGAATGACAGACATTAAACACAGAAATATATTAAAATCAGTAATAATAATGCATATTGTTATAGCCAACACTTATTGAATGCTTACTGATGCCAGGTAATATTATATGTGTTTTGTGTTAACTCACAACAATTTATGAGGTAAATATTATTATTATTCCCATTTTACAGATAAGGAACCCAGGCAGAGAAAGTTTCAGAAACTTACCCAAAGCTATGAAGCAAAAGTGGAAAACAAAGATTTAATTCCAGGCAGTGTGGCTCTAACATTATGCTCTTACGTCCTCACCATACCTTACAATCAATAATGAAAATATGTGCTATGAAAAAAATAAAGCACAATAAGTGGGACAGAGAGCAATGGAGAAAGAGTGGTCAGGAAAGACCACTCTGGTGAGATATCATTTGAACAGAGACCTGAAATAAAGTTAGGGACCTAGCCACGGGGACAGATGATTCTAATTAGGAAGAAGAACAGGTGCAAAGTTTCTGAAGTGGGGTTGTGTTTGGCATCACTACCACTTTCTAAATATATCTTATTTCAATTCTAATAGGAAATAATTCAGCTGCATTTGACTTCATTGTAGTAACTTGTATCTGGCTATAACAATGAATATGCACATATGTTGTACATTAAAAGGCTGTTGGGGCTAGAGTGTGAAGTGTGAAGGAGTAGGGTGGTAGAAGATCAAGTCCAAGTCTGAGAAGTAGCAGATGAAAAATGCAACCTGACTTTAGTTTTGAAAAGAACATCCCAGCTTGTGTACGGAGGCCAGACTATAGGGAATCAAGGGTAAAAGCAGAAGATAAATTAGGTCATCATTTCAATAGTCAAGGAGAACTTAGTAAGGGTGGTAAAGGCAGAGGTGGTAAGATGGAATTGGATCCTAAGTATATTTGGAAAAGAAAATCAATAAGACTTGTCATGAATGGATATTGTATAGAAGAAGATTAAGGATGCTCAACATTTTGCACCTGAGAAGCAAGAAAATGTAATATTCTGAAAGGGAGAAAACCATAGGAGGAACAAGTATGGCTGCAGGCAGTGAGGTGGTGAGACTTTATAAGCTCTGTTTAGAAATGTTCATTCTGAGATACTATGAGACATCCAAATGGTAATGTCAAATGGGCAGCTCTGGATAAGAGTCGTCCAACGTTCAGCAAAGAGGATTGAAGCTGTCAAAGCATAGAGCTATGTAAAGCCATGGGGCTGGATGTAGTCATGTGAAGAGTGAATGCGAAGGGAGAAGAGAAGTGCTCCAAGGAGTGACCTTTGTGATATTCCAGTGTTTAGAGATGAGAACAAAGATAAATAGCCAGTGAAAATGTGATATTGGGCTACTAGCCAGAAAAAGGTGTTTCAAGAAAAATAGAAGAGATCATTTATGTCAAATGCTGCTGATAGGTTGTATTACATGAAGACTGAAGCATGACTGTGGTATTTGGCAACCTGGATATAACTAATAACTTTGAAAAGAAGGGTTTCACTGACATGTACTGGCAACGAATTCTTCTAAATTGCTTTAACAATGGTAAGACTTAGATGTGTGCAGGGAAGCTGTGCTTTTCTGATGAATGACAGTCTATGAGAAAAATAGCAATAAATAACATCAAGACTAGACTGTTGGGAGGAAGGAATAGTAAGTAGAGTGGTTCTCAACAGATTAGAAGGAGAAAGGGCAGGTTAGGGCAGAATGAGAAGTAGTTTGTATTGGTGGGCAAAGGAGAATTTTTCCAAAGCTTTCAATACCCCCATGACAGTGATAGTTATGCACTATGAATGGGAGAGCCAGTTCTAACACTACCAGCAGCCCACGCTACCCATTTTTCCTCATTGAATATAAGATTAGAGAGAGAGGAGAGGATCCAAGAATATGTGGGGAATAAAATAATTGCAAGAAAATTTTTAAGAAGAAAAATTGTCCATTTTCTCTGCTTCCCCCCCCCTCAAAGGCAAGTGAAGAGTGTTCCAAGAGACTCACTCATGAAGACTAGAGGTGTTGGCACGAAGGGAATATTCACATCTTGTCCTTAACTGGTGATCAGAGCTTAACAAAACATGGTACCCACCAACCTACCACCAGAGCAGAGAATGGAGAGCGTACTTTCAGAATGTAATAACCCAAGCACATAGAAACATGGTACACTACACAGTCCTTGTCTGTTTATTTCTCCCAACCATGGTGACAAAGAAGAATAGTTCCTGAAATGTGGTGAATATGAATGCAAACATTAGCACCCATTTCTAGTCCAGAGATTTCTTGGGGCTTAAAATAACTGAATTAAAGGGACCCAGGTCAAGTGTACCCCAATCCTACCTCTGTGGCCTTGCGGGGGTATAGCAGTGGTTCCTGTGGCTCCACATGACAGAGCATGGGACTGTCCAGGTGGCTGCTAGATCACGTAAAGGGAGGACCAACCAACTTAAAAGGTGCAGATTATATATCAATGCTGAGGTTAAAAAACTTTTAAGTGATAGTCATATGGTCCCCAGAAATGCGGGAACTAAGGTAAGACTACTAAGAACACGTTCATGGCAACCATCATATCATCACAGTCATTACCATGCAGTGGAGCCAGACCGCGGCCCCTCCCCTCTGCCTCTTCACTTCCTCATCTGTCCCTCCTCCCTAACTCCACCCTAGAGGAGCAAAGGAGGTGTCATAGGGCATGATTGCCTCACCACTGTTTCCTTTAGAGACACTGTGGGCCACAGTCTTAGCCTGAGATGACTGGGAAGAAATGGACAAGTTGTAAACACTGAGTTATGGAATCTCTTTTAAGGAACATTAGAAGAAACAGTAGAGTTAAAAGCAATGATTAGAAAAAATTGAGACTATACAATTTAGAGGAATTTAGAATCCTGAATAGCTTGGTGATACAATTAAATGAATGTATTTGTAATAAAATCCTGGTAGTGAAAATGCTATGATGAAAATATTGGGTTAGAGTATGGCTGGATCAGGGGCACTATTTTTCAATTTTGTAGTGAAGAAAACCTCAAAAAAAAGAGAACTTTGAGCAAAAGACATTTGAACATAGTGAGGGAGTAAAACATGTAAACATTTGGGAAAGAACATTTCTGGTAAAAGGTGAAAAGGCCCAGAATTTAAAAATATCGGGCTTTGGGTTGGCTGATTGATTGGATTATATCATATTTGTATTTATGATACAAGTTTCATATGGGTGTTGCCTTTGCCTGATACTATAAGGTGGAAATGATGTTTCCTTAGTGAACACTTGGTACACTGTAGACATTTGCAAACAATAAAGTGAGCAATAAAATTCTGATATTAGAATCAGCAAATAGCCTGGCCGGTGTGGCTCAGCAGTTGAGCATCGACCCATGCACCAAGAGGTTGCTGGTTCAATTCCTGGTCAGGGCATATGCCCAGGTTGTAGGCCTGACCCCCAGTGGGGGGCATGCAGGAGGCGGCCAGTGGATGTTCTCTCTCATCAATGTTTCTCTCTCTCTCTCCCTCTCCTTTCCTCTCTGTCTAAAAATCAATAAAGAAAAGAAAAAATTTAAAAAAGAATCAGCAGTCCGGCCAGTATGACTCAGTGGTTGAGCACTGACCCATGCACCAAGAGGTAGCCGGTTCAATTCCCAGCCAGGACACATGCCCAGGTTGTGGGCCCGATCCCCAGTTGGGGGCATGCAGGAGGCAGCCAATCGATGTTCTCTCTCACTGATGTTTCTATCTCTCTCTCCCTCTCACTTCCTCTCTCTCTAAAAAATCAATAAAGGAAAAGAAAAAAAAAATTTTTTAAAGAATCAGCAAATATCAAATTTACTCAACTTAATAGAATGCTCATGATATGTATATTGCTAGTATGTGTATTTATTAGAAATTACTCATTTTTGCAGAATATAGCAAAGAAATATAGAAATATATTAATATTATCAATATAAAAAGACATTTCATTTAAAGTTTTAATAGATTAATTTTGTTCTAAAGCAGTTAATATTCTAATCAATGTAACTTTTAACTACTTATAATAATAATTTGATGGGATATTTTGAGGTTTTTAAAAATCACATATTTGAAGCATACTGATATTATATTTATTGAGAAATTAAGACAGAGCCCTGGTGGTGTGTTTCAGTTGGTTGAAGCATCATCCCATGCACCAAAGAGTCATGGGTTCAATTCCTGGTCAGGGCACATACCCAGGTTGCAGGTTCCATCCCCGATTGGGGTGCATACAGGAGGCAACTAATGGATGTTTCTCTCTCTCTTTCTCTCTCCCCCATCTTCTCTCTCTAAAGCTCAATTTAAAAAAACTAAAAAAAAAATTTATTCTTGGGTGAGAATAAAATAATGTTAAAAAAAAAAGAAAAGAAAATGAGGACAGAAATATCTAAGTGAAGAAAAGAGAATGGAAAAATATATTAGCAATCATTACCTCTAGAGTCTGGGAACCTAGGAAGTTTTGTGTTTTACTCTTTATACATTTCAATACTTTTTAAATTTACTATAATGAGTTTGTATTACTTCTATAATTGGGGGGAATGCACTATATGTCTATATTTGTGTATATATGTGTGTATATATATAAATATATATATATACATGTGTGTGTGTGTATGTGTGTGTGTGTGAGTATATATCTGTATATACATATGCATACACACATATTCCCAATTCCATTAACTATTCACATACAATCATTTAATTCTTTGGCATAACTAAATACATTCAACAAACACAGCAACTTGCTCATAGTAAATTCTGCAATTTTATGCTTTCTTACCTTAAGAATTTTTACTAGAACACTTAAAATGTCCCTTTAAGTTTCTTAAACCTGATTAACAAAGAGGTATTCAGAATTTACAAACTAATTTTGCAAATTCTACACAGTGCTAATTGTAAATCAATAATTCTTACCTTAAAGGAAGTAGAAGTAGGTTGTTTTAACTCTTTGCCCTTGGGAATGTAGACACTACATTCCCATCAAATCTGCCCTGAAGCCTTTTAAACTTGCTTTTATTTTTGGCTCCTATTTTATCATTTGCTAGCCTACATGATACATAACTGTCAAAGTTAGTGCCTATATTTCAGATCCCTTGTCTGCCTCATTGTGAAACACATTTATAGCAATCAAATTTAAGATAAAAAACACAGTATTGGGATATATTTTTATTTTCAGGAAAGCAACAAAAGTTGTATATAAGCAACTTGTACACAAAGGTCACACCTCTAACATAAACTTAATGGACTGGAGTACCATTCTCCGTGAAGATATGTGTGAAGATATGTGTTTAAATCTGAGGAAAGCACAGCTAGCAGCAAGCATCTTATTAAACAACAAGTGTGCAAATGCAAAAGGCAGACGCCTCCAGGGCCATGTTAGTTATCCAGGGTCAGAGGCATTAGAAGACTGCCTGGCGGTTTCTAAGGCAGTCAGATGGCGGTGTCAACACACAAGCATCCCCAAGGTCTTGCAGTTACAGCACTGTCATATTTCAAATGACAGGTAATACTTATGAACACGAAACACTAACCTACTCAATTATAGTCAATGTCAAGGTTTTACAACTGGAGGAACTGCTAATTTCTAACATATATATTGCCTGGCAAGAAGTACTTTATAAAAGTAAGTGTTTAAGCACCTATGCAAGATGCTAAAGAAATCTTTGGAATGCTCGCACAATGGTTCTTTGGTGTTTTTCCTCTTGAGGATCATTTTTGTGGCAATTGTCCCATAAGAAAACCTCAGAGTAGTTTAATGGGTTTGAATTTCCTTCTCCTTGCCTATAGTCATTTTACTAGAAGATATTTCAAGTTAGATTTTTTTCATTTTTCAATAAGATTATCATATTAATCATATTAAATTACAAATTTATACTCGTATAAGTTGGTATTATTTCATCAAATTACATTTCCCCCTACTTTTTCATTTATTTATTTATTTATTTTTTATCCTCACCCGAGGACATTTTTTCATTTTCCTTTCAGATAGAGTGGGAGGGAGAGAGAGGAAGAGAGAGAGAGAGAAACATCGACGTGAAAGTGACACATCGAGTGGCTGCCACCCGCACGACCAACCAGGGCCAGGGACAAACTGCAACCGAAGTACATGCCCTTAGCGGGAACCAAACCCGGGTCTCTCTGGACCGCAGGCCAACGCTCTAACCGCTGAGCCAAACCGGCCAGGGCTCCCCCTACTTTTTAGACTAAGATGATATTTTTCTGTCCTTCAGTTTGCATACATTTGTACCTGATGTCTGGCTCTGTCGACACCCCGTCTTGTAAGCCTGCTAACAACTAGAGACCTTCTCACATGTCAGTGTGTGTGTTTTAGTAAACTGTGCATGCTGCAACTTTGGACAAGAAACCAGAAGTCTCTCCCAGGATCAGGCTTAGTACCCCAAACTGAAAAAGTATGTAACATGTCTAAAAGATTAAGTGCTAGTGGGAATTGTAGCTTTACCTGAATGGGGATTGTCAAGGCAAACAGTTCGCCGAAGGAGAGAGACAAGGGAGAATGAGACATCTATGATCTCTGCTCCAGGAAGGCTGAACTACTCGGAGAAGTTTTAAAGTGTCCGATGAGCAGTTTTTCCATAAGACATCTGCCATCCTTCATAGAAAGTTCTCAGTCAGGGGTTGGTGGACCATTGGTAGGCTTCACAAAATGAGGGCAGTTTGTAATTACATGCAAATTTTGATTTTATATACATATGTCTATTTTCAGGAAGAGTATATAATGTCCATCTACTTCTTAAAGGAATCTATAACTTCACAATTTAAACCACTAAAATATACAATCTATGGAACTTCTTATTTCCTAAAAATATGTATTTATAAATGGAAAACATAAAAACACATTGAAGTAAGAGATTCATTTAAGACTAAACTAAGGCTTTTAATTTAATTCGCAAATAAAATAATCAAATATTGATTTTTACTTTCAAAATTTTGTTTTCTGACAAAAAATGTTGACAGTTGGAATAGTTAAGTATATAATAATTAATATTATGTAATAATTTAGTATAATAATTATTAGATTTAGATTCTAAATACATGTTTTTGATAATTTATCTTATAAATTTTAATACTATTCAGAGAATTCTTTAACATCTCTTTAGTTATATAGAAGACATTCTGTTTTAAATGCATCAATTTTTTAGATCTTAGGGAAAACATTGAATTTCTGAGGTAGAGTTTTCATGAAGATCTTTTTTTTCGTAAATTTTTTTTTCTTTATTGATTTTAGAGAGAGAGAGAGAGAGATAGAAACATCAATGAGAGAGAACACCGACTGGCTACCTCCTGCATGCCTCCCACTAGGGATTTGGTCCACAATCTGGGCATGTGCCCTGACCGGGAATTGAACTGGCAACCTCTTGGTGCATGGGTCGACACTCAATCACTGAGCCACACCGGCTGGGCTCATGAAGACCTTTAATAATATTTACATACTCATTTTAAATGTCTGAAATGTAGGTTTGAATTAATGTACCTCATATAATTACTTCTGGCAATGAGAAAATAATGCAAAATTAGCTTCCAAATCTTCTGTCAAGGACATGTTAGGAATCTTAATTTTTATTTTGATTCTATGTCAAAAGTGTAACAATTATCCTTAGGTATGTATTTAGAGATTTTCATATTTTAAAGTCAGTAAAAATGTAACAAAAAAAGGAGGTAAATTATTAAATCATAGCAGTATACCTGCTATTTTGGGCATAAATGTTTCTATTGTGTGATACATGTTTCAGACCAACTTCCTCTCCCAGTAAATATGCTTTTATTTATTTTTAAATATTTTTTTCTTTATTGATTTTGGAGAGAGAGGAAGGGAGAGAGAGATAGAAACATCGATGAGAGAGAAAGAACATCAATTGGCCACCTCTTGCATGCCCCTCACTGGGGATCGGGCCCACAACCTGGGCATGTGTCCTGGCCAGGAATCGAACCGGCAACCTCTTGGTGCATGGGTGGATGATCAACCACTGAGCCACACCAGCCAGGCAGTAAATATGCTTTTAAAAGTGTGTTAGTTTGTTGAAGCAGAAGGAATCTGATTCAAACACATCAAGTAAGAGGATGAGGACCACCTGGCCTTGTTTACTTTTGACTGGCGTAAGGAAACTTTTACTCTGTTAAGTGATAGCTGCTCTACTTGCTGATAGGGAGCAGCTCACATCTGGGCTGGACCCTTTCTGAAGATTATTTTCAGTTTCTAGCTAAAATTACCTTGTTTGTATTGACTTGTATTGCTTTCTTACAGGTAAATAATTCCAGATACAGTTTCAGGTCAGTTCTATCTAGATACAAGATAAAGGGTTTAAAAACAAGCAAACAGACTCCACTTTTCTTTTCTGAGTGTTCAAAATAAATGCCTGCTCTGACCTGAAAACTTAAAAAGCAGTCATTTGCCATTTCAAAGTATTGTACATAAGCCTAGGTCACGGCCAAAAATATGAACTTCTAGGTAAGGGCAAGCAAATTACTCTCTACCATGTTTTATATCTGTCTCACATTCTTTTTTTTTTTTTTGGCCTGGAAAACACACTATATTAAGACTATAATAACTTTCAACAACATATATCTTCTATTGATGGAAGAAAGAAAGTCTGAAGCCAAAAAATTTGGAGAAGATCTTATTGAATGCTCAAGTTATTCTATGTATGAATTAACATAGTCTCGGTATTATCAGAGCTAAGTTTTTAATTTATATTTAAGCATCTGGTCACATGGGCCTTTTCAATTGAACTGATTATATTACATAAAACCATAGATTGCTTTTTTTTCCTTAAGGGTTTTGTTTTTTTTTTTCCTGTATTGATATTAAAGAGAGAGAAGAAGGGAGAGGGAGAGAGAGCTAGAAACATTGATGAGAAAGAACATTGACTGGCCGCCTCCTGCGTGCCCCCTACTGGGGATCAGGCCCATAACCTGGGCATGTGTCCTGACTGGGAATCGAAACTGCGATCTCCTAGTGCATGGGTGGACACTCAACCAGTGAGCCACACCGGCCGGGCAAGGGTTTTAAACTGGTAAAACATTATGGGAGATGTATCTGTAGCTGTAACTGGGCTGCAGTTGCACATCTCACAGCATATCTCCATCACTGCTGCTTCGGATCAGGGAACATTCAAGAAAGTGCGGGTATGTCACTTCATTTTTCATCCACTGGCACAATTTTAGTCTTTTATTAGCTATATTGGCACCTGCCATTTTCAAAGGCAACATGCATTAAGTGGATAAGTGAAGACTGTGTTTCATGGAGGAGTGAGATGTGTGTATATGTGTGTGTGTGTGCGTGTGTGTGCGCACGCATACATGTGCATATTTATCGAGGGGTGGCAACATGCTAACGTTCTTTCCAAGGGTAGGAATCACTTGAGGAAATAAAGAATACACAATTCCAAACCCTTCAAATTCATCTATTCATCCTCCACTGATACAGATGGCAGAGGTGATGCTGAAGAGTGGAGGTTCCCATTGCGACTGTTACCGTACACAGAGGGTCCCGTGAGCTAGGGACAGAGAGGGAAGACTGAAGGCCAAATTCAGCCTGCAGAAACCTTATCACGGGCTCATAAGTTTTCAAAACAACCCACTGGGATCTCTTTAGGTGTGCTCCCCAGGACACCGCAGCTGTCCCCACTCCTTACTGCCCTACACCCAGCCCCTTTCCTTATTTGAGCTGCCTTGTCCATGAAGACACTGGGGTTTGTACCCCTGCTGGGCAGTCTTTTCCCCTTTAAACTGCAGATGCTTTTTCATCTTTAACAGGAAGATACTGCTTCCCACCGGCTCAGCAATTTGAACTTTCTGGATACACACACCCCTTCCCACGTGTATCCAAATATTTATCTCTTGTCTATTCTTCAAAAGAATCACTGGCCTCCAAAGTACTTGAGAATACAACAGCATATACCTAGAAGTGTGTATTTTCTCATCAATATTGCCTGGAACTTTATAAGCCCATTCAATCTGCGGAATCAAGCCTTCCTTCGGTAGAGAAAACTTTCCTTCTATTTTAATTTAATAGTTCACTTGTTAGAATGGCTAAAGAGAGATAAAATCAAGATAGGGGTAAATATAGACTTTAATTTTTCCCAAAACTTTTCAGAGTCTATATTTTTCCTATTAAAAGAAACACTTCTAGTGTTTTCTATTAAAATGTTTTTTGAAATCTTATGCCCTCTATATTTATGATTCATTCCTTTATGGATTGAAGATGTTTCATGAGAAGGTTTTGAAATATATAGTCAAAAATATTTCAGAAAGTTTCCACAATAACAACAGCAGTTGCCAAAATTGTACATTTTAAACACTTCATTTAACCCACACTATGATGCTATGGGGTCCATGGTATTGTCTCTTTCTGACTGATGGGGAAATAGAATCGGAGAGGTCATGTACCTTGGCAAAGATCACATGGTTAGGATACGGCAGAGCTAGGATTTGTACGTTTGCTCAACCACCCATTATCCTGTCTCATTTAATAGGTTTTCAGTGGGCTGTGCTGGCCAATCTCACCCATCATGGACAAGATAAAATATATACACATGAAAACATTTTCAGTTTGCCTGCTCAACTGTGGACATTAAAACCCTCATCACACCCTAGATTCCAGCACGCACATTCTGCTTCCCTCCACTGGAGACACGCTAACATAACTATAAAAGTGAAGCGCCAGATTATGTATTGAAGATCTAGATTCAAAAATAGTCATTACTACAGACCAAAGTGAAAAAGTGACAGTTTGATCGAAATTCAGTTTTTACAATGCAGTGTTTTACTTATACAACTTAAATCATCTGAAAAGGTAATAGATGTGTTTAGACACTCATTTTTTATACCTAATAAACATTTTTATACATAAAATGCTATTTGTATGCCTGGCAAGGATGACAATACCACCCTCAGACTCGGACCCCTTAGTGTGTTATCACTAGAGTCTCCGTGATCAGTTACATCACTCCGTTCTCTGAAATGCATCTGCAGCTCTGAGGACCGAGCTGTGGCCCTCCGCGAGAAGGCATGCAACTGTGTCAACAGGTTCAGCTTGTTTGAAAGCAAAACTGTGAAAACTAAAGTTGACTGCCTCTTTTCACTCTGATGTCTTGTTCTCTTAGATCGCCAGAGAAAATGCCTTAGATTTTTGAAAAGTTTAATACTTTTGCAATACAATACATACAATATTTTTCTGAGAAAAGTGAAAAACTTTACCTATAAGCCATTTCCTTTTTCTCATCCCCTCTTACCTATAACTTCTAATGAGTTCTAAACCCTATAAAGAAAAACAGCAATTTTGCATTTTCTCTTTAAGGTACCACTCATCTATCAGACATTTACTGTTTTATGTGAATATGCAGAAAATATACACTCTGGCCTTTTTGCGTTTTAGTAGTCTACTCCTCGGTGCTATTTGGTTATTGTCTCCTTTTTTTGTTCTTTTCTTTTCTTTTTTTCCCTAGTTTGTTTTCTATTGCTTGAGCTTTTGACTTTCTACAGAGCACACACAGATTTTTATAATTATATGTAAACACTCATCATAGAGTACTTGGGCAGTCAGAATTTTAACACAGATTGGTCCAGTTTAACAAGATTTTGTTATATACTGATTTTTTATAATATAAATTACATTTATTATAAATATATGGATCATAATTTTTAAGTAGTGTGTGGTTTACTAAATCCATACGTATCTATTATTTATTGTCCACTTCACAAACTTCATATAACAGAGAAAGCTTACATGATTATCCTCAAGTTTGTGAAGAAGAACATAGTACTTTATATAAATATGACCAAAACTGGTAGAAGCAAGTGTTTCCTGATGTTAAGAAATCTTTCCATTGCCCTCTCATAGTCCCACACAATTTTACAGCCTCAAACTCTGTGTTACCTTTATAAGGTAAACCTTATAGAACTAACATTTTATTACCAACCCCTATCAATAAACTGGCTGAGATAAATTACATTTAGAAAAAAAAAAAAAGAAAGGGATATGGAACCCAAACACACATTTAAGGAGTCTGAGTTATGTTTCTCAATAAAGGTGCAATACCAGAAAGTGCCGTATTCTGTCCACAGCAGCGAGGTCTCTTGCCGAATCACATTTGTTATATAGCATTTCAATAAGAAACTTTTCATCTTTATCACTGATGTCAAGAAACAGACACATTTGTTATAAACTTGTTTTAGTGTACAATGACTATTATGTCATTCAGCATTTCTGCATGATAAGGCCTAAAGTATTTCTAGGATTGTGTGCCAGAAATAACTAAGAAATGGATAAACATTTTGCTTTCTGATAATGAAAGCTCTGTAGCCAGTGATGGTTCATTCTTACTTTCTCATGGCTAACAGGAAGGTCCAGATAGATTTGTTTCTCAATCATGGAAATGATATGAAGTTTCTGAGACATATGAACTCCACATCATTCTCTACTAGTTTCTTTTCTTCCTTTTCTACTAGTTTCTCTCTTATTGGATGAATGCTATTTATAAGGTACCCCAGTTCAGCTAGTGTGGCTCAGTGGTTGAGCATCAACCCATGTACCAAGAGGTCGCCGGTTCGATTCCCGGTCAGGGCACATGCCCAGGTTGTGGGCCCGATCCCCAGTGGGGGGCATGCAGGAGGCAGCCAATAGATGTTCTCTCTCATCGATGTTTCTCTCTCTCTCCCTCTCACTTCCTCTCTCTCTAAAATCAGTAAAGGAAAAAAAATATTTAAAAAAATTATAAGGTACCCCAAATAATTTTCAGAAACAGTGAGACATGAATTTAAAAAAAAATTTTCCTTTATTGATTTTTTTTAGAGAGAGAGGAAGTGAGAGGGAGAGAGAGACAGAAACATCAATGAGAGAGAACATCAATTGGCCGCCTCCTGCATGCCCCTCACTGGGGATCGGGCCCACAACCTGGGCATGTGCCCTGACTGGGAATCAAATCAGCGACCTGTTGGTGCATGGGTCTATGCTCAACCACTGAGCCACACCGGCCGGGACAGTGAGGCATGAATTTAAATATGATTATACTATAATCAAGGAAAGACTAATATGTTTGGAATTCTAAAAAGTTCTTGTATTTTGTGTATACATACAGGGTGGGGCAAAAGTAGGCTTACAGTGGTTCCTATGGAAAATGATACAATAATTAATAAATAAGAATACAAGAATAAACTCTGTGTTCTGTGTACTCACAACTGTAGCTCTCTTTTTGCCCCACCCTGTATAATTTATTCCGAATGGATACAACTTTATGACTTGAGCGCTGATATGAATGCTTCTTAAAGCTGGGAACCTATATTTGTAGTCTGTATTTTCCTAGAACCCAGGCTGATATTGAATAAATGGGCAGAATTCAAAACAATACTTGTGTTGATTATTTTATTGTTCCTCTTTGAATATCCATTTGCGGGCATGTAGTAAAATATTCTACTTGTTTCTAGATAACGCAAATTTGCCCTATTATTGTCAGCCTTCTTAAAGGCTCCAGGAAATTTACAAAGATGATATAGAATATTTCTCTAAAAAATAAATGTTTACTTAATGTTTATTTAGGTCTAGAAAACATTTTTTTTAATCCTCACCCGAGCACATATTTGCATTTATCTTCAGATAGAGCGGGAGGGAGAGAGGGAGAAAGAGAGAGAGAGAAACATTGACGTGAAAGAGACACATTGACTGGTTGCCACCCGCATGACACCAACCGGGGCCGAGGACAAACTGCAACTGAGGTACGCGCCCTCAGCGGGAACCGAACCCGGGACTCTCTGGTCCGCAGGCCGATGCTCTAACCACTGAGCCAAACTGGCCAGGGCCTAGAAAACATTTTGACAGGGCAAGAGATTGTAGTGGGAGACTTTCAGATAAAAATTGAGGCTTAAGTTTAAATATCTTTCATACATGCAACTATAGTGCCCAATGGGCTAGCAATAGCATGTGGGGCCTTTGAGAAGTGATTAGGTCACAACGTGAAGCCCTCCTGAATGGGAGTCCTGCTCTTACAAAGAGACCCCACAGAGCGCCCTGGCCCTTCCACCGTGGGAGGTTACACAAGGAGCCTGCAACCTCGAGGAAGCCTCTTTCCCAGCCATGCCGGCACCCTGATCTCAGACTTTCAGCATGCAGGACCGTGAGAAATACGTTTCTGTTGTTTATAAGCTACCCAGGCTGTGGCACTCTTATAAAAGCCTGAACGAACCAAGACAAGGTCCTTAAAATAAATCTGAGAGCTCCTCCAGAGCAGATATAGTGTCACATTCATCTGTATGTCCCCAGAGTCTAGTAGAGAGCTGGATCCAAGGTAGGCACTCCACAAATTTTGAATGAATGCATAAATGGATCATTTAAGATGATGCTAGTGGGATATGCGCTTTGAGCTGCTTTTCCCTAGTAAGATTGATTTCTGCTAATCCATCAATATATTCCCAGCCAATCTCCCTCGGCCAAAGTATGCCTTTGAGAGTTGGCAGGCTAGAATTTGGTGTTTAGTCTCTGGCCAGAAATAGAATAAAAAGTAACTGGACTGCAAAGGTATTAATCTCTTGAACCTGGCCTTATGAATGCTGTACTGTAACTAACTGAGTTAACTAGCCACGGCTATAGGAAACCAGCAATATTTAAACCTCTAATTGCACCATTCTCTCTCACTGCCCAAATATTATGGACTTGCATGAGAGGCACATTTGAGAAGACACTAGTGGGAGAGCATATGCTACACTGTTGGTTTGTAATCTGAGCCAAAACCAGAACCCATTTTTTCTGATAATTATCTAATGCTCTATTCTCTGAAATCAAGTAGACTACTAAGGTTCTTGAAATTTCTCTATTAGAACTTGTAGCCCCCAATACAGGATAACTGCACTCACAGTTACAAAATATTTATTAGGTACCCTTATAATATCCACGTTCCTTAAATGCAACACTTACTATGGATTTTACTGCATTTAATCTACCAATTAGAAAACAAGCATCAAACACCTATTATGAGCAAGGTTCTCTTCAACATGCCTCCAGAGATATAAAAAATCATGAAAAGTATTGCTTTTAAGAAATTTACAACTTAAGCTAAAAAAGAAGATGTACACACAGAAATAAAAATATTCCTGCCCACAGAACCCCGCGAAGAGCAGTGCAACGTGCTGAAGCCCACGAGGCAGTTTTGTGGATGAGAAGCGCTGGACTCTGAAGACTGCAAATGGAGATGAGATTATGTGGAAGACTTGGCATTGTTATTTGTCCACAAGTTCCATTTAAAACACTTGCCAGGAAAAGCGGTGAGACCAGTGAATTCTGTACATATTATAGCACTTACACTGATTTTTAAAACATTTTTCCTACCATGCTTGTTGTCCCTAATACCTTGTGAGCTGTTTGAGGATCAGAGATATATTCTTTTTATCTTTGTATACACAAGATGTACCATAGTACTGTGCACTGTGTTAGTTCACGAAGTATTTGTTTGTTCTAGTAGTTAATGAACACATATATTTTGCACCAAACCCCGGTAAAGTAGTGTTTAACAAAGGAGTTTACAGTACTGTGGATGAAGGGATGAAGGAATGACCAGGGCATGTCCAGGCACAGCAACTGCTTCCTAACTCTTTTTCTCCTTTTTAAAATAAGATTCTTTCACTTGCTGGAGATTCTGGTACACCATCCTCCCAATGATAATTTACAAAACTGTAGAAGAGTTCATCTCCTGTTCTTCTGTCTAGTCCTACCAGCCATGAACATTTGGTGGTTTTACGTTCTGTAGTCGGTATTCTGAAAATGATAGCGTTTTCTTCCAAAAGACAAACTGCATTGTAATATTAACTATGCTTTTGCAAACCACGTTGCTCAGAGGTGCACCTGTCTTCTCTGGGGGTAAACAGCCTAGTCAGGAACTCCGGAGGCAGAGGAGATGTGGAGAGAGAGAGTGTGAGAGACGGACATAAAAGAGGAACCAGGGCCCATCATAATGGATTGCAAATGCAGGTAGTTTGGCTGTTCAGCCTGTGGAGATTTGTGACCTGGGAAGTGGCAGAGTGAAAGTGATACTTTGAGATAGTATCCTAGCAGTTAGACACAGTATATGGTTATAGAGATCAACTTAAAACAAGGAAGGCCAGATAGGACATACCGCGACACACGATAGTTCAGGGGTGAAGTTTTAATTGTCTAAACAATGATGGTGCCAGAGGTACTAGAAATATAACTATGGGTTTCAACCTGGAGACAGGTAGAATGGTAGTACCACAACTAGGATCAAGTCATCAGTGGAGGGGAGCCTGGGGGTGGGGGTTAGAAGTTTTTGGAGAGAATAGTGAGTGTAGAGAGTGACATATTTTCACGTGTAATTAAATGAAGTAGGTTGAGCTGATATACAGATTAAGCATTCTTTTCATGTTATGAAAATTCTTCACAAATCTTGTTATAAACGATAACATCAGTGTTGAACAACTGAGAAGTGATATCTTGATTTTCCTTAAAACCAATCCGTCACGTATTGCTGTAGCGACGCAAATCATAACTTTGGGAATCTGGTAATACCAATGCCAGGCCCCATGGCAAAAGGTGGTCTCTGAATGCTAAATGCCATGCATGCACCAACAGAGCCTGTGAATTTCAAAAATGTAGTCACTGATTCATTAATTCATCCATCTATCCACTCACCCATGTTAACTGAGTGCTAATTATGTGTAATATGCTGTGACGGGGTCTGGGATTCAGTCAAGGTGTAGGAGGTCTGGTCCCTTCTCTCATGGAGTCACGTATTTCCTGGCCTGGAAAGCAAGCTCCTGACTTCCAATGGCTCAGTTTAAAGCTTCTACCTATGGATATCGCAGGCTGACACTAAAGGGATTGATCAAGCATGTAAGTTTTGGGGGCATCTCATTGAAGCCACATAAGAAAAAGACATTTATAAATAGGCTGAGTAATACTATTTGATGCAGCAGAACACTCTTAAGTATTTCCCATCATAGATTTAGGGAGCTCAGATTAATGTCCTTCTTAAGTAGGATGTAGTTATGCTCTGCGACGGCTTCACACAGTTCCACAGGGGAAAGGGAAGGAGGAAAGGAGCTGAAAACGGTGAGTGAATTGAAATTAGATCATTGGTAAGCTCATAACTTAGGTTTATACCATTTGGTCAGTTTTCTAATGGCCATAACTTAATGATTCAATTAGTTTCCTGGGAACAAGGATAAGTGCATGTTCAATGTTCTATATCATATTACTGATTAGAATCGGCCAAAGCCGTGTCTAGCTGAAGCTTATGAGCAATGAAACACACGAAAAAAAAATACTTTATATATTTGTAGTTCCACTCTGAGTAGTTAGATGAACACACATTTGTTGACAACCAAAAAAAATGACGAATTCATTCATACATGGAATATGTACCACGTGGCAGGTGGACGCCGTGCTAAGCTCTGTAAGTGAAACAGTGACTTGTGGGCTCTTTTACACGAACACCCCTGACAGGCCATGTGCTGCCATTCAGTAAGTAGCAGTGTAGGCCACGTAATTTATGTAAACATTATTTTAAAGCTATAAATCATAATAGCAGGAGTTGTATACTATTTTGTCACAGAGTAATAGTAATCACCAGCAATGATTGAGATGATGATGGTACATTAATTAAACTATGATATTTAACAAAGTACAGAGGAAATTAGGGAAGTGTTTCCTTCAACATGATAAATAGGCACAAAAAATGTTAAATGCCTCGACAGGAACACTTTTCAAAAGAGCTAAAGCTCCATGAAGACTCTACGGGTTCGGGGCCAGCCATCATGTTGTTATTTGTGTGTTCCAGGCTAACTGTACCAACAGGTATGAAACCTTGGTGCGTTATCTGGAATGGGGGCACTGTGTAAGTTTATTCTGTTCTTTTGGAGTGTTATGGCTCTTGAATGAGAGGAATCAGTTTTCTTACATATGAAAAGACCACACAGCACTGAGACCTATCATGTTTAATAAGTTGAATGACATACAGTCTATGGTAATAAAAACATACAGCAGTTGATAAATTACTTTTATAATCATTAATTTATTGGTGTACTTAGTGAGTTGGGAGTAAGCACAACTTAGCTTATTTAACTCACCATGTTCAATAAGTCATCAACCAATTAAGTATTTCACATCTGTTTATGAATAGCTTGTTATATTTACCATGTCTGAAAACAAAATAAAAGTATTTCTGCCATTTGCAAACATTTCTAGTGTAACTCAAAAATTAAGAACTCAAACCTCTGGAAAGATATACTAATAGAATTCTTAGGCCACATTCTGTTGCTTTTTGTATTTTGTTTATGAAAAGTGGCCAGACACCTGTCAATTTGCCTGTTTCCAAGGGTGTCTGAAAAAGCCTAGTAAAATCGCAAATACAGAAGACTTTGTAAAAGACATGCCCAGCTCACCTTGTGTGTATATTTGATGGATGCTTTATATACTAATTCTGACATTGATATAAGAGCCGTGAACATGGAAGAGTCCTCCCCGTATATCTTTACTGCAAATGGAAATATTGCTACGAAAAGACAAGCTTGAGTCGGTATTTAGGATGATTGATATTTTTGAATATAAACATGGAGACCTCTTATCCAAAAGGTGGCATGATTGCACTGGATGCTGATATCATTTCTGACAGGTTTTATGAGACCCTAACGGAGTGAGGGATGGTGCTGCAGGACCACCTTTCAGAGACTTGCCACTCTGATTTCTTGCAGTAATGAACTTCAGGAACTCTGCTAAGTAGCAAGAGCTATGAAACCCAAGCAATGCATGTGTCTCAAAAACGGCCCAAGGAAGACAGAGAGGATGGCAAATGCTCTAAACTGATTTTGTTTTTATTCTGAAGCAGAGAATTAAGTAGAAAACTGCTTTCGTTCCGAAAAAGAATAGCAATTGGAAATATTTAGTGATACTTGGACACAACCCAAGGTGGGGGTAAAAACACCTTAAGAGATAAAATTATTCTGGGAAGAGACTGATGTATTTTTTATTCTTAGTTTAAGTCTTCATTCAGGGCTTTAAAATCATTTTATTTAGGTGAGAGTATGTTCTGACAAACAGAGATTGCCAATCACAGGAAAATAGGCCTGCTGACTCCTGAGAATTTGGGAGAATAAACTAGGACACGCTGTCAATGTAATAAGATTCCAGGAAGGAGGATTTCTTGTATGTATAGAATTGCCTGACCTTCCCCTGTTCCCATTGACATCCACCCTGCGCCTGAATTGGTTGGACAGATTAAAATCCCTGATCTGCTACTTAGTGAGTAACCTTGGGCAACTTACCTGCATCTACCTTGCAGGATGGCTGTGAGAATTAGCAACAGAATACATTCATATTTAGTTTGCTGCTTACAACACACCAGGTACTCAGGAAAGAGAGGCTAGCTATTTTACTTAATTAAATCCACTATGCCACAAATCTATTTCATAGGCTATAGGGTATGTTATGTGTTCATATACATTAATGTGACTAAACTATTAAAAATCATTCAGTTAAGTTATTATTTCTGCCACATCCATTGTATGAGCTAAGTAGTTATGCCACCTCTTCAACTCAAATACTCTATGTAAGTATATGACTCCATTAGGAGGCATGGCCATTCATATAAAATAGCTAGCTGACTTTTCCAGGAGATCAACGTAGAATTTAGAAAAATGTATGAGTAGCTTTCTTAAGGAATTAAAAACTACTTTAACTCTTTAATTCTGTAGCTTAGCTAGTTGGAGAGTCATCCCATACACCAGAGGTTGAGGGTTCAGTTGGTCAGAGCACATACCTAAGTTGTGGGTTTGATCCCTGGTCAGGATGCACAGGGGAGACAACCGATCAATGTCCATCTGTCTGTCTCTCTCTCTCTCCCGCCTCCTCCTCCCTTCCTCTCTCTCTAAAAATCAATAAAAACATATCTTCAGGTGAGGATTAAGAAAACAGAATATTTTAATATAATAATTAGTAAACTCTTTCTATTAATATATCCCAGGCACAATATGAGAGATGGGAGATAAAACAGTAAAAACAAAACAAAAGAGGTCCTTTTCTAGTGAGGAAGACAGATATTAAACAAGAAATTCTAAATGAGGTTGATAGTTTAAAAAAAAAAAGAATAAGAAGTAAGTATAGGAAATGTATTGCGCTAATAAAAATGAGCTGAAGAAGGGTTCCACAGGAACACAGATTTTAGCTGAGATTTAAAGAATGAGTAGAAATTGTCTAGGTAAAGATGGCAGCTATGAACAATCCTGGCAGTAGGGAAAATGGGCACAATACTGAAGAGTTATTAAGAGACTATTAAACAATAAAGGAACTGAGGAAAACTTAAAATTATGAACAACAAGAGAATATGGAGATGGGAAGTAAGAGGCTCACAGGACTCTGTAAGCCATGTTTAAAATCTCAGACATCATCTTTAGGACACTGGAATTGATGAAAAGATAAAGAATGTAAGGTGCAAGACTAAAGAGGCAGGGAGAGTAATTAGGGTGACGCTAATTGCAGTGACCCAGGTAAAAGACATCGGAGTCAATGGCAATTGAAAGAAGCATAAAGATCCCCGAGATACTCAGACAATAGAAGTGAGAGTTCTGATTGTCTATGATCCACTTCATTTGTGGCTTACTTTGACTTCAACTGCTGCCTCATAAGGTAAAAATTAATTCATTTTATTAAAGTTTGTGCTACAAAAGGATTTTCTCCATTCTTGGATTTGTTGGGTATAGCAGATACCGCTGGTTGTCCCCATATCCATTCTCCTCTCCTTTATTAGTAGTAGAGAACCCCTGAGTTTTAGCTCAGCACAGATCTCCTGGGAAAGAACGCTACAGCTCCCAGTCTACCTTGCATCAAAGTGTCGCCCTGTGACCAGCTTTTGGCCTATGAGATAGGAACAGAAGTGTAATGTGTGGCTTCTGATAAGTATCCTTAATGGGACAGGTATGACCTTCACCTCCTTTCTTCCAGCTGACTAATGTAGATTTGATGCGTGGAGCTCAAGTAATGATCTTGACCTAGAGTAGAAGCCATGTGAGAAGTACAGGGGACAACAGGACAGATGGAGCATCACATTAACTCTTGCCTTCTTGCTGCTTACCTCTGGACTTCTTTCAGTAACAGTGAAATTTCTATTCTGATGAAGTTACTGTTATTTGGTTTCCTGTCTTATGCCGCAGTACCTAATCCTAAATGTTACATTAGGAGTACCTCTTAATTTTATACACTTACCTTATGGCTGAATTTCCTGAATGCTTATATCTTTTGTGACTTTTAATATAAATTTAGTGAGATTCTTCTTTTATTGGCATAAGGATTTCTTTGATAAATTAAAGACTTATTCTATTAATTTCCTAGGGCTACCATAACAAATTACCAAAAACTGACTGTCTTAAGACAACAGAAATTTATTCTTTCACAATTCCAGAGGCAAGAAGTTTGACATCAAGTTATTACAGGTTTAGTGCCTGTTGGGGGCTCTGAGAGACAACTGTTCTAAAATTCTTGACTTTTCTTGGCTTGAAGACCTATTACGACCATGTCTGTTTCCATCATAATATGATATTCTCCGTGTCTTTCTGTGTCTTCACATGACTTTCTTATAAAGATACCAGTTGTTGGATTTAGGGTACTCCCTAATCTTGTATAATTTTTTATTTTAACTTGATTACATCTGCAAAGACTCCATTTCCAAATAAGGCCACATTCACAGGTACTGTGGGTTAGGATTTCATGTATCTTTTTGAAGGACACAACTCAACTTACAACCCTTGTGATATTTTAAAAAGACATATTTTATAATCTTCTAATACTTTTTATTTTTAAAGATAATGTTATTTCTAAATGCATGTGATATATAGCTAAAGTTGGATAGTCTGGAAAACATATAACTAAATTTTTCTTTCTATAGTTTTTATGAAAAAATATTACAAACTTAATATTTTAAAAATTCTGTCATCTGTTAATTATTTCAAGTAACGTTAGCAGAAATTATCATGCCTTTATGAAATCTTCTTGATAAAATTTTTTGGGGAAAATTCAAAGCAAAAACAATTTTTTTCCCCTAAAAATTTCTGAAATGTCACACAGAGACAGATATTTTAAAACTAAACTTGCATATAAAAGGTATCTAATATATTTTTAGTGAGTAAAGAAATGAATCGAAAATAGTATATATATTTTTTATTTATTAAAATGTATAATATATGCATCAGTAGCAGCTCCCCACCTCCCCCTAAGTATTGATATTCTTGATAAGGAAGAACTTATAATGTAAAGAATAGCCCCCTTCTCTCTCACAAAAAAAAAGAGAAAAAATTGGAATACTAATTATCAGTGGGTATGCTAACAAAATGGAAAACTAAATAAGAAATACATGATTTATGATAAACCTTTTCAATGTTATCATTGCTATATGGTATTGAAATAATTTTAAAAGACTTTAACCCTTGTAAAACTTGTTTTATCATATTTTTGCCAGCAAAATACTTGGTAAGGTATCAACTTTATTCTAGTAATATAAATTAGCTTTTCTTCAAAAATAAGATGACTGTTCTATTTCATTAGCAAAATTTAGAGTTTAGCATATGTTAACAGTAATTTGGACATTTAGGTCTAAACTGACTTTTAACTGTGACTGTGTAACTAAGTGATTTCTCATTTTCCTTCTCCTATTTACTGAAACACATCCCACTTTATGATATCGGTAAGGCAGGAAAAGGCACAAATATTTCCTAGTGCCTGAGCTGTCATGAATAGATATCCCCGCAAGTGCTTCCTAAAATTAAGCATCTTTATGCTCTATCAGGTCTCAGACAAAGAAGATAACAGAAATCGGCACTAAGTGGACAGGAGAGTGACCACTCAAGCAGCTACTGCTTAATGCACTGCTCTAATGGCAGGAAACGCTTTCTCCCAGTGTTCGAGCAGGTTTACTTGGAATATGCTTCTCGTGTTCTTTCAAGAGCTTTTCAGAAATGCATGCACACATATACATTGACTAATAGGAAAGTCTGGAAAATGCCTTTAAATGTTGTTGTCATGGTTTCATTTCACAAAGTAAACAGTGAAGCTCAACATGATACTGAAGTGTTAAGTTCACCAAATGGTGTGTTTTTAAGGCTCATCTCAGCATATAATGGTAGGATTTTTTTTTTAAATCTTCACCAGAGGATATTTTTCCATTTATCTTCAGATGGAGTGGGAGGGAGAGAGAGAGAGAGAGAGAGAGAGATCAATAGGAGAGACACACATAGATTGGTTGCCTCCCACAGGATCCCAACCAGGGTTGGGGACTGAACTGCAACTGAGGTACGTGCCTTTGACCGGAATCGAACTCGCAACTCTGTGGTCTGCAGCCGATGCTCTAACCACTGAGCCAAACCAGCCAGGGCTATAATGGTAGGATTTTTAAATTTGCTTTTTGGGGGGTCAAATTATGACCATAAATCTGTGCTTTCATAAGATGATATACAACAAATTTATTTGTAATTATACAGTGTTTCTTTACTCGTCTTTCTTAGTATGCACATGACTAATATTGTACGAATAAACACAGAAGTCTGAAATCTGAAGGTAGCATTCCCAAGCTATACAAAGAATATAAGAAATCCAGGGCTCTATGAAAGTGAAGAGGGTAGGAGGGAAGCAAGATTATTGGAAGAGAAAATAAATGTGCAAAATGAGTTTTAAATGTCCATTACTGTGAGTATCATGGATTTTTAAATCTAATTAAATAAGAATTCAGTGCCCTAAGAATATGCGTGGTTGGAGTCAGGATTTAAGCTCTAAATCCGAGAGATGTTGCTATTCTTATTCCAGTGAGCTACTCTAAGAGTAGAGAAGTGTTTCTAATCCTGGGAAAAACAGCAACTTTTAAAATATTTACAATAAACTGGAATAGAAATCTGCTATTTTATAATTTACACACATTTAATGTATACAATCTATATCCTTTCCAAATGAATGAGTGACATATACTGTTGCCAAATGGTTCATGTCATTTATTCATTTGTTCAACCTATATTTTTATGAGAACCTTTTTCATTCTAAGTACTAGACATACATCATGAAGCAAAACAGTCAAATTTTTCTGAAGTCAAAGACACTAATTCTAGTAGACAGAATAAAATGAAGAAGTAAAATATATTTTATGTCAGATGATGATACGTGCTAAAGAAAAATAAATAGGAACATTCACTAGTGAGGGTATGTATCATGGGGGGTGTACAATTTTCAATATAGTTGCCAGGGAAGTCATCAAGAATATGAAAATAAACTACATAGATATGTAAGAGAATGCAGTCTAGACAGAAGGATATCATGGGGCAAAAACAAGAGGTGAGAGCATACCTATCATTTGTAAGCAGGCATGAGACCACTATTACATACATGTGCGTGTGTGTGTGCTTATTTCTGATCATGCAGAGCCTCAAGACCAAAACCCTGGTATGCCTCAAGCTTGTGGGAAATTTTCATCTTCGGTTGCCTCTCAAAACGAGTGGAACTCAGCACAGGCAAGAGGAGGGAACTGAGGACAGCCTCCAATAGTCCCGGAGAGCTGTACACAACCAGGAGACTTGTATATCAGAAGGACCAGTTCTGAAGGGACTTTCAAGTTAAAACACATTCATGAATGTGGTTCTGATTCTAAGAATTTTTTTTTCCAAAATGGAAGACTTAATAGAACTTGTGTCACAAGAATGAGGCAATTTATTAATTGCTCCTTCAAATATATTTGTACTCATGGGATGTCCTGGACAAAAGGAATACAAAATGTATGCACTTGTTTTTAATTTATACAGTGTTTTTTTTCCCCTGAAGAGTTTGATATATTTCAAAAATATATTTACATTAAAATCTGTTTTCTTACATGAAATAGGAAAAGAGTTTTTAGAATGGGGGTTGGCACATCTGTTCTGGAAATAGCCAGGTAGTATATTTGAGGCTTGGCAGGCCATCTGTCCTCTGTCCCAGCTCCTCATCGCTGCCACCAGAGTGTGAAGCAGTCATGGACAGCAGCGAATGGATGTGCATGGCTGTGTTCCAGGGGACCAGAGCTGGCTCAAGGCCTGAGGTTTCCCTGTCTTTTCCTGGAGGGATGAAAAGATAAGGGCCAAAACACATTGCTGTGAATAAAAAATAGTTTACTGAAGATAGTGACTATGTAAAATGTTTCTTCAGGAATAAATATTTTATTTCTGAATTATGTCACCATGCCTCAAAGTGTATTAGCCACACTCCCTCCATTGTCTCCTATGTAAGGATTCGAGCTTGAACACACTCAGTATGTTCAGACACATTCCACTCATTAATCTTTCTGGCATGGCTGTCCATTCTTGTTTTAGGGCATTTTTTTAAAAAAGGAGTCGTCTTTTATAATGTAGCTAATAATCTTCGTATTGACTGTAATAGTGATAGCTTTTTACTATTTTTCTATGGTTTTAACTTATGATGTCTAGTTATCATGTTACTTAATTTTATTAAAATAACCCTTAACAAACCAATTGAGTCACAAAGCATAGTCTTAGAATATCCAAATAGTATAGTCTTCTGGTAGAATGGTGGAGAAACACAATTTAGCATTGTGCTCCAAGGGGGCAGACCACTTTCCCTAGGCACACATATCATAGGACCTCTGCTGCCCCCCTGTATTGGTTAGGACTTTCTTGTCTATAACTAGCAGCAACCAAACTCAGATCTGATAAAAACAAAATAGAAAAACTTTTAGAAGAATACTGGAGTGTCTTAAAGGACAAGCTGCTGAACTATAGGCCAAAATGCACCAAGGCTTCAGGCACAGTTAGAGCTGAAAACCTGAACACCATCAAGATTCTCCACCTCCTCCTCAGCTCACCTTAATATTTACTCTATTATTCTCTTTATCTACATATTAAATTTCTCTATAGTCAATGAAAAACAGACTTGTTGAGAGTATCTGAGTTTTTATATGGGAAGTTGTCCACTGACCAATAAACTGGGCCACTGAGGCAATTTCTCAGGCTATTAAACTTGAGATAATCAGAATTAGGTTCTCTGTAATGGCTCAGTCTGTGACACTATGTTAGAAGTCTACCTTTGGGTCAGTCAACTCTCACCAAAACAATGAGGCCATGTATAAACAGGAAATTCCTTAAGGAGGCTCTATTAATCAAAGGGGAAAAAGTCAGTTCCAGGAAGAAGAAGAGTGTTATGTAGTAAATCAAGAAATAGTGCAAATCCCAAGAGCCATGATATTTTAGTAGAAAGTTAAATCTGGTAATTCTAAAATTAGTACCTGTAGATTTTTAAAATACGACAATCTCTTCATTGCTTTATACTAAACATTGTACAATCTAATTGTGCGTATGTAATTTTTAAAGTGTGTGAACTTGTAAAGTATATGTAAGAAACCAGAAGAAGATGCACGATCTATTGGCATCTGAGAGCCCTGAACCACCCTGTACTGAAAGAAAATGCTTACTTTATGATACTAGACTATTAGTACACAAGGTTGTGCTCAGACTAGAATAAACAGTTAGGGGAAAGCCTGCTAAGTAAGCACCAAATAATTCCACTAAAAGCCACTGGGCAGCAAGATCTCATCAGCAAAACTTGTTTCAGTTTCCCATCAGCTGGCCAAAAACTATTTGATAAAAGCGGATCAATCAATGACTTCACACAGACAAAGCTTCTCCATTTGTACCCTTTGAGATAAGCATTCCTTAAGTTCAGATAGAAAAATGGCACAACTTTAAAAAGCTATCTATATTAAGAAAAATTTACTGCCAAAACAAATGCTCTGAAGCAATAACACAGAAACAATGTGGTGATGCCAGAACAAATTATGGGAACCGACAGGAGATGCCAGGAAAAGGTCAAGTGCTTTAAGGCTCTTAGAAAGTAATGTTATTTCAGCAAAATATTCCCCAGTGTTCACTTCTCCCTTTGGAAGATTTGGCATAATTGACTTTGAGTAAATAAAAAAAAGCTAAATAGTTTTAGACCATATGGCTGTTGTCTAATATTTTACTTATTTGGACTATTGATAGTGAATAGTATCCCTCCCTCAATCCCTTAGTTTTCTGTAGGAAATAAAGACTAGAAGCAATATTACTGGCCAGCTTAAAACCATGTGTTACATAAAATTAGTTTACAATAATATTCAGTATGGGGTTAATCAAGGCCTATCCCTTCACTGTAAATGCACCAGTTCTAATCATCGCCCTTTATCTTTGGTGGGTTTAAACTCCGATTCAGTAAATATGCTCACCCTGTGTGATTAAACTCAAAGGCAGCCAAGAAACATTTTAGCCAATGAATCAGTTTCTTAAGCACTATTTTATCAACATTTTATTATTTTGCTTCTTTCTAATATATAATATTTTATAAACACATTGTTTGAATATGAAATCAGTACATAAACTTGAAATAAAGACACAAATTAAGAAAAAAATCAAACTTTTAAAAATCTACATTTTGCATTTAGAAGAAAAGATTAGCTAATTAATATTGCTGTTGAATTCTTGGCATCAATAAATCAATGAGAAAGTATTTTGAGACTATCCAGTGCTATTCTAGTTCGTTTATCGTTATGAAAACTTTATAAAATAATATAAATATAGTTTATACCTATAACAGACAAAATAGACCTTAAAACACAGACTCTCATAAGAGACAAATAAGGGTATTGCATAATAATAAAGGAGTCAATTAAACAGGTGGATATAATATTTATAAATATTTATGCACTCAACATAGGAGTACCTAAACATGTAAGACAACTATTAACAAACCTAAAGGGAGAAATAGATAGCAATACAACAATAGCAGGGAACTCTAATATCCTACTTACATCAATGACTAGGTAGGTCATCCAGACAGAAAACCAAGAAGAAAAGATTACCTCAAATGATCCATTAGAACAGATGGATTTAAAGGACATATATAAAACATTCCATCCAAAAGCAGAATACATTCTTCCCAAGTATACATGAAACATTCTCCAGGATGGATTATATCTTAAGCCAAATAAAGTCTTAATAAATTTAAGATTAAAATCATATCAACCATCTTTTCTAACCACAATGGTATAAAACTAGATATCAACTACAAAAAGAAATCTGGAAAATGCACAAATATGTGGATATTAAACAACATGCTAGTAAACAAATAATGCATCAATGAAGAAACCAAAAGATAAATCAAAAAAATACCTTGAGAAAATGAAAATACATATCGCAAAATGTATAGGATGCAGTAAAAGCCATTCTAAGAGGGAAGTTGATACAAATATTTACCTCAAGAAACAAGAAAATTCTCAAATAAAACAACCTAACATTACACCTCAAGAAACTAGAAAAAGGATAAATAAAGCCCAAAGTTGGTAGAAGGAAAAAAAATAAAGATCACAGCAGAGATAAATAAAATAAAGACTACAAAGACAATAGAAAAGATCAATGAAACTAAGAGCTGGTACTTTGAAGATAAACAAAATTGACAAAGCTTTAGATAGACTCACTAAGCAAAAAAGAGAGAGCTCAAATAAAATCTCAAATGCAAGCGATGTTACAACTATTACCACAGAAATACAAAGGATTGTAAGATACTAGTTTGAACAATTATACCGCAATACATTGCACAACATAGAAGAAATGAATAAATTCCTGGCAACATACGATCTTCCAATATCGAATCATGAATAAAAGTCTGAATAGATCAATTACTAGGATGGAGATTGGATCGATAATGAAAGACCTACCAACAAACAAAAGTCCAGGTGAATTCTAATAAACATTCCAATAAGAATTAATAGTAACCTTCTAAAACTTTTCCAAGAAATAGAAGAGGAAGAAATATTTCCAAACTCATTTTATGAGGCCGACATTACCCTGATATCAAAAGCAGACAAAATTGCCACAGAAAATTACAGACCAATGCCTCTAATGAACACAGATGCAAATATCTTCAACAAAATATTAACAAACCAAATTCAACAATACATTTAAAAATATCATACACTATAATCATACACTGGAATAAATTGAGTGGGATTTATTCCAGGAATGCCAGGGTGGTTCAATATCCTCAAATCAATGTGATACATAACATTAATATAATGGAAGATAAAAATCATCTGATTATCTCAATAGATGCAGAAAAAGCATTTGACAAAATTCAACATCCATTTATGATAACTCTCAACAAATTAAGTATAGAGGGTTCGTACGTCAACATAATTAAGGCCAAATATGATAGACCCACAGCTTTCATACTTAATTGTGAAAAGCTGAAAGCTTTTCCCCTAAGATTAGGAACAAGATGAGAATGCACACTTTCACCACTTTTCCCCCACATAGTATTGGAAGAAAAAGAAATAAAAGGCATCCAAACTGGAAAGGAAGAAGTAAAACTTCACTATATTCAGATGATGTGATATTATGCATGTAACACCCTAAAGATGCCACAAAAACAAAACAAAAACTGTTATTAACTAACAAATGAATTCAGTAAAGTTGCAAGATACAAAACTCAATATACAAAATTCTATTGCATTTCTATAAACTAACAACAAACCATCAGAAAGAGAAATTAAGAAAACAATTCCATTTAAAATCTCATCAAAAAGAATAAAATACCTAGGCATAAACTTAGTCAAGGAAGTGAAAGAAATGTATACTGAAAATTATAAGGCACTGATGAAAGAAACTGAAGAACACACAAATAAATGGGAAGATATCCCATATTCATAGATTAGAAAAATTAATATTGTTAATATTGTAAAATATCCATACTACTCAAAGTAATCTACAGATTCAATATAATCCATATTACAAATTCAATAGCATTTTTCACATAAATAGAACAGTCCTAAAATTTGTATGAAACCACAAATGACCCCAAGTAGCCAAAACAAACCTGGGAAGAACAAATTGGATTCATTATGCTTCCTGATTTGAAACTATTTAACAAAACAAAAGTTATTAAAACAGTATGGTATTAGCATAAAAATAGACACATAGACCATTGTAACAGAATAGAGACCCCAGAAATAAACCATGTCAATTAATTTACAACAACAACAACAAAAAGCCAAAAATATACGATGGGGAAAGGACACTTTCTTCAATAAATGATGTTGGGGAAACTGGACAGCCACATGCAAAAGAATGGAATTAGACCAACCACTGTCTTATACTATGTACAAAAATTAACTCAAAATAGATTTCACACTTGAATATAACTGAAACTATAAAACTCCTACAAGAAAACATAGGCAGTAAGCTCCTTGACATCAGTCTAGGCAATGATTTTCTTGACTCTGACTCCAAAAGCAGGGGCAACACAATAAAAAATAAACAAGTGGGACTACATGAAGTTAAAAAGCTTTTACAGAGCAAAGGAAATCATCAACAAAAATAAAAAGAAAACCGAGTTTGAAAATATGTGAAAATCATATATCTAATAAAAGGTTAATATCCAAAATATATAAAGAGTTCATACAACTCAAACACAAGAAAACAAACATACACACTCGAATTAAAAAGTGGGCAGAAAATCTGTATATACGTTTTTCCAAGGAAGACATACAGATAGCCAATAGGAAAATGCAAATTAAAACCACAATGAGATAGCACCTCATACCTGTAAGAGTGACTATTATTAAAAAGACAACAAGTAACAAGTGTTGGTAAGGATGTGGAGCAATGAGAAACCTTGGTGTAACCACTATGAAAAACAGTCCAGAGTTTTCTCAAAAAGTTAGAAATAGAACTACCATATAATTCAGCAATTTCACTCTGGATATTTTTCCAAAGAAACAAAACACTAATTCAGAAAGATATATGCATGTCCATATTCACTGCAGCATTATTTATAAAAACCAAGATATGGAAACAACCAAAGTGTCCATTGGTAGATGAATGGATAAAGAAAATGTGGTATATATACACACAATGGAATATTATTCTGCCATTAAAAAAAAAGAATGAAATCTCACCATTTGGAACAATAAGGATGGACAATGAGAGTATTATGCTAAGTGAACTATGTCAGAGAAAAAGACAAATACTGTATGATCTCACTTACATGTGCAAACATAAAAAATAATAATAATAACAGCAAACGTGTTGATCCAGAGAACAAGATTGGTGATTATCAGCAGTGGAGATGGGAGTGGGCAAAACAGGTCAAAAGGCACAGACGTCCCGTCATAGTCATGGGGATGTCATGTACAGCACAGTGACTAGAGTTAATAATACTGTATTGCATATTTGCAAATTGCTAAGTGCAGATCTTAAAAGTTCTCATCACAAGAAAAAAAATTTGTAACTATTTATGGTAACCCTGAGATATATACATGCATATACATTTTGTTATTTGCTTAGAAATTGGAATATCAAAAAATAATGTAAACGCATGCTATTGAACATCAGTACAGAGGTAAATAAGAATTGTTAACCTTTTCATGTATGTACTAGTAAGTAGCCCTTTATCCTTTGGTTTACTTTATTATTCCTCTGAATTTAAAAAGTTCATATTTATTTATTTTTTTTTAAAGAAAATAATCTACGACTGAGTTTATCACAAACTCCTAAGAGGTCAGAAGTACTAAGGCTTGTGACAATGCAATAATATAATATATAATAATTTGACTACAATTAAGAATTTTAAAATTATAATTTCTCTAATATCTTTATAGCCAGTACAAATTATTAATTCAGATTCAACATAATAGAATTTTAGCCTGGCTGGTATGGCTCAGTGGTTGAGTGTCAACCCATGCACCAAGGGGTCACCAGTTCGATTCATGGTCAGGGCACATGCCCAGGTTGTGGGCCCAGTCCCCAGTGGGGGGCATGCAGGAGGCGGCCAGTCAATGTTTTCTCTCATCGATGTTTCTATCTCTCTCTTCCTCTCCCTCCCTCTCTCTCTAAAATCAATAAAGGAGAAAAAAAATTCTTTTAATAAAATAAAATAAAAATTTTTAAAAGTACTTTAATTTAAATGTCGCATAATACCTAGCTACTTTTGGAAAATTTCATTTCATATCTCTCTGTGAATGTAATAATTCAAAACAAATTTTTAAAAAGGAACTTTTCAGAATTAAAGTTTTTAACACTAAATTTGATGGCAAATAGTGTTTTAGAAAAATTATGAATTCATAAATTTGTTACAAAATATAATTTTTTCTCAATAGAAGGAAAATATTTTAAATACATGTGTGTGGCTGTTGGAGCCTCAAGGGCCCTGTACACTTAGCAAGAAGATGGAAAGATTCTGCTTTCTGCTTTCCCTCCACTTGCTTCCCAATCACAGAACTATGTTCAGTGAGAAAAAATAAAAACAGAGAAACAAAAATGCCTTCCACCAGCTATATTTGGGTTTAGAAGCAGGTTTAAATAGGTTTAAAAAGCCCTGTGGTGCCTGGCCGGTGTGGCTCAGTGGTTGAGTGTTGACCCATGCACCAGGAGGTCGCCGGTTTGATTCCTGGTCAGGGCACATGCCCAGGTTGTGGGCCCGATCCCCAGTGGGGGGCATGCAGGAGGTGGCCAATTGATGTTCTCTCTCATCGATGTTTCTATCTCTATCTCCATCTCCCTTCCTCTCTCTCTAAAATCAATCAATCAATAAATAAATAAATACAATTTAAAAAGCCCTGTGGTAAACAACATTCCACAGAGTGGCAACAGAAATGACATACGTACATGACTTTAAATAATGTTCAAGTCAAATGAATCATTCAACAAGCTTTTGTTGCACATCTAATATGTGTCCAGTTCTGGGTTTTGGTAAGACTCAGAGATATAAAAGATATAGTCTGTGCAATCAGAAAAGCCTGATCCACGTATGGAGACAAAATTGCTCCTGACAAACAATAAGAAAATAAGGAAAGACTACTCCTCCTCCAAAATGAGGCAGCAGAGGTCGCGGCAGAAGCGAAAGTCCAGAGGGCAGAGGAAGCAGTTGTCAGCATGGCTGGCATCCTCTTGGAAAGCTCCATAGCACTGGGGTATTCTGGGTAGGCCCTCAAGAGCTTCCAGGTTTCAAACACGCCGAATAAAAGGACAAGGCATTCCACTTTCTTCACTTCTCATTGACACTTGTCTATTGATTGATGATAGCCATTCTGACAGGTGAGATGGTAGCTCATTTGATTTGCATTTCTCTAATGATTATCGATTTAAACAACTTTTCATATGTCTATTGGCCATCTGTATGTCTTCTCTGGAGAAGTGTCTATTCAGGTGTTCTTCCCACTTTTTAATTGGGTTGTTTTTCTGGTGTTGTCTGAGTTCTTTACAAATTTTGATTATTAAGCTCTTAACCGATGTGACACACTGTTGGTGGGAATGCAGAGTGGTGCAACCACTATGGGAAACAGTGTGGGGGTTCCTCAAAAGAATTAAAAATGGAGCTGCCCTATGACCCCAAGATCCCACTTCTGGGAATGTATTCGAAGAAACCCACAACACTAATTTGAAAGAATATATGCACCCCCCATGTTCATTGCAGCATTATTTACAAAAGCCAAGATATGGAAGCAACCTAAGTGCCCATCAATGGACAAATGGATAAAATAACTGTGGTACACATACACAATGGATTACTACTTGGCCATAAAAAAGAATGAAATCTTACATTTTGCAGTAGCATGGATAGACCTAGAAGGTATTATGCTAAATGAAATAAGTCAGACAGAGAAAGACAACTACCATATGATTTCACTTATATGTGGAATCCAAAGAACAAAATAAACAAACAAAAATAGAAACAGATTAATAGATACAGAGAATGGACTGATGGTTGATAGAGGGGAGGGGGTTTGGGGGGCTGGATGAAAAAGGTGAAGAGATTAAGTATAAATTAGTAGTTACAGAATAGTCACAGAGAGGTAAATTACAGCATAGGAAATATAGTCAATAGTATCATAATAACTATGTATGGGTCCAGGTGGGTACTTGAAATACTAGGGTGGGGGGACTACTGTGTAAAGTACATGGTTATCTAACCAGTATGCTATACATTTGAAACTAATACAGAATAATATCGAATGTAAATTGTAATTGAAAAAAAATTTTTTTTTTTTTACAAAGGGCAAGGCATTCCAGGTGGGAACAATAATGTACAAAGATAAGAGGTGATAATGAGCAGAGGCCGAGCATGGAAGCTCAGGATTTATTTTCAGAGCAGTAGGAAGCGTTTAAGGCTATTACCTCGAACGTCTTAACCGCAGTAGATATTTCAACCTGTATTGCAAACTCAGTTTCCTGCTCTTAGCCAAATGCTGCTGAAACATCTCATAAATTAACTTAGGAAGCATGATTTTTAAATGTTCTGAAGATGCCTTATGGCAGCAATATTATTTCCAAATAAACCCCAAGACTTCTTTAAAACCAAAACAAAGATGACTATTTTTATTTCTTAAACTTAAAATGAAATATATATATATATATATATCCACCAAATTATGGTTATAAATATACGGCTTCATGAAAAGCCCTCTCCAATTTACTACTAACATGGTGACACGATTGCCTCAGACGGAAGTCTGACCAATACATGCCGTGCAGGTGACAGCCCGACTCCCGAAGTCACAACATTGCTCAGTGGACTGTTTGGAATTCCCCATTTCTCCCAGGCTGACTTACTGTCTCTTCTATGGTCACAGTTTAGATACTCTGTTCTGATAGACAGTTTTACAGTTGAAAGTAAGTAATTTTAAGACCTCCTTGAATGCTGAACATTTGATTTTTTCAAATGGAATAATTTTCTTTTATTTAATAATGGCCACAGAAATGAACACTCAACATGGAGCTTGAATAAGTGGGTTCAAGAAAGTTGCAGGGTATTAAGAAACATAAGGGATTGCCCTGGCCGGTTTGGCTCAGCGGTTAGAGCGTCGGCCCGAGGACCAATGAGTCACAGTTCCATTCTGGTGAAGGGCACGTACCTCAGTTGCGGTTCGTCCCTGGCCCTGGTTGAGGTCGGGCAGGAGGCAACCAATCCATGTGTCTCTATCACATCGATGTTTCTCTCTCTCTCTCTCCCTCCCTCCCTCCCACTCTATCTAATGGTAATCCTCGAGTGAGGAATAAAAAAACAACAACAAAAAAAAAAAAAATGAAGAAACATAAGGGATGGATGGGCCAATAGGTAATGTGTAAGAAAAGAGTTATCTGGACTCCCAGAAAGGTAAAATAAGGTCGATCGGTGAAAGGAGCTGCACAACTCTGGCTATATTCGGGAGGGCTCACGCACACCGGGAAAAATATGCACAGGTAAAGACTATCTTACTCTAATGAGATGCGGACTAGATCAGAGCTCTTCAAACTGGAATGTGTGAATCCCCTGGGGAACCTTGTTAAAATGCAGATTTTGATTGATGAGGTCTGCGTGAGCACTGAGATTGGACAAGGGTACTTTGTTACTCAGGGTGGATACTTAGGTGAGCCTGTCAGCATCACCTGAGTGCTTGCTGGAAATGCAGAGTCTCGGGCTCCATCTAGCTCTGGGCAGAATCTGATTCAGAATGTGGTTAACAAGATTTCCAAGTGATTCCAAGTTTAAGAAGCACTAAAATCAGAGCTGGGACTGTTGGTAGTGACAAAATTGTCCTGTTTGGCCCGGAATTGTCCCAGGTTTAGCACCGAAAGTCTCCTGTCTGGGCAAACCCCTCAGTCCCAGATGGTTGGTCACCCCAGCTATTGATCCCATGAATGAGACTGGAGCTTTCTGTGCATGCGGCTGTGTTCTAAAGGTCATGGCTATCACATAGGACAATTAGCACACTGCTTCATGTCTTCTGCCAGGCGCGTACTCTGGAGTGAATCACTGCCCCTTTCCAAGGCCTCTTCTCCTTACCTGTGAAATGAAAATGATAACTACCACAACAGGGTAGTTTTAAGAATTTAATAATTTGTCATTGAGCGTGCTCTGCATACCAAAAGAGTTTTAAAATGTTAGCTATTATTATGGATAGTTCTATCATGAAACAAGGGACTGAAATCTCTTTGTTTTCAGTGCTATCAGCATGACTGATTATAATTAGGATTCTGGCTTTGACTCAGCGAAGAAAAGAAGAAAAGAATGAGAAGAAAACAGAGAGAGTACAGGAGAAAGACTGAAGGATAAAGAAACTGTGTGTGATGGGAAGGATAAACAGGTTAAAGGTAATACCTACTGATTATTTTTACCAGAGGTTTAGAGGTAGTTCATTCTCATTCCATTGATGTGTTGCACATCTGTTCCTGAGCTGCAATGGGAGAGCTGAGTAGCTGTGACAGAGATGGTATGTCTGGCAAACTTTAAAACATTTCCATGGAAACAGTTTGCCACCTCGTGATCTATATAATCTTAGCAAGACTGACTTCCAAGAAGATTATACGGCATGTCCAGGCTGAGCATCGGCCTGCATGTATTTCCACTGTAGTACACACTGCACTGACCTTGTGTGCTTATTGATCTGTCTTCCCCTGATGAACTGAATGCCCCTCAAGGGCAGGAATCAAAGCTTATTTCTCTTTCTGTCTCCAGGGCCTGACAAAGCAACTGGTTCATAGAAGGTGGTCAATAAATGCCTGTTGAACTGAACTGAGCTACAATTATGTGTATTACATATTTAAATGTAGGGAGGTCAGTGAACTGGAAGGTTACTTTATATTTCCTTTAATAGGTACTAGATCCTCTGGTGAAAGCTGACTTCTGAGCTAACAGCTAATTTGTTACTTTTCTGTTTTTCAAATATACCTCTTTGGCATACTAGTCAGCAAAAGGTAATTAAGTCTAAAACAAGAATTTCTCCATTTGGAGTGAGAAAGCATTTTTGCATCCTTCTGCAAAATCTGATAAAGCCTATGAAGCAAAAAAGTTATGTATAAGAATAATAGTTTGATAACTTTAAAATTGAAAGGTGTCTGGGTCCAAAGCTTGAACTTCCTTAGTTAATATTATGCATGCACTTTCTGTAGCTAATTAGCCAATGGTACTCTCAGGACTTATCAGGTGCAATTCAGAAGGCTGACTTCCAAATGTAAAGCTACCATTCTGTTTTAATATCAGGGAATGTTATGGTTGGTGACACTAATTAAGGCATAATTTTAGGAATAACTGATGCATGTATGAGTGAGCATTTTAAGAAATACACTTTCTTCAGTAAATTGAAGTACACAAAACCTAAAACATTTCAAATAAATTTAATGAATGCCAAGGCCAAGACTCCTTAAGTAAAGCATGTACGGTATAAAAAGACAGTTGTACAAATAAGTCTTTGTAGAAGTAATTGGAAAATATTTACCTTTTAAATGTAACATTCTCCCTATTATATACTGCCATTTGTATGCTTTTTAATGTTAATAAAGTAAACTTATTTGGGGAAAAATTGACAATATCAGGGAAATGGACTAAAGAAAATATATTGCATGGATGTGAAATCCTAGATACAGAAGAGAATAGATGCAATACTAGCCATATCATCTTGCTCTAATTAAAAAATAGAGAATGATCTCCCTAAACACTGAAAAACTAGTAATAAAAGTATCAACCGCAATTATGTTCACACTTTTAATTTAATTAAATGTTTTGGCCATTTACAGTCACAAAGTTATAGTCTTTAAATTGATAGTTATCAGGCAGGTTTTTCAGTATATCTACAGGTTGATGAATGGTTTTGCGCCTAATAGACGATTATTCTTCATCACTGCCAGCATAAGCAGATGCAATTTGATGACAGTATTGCAGACGGGGTTTTAGTCATAACCTACATACACAAATAGATTAAAATAAAGGTTTTGCCTGAAATGGGAGGTGACTTTAAGTGTTCTGGCCAAAGATGAGCCTCCAGGTGTTGAAATGGTGCTTCCCCTTTAGGTATTTTAGCGATGCTGGTCCAACATGCAGATTATTTCGAGGGTTCATATAAACATTCGCAAGCTAAAAAAGTGCTATAGCTATGTTGCTTTGAATATGAAGTAAAAACGTATCAAGGTTTTGTTTAGGGTTCTATTGACCTGCCCCAAAATTCCGTGATGGAGGGCACTGAACTACAGATCAGGAAACCCAAGTTAAACCTTAGGATTCGCTTTCTGCAAGACCACCTGTTGCAGGCCTTAGAGGAAATCTTTTTTCCTTCTTTGAATTTGAGTTTCCTCAGGTGTAAAATGAGGTGTTTGACCCAGAACACAAAAGCTAAAACAGTGTGTTGTCTGCAATTTGAAGCATCCAAAACAACCTTACTTTTGTGAGTAGTTGGTGAGATGGGGATGCAGGTTTCCAAAGAATAGGCCCGAGTGTTTGGCTGCCTCAGTCTCCTCCACTGTACAATGGGATAATGATAGAGCATCTTCACAGGTGGTTGTGAGGATCAAATGAACGTATGTATAATGCACAAAGCAAGATGTCAGCTCCTAATGCTACATAAAACAAAGTATTAATTTCCAGTGCCTATCCGGATGCCTATTTGCTTTTGGAGATTAGAAATAATAACAAGAGATTTCTCCAGTGATGTCACTCACAATGACTAGAGCGTCAATGATGCCAAAGTATAAAACGTTAAGGCAATCTTAGGGCAAGAAAACATAATCGAACATACGCTATGTCATCCTCACCAACCTTCAGCATCTTTTTTGCTTCATTTCTATCTTCTTTGATTTTTCCTTATATCCACCTCTTTTGTCTTCTCTCAATTGAACTTTCTCTCTTTTTGCTATTGGTGGTCTTTACTTCTCTGCCATTATTGCAGATAATTAAGGGCACAAGTTAAACGAATGGAAAAAAAGAAGAAATAGGTTTTAGAATAAGCTCTCTTAATGATGAAGGCTCTGCGGACTTTCAGTAAGGTGGGTAATTGGTAGGCACACACCTCAAGGGCAGGAAGCAGGGATGCCCAGACAGGTGACTTTGACAGCATTCCCTGTGCCCGGACCCGCATTCAGTATGTTTTAGAAAGAAGACAGGAAGTATAGGTAAATCAAACTATTTAATTTAAAAAGGTTGGGTCGGCAGAATTTACAATGCATAAAAACCATACTATACATCTGGTTTTCTTAACCTTTAGCTGGACTTAATACAAAGAAAACCATTTGCTATGTAGTACTGCAGCAATTTTCAAGCGGTGTGCCGCAGACTTCTTAAACACGCAATGCTTGAATCTTCAGTCAGGGGCACTGACCTCTTTTCCCTTACACTGTCAAATAAAAAATGACAACAGCAACACAACAATACCCATCTGGTGTGAATAAATCAAAATTACACCAATTTTTTGTCAGATCAGCAAAAAAATATTTATTGGTGTGCTGTAATTAGTTTATGTGTGCCATGAGAGGAAAAAGATTGAAAATTGCTGTCTAGTGGAATGGACAGATGCATCTTCTTTTTTTTTTTATTTTTTATCCTCACCTGAGGACAATTTTTTTTTTTTTTTTTGCATTTATCTTCAGATAGAGAGGGAAGAGGAGAGGGAGGAAGAGAGAGAGAGAAACATCGATGTGAGAGAGACACATCGAGTGGCTGCCACCCACATGACCCCAACCAGGGCCGGGGACAAACTGCAACCAAGGTACACGCCCTTAGCAGGAACCAAACCCGGGACTCTCTGGTCCACGGGCTGACGCTCTAACAGCTGAGCCAAGCCGGCCAGGGTACCAAGTGCATCTTCTGTGCCCTTTCTTCCTTCCCAATTCTCTTGACTCCCCTTGTCCCAGAACACGTAGTAAACTGAAAGTGTCTCTAGTTCAATATAATTTTTTTCTATGTTACTAATAATCTTGTAATACTGCCTCTTTTCTGGATTACACAAGCAGGGTTTATTATTAGATGTTAAAATAAATCACTACATCCCTATTTTCACTTTTTTTTTTTTGAGTCATAGCATATGAACAATTTAAAGGTTAAGATTTAAAGCCCGAATTTTTAAAAGCCCAACTGATAGGCAACCTTGCTGAACACAAGTTGTCCTGGTAGAAAATTCTGTAATATGTTTTTATCTCACTCTTGAAGAACAACTTTTAAAAGCCCTATGAACAATTCCATTAATCATTACCTGTTGTATCCTGAGAAGTATAATTGAGGTCAGAAAATTATGTGATGAAAGTATGGGGTGTGAGAAACCTGCAATTCATCAACACGAAAGAACAGAAAAGCCAACACAAACAACTTTCTCTAAGTGAATGATGTATTTGTTTGTTGGGGAAAAAAGGTTAGCGGAAGATTTTCTTTTTTGAGAGGCAAAAGCTGAATTCTTTAAAGTTATAAGCTTGATTTTCATGCCATAAAGTTTTAATTTTCTAAATTAATAAAATATAAAATGCACTTATAAAATTAAGGAGATTCATTTCCATTACAGCATTGGAAAGAAAAATAATAATCTGGTTTTACTTTTAATCAATGGCTTAGCTGTGTAAATCCATCTAAAATTACTTATTTGAGAAATATTCACTACAAAGGAAATTACGCAGTTTCAAGTATCATATCATGTTTTTTTGCCATTCATTTTCTAGTTTTTTTGTTTGTTTTTTTCCCTCTCCTCTGCCTTTTCACTTGGTCCCTAAATTGCCAGAATCAGTAAATGTTATAGGATAGTTCAAACCCTGAAGCATAAATAAGGCAAAGAAATATTCATTCTGGCTCTTCATTTCCGATCAGCTTTGTACAAAAGCAATTTTTAAATAGTGTTTGCCACTGACAAGTGATTAATGTTATAAAGAAACCATGAAAAGAATAGTTGAGTAGCTTAAGCAGTTAATTAAACAAACACGTTATAAACAATATAAATTAAGAATACAATTAGTAGAAAAATGAGATATATTAAAAATAAGATATATCTTTAAATCAAATTAAAATTTTGACAATTTCTAAACGGAAATTGACTCAGGTTAATGAAATCACAATCTGGTGAAGGAAATTCTCACTGCATTCTTTTGTACTAACCATAGAACAGCTGGAGAGTCTCTCTGCAGATGAAATCCAATAATCTCACACGAGCATATCTACATCTTACGGTTTTCCCCACCAGTTCCTAGAAGAAATTCTCATTAACTAGTCTCTATTACCATCCATTCCTGTTATACTCTTACATATTAGTCTGCACCATTTGAATTGTATGATATAATGCTTTGTTGATCCCTAAAACAATGGAAGAGTTTAATTTATAGAAGAAGTAAAACATATAATGTTGCGCTGGCTGGGTGTTCAGTTAGCTGGAGCATCGCCCTGCACACCAATAGGTGGCAGGTTCAATTCCAGTCAGTACACAAAGCTAGGTTTCGGATTCAATCCTCCCTCAAGGCGAACACAGGAGGTAACCAATCGATGTTTCTCACATCACTGTTTCCCTCTCTCATGGATGTTTCTCTCTCTCTCTCCCCTCTCCTCTCTCTCTAAAATCAATAAAAACATAACCTCCAGTAGGGATAAAAAAAAATCACACATAATGTTAATAAAATTCAGAAATTTAAGTGTCAAGCAAAATTTGATATATGTGTACATGTGTATGAGGTACTTATTCTAAAAATTATCATTGCTACCTATAAAAAATAAAGTTTATTTGGTTTTTCAGTTTACATTTTAAAGTATTAAGAATGGTTAAAGATACAGAATGCCATGGAGAGATAAATACTATGTGAACTGTTGCTTCTGATTTTATGCCCATGATATTTCCCCCACCCCCCTTCTTCTGAGGGCCTCGGCCAGCCGTTAATATATACGTGGTTGGAATCAAGTATTAACAAACACCAAACCAAATACCATTTCCAGCTACAAAGACACCTAAAAAGAGATCTGGACATGGACCTGCTATTTTTACCCATTTTCTGGGATTCACAGTGTTCTATATAGTCACACACACACCACTTCAGGTCCACTCAGCCTGTGAATGTGACCTCATCTGGAACGTCTTCGCATATATAATCAAGTTAAGATGAGGTAATACCGGAGTAGGGTGGACCTATAACTTAATAAACCTTAAGTCCTATAAAAAGAGATAAATTTGAACACAGAAACAGAGACATACTAGAACACCACGTAATGACAGAGGCACAGATTAGAATGATATGTCTGTCCACAAGCCAAGGACTGCCAAGGTTGCTGACAACAGCAAAAGCTAAGAGCAAGGCAGGGAACAGAGCCTCCCCTACAGTCTTAGGAGAAGAGAGGGAATGGCCTTACCACCTTGATTTTATTTTTCTAGCCTCCAGAACTGTAATAAAAGTGTGTGCTGTTTTAAGCCACCCAGTTTGTGGTACGTTGTTTCAGCAGCCCTGGGAAACTAATGCACATATTATTTCTTAAATTCCCTACTTTTCTTATCTCTTAATAACAATGACATACACATTTTTCTATGCAGGCTATATCCTAATACTTATCTATTCAGATAAGAATCCTCAGCAGAAATGGAGCTTTTTCCATGAAGGTCACTTGAGTCACCTCTGAGAAGTCTCCCTTGATCTCCGTTACTTGGGCAATTCCCTTTTCCCAGTCTCTCATGTCATGTATATGTGCCCCCATAACATTTGTTACAACTGCAATTTTATATTTTGCTAGGGATACAGGAGTGGGGGAGGGCAAGCAAGACAGGTCAAGTGCCTGTTCTTGTGGGGTTGTCTTTTCAAGTCCGTGAGACAGTCATGTTTGAGCCCCGCCCTGCCCCATGCCCCCATCTAACACTTCCCGGCTCATGGCAGTGGGGGAAACGGTGAACAGTGAATTCATGTTAACATCTGATAACTCCAATCACAGACTCTCCTTTTTCCCTTTGAATCCCCACACCTTTTTTTTTTTAAAAAAACTTCTCTTAACTTCCTTATATCCTTTCTACAGCTCTTATTATTTCTCATCATAGGGGTTCTTAACAAGAAAGGTCAGGGAGGGTTTGTTTGATTTTGCCAAAATAAATATGCCTGATCTCCTCCTCTCTCAACCTAGTTTGATTTTCCTATGAGAATGGAATACAGATGTGTGGGATTTTCTTTTTGCTTGTTTGCTTTTAAAGCTTATTCATGCCCGGCCAGTGTGGCTCAGTAGATTGAGCGTCACCCCATGGACCTGAGAGTGAGAGGTCCCAGTTCGATTCCCAGTCAGGGCACATGCCCGGGTTGTGGGCTCAATCCCCAGTAGGGGGCGTGCAGGAGGCAGCCCACTGATGTTTCTTTCATTGATGTTTCTATCTCTATCTCCCTTTCCCTTCCTCTCTCTCTTAAAAAAAAAATCAATAAAAACATTTTTTTTTTTTTTTAAAGAAGCTTCTTTGTGTTCTTTCTATGTCCCATTCTCTTCTTCTCTGGCAGAGGAGACTAGACTAGAAAACACACAAGACCTGGTAAAGAGCCTCAGAGGTCCAACACGTTTTAGTACAGGCAGAATGTGTGTTTACTACAACTCTACACGTCCGTCTGAAAAAACATTCTCATTCCCACAGTTTTATGTTCCAGGAGATATTTTTCTGTTGGGTGATCCTTAGAGGCATGCATGACTTGATTTTGATATAATCCTCCTTTCTGTCATTCTAAAGTGAACTAATATGCTCTTCAACCAGTATATTTTATTCAGTTTTTAAAAGCAAATTATCATAAATTTCCATACTTTGAATATCATTTTCCTAAGAAAGAAAAATTTTAAGAAGTTGATTACTATTTCAGAAGCATTAGAAAATTGAAGCACCTATTTGAAAATTTAAGGAATAATCTGAAAGAAAGCAGAAATGATAAAATCAAGTCTCCAAAATAAATTTATTTTTTTTGTTGTTAAAATAAGGATAAAGTGCATTGAGTTAGTATAAATGGAGATACAGTAAATAAAAATGCACAAGAAGAACATCTTATCCAATACTAGATATTATCTGCACCAAAGAAAAAAATGCATTGCCTTGTGAGTTTAAAATATTTATTGGATTTGGAAACAGACAAGAAAACTTTCCTGAGGAGTTCATTGTTAGTAAACCTAAGAAATTACATTTCTTCAAATCAACCGTGATCTTATCACAACTGATCCTCACTCTTTTTGCAGCTCTTATTCCACAATAACAGAAAATCCAATCTTCAAGTTTGTCTATAAAGAGTTATAGGTCAAACTCAGCAAGTTTAAAGGTGGTTATCAGAGCACAAAATATAGAAATGATAAAATCATAAATCCTAATTGTTCTTAAATTAATCTGCATCATATTCATTGTCATATCCTCAGATGTATTTTGTTAAACCTTGAACTATATTTTAATAGGTCACTAGATATCAAAATTAGTTGTTGCAACAGATTATTCTAGGAAACTAACTATGCCATTGAAGCAATGGTATTGTTTAGTAAACTATCATTTATTTTATAATGTGCATTTATTCAGGTCAAGTTTAATATCAATTGCTTTTCAATAACTCAGATTACTGCCAGGTAAAGATATACAGAAAAACAAGACTAGAAGCAATGCATTCCTACAGACATTTCCTTTCCTGGAGGTTTTATTCAGTCGTGTGCAAAAAACACACAGTAATCTTACACATGGCACTTAATTTGAATGCTAATGTTTCCAAACATAATACTAACTCATTGAAAAGATTATTATGTGTCTATTCTCTCCAGTGAACAATAAGGCTGTGTTCCACTGTTTTAAATCAATGTATTCTCAAGGACGGCCTTTATCACTGCTATCTTCATACAGAAGCGTATTTTAATTGCTTATTCTCTTCAGGCTTCTTTCTCCTTCATCTGTCTTCCAGCTTTTTGTAATTTTGCATATAGGGTGATGAGTTTTAGAATAGGATTCAGGACATATCTGATTATACTAAATGGCAGCTAATGTTCTTAGACAAAGTTTAAATAAAACATATGCTGAATAAAATTAAAATGACTCAAAAGAATATACTTCCATGTAAGTAAAGCTTCCAAGTCTATTTTCTCCTATATCATTGCGTAATTAAATGATTTCAGGGTCCACATATGGATTCCAGGAATGTGGCGAAGTATCAGTCATTCATAGAATATTTTCATAATTTTAACTTATCAAGGTACATAGATCATTAATAAATTTAAATATTTTATTAGACTAAATTTCAAAATGTAAGTATTTATTTTTAAAAGTTTGTGGCACTTTGCATTACAAAATATAAATTTGTAGATAACCTAAAAAGGAATACAAAAGAAAATGAAACAATAACATTAAATTTCAAATGAATTTTAAATCCCCACAAATAGAATATAAGCTCCATGAAGGCAAGAATTTTTCTCTTTTATTCACTGCTCTGCACCCAAGCACTTACCATAGTACCTTCCACATCGTTGTTACCCAATAAAAATGTATTAAATAAATAAAGAATACATATTTTGGAAAGCAAATTAAAAATATTAATTAGTTTTGTGCTTTTCTGTTTCACGACATGAATTCCCTAAATATCAAGGTTTTATTTTCTTCCCCAATAAAGTTTTTGTTCATCTCAAGGCAAAGGAATTTCTTGTAACATATTAATATGACAGAAACCTATATTTGTATATAGTACGTACATAAATGTTCTCATTTTTATTCATTGTAATATGTTAACTGTCGATAGTGAACAGGATTCTGTAATGTTATTGTTTAATGTTATATTGTTATAATGTCACTGTTGAATAAAGTGCAACAATACAATTTCCAAGTTGACAAAAGCAATACCTTTCACTTCTGACTGCAAACAGTATCCCTCACAGAGACTGAAACAGCATGAATGCCTGGGTCCCACATCCCCCAGGCCAAGCAAATCAGAATCTACTGGGAATAGGGCCAACCATCAGCATTGTTTTTCAAAGCTCCCAAGATGATTTAAATGTGCAGACAGCGCGAAGAGCCACTGATGTAGCACGACAGCAGTGAAAACCCACTTCTCTACGTAGAAGATGATCTGTATCCTGTATCAGTCCTGAGCTTTTAAACTTTATCCTGTCTTTACACAACCCAGCTTTTCCCTGCTTTATCAACTTTGCAAAGTTCCTCTCAGCTTTCCATATACACAATTTTAAAACTCTATCCTTATTTAAAACTATCTTCCAAAAATCAATCCCTCACTTTAATTTGTTTTATAGAACTTCTATAAAAACCCTCCAACTATATCTAACATTTTTGGAACTGAAATCGTGTGAATTGATTTAGAAAATGGTATCTATTTCCCATGAGACACAATGCTTCATTTTCCTCATCCCTTCTCTTTGGTTCAGGACTGGTAGTGGACACCATGTAAAATGTACACTTCACAACACAGTTTGCCATTTCAGACATGGCAATGTGATGGCAGAGTAGCTCACCATTGTGCCAATGGGATCAGATGACACAGCAAAAATATTCTAGGTTTTACCAATAACTTAAGAGACATTAAGTCAATGGTTTCAATTTCGGACCACAGTGGGCATGCGCCTCTGATGCACCTGTTTATCAAAGGGACGCGGTGCTACATTTACAGAAAATATTCATTTCTCCAACACGGACTCCAAGGTCCATCTTTTGGATAATTCTCTGCTCTATCATCATACAGATTGATTTACTTACATAGTATACCGTATTTTTTCAACAGGAAATCTGCTTCTGTGGTTTCCATTAGAATTTATGACCAATGTTATTTAAGATCATAATAAATGAATCAGCATATTTATTATATTAGGACAATGGGGAAAATCCATAAATTAATTAAAATCAAAAACAGAAAGTAAAATATTCTTACTATATATGGAAGTTACCATTTTCCTTGGTGTCCAGGCATAAAACCCTATCATTCTTGCTTTCTCTATTTCCACATTCAATTAACAACCAAGCCTATCCCAGCTTTACGTTCTCACTGTCCCAACTCTTTGGGGCCTTATATTTTCAAGCTCGGATTTTAGTTAGAGCCTCTGAAACTCATCTTATTGTAATTAGTGTTTCCTCCTTCTATCCATCTTACACGTTACTGGCAGATTAATATTTTCAAAAACCCACTGCTATCACCTTGTCCTGCTAAAACCTTTTCTTACCTACCAACGACATAAAAGACAAAATCTGTCATCAGACATTACAAACCTTCCATGATTTTGTTCTCAACAAATTGTTTATCACAAACTTTTCTTCCTTCTCTTTTCCAATTTATTAAGAATAGAATCACCACATTATATTATCTTTTATGGAACAAAGTTGTCATTTATTTCTGCCATCGAATAATGTAAAATGTGAAACCAAAAAAATTTGCAATTAAATGCTAACCTCACTACCAGCTTACTAGCTCTGCCCCACCCCCGTCCGCCTGCAAACTCATATGTTGAAATCCTCATTTCCAGTACCTCAGAATGTGACCTGATTCGGAAATAGGATCACTGCAGATGTATTTAGTTCAGATGAGTCACCCTGGTGTACAAGAGGACATTTGGACACAGACATAAACACACACACACACACATGTACACTCATGCGCGCACACAGAATGCCATGTGGGAAATGAAGTCACGCTGCCACAAGCCAAGGAACTACCTGAAGCTAGGAAGAGGCCTCGTTCAGATCCTTCCCTGTCACCTTCAGAGGGCGCATGGCCCTGCAGACAGCTTGATCTTGGACTTCTAGCCTCTAGAATTGTAAGACAATAAATTTGTGCTGTTTAAGCTACTTAGTTGGTGACACTTTGCTACAGTATCACTAAGAAATTAATACACTGACTATTTTACATTAGTTCAATTTTTTTTTATTTCCCCAAATGGGGACTATAATATCTGTATCACATGATTGCCAGGAGGATAATGAAACACCATTTGTAAAGTGATCCAGGGCCTGACTATAGGGGTTATTCTCCTTCCCCTTTGTTCCCCGCTGCTTCTAATTTATGTGAACTATGGGTTCCTGAAAAATGTAAGGTCTCTCTGGATCTTAGTTGCTTCAATTGTATAATGGTAAAATTACTTCACCTCACAGCAACCTATATCAGAGAGTTTCTTGTGGTTCCTTCTAACTCAAAGCTCTGTGATTCGTGATCAGAACTTATATCCCTATCTTGTCTTAAATGCTTATCTCCTCTAATAGTTTATTCTTCAGGTCTTCAGAGACGACATAATTTGAACCATGACTGATATTATAAATATGTTTTTGTTCTTCCCACTCTAAGAACGAGATTTCTTTACAGTTTACCATATACAACTTTACCATCTATTAAAATATGAATAGTGTTCCCTGATGATTACTGATTATTAATGTAGAGAAAATTCAGCTATTTTACATTCATTCTGAAAGGCCAGATTTGCCATTAATTTTTTTAAATAAGCATGTGCATTTTGATTACATTTATTTTATCATGGTGGGCAAATAACCATTATACCCTATATTTTTACATTTACGTTGTTGGAATGAAGGGCCACAAACAAATGTGTTTGCATTGGTCATAATACTCTAACAACTAATGGTCAACGATGAAAATGTCTGAAATAGTGAAGGAAGTGCTTCATTTCCACTTGAAGTATATAAAAAGGAAAATTGCTCATGCATGTAGTCAGAAAGCACAAGACGGATGCACCTTCCTCTCCCGGGGCCCAACGTGAGCTCCAGGTGCGCTCTGAGTGCAGTCTCTGGAAACACAGCCACCCATGCTGACCTGTGTCCACTGCTACTCAAACGAAGAATCCCCTTAATTAGGAAGTAATGTATAACCCAATAATTATGAATTTATCATTCCAAGTCATGTCGAAACATTGTAAAGAAGTGGTTTTGGGAATTCATCACCGACTAGCTCAAAAAACTTTAGAGAACCATCTGTAGTATTCAAACTTTGTTCCTATTAATTAAGCCATGCTACCTAGCATTAACAAATAACTACTACTTCAATTTCAGTACAGGATTATTCAGCTTCTAACTATGGGCTAGCTTTCACCATTTAAGAGTAAAGATAGTATACTAATTATATAAACACTGAGAAATAAATGAGAGAATGTAGCTTCATTAACTTTATAGCAACAAACAAGTAGAAGCAGAATAACAATCCGATTGGATAAGGATAAGATAGACTATGTAAACATGTTATATATGTAAACACTCATTTACATGTTGGACAGGAGATGCCAGGCATTCTTTGATAATGATCTATATAATCAGAAATTATATATATGCAGAAAGGTACAATTTTGGTAACTAATAATGTTGTTATATTACCTTCTAGGTATTCAAACATGATCTTTATTAACTGAAAATGACTCAATTTCATATAGACAAAAAAAAATCTATAAATGTCATAGTCACTGGTCAGTTATCAGCAATCCAATGAGCATACTGATGTCTAAAATGCTATAGATTCTCAAGAACTCTGGGAAGTATACATTTAAAATCTGATCCTAGATCATATCACTAATAGTAGCTTCTACTTTTATTGTAGCAGCATTAAAAAAGAGAGACAGAGCCCGGCCAAAGTGGCTCAGTGGTTAAGCATCGACCCATGCACCAAGAGGTTGCTGGTTCGATTCCCGGTCAGGGCACATGCCTAGATTGTGGGCCAAATCCCCAGTGGGGGGCATAGAGGAGGCAGCCAATCGATGTTCTCTCTCATTGATGTTTCTATCTCTCTCACCTTTCCTCTCTCTCTAAAATCAATAAAGAAAAAAATTAAAAAAAAAAAGAGAGAGAGAGACAGAGCCTGCTTTCACGAAGCCATGTCATCCAACATTTAACTATATAGCTAAACATTCTAAGGTCACATTTTGTGTCCAAGATTCCAAAGGCATTGTGCCCACTTAACAGTCACAGTTCACATTTAACTCCAAAAGTATTTCCTTGAAACTGAGCCACATTTGGTAGAGAATGATTCCAATATTCTTGTACGTGTACTCAGAGATAACCAGATACACTTAAGGAATGATGCATATTCACCAACATCTGTGTGTCACTTTTAAATCATCATATTGTCATATCATCTCTACCAAGTAGCCCTATAATTCCTTAAAACCTATAATTATGTTTGATTTAGAGCTGATCAACAATGAACATGGCCTTTCATCCTCATCAGCTTAATTAACATTTTTACTATCAGTCTGAACACCAAACAATGTCCTTGTTTTTGTTTTGCTTTGTTTTTTCCCCTGAAGTTCCAAGTACAATGTGCTCAGATGTCATGACACACCTGTACGGCCCTGTGATGTTGTGAACCATTGGGTTTAGGCACAGTGGGCTTCTCAAAACACTTTAATTCCAAAAAGTCCATAACCAGCTCAGAAACTTCCTGGGAGTTTCAAATGTCTCACCGAATGGCTGAGTTAAGTAAGTAAACCACATCTCCAAACATTTCCCAAACATTTCCCAAATAGTCACCAAATGTTGATGGCTACAGGTATGTTCAGAAGTATTTCTTCTATTACATTACATCTTACAAACTCTCCAGAGGAACAATGGATGGAATCTGGGCACACCAGCCTTCACTTGATTCTTGAACAATCTTTCTCCCATCAAGTGAAAGTGCTGGACTTATGAAGAGTGCATTCAACGTTTCCATGTTCAAATTTCTCAGATTTCTTCTAGGCAGGTACAGGAGATTATGGCTCATTTGTGTTTGCTTATTCTAAGAATTGGGTACTAATTTTTATTTATCTTTATATCGGTGACTTTCAAACTTTACATTTATCAAAATCAGCTTATCAAAACAGATTGCCAGGTTCCACCTTAGTTTCTGATTTGTTAGGTCTGAGGAAGAGGTCTGAGGATCTGTATTTCTAACAAGTCCCCAGTTGATGCCAATGCTGCTGTTTTTAGAACCTCACTTTGAGAACCACTGCTCTGTTTGTGACCAGAAAAATTCAAGCCAGCTACATTCAAGCCTCAGACAAATTTGGTAGACTACCAAACCATTTTAGATACAATTGGAAAATTTCCTACAAATATACACACAGGCAGTCCTTTTATCATTTGATCTCTGAAAAAAAAAAGTGTTATAATTTTCCAATGAAAATTACCATAGTTCTCCAACATACATATATGTAGTAATATATGAAAATTAATTAATATTTGAGATATAGTTTTTGACCAACCTCCATTTTAGATTTTAAAATTTATTTGTATTAAGTTTGCAAAGGGTAAAAAAGACTAATACTTTTTTTTTTTAATCTCAAGCTTTTCCTCACAATTTATTTTACACATCATTATCATTATGGAGCATTCTAGTCATAAATAACTTGCCCAAGGTTACAATGGTTAAGTGGTAGAGAACAGATTTGAACCTAGTTCTATTTTACTCTAATGGTACATTACTGCCCAGATATAATTAGTCTATTCATAATTTATTAACTTAAGTAACTGAGGACCTACTCTTGGGTAAGGTATTACATTTGACGCTGGGAATACATAATGAAGAAGACAAAGTCTTGCACTTAGCAAGTTTATAGCCCAGAAGAGAAGTTGCACACATAAGTAAAAAGCTTCAATACAAAATGATGAGTGCTATGATATCAATAATATAGCTTATCACAGTGCAATCTAGTTTGAAAACACATTTGCAAAAACAATGTAAGCTAGTTTACAAAACAACTTGAGAGAATTGACCAGCTTTTTTCTTCTTTCAGTTTGATAGATGAACCAGCTAAAGAACAAAGATTTCACATGACTTGCCTTCCATGCTGTTCTCTAGATCAGTGTTTCCCCAAAGATATTTAATAGCACGGTAGACCTAAGTGATGGCCAGAAGAAAACATGTTCTGTTGGCAATTCTATATTCGTCCTTGGCGAGCCACATGCTTAGTATCATTTTAATAATTCCCAAAAGATCTGCATTTATAAAAAACGATGAACTTCGATTAACCCAGTGTTACCAAAATTTGCATAATCATAAAACTCTGTACAGATCTTTGGAAACATTGACCTGAACCTACAGCTTTCTATATTCTGCAGAGACCTAAGTTTGCAGAACCTTGTGGTGTTGGGGTGGGGTGCACTGAACAGGTCCTTCTTGGCTTCTTCCCTCTTTCCCTACCAGCCTGGCTTCATAAGAACCATCTACTTTTATCTATATTCTATACTAAAGGATGTGATTATATCAGATACATCAGAAATGAAAAGTCACTACTTTAAGTGAATCACTAACATGTATACTAAACACCCAGGAAAAGAGTTTCAACATAATTCTATCTTGAACTATAACTGAAGTTTATTTTATATTTAAAACTAGGCTATAATTGCAGCCATGTATTAATTTTTTTACAATGAATAAATTATAAATCAAGAAGTTATAGAGGTTACCTTCCATAGTTTGTCCAAACTTAAGGCATGTCTAAACCAGGAAGAGAACTACTCGCAGAGACAACTCTGATCACTTGAGAGATGCATATGCATAACAAGACAACCCTTGTTTGCCATATACTTCCTCCCTTCACCTTCCCATAACTTGCCTCAGAGGCTGAAAACTGCTTTTCCTTTGTTTAACCTAAAATGGTATATAAACGTCAATCCTCTGGCTGCCTCCTGGAGTTTCATTTCACTGTGAAACTCCCACATATGTGTAATTAATTTTTTTTCCCTCTTGTCAATCCATCTTTTATTGTTTTGAGTTGAGGGCCCCAGCCATTGAACCTAGAAGGGCAAAGGGAACCAGCTTCCCCTCCTGGACGGTGTCTCTATGGGTATGGGGAAAACCAACTTAACATTCTGTCACTATTTGCAATTTTGAATTTTCAAAGAGAAAAAGTAAATTTTTTGTTGTCATAATTTAAGACTTGTTTACATAATCTAGAATTTGCCCTGGGGATTTATTTTTATCTTTTATGAGCTAATGAATACAAATAAATATTCAGTTATAAAAACAATGTAATATCAGTGTATTTTGCACTAACTTTTGAGAGCTTCAGCTTTTTTAAAAAAATTGCAATTTTGAAGATATAATAGATGTAATTAAAACTGCAATTAATTAGTTTGAAAATACAGGACACATAACATATATTAAAATCCATAACCAAGTGAGGAGAAACCACAAAGAACAAGCCTAATATGCATAAAAATGTATCCCTGTAAACATGTTTTTGTTAAAATTAGAAAACTTTCCTTTCATTAATCAAATATTCTAATTGAATAATTTTAAAAGTCATTATCCATTTAGAAAATATTTCCTTATCTCTTAGCACTTTAGGTTACCATTAAAATCACAATTTTTTAACTCATACATCCAATCAACAAATGCCCCTTACATGACATGTTATACTAGGTTCCGGGAACACAGTCACAAATGAAACAGTCACTGCCCTCAAGAATCTTAAAGATCTGATGAGGAGTCAGATAACCAGACAGGAATTATAAAATGCAGTGACAGGTGCGATGATCAAATATGCCAGGATAGCCTGAGGAGATCAGAGGCTTCCCAAAGATGGTAATAACTAAAATAGAGTTGAAAAGCCATCCTAGCCTGGACTCGGAGGTAAGGAGCCTGGGCCCAATAAGTTGGATAGTTACCACACACAAAGCCAAAGTGGTCACAAAGTCAATCATGAAGGGCTACTTGGGCTATAAAGAGTTTAGACATTATCCTGAAGGTAATGGGGAGCCATTTAAAAATTGTTGAATGTTAGAGGCAGAGCACTGCTTAATTAAGATTTACAGAATCTCAAGAGCTTTAAATGTATCGATTCGATAGTAATGTAAGTATTTTTTCAATGACATAATATATATAATACTGTGTATCATTCCTATCCATTAAGGTTGCAACCTTTTCTTTGTATTTTTTAGGTAGGACAAACATATTTAAATTGGCTAAAATAGATTGCGATATCATTACGGAATTTTATATATTATACTATTCATATAATTTTTGAAATACTTGCATAAGACAAAAACAATTTCAATAATAGTAGATCCTGGTAAGTCTTTTATTATAATAGTGTGATCAGTTGAAGAATATACAGATCTGAACAAATAAGAAAAATTTAGAGGAGAGCATAAAAATTCTTCAAAGAAAATAAGAGCTACAAGAAAAGGTCAAGAGAGCCAAAACCAATTTATTGAGAAATTCTAAAGAATGTCTTAGAAACTGTCTTAAGACATACTTTTTCTTTTATGAATTAAATAGGAACATCTCTTCTGAGAGATTACAGCACACACTTTCTGTCTCCTTTCACACAAAAAGACATAAATATTCCAATCATCCATGTGAATTATTTCCTGACTTGCAGAGATATAATGTAAAATTATTTATCATCAAATAGTTTCTGGTTACTATTTCTTTTTAAAATAAATTAAACATTTGTCTACACAAGATACATTAAATACAGGAATCTCCAAGGTTGCATCACTTCTTGGGGTCTTCTTAAGCCTCTTGGATTCTAAAATGTAATTGGTTCCTTTCATGCATTATGGGTATAATGAGGTTTCATAATATACTAGAAAACTGTATAAGTAAATGTTTAATTATATTTAAATACTGATGTCAATTTTTAAGGCTTTTATCTTAGCCATATTAGGAAAAATAAATTCACCTTCTGAAGTTATTCAGGGCAGTGAATTTTTGTAATCATTGTAAAATATATATATTATAAGAAGTAGTAATAGGGCTTGGCTAATCAAAATGAACAGATTTTCCCTGCCCACTGCCACAAATACCAGTAAACTGGCTATTAGCAAATGATTTTGCAATAGGCACTCTGTTAGCTATGAATTTCTAACATTAAATATTCTTTTTTAAAAATTATATTATAGAAAAGAGGAAATAAACTCTGAATAAATTATTATTCTTCAACCAAGAATAATAATTCAAAACTGACATTAAAATTGATTAAATGATTTTCAATTATATATAAACAGAAAGAAAAAAAAACAAGAAATAAATTTCCAACTTAAAATTTTCCACTCCCCCGTATGTGCTGCACAGCTGGCACGTTTGATGCTAACACACTGCGTAGGACAGTGTGGACAGCCTAAACTCCAAAGCCAACGTCCTGCTGTGAACTGTGACTCCACCACTTTCCTCATGTCCTTGTGTGAGTTTATTCACCTCTCTGCATGTCACCCTTCTCTTTTCCTCAGTTTCCTCATCTGTAATATGGGCATAATAATAGTATCTGCATAGGATTGTTGCAAAGACGATGCCAATTAATACATGACAAGCATTTAAAACAGGACGTGGCACATAGTAAAACTGTATAAATGTTAAACGTGTTTTGCTTGGTCTCCTCATACTTCACAGAAATCTAACATTCTGACCATATATAATGAAATCATGGTAATATGTTCCAAGTGAAACCCTTGATTGCAGGCGGGGCTGAGTTTCAGCCTCTGGGCACCAGTAGGGCCTTACAGGATGTTCAGAGCTGGCACTATTCTAAGTAGCCAGTGTTCCTGTCCTAGGAGTGGTCAAATATTTTGACTGTCACCTCTGATTATAAGTGATGACTATCTTTCAGGTAGAACTGGAGTATCCTGGCCAGCACTTCTCATGCAAGTTCTATAGATCTCTCACAGCTCCAGCCTAACACAGGACGGAAGTGGGAAGGGAAGAGAGCTGGGGCAGGTCAGAGGCCTTGAGTACATATATTGGAGTTAAATAAATGGTTTCACCTAAAAAGAGGGTCTCACAGACTTAAATCAAGCTAAAATTCACTCCACTAAAGATTGTTCTAGAAAATCATTTTGTATAAAATTTGTCAACCGCTCTGCAGCAAAATGTTTTGGTTTTTTTTTTTTTTTTTTTTTGCAATATCATCATTGTCTTCCTGTTCCGATAAGTTCAAATTCTTATTCCTTGACCTCCTATCTCAGATTTTTCTACGATTAGCATATGTATCAAACCTTTGCATAAAAGACAACTTCATATATATATGAAAAACCATTGTCAGCTGAACAGTGATTCAGACAAGTATCCATGCATGCTTGAGATGCCCAGGAGGTTGGTAGCTAAGTACTGATAGCTAAATTATTTTATTTTTATTTTCTTTATTGATTTTGGAGAGAGAGGAAGAGGGAGGGAGAGAGAGATAGAAACATTGATGAGAGAGAACATCGATTAGCCGCCTCCTGCATGCCCCCCACTGGGGATTAGACTCACAACCTGGACATGTGCCCTGACTGGGAATCGAACCAGCAACCTCTTGGTGCATGGGTCAACACTTAACCACTGAGCCACACCAGCCAGGCCAGCTAAATTATTTTGACTACATTATTTCATTCACATTTCCTAATACACTTTTAGGGCATTGTAATTTATTTTTCAAAAAGAGATCTGAGGCTTTAGCTAAGAAGTTGAGCAAGTATCCCGAGATCATCCCACTAGGATGTGAAGCCAGCAATCTTCCCACTATGTTCTTCTTGTGCTACTTTGTCTTCCATGAAAAAGGATGGAAAAATTCCCGAAGACACTTGTGAGGCAAATGAAAAGGCTACAGTGATCACTTCAGTGGATACCCAGTCTTTATGAGCTGCTGGTTCATAATTTATCTCCCTTCCGCTGGAGAAAAAATTTACCAAAGCCCAAAACTTTTATCTTGAAAACAAAAGTAATCATCTTTTCATAATTGTATAAATTATTTTGCTTTGATATCTCCTTTTTCACATGTAAGCAGGCATAGTGACATTTCTGTTAAATCATCTCATTTAAAGTAGTCTCTAATGTAAAGTTTTTGCATCCTCTTTCTTCTTAAAAGAGGATGATTTGATTGTGATATTTATCATTCCACTGCTATCAATAAAAACAATAGGCAGCATTAAATGATTACGTAAGATGCTCCAGGCATTGAGCTGAGTCCTTAAACTAACCATTGCAGTTCATCTCTACAACCACACCAGTTTACAGATGAAGAAATTGCAGCAGCAAAAGGTTAAGTAACTGTATGAAGGTCACAGATCTAGTAAAGTTTCACCTGGGATACAATCCCTACTGAGCCTCAGCGCTTATCTGCCATGTGTTTTTCTTACTGCTACCCGCTCCCAACTCTTGCCCTAACATAAGTCATACTCAGAAGTATGCCCAGACACACATACAGAGACAGTGTGTAAATTGTGTGTTAAGTAATATGCATGAATGTAAAAATAAATGAATACAAATAATTTAAGGAGACAATTGGATAGCTACACCAAGAAAGATTAAGAAAATATAGAAAAAAATATATATACAAATATACAAATGTCAATAATGGTTAAAACTAGTGATTGGATTATTTACTCCTTATATGTGTACCATTTTCAATTTTCCTTTAATGAGCATATGTTACTTTTATTTTATTAATTTTATTAATTTATTTTTGTTACAGATGTTTCTCCCTTTTCCCCACATACACCCTCCTCCCTATCCCGCCCCCCACTCCACCCCCAAGCACTGTTGTCTATGTCCATTGGTTATGCACACATGCATATAAGTTCTTTGGTTGATTTCATCCCTCCCCCCGGATCCCCTTCTCTGAGGTTTGTCAGTCTGAACCATACTCCTTTCTATGTCTCTGGGTCTGTCTTGTTCATCAGTTTTTTTTGTTCATTATATTCCACAAATAAGTGAGATCATGTGGTATTTGTCTTTCTCTGATTGGCTTATTTCCCTTAGCATAATACTTTCCAGGTCCCTCCATGTCGTCTCAAAGTATACGAGATCCTTCTTTCTTACAGCTGCATAGTATTCCATTGTGTATATGTACCACAGCTTTTTTATCCACTCATCTATTGATGGACACTTGGGCTGTTTTCAGATCTTAGCAATTGTAAATAGTGCTGCTATGAACATAGGGGTACATATATTCTTTCTGATTGGTGTTAATGAGCATATAGTTACTTATATAACTAGAGAAAAAGTTACAGTACATGTTATTAACTTTTTACTGTTTTTGTCTTTATGAATTATCTTTAATACTATATATAACTTTTTATGGAGTCTAAATTTTATATTGAATAAGATACTATTCTCTTTTTATATATTGATGTTATAAACTCATTATGCTGATTAGAGCATTAAGAACAGACCCATTTATTTAGACTTGGCAATTATATAAATGTTCACATATTTTAAAAGATTCCATACTAAAGGTACATATATAATTTGCAGGGATCTACAATTTAATAATATAAAAATGCAACCAAATTATGCCTAAGTGAAGTGCTCTACCTACATACACATTCAGCTTTTAGAAAATTTAGAGCTAATTGTCAAATTCATTGTGACCCACCAACAAGGACCCACGCCCACACATTTTCGAACTCCACCCCACGGTCCTAGGAAAGGCTTTCTCACTCTCCCTTCCCACAGAGGGCACCCCATCTTTCTCATTCTCTTCCCTTTTTATTTCCTGTTCACCAAATACCAGCTTACCGACACTCCCATTTGAAATACACAGAATCAAAAAAAGAGAAAGAGAAGCAATGAGAAGTACAGGGAAGAAGAAATTAATTCTCATTTGTTCACCTCCACCTTGCTGATCAATGTTTCTCCAAATCCACGCTATCACGGCAAAGAAACAGAAGGGGGGACAGAGGAGCAAGACGGAAAGGAAGGAAAACCAGGGGAATAAGAAAGAGGAAGACGGAAGTTATTTCATACCTTCCTTGTCCTTCCCAACAGCTAAATATTTCCAACTTTGAAATAAAAAAAGGGAGACAGAAGTTTCATATTTAAACTAGAACTCTTCAAAATCTTTATCACTCTCATAAAGAATATATAATTCCTACCCAATAATAATGTAATCATAGTGGTAACACATTTATTTAAAATGTGATTCAGAGTTGTTATTGAGGCAATGATTTTAATGGAGAAGTTGACATCTTAAATCACAGCTGTTTTTCTATTATAACCACAGGGCAAAGCAGCACTTTGGAAAACACAGAGAAGTGTAGATTAAAGTGACGGGAGAAGGAGAGAGGAAGAAAGGGAGGGAGGGAGGGAGGGAGAGAAAAGGGATGTAAAACCTCATGGGCAAAAACGCTCTATACAAATCACTATATAAATTAGGCTTTATATCTTAGTTGCATATTTTATTAGGTAGCAGCTATAGTTGCATATAGGTTCTTTCCTCCCTAGATTTTAATGCTACCAAGAATTGTCAATGGATATGAGTTAAAGAATTTTTGAAACTTACAATTGGATTTTAAAGAAACTGAATCTGTCATTATGTGTAACACACTTTGCTTTGTTCTGGTTAGTATAACATTAGTCTAGTTGTTTATTTAGGTTTAACAATGACAGAACTAACTAAGTACCAGAAAAAAAAATTCCTCTAAAAATAAAAAATGTAATTTATTTATTTTTAATTAAGTGTTTCATTCTGTAAGTTAAAAGTAACAGATTATTACTTTTTTTTTTTCCTTAACATTTAGTGTCTCTGGCAGGAACCATAGACACAATCCTATCACATACACATAGCTCTCTTCAAGAGTCTAGAACTGCTTTGGCAAAGCCTATGTTATGTCATGCCCAACCTTATTCTATATGCTTCACAATACAAATAACGGAGTAGACAGGGTCCGGTGGAGGAGAATAAACATCCAGTGGGAGGAGTGTTAGCATGGAAGAACAGAAAGAATTAATTGGGATCAATATGGAAACTTGGCTCTTTAGGGAAAAGGACAATATCTGTTTCACTTACATAATCTGTCATCCTCTTCAAATCCACCGGAATGTTTTTAATAAAGCACATGTACACATATTTCTTATATAAATGAAGCCACAACACAGAACAGTCACAGTGCAGCCACTGGGCCATCTCTTTTACATCGTGTTCTATCAGCTATCTCATTTGAAAAGGAGCCAGTATTACAGTTCAGTTCTTTTGTTCAACAAATATTTATTGACCACCTATATATTCCTGAGCTGTCCTGAGCCCTGGGAATACAAAAATGAAAACAATTGGCATGGTCCCTGACAACTTGGAACCCAGTCTCTACTTTTGTTGATTTGGCCACAATTTGGTAAAAGCATAAGAATTCTGAAAGAGCAATAAAACTGCTTGTCTACTCAGAAGCTTGTATAGGTTTGATTAAAACTGCAATTTATTTACATCCTATTTGGCCTGATACTCCAATGCGCAGTCTGCAAAAGTGCTTCCAATCCCACGCATGCCTGTTTTCGGAATCGCTGCCTTAGGATTTGGGTAATTTTTACAGCTTGGTACTGGAATAAATCCCCCAACAAACGAAAGCAGTATCTGATAGACTCTCCAAGGACCCTTGCCACATCCTGGAGTTCAACTGAAGTGGAAATGTAAAGGCTGGGTTTTCATATCTACTTGCTTTTACATCTTCACTGGGACTAAAAAAGGATTAAAACATTTCATAATGAATTTCTGTGGGCCTCTAACAATAACTTGCTACACTTCACTTAGGACGATGCCACTGCCCTGCCCTTTGGTGAGACACACTTTGGTGATATCCCTAAGACCGGGAGTGGAGTTAGCCACACAATTGCTTTCTACAGACTGAAGCCAATCAAATTGGCACACACATAAAGGCTTGGTCTTATTAGTATCACGTTCTAATAAGTTAAGATAAACAGTGATTTTCAGCTTAAGCAACTGCTTTTATAATCAGCATTAGTTCAGTTAGTTCAGTCACTGAATCAAGGCAAACACATCAGAAATTCCACTTGCTCATAGCGCTTTACCCAAAACACGAGATAATACATACAAGCAGACATCCTAAACAAACTGGACTTGTACTAAAACAAATAACTGTGAACATGACTAAAATACAATGTATAGGTTCCATTGCTTCTTGTACTTCATAGAATGCAAGAATATCCTGCTATAAATTATGATCAAAAGCTATGATAGTTTTAAGAAATTATGACTAAAACTCACTAATCATTATGCAAAACTTCTTTTAAATCTTTCAGAATAAAAGTTATCTTCATACTTTATAGATACTAATTACAAAAAATACCAAACCCATGAATCAAATTAAATATAAAAGTATAGAATTGCCCTGGCTGGTTTGGCTCAGAGGTTAGAGCATCAGCCCACGGACCAAAGGGTCAAGGGTTGGATTCCTGGTCAAGTGCATGTACCTGGGTTGCAGGTTCGACCCCCCGCCCTGGTTTCTCTCTCTCTCTCTCTCCCTACCTTCCACTCTCTCTAAAAATAATCAATGGAAAAATATCCTTGGGTGAGGATTAACCAAAAACAAAAAAAAAGAAATTAAAAAAAATAAAAGTACAGAATTACTTATATCTATCATATTTATACTACACAATTGTATTAGTTTTCTATTTTTGCACATTACCATAAACTTAGCAGCTTAAAACAACACATATTTAGTATCTAAGTTTCCTTGGGTCAAAAATCTAACCTTTGCTTAGCTTGATCCTCCCCTTCAGGGTCTCACAAACCTGCAGTCAAGGTGTTTAGAAACACTGAGGTTTTCATTTAGAGCTAGGGGTCCTCTTCCAAGACCATTCACCTTGTTGGCAGAATTGAGTTCCTTGTGGTTGTAGCACTGAGGTCTCCCATTTCTTGTTAGCTGCTGGCCAGGGATTGGTCTCAGGAGCTAGAAGCTGCCACATTTCCTTACTACATGGATCCCATAGGCAACTTACAACATGAATGTTTGCTTCCATCCAGGGTAGCAGGAAAGCTTCTGTCTGCCTCCAATTCCCCTTCCAGCTAACATAATACAATCACGGTAGTGACTATCTCATCGCCATTTGTTATACAAGGAAACCTGATCAAGGGAATAACGATCCCGGCATATTCAAAGGTTCTGCCCACACTCACGAGGAGAGGATTAAACAAGGTATGTACACCAGGAGGCGGAATTCTCATGGACCATCTTAGAATTCTGCCTACCACAACAATGCTGTCTTATTTACAAAATGATTGACAATAATATGGGCCATATGCCTTTTAGAACTTCTTTCCATGAACACTTTATAGAAATTATTAGTACCTCTAATAACATTACTGTCATAGTCAACAGTCATTATTGTCCTCATCTGGCCAAGGAAGTGACAGAAGCAGAAAGGTTGGTATCAGGGCAGTTTCAGAGAGCGGTTGCATCACTCAGGGAAGGCAGGGGGAACAGAACCCTCCCCCCCATGATGGTACGGGAACTGTTTCTTTAGCTGTGTACTATGGGAAAATTCCAGTATTAAGAAAAGGCAGATGGCAACCTGATGCTAGTGCATCAGTTCTGAAGGAAACTGGCAAATACTTTTCTTTCAAAGAGCAATTAATTAATTAAAACCAAACTCATGATAAAGCAAGTTTCCATAACTTCCCAAATTAGCAAAATATCAAAAATAAAGACTATTTTGAAATTTAAGGTGTCTTTTTTTGAGAGAGAGAGAGAAACAGATAGAGAGAGAGACTGAAGCCTGAATAATTAGACATTTGCCACACCACAAAACTCACAAGAGACAGAATGCCAATACACTTTAAACTTTTTGCCTATCTCATTCTCTTCTTTATTTCCCCTTTTTTCTCAGCCTCCTGTCTATTGCTGTAATGATCACGGCAAATACCTGGAAAAAAGTAAATAAATGTGTTCCAACTAAACAACTGAGTAGGCTAGCTCCACTTTTAAATTCTCTAAAAAAAAAAAAGAACAGAAATATTGCTAAAATATCCTCCAACTTTAAATTTCTATAATTCCGTTGCTATAATTTAAATTTCAGACAATCACAAATTAAAAAGTAGATTCAGGGAGCCAGATTGGAAGGAAAGAACAGTAACACTGGAGTGATCCCTACTATGTGCTCAGCCCTGCTCCAGTTTTCACAACACTAACTCTCAATGGCCCTGGCAAATAGTGCCACCCTTTTTCCCTGGGCGATAACACCAAGGCAGTTAAAGGTTCTGTGATTTACTCAGGTCATACAACTAATGAGGGCATTGCTTATACCTGGGAGGCTCTTGATAAAGGTTTGTGAACAACTGACTAAATTAACAATGGATAAACAAATAAACAACGCAAAGTCAAAGGCTAAAAGACTCAGAATATTCATCTTTCCTGTGCTGGAAATTTAACTGGACAGTAAAAAGCTGATATTTTCAGCAATTTCAATGAAGCCATTTGACAAATAAACCTGCAAAACACCAACAAGGGTAGGTGTGGACTTGAGTGACATGACATTCAACAGTCATTGCCATACTCTTAAAGCAATGCTTCAGCAAATAAACGATAAAAATATAAGCCACGCTTCCACACACTTTATCTTCTTTTTGTGATTAATTCAATTTGACAAGCTCTGTGCAAACCTTTATGACAAAGTTAGGTCAATGACAAATTAAGTGCATCATAATACACACATATTTAATACTTTGTTTCCTATGTGTCACAATAAAGAAATCCACTGCGTGTTCCAATTTATCTGGATACAGGTGAGACCATTCCTATTGAGGTTTCTAGAATATAAAATTAAACCTGAAATAAGTTCTTTAACTAGGTAAAAGAGATACATATTAACCTGTTTTTCCTACAAGCACAATTATATGAAATAAAATAAAACTTTTAAAATTTAGGTATCTTAATAACAATATCCATCAGAGCTATAACATAAATCTTCCATAAACATAACCATATGAAAATAAACTTGACATAAACACATGCAATTCATTGAAACCTAACATTATTCTCAATTTTAATAACTGACTAAACCATATTGTCAGTTTCTATCTCAATACTTTAAAATAATCATAATTCTTTCTTCTAAAACAACTGTTTAATTCATTCGTCTTTCGTTTTGACACAAATACAATTGAACAGAAAGTTTAAATCGAGATTGAAAGTATTGCTTTTTTTAATCAAATTACTTCTTAAATATTTATTCCGTAATGGACACAGAGCTATGACTTTTGCCCTCAAGATATTTACAACCTTGTAATGAAGATAAAACAAGTATGTAAATTACCATAATACAACAGAGTGCTCGAATGGAGGTTAAAGGGAGTGCAGTTGTTATGTAGGTAGCTGGATATGGCTATAGGGAGGAAGCGAAGGGAATCAGACATTATTAAGTAATCGTCTGGGGAGCACGAGCCTGCTTGCTTCACCACTTCAGGGAACTGGTTTGTTCCCGCAGATCTCTGGGGGAAGGGACAGACCATGAAGGGGACGCAAGCACATGGGCAATAGGAGCCAACATGCGACCACAGAGGCCTGTCAGTCTAACCTGGGAAAGGGATCATTGGTTGGGGGTGGACCCATCAGAAACCTCCGAAACCTCGGGAAGCTGATTGGTAATTTTGAAACAGCACCTGAGATAATATAACCCCAGGGAACAAAGAATTCTCTCGCCCACAGTCCACTCCCACGGTCTCTCTCCACAGCCGTGTGGCTCCAAACACAGGCTCCAGGCAGGAGCCTGGACACCGCAGCACCGCGACGGGTCACAGCGGGGAACTGGGCTAAGCCTTATCACCGCGCAGAATCTCTGGACATTGGCTCTGATTTTCCATGGCAGCAGATGGAGATGGGAAATTGAAAACCCAGGGGAAGCCTTTTATTTTCACCCAAATAAGTCTCACCACCAGACCTCATCCTCCCTTGTAGGTCCTCGAAAATGATTTTTCTCCTAACATCGAAAGGACCTCACTTCCACCAGCAACACAATGGGCTTTCTAGGTAAGAGGCAGGCCCAACCAGTTCAAAATAATATTTTTATTCATTGAACAGAAACTCTTTGTTATGGATAAAACTGTGTTCCCCGCACCCCCCCCCCAAACCAATTCATATGTTGCAGTCCTAACTCAAGTACTTTAGAATATAACTATATTGGGAGATAGGGCCATCAAAGGGGTAACTAAGCTTTTAAGAGATCACACAGGTGGGTCTTAATCCAATCTGATTGGTGTCCTAATAAGAAGCAAGAGAGACGTCAGTGATGCAAAGCCCAGAGAAGAGGCCAAAGGACACAATGAGAAGGCAATGCTCTGCAAGTCAAGGAGAGAGGTCTCAGGGGACACTGACCCTCTGGCCCCTTGATCTTGGACTTCCAGTCTCCAGACTGTAAGAAAAAAGTTCATGTTCTTTAAGCCATTTAGTCTGTGGTGTTTTGTTATAGCAGCCCTAGCAGAAATAAAATTTTAAAAAATAGTGGCAAATTTATTAAATCTAAGGGTAATAAATCTTGAACCACAGTTTCTATTTTCCCCTGTAGAATTAATTTCTTTACTGTACTGCACATGCTCCAGGTTGGGTATCACAAACATATGAACTATGAGGCTAGGCGACTGAGTGAAAAGTGTCTGGGGTTAATAAATTAGGGAGTGGTGGGGACTGTAGCCAGCTGGGGAGTTCGTGGCTAGGACCAAGACACTGACCCTATTCAACTTCAATATGCAGGTGAGAGCAGAACATGTCTCTCTAGATACAATATAAGGGTGCTCAGTTGTAAGTTCTGCCTAGATCTCAGCTTCTTCATATAAACCCTTTCATTAAATAATCTCTAAAATTAATTCTAGCTTCAAATTTTTAAAAGTCTATGATAACAATCTTTTCCTATTAAAGGCACTAGATAGAGGACAAATTAAGCATCCCCAAAAAAATTTTAGCCTGGATTTTATTGTATCGCAAACCACTAGAATCTATAGTTTAAACAAATTATTTTCTAGAAGTTAATTAATACTGAGTGGCATAAAAAAGTTAGGGGCTGCTTAATAATAATGTTCCACACTTGGTAGCATACCTCAGTGTCACACTTTCAGATGTATTTAGGCAGTTATTATCTACACTTTACAAATTAGCAAACCTGGATGTCTCACAGGTGCTCCAAACAAATGGTTTGAAATCCAGTAGATGGAATGCACTAAAATCAGAATTGGTATTGAAGTCAGGTTGAATCTCCAACCTGGCATTTCATTAATTTCATGACATTTAGCAATGGCATTTAGCAATAATTAACCTCACCGAGTCTTCGTTTATCCAGTATAAAATAAAGATGAACATTTATCTCATAGGTTTGTAGTGAGGACTGCAAAGAAAATGCACGTAAAGTCACCTAGTTCAAGACATAGCTCAGAAGAAACATTCAGAAGTGTGAGGACCACAAGCAGCACCAGCAGAAACAGAAGTGATGGTCGTGGCAGTAAACTATAGCAACTACAATAGCAGCAGAAACACACTGATCACATCACAGGAAATACTCAGGGTCCCTTTCAATCTGTCCCACACTATTAAAAATAAATTAATATCTGAAAATGTTCTATTTCCTCAACGTGACTCTCAGCATATATGCCTTGCTTCGGTGAATAGCAACATCATCTACCCAGGTAATCAAGGGACAAAATGATCTCTTTAACTCCACCTTTTCTCTCACCCACATTTTTCCTCACTCCCACATGTGTCTCTCCTCATCCAATTTCTTTGTCCATCACTAAGACCTATTGAGTTCCTCTTTTTCAACATCTCTGGAGACCAATTTTTCCCTTCCCCCTTCATTTCTAGTGTTAGTGCCTTGCTATCATTTCCAAGGAGAGCAATGGCTTCCTAGTTGGTCTCTTGGTCTTCATTTTTCCTCTTTCTTTTTCTTTCTATCTATCTATCTATCTATCTATCTATCTATCTATCTATCTATCTATCTATCTATCTGTCTCTCAATCTCTCTTTCCTACCCCTCCCAATTTATACCCCATTTTCTGGCCACATTAAAAACTAAATAAAAATGCAGAATATATAACACTTGTTAAACTTCAATAGGCTATAATGCTATTGCTATTGTTTTTAATGAAGTACAAACTCTTCTGAAATGGCTGTGTTTTAGTGGAAAAAGAGACTTTAGTTCTTTTCAATAGGTTCAAACCCAGTTCTTTTGTTTGCCAGTTGCATGAGTACCCCATATTACTGTTTCTCCAACTAGGCAACATTGTTTTATAAAAGGGACCATGTCATGTATGACATCCCCAGTTATTCTTAGTGCTTGGCACAGAGAAGGCAGTAAAAGGTTACTCAGTGAATAAATGAGATGAGTCACTGCAAGTCCATAGATCTAATAAAGTTGAAGTCAAGAAGTCCCATGGTCCAGAGATTTTTTTCTTCCAATTTCTTCTAATAAACATATTTGAAAAAAATAAATTCTGCTAATGAGGATTATTACATTTCTCTAATAAATGGAATAACCTTCTAAGTAAGGTCCAATTCAAGGCTATCTTTTATACAAAAGGACAATGTGGTCATATGCTAGTTTCTCAGATCAAGCAAATGTCATTATAATTTACTCTTTGAATAAGCACCACAAATACAGTGTATCACATTTATTCACAGTAAATATTAATTAGGCATCACAATGTACCAAATCATATGATATAATTATAGCTACTGCCCTCAATTTGCTTACAATCTAGACAAGAAGTAAAGAAATAATCACAAAGAGATATATGAACTCTAAAATTTAATTTCTGTGACGAAAAAAATAAGAGCTGAGATAAAGACCATTAAAGGGGGACCTAATTTAGGCAGTTTTTTCAGGAAACGATTCTCTGGGAACATCCAAACAAAAATGAGAGATGAAGAAGGAAATCTATTTTGACATCTTTCAGATACAAATTAAAATTTTAAGGACACCATGAAGAGAAAAAGTTTACTTAGAAATTGCTTTTATGTTTTTAATAACAATATCAATTCAATCCACAGTGACTTCTGGACTGTGCACTCCTGGAAGAAGGGATATCTCTTAACTCTTTGTATTGTGCTGATATTTCAAATTTCTAATTGCATGAATGATTACTCCATAAATGCTTGTTGACTGAACACGTGAGAACGGGTTAAAGGTAATGAGATGAGATAAGAATGTATGATTTAGACCACACTAGGGCGGTCACTTAAATGAAGAGGCTAGTATGCTTTTTAACCAATCTGAAGAACTGTTAGCAACAGAAAATAGAGTGAAAATAAGTATTGAGGAACAACATATCAGAATTAAATTAATGGGGTTTGGGGAGGACCCATGAAAGTTCCTGCAGCTTCTGCCTCTTCTTTATAATGCCATGGTTCTAATTTACCTCATTTATATTAATGAACAGAGGACTGCACAACTATTAGCGTGATTGAAAATTACACTAATGTTCAGTAAATCTACCCCTAATTATTATGATTAATGAGAAGTTGATCATCTTGGATCAGATTAACAACCTAAAGTAACTGAAATAGAGCAAAAGAGCCTTCTCCTGATAACCCAGGTCTTTAGTCTTTTTATTTAATGAAACCCTGAGCAATCCACTCAGTAATGTTATATACTAATTCATTATAACTATCCATTTACATAGATTTGCATAGATTATATTTTTCACATTTATGTATTTATTTGAAATAATGACTTCTAAGTATATTAAAATGTCTTATGATTGGCTTTATGTAGTATTAATGTTGCGGCATGAAACTGAATAATAAAACCACCATATTTTTTCTCTACCTGATTTCAAGTCATCCGTTTGTGGATTATCTCCTCCAAAGGAGAAATTATTCATCTGCCTAATCATCAGAATTAATAATCAGGACATGAAGAGACATAACTCTCACTTATTTATTTATTTAAATATTGTCATTTCACAAAAAGAATTTAAACTGATAAAAAGAAACGATAAAATAACTTAAATTTATTTTAATCCTCTCAGTACCAGACTTCCTTTCCTTAACTGGAGCAGCTGAGCCATTTTTATGCACTTTTCCTTGATTCTGCCTTTATTAAGACTACAGTATGATATCAATGCCTTGTATTTTTTTTTCTGCTTTATTTTCTGTCTTCAGCTACTGCTAGGTGTCCATGGAAACAAATCTGCAGACGACATGAGATTCCTTGAGAGCGATGGCCTAATATGTGCACTTTGATAGCACAACAAGCAAAAAATAGCCAAAGATAATAGTTCTGTGGCTTTTAAGAAAACAGAATTTCACATTAACGTGACCTGAAAGTATTGTCCCACCTCAACTTAGTTCTTATTATCAAGATTTTCTCACTGTCCTAGGAGTTCATTAGTTATATTGAGTTTCAGTGTCATTTCAACACACCTGCCCATAGTCTAAAAGTCCATACATGAATCCACAAAATATTTATTAGCTGACTGTTCTGCACCAGGCTCTCTGCTGGGCCTGAGGTTTCCATAGTGCACAAGACAAAATGTCCTCATCTGCGAGGAGATTCTAGTTTCGTGAGAGAAACGGCAATGGAAAGAGTATAGAGTCTGAGGAGTGTTCATAAAGAAGAAGGACAAGCCCTAGCCAGTTTGGCTCAGCGGTTAGAGCATCGGCCCGCGGACCAGAGAGTCCCGGGTTCGGTTCCTGCTAAGAGGACGTACCTCGGTTGCAGTTCATCCCCGGCCCTGGTTGGGGTCATGTGGGTGGCGACCACTGGATGTGTCTCTCTCACATTGATGTTTCTCTCTCTCTCTTCCTCCCTCTCTCCCTCCCTCTCTATCTGAAGATAAATGCAAAAATGTCCTTGGGTGAGGATAAAAAAAAAAGAAGGACAAGTGCCTTGGTGGTATGTAACAGGGGAAAGGCCTCCCTGAAGAAAGAACATTTAAGAGAAGAGCCTAAAGGATGCAACAGTTGCCAGCAGTTTATACTGTGGGGAAGAACTAGGACTCTGGGAAATAAAATGGAGTTATCAATAGATATAAATTCAAAGAAAAAGGCAAAGTAGCATAACAGAAGGATTAGGAGGTTTAGGGCTCCACAGACCTGTGTTAGTCTTCTACAGCCTTACCAGTTCCTAGGTTATATAACCTTTGGGAAATTATTTGTCCTCCTGTTTTATTTGCCATAAAAATAGAAACGATGCGGACCAGGTAGGATGACCGTGAGGATTATATGAGATAATATTTATATATGAAAGTGCCTGACACAATAGCAGGTCCTCAAAGAATGTTAACTTTCTTTTCCTATATATATATAAAAAGTGCAACAAAATTCCCTGTCTTTCAGCAAATTCACAAAAGGAAATTTGGGGAGCATGTCATGAAAGTGCTTTCAATGTAGATCTAAATGTAGACTAGGAAAATAGGGCATGGAGTCAAGCAAATCTCCTTCCAGTCACTTTTCAGCCACCCACTAGTTGTGTGGCCTTATGCAAGTTAATTTATTCGCTCTGAGCCTTGATTTTCTCTTCTGTATGACGTGATATTATAGTGCCCAGGTCACAGAGTGTCAGCAAAGAATGAGATGCTGAAGGCCACGCTTGTGGAAGGGCTCTGACAAACAATACAAGTTTAATAAAGTTATTTGTTTCTATCACTGTAGCGGTGGTAGCAATGACAGCAGCAGCCAGAGTAACCATCTCTGGCTACCTTCTTTTATTCATATATGAAAAGTCACAGGTGGGAATAAAGTTGGTGGAACAATCATGGGAAAAATGCATCCAAATGGAAGAATTAAAATAACTCTAGAAGGTAGTCTTGCCCTGGCTGGTCTGGCTCAGAGGTAAGAGCGTTGGCCTGTGGACCGAAGGGTCATGGGTTTTATTCCTGGTCAAGGGCATGTACCTGGGTTGTAGGTTCGCTCCCCGACCCCAGTTAGGGTTGTGTGGGAGGCAACCAATCAATGTGTCTCTCTCAAATCAATGTTTCTCTCTCTCTCTCTCCCTCCTTCCCTTCCAGTCTATCTAGAAAATCAAGCTGGAAAATATCTTTAGGTGAGGATTAACCAAGAAAAAAAAAAAGTAGTCTAAATACTCTATGTTTCAGATAAAGTATTGATATAAGGTTAGGTTGGTCAGAAGAGATTTAAAAGTAAATTTTGCAGGAAATATCAAACGTGTCTATTCATGAAAGGATTTACAACTGACTGGTTGTTCAATTATATCTACAGGTTGGTAATTGTTTCTTATATAGTATATGAGATGTCTTTTGCTGCATAACAACTATCTCAAAATTTGGTAGCTTAAATAACTGTTTTATTTGTTCACAATTCTATGGGTTGGCTATTTGGTCTCCGCTAAGATGGAAGGTTCCTCCTCTGGTCTTGCCTGGGGTCATTAATGTGCTTGCTCTCATTGGGTGGTTCACTTGGGGTTGGATTGCCCCAAATGGCTCCATTCATATGTCTGGAGGATGGCACTGGCTATGAGCAGGGTGTCTCTCGACATGGTCTTTCTCCCTTAGGGGAATATTCTGGGCTTCTTCACAGTGTCATTTCAGAAAGGCAAGGAAATGAGAACAAAAGCTGTAGGGTCTCTTGAGGTCTAGGTTCAGAACTTCTGATATATTGTTACTACTATATTCGATTGGTAAAAGCAAATCAAAGGCCAGCCCAAATTACTGAGGTGGAGAAATAGACTGCCCCTCCTGAGAGAAGAGTAGGAAAGAAAAATCTCAAAGGAGAGAACATACTGGGTTAAGGGAAATTTCTAAAATGATTTTTTTTTTTTTGCAATATTTCACATAGAGCTAGCTCATATCCCATACACTCTTGTAATAACAGTACTAAGTTTAATTGCCCTCATGAAAGTTAATCTTTACTCCGTTTATGCTGCCCTATTACACATAATATATGAAACATGTTATATGTTTCTAAAATACAAAACAGATACTGCCCAGTGGAAAATATTCCATGGTTTACTGTAGTTAGAGACACCATCTAAGGACATATTATGATAGGCCTCGCAATCAAAATCTAACTAGTTGGCCTTCAAGATCAAGTCAAATCACTTGGTCTCAGTAGATCTCTTTAGTCAATCTGTATCAAACACATCAGGGGCTTTCAAAAAGGGATCTCCACCTCCTCCTATGTAGGTTTGCTGATTTAATGAATCAGGTTATAACCCACATATTGCTTTTTTTCCCCCAGAAGGTCCCCAGGTGATGCTAACTAATGGTCATGATTGAGTACCACTGTGTCTAACCTATTGCAGTTCTTTTTAATATAAATGTTAGTAAACTTAAAAAGCATCTTCCCTTACCTCTGTAATACTACTAATTATTTCATTTCTCCTACCCCTCTGGCTGTCATTAAAATACAAAACAGATACTGCCCAATGGAAAATATTCCATGGTTTACTGTAGTTGGAGACACCATCTAAGGACATATTATGATAGGCCTCGCAATCAAAATCTAACTAGTTGGCCTTCAAGATCAAGAAGAAACAATTCAAGTGTTTGGCTTAGAGCTTAATTTATGCAGAAAAGTGTTTTGAGGAGATTGATGTGGCCCTAGCAGGGGAAATCTGGAGGAAGAAAGACCAGTTGGGTAACTATTGTAATAGTTCAGGCATGTGGTAAAATGATCCAACCTAAGACAGTCATAATCCTCATAATCCCACAAGTGTCCTGACTGGACTCACTTATATTTATGACCATGAATCTCAAATGAGCCCTCACAAAAACCAGTCAGTTCTACTACACATTCCATAGTAAATTCATCTTCCTACTCTCGGAGCTAACCCCTATTTCTCATTTTGTATCTTAAATCCCCAGACCTTCCTCCTTGCCCTTCATTTTTCCCTGCTGTACACACTTTCTACTTCCCAAGGAGAACAGATTGCATTAGAAAGAGTTACCCCATCTTCCCTCCCGAAAATACCCTGTCCATACCTGTCCATACCCACCACGCTCTGCCTTCCCTCGGCTTTCTGTGAAAGCTGCCCACTACATGTGGGTCCTTTTCCATACCAAACCTACTCAAGACCTCCATGAAACATCCTCTTTCTCACCTTTACGTTGATGTCTCATTCCTACAGACACAAAACATGTAATATTTCCCATAAAATGAAAAAAAAAAAGCCTTTCATACCACATCTCATTTCAGTGAATGCCATCTCCCCTCTCAAAAGAAAATGCTCAAAATAACCGCATACAACTGTCCTCGTCTCTCCCCTACCACTGAAGTAGCCGTTTAAAATATGTCGACAGATTCTTTGACATTTGCTTCAAAAGATGGAACATAAATTTCCTTAGGCATTCGCTTTCTGACACACTTTCAATGAACAGAAAACAGTAGAAGTGATACTGTGCAACTTCTGAGAATAAAAGCTACCAGAGCTTCTTCCTCACGCGATCTCCCGCTCCGTGGAAAAACCTGCTGCCGTGCTGGGACCACCCCTGGGGAAAGGCTTGAGTTCTAGGGACTGTCCCCCTGCCAACAGCCTTGTGACCGAGCTTTCCTGCAAGGACATCTTTCAGGCACACTGCAGCCCCATCCAACACCTTGCCCTTGAGGAAGAACTAGACAATGAAATGCTTCTGAACTCCTAATCTATATGAATGATGAGATAATAAATGTTGGCTGTGTTTAAGCCACTAAGTTTTGGGGTACTTTTTTTTTCCTTTTAATATAGCAAGAGATAATTAATATAACTACCTCCCGTTTTCTTTTCAGCCCCATCCAATTAGATATTTGCAATCCTCGCTCAAATAAGATGGTTTTTATATACTAAATTAAATTGCTTAATACTTGCTAAGCACGTAGAACAGTGTCTGAGCCTACGTGCTATGTTTGTTATTAAGAGTGGTGTCACTACTGTTACTGCAAACAGCAGGAAGAATACATGTGTCACTGAGACCATTTTCTTGTAAAGCCCAATGGTCAATTGTCTGTCCTTGTCCTCTCTGCCCCTCACAGAACAAGCTACTCTCTTCTTATTGAAATATACCGCCTCCCCCCCCTCCCCAGCTTTCTTGGTACCATCCTACCTCATGGTCTTTTCCGTGGATTATTCTGTCTCTGCTCTGCCAAACCTCTAAATATTGATGTTTCTGTGAGTCTGTCCTGTTCTCTCTTCTCCGTCTCCTTATTCTTCTTCATTGACATATCTCTGTAGGTGTTTTTATCCAGTGCCAGGGCTTTACATATCATTATTTTGCTACATACCATTTCTTTTTTTTTTTTTAATTTTAATCATCACCTGAGGATATTTTTCTATTTATCTTCAGATAGAGTGGGAGGGAGGGAGAGAGAGAGAGAGAAACATCGATATGAAAGAGACACATCGACTGGTTGCCTCCCGCATGACCCCGACCAGGGCCGGGGATGAACTGCAACCAAGGCGCATGCCCTTGGCCGGAATTGAACCCGCGACTCCTTGATCTGTGGGCCGATGATCCAACTGCTGAGCCAAACCGCCCAGGGCTCTACATACCAATTCTTTATCTCCAGCCCTGATCTCTCCCCTAGGCTCTCAATATACATATTTTCTTATCATTCTCAGGAAAATCCATTACACTTCTTAAATGTAGTATGCCCGAATAAGAACTCTTGATTTTCTGCTTACTTTAATTTTATATCTCCCACCACCAAAATGTAAGTTCTATGAATACAGAAAGTTTTCCATACCAGGCACTAGGCTCCGAAGATTATGTGCTTAGAATTATGCCAGGCAAATAATAGAAATATGTATAAATGAATAAATGTTTCACTATATGTAAAGAAAGAATGTGTTGAATAATTTAAAACATCCTAAAAAAATGTATATAAATATTTCTAAATTCTATTTTAACATATGAAATTAGGTTTTTCTTTCCCCAAAAAATATTTAAATGGCTTGTAAAACAATACGTAGAATCAAATTATTTTGGTATATTCCATGTTGAAATTTCTTATGCTACTTTTGGCCTTTAAAATTAATTTTATTGTTAGGAAATGAGATAAATGATTATCTTCTTTCTTCATTCAAACATTTTAAAAAGATTATCAAGCATTTACTTTCTTGCCATTGTAGATTTCTACCACACACTGCATTCTCAAACAGCAGTGATGTATATTTGAAATAAAAATGAACTAATCACTACCTCTTCTAAATACTACCTTTTTAAAATTTCTTTTAATTGTCTAATATTTTGTTGATCTGTTAATATGTGCCAAGCAATGCACACATGACGTGATATATATATAAAGTTTTGCCCAGTGGAGGAAAGCATCAACACACAAAAAGGCAACCTACTGAAGAGAGAAAATATTTGCAAGTGATGTATCTTGTAAGTGGTTAATATCCAAAAATATAAAGAACTTATATACCTCAACATCAAAAGCAAACAAACAAATTAAAACACGGGAAGACCTAAACAGAAATTCCTCTAAAGAAGACATATAGACAGCCAAAAGGCATAGGAAAGGATGATCAGCATCACTAATCATCAGGGAACTGCAAATCAAAGTCATAATGGCCTCACATCTGTCAGATGGCTATCATGGATAAATCAACAAACAGTAAGTGTTGGCAAGGATGTGGTACAGAGAACCCTCCTGCACTGTGTGGGATTGTAAATTGGGGTAGCCACTATGGAAAACAGTAATGCAGTCCCTCAAAAACTTAAAATCAGATGTACAATACAACCAGCAATTCAACTTCTAGGAAACAAAAACCTTAATTCAAAAGGTATATGCAGCCCTGGCCGGTTTTGCTCAAGGGGTTAGAGCACTGGCTCGTGGACCAAAGAGTCGTGGGTTCAATTCTGGTCAAGGGCACGTACCTCAGTTGTAGTTGGTCCCTGGCCCTGGTCAGGGTCATGCGGGGGACAAGCAGTCGATGTGTCCCTCTCATGTCAATGTTTCTCTCTCTCTCTTCCTCTCTCTCCCTCCCACCCACTCTATCTGAAGATAAATAGAAAAATATCCTTGGGTGAGGATTATAAAAAAAAAAAAAGTATATGCACCCCTATGTTTATTGCAGTATTACTTACAATAGCTGAGATATGGAAGAAACCTAGGTGTCTAGCGATAAATAGATAAAGAAAATGTGGAATACATATATAATGGAATATTACTCAGCCATAAAAAGAATGAAATCTTACCATTTGTAGCAACATGGATAGACATAGAGGGTATTACGCTAAATGAAATAAGTCAGATGAAGAAAAACAAGTACCATATAATTTCACTTACATATATCTAAAAAAAAAAAAAAAAAAAAAAAAAGAGAAAACAGACTCATAGATACAGAGAACCAACTGATGGTAGCCAGAGGGGAGGGCTGGGGAAAATTAATGTCCCAGGGATGTTCTCGGCAGCATAGGGAATATAGTCAATAACATCATGATCTCTTCGTACTGTGACAGATGGTTACTGGACTTAACCATGGTGATCACTTAATAAGCTATAAAATTTTGAATCACACCTAAAAATAATATGATATCGTAAGTCAACTCTACTTTTAAAAATATATAAATAATACTTAGTTCTTGCTAGCTACTAATACCATGACAGATATGATCAGAGACAGGCATGAAATCAATAATCACAATGCCACCAAAACGTCTAAGGGTATGTACATGGAAATAAAGGTGACAGGTCAACTGACGGTGTCAAGGGAGTCTGGGAAGACTTCTCAGATATATAGTATATCTCATGGGGTACAGTTACTGTAAAGTCTGCCACAACAGAATTAAAACTGCATCCGAATTGCCCGGCCAGTGTGGCTCAGTGGATTGAGGGTCGTCCCATGGACTGAGAGGTCCCAGTTCAATTCCCAGTCAGGGCACATGCCCAGATTGTGGGCTCGATCCCCAGTGGGGGTCAGTGGGGAGCGTGCAGGAGGCAGCCGATGGATGTTTCTCACATCAATATTTCTATCTCTTTCTCCCTTCCTCTCCCTCTAAAAAAAATTTTTTTAATGCATCCAACATATCATAATTTTATAATATTTTTCTAATTTCTCCCTTTTTTCTATTTAAGTAAAACATTCAATTCAGCTACAAACTCATTTGTTTCATGCCAATATCCTTGATACAATTTTTTAAAGATCTTTTATAAACCATTACAGGTATAATGTGACTGAAGTATTTATATTAATCCTATCAATGTTCCCCATGAATTATTCCTCAGTCATTCATTTTGAATTTTTATATCTAGGTCACATGAAACACCACATTTGCCAATATCTTCAGTTGTTGAGTATCAGTGATTCAAGCCAGATAATATGCTAAGCTTGACATCACTGAAGTCATATAAAGAGAATATATTAGGACAAGGAAAGCTGATATTTTCCCTCAGCCCACTCAACTATGAAACAAACACACTTGAAATCATTTCACTTTTGACTGTTGAGCATCAAGTCCCCTGTAACCAAGGAAACGGGCTTCAGCTCCCCGTTTAACAGACAGAAGGCAATTATCTGCCTGAGGTAAGAGTCCATCCTCAGCACCTTCTCAGCTAATGCATCCTGCTCCCTTCGCCTTCCCTTTGCTTCTGTGCATCAGTGACTCCTCTCACCAGTCTCCCTGCCTCATGTTTTCTCTGGTCTACCTGGGAGACTTCCCTATGCTGAAATTACAGGCAATAGAAAACCCTTTTCCACAGTTAAGACTGCAGCCTTTAAAAACCATGCTTACTAGTAACTAAAACAATGAAGGCCATTAAAAACAAAAACAATTTGTTTTTTCTTTATTGATTTTAGAGAGAGAGGAAGGGAGAGGGAGAGAGATGGAAACATCGATGAGAGAGAACATCCATTGGCCGCCTCCTGTGTGCCCCCCACGGGGAATTTGGCCCACACCCTGGGCATGTGCCCTGACCAGGAATCTAACTGGCGACCTCTTGGTGCATTGGTAGACGCTCAACCACTGAGCCACACCGGCCGGGCACAACTTGGTGTTAATACAGTAGAAAGAGTGGCCTAAATACAATGCAGGAATGTCTGAGCTGCTGGGCCAGGTGGCTCTGGCTCATAGTAGCTCTTGAAGTTCCAGCCAAGCTGCCGGCTGAGGCTGCCGTCATCAGAAGGCTTGTCTGGGGCCGTAGTGTCCTCCTCTCCACTCACTCCCACAGCTGTTCCACGAGGCCTTTTCCTCGCTGCACGGTCCTCTCCAAGTGCTCTGCTGCTCATGTCACAGCAGCTGGCTTCCCCCAGAGGGAAAGAGCCGAGAGAGACAGAGACAGAGAGTGAGAGCATGCACTGTGGATGAAAGGAAGCCATGTACTAAACCGGCAAGCGCAGGGAGGCCTGCGTGGGGGCCCTACAAACTCAGAGACCTACACCAACCACGCAGGGTGGCCTGAAATGAAAACGTCTTAACTAAAAGCGAGTCGTGGAGGGTTGTCATGTCCTAAGCCAGTACCTTCCTTGACAAAGGTCAATCTTTACTTTAACTGAGCCTGTCAATTGTCTCTTTGTATCTTTGAAAACACACCTTCTGAATGAAAGAGCAACCCCCCCTTTTTGCAGACCCCTCAGGGCACAATGTTCCCACGAGAGCAAGAAGCCACTGAACCCATCATTGTTCTCCTGATGCAGATACCTTGTCTGGGTGCTGTAAATGCTGTTACCTCGCCTGTACCCACCAGCGGAGAAGAAGCATGTGTCTCTCTCCAGCTGACTCTTGCCCCGTCACAGAGATGTCTTCACTTTGCTTTCTCCAGCCTCCCTAATCCGTCACCAGTGGGTTTCATGTAACTCTCCTTACACCTTCTCCTTTGACTGTAATGGAGAAGATGAAATGCAAAACTGCCATTCTGTGGAGCACGTTCTCAATCCGTTGAGATTTTGCTTCCTGGCAATTGTTGTCCATTCGGCTCAAATAAACTCTTAAACATGTCTACAGGTCTGGACGTTCCTTACATTGACACACCCAAGACAGAAGCCTCAGTGACTTCCATGATAATATCAACGTGGCACATGTCACACAGACCAACCCTGCTACAGTGCTGAAGGGGACGGCAGCAGATCTGAACACTGAAGGCGAGATCTGTGGGTCCCGGTTGCTGGGAGAAAGAGATGCATTAATATCTGTAAAACTGTACCTGGTTCATCATAAATGGTATGCATGTTTTACAATGTCTCATACAAATCACCCGAGGTAAGTGTTAATTCTCTAAATGTGCAATGGAGAAAAGCCTGCCAGACACCCTCTCACAAAGGGTCAATAGAACGCAGAACTGTTGTAGTACCATTGATAATGGGACATGAGCATGTTATATTACCTTTACCTTCGTTTCTTTATCTTCAAGATAGTGTACTAGAATTTTTTTAAAAATGTACACTCTGTTCTAGCTCAAGTATCCAATGCATCCACCACTTTTCCTTCTCCTGCCCACTGTTTCAATAATTCATTAAAACAGAAAAACTATTTTTTTCTCCTCATGTTACTCAATATTTTTAGTCCAGTTGTTATCATTTCCAGGGCTCTCTTAAAATTCCCATCTTTGAGTCTGCTTTTAAAGCTACAGGACACAGAATCCACATATCCTTTTCCAATTTGCATACAAAAATGTATTTTAAAGTGGATTTCCATCTAAGAGAGTTTTTACTTTTTACAATAGAAATCAATTTCCACAAAAACTTCCTTACATTTCCTGAATATTTATTTACCCTCATCTATGAAGCTCATCCTAAATCCACAAACATTGCATACTTTTTTAATAGCCTTCTGGTCTCCTCTCCCCCTTGGAAGTAACATACATAATCTTCAGCCTCTTCTGCTGTCTACTGTAGCTGTTACTGGATTCAGCATCTTCTAAATACTTCTTCACACTGCCAGTTAGACTCTGCTACATGATAAATAAGATTTCCAACTAAATCACATTAAATCTTGCTCTGTAGTTTGCTGAAACTAACATTGCATAGTTAAATTAATTAAAATGTATATTTATGAGACAAACACATGATAGTAACCTAGAGCATTTGATTTTATTCTTTTAAAAGACAAGTCTGCCTTCTAGGTTAGCTAGAGGTACTTCTAACACCCTGCACTGTGAATGGTTTTCAGAAAATCTGCTAAATATTTTAGAGAAAGTAGCTTTGGAAAATAATGGCATTTGTTTCTTTAATAACATCAAAGATTATGTTTCCAAAACTCCAGTCCATTCACAGCTGAAATGCTTTCCCATAAAGTCTATTAATATCTAGATGCTTTTCTTTAGTTCATTTTCAGATGTGTTGTTGTTATTGTTGTACATAGAAGCACAATGGTTTATTCTGTATCCTGCAACTTGACGGAATTAATTCATTAGTTCTCGCAGTTTTGGAGTGGAGTCTTCAGGATTTTCCATATGAAAAACAGAGAAGACTTCTAATTGGTACATTCTCTTTTAATTAGGTAGTCCCAAATTAGTGGTTTTGATATTATTAGTTACAGTAATAATTTAACATAGACATTCAAATCTCAATTGCTTCCATTGACATTAAATTCAAAATGTTGTTTTTAATCCTCATCTGAGGCTGTTTTTATTGATATTTAGAGAGAGAGAATGGGAGACACAGAGAGAGACATTGATGTAGGAGAGAAACATCAATCAGTTGCCTCCCAAATGCACCCCATTAGGGATGGAACCCACAACCTAGATATGTGCACTGACCAGAATCAAACCCGCACCTTTTGATGTACAGGGAGAGCAAGCCAACCAACTGAGCCATCCAGCCAGAGCCAAAATGGGTATTCTTTATTTTTTAAATATGTTTTTATTGATTTTTTAGAGACAGAGAGATAGAAACACTGATGAGAGAGAAGCATCAAGTGACTGCCTCCTGCACACCTCCCACTGGGGATCGAGCCCACAACACAGGCATGTGCCCTCACCAGGAATCAAACCAGGAGCTCTCAGTCCATGGGACAACGCTCAATCCACTGAGCCACACTGGCCGGGCTAAAATAGGTATTCTTGATCAAAAGGTAACTCTTCCCCCAAACAGTGATTAAGGGTCCCAGGTTACTTCCATCTTGTGATTCTGCCACTTCTTTAGCCTTGTGGTCGCCAGCAGAAGTAGAAAGAGGGATAGAGTGTATACCTGCCTCCTAAACCCCCTGTTCTGAAAGAACACACATCACGTACGACCACATAGCATCATTAGAACTCAATGATACAGTCATTCGATGTAAGGAAAACTGGAAACTATAGTCCAGCTGAGTTCCCAGAAAGAGGAGGAAGCAGAGTTGTTTATCACTTATGGTAGCATCTATGCTAATTCTGAATCAGAGATGAATAGAGCTTAAAAAGACTTTAAAACCTCACAACCATATAATTTTATAAATGAGGACTCTGAGAAATACAATAATTAAGTAGCTTACCAAGAGTAAACAATCTGGTTAATGTAGAACATATACTTTATCATTTATGGCCCGATAGTATGTCGAGTTTATTTCATCTTAAAATACACTTTGCAGAGGTAACTCCAGCTACACCCAATCATCCAAGACAGAGTCTGCACCTCTTTAGTAGCTACCCCAGCCCCAAGATTTCCATCATCATATCAACAAACCTAAAATCCATCGTGGACTGGCCAGGAAACAGAATTACCGATCCTTGGAGGGACAATTAACCTTAAGAAGTTGATGCAAAAATTAGGACAAATCTTGTCAAAAGCAATAAATATCAATTCATAAAATAGCACAAGTTACCTCCAACAAATTTAAGTGATCAGTTTTCTTTTTAGAATGACATAACCTAAAATAAATAAAATGACATAATCATACCAGATGATGAGTGCTTCGGCCTACGTTCAAGTAAGTCACGTGGACTAAAGATACTGCTTTGGGCATATGACCCCTGAAGTCTAGAACCTTCGTTCCCAATGCTTCTGCAGCTTCACTTTGCCTGGAGATTACAAAGTATCACTTACCAATCCACTTCCAGAAAAACCTGCTAAACTTCTTCAACATCTTTGCTCTCCCCACATCACCATTTAATGAACGTAATCCACACTGTATGCGTTGGTATCTTTGCTAGGGACCAAATGAATCATTCAGCAGAGGAGTTCTCCAATGCATCAGGCCCAGCAATCCTGTTAAAGTTTGGGGAATCACCACTGTAATGCGCCTCTGTGATAGGATTTCTTAGAACGATTGCCAATTGTTCATTTCTAGGACCTGTGTGTAGCAAACAGAATCTGCTTTACCTACAAAATAATAAGCTCTAGTATTAGAAACTATTTTCACTTGATCTCGAGGCATTCACAACGTGTATTTCCAGATAGCTTAGACTCCTACCTGGCCTTGTGAATAGCTCTCATGCAATTCACCAATAACATCATGCCAGCTGAGTCTCCAAGAGCCCCAAACAAACACATGCAAAAGCAGCTGAGAGCTGGCCTGGTTTCTACCAGCTGGAACTCTCTGGGATCCGGCTTCACCCAGCACACTGCCGTGAGACAATTTTTAAGGAACCGTTGTCACAGTTACTCTCAAGGCAGGTGTCCACGAAATTCACTTCCCATTTTCTCGCATTAGACTCCTTTTCTCACAATCAAAACACAAACTGAAGGAGATTGTGTGTTATATTTCAAGAGAACACACCAACGCTGTGGAAATAATTACTTTTTGAAAGATAGTTACTACATAAACAATTGATTGCATGGCTAAGTGCTTATAAATGCCTCATAACACAAGCTGAATATAAGCAATCACATTATCTACAAGCAACAACGAATATAATTAAATTTACCATGATTGTAGAAGATACTGTTCACCAACGTCACACTGATTGAACGTATATAGTCTAAATACTGAAGGAACTCATCAAAAATTAAAATTTATCCCAGTTTCAACAAACACATTACACTATTTGTAATGTAAGAAGGAAAAGAACAACAAAGAACAAACTAAATATACAAATGTAGCAATTTTTTTATTTCAATCACATAATTTGTTCTGGGATTTGTTTCACATAAAAGGTTCACTGAGGAAAAGACAAACTAAAATAAATAGATTTGAATGCCATGCAGTTAGTAACTGAATAACTCTTTAAATTTAAATGTCAATAACCAATGAAGTAATATAATCTTTAACTGTGGGAGATTGGAAAAGGTAATTATGTAACAAATGTTGGAGTCTCTGGGCAATAATATCTGACTTTTATCTTTGCTTGGTATCTTGACACTTTGGACCACCTTATCTGGTCTCCACTCAATTTGGGGACAATTCACTCTTTGAATGTATTCTGTCATATATTCTATAAATAGTTCATTCAGCATATAGCATGTTCTAAGCATGATATTAAATTTTAGGAATACGAGGTCCCTGCCCTCAAGGAGCTCACACACATTAATTAGACAAAGACAGACTTGTACATACACATTTTCAATAAAGCAACAAAAGGACTTTGAAAGAAATCTGGATATTGTTCAATGCTGAAACAAAAGACAAGCAGTAAGTTCCATTTGGGGGCGAAGGCTGACTACGGTGTGGCGAAAGGTTACACGGAAGATGTTACAGACAGGATGAGAAGGTGTTTTTCATATGTCAGGGACGTAAATGATGTTCCAGAGAAAGGAAATGTTATTAGCGAACATCGGCAACAGAGAATAAATTAGTTTGTCAAGGTTCATTCAGACAAAGCAAGTTGGGGCACGAATTAATTAGACACAAACAGAATCTGGCCCTTCTTCCTTACTCCTTCTCCCCCATTGATCTAATTTAGAAACGCTGATGCTCAAAGCCTCCTTTATTCAATTCATTGAACCTCCTTATTCTTTCCACCTTGAAAAAAGCCAGTAGAATGAAACCATTAATCTGTCCCCTCTTTCAGTTAATAAGCTAGTCATTTAAATATCCTGAAGTAAAAATAAATGAAAAAAAAAAACAACAAATATCATGCTGGTCAATGATCTATTTCTTAGGACACACTCCACAGTTATAATCAAGTGCTAACTATGTTTCTCCAATGACAGTTAAACTTTTCTCGTTTGATCTTCCCCCTCGGCCACCAGGTGCTACCTTAGACATAACTCATAGCATAGGATGCTTTAAAATTGTAAAATTGTATAATCTCTTTGTAATCATTACAAGGTACAGTTTAATTAAAACCAAGACATGTATCTCGCAAACAATAACAAGCTTCTTGCCTTTCCCTAGCTCAGGCCTGGCCTAGAATTGGTCGCCAGCAGGGGGAGAGGGGTTCGACCTGGTCTTGTACTCTCCACTCTCCCTGGCCTCCTTGCTCACCTCCTTCAGATTCGCTGTGCTGCTTCTCGCTCTTGCAGCATGGAGCATGGAGGAGAGCAGGGAAGAAAGAGAAAGGCTGGGGTCCTTCCCCCCTGTGGCGCAGCCCACCTCGTGCGCTAGCCCCCTTTTCGTGGGACCAGTGGCTGTGACGAACACCAGTCTTTAGGCTGGGGGAGGATGCGTGTCACCTCTGTTGTTACAGTTCTTTGGCCTAAAGTGATGCTATGAGAAAAAAAAAATCTTACTAAACATCCTTTATATGTAAAGTCACAGAGTGGAGAGCGGCTGAAGCTACAGAAAGAAGGAAAGAGCAAAAGTGGTGAGTCTGACAGAGAGCTCAGTCCTGGAAAAGGAGGAGAAACGCGTATGTCAGAAAAGGTGTCAGTCCCTCTTCCTCACTTCCTCTGGTTCCAGAGAATCACTGCCCAGTGTTCCTGTGTCACCTCAGTATCTCCATGTGAACCGGTGTCCAGAGATGCTCCTCTCAGCCCACACTGCATCAGACTCTCCAGTGGAGAAGGACCTCAGCTCAGTGAGGGAAAGTCCTCACTAAAGTTAGAGAAACGCTAAATGAAACAAATTGGCTATTATCCTCATGGACAACCTGCCTCAGAAGCCTGTTACCTCTGGCTCTGATTTCTCTGTTTTTCTTTATTTAACTTGAACACTCCCGCCCCACAGCGCCTCTTCTGCAGAGGAGTGATGAGGCAAGCAGACCAGCTCTGTTCAGTGTGTGTGCTCCAGAGGTGTCATCGTTAGTTCTCTAGAGACGTAAGACAAAGAATCAGACTTGTTGGCTGATTTCTGAATATATTCCCACCATTAAATTCTCAAATCCTTCACTGTTTTCCAAACTTTAAGGAAAAACTTGAAGAGAATATCCAAACAGGCGTCTGTTGTTTCAGAACGATGAGAAACCCAAAGGAACTTCAGGGTATTCAATAAGAAAATCAGGCCGGGAACCTTCTCTGACCTTCTCTTATTTGGCACTGAATGTGAAAGGGATTGTTTTTAAATAACTGTGGAAATTGGTAGAATCTCCTGATATGGTTCACAGGACGACTTTTAAAATCTGTAGTGAATTGTATTTGTAGTTGTGGGGGAGGAAAAATAATTTTCCTTCTACCCTTCTAAATTCTTCTGGCTGGATTAATAATCAGATTAACATGAGACATTAAGAGGAGAAAATGACCAAATGATTACATATGTACAGAGGAGGGTTCCATAAGAATAGGAGACAGAGGACAGGAGTGGTTAAAGTCTCGGTGCCATCTGAGCTAAAGAGAAGCTGGGGAAGGCGTGTGGTTTCGGACTTGAAGGCAATTCACAGCGAGAGGAAAGCAAACATCTGGAAAACAAATAGGAGTTTATGGGGCCATCTTGAACAATGACACACAGAGAAAACTTTGATCAGAAGGACCTTGCTAGGTTCCCCCCATTACACACTATTTATCTTAAACTATGGTTATCTATGATGGTATCTCCCTTCATAGACAGGTCCTCCATCTAAATTCTGTTAGGTAGTTAGAGGGAAGGTCAGAGGTTTTTCCTGAATCTTTCTTTTTTAAAAAATATCCAGCTTAAAATAATCAATATCCCCAAAGGCATATTTTGGGGGGGGCCAGCTCTGCTGCCCCTCATAGTTCTATTTCAAGGAAAGGTTATTTGTAGATAGAAGACAGCGGCATAACCGATGGGCCGAGGAGGCCAGAATTGTTCACTGTGCCATTTTCATTACTTGAATAACCATTTAAATCTTTTCTAGGACTAAGAAAAAGTGTTTCCAATTACATTTTGTAAAGGCAATGAATTTTCCCCTTTGAATTACATTTAGATTCTGGAAGCATTTTTATAAGGAGCCTTTTTAAAAAAGTAGTAGGTTATTGATACCACTGTAATTAACTTGGTTATTAATAACAGGAAAGGAGCAAATGGAAGATAGATGCATTCCCGGTAAAGTGGGGGGGACTAGCTTGCCTGTCAGTCAAACCTGGGAACAAAGGTCATTGGCCAGAATGGGTGTGGCCACTGCAAGGGTGGGAAATTTGGGATGTTTAACAAAGGAGTTCTCTCTCTTGGTTGTTCTGTGCTCTTGGTTTCTCTTGGGTGCTCTTGGCTCTCTTGGGACTATTGCCCCAGGGGGCATGCTCTCCTGGCTGCCCTTCATTTGCCCACAGGGCTCACCACCACATGGAACCCACACAAAATGCAGTAATGGGCTGCAGCCAGCCTGATGCTGTACGGGACCCAGCTGCAACATGGAACAGAAACTCTGGACCCTGGCATTGCTTCTAGCTCTACTGAAACCCCAGCTACACTTCTTCCAGGACAGGATGAACAGAAATGGGACTTTAGAAACCCAGAGATGTAATTCCACACAAATAAAAATCACTCCTTCTCCCATGAGAGTCTCAGAAAATTATTTTTCTAGAGATATGGTAAGGACCCACCCCCAGCACCCACTGGGGAAGAAGACACCCTAATTTCTCCAATAACATTATTATTAATGGAGGTAAAAATTTCAGAAATCTACACTACCCACAGTTGGATCTGCAAATCCAATGAATTATCTAGAAGATGCATAGCCCAGCTCTTAACTTAGCCTTCAATTACATACATAAATGTTTTATGAACATCCCTTACAGTGTCTTTTAAGTTGGCAGATTCCCCTGACAGAAGAGTCACAGCAAACCACTCAGGTCATCAGATTTTCCCATTCACATCTTACTAGGCTAGTCTCCGTGTTCATATCATTTTAATATTCTCTCCTGTATTCTTGGACTTTCATTTTCATGGTTCTTAGTTTAAAACAGAGGTTTCTTTACTAAGCATACTAAATTATATCTCATGGGACTAAAAGAACAAATACACCAGCAAATATGTTTCACCATAGACACATGAAATATCTTGTCTTAGCTGAACTTAACCAAAAAGTTAGTATCCAGATGGCTCGATCTCCTCAACTTTTTGATTCTTTGTAGTAGGGTCTCCTGATATTTATTTACCAGCATTATCTAAAGGCAACAACGTCTCATTGTCAGTCCAGGAAATGGAGTGTCAGTCAATCGCTCTATGATGCACCCTCAATACAGTACAGTTTTCATTCAATGAATTAATTTTTATGCAAATTTAACCTTTAATGGAGCTACCAACAGTTGCATTCAAGTTACATCTGCATAACATTTCCCAAATGCTTTAACAGTAGTGGGAGCGGAAAGCAACTACTTTTTTTGTTAATTGAAATGCCCTAAAGAGTGCACATCAGGCTTAGTGCAACTCTCCATTGTCCTTGCTGGGTTTGTCACTATTCAAACCGCTTGATCCCTCCAGTGCAGGTGGGAGGTTGCAAATAAGAGTTCTGCTGAAGAGATCCCATCTAATAGGGTCGAAACCCCTGGTAGAATATGCCAAGGCCACATCTAAATAGACTCCGAGGAACAGTGACATTCAAATCTACCTGAGCTTTTCTCTAAACACAATTATGTAAGAAAGGAAAAGGCTTGTTAATAATTTAGCTTTAAGTATCTAAATTTCTCTGAACCCTAACCACCGGGGACAGAGTATGTGTTTCTGTGTGCATTTGGTGCTTGTCAAGAAATAAAGGTAATTTAAAAAGTGATGAATTTTGCTTATAAATAACAGAAATACAAAGTAGAGACGGCCCTCTCTTCTTGCTGTTCTGAGAGGCAGGTGGTAGGTAGCCTGCTCTAGAGGAAAGCCCACACCTGGAGGACACTCCACAAATGTTCCTGAATCAGACGACTGTCCAGTGCCCAGGTCCCGGGGAACGGACACTGTTCATCAGCTGTGCAGGATGTCTTCATGGCTGCATCCTCTGTTTCCACTCCCCCAGCCAAACTTGTCCTTGTTGTTGTCTTACGTGTACATAGGTGGTAACACTGACTTTCATCCAAATACCTGCAAGGTGGCACCATGAACACACAGTATGCACATCCCAATCCTGAAACTTGTGCAAATCCCCTAACAGAGAGATTTCACTGTGTTTGCTGATGTGTTCCTAGTGCCCAGGGCAGTGCCTGACACAGAGCAGACATTCAGCACACATTTCTGAAAAAAGTGAAAGACAGAATGAATGAATAAAAGAATGAATTAATGTATGAATGAATGAATGAGATGATCCTAATAACCCAGTTCTCCATATACTTGTGGTATTTGAATAAAATTGTTTTTACCAGAAGGTAGTGTGGTATCACAGTGAGGTTATACATTCTGAAAATAGACCCAATTTCAATCTTGTCTCCTATACTCATTGGCCACATGACTTGGGCACATGTCTGAACTTTTGTATGCCTCAGTTTCTCATCTGTGAAACTGGGATTATGATAATAATAACTCCCCACAGGGTTGCTGTGAGAATTATATATGAAAATATAGCAGTCCCAAATGAGTACCTCCCAGCACTATGAGCTCTCGTTATTAATACCCCATAAGGAGATGGCTCAGCTCTAATGTGATGTATTATGTATCATCCTCACTGGGACAGTTCTGAAAGCTAAAGGAAAGGCACTAACATGGTTAAAAGCATCAGTTGACTTCTGACAAGTGTACATTTGGACAAGACCAAGCAATCAGTGACATATGGTTCCCCTACCTACTGGCCAAACTTGGTATCAGGCAGCTTCCCTATACTCAGACCTAAATAGAAATATTTAGTGCAGATTATGTTGTTATCACTTTTACAAGCAACACCATAGGCTCTAATTTATTTAAATTCTGTGGGTTACAAATGCAACCAATTCGCAACCTCCTTAAGTGTCTTTCCGCTGTTGTGCTTCAATCCAACATTCCCCTTGTCACCCGTGCACGTCTGCCTTCCCCACAAGACTGGGGGCAGGGCTCAGCACTTTCGGAATCGTGTGGCCAGAGTAAGAGCAGCCACGTGGATGCGTCTACCAAACGCAGTATTTAGGAGCCAACACGCCTAGCTTTATTCTTTACTCAGTTCTCCCTGCGATGACAGGGAAATTGCTATCACGTGCAATTTCTGTGTAAAATGTGGGAATCAAGTAACTGGCCTTGAGCTGTAACTTGAGAACTGTGTAATCAGGTCAGAATGTTTAATGTTAAATGAGTTATGAAGGGGAATATTGATTCATTGGTGGACAGACATTTAGTGAGTGCTTACTAGCTGCTGAATGCTGCAGATTCAAAATTAAAGAAGATTAGAACCTTCTCCAAATGTTACAGAGAAAATTAGTGTAATGTTATGTGATAAGTACCATGTTAGAGAGAGGAACAAATTATAGTAGTATTATTACAAAGTAGGATATGGAGGATTAGTGGTACCACAAAAGCAGTATTTGGAAGTTCTAAAAAATAAAATTTTACAGAGGAAACTTTTATCTTTGGCCCTAGAAATGAATATTAGTTTTCCAAAAGAATTAGGTAGGAGAAGGGCATTTAAGATAAGAGACAAAGCAAGGTGAAGGCATGAAGTTATGAAAAATTATCTTTGATTCCCCAAACTGAAAATAGTTTGGTATGCCCAGGACAAGGGGTTTAAAGCAGAGAGTGATGAGAGACTAGGCTACGAATCAATCTCGAATGATACTGGACTAGTGGTTTTAAGAAAGAAAAAACTATGGCTGTAAGAATGCAACATGATAATAGAAAGGTAACAATTAACCAACAGGTATTTATAAAAGTACTTTTTGCAGTTTGCTAAACATTTTGAGGCAAGAATGATATAACATAAGTTTATTTTGATTACAGCAGTTAAAGTTGAAGATATCTTTATACCAAAAAAGGAAAAAGAAAAAGAAAAGCATGTTTTGTTTTATTACTTCAATTCTTTATGCCAATTTTATCTAAGGATATGTGGTCTTGCTATCCATGATCAATTAAAAAAAAAAGATTTAGAGGAGGAAGGGAAGGAGAACACAGACAAATTATTATGTAGTGCAAAATACATGAAATATTTGTCCAAGTATAACCTCCCTTCACACCTTGGGAGGTAATAAATCCAATCAGTCTTCTTTTTGGTGGGAGGGGAATGTCATTTCAGTTGAGTCATACCTGATAGCATTTTGGTTCATAATGAGCTTGGAAGTTTATTTTTACCATATCATTTAGAAAGCGGTCCCTAGCTGGTGTTCTAATTGGAAATATAATCATTAATACTTCAGTCATTTTAGTCTTGTCTTAATTCTGAAAGTCACATGAGCACCACAACTGAAAGTGACTCATGAAGATATTTTTTTACCCATTTTGAATACTTTTTACCTAAAGTAGAAGTTTATAGGTCTTCCAATTTAGAAAATTATGGAATTTGAGATTTTAAGCACTATTTTCTTTTTTATATAATACTTTTTCTTTATTGCAGAAGTCGACAGATTTCTTGTTAATGCTTTGGTATATCCTTCTATCCTTTCTCTTAAGATCCTTTTTCTCTATCCTTCTATCCTTTATCTAAACATACAGGTAGAAAGCAAAGTAGATAAATAGGTAGATGGATAGATACACAGATGGATAAAGAGATACAGACATATATAGCTATTTGACACAAATGGAATTGTTACACCTTTATATAACCTACTTAAATTTTACTTTCAGAATGACCATCCTTCTATTTTATTAATGATTTTTCTACAACACCACTTAATGACTGCTAAATATACCGTATTATGAGTACAGCATAATTTAATCCCCTATAGTTACATACCAACATTATTGCAAATTGTTGACAAAAACAAAGTTGTTCACAACCATAATATTTTAGGAAACTACTTTCTAGAATTTACTATACACTTAAAAAAGAGCTTTGTCATCTTTAAGAACACTACCAATACCTCAAGAAAATGTCAAAAATGTCAAGGTCCAAATTTAGAAAGGACCTTTGCCCTCAGGAAAAGAAAGCTCACTTTCCGCTCCATGTTTCTTGGCTATCATGTAACACAGTCCGCTGTGGCACACAGAATCGTGTGTGTGTGTGTGTTACACAGCAATAGATACTAATGAAAATCAGTTAACTGGTCAAAGTAGCCAAACCAAGCATGGTTCCAAGTCTTTCTGGGCAACGAAAATTAGGAGCTCTAAAAATTTAGTAGACATTAAAAAAGAAGTCTTTTTAGGAATTTCTCAGGGATACAGGTTCCCCCAATCCACTCTCCCCCCAGCCTATCCCACCCACCGCCACCCTGCCACACAATCCACATTCAGTAATTCAGTGATGAGACTGCAGAGTCTGCATTTTTATCAAGTATGCTAGGCCAGACAATTTTCTCCGGAAAGAGCCAGAGAGGAAATCCTTTTAGCTTTGGTGGTCTCTGTCACATTTCTTTTTGGTTTGTTTGCTATTGTTATTATTATTATTATTATTGTTTGTGTTATGCTGCTTTTTACACATCTTTAGAAATGTAAAAATCATTCGTAGTAAACTGAACCATATAGGCTCCAGGTCAGATTTAGTCTATTGGCTGTACTTTGCGGGCCCCGCCTTCAACGTTTCTGATGCAAGTGGTCAATGGATAATAATTTGAGAATTGCTGTTCAAAACCAGTATAAGGAGGAGCCCAGGGGTCCTGTGATTGGGCAGCTCCTGAGATATGCTATTTGGTCATCAGTATTGCTCCACACTTCTCTGTCTGGATAGCAATGAAGACATATTCTTCTGTTGGATGTTTAGCTACTGTAACTAAGGGTGGTTTTGTTTGTTTTCTTTGGCTAAGTCATAAAGGACAGAACACTGATCATCTGTCTATAATAAATTATAAGATCATACCAACCTCATTGTGAAAGTCACAGTGTAATGACATTATATGTTGATACTATGTTATTCCTGGTGAAATTTTGAGGTTATTGATGGAATTAAAGTCAATGTAATGCAAAATACATGAAGAAGAGCCAGTCATGGCTTATTATGGATTTTGTTCATTTTTATACCAAAACAGAAGATTCCATTTTCCAATAACGGCTGCAACAGTATCTTCTGTTGCTCATGGTCTTATAATGTGGCTTTGTCCCTCCCCCTATTGAGAGGTGGTGTTAATGACAACCCTCCCCACCATTTGTAACCAGGCAGGCTTTAATAACGGCAGAAGCAACAGCATGTAACTTCCCAGGCTAGGTTCTAAAAGGCAATAAAGCTTCCAACTAGCTCTCTGGAAACACTTGCTCCTGGCACCCCACTGCCGTGCTCCAAGGAAGCCCATGTGAGGAGGCCATGGGTAAAATTTCCAACAGCCCAGGTCAGGACTGAACTTACAGCCAGCCAAACATGCCAGGGAAGATGCCTCTAGAGCAGCGGTTCTCAACCTGTGGGTCGCAACCCCTTTGGGGGTCGAACGACCCTTTCACAGGGGTCACCTAAGACATAAGAGTAGCAAAATTACAGTTATGAAGTAGCAACGAAAATAATTTTATGGTTGGGGGTCACCACAACATGAGGAACTGTATGAAAGGGTCGCGGCATTAGGAAGGTTGAGAACCGCTGCTCTAGCTGATTCCAGCCTCCAGATGTTGAGACACCCTGGCCATCAAATCTTCCCACCTGAAACCTCTGACATCATGGAGGAAATGAAAACCATTTCCATAGTTCCCTGCTCAAATTCCTGGCCCACACAATCCATAAGAGATGAAATCAATTTTTGTTTTTTTGTTTTTTGCTTTAAGGCACTCAGTTTTGAGATGATTTGTTAAGCAGTAATGGTAACTGGAACAGTAAAGGAGACAAATGTTAGCCAGCATGATTCCCAATGACTTGGGTAAATTTAACAGTCATTAAAAAATTAGAACTCTACAAGCACATCCACGAACATGAATGTGTGCATGCATTCTCCAATGACATTTTAGGAGACCCCAAAATAATCTGTTTTGTTATTTATTTATTTTTTTTATCCTCACCCGAGGACATTTTTCCATTTTTTTTTTGTTCAGATAGAATGGGAGGGAGAGAGAGGAAGAGAGAGAGAGAGAGAAACATCGACATGAAAGAGACACATCGACTGGCTGCCTCCCGCACGACCAACCAGGGTCGGGGACAAACTGCAACCGAGGTGCGTGCCCTTAGCGGGAACTGAACCGGGGTCTCTCTGGACCGCAGGTCGACGCTCTAACCGCTGAGCCAAACTGGCCAGGGCTGTTTTGTTTTTTAAAGAATTAAACTTAGTTGGGGGTTTAGCTAGCAAAATTAATAGTATATCAAGTCCTGTATGTCAAAGGTGTCAGGTGTCTAATTAAATATGTAAAAATAAAATGTAAAAAATAGCATTTTGTAGCTATATCTACACCTATATAACACAATTGAATATAAGTCACTGAAATGGCTGTTAACCAAAATAAAATATATTTATTATGAGAAAATAAATCTCAGCACAAATCTTTATTAGTGACTTAGAGGGAACTGACAACAGAATATACATGCACACATAGTTGTGTGTGTGTGTGTGTGTGTGTGTGTGTGTGTGTGTATAATATCATATATTACTACTACTCTTCAATAATAATATTAAAAATCTGGAATCTAGACCAACAAAAATATAAAGTTAAAAAATTCTTACTAAGACTTTTTCTATGACTATAAAATTGTAGAGAACAATTAGCATCATTTCTAAATTCCATTTTTGTTCCATTTTATTCCACATTCTGCTTATAACTGTCCTTAAAAAATGGTATCTCCCAGGGAATTTTTAAAAATTCAAATTATATCCATTCCTTACCATGATCAGCATTTAAGGAAAAAACTGTTAATCTCAGGAAAAGTTCATATTCAGATTATGCCTATAAGTTTGATCAAAGTGCAACTATAAAATAATAATCTCTAACTCTGCTTTTCCAGGAAGCCTTATCTATTTTCTCTTGCAAGAGCTGTGTACCTTAACATGTAATCATGTGCAAAGAAAGCATTCATGTTGCATTTCAAAGAAGAAAATATTCAGAATTGCTTTTAACCTACAACCTAGCCAAAATAACTATAATATAGAAAAAATCAGCATCATGTAGCAGAGAAATTATACATTTGACCCTTCTGGAGATAATTGTCCTACAGGTAAGTTATGATGCTCTAACTGCACAGAAGGCAATTACCCTATTTAAGCACAGTATATATCAGGGATTTTATATGGTTGTAAGTAGCAGATTCCTTTATTAAGTCTGCAAGCGTCAGCAGTGAATCAAACTGCCTAAGAAATATCTATATATTCAATATGCATGAATATAAAATTGCAAGAGTATATAGCTTTCGTTGCATGTGAGAACTAGAAGAGACTTAAGTGTACACCTAACGGACCCTCTCACTTCACATCTCTCTCCTTTCTTCCTTTCCCTGCTCCCTCTTCCTCTCTCCCTCCTTTCCTGATACACTTTCTCCCTTACTCACTCTTCATTCTTCATTCAACAAAGGTAAAAAAAACAAAAAAAACAGAATCACAAAAATGTTTCAAATCCATACAAATGAAACTGATTAATGAAAGTAAACACATTCAGAACTTACTATATATTAAACTATGCACTGTTCAAAGTGGTTTTTTTTATTTTTTTTCTTTATTGATTTTAGAGAGAGGAAGGGAGAAGGAGAGAGAGATAGAAACATCAATGAGAGAGAACATAGACTGGCCGCCTCCTGCATGCCCTCCACTGGGGATCGGGCCCACAACCTGGGCATGTGCCCTGACCGGGAATCAAACCAGCGACCTCTTGGTGCATGGGTTGACGCTCAACCACTGAGCCACACCAGCTGGGCTGTTCTCAGTGTTTTCAAAAAACATTGCTTCAAACTCAAAATGATCCTATCAGATAGGTGCCATTATTATTCCTATTCAACATACTGGGAAACTGAGGCACACAAAGGTTTGCTCCAAGTTACAGAGCTAGGAGTCAGGAAAACAGGGTTCAAATGTAGGCAGTGAGCTCCAACAACTGCCCTCTTTACTACTGGTTCTGTTATGGAATTTTTGCCCAGTATTTTCTTTACATAGGCCAAACATATAGTATTTAATTAATTTTTTTCTAAAATGGCATTTAATTGGTACAGAGGGGCTCAAATTATTATAAGGCTCTGGAAACCTGAAAGAAAAGTCAAGAAATGCATGTAGAATGGTTTCAGAGAGTATTTGTGGGATTGCTACTCATTTTTTTTTTATCATTATTATCTCATTCTCAAGAATATTTGGACAGTAAGGAGGAAATCCTCAAGGGACTATTCCAATTCCATTTTTCTAACTAATAAAAATTTTTAAAAAAATTCTCACTGGCCAGAAATTTCAGGGATTTTAAGGATAGGTCTCCCAATCATTTATAGAACTAAGCCATGGGCAATTCCACTTATTCAATCTTAGATGTCTAGGGATTCATGTGCTCCAAATGTTTGAGAATTCTATTAAAGAATATCTTTGTAAAAACCTCAGTGAATTGGGGGAATTTGGGCTCCTCAGACTTTCGCAGTATGAAGTTGTTGTAACTCATTCTGCTGCCAAGTTTTTGTCTCAGAGATTCAGGATTAGAATTACAAATATGGGAAGAACGTCAGAAAATAGGCAGTTCAGTCTGGGAAAAAAAAGGCCAGAAAACGTGGCATCATACAGATCTGAGCAAGCTGCTCTGTTTACCACCCCTCGGGCAGGACGGCCTTTGAAAGCCTACTCTGCTTCTGTAAAGTGGTAATACCATATTAACCCTGTAGGTTAGTTATACGGATTAAACGAGATTATGATGGAAAAAGTGCTTGGCCCAGGTCCTAGTATATGTAAGATTCTCATTAGTCCTATTTTACAAATGGAGAAAATGGAGACATCTACACTTAACATTGCTAAGTGTTGCATGATCTTTTCAGATCCCAGAATCTTACAAATATTGCCTATAATACTTGTATAGCATCTTCTAATGAAAGGACTCATATTTTAAAAAACGTTTTAAATCCAGCCGTCAGACGGGAATCATAAATCAGCAGGAGATTAACAATAGTCAGTAACTACTATATTCTGGCAAGTTGCTTAGCAACTCTGGAATTGAAATTTTTTAAGCTCTTTATTCAGCTAAAAAAATATTTACTGAATACCTACTACATGCATGTTGCCAAGGAGAGTTACAAACAATTCCATGGAGGGAATATTATTTTTATTATTTCCTTCTATGAAAAAACTAACTCTAAGCAGTTTCATAACTTGCCTATCGTCCAAGAGGAGGGAAATGAAAGAAACCGAGTTTGAATCCCAGGCCGATGGCTTCCAAAGTCCTTGCTGTTTTTCATTCTATCGTCTGTTGATAAGCCTAAACCACTGTCTTCGGAACCACACTATATATAGCCTGTCTTAGAGTTATGTAACTATTGTATTTTTATACAAATTGTAATATCTATGAGGAATAGGGACCCTAACAAAGCTTTCTTTTGCATTTTCTAGAGCTACTCAAAGAATGGTTTGTGGGATGCTAATTGCTGGTGAAAAGCTTATTACTAGTCCCTAGTAAAATAGGTACAGATATTGAGACTTAACATTTTTTATGACAATTTGATTGAATAGTTCCATATCTGTTGAACTTAATGATAAAATGTTTGGGTGTGCATTCTGTGTATTTAAGCTGGATTGCTCTCTCTATACCTATTTTTCTTTACTTCAATTATTGGGGGTACAAGTGAAGGACACTAGACTATATATGTTTAAAATGAACAATGTGGTCCTGGCCGGTTTAGCTCAGCGGTTAGAGTGTCAGACCGCGGACCAATGAGTCGCAGGTTCGATTCCCGTCAAGGGCACGTACCTCGGTTGTGATTCCTCCCTGGCCCTGGTTGGGGTCGTGAGAGAGGCAGCCACTCTATGTGTCCCTTTCATGTTGATGTTTCTCTCTCTCTCTCTCTTCCTCTCTCTCCCTCCCACTCTTTCTGAACAAAAATGGAAAAATGTCCTCGGGTGAGGATAAAAAAATCATAATAATAAAATAAAAAATAAAATAAAATGAACAATTTGATCAGTTTTGACATATGAATGCACCCATGAAATCATCAACACAATCAAGAAAAACATTTCTATCACCCTCACAAGCTGTCCTGAGCCCCTGTACAAGCTATAGACTTTCTCCAGCTCCACAGACAATAGATAACGAGTTCGTGTGACTATGCTCCAATAAAAATTAATTTACAAAAATAGGCATCAGGGTGGATTTGGCCTGAGAGACATAGTTTGCTGAACCCCGCTCTGCAGGATCATTCCATTGGCTCTAAAAAAACACCTTTCAAGTGCTTCGCGATCGTATTCTCCTAATTTCCTAAGGGAGTTACTAACAAAAACGAGTGGATATGGGTCCTAAAATCGTGGGGAAGCTGATTAAACTCTTGCCAAAGCAATCCTAATAATAACTTATGCTCCATTGTGAGATGGGCCCTTACTTCAGAACTTTGGATTGGGTTTAACTTTATCAAGTGATCTTTAGTAATAATAGCATGTAAGTAGATTTTATTATGGTTTTTTGATTCTCAAGTTCACTTATTTTTTACTTTCATTTAAAAATTGGCAAGCTTACATATATGACTTGACAAAGGGGAAACATGTATAGGCATGTTACAACAAAATATTCAGTGTCCAAGAGTAGGTATTTTGGACTCTAAACAGATTTAAGATTGTTATATAAGCAAATTCTTCTCTGATGTACATGCAGAGTACAGAGTAAAGAATCCTCTTGATTTCCCCAGAATGGAGAAAACATACATTTAAAAACCAGACTCAGTCCCTAAATACCATCTCTATGGAAATGGAAAGAACACATATAAGAATGCCTCCTCCCACCCCCACCAAATATTCTGAAATTGAGAACAGTAAACACTCAGCCTCAGGTTTAAAAGAAATCTAAGTTAGCAAGGTATTAATTAGATTTTCAACCATCAGAGCAGTTTCCTCCATAGTATAATTCATTTACCATAACAACACGAGGTTATGCAGCATTGCTTTTCGATATATTGTTTTTGTGGAATGAATAGTCACTGTCCTACCATCATTATGAGAACAGAAATATAGAAAATGCAGAAAAGCAGTAATAACGTGGCAAGGATCCAAAATATTCTATCTCTATTTTTGAAAGTTTTCTTGACTTATTACACTTTCTAGATCCCTATTAATTTTATTCTTTAGAGAAAAAAATGTTAGAAGAAGTGATTATAAAACGAGATTCAAGTAGAAAACCTTAACTTACACTGCAGTATTATTTACCATATACCTCAAAAGAAATGTATTATATAAGGTAGTCATTAGAGAAGAAAGCTTAAAAGAACACAATAAGATATCAAAAGATGAGCTATTAGAAATTCGGTATTTATTGTTACTTAAAAGTTTTCAAGTAGCAAACTGTGAGAGAGAGGGAGAGAGAGAGAGGGAGAGAGAGAGAGAGAAAGAGAGAGCGAGACTGTGTGTTTATTTCAAAAGGTAAAACTTCCCCATGCTGTTGCCCTATATCACCTTCACCACGACCAATCAACTGCAAATTTCAAAGTAGGGGACAAAAAAGGTGAAACATGATCAGAGTATTCTACAGAAGACAATAGAAATAGGAAGTATATCCATGAGGTTTTGCTTTTCTTCTTAATTGGTAGCAGTTTATGTCAAAGACACATGAACCAGAATCTTTATTATGAACCATATTTTCATTCTACATGAATGTGAGAAGGCTTGATGCATCTGCCAGGGGCTCCCAATGCATCTACGAAGAACACCCAGGCGACTACAATACAGTCCCTTATTCATGCTGTCTTAGAGCCACAACACCGGATAAATGTTTATGAAGTTAGAACAATAATGTACATGAAAGTGAACATCTTTTGCAGTTGATTTTCAAACCTGTATATGAACAATCATATCAAATTAAGTTTACAGAAAACCCTTTGAATATGTGAATCCTTTCATTTTTAGAAAAGTCTGAAGTTGAATAAGCTAATACCCTAGAAATGGAAAAGCAAGATCTTAATCTTATGCTAGCAGGACAGTGCATTTTCAGCACTCATTTAAGAAAATATATTAGCTTGCTTGCTCAGTGCATAGATTACATGACTTTCTGTGGGCATGCTTTTTCATAAGCCCTATCACTACGCTACCGAAAAGGATGGCAGGTAAAGGACTTAAGATAATAAAACAATATCTTGTACTTCCCTATTGGAATATTCTACAAACTTTATTTTTATTACTTCTTAGTTTTTTTCCCACCAGGTTCCGTGTTCTTTGGAACAAGGATGTTTTTCTTGTTGAGCATTATTTCCTTGGTGACTCCCACAATACTTGTTGTACGGTTGGTATTTAAATACATATTTTTGAATCACTAAACTTCGTATATCATAAAACCAATAAAATAATACCTAAAGCTTTGTAATGTTGCTGTTATTCCATTGGAAACTGAAATGAAAGTTTTCATTTATTACTTTCAGTTCAGAATTTCTTAAAGTGAGATGAGAGTTACCAACAAAGCCATCTGAATTAATAGATCAATAGTTAAAAATAAATACTTCCTTACCCATTTTATACATAATCAATCTGAGTCACTTGGTTTGAAATCTCTCTTTCTATATATATATATATATATATATATATATATATATATATCACAAAATTAAGTCTTGGGAATTTTAAGCAGTGTTTAAAGTTCATGCAAATTCAACAAGAATAGAGAATACTACAGAGTTTTATTGCTTACAAACCATGCCAGTGAGGCATCGAAGATACTTTAATGTCCAGCAGGATTAAGTAAATGGGAAGAATCTCAGATTATATATAGATCTATATATATATATATATAGAGAGAGAGATAGATAGATAGATATAGATATAGATATAGATATAGATATAGATATAGATATAGATATAGATATAGATATAGATATAGATATAGATATAGATATAGATATAGATATAGATATAGATAGATATATATGGCCAACGCTATAAAACTGTGTAAATGGGAACCCCCAGTTCTGTCTAGTTCACAAGCCCAAATGCTGTTCAATAAAGTTTAGATCAGGATAGCGACACGATATCAATTCCGTGTGTTTATCACTGAAAGAAAACATATTCATAGAATCTGCGAGTTCATCTCCTTTTAAAAATTAATGATACCCTAGTATAAATATCCAGATACCCTACAGCGGGTATCTTTGAATGGCATCTGTTATTCTAACTCATTGGGCAAAATGGTTGTCTATTTAGAGATACGCAACAAACAATCAAAATTTTAACTGAACTATACTAACCGCTTTTTTTTAATGGCTCCATTATATAGATGATTTACCTGAAGAAAGGAACTTTGTGATGAAGCTCTGAAAAAGAACACCATAGTTGGTTGAAACCCTATAAAAATGAACTGTGTCAGGATCTAGAGTTTGGGGACGTGATTCACCTTTTCAAAAGCCTGATGCAGTTTAATGATTGAATGCTCACATGACCACAAAGATTTCCAGAAGAAACTGGAAGACCTGTTTGTAATAGGAGCTCATAAAAGAAAGTACAGTGCAAAGTAGAGAAAGAGTATCCTCAATTATCAAGGATTTGAAAGGAGAAGTGTGTCCACACCATGGGAGAAAAAGGCTGGTTCTAGAAAACTAAAGTTGCCGATAATTTCCCCTTCAAAGAAAAACTACTTTATCATTCGATAGAAGTACCCTGAATTAAAAGAGAAAAAAGGCATCAAGGTCCAGCAGAGCCAACAGGCAGATAATCTTTCCTATCACACATTTCGAAGTGATGCTTTCTAAAAAACACATTGCACTAACAGTGATCTTGAAAACATTGCTATAGGTCGTAGTCATAAAATTAAGTCTTGGGAATTTTAAGCAGTGTTACAGTTCATGCAAAATTCACCAAAAATAGAGAATACCACAGTGCTTTGTTGTTTACAAACTGTGCCAACAGAGCATTGAAGATGCTCCAGTATCCAGCGGGATTGAGTGGGAGACCAAGGATAATCCAGCAACCCTCCAATCAGTCCCGAAGTCATGATGCCCAATGACTTTTTATGCTAATATCATTAAATTTCAGTGGACTTAATTTCTCTTTTAATCACCTCAGCTCATATCTTTCTTAGCCAATGTTGCCCATACCTGGAAAGATACAGAAAATTAAGCCAGGACAAGCAAATAAAGTTAATAGTCCAATGTTTGGAAATACAGAAATTCAGCCTGGTCTTTCTTTGTTGTTGCTACTGTCGTGATTTTATATAGTGTCACTATACTCATTATTTGAGTGAGAACATCTAATTCAGCTTCAGCAGTTTCTTTGTTTTGATGATCTCATGTGCCTGGTTAATGATATGCTGTTAGATATATCCTAACTGGAAATGCAGCAACTCCTGGGGAGAAAGCAATGAAACGTTATACTCTGCATTTCTGGTGAAAGAGACACTGTAAGTTGCACTGCCTGCCTCCATCAGGGGTCGAAATTACAAAAATAATTTTATGTCTTTAAAGTTTCCAATAAATTGTGCAACTTTGACACTGGCAAACATCTTTAAAATACAACCAGAAGGAAAACTCATCTCAACACAAAACTATGTCACCACTGGATTGATCTCATCTATTAAAAACACATAAAATTCGTTGAAGTTATTTGAGTTTACTCAGTCATTTCCACATGACATAATAAGTCTAAACTTTTTAATTACAAAATTCAAGGTGAAAGCAGAGAAATCATTATGCAGCAGAAGTCACCGTATCCCACAGGCAGCGACTGGTTCAGCCTCAGGTCCTCACAACTTAGGATCGAGTCAATCTGGTTTTCATACCTCTTCTTCCACTATACACTTGCAAGAATCTTTCACTTAATTCTAATGCACAATCTTACTGTGTCCCAAACATTTTTTTTTAATATATATATTTTTTAGATAGAGAAGAAGGGAGAGGGGCAGATAGATAGAGAGAGAAACATTGATCAGCTGCCTCCTGCACGCCCCCTACTGGGGGTCCCACAAACCAGGCATGTGCCCTGACCAGGAATGGAATAGGGACTCTCAGTTCATGGGACAATATTTGATCCACTGAGCCACACTGGCCGGGCTGTCTCAAACACTTTTGATAGTTCCACCTCCATACCTTGCTCTTATAACCCAGCAAACTTAAATCTTATCTACCACTAGAAAGATGGTTAACATTCTGGAACTGCTGTGAGGATGTCCCATGGTGATTTGTCTCTTTCCTCTGAATTCTGATGATAAACTACTCTTTGCACTCTCTGTTTGCCAAAACCAAGTCCTTAGTAATAACAGTAAATGCTACAGGACCTTTACCCTAGTACCAGAAACTAATCTAATTGCTTTGCACAGTTCAACTCATTTAATCCTCATGAGAACCTTCTTATGTGGGCACTGTTAGTATCCTTCCTATTTTACGTGTGGAAGAGTGAGGCAGGCATTATTATGTGGTTTCCTCTGAGTCACAACGCTCCCGAATCAGGAAACAAAACTTGGCTACTTTGGTTCTATAATCCATGAATCTCTGTTGGTTCACTTCACTGTATATTATTTTACATGAATTATAATTTTACCAACTAGATATTATTCCACAAACTGTGAATTGGGCACTGATTATTGGTTGATCATTATATGATTTTAGGTGGTATGTAGGCATGGCCTTATAGTCCACAAATGTATTTTGATTGATTGACTTAGCTCCCAAACTATTTAATGGAAGTATTATACTTAATTTATGTAAAACAATGTCCCCTTCAAAGTGTGAGGAAAGAACTATCTTTCATTAGTAACCCAACAGCATGTCAGGCTTTTTGTTAGATTAAAAGGCATTCCATCTAGTTCAGCTGTACATATAATACATGCGAAGCGCATTTAAAACATGCATCTTATTTTGAAAACGACACCAAATTATTATTCTGTTTACTGTATAAGGTACACTACACAGTGTACTTTTTCAAGGCTATTCATACCATATTTTGATATTTTTCATTTTGGGTAAAAGTCTATAGAAAGCTTTCATTAAGGCTCTCTCCAAGGCATACAATGAGATCTGATGAATATCCATGTAATGAAAACAATAGAAATAAGAATAATAACCACCCCTGGTACATATATTAGGTGCTCAAGACATTTGTGGAATTGTTGTGAGGCATTTTGGAGAGCAGCAGATCCTTCCTTTCAAAATCAGATCCTAAAGAGGGCTGCTTTACTCAAAATCACTCTGTTAGTTACAGTCTATGTATATAGCACAAATAAAGCCTATATATATATATATATATATATATATATATATATATATATTTATATATATATATAAAAGAAACCCACTGTATCTATTTTTTCATGCTTTTTTAAGATGCCTCAATAGATCTTGCCCTTCAACTTCCAAATTCTGTTTATTTTAAAATTTAGGCAATACAGGAAATGTTATTTAGTTGGTTTCTTTTCATATTTCAAATTAACATGAGCCTTTCCTACTTACGTCCTTGCTGGGTAGCATCTGCAGACTTCCCTCAGTGGGCAAGAAAGATAAGCGTATACAGATCTCTGCGAAGTGCACTAAGAAAGAAACAAAGACTTTGGGAGCAAAGATAGAGCGGGGAAGATTAAGATGAAAAGATTTTGCTATATAAAACTATGTATGACTTTAAATAACATTGCTGAATATATACTATATGCTAGGCATAATGTTTAATTTTTTGTATTCATTTTGTCATTTATTTACAAAACTCTTTTGAAGTAGGTATCATTTTACAAAAAAAGGCTAAGAAATTTCAAATAAATGTCAAAGACTGCAACTAAGATTGGCTTGCTTGTTTGTATATATATAAATATTTTATAGCCATAGTTTGGTGGTGTTAACTGAAGGAATCATTAAAAGGAATCCTTAAAGTCATATGCACAAGGTATTTTCTTAATCAAATCATAGCAAAAATATAATTACTTCATTTTCAGAAAATATATATCAAATATATTTATATAACCATAATATCATGTATGTGTACATACACACAAACATGTATATTTAACTATATAATATTTAAAAGGATGATCTAAAGCTATACAATTCTTCAGTCACAATTCAGTAAGTCTACAGTTTTTAGAGGAAAAGGCAGATAATAAAGATAGACTAAGAATAAAGGCGAAGAACACATCACAGCACTTTTACTAACTGTCACTCATCGTTACCCCTGATAAAGCAGTGGGAATAATTCTTTAAAAACATATATAAAACTCCCCTCATTAAAATTCTTCAATGATTTCCAACTACATTTAAAATATAAACCCAAACTCTTCTGACGTTGCCTACCAAGCCCGCCCCTGCTCCCTAAGTTCGTACTCTCCCCCTTTCCAATCTCAGTGCCGGTGCCAGCGGCCGCCTCCTTGGATCGTTCTGACTCCAGCTTCCCATGACTTGTTCCTTCATTTTTTCAGTTAATCTCAACTTAAATGTCATCTCCTAAGAGATGCATATATTCCGTATAACAGCTTTTAAACGTAAAAAAACTAAATACTTAATGATCTGTTTCTTATTAATTTTTCTCCACTTGACTATCAGTTCTGTATGAACAGGGACCTTATGAGTTTCATTTTCCACTGTACCTGTGAACTAATCGATGAATCATCCATGAATAAAGGAATATCCAACACAATGATATTTAGATTTAAGCATTATTATTCCAAACTATTACACTTACCAATTAAATATATATTTCCCCACCGCTACCTATTTATAAGCCTTTTTATTATCATTACAATTTTATAGTAAGCTATGAATATTTTAACTATGCTTTATAATCTGATGAGCTAAATATTAAAATTGGCTGTTAAAAAATTATCATTAGCTTGCTTGTTAATTTCTGTTTGCTAATAACTTACTCTGAAAATAAACTTGTGCATCTTTTCTAAACAAATCAAACTCCTTTAATCATAAACAGATCATTACAGAGTCAGTGTAAGGGTGAGACCATAGCAAATCTTAGAAGTTCCTCAACCTCTGTTCATAACTTTCACATCTGTTAAATGAACATCTAGAACTAAGTGACTTCTAGCAACCCTCAAGCTTTCACATTTTGAAATTCAAACTTTGGACTTACATATCTGATTTCTTCCTCTTTGATTGCATTTACGTTCCATTGATCATATAAAAATAAATAAAGGGAACATGCATTGGAAATTATGATGATGGCTATCCTCTTTTAGTTTTGAAGATATGTCTACCTCCGCTATACAAAAAATATGTAACAAAGCATAGACTATTCTAAAACAGGATAGAGTTATGTGCTCTTCTCCATCGGATACAGCATTTAAATCTAGCCCCATGCTTCAAACCCACGTGCAGCTGCTTAGATGTATGAGCACCATCACAGCACCTGGTTTTCTAATAAGCACTCTGCCAGAGGAAAGGGCATGGGCCTTTTGAACTGGTGAGCTTCGAAAACATAACCCAAATTGAGGTTTTGTATTATACACCTGCAGTGCCAAGCTCATAAAATTATAGAAACACCAAGGAACTTGATATTTTGTTCTGTAACTCGGTCCCTAGTCAGAAACTACAATTTATAAAATTGAATATTTTCTCTCTTTAGTTGAGAATAAGGTATTTAAAAATGATGGCATCTGGATATGTAGTAAGAAAACTGCATAGGTAGAGAAGAAAACACTGGTATGTTTTAAAAATTATTACTACTAATTTTTTTTTTTTTGAAGTTATCTTCAGACAGAGCGGGAGGGAGAGAGAGAGAGAAAGATTGATGTAAGAGAGACACATCAACTGGCTGTCACCCACACGACCCCAACCAGGGCGGGGGACAAACTGCAATCAAGGTACGTGCCCTTAGCGGGAACCAAACCTGGGTCTCTCTGGTCTGTGGGCTGACGCTCTAACCGCGGAGCCAAACTGGCCAGGGCTTACTATTAATTTTTAAAATAAAAGATACTATGCACATCCTGTCTCTTCTCAAATTTTTACTTACTAGTTTTAAGATCCATCAGTGGATAAACATCACTACTATATTGTTTGCCTAATGGTGATTGTTTATTTCCCCCCATCCTTCTAGTTTTATTCATCAGAATTCTCCTGTAATGCATACCTATATCTTCTCCAATGTTATGGATTAAATATTTGTGGGCCCCCACATTCATTTGTTGAAGTCCTGACTCACGATGTGATGGCATGTGGAGGTAGGGACTTGGGAAGGTACTTAGGTTTAAATGAGGTTGTCAGAGGGGTGCCCTCATGGGAGGGTTAGTAACCTCATGAAGAAGAAGAGGCCTGAGAGCGCTCTCTCTGTCCTTGATGTGAGAAGACAGCGAGCTGACAGCAAGCCAAGAAGAAGGCTCTCATCAGGACTCAACCATGCTGGCACCTTGATCTTGGACTTCCTGGACTCTAGACCTCCGAAAAACAATGTCTGTTATTTAAACCAGCCAGTCTATGGCATTTTGTGATAGTAGTCCAAGCTAAGACCTTGAAAAATGTTTATTTATTCAATTAAATATGTATACCAGCATGCACTCATGGATGTGTGTTATTCTGTGGGTTAAGATTCAAAATGATTTACTTTGTCATTCAAATGGTTTTCGCTTCAGCAGTCAGGAGTTCTGTTTGGCTCCTGTACATTTTTGTCAACCCCCATCTGTTTTAGTACCTTCTTAAACTTTGTCACTACAAGCTTTTTCAGGTTTGTCCTGACTTTATCCTGCCCCATCTGGAATCAACCAGTTTTCCAAGAAGTCCTTGTTCCTTTATTGCAGAAGGATGTTTCGACACTGGGAGTCAGGGTTGCATGTCTCAAAGCAGCAAACAAGCGGGTCAACCTCACCAGCAAGAAGGCGCATTGACATCAGACACCCCTTTACATGGTGAACCGAGAACACAGCATCATTTCGGTGGTCTTGTCGTTTAAAAAAATGCACCCCTCATTGCCATCATGGTAAAAACCAAACAAATCCAAACTGAGGGACTTTCTACAAAATAACTAATAAGCACCCTTTTAAAAAGGGTTGAGTTCATGAAGGAAAAGGAAAGACTGAGGAACTTTTACAGTAGAGAGGCTGAGGAGAAAGAACTAAATGCAGTATGGGATCCTAGATAGAATCTTAGAACAGAAAAGGAAAAAAAAAAGCATTAGGGAAAAATACATAAGATCTGTACCTTAGTTAATAGTGTTACCAATGTTACTTTTTAGGTTTCAACAGTTGCACTAGGGCTATGTATACAGCGACTATCAGAGCAAGTGGGGTTTGGAGACATATGAAAACTGTGTCCTATTTTTGCCACTTTTCATCAAGTCTATAATTACTTCAAAATACAAATAAATAAATAAAAGTAATCTATCTTATTAATAAGATAAAACTTTATTTATGATATAGTTCCTTCCACCCCAATGGAAAGAACGAAACACACACTAATAAACTAATAGAACTATGGAAAGCTCTGATCCACGGCCAAACATTCTGAATAAAAGTATTTTCCCCACCAAACCTATGTTTTGACCCCCAAAATTCTGAGAACATAATTTCTAAAAGTAATATTTTCCATGAAAACTTACAATAAAAACTTATCCTATTTAAATTTTTGTACATTTGAATCCAATTATTTTAAGCAGTTTTAGAAGAACTTGCAAAAAAATTAAATGACTAGTCATATGTGAGCATTATAAAAGAAAAACAAAACAAACAAGAAGTTAAATGTTTTGGTTCTAAAAATTAAACTGAAGCACTTACCTTTCTTGAGCACATATTTTCTGCCAAATACTCTTCTAGAGATAATATTAAATTGCTAGATAGGGACTACGGTATATTGCAAAAATGACTGGAATTCTTTACTCCTTCTTTTGTGCACACTTTGCTATTCTAAAGGTATTCCCATCAAGAAATGGAGTCTGTTCCATACTCTTTGAATCTGGTCTGGTTTTGCGACTGTTTTTGAACAAAAAAAACAAACAACCCCATAAAAGAATCGACAGTATGCCAGTCCCAGGAAGCCTTGTGCGATTCTCATTCCCTTGGATATCCATCTCTGCCGTGAGAATAAGCCAGAGCTAGGCTGTTGGAGGAGGGGCCGCCACATGAAAGCGAGCCCATTGGTCTCCGCCTGAGGCCACCTGGCACCAGACTTCAGCCAGTCCACCACCAGACTCAAGATCAGCAGAACCACCTACTTGATCCACACAGCTACGCGCAGAAGCACAAGCAAGCCTGGCGAGCTGTAGGCTAGTGAGCTGCAATAAGTCCTCAGTATTGCAAGTTACTAAGTGTGGGAGCAGGTACTTCTGCAGCAATCGCTAACTGGTACAGGATTGTTTTTTTCCATTGTGCACAAAAGGAAAATGAGGTACAAAAAGTTAAATAAATTATTCAAGTATGTACCAAGATTAAGCGCAGTTATAATCCCACATCTGTTTGACCTCAAAATGTATGTTTTCCATTATGCAGTACTATCTCCTGAAATCTATTAAATGTGTCATTTTCATTATTTATGTAAGAATATGAAGTACCTTAGTCCACAGACTCAACTTATAAAAGTATTATATCCATTTACAAGTAAATAGTCTATTCGGAATAACCACATGCTAAATATTGTTCTGATTAAAGAGATAATTATTATATTTGCTATGCTTTCATAATCATCCCATATTCTTTTTTAAAATGAAATCAAATACGCTACATAGTAATTATTAAGTATCAAAGTGGATGCTTTCAAAATATGCCTCCTTCTATTTAAGTAGCATATTTTATTTTTATATTAAGTAATTAATATAGATTTTACATTATAATTATATTTATATTAAAATCTTAAAAGCATTTGACACAACTTTATTTTTTATTTTAAAATATACAAAGTAAATTATCAGTTGAGCTATGAAAATTCTGTAGGATCTTTATTTTAACCATCTGTTATGTACAAATATATTTAGAGCCAGATAGCAACTGATGTTTTTCCTTATTTTTAATTCCCTAAAGTTGATGGCTCAAAAAACAAAAAAACACAGTAGTAAATAGACCTAAAGTAAATGAAAGTGAGACTGAAGTGTAACTTTCTTTTAATTAAGCCATAAAGTACAAGTTTCAAAGAGTTAATCTAAACTGATTTAGAAAAGGCTTTCAAATATTTATTAAACATGTTGCAACAGACAAGATAGTTATATACCCTGTTTCTAACCCAGGTTCCGTTGAGTTGGACATACTCATGTAAATTAAATAATGGAATTTTGGAGTGACTGAAATAAAACTTGAGGGATATTTTCTGGGTCATATGTTACCACAATTAAAGAATATCTTAAACAACCAAAGCTATGGTTAATACTATATTTATATTAAGTTTCAGGTCTTTTTTCAGTGTGATTGAATTAAAGTTGTGACCAAGCATTTTTAAAATACATTTTGCCTTGAAATGTATAATGGACTTTAACACAGTGAGCATAACGCAGATATGCTGACATTGATATTGTTTCTTTTTCAGCAACAGGTAACTTGGGTTCTTGATTAAATTCATGACTAGTTAAGAATTGGGAATGAAGAATCATTTGAAGAGTATTTAAGGACTTTGTTTTAATAGGCCATACAAAAAGTCAATCTTCTTTGCTCCTTGTATGGATTGATAATGATATACGTTTAGAAAATTCAGAAGTAACTGCTGAAACAAAATTAAATCAAATTCTTACTTGTAGAAGAGCTCCCAGCATGTAACAAATAAAGTTTTGAATAAGAATGATTGCCCAAAACACTTGACCACCACAGGTGAACCAAGGATGATAAATAGGCAGAAATAGTGCTAAAAATATCGTATATAACACATAATGTAGTAAATATAGGAAAGTTGAAACTCAACTGCAACTGTCTTTTAATTATCTCATGTGATTTCAATGCAATAAAATGTAAAACTAAAAAATGTGTACTATGTATATGAAATATGTAATCTCTTGCTCACAGAGATTACAAAATTATTTTGAAAACTGATACTAAAATTTTACTTTCTTCAATTTATGCTTCATTAGTCAACTGCTTTAGTTGTTTAAATCTCCCAACTTAGATAAGACTAACATTTCCTAGTTATAACTTTTTATCATATTAGAAATAATGATTGCAATAATAACTTCAAATTGGTGACACATAAAAGTTGGTATTTTCCATTAATTTGGTACAAAAGAAAAATTAATTCCATTGGTAGGTATAGAACAAAAAAGGGAAAAAGGCAAAGGTCATTGATTGAGTACCAGTCATGGTGCCATATGCTGTTTGATTTGGTCTACTCTTTGAACAATAACCAAATCAGTAATAGCCCGGCCCGTGTGGCTCAGTGGTTGAGCATTGACCCAGGCACCAAGAGGTTGCTGGTTCAATTCCCAGTCAGGGCACATGCCCAGGTTGTGGGCCAAATCCTCAGTGGGGGCATGCAGGAGGCAGCCAATTGATGTTCTCTCTCATTGATGTTTCTCTTTCTCTCTCTAGAAAAAAATAATATAATTGTAATAAGAGTAATATAATTGTCTCTTATTTCAGATGAGAATCTAAGTTTGAGAGATTAGCTGATTTTCCAGGTGGCATAGCTAGTGAATGACTGGATTTGGAGCCAACGGCCTCCAAAGCCCACCACCAGCCACACCTTCTTCTATCCAGGGCAGATGTCCTATGAATGTGTTACTTATTAACCAGACGCCCAGGCACAGGATGGAAACGATATCAATGAAACACACTAACTTGACAACAAAGCTTTCCTTCCTAGAATATTTAGAATGAACCCATTTTGTTTACTGGTTTGTTTGGATGCACTGTTCACACAGGAAGATAAAGATGACCCTGTGACAGCTGGATGGTCCACCAGTCCACTTGCAGATGAAAACATTTATATGAACACACTGCTGTGACAGCTGGTTTCACCCAACGTGGGTCTAGAAACCCACCCACAGTGTTCTGTTGCTAAAATGCTAGTGAATGAGACAAGTTGAAAACAGTTTATGGGGAAAGTTTTATGAAAAGTCCTTCAAACCAATAAGCCAATACTATATTTCATTCAGCCTATGACATCATTGATTATCATATACATCAAAAATACTTCAAAAGCAAAGCAGTGGCCAATGGCAATTTTAAGGGACCATCAATTGGAAGATACATCTTAATTTCAGAAATATTAAAATATAGAAACATACGCATCTTAGAGACCATGAAGTATTATAGATATTATTAATGTCTTTCAATATCAAAATACTTTGAGATACTTTGAAAGCAAACACAATGACTGGATTATCTTGTACAAACCATTAGTCTCTAATTCCAAATCTTTTCATAAATAATCCTGTCAACAGAGTGATGAGAGATTAACAGTGTTACCCCACAAAGAAGCCCCAGGGAATAGCAGCCACAGGGAAATAGCAACATATAATTCTAAATGTGTGCTGATTATGAAGTATACCATTGCCAATAATTAACTTCATCATACTTCATTTTTTTATTATTTTTTTTATCCTTACCTGAGGACATTTTTTCATTTTTTGTTCAGATAGGGTGGGAGGGAGAGAGAGGAAGAGAGAGAGAGAAACATCGATGTGAAAGGGACACATCGAGTGGCTGCCACCTGCACGACCAACCAGGGCCGGGGACAAACTGCAACAGAGGTACATGCCCTTAGCGGGAACCGAACCCGGGTCTCTCTGTACCGCAGGCCGACGCTCTAATCGCTGAGCCAAACCGGCAGGGCAACTTCATCATATTTTATTGGATCGAAAAAGTTTCTGTCCTGGGCCTCATTCTTATGAAATTGATAGTCACTAAATTCCATAAAATTAACAAGGGGAAGAAAGGCTGCGAATGCTAGAAAAGGAGGGCTGACTATGATTTGATCCATTTGCATTAAATTGCTCAGGAAACAAATCAGATCCACAGCAAATACACCTTTTAGGTGACTTGCCCCTATAGGGTTACCCAGGATTCCAACGAACCATTTAGATATTGCCGCCTTAGGGCATCCATGTATTGACAATTTACAGAAGTTTTCTTCACCTAATTTGTTCTGCTATTCCTAAGGAGGGGGAAAATCCAGTTACCTTAGCAACTGCAAGGTTACATTTTATCTTGAAGCTGCAGAGCTTTTGGAAATAAGAAAAAAAAAAAAAAAGTACATCGGGGCTGACATCCTGTTCTCACTGGGTAACGGTCTTAGCAGTCTGGTTGAGAACACCATGCAAATGCCTTTGTCCTCACCCTGCCCCACCCTCTGACAGCATTTCGCACTGCTTGTCTTAATTTTTTATTTCTTTTACAGGAAGTGAGGGAAGTACCAATATCAAATATAGATATGGAGAAACTGTCAGGGAGAGAGGCTACAGAGAGTGTAGTTCATCACGGCTAACCATTGTTATTTCTGTGAGAAGAGAAATTGGTGGACAAGTGGCAATTGTCATGCGGGGGAAAATAAACATCCTGTCAAGTGTCAGTGGCTAGAAAGTCAATTTCCAGCCCTAACAGAAGATAGCTGTAAGCCTGTCCACAGAAGAATAGATTTTTCTGGAAAGTACTAAGTTAAAAAACACATTTTAACAATTTAATTTGAAAATCACTCTTAAGGCTGTCGCTCTTGCAGCTTATATACTTGAGGCTACATAATAAAGGGCACTTGTCAGATCCTTCCCTGCGACTTCAGCCATGCCTGAGGTCCGAGTGACTTTAAAAGGAACTCAGGAAAAAGAAAACAGACAGGAAAATGACATATAAGAAGATGCATTAGTTGTCTTTACCTTAAAATGACTGAAATCCAAATTGCAGTAGCTTAACAATAAGAAGGGACAGCAACCCTCGTGACCATGGCTTCCCCAAACTCCCAGCTCCATCTCGGCCCTCAGGGCGGGAGACAGCCCAGCTCTGCCTGGGTCCCTTTCCCAGCACAGCATCTGAAATCTTTTTCTAGGCAGTGAGCTGGGCAACCTGAGGAGTCATCTCTTTTGTTTCCCATCTCTCCTGGATAACTCCCTCCATTGCCTGATTCCTAATGTCCTGAGGGCTGTTGCTTCCGATGCTGTGTACAATATTTATTGGTTTCAAGCAGGAGGGTAGCTCCAGCCCCTGCTATTCTGTCTTAACCAGAAGCAAGTCTTTTCTCTCCCCTAACATTTCCTTCCACAAAAAGCTCTGACTGATTGCCCCTGCCTGTGCTCTGTTCTCTCATGGACAGTCACATGTCCAGGCAAGGGGGATAACACATTAGAAAGAACTGAGTCACACATCTCACCTGGACACACTTGTACTATTGGCCCTATTGCCAGTTTCAGGAAAAAGGTGAAACTATTTGCCAGGCGATCAAAACCAATAGTTATCAGAATCCACTTCAGAAAAGATGTTCTTATCTTTGATGGTGATGTTTGGGGATGCCAATGATATTGCAATCTTATGCACGGTTTATTCTCTTGCGTTTCTGGGGTGTATTTTGTGTGTGTGGGGATGTGGCTTCCATGGAGAACATGAAGATGAACGAGATGTGAGTACGGCCCTGACTGCTCGTCTTCCAGACTGTTCCCTTTGCCCAGAGCTTTCCAGTTTTGTAATAGCATTCACAGACCCTGCCTCCTCTGCTCCACAATGGCTATGGGACCGATATGGCTTAGAATGGAACATGAATGGGACCTATCTTTCAGAAATCTCATTTTAAACATGAAGAAACGAGGAAGGGGAGGATCAAGTCACATGTCAAAGGTGAAGTGACTATTAAGTAGCAAACCTGATACTGTTGAGGTGTTGAATAGTCAGTGTGGGACGAACTGAGGCCTCTCCACTCTCCACCACAGCAAAGAGCGTCATCCTGCCTGGACACCAGGGCTAGACAGGAACTCTTGCCTTCAAATGTGGAATTGTATTTCCTGCTGATTTTAAACCAATGGAATTATCCCTTCCTTCACGAAATAAAACTCATTTGCTATTTTCTTATCTTTACTGACTATCCTTCAGTCCCTACCCCAAAGCCAATGAATGCTTTTATCTTATCGTTAGTTCACTCATAAAAACCAGTCACAAACTGTCGAAATTTTTATAAAGTAAAGTTGCGTGGGGAAATTAATAACAAATTTCTACATAAGAAATGATCAAATATTATTTTAAAATATATGTTGTACACACATGCAAAGACCATAATATATCAAAATATTAATATTTTTTAAAAATCTGGGTTACCAATTTATGGGTAATTTTTACTTTAGTCTTCATTTTTTTTCCCTAAATTTGTGACAATAAGCATTTTTAAAAATATATTTTCATTGATTTATTTTTTAGGGAGAGAGAGAGAGAAACATCGATGTGAGAGAGAAACATCGATGGGCTGCTTCCTGCGTGCCCCCCACTGGGGATCAAGCCCACAACCTGGGCGTGTGCCCTGACCGGGAATCGAACCAGGAGCTCTCAGTCCATGGGACAACACTCAATCCACTGAGCCACACTGGCTGGGTCATGTTTTATATGTAAAGTTTTCCTTAAAACCATGCTCTAAAAAATATCTTGATGAATATCTTCCCTGATTAGCCCAATTAAATAAAATGTTACTACTTTATTTGTATTACAGCATTGCATAATGCATTGCCAATATTATGATACATTCTATATGTGATTATTTCTTACTTCTACCAAATTATATATTTAAAGGCAGAAAATGTGTGTTTTTATGTTTTAATCTTATAAAAATTAACTTGCTCTGTTAAAATAATTAACAAAATGTCTTATACAATTGTGCATTTCTTGCTCGTAAATCTTGAAGATTCAAATAATAAACACAGCTGACATCTATTGAGTTAACACTCTATGTTCTGTTCTGTTCTAGGCAGTTCTATGTGTTCTATGTCATTTAATGATCAGAACTGTCTTTTTACAATGTTTACTTATATACCAAGAAACTCAAATGTCAGGATAGATCAATTATCTAAGGTTTCATGGTTAGGAAGTAATAGAACCAGTATTTGAAACCAGCTAGGTGACCCCATAGTCTGTGCCCTGAGCTACCATTTAATCAATAGTTTTCATACTTCAACAACAGTAAGTATCTCTGTGGGGCAGGGATGAAGGAGGGAATTATACTGTGTGTACCATCCATTTCCTCATAGGAATAATACGAGTTATCTGCCTCAAAGCACTGTTTGAAAAATTAAATAAATATATGCTCATGACTTAGCATGAGTGCCTGGTAAATAGAGAGTTTTGTATAAATGCTAAATAATATTAATATTGTTACTTGTATGTGTAGCTGGTGTTAATTCAGTTAGACTGGAGCAGCTAAAGGCTATGTAGGCTCTTTTTAAGGGTAAGGACATGCCTCTGCTCTAAGGAAACTGGTTTACTTTAGGCTTTTCTACAGAGCTTTCCTGTACCAGCCATTAAGGTTGCTGCAGCCATTTCTTTTGGGGAGTCCTCTATTCCTGACAACCAGAGGCTTTCACTTCACAGTTTTATTGTGAAATAAATGAATACGGCCATAAGATTATGAATTGGTTGTCATGATCAGAACAGAAACATACCAATTTCTAATCTTGTTCCACAAATAAATAAAAACATTAAAAAAACCAAGGTCAAATCTTGCCAGGTTTAGTAAATAGGTCAAATTACAACACAAAAGCAAAATAAATATAGGAAATTTTAAGTTAACTTCAGACTCCATGATTTATGAAAACAGGGGCATAATTTTCCAGTAAATAAGATCTTACTAGAAATTCCTCCTCCATCTCCCTTTTTTCAGAGCCGTAGATACACTTGCGTAAGCGTCCTCAAATACAGCCCACTTTGAAAATAATTTGTTAAGGCTTAGCGAAAAAAGACTAATTTCTATAGCCGCCTGCCTATTTCTAGAGCCACGGTTGATTGATGGCTTCCAAAACCCTTTCATATGGCACTACCATTGCAAAGACACTGGCTTGCTGGCTAGTCTGAGTTTTCCATCTGGCGTGCCTGATTTCCTTTCTCCTACTTTCCAGGAGTGACCTATTCTGACCTTGAGCTCTAAATCTACTTTGATGTAATTTAGGTCTAGGGGTTTGGGGGAAGTTTATACAAGAAATGAGAGTAATCCCTCCCATGGTATTTGGTGATGGGGAAGCAAATCCCAGACTCTCTGGCATTTATTGGTGAATAACTCCTCCTCCAAGTACGACCAGAAGGATATTACAGAACCTTCCATGTACTTACATAAAACCAGCAAGAGAAGTAGTCAATGCTTGCAAAATGAAAAGGAAAATAGAGGAAATGCATTTATGTCAGGCCAAACCAAACTCTACCCTGTCTTTTGAAAAGAGATAATTGATAGTAATAAGACATATATTACTTAGTGCTGGGGAAACAGTTAATACTTTTTAAAACATTCTCTCACACAGTGTACCATTAGAATGTCATTCATAGTAACACTGATATAAAGTAGTTTTCTCAGAGTTCTGGTCAACAACTAAAGACCAGGCTCTTTATGCGGGGAGTTTTCTATTAGAACAGTGTCTCTGCCTCAATTGTACTTTCATTCATTTTGTTTTCCCAAAAATAAATACAAAGCACATTCTATACAATAGATACAAAATGCAATTCTATTTATGCTATTAATTAACACTATCAATGTTTTGCTTTTGAGGACCAATAGCACAGTACCTTTACAGATGCCATCATAGAAAAGACAGACATTGGAGAGTTGGTTAAATGTTTAGCAGTGAATAATACTCACAGGAAATTATATATAAATATATAAAAAGTGAAAGAGAGAGGGAGAGCACGCAAGAGATAGAACCTCTGTAGTATATAGAACTGTGGGAAATGTGAGAACAGTTTTGAAATATTATTACAAACGGGCTATTCCATTTTAGAAGCTACACATGACATGGGTCAAGTTACAGACTAGATATCTCTTATTTGCCAAAAGACTTCTCAGCATCTCTTTCTACTACCCATATACTTTTACAATAAGTATATGGTCAATAATCAAAGGTACACTAGAAAAATGTCATCAGATATCAGCTCAAGCAGTAGTTTCTTCTTGGGTAAGTCAATTCATTGTTTTTGTTTGTTTGTTTGATTTTTGTTTTAAAGAGCTAAGATCATTCATCTATAAAACAAATGTGCTGATTTCCAGAATATTTAAAATATATTCTAGCGCTAGTGCTCTATGATACTAAGATTTTGTTCTATGCACTAGAAAGGTAATTCTGCAGAAAAAGAATATCATAAATTCTCAAATAAGTAGTAAATGAGATTACAACTATTATTCAGATTGAGTGATAGAAATTGTCTAGATGAGAGCTGTACTTGCTAGGCACAAAGAATTATGAGTTATTTGTGTGAAATTTAATTCTTAACTTATTTTTGCAACAAGACTCATAAAAATTTAAACTAAAAACACACCATTGGTAACTCAAACAACTTTATTTTAAAAATATCAAAAATCACATAGAAAGCAAAGAAATCATGATGCTAGAATATGGGATGAGTGATTAATGAAGCTCTCAGCTTCCATATTGTTTCCTATTATTGCAAAACAAATGACTCTAAAACTTAGCTATTTAAAACACCAAACATATATATTATCTCATACTTCCTTTGTGCTAAGAATCACACACCACTTAGCTGGGGGCTTCTGGCTCAAGATCCCTCATGAGGTTGCAGTCTGGGTAAAATTTGAGGCTGTGATCTTATCTGAAGCATGACTGGAGTTGGTTCTGCTTCCAAGCCCACTCACATGCTTGCTGGCAAGATTCAGTACTTTGCAGACTGTTGGACTGAGGACCTCGGTTCCTCACCAGTTGTTAGTTAGAGACCTTCCTCAATTCCTTGCCATGTTGGGCTCTCAATGAGACAGATTATAACATGATTGTTGGCTTGCCTCAGAGCAACTGAGAGAGAGCACCCAATATGAAAGCCACAGTCTTTTTGTAACCTAATGCCACAAATGACATTCCATTATCCATGCTGTATTCTACCAGTTAGAGGCAAGTCAGAAAGTCCAGCCAACACTGAAGTAAAATGTTTATATGCATGTGTATGCAAAGGCCATTGAGAGGTGTGATGTATCATGTCCTGAACAATTGCTTTGTACAACATTCAGAAGTGTCTGGTCATACCATAGTATCAAACTATGAATGAGGATATTTAAATGGGGACAAAATTAATGTTACTTTCTAGTTATGTAAATATGATAAAAGATTTGGAAAAATATGCAGAATTAATAGTGTTTTTCAAAACTTTAGTGTGCTTAAGATTAAATTATGCATATACAAAAGTAAATATCCTGGTGCACCTCAGTTTACTAAATTAAATCTCTGGGGGATCAGCATAGAATTTTTTACTTTATAATAAGCACTACAGATCATTCCAATGCATCAGGTCTAGAAACAACATTTTGAGAAACATTCCTTTTATGGTCTCTCTCAACTGTCAATTACATTCTTGACAGATAATACAATAGAGACCCATTCTGACTCTCAAACATTTAAGTCGATTTCTGATGTTCTCTCGCATGCACAGTCTCTGGTCAAGTTGCTAAAAATTTCCAGATCTATATGAGGCAAACAAACAAACACACACAAAAATGAGCAGAATGCAAAGGCGGAGATAAAATGCTTTACTTTTTTTAATTGATATAGAGTTCAAGGAATTAAGAAGAATTACAGAGTTAAACATTTAGTTTCATGTTTTTATTTTTAGTGTTTTACTTGTCATTACGCTCATGGTATTTTGTATTTTACAAAAAGTTTTATCCATTAACTTAAGAAGCACGTAATAGAAAATACATGAATTGTAAAACTTATTTTAAAATTTGTCAAAACTCTTATTTTACTGCAACTCTTTTAGGTATAGGGCTGTCCAGGAAAGCAACTTTCATCACGGCTTTCTGGAAGAACTAGAATTGAAGACAACATGAGCACACCTTGGTTTATTGTGTTCCACAGGTACCACAGTTTTCACAAACCCAAGGCAAGACTCTCCACCAGCAAAAGCATTACAACTCGCTTTATTATGATACTCTTTATTACAGTGGTCTAGAATTGGATGCACAATATCTTTGAGGTATGCCTATATAGTAAATTTGAGCATTAATAATTATTATTCACATCTATTAGAAACATAATTATGTTCCACTGGAATTATTATAACTTCTGTCATTATAAAATTAAAAAAAAAACTGCTACAGAATAACTAATTTTAACAACCTTAAAAATATGCATACAGCAATCCCATTAGGACCATGGACCAAACTTTTAATGTTAAGTATATGACCCACCCTGAATTTAGATAGTTTAAAGGAAAGCTACCTTTATCCCACATAATGTAGGGGGAAAATGCTTACTAATTAAAACAATTTCACCAAATCCTGTGAATATATCCAGAGCAGCAAAACTGGAGATGCAACTAATTCACATAAATTGAGTGAATTATGCCTCAAGCTATAAAGAGAATGGCAACAACAAAATAAAAGTAACAGCAGCTCCAGCTGTTCACACAAACAGAAATAGGAAGCTCTTCCATTTGTAAAAGAAAATGACACTTTTGTTTTCTGGGCTCTAACAGAAAGAGCATGTGACATTTTCTCCCACTTAAATATTTACAGTCTATTACTTTCACTGTTATGAATTGGATTATTAGTGTATTCTTACTGTCTTTGACATTAGTAGGTCTCTGCAACTAGCTGAACAACCTAGGATTGCTAGATATGTGCAGGAAATTTTGATGATGCAGAAAATGAGTGAATTTGGGCATTTACTTGCCTAGCAAACAATGCCAAATCCTAGAATGCTAAACCACAAGGTAGACTTTCCACTGAATAAATGAGTAATAATTGTTTCACCCAAACCTATAGATAACTTATAAATATGAATTGATAACAATACATTCTTTTATACTCAGTTGGTACCATATCACCCAATATAGTATTATAACATCTTCATCATCATTATCATTATCATCATCATTCAATGCAATTTTTAGTGAGAACTTTCCCTGTATCAAATACATTTTGGTTATTGGAGATGCATGTTGAATAAGATACAGACTGGCTCCTTGAAGAGCTCACAGACAAGTTGGATTATCTATTTCGCATTGCTCTAGAAGATTGTGTTTAAATTAGGGGTATTTAAATGTACATTAAATATTAGGGGTATTTAAATGTACATATATATATGATGTTGATGATGATAAAAAATTACTCTAGCCATGATCACTTTAACTTTCTTAATCAATCACCACTTAATCCCATTCCTGAATTACCTGAAAATTTCCCTCTAAAATATACTCAACTGATGTCCAGGATACACTGCACTCTCCTGGCCCACAGTGATTCTGGAACATGTCCATTTACTTCTGTTTCTATCAGAGTTGTATGCTTGTGAAAATCAATTGTATTTATTCTAAAAGCAGTCACTTGTCAATTGTAATTATTATTGGAACTATGTAACTTAATTTTTACAAATACTAATAAAAGATGAACACCAAAAGAAGGATTTGAATTTATAAAAATTAGGTCCAAACCCTTAGAATGACTGAGTAAAGACATATTAGTAAAAGACAGCATTAACAGATATTATTGCTTTGCTAACCCAACACTCAGTCCCAGACCCTTCTAAAACTTCATTATAGGGTGGGGTCAGCTAAAACACTGGCAAATTGATATAGTTATCTGACACAGTTCTGGCCAATGAGACACAACATTCATTTTTTTGGTGGCAAGTATGAAACCTTGCTATTCTCATAAAGAGGGCAAAGGTCCCTAGAACATGATCATAATGTTTGAACTTGTGGCAACCATTCGTGACTGTAATGAAAAGGCCAAGAGAAGTTTAGAGAGAATGTTCTTATCCTAATGATACCTGTCAGTTACTTCTAGATTTCTTGTTTATTGAAAAGAAGGAAGGAAGGAAGGAAGGGAGGGAGGGAGGGAGGGAGGGAGGGAGAAAGAAAAAGGAAAGATGGAGAGAGGGAAAGGTAAAAGAAAGAAAGGAATTTACATCAGACATAGGAAAGATTCTTTTGGCTATTTGCAATTTAAAGCATTCCTGATACCAGTAGTGGTTGGGGAGGAGGGAAAGGGGGACCAGAAATATTTTTCATTCAGATTGCTTCATAATTATCTCAGCTATGTTCTATTACGAATTAACAAAATTCAAATCATATGAATGTGACTGATGCAAGGAAGATGGGATGTGTGGAAATCTAATCAATGTATCCACAATATTATTGAATAAATATGTATTGATTCAGATAGATAGATAGATAGATAGAAAATTTATATATATATATATATATATATATATATGCTTCATTTTAAAGTTTTCTCACTTAAAATGACTCTTTCAATAAATCAATTAGTGCCAGCCCTGGAAAAAATTAAATAAAAGAGCTTCAACTATACTCTACAAAAAAAAGTCAAAATGTCACTAAGATTAATAAAACCAATGCTCAAAGTCTAGTAAAGTTCTAAATAAATAGATTGGAAGAAGTAATTAAAAGTTTGAAAATAAAAATTATGAATTTCAAAAGGTATGTTAAATGAGATAATGTGCAAACAAGTATTTCAAAAACGTTAAACCATGACAGGTTATTGGATCTTCTTATTGCTATAAAGTCCTTAGAAAAGCTTACGAAAATCCTTTTTGTTGATGGCTATCAAATCAATCAAGGAGTATTTCTTGACTAGGTCTTTACTAATATCTATGCTATCTGAATATTAGAATTTAGAGTTAGAATTTAGAGTTTCAGCAGAAGCCTGGTGTGAAACATCGCTTGAGAGAGGGCATAAAGTATTGGCTTACACATTCTACAAGAGGGATTTACTTTATGAGTAAACTGTTTGTTTAGAAATAATTTTTTATGTTGATTATAAATCTGTCAACCTTTAACCTCTGTCTGTCAGTTTCAGTTTTGTCAACAGGAGAAATGGAGATAAGATAATGCCTTTATCCATAGATAGGGTTCTTCCATTCTATCCCACTCACCTGCTTTCCAAATTTCTTACTTCTAGGACAATGCATGCTGATGTTTTTTCTAACACTTCTGACTTGAAATGCATTTGGATAAATTGCCACCAGGGCTGCCCTACTCTGGGCGTACACCATCTGTCAGCATACCAGAGTAAGAATAATAAACTTGGAGTTGACCAAAATATTTCTAAGTCCAACTTATGAACAAACAAATAAGTATCTTTTGAGGTTACAATATCTCCTTGAAAATTTCAGACGTGTCTCTCCAGTATCTTCCTTAATATAGATGTTTACATCTATTAATGCAATGTAAGATTATGTTCACTTTTTTCATTCACTTAAGTCCTGCTGTTCTTTTATGCATATCCTTAGTCATGAGCATCTTCTTTTATTTTTGTTATTTTGTGTCTGAATTTAAATGATCAAAATTTATTTTAGTTGAGCTCCCCTTTTCTTTTATATAATAATTACATTGGTAGCTGCTATTGGGTGACGACACTTACAATATGCCAATGATCAGTTCCAGATATTTTACATAGACATTATCTCTAACCCCTCTACAACAAACTAGGTAAGAATTATTGCTTGCTTTAAGATTAGTGGCTCAATATCAGCTCAATGAGTTAAAGTATATGGTTCAAAATATATACATAGATATAAGATTTTTCAGCCCAGCCGGTGTGGCTCAGTGGTTGAGCATCGACCCATGCACCAAGAGGTCGTCGGTTCGAATCCTGGTCAGGGCATATGCCCAGGTTGTGGGCCTGATCTCCAGTGGGGGGCATGCAGGAGGCGGCCAGTCGATGTTCTCTCTCATCAATGTTTCTATCTCTCTCTCCCTCTCCCTCCCTTTTTCTCTAAAATCAATAAAGGAAAAAAAAAGATTATTCAATATATCTTTTTTGTTATCTACTATCTCCCTTTTCCAAAAGATTTGTGAAAGAGGGGTCAAAAGAGGTTTAGACATCTCTTTTAGAGCCATGATAATTTATAGATGAGAAAGCTGAGAAACATGAAATTTTAAAAATCTATGCAGTCATAAACTAATAAATACAAGTAGAGGACATGATCTATATCTATGTCTATATCTATATCTAAAACTATAAATACATAGATGAAGTATATATCAACCAAGAAACACCCTGTGTTTACTAGACCAATAATATTAATCTTTTGAAATGTGTTAGTATGCTTTTCAAATTGCTTTTTGAAGTTTGCTCAACTTTTTAAAAATGTTAACTCTCTGTGTGACATATTTACCTTCTAGATATCAAAATATACTCTCCTCCTGTAAGGCTCACAAGAGGATTTGCAGACATGGTCCTGGATTATACATGTGTATATGAAAGCCTAGAATATTGATGTGCCAAGAAACTGAGGGATAGTGATAAGTGAAAAAGCCTTATATTAAATTTTGGGTACATAATTTTACCTTGCCCCAAAATTATAAACAAGATTTTGGTACTAATTCATAGAGGTTCAAAGATCACAGATTTGGGCAACTGTCACAAAAGTATAATTCATTTGGGAGGATACGCTCAGAAATGGAAAGTTACAGTAGATTGTTGGACTTATAGTTTAGAAAGTGCCAGAAACTAAACAATGATATGGAATAATAGCCAAGTTGTTAATTTTTTTTCAAATACTTTTTTGATATCCCTGATGCCTGTATATTTTGAATCTCAGAGCTCTGCTGCTATACCAATAGAGACAAAGCAATTTTGATTAGAAATACAAGAGGGAAAAAATACATGGAACCCAAATTTTTTTTTTTCAGGAGAAAATAAAAGGAGTACTTTTAATGTTGCTTTTTAGAGCAAAGTTTACTATCACAGACATCCCTCTTTGCCTTCTTCAAGGTATTCATTAGTGTGTCATCTTAAATTCACTTAATCCAACAAAAGCTGTTCACTAGAGTAAAACATTATTAACCTCTCTTCCCTTTGTTTTTTATTAAATTTATCTAGAAATTAGAATATAACCAGATTACAAAATTTCAGAAACAAAATTAGAAATTTCCTCCAAATACATTTTGTATACATAAGAATTAGTAGTTTCAAATTTGATTTCTCCTAGTCTTTTTTCATAGTTTATATATTTGTGAGCATTAAGTACATACCCATTTTTAATCCTGATGTTTACACATAACATAATCACATATATGTACCTATATGTTCATATATATATGAATGTGTATATAATATACATACACATCTTGCATGTGTGTGTGTGTACATATATATATGTGTGTATAGGCATGTGAGTGTTTATTTCTTGGCCACTTTAATAAATTACATATGCAATATTCCCAAGTAAAAAGTGAATGAATTCTGACCTAATTATCCATTACCATTTTCATGTTCTCACTCTATAACAAAACAATGAACGTTAAGAGGAAGCAGAGTTTTGGGGATATTGACTATTTTACACTGAATATTTTTAAAAGACAAAAGACTTAGAAAAAACCTTTGACGTTCCCCTTAACTGCCTAAAAGAATTTAGATGGAGGACATTTTGATGAAAGTCTATAATAATACTATCCTATATATAAAAGTTTATTTTTGAATTAGGATTTTTTGTTATATTATCAGAAGTCTCTGGTTAATATTAACATATTATTTTAAGGATTTTGATGTACATTGTAAAATTGCCTTCCAAAATGTATATATGAATTTACATTCCTTCTAGAAATATGTGTTGTTTTATTTATCCTAACTACCACTAGTGTATTATATTACATTTAACTGGTAATTTGATAAGCAAATACGCTGTTTCACTTATATTTTAGTTTCTATTTCCTATAGATTAAAAATATACTTAATTCCTTAATAAAACTGAAATTATTTTGGTAAACTATGAATTAAAATTGTAATTTCAAAATACCTAACCAATTTTGTAATTCTCCTTTTGTCCATTTGACCTATAATAGCATCCAATTCTAGGTAGTGTATTAAATTCTACTAGTTTGACTGTTTTGTGCCAGTTACAAAATATTTTAATTGGTGCTTTGGAATTTCTTTAATATCTGGTCTGTCTCCAACTTTTTTTCCTTTAGTATTTTCTTTAATAGTCCTGTGTGCTGTTTTTGTTTTATTTTTTGTTATTTTTTCAAACTTCTTAGGTATTGACATTTTGATTGAATTTAAATATATAAAATTGGTTTTTAAATTTATATTTAAAGGACCTATATATATCTTGCTAAGTTTAGCTCTAAATTGTTAGCTTCTCTGTTGTTGTTTTTTTTAATAGAGCTTTTTATTTTTCCTTCTTTAATTTTTTTAAATTGGTTTTTTATAGAGAGAGAGGAAGGAAGAAGGAGAGAAATAAACATTGATGGTCTCCTCCTGCACACCCCCACTGGGGATCGAGCCAGAAACCTGGGCATGTACCCTAACCAGGAATCGAACCAGCGAACTCTTGGTGCATGGGATGATGTTCAACCCCTGAGCCATACCAGCTGGACTTAACAGAGCTTTTTAAACTTAAAGATTGCAGAAACAGAAATAGTTTTATATTTTGTGGATATTGTTCTTTTCCAGTCAATTAAACATATATCTTTGGACATCTTAGTAAAAATTAAGTTATATGCAAAATAATCATACTTTTATGTCTTTTATTTCAACATACAGTATTCATTTTTCTTTCATATCCTATTTCTTTAATAAAATCGGTAAAACTATATTTATTATTAATAGCAATAATGGGCATCCTAGTTCAATTCTTGTTCTTTCTATGCAATACCTTTAGAGATTTAATACTGGCTGAGGCTTTAATGTGTATCTTAATATACCAAAAACTTATTTTACTATTCTTAATTGTATTAGGACTTGTTATTAACATTAACGATATTTTTTTTCAAACAATGAACTATTAAATTATGAGTTATTTATATTGAAGTTGCTCTTGTATTTCTGGGTAAAACTAATTGCTTGTATGACGGAATTTATTTACAGTGTTTCTAATTTCTATTTACTAGTATTTCCCCATCAATTTAACATCTACATTTAAGAGAGACATTCTCTTATGATAATAGAAAAAAATATATACGTATATATTTTTTTTAATCCTCACTCGAGGACATTTTTGCATTTATCTTCAGATAGAGCAGGAGGGAGAGAGGGAGGAAGAGAGAGAGAGAAACATCAATGTGAGAGAGACACATTGAGTGGTTGCCACCCACACGACCCCAACTGGGGCCGAGGACAAACTGCAACTGAGGTACGTGCCCTTAGTGGGAACCGAACTCGGGACTCTGGTCCATGGGCCGACGCTCTAATCGCTGAGCCAAACCAGCCAGGGTGAAAAATCAATATATTTTAATTTTATGTCTTAGTATCTCCAAGAGATAGTATCAGTTAAGTAATGGTCAGAAAATATCTTTTGAATATCTGAATTCCCCAAGTGATTGTTTTTTACATATAAAGATATTCATCTTTGCATGATTCTCTTATCTTATATTTACTTAGTAATCATTGTTCACAGAATCAAGGTAAAGCAGGAGCTAGTTAATATAAAACCACGTATTACCTGCTGAATGATACATAAACAAACACCATCTGATTATCACGTACATTCTAGCAAGGATATTGTGGCAATATAAAGGTTTTCACAACTTCAGGTTCCTTTTCTTAGCCAGTCCTTCCCAGGCAAGTTAGTTTCAGCTACACTGGGCAATTCATCATTCCCTCAGCCTCTGTACTCTTCCACAGTTCTCTGCTTTGACTCACATCGTGTCTACCTTCTGACAAGTTCTTTCTACATTTTCTACATGCCCCTCGTATTTCTAAATGGATTATAATTTCAACCAAAACGTATCTAACACAGAAGAAAAACATTGCTTCTATATATCTTCTGTTTCATTAGTATACTACATTACAATGTTAGTGTCATTGTCTTCAATTTTATAGACAGTGTTCCAGAGAGCAGTGATATAGATAATATCTTAAAAACATTCACGATTTCTAGCTCACCTGAAATATGAAACCATGGTCTGGACTACGTTGATCTTAATTAAATAAAGGTATATAAGAGGAAGAGAATCATAATATAAAAAACAAGCAAACAAACAAAAACAAAGAAAAGAATCAACTGAATTCCTAGGAGCTTCCTTTTCATCTTTCATAGAAATGCAATTCAGTCATGTCTTGTCGATCATTAATACAATGTTTTTTTATGCATGGATTATAAAATAAATATTTGTGTCTTCTGGCTGTGAATGTTGGAAATCTGATATTCGATTTGCCCTGTAGAGTCAACAGAGGCAGAGAGACAAGGATGGGGAATGAGAGAAATAAGGGCACACACAGGCAAACAGTGGCAGCCAGCAGGACAGGCGGCAGGAGGTCAAAGGCAGGTGTAGAATCAGATGGCTAGAAGAAGCTAGATGTAAATCCCACATCCTATTGTTTGTCTTTATTTAAAACCCTGAAGAAGAAGAAAAGAGAAGCAGTTAAAGAGATTATAAAATAGCAAGATTTATAAATAATCGTATTGCCTAATAGATTAGCAGTAGTTTAAAGTATAATTAGGTTGTCTACTGAAAATTCAAAGTAAAGAAACATCATGAGGAACAGTAACTTCTTAATAAAATAACTTGAAATTTTCTAAAAGTAAATTTGTTTTGCTGTATGCTGGAAGAGTCTAAGGTTTAGGTGAAGGAATAAACATGTTTTGGGATTTAAAAGAGCTACCAATTAATTACAAATAAGCCACAAGCTGCTGTGGGAATCATGAAGCATGTCCAAAAAGTTACGTGGGGCCCTTGCATGGTCTATAGAATATACCTACTGCTTCTTCAAAAGCTGTATCCAACATACTATAGGAAATAATTACAAAGTTTTTGAGATTCGAGCCTGAACAAAGGGAATCGAATGCTTTTATTGTCACACAACATTTTGAAAGTGACAACACTGTAAAAACTTGTGGTTTGCAGTTAACCAAGTAAATAATTTGACGCAATGTATATGTTTATGATGATATAGTAAACACAATTCAAACAGCACCATAATGATAGAGTGTTTTGAAATCTATTACAACAAAACAAACCATATAATTACATAGTTACACTAGTTACTACTAGACAATAGAACATAGGCACAGAATACAAATGTTGGTACGCTGGATAAAATAAATGCCCCAAACAGTAGGGGTCACTACTTCAGATCCTTCAAATACCAGGTTTTCTCTTAGGATCTGATCCTAAGAGAAGGAAGTCTATAGTTTTCTCTTATGTAAATTGACAATATCGGCTACAATAAAAACAGGAGATAAGCAGCTTTGGAGGAAGCAGAGAGGGAAGGTATTTGATCACCTTTGAGTGAAATCTGCTCTTGAAACTGGAGACGGATGCACTCACTGGTAACAGTAGCCACCTCACTAGAATAATCTGAGCAATTTCCTATTGTATCATTCTACTCTTTTTGACTCTATAATTTTTCTCAGTTTAGCCTCAACTAGACATTCAAATACCAGTATTATATCATAATATCATGCTTCTGAATTTAAATCCACTGAGCTGATTTAACAATACAATATCAGTGAAAGCAAACTTGGTTCTGTGCAATATGAGCTAAATATACTTTATAATCATCATAAATCATAAAAGAAAAAATAGCTCCTACACAATTTTAATAATTAAACCTATAGTATAGAGTCCTAATAGACTGAATGAAATCAGCCAAGTTACTAAATGATTCGTTTTTGATGCGTCACCCTTACCACCAAGCACTGTAGACGTGTAGTCCTCACTTGTGCTTGCAGTGTCAGTTACTCTGGCTTGGAATTACACTTTCAGGAACTGACATTCATAGATAATCAATACATTCTTAAACAACATCATTTTCTTTACATTTGGTAGCATTTAAATATTAAACATACCGACCATTCAGACAAGAAAAACGCATGATGCTTCTAGGTTTCATGAAACTATTTCTGAACATAAAGAGCATAAAGAAACGTAATCCCCCCACAATGAACTATTTTTCACTGGTGCTCATTGGCTCCATTTGGAAGCAGCTATTCAAGAAGTATCAAAGATCATTTCAAATGCCAGTGTCTACAGAAAGCAAACTGGCCCGGGGCTGGCCACATGCACCGCGCAGTAAAGAGCCCTGGCAGTATGATCGAACCCAGACGCTGCAGCCCTGTGTCCCTGACCCAGTAACCTCATGACACTATGAGGGGAGGAACATCACAGGAAAGCTGTCAGTCAAAAGAAACAATTAAAAAGTAAACTTCTATTTCTGAGTTTGCCCACAGTTTTAACTCTGCACCCATTTTCCGCATTATCAGAACTAACAACGTGCAATGTAAGGCAGGTAACACTCCAGTCTTTGACCAAACTTACTGACAAAAGTCAGATGTTTGCATGTAAGAGACTGAAAAGTTTGCTGAGTCAGGGTACCTGATGCATCAGAAGCATTATATCAAGAAATAACACAAAAAATAAAATTTTAATTCACCGTTAAAATAAAATATAAGAGAATATTGTGTCAAAAAATTAAAACAAGCAGTAATAGAAATGATCGAAATAACACATGATCAGAAATAATTAATTGCTTGGGATAAAAATATGCTTTTCAAATTCAAAATTGGAATGCAGGCAATGAATAGCAGATTGGATACTACAGAAAATCACATAAGTGAACCAGAAAACAAACTCAAGAAATTACTGCAGAACTCACAGAAAAATAACAATAAAGAACAATGATGTAAGGAATTGATCAAATTCCTTAGGTGTCCAAGAAGATCAAATCTACTTACAATAGAAATTTCAGAAAAACAATACAAAAGCAAAAATTGATGAAATCAACCCTCTCTAAATTTAAGAAAGACCTGAATGTATGGATTTAAATGGATAAGTCCCCACTCCCCAAATAAAACAATGAAGAGTAATACCCAGACATAGTGAATTTTTAAAATTTCAAGATGGAAGAAAAATTCCTCCAATTATCTATGCATGAAATAAAAAGCAGTTATCTCAAATTTTGTTTCTGTGATAGTAAATACCACAAAGCAAGTGAGCCTTGTCTTTAAAGATCTTTGAAGGAAAAGGATTATTAGCCATGCAAAGTATCCGTGTGTGAAGAAAACAGAGTAATTTGTAATATATGCAGAATATGTTAAATCCATTTATATTCAGGATAATTACTTAACAATATTCTAACTACTTGGAAGACAAAATAATAAAGCCAAAACAAGTACCATCATGATGCAAAAATATAAATTGCTTGATAAATGAAATGACATAAAACAAAATGAAAGTAATTATTGTTAGTTATAAACACTCTGTAAATCTCAAAAATAAGTCTTGAAAAAAATAGATGTGAGTATTAAAAATTATAATTCAATAAAGTAAAATGGATTTAGCAATCAACCCTACATAAATAAAACAAAGTAATATAAGAAGTGAAGGGACAGGAAACTAAAATTTTTACGTAGATAGGGGATGATCAACACATTCAATGTAGAAAATGACAATGATCAGAACAGCAAAATTGCAGCTGACAGCATCCTTTTAAGTCTTTTGTAATCCAAACATAAATGATATGTAGGAAACTAATTGCAAAGAAGCGAAATATAGGAAGAGAAAAATAAACATGATCACATTTTGTTACAAAGTGAAATACAGAAGATTAAATAAATTGAGGGAATGACGGTAGAACTGGTCTGGGTCCTCACTTAGAAATGAACCTGTCAAAGAATTACCAATGGACGCATGAAACAAAGAAGCACCGTGCAAACATGAAACGTCTCCTGTCTTTAAATGTAATTCGAAGCACATTTTTGTGACTAATTAATGGTTAATATTGGTAAAAATATTTTTTTCAGAGTCACAAAACATGTAGGCAGTTTTTTGGAGCCTTCAGTTTTAATACAAGCTTCTTGAAGGAAATGTTCATGTTTGATTTATTTTTGCAATTTGCCAGAAAGTAGGTAGCACATGCTAAGCACTCAAGTATTTGAGGGATTGAATTAAAATCCATTATAATAACCATTTAAATTCATTTCCATGTGCTTCTTTGCAAAGGTGAGTCTATAATCTGAGAAACATCACATTTAAATTCATTTAAAAACTATTTGGTCAGGCATTTGTTCAGGCCACATATTCCACTTTCTAAAAGTCAATTCTGTGTTGCCTTTATAGACCATTAGTTAAATTTATTAACGCTTACCAAGTGATAGGCCAAGTGCGAAGGGCTGAATCCTAATGAGTGTGGGTGAAAGCAGGTCACCGCGCGTCCCAACATACTACCTTTCACACTACAAACATGGCAAACTTTTTGGGGAAAAGAAACTGCCCTTTTCATTCTATTCTCCACACAAAGCCAGAGTGATCTTTTCAAAACATAAATCAGCTCATGTCACTGCCTCGCTTTTTAAACCTTCTAATGACTTCCGATTATTCTTAGGATCTGGTCCAAACTTCCAAGGCTGCAAAGCCCTCTATTACCTGGCCACTGCCGACTCTTTCACCGCATTGTCTCACAGTTCTTTTGTCCTTGTTCACAACATTCCAGACTCCCTGACATTCTTTTTCTTCCTCAAAGAGTCTGAGTGTCTTAAGTCTTGCAATTTTCTCTGCAAGGGATACTTTCCCCATGATCTTTACATTGCTATATTATTTCCGTCATTTAAAGCTCAGGTTAAATATTACATCCTTTAAGAGATCCATGCTGACAACTGTTTCTAAAGACGTCAAACCCCCAGACTCTTCCTTTATGTCCACGACCCTACTGTATGTTTTTCCTTAATAATGGTCACCAGCTGATAGAACCTCATGATGGTGCAATTTCACTTGTTAATTGTCTGTCTCCCTTCTGTTACATTCCATTCAAATGCAAGCTCCATGAGAGGAGAGACATTCTATGCATTGTTCACCCCTGTACCCACACCTGGAACAATGAAAGGTGCTCAGAAATATTTGAATGGACGAATGTGGAAGCTATTCTGCTCTTTTAACTTAAGCCCAGAAGACGAATGGAAAAGGTACACTGAGGAATGTATATGGTAGCCTACTAATAAAGATATTAACCACTTCAATTTATGTAACAATAATTATATGTGCTCAGGCAGCACCCTTTTAGTATTTAGCTACCAGAGGATGACACTTATCGCTAGACTAACATAGATCATCTACACCATTTCAATTAATTGGACGTTTATACTGCTCAGTGCGAGTGAGCAGCCAAACAAAACAATGTTTGAAACTAAACTCTAGTTTTAAATTTGGAACTTTTCCTAGGGTAGCATCAAAATACCAGTAGCAGTAGAAATCAGACTGTGGAGGGCGCAGGCAAAGAGTGTGTGTGGACATGCAAGTCCTTTACGTAAGTACAGAATCAGGGTATCAGGGTTTTGGTAGTAACTGAAGACAAAGTTCTAGCTTGATAATCAGAGTGGAAGTCCAGTTAAAAATGTTTGTGTGTTTGTCTGTTGTTTATTTGGTTAGTGAATTTATTAGTTTGCTTACTTGTGAAGGCAAGAGAGAAGAAGCAGAGGACTTTTTAAAGACATTGCCAACAGATACGTTTGAAATACAGGATTAAATTTGCACCACTCAATTGGACTAATATCAACACCATCCAGAAGCATTCATCTTTCCAAACAGTCTTCCACATTCATGGGAAAAAATAATATGGCTTTCAAGTGTACATTTGTATTTGAAATCATAAAGGCAGAGTTTGCTATTCCACTAAAAATATTGATAAAATGCTATCCTCAATTGATCTCCTAGGTCATTATCAAATATCCAAAGCAAGTTAATTATTTTATGTGGTTTTATTTTTAATAATTGTTTCATGATAATACTGTTACTAAAAAAAAAAAAAATCTCTAACCTCCATATAATCAGTGACCAAACCTATTTTTTAAGTTCTCTACAGTGTGTTCATAGTTTTCCATTTTTATTGAGAACCCTTCACAAAGACACAAAGAAAGAAATTGTGTTGATTATAAAAGTCAGTGGCAAATTACTAGGTTTAAAAATTCAATGATTATTCTAGGAGTTTGGGATATATCAGGAATAAAACAAAGACTCTGCCCTCATGGAGTGCAAGTTGGATAGATGGGAGACAAACTATAAAAAAAATTTTTTTTAAAGACATAATATACAAGTAAGAATAAATAAACAATAAGACTCAAAAGTTTTCCTGTAAGTTTGGCACAAACCAATTGAAGAGCAAAATCTGACCTAAACTGATTTAAAGTTATTTATGTACTTTACTTATCTCATCACATGAATATCCATCTGTTTCACTGCAGAAACATTAATGTGTTTGATAATAATGATGTGATGCCCAAAACCCCACTGAGGCTAATGAATAATATATGGTATGCACCATACAATTTTTCTAAAATGCAAAAAGTTCTAAATTTCAAAACACATCTAGCCCCAAAGATTTTATATAAGGGATTGCAACCTTTATGTAAAAAGTATAGTGGAAAATAGAGATTGCCATTTTAAACAGATGGTCAGAGTAGGCCAAATAAAGTGTGTTGAATGGTGCCTCACCTCCCCCAAACATATGTTCACCTGGAACCTATGTGTGTAACCTTATTTGAAAATAGGGTCTTTGCAGAAGTAATTAACTTAAAGATCTTGACATGAGATCATCCTAGATTTAGGGAGAGCCCTTAATCCAATGACAGATGACCTTATAGCAGGAAGGCAGAGGGAGATTTGAGACACAGTTTCACAGAGAGGAAGGCCATAGAAAGGAGGCAAATATTTGAGCTATGCAGCTATAAGACAAGGAATGCCAAGGATGGCCAATAGACACCAGAATCTGGGAGAGAGGCATGGGATGGATTCTCTCAGAACCTTCAGAAGGAATCAACCCTATAGCTAAAGATTAAATGTTTGTGTTTCCTCAAAATTCATATTTTAAAACCTAATCCCCAATGTGATGGTAATTCAGTATGAGGAATTTGGGGAGTGGTTAGGTCATAAGGGTGGAGCCTCGTGAATGAAATGTGTGCCCTTATAAAGGAGATCCCAGAGAAATCCCTTCACCCCTCTGCCATGTGAGTGCACAGGCAGAAGATGACAGCTGTCTGCACCAAGAAAGGAGCCCTCACCACACCAGGGATCTGCCCATGTCTTGATCTTGGCCTAGCCTCCAGAACTGTGAGCAATACATTCCTATTGTTTGTCAACCAGCTAGTCCATGTTATTTTGCAACAGAAGCCAGAATGGACTAAGACACCTATGAACATACTGCTTTGAGACATCCGACTCCCACAATTAAGAGAATAAATTTCTGTTGTTTTAAGCCATTAGGTTTATACTAGTGTGTTACAGCAGCCCTAAAAAACTAATATACCCAATGAATAAAGTAACATTCGAGCAAAGACTTAAAGCCAAGTGAATGTCTGTGAGAAGAACAATTTCAGCACAGGGGAGAGTTAGCAGAAAGCCCTAACGCAGGAGTGTGTCAGGCATATTCTAGGATGGCTACTGTGACAGGGTTGAGGATGACTTGTAAGGGGCCAAAAATAGAAGCAGAAAACCAGTTATGACATTACTTTGCTTTCCATGGTTTCAGTTACCTACCATGGGTTTCGAACAGAAAATATTAAACAGAAATTAAATTGTGTGCCATTCTGAGTAGCATGATGAAATCTAGCACCATCGAGTTCTATCCTGCCTGGAACATGAATCATCCCGTTGTCCATCATCTCCACACTGTATATGCTACCCACCTGTTAGTCACTTAGTAGCCATCTGGGTTTTCAGATCTACTATTGTGGTAATAGGAGTACTTGTGTTCAAGTAACCCTTATTTTACTTAGTAATGCCTCATTCCCATAATTTCTATTGATATTGTTATATTTTATTATTAATTGTTATATCTTACTGTGTCTAATTTATAAGTTAAACTTTATCACAGGTATGTATAGAAAAAAAAACATAGCATATATATGGTTCGGTATTACCCATGGTTTGAGGCATCTACCAGGGGTTTTGGAAGGTATCTCCTAAGAAAGGACTACTGTTGTAAAGTATTGCAAATAAGAGATGATGGTGTTTGAGGCCGGGTGGCATTAGTGAAAGTGAAGAGAAGTGGTCAAAGTCTGGATGTATTCTGAAGGCCTAGACATCAGCATATCTCAATAGACTAAAAGTAGGCTGTGAAAAAAAGAGAAGGTTTTAATATTTGTTTTATTTATTTTATTTTATTTTTCTAGGTTAAGCAAGTGGAAGAATGGAGTTACTTCCCACTGAGATTAAGACACGGAAGCTGGCTGGGGGGAGCATGTCAGAAGTGTAGCATAACGTCAGACATCTATTAAATATCCAGGTAGAGATGTTGAGTACCTAACTGGCCATAAGGTCTAGGATTCAGGAGAATGGTCAGGGGTGGAAGTGAAAAGTCTAGAATCTGCAACATGAAGTTGATATGTGATCACTGAAGAGGAAAGAAGGATAGACAAGAGGACCAAGAACTGACTCCTGGGGCACTCCAACATGAAGAAAGAAGGTATGGTGTGCATGAACCTACAAAGGAGATTGACATATAAGGGAGCCACTTAGTAAGGAAGGAAAAAAAAACAAGGAAGTGTGGCACCCTAAGGCCAGAGAAGAGTGATCAACAATGTCAAATGCTGCTCAGAGATAAAGAGGGATGAGGAATAAGAATTTACTAATAGATTTAGAAACAAAGGTAATTAGTGAACTTGGTAAGAGTCCTTTTGGTGGAAGGCCTGAGCAAATGCCTAAGAAGCACGGGCTTAAGAAAAATAAAATAAAGAAATAGGAGGCAGCAAACAGGGACAATTATTTTTTAAAGTTTTGCTAGAAATAAGTAAGAAAGGTATACAATTCATTCACAATTTTGAAATATATATTATTTTCCTTCCCATATGATTTTTAAATTTCCATGTATTACATTTTTAATAAAGGTAAGAAAAATGGGGCTGTAGCCGGTGGAATGAGAAGAAAGGCCAAGAAAATTATGATTAATCTCTTATTCTCTTGGTATTTGTAAATATAGATTTTGAAAATCTTTTAACACAAGCCATCATACAGAATACTTTGCTAGATTTATTAAAAATGTAATACACAGAAACTTAAAAATCATATGGGAAGGAAAATAATATATATTTCAAAACTGTGAATGGTGTACCTCAAGAAGAGAAAAAAAACATCATGAGGCCATAACCCAAAGCCACTTATGTATATATATTAAAGACAAGGTCATTAAAAATAAGAACCTGATTTGCTTTTGGAGTGGAGACTACTCTGCTAATCTACAGTAAAGGAGATTAACCAGGACATCTGGCTTTGACAAGATTAAGGAGCAAAACTGGGTTTCTTCTTTATCTGCAATTAAAACTACGTATAGGCAAGGTGTTGCTTAATAAAATAGACATCTTACTAATTCTGCTTGCCACAGTAACAAAGACGAATACCTTGGAAGCTCTACTTGTGTGCTGGAAGGCTACTAACACGTCTATAAGATTAAAACATTTCAAAACAATGCTATCGTTGGCTTGTCCTGTGCTGGAAAAGCTCTAAAATCTTTCTCCTGCGTAGCTACATGAAATAACTTTAGTAAATGTGCTTTTTGAGATTGAAGAAAGACAGTAATACAGATCTTTATAAGCAATGAAGGCCACAAAGGGCCTCCAGGAAAGCATGACATTGGCACACTGAGTTTCCTTTTCATGTGTTCTTAAAAAGAACACAGAGACACGTGCCTCCTTTTCATCTAACTGGCCATTTTTCATCTGATGTGTCTTCTAAGACACACTAATTAATAGAAAGAGAGTCAGACATCAGACATATTGTCTTCAATAAACAGCAGGAGGTGGGATTGGGGGAAGGTGAGGGGAAATCAGAATTAACCTAATTTTGCTCTTGTGTGCAGGGGCAGGAAGAAAAGAACAGAACAGATATTGAGCTTTCTGCCAAAAAGAAAAATTTCAAAGAGACTAGAATCATTTCCTTCTCATACATGGATAAGCAATGATCACAGACCCTAGATGCAGAATAACACGAGACAATCTCAGGAAGCAAAACCTATAAATTAAGGTGCTTTTAAAACCCTAATCCAGAACATGTAGGTTACTGCAACGTTCTAGTTCTTTTCACAGGAACACTTTCTCTCTTGCAATTTTAAGCAGTTTTAACTGGCTAAGCCATAAATATTCTTAGAGGATTAGAGGATAATAATTCAAGAGTTTGGCCAAATTCCATTAAGGTGCAAAATAAAAGAGACTTACTTGAAAAACAAGTATTTGCATTAACTAATATATAGAAATCTTTCATCCAAGTTAATTTGCCAATCAGTAATTCACTGTATGCCCAACTCAAGTGTTATTTAATCATTTAAACACTGTTTTTCCTCCAAGTACCTTATGAAATTTGTTTATTTTTGAAGATCTTATTAAATTGTGTCTACATAGATACCACTTTATATATTCAGAGTTAACTGCAAAGATATTTCAAAATCAGATGTTAAGAGACAAATTTGAGGTGTCCAGTTATCACTTTATATTCTTCTTTGAGTTCACGTTATGTCAAATGTACACATAAAAGCTGACATTTGAATAGAACACTCTAGGCTTAGAAGCGCCTTTAAGATATCATCATAAATAACCCAGTAATGAGTCTCCTTTATATTATCCCTAACTAGGGGCAATCTGACTTACATTGGACTAAATCTGTTTATAAGGAATTCACTATGCTTTAATACTATTTTTTTTTTCTTATGAGGAAAAGAAATCACACCTTTTTTTTTTTTTTATCCTCACCCGAGGACATTTTTTCATTTTTTGTTCAGATAGAGTGGGAGGGAGAGAGAGGAAGAGAGAGAGAGAGAGAGAGAGAGAGAGAGAAACATCGACGTGAAAGGGACACATCGAGTGGCCGCCATCTGCACGACCAACCAGGGCCGGGGACAAACTGCAACCAAGGCACATGCCCCCAGCGGGAACCGAACCCGGGTCTCTCTGGACCGCAGGCCGACGCTCTAACCGCTGAGCCAAACCAGCCAGGGCAAATCACACCATTTTTAAAAGTCCTTCCTTATATTCAGCTAAAATCTCTTGGCTTGCAGCTGCTATTTACTGGCCTTAGTAGGTCCCCCTTGTAATTCTACATAACAATTCTAATTTATATCTAATTTACATTACATATCTTTAAACACTTACTTACAATAGCTGCTGACAATAGTAATTATGGCTCTTTAACCTAAGCAAAAGTATTTCTAATAAAATGAACCCTAAAAACCAAAGTTGAAAGGTAATAAATAGTCCAGGAACTAAATGTTTATATTCAAAATGATATTTACTTTTGTTGTTGCATTTGTGGTGTGTGTGTGTGTGTGTGTGTGTGCGTGCGCGCGCGCGTGGAAGAGGGGGTGAGGGGCCTTTTTCTGATGACTAATACTGGCAGAGTTGAGAAGTGAGCAGAAGGAGGAAATCTCTATTTACCCCACATGCTGATTTGTGAAAAGAGGCTTCAGTTTAATTTATCTCTAAGAGTACATTGATCAACTTCATAAGTTTGACTGTTACACTGAATTACCAAGATATAAAGTTCAGAGAAGATACAGAAGTGAAGAAAGGAGTATCTACATAGATGCAAAATATATGAAAATGGATCTGAAAGATAAGAGTCTAAGTCATTTGTTGGCATGACACATGTTATGGGCTGAAAAACTGTATCCCATCAAAATTCCTAAGTTGAAGCCTGAATCCCCAATATGATGGCATTTGGAGGTGGGGTCTTTGGAAGGTAATTAGGTTTAGATGAGGGCATAAGGTAATTAGGTTTAGATGAGGGCCATGATCAGATTAGTATCCTTGTAAGAAGACCCTGGTTCAAAATACCTCTCCTTCAGGCATCCTATAAATGATGGCTGTTAAAATGCAATAAAACAGAGCAAGATAATAAATCATTAAAACAGTCAATAGCATTGTTTAGCTATATGAATTTCCAGGCTGTGAAATTTTAGGTATGACCCAGCTAATGAAGAAAAATTAAGGAAGAAGGTGGAATAAGACCTCATCAACGTTAAAATCTCAGTAGATATCATCGATGTGATATTTTTGAGGGTCATAAAAGGTGCTATCACACAAAAATATATCTTCCACTTATGCATGAAATTCCACCATTACATATATAACAATTTACTGTAAAGAATTTATTGAATCATTTTAGGCCCAAGTATCATAAGAAGGTTATATGATGGGAGGGACAGAGGGGAAAGGGGCTAGAGGGTGGTTAGCCATATTACTACAAAAAGGTAGCTAACAAGTTGAAGAATAAAAACAAAAATAAACTTCAACTACTCCACAGTTGTTTTCAGTGACTCCTATTTCTCCCATTGCTTTACTGTGAAAGTCTTAGAATAAGAACCTAGCACTAATCAGTATCCTTCCCCACTTTTGCACATACAATAAAAAAATACTTTTATACTTATAAAATGTATCATTCTGCTAAAGTCCAAGATTATTTGTTGTACTGATTAATATCTAATTCTAATAAAATGTATAGTATGCATTATAATATATATAGTAAAAATATATCCAGTTAAAATGTTAGGTTTTTGTACAGGTCTCACAATATACATATTATTTTTTCCAAAAGATGAAAGGATTTCACTTTGATCCATTTTTTAGGTGGATTAGTAACAGGGAACTTGAAAAATTAAAATGTTACTATAAGAACTATAGAGGTATTTTTATTTCTCCTAAGCATTTATCTCTATATTAGAAATATATATAGCACTTTCACAATTAGATTTAATGATCCATGCAAAATGAAAACTAGGCACTGCCTTAATATATTACTTTAATTTGAGATTGCTTTTAAATGCTGATCAAAAGTAGAGAAAATTCTTTGCCGTTCCAATTTTTATACTGCAAATTATATGTTTTTTCATCATAAATTAAGGGACCCAGAATTTTTTTTTTTTAGAAAATAAAACATATTTCTGTTCTCCCGGAGAAAAATTAAAAAGTCCTAACAGGGATATATTAAGACATCAAGTGAATTATACAATCTTTGATTAGAAAAAAATGTGTGGAATCATCTTAATGCTGTTTGCACTATGAATTCCTTTGAAAATATCTATTTACCCTGCCTTTAAAAAATGTACATAAAGTGCGGCCGGTGTGGCTCAGTGGTTGAGCATTGACCCATGCACCAAGAGGTCGCTGGTTTGATTCTCAGCCAGGACACATGCCCAGGTTGTGGGCCCGATCCCCAGTGGGGGGCATGCAGGAGGCGGCCAATCAATGTTCTCTTTCATTAATGTTTTTCTCTCTCTCTCTCCCTCTCATTTCTTCTCTCTCTAAAAAATCAATAAAGGAAAAGAAAAAGAAAAAAAATTTAAATGTACATAAAAATAAAACTCCTTAGTCTTGGATCTGTCAACTGGTGGTCCATGAAAAGGTTCGTATCTCTCTTGAATTTCTACACAATTGTTTGCATGTGTGTACATGGTGAACAATTATTTCTGAAAATTAATGATCAAGGCAATGAAACTCGTGTTAATGTTATTTTGTTACATATGAAAGAAGTCAGGCACCCTAGCAGTGGAGAGGTTGGTACCAGGCTGCATGTGAGCACGCGTGCATATTTCAGAGATGTCAGCCACAGTTTAGGTGAACCGCTTCTGTGGAAAGGACCAGATTTTCTTCAAGAAGTTGCTCTTATATGAGGACAGAATATCATTGCCTCTTAACTCCAGTCTCTCCTACTGATACTTAATGTGTCAAGTTAAAATACTTGCATGGTGGACAAGAAGGTAGCATGGGGATTTCCTGGCCCTGTTTCCTGCCAAATTGACAGGTTGCATTGCAGCAGGTGCACAGCAAAGCGATTAAGAATGTACAGGTTGACAAAACATGTGTGATATGACTGCAGGCATTTTATGTGAATGACATGTCATGGCAAGTATTGGCCTCAAGAGATTTTTACCTAGGGTTCCAGGAAGTGAGGATAATATATATGGATATAAAAGCATCATTGAGAAGGTGAGCGCTCAAGGAAAAATAACCTTGACTGGAGTCTACATAAATGAAGTACATTGCAATGCAAAGTACATTTTTGCTATTTAAATATTTTACAAATGTCCTATTTATATGGGTAGATGCAATAAGCATCTGCCTTGGGTGATGTGATTTTTTGACTGATGTAGAAGTCATTCAGCTGCCAGAAGGACAGAGAGCCTGGTTTGTTAAAATTCATGATTGGGGAAAAAAAACCAAACATCATCCAATTCATTTTAAGAACACACTCAGTCCTTGGTATCAACTGCTCCACTTCTAGGGTGCCTTGACAATATAGTTACACATATGCTGAGATGAAGTAAAAACAGGATGCTATCATCCACTCGGTTTAAAATTTAACTAGCCTTAAACCTCACTGTAATCAGTCCACTTGAATATGTTTTATACTAGCCCAGAAAAACAGGATCAGAACTTCAGTAACATATTTATTGGGCTCTTAGTATACTGTTTGAAATTCTCCAAACACACTAGTCATGCCAGCCTGCCTTTGTACAACTGGTTTCTCATCTCTGAAATCACTTTTCCAATCACTGAATTGGAGAACTTTTCATTCTTTAAGGAGGAATCAAATATCACATCTCTGCTTAAACTTCCTTCTTTCCATTCATTTGCTTCCTGGAAAGATGACTTGAACACATAGGGTAACTGGAAGCTGGTAATAGCTTTATGTATTGCTGTGAGAATAAAATGTGGTAAGGAATAAAATTCCCAGGATCAGTACCTTCCTATACCTCCTTTTAAAAACATAAACTTTTATAAAATGTCTAAATTCGATGACTAATGTTTGTTCAGAGGCACTGCACTGACTAAGGCACCTTATTTTACATAATTCTCAATATATATATATCCTTGGAGAAAGTTATAATGTGGATAAAAGACAATCTGAACCTATCAATAGCTTCTCTTTCAATGTTTAAGATTAAATCTAAATTAAATCAGGTTGGAGATTTTTGCTTATACCTGACATGTCTAAAAATTGACTGCCTATAACCTATCTTTACCAGATTATATCCAGGATATATGCAAAAGTTACAAAGAAAAGTAGATGGCAGCCCCAAAATTAAAGTATAATTGGAGAACATTGCACTTTTCTTTAAAAAGAAATAGAGACTTGTATATTCTGTTTCAAAAATCATATTTTCAGTTTCAGTTTTTACATAAAATTAAATTAAACCGATTAGTGTAAACCACTGCACCTGGAGCCACTATTAAGGGCAGTATACACATGGACTGCTTAACAGATTCTTTAACCAATGGATTTAATTACATTGTGGGTTAGGAGGAAAGGGGCAGGGAAGACATGGGTGAGGGTCACTACTCATTAGGTCGCACTGTGAGGAGGTAGGGGGTGTCCTGTGGCAAGGAAAGCGAATACTGACTCCCTGCTGAGGCTCTCAAAATAACATCTTTAACGGCTGGGGTCATAAAGATACTGAGGCCCCCAAACTGACTAAACAAGGCAACATAGTACAAATGACCATGCCTTTAATTAGATTCTGAAATTCAAGAGGGAATAATTACAGAATGTTTAATCAGTGAATTTTGGAGCTCTGTAAGATATATATTGTGAACCCTGGGGCCAAAAAAAAGACACCTACTAAGAAGGTCTCCTGGTAGCTGAATGGGCTCAAATTTTTTTAAAAGGAGCCTATCAGCTTTTTTGACACAGGCGTCTCTGATGCAAGCTGCATTTCAGGGAGAAGCCAGTGCTGGACAGCCTGCCTGCACTGTTTCTGCCATCTGAGCCAGCCCCTATAAAGGAGTTCCAGGAATCCTATTTCAACCAATAAGACTCAGGCTTAAAGCCCCATCCAATTGGAGCTGCACAGCATATCACCATTAGCTTCTTTACCGACCAATGAGAGCAGCTCCATTTTGACCAATAAGGACAGTGCCTTTGGAACAATAATGCTGTGAGGATTCAGAGTCTTCATTTGCATGAGGATGGACCAATCAGTGACCAGGGGCAGGGACTTCTATGTTAAGTCAGCTCCGCTCTGACTCTGAGAGTGCACTTTCCTTTCCACTGAGGACTAGTTTCCCTGGCTGGAGCTGAAATACCAGAAGTCTTGTGGGAGCAGAGAGGAGCAGACCAGCAGAAGCCAGAGCAGACCGGTAGAGAACAGAGCAGACCAGAGCATGCTGGAGCAGACCAACACAGGGCAAAGCAGAGCTGCTAGGAGCAGAGCTGTCGAGCAGGAGAGGGGCCTGGCCTCAGGGCATCTGTCCCTGGGGCCACCTCACAGCCCAGCTATTTTCACAGCCATGCTGTATCACAATTGAGCTGTTATGCACTGAATTTCCTTCTTCACCACACCCCAAGTTGGGCATTAGGAATTGGTGCCAGTAAATATTTCCTCCCCCTCCTCCCCCTTCCCCTCCCCCTCCTCCTCCTCCTTCTTCTTCTTTATAGATATTAGATATGTTTAATTTTAACAGAATGGAGGTTTTTACCTATTTTACTGATTCAAAGATAAAAATGTGTGAAATAATTACTTCTAAAATAATCACAATGTTCACCATTCTATATAAGCATTGAAGACCCTTAAATATGTAACTTAAAAAAACATTCCTAATTAGGCCCTCCTATTTTTGTATTAAAATATTGGCGATAAGCAAAAGTACCATTAGATAATAAATATTTCTTAAAACAAGCTAATATATTTCTCAACTACAACGTGTGTTCCTAGTTTCCACCAAAGTTCATATAGGAGATACTCTTTAAGTCTCCTAATTTTTAAGTTTCTCAAGTTCAACCAAAAAAAAAAAGTCCTTTACTGTACATCTACTACCTTTAATTCCTCTGAAATTCCTCATTTTTAGTCTGTATGGCATACTTTCACTGGCTACAGAACAAGAAAGCAACAACTATCTGATGCCAGATGCTGATCAATAGCTATTTCCCAAAGTTTATAGTATAATTAAAATGTGTAACAGGAATAATTTTCCCTTCAAACCCTAAGGCTAAGCCTAGAATTATTGACTAAGTCAAAGTTATGTGGTGTAACATTTTTTATTTTGTTTATGGATGATATAAAGGAGTTTATGGCTTTTACATGTAATCTGTTAAGTTAGAAACACTGACTTAGGAAATATCCTCAGCATCAGCAAAACTTCTATTGTTTAAAAACCTCTTTAAGGTATATTTTGTCGAGGTAAATCTATATTCCTTTACATCAGTTCGTGGTCACCTAAAACTTCAAACTGAAGGTTAATTGTCAAAACATTCTTGAATTTAGTAGAACCCATTTACTTCAAACTATTCCTTCAGAGCTTTACCACCTTCTGTAAAAGTGCCAGGAATGGAGGTCTGATGAAAATATCATAAGAAAGTGAGAGTAGGTGGACAAAAGAATTCATGACGAACTCAAAAAGAAAACAGTATGTGCATACAGGAAATTATGTCAGTTTTTATAAAACACAGCATCCATAGAAAGGCAGATATAGCAGCTATAGAAGGGACAGTGAATAACATATTACTCTTTCCAGTAATAAAAATTAACAGTCACTAATTTTTGCATATAAATATTAATGGTAACTATTTGAAACACTCCTTGAAGAGTCTTTTTTTAATTTAAGGTAGATCTTTTTAAATGGTACACCTGGGCAATGTAGAGGTTAATAAACAATAAAGTCAGATATGTCCTAGATTTAAATCCTAGCTTTGCCCCTTACTGGTATTTACTAAGTGCCCAATTGTTGTTCTTTTCATTATTAATAATAAAGACATAACCATACAAACTCTAATGTGAATCACTAATTAGCAAAGGTCTCGAAATTTTTGAGTGAATAAACATTGATCCCAATCTTCTTTTGCTTTCTTCAAACGGAGTCAAACTGAAGTGCAAACCCACTCCCAAAGTCTCACAGGCCTGTCTCATCCACGCTGCACGGCCAGTGGTGTGCATGAGCTTTTTTCTAATGCTACGTAGATGAGAAGATTCCATTAGGAAAGTGCAGTGGCAGCGAGGAAGCCTGGGAGTTGCATTGTTTTACAAAGCTGCATGAATTTGTAATGATATGTGCTGTCTCTTCCAGTTTGGCTGGAGTCCAGTGGCATGCAATCGGAAGCTAACTGGCTGGGATAGGCTTATTAGGTAGTGCTACGTGTCAACGCTTAAATGTTCCAGAATAACAATCGCTAGCTAAATCTTCAGACAAGCCAACAGTGTACATGCATCCCTGTACACATACACACACACATCCATACACACACACACACCCTGACACATACTCACACACAAACTTACTCATGTCTCTATGAAGGCTGTCTTAATAATCAGCCTACATTTTTTTCTGTGGTTTGCTTTTCCCACACTCCACTGTTTCCTAACTTCACTGAGACTGCTTCTGGCCAATCCTTTTATTTATTTTCCGTGGATTCAACACCCCCACACAGTCCCACCCTAACTCTTGGCTGGATGAAACCATCCTTTACTGCACGGATGCAGGCCATTTGACATGTCCCTCGTCACCCACTCTTCTCTGGAACTGGGCGAATCTGTCATCATACTCAATCTTCTTTACTTCCTTACAGGAAAGAAGTTGTCCTGCTCCTTCCAGTTTCTCTAATGATCCACGTCTCCATCGTCATCAGACATTCCTTTCATTTTACCATCTTCATCCTCTCTCGCGCTGACACTGTTGCCTCATTTGTGAAAACGGAACGTAAGACAGACCTCACGGAACTGTTGCGTGGTAACTACCTCCTTTGTTCTCTCTTCTCTGTTCCTCTCCCTGACGGTGGTCATTGTCATGGCACAACTATGGCACTTCCACGACTCAGGTTCCTCATAGCTGGACGTTATAATTGTCTTCTCCTTTCACCTAACTCCTGATCATTCTCAAACTGTTTCCTTCTCACGCCTTACCTTCATTCCAGGTTCGAACCACCAAACCCTAGCTACTTCACTTTTCTGTCATTTAGTATTCTTCACCTTTTTTATATAGAAATCTTCAGTATGCATTTTCCCACAAATTCTGTCATCTGTGTCTTCTCTCTCCCCCATGACCCCTTCTCAGTTTCCTTCATTTCTGTTCAGACTTTAGACGTGTTTTCTAGACTCTGTCATCAGCCTTCTTCTCTTCTGACAGTAACATCTACCTTTGTTTAATCTCACCTATCCACCCTGTCATCTATGGCTTAAGCTTTGATCATTTCCAATGTCTTCATTTCATCCCAGATCTCTCTCCCAAGGTCTAGTGTCATTTTTGCAACTTATGTCCTTGACATTGTCATCAATATATAACACTTCTAGTTTAAAATCATCTTGTTTAAAGCAGTCTCATTATATTTCTCATCTGTGAACTATTCCCTATCCCACATTCCCTAAATCAGTTAGAAATACTATTCTCTCAGTCACTTGAGCCACAAACCTAGTTTCACACCGCATTCCTCCTCCTACATTAATACAAACACCAATTTCACCTTAAGTATTTTTCAAGTTTATACTTTTTTTTGTCAAATAAACTCAGTTCTCCATCACTATGTGATGATGGATGAAGAGGAGGATGAATTTTAAATAGAACAGGAGGGAAGCTTTCTGTCTATAAGGAAGATATAGGCATGTGATCATTTATATTTATATTTACTGAGCATATACTCCTCATTAGGTAGTTGTGAATATTAGATAAAATAACAGTCCCTGTCACCTAGCATACACTTAATAAATGTTTCCTCTGTCACCACCACCACCATCATCATCATCATTGCACATTTAGACGCTTGAGAGCTTATCCAGGTAACCCCAACCAAAGTCCCTGCAATACAGGATGAGAAGAAATGAGGAAGAAAAAATTCTCTAATTTTGAATGGTGATGCATTGTTCCCAATCTCCTTTAATGCTCTACATCAATTCTTCTTCTTCTAGAAGAAGGTTTCCTTCCATTTTAAGACATTTTTATTTACCAATTTTTTTTTTTTTTTAGTGAAGGCATCATGTTTTATTTTGTTTTGTATTTACCAAGTTAAATGACTGCTACTTTATGCTCAACTAATTTTCATGTTGAAATAAATGTAAGTTGCATTTTATGTTTGTTTTTATCTGAGTATATTGCAATTGTACTTGAAAATATACTATGTGTTAGCTGTGGTCCTAGGCACTGGAAATACAGCAATAAACAAGTCAGCTATGGTCTTTCATCTCAGAGGGAACATTTTACTGCAGGGCTGTAGGCAGTAAACAAATATACAGAAAGATGACTTGTGGTGAGATATTAAAAGAAATAAAATTAGGCATTGAGATAGAGACCAGATGCTTTAGTTTAAGAGACTAGAGAAGGTATCGCTGAAATGATATTTGATCTGATAGCTGAACAAACCATAGGAAGTTCATCAGAAACTACCAGTATACAGAGATCTTAGAAGAGGATCAGTTGGTGAGTTTATTGGAGGAAGAGAGAAGGCCAAGATAGCTGTAAGTCATATAAGCTTAGTAAATTTCTGTGTTGGTTCAGTACCCAGTAAATACTAGTTATTTCTCCTTTTTATTTATGTGATTATGAAGATAAATTATTTACTAACTAATCAATGTAGGTAAATGCAAATTTCATGTGAAGGCTACCATTCCAGTAGATTCATTAACTAAATATCAATGTCATTGTGAATTATGTTATTAAGACACACAAGAGTGCTTTTGATAAATACAATTTAGTAAGAATATAAGTGATATTATGTTTTCTAATCTAGCAAAAAAGATGATGTCTAAAAGAAATCTATAGAGGTCAAATGCTAAACTAAATATATATATATATATATATATATATAAAATATAAACCTAAAACTGATAAGAACTCAAACTCAGGAATGAAAACATTACTATTTTCTTATTAAACTTTTCTGTTTCCTCCCCAAATTCATATTCACCTTTGTCTAAATTAAAAACTTAAGGGACATCATTACCTCATTGCACTTGAAGTTTATAAAGTCGCTAAAGTAGGTTTCTAATGCAATATAAATATTATCAATACCAATGTGCTTTTCTTTATTGTTACTCTTTGTCCCCGGCCTGCCTACTTCCCCTTCCCTAACCAAATCTGCCGCAGTGACCCCTTCAGTGACCAAAATGAACCTAAAACACTATATAAAATCCAGTAGAAACTCGAGGAGAGGAGACACTCCAGTAACACCACATGCTTATAAAGTATATAGAGCTGCCTAATTTTCAAAATGACATTTTATATTCTGGAAATTTAATAGTGTGAATATTTCAGTTATGTAATAATTTACATTTTATTGTCTATATTTCTTGATTATTATTATTTTTTTAATTGGAGAGGGGAAAGGGGGGGCAGAGAGAGAGAGACAAACACTGATTGGTTGTCTCCTGTACGTCCCAAACCGAGGATCGAATCAGCACCCTGGGTATGTGCCTTGACCGGGAATCAACCATCCAACCAACTGAGCCACACTGGCCAGGGCTCCTAATTATTCTTCTGTTTTATTTTTCTTTCTCTTTATTTTCAGATTTATGTTTAAATTTTTTTCTCTATAAATCCATATATATATATATATATATATATATATATATATATATATATATAATGTCTATTAAAATGGTGCAGAATCTTATGGAGAGCAAAAGAAAATTGTCCTTGTCAAGATTCTGATATGAGTTAAATATTACTATTTTCTTTACTTCTGCATCTTTTCAAACTTTATTTCTCAGTGTTGTCTAATAAAAACCCTCTCTTCTAGTTAGGCCTGTTTTCTGTGACCTAGAGAAATTATGTTGATTTCTATCACCATGTTTAATGGAGAATTCCATGCATCTCTTTAATATCTGATACATTTTTATATCATTTGAACACCATAAATTTTAAAACCAATTTCATACTTTCCTTCGGCTGCTATGAAGCTTGAAAGCAAATTTGTGACCTGTTTGGTAGCTGTTTACAATGTTCTGGTTTATATTTTGTTTACAAAATTTAACGGTTATATTACTTTAACCTTGTTTTCTATTATGCTTACTAATTTGTAGCCTATTTCAAAGTAGGAATTCTTGGAAAATCCTTTTTTTTTTTTAATTTTTCAATAAGAGAGGAGAATAAAGCAAGTAAATATTTGGATAGATTCAATTTCTAGGCCTTTTCTCTACTGTTAATTTTGCCAGGAAAGACTTTCTTCATTCTGGCCGCTTATTCTACTTGACCGAACCTTCCAGAAGCAGTTTACATCATGTCTCCTCTATGGAACCGTCTATAAATTCCTAGGTTTCTCTGTAAATTCATTAGTACCTGTTTGTATTTATACCAATAGCCAAGAACAATACAAGCAACACATATAACCAAGGACTGGCAAGAGTAGAAGCAACTTCCCCCTTTTTACCACAGTGTATTTCTCCACCTCTGACATCTGCCACCAAGAAACGTGGATTCGATGCAGGATTTATTAATAGTTTAAGGGAAGATGGGACTTGCCTGTCATTGCATTAAAGGTCCATAAACAAGGAGGAAAATAAAGCAAGATGACCCTTCAATTCTCTCTGTTTCGCATGCCCTGTTTTCAAAGGAACTCACTTTTGAGAAAACAAAAGAATCACAGAGATGAAAAGGTTTCAAGAATTTATGAGTTCTCAAATGAGAACTGTCTGCAGTCAGACAGCAAACTGACTGTGCTGTTTAACAGGTGTATGTGACATCTTTTGCATGTTCATCTGTATCACATTAAAGTCAGTAGCTGACTTTTCCAAAACATTTCTCTTTGGGGATTTTTTTAGTATGTAGGGTTTTATACCTATCCTCTAAGTCACACACAATTTTTTTAGTACACAATACACAATTTGCAATACTATGATTAGGGATTTAAAGAGGACAGGTGGATTGCATTTCCATAGAAATTATAAAAGCATTTATGAATGCACCTTCCAGAGTATTCAACTGTGGAGATGGTTAAACATTTATCAACAGAGCAACAAAACAGCCCTGTCAAACAAAACTATTTACATACGCTTTTCCTGAAGAGAGATTAGAAGCTCAAGGGATCAACAGGAGCTCAGCTCCCTTTAGAGTGTTTTCATCCTAATCACATTTTCTTTCCAATCTTCTCAGTCACCCATTTTTCCCTTACTTTTCTGTATCAAGTGTAATACCTTCCAATAATATGTTAAGTACATGCTTGGTTAATAATCCTCTCCCCCCAAAACTGTAATACAAAGGTTGGCTTACTGTCTTACTGAGTTAGCTAAATTTGTTTAAACTCGTTCCAAAATCTAGAGAATAGGCGTACAATGTAACAATTATGTGGTGTTTATACATGTATAATCATCAAATTATTACTGCACCCTTTGTTTCTTTTCTTATAAAAAAAAAAAGCAGATTCAAAGACAGATCCAACCTTTTAAATATATGAAAAAAATTTAATTATGTTATTAATAATAATGTTTAAATAATCAAGTCATCCTGTAGGTATGCATCACCTTTTCTTCGAGAAGATTTTATAGTGACTTTAATTGAAACTTAAAACGCTTCCCTTTAAAACAAGTTCAGTGCCATAAAATATCATTTATATCAAAGGGGATTAAACTGTGCTTTTCAGACCACTTAAAAGTATAGGAACAAACTTTACATTTCAGAGTGTTTGAGAATTGGCTTTTCCCTAAGCAGCAGGTTTCAACTAAAGACCATGTTTTTAACCACATTTATCTCATGTTCCACTCAAATATATTACCTTGCATTTTATTTCTAATAAGGTATAGGTCCTATTTATGTTTAAAAAGACAAGGACAAGAGATCTCCTGGCTAGTTATGTTGTTTTCATTAACTTATATATTATGTCAGAGTTCATCTCCAAATCTCATTTGCCCGCTCCAAAGATTCTGTCTTACACCTGGAGAACGTCCCCAAGCCGTCCTCACGGTGCACCTTTAACATTTAGGTCAGACTCACCTGGGAATTCTTGCCTTAACATTCTCTGCAATTTTACTTGCTCCAAACGTGTTCGATTCTTGTCCTGACATAAGACCTCTCCAGCATAGCTTCGGCTCCAAAATGCCCTGCTGCCTCAATATTGAAACATCAGCTCCACAATGTCTCAGCTCTTCGTGTTCCCACCTACCACTATGAGTGAGTGAAAGTCCTCCTCCTGACACCAGGGCCCCTTGCACTTCTCTTAACTGAAAATGCTGTTCAAGGTCTATAGATGACGAGAGAGACTCGCACACTGGTTAGTTCTCTTTGGAGTTCTAGAAAGATTTCAAGGCACTCACAGGCATGGTTTACGACGATGAATGCAGAGATATGATTTCCACCACAGAAAGTAAACATGCACCCCAAACCAGTCTAACAGGTCGGGGTGTACGGCACTGCTGCCCTCCGGCTGCAACTTAGAAGCACAGACACTAGGGCACCTTTCTGCCTAGATTTTTTTTTTTTTTCTTTTAGTAGCCAAATAAAATAAGTATCATTTCTAGCACATGGCTGTGTCATGAGAAACACCAATGCGTGCCGATGGACGTGCCCAGTTCCCCCGGTTGTGATGCAAGTTAAGTCAATGTCTTAAAGGTCAATGCAACTTTTGTGGAGTCAAGAGAAAACCTGACCCTGGGCGGACCAGGTTTCCATGGCCTCACTTAATTCTCAGCAATTCTTCCCAGGCCAGAACCACAGAAACTGCAAGGTGTCAATATGGAAAGCATATATGAGCCTGACTTCCCCTTTTGAAAAAGGAAAGTAAACACGTGCAGAAAATAATGTGCCAAATTCCTCCATAAAATTATAGGCTCCAGACAGCCAGGGTGGAGACCTGGCAACTGCTTCTGAGAAACCAAGGACAATTTTCTTCACAGGACCTCTGTCTGCTACGGTACACAGTAGAAATGTTGGACTCGAGGCCCTCTAAGCTCCGTCCTACCTTGAAAATTTTAATGATCTACAGATCTCCCCCTAACTCGGACAATCAAATTCTCCTTCAGTGTGTTAGCAAAGAGTTCTCTCCTCTCTGCTGATTGCTGTCTAAAGCTGGCCTTGCATTCCACAGGGTGTCGCCAACTCTTCTGTACTTACAGACGTTTTCCTCTGAGTTCTAGTTTTTGTAGACTGGAGAGGTTTCCTGGATCTAGAGAACTGAGAACTGAGGTCGGAAGGAGGCCTATAATTAGAAGATGCTCAAACATCCAAGCAGCTGATAGTGAAAAGGCTGAGTTCAGCAGCCCCGGGGACACCCCATGAAATCTCTCACAAGGTTGTTCTGGCATTGAACTTAGAGATACCTTTTATTCAAATAATTCCCAGGGTGAATTTGCATATTATATCCTTTACAGAGAGGCAAGTGGCCTTGCACATGCTTTGACCAAGGAAGAGGAAAGAAATAAAGTGGAAAAAGCTGCTGAGGACTGAGTTGCTGATACAGAAGGGACTCGGGGGATGAGGAACAGAGCTGGATAATGATAGAGTCTTTCCTTTTTGGACAATTCTGACTAGAGTCTGCCCTACCAGTTAATAAAACTCTGAGAGAAGTAGACAAAAGCTTAGTGGCCCTGACCTGTCCAAGGGTAGCCTCTGGAGAAACCTCAGCCTAAGGAACTGCCAGGTAGTTGCTGGCCAAGAAGGAAGTTGCCACCCCCTCCTCCCAGCCATGGCCTTTCACTACTGTCACGACGGACCAAGTGCCACTCAGTGGTACCTGTGAGTCTGCATCTATTATGCAAGGATGCTTCCTTCTCTCAGCAAATGGCAATGCTCAAAAACACTCGCCCCTACTTTTTTTTGCATATTACATATACATTTTATTTATATTTTCAAAAATTAGAAAGAAAATTCTGGCATTCTGTCCTACTCGCGATGATTCCATTTTATGAATCCTGAGAATATTATAAACCTTCATGTATAGAATCTTTACATAATTGTCTGTGGGGTTACATTTCATTGGGACTGAAAGGGAGAGATTGCTTTTTATGTTTGAAAAGAAAATTGAGATCAGTTCACAGGAAGCTGAAGATAACCTTCACTTTCATTTGGAAAAAAATAAGTTCCCAATGCCATTAAATAGTGATATATTATGGACTCCACCCACCAGGGCTCACTCAACCAGTTTCTGGGGTGTAAAACAGGTCAGAGACCTACAGGAAATAATGATGAAATGCATAAAGTTGACGATGTCTATGGCCAGCCCTCCAAGTTCTGATTAGAGATGTTCCAGTGAATCTAGACAATCTAGGTACAATACATGGCCTTGGAAAACCATCATTCAAAGCACATGATGGCAGTCTAAAAATAATCTACTGTCTTTTATTATCTTCATAGCCAAAACACTCAAATCATCCACTTGTTTATTGTACAAAACATGGTATTTGAATACAGTTGTTCCTACTAGTGGACACTCATTTATAAGTAGAGCTGATAATAACTAGTATTATTTCAGAGAACTTCAGAATCTTTTTATAAATGCTGTTAAGTCAAGGCAAAATTAAATAACATTTCAAAATGCCTTTTTATTTACTTTGATACTTTTAAACTTAAGTTCAGTTATAGGACAGGGTATATAGAATAATGCTAGAGCATTACATAAATGGAGATGCCAGGATATATCTGGATTTCTTTTAGAAAACATTAAACACACTTATTAAAACCTCTTACCTTCACATGTACAAATAAAGCTGCAAATTATTCCAATAGTGCTTTCCGTTATAATTTAAAATAAATCCAGAAATAATTGAAAACCAACAGCCAAAGTACCTTCATTTCTCATTAACTCTCACCTGATTAATGGGTTCACTTAATAATCTTAAGGCAAATACAACTGGAATGGAAGCATTTCAATATTCAAAGAAGGTATATCTGAACTCTTTGTAGATCTACTAAGGATACGATTTTAACTCGGATTAGATCAGAAGAGAACACATTCCTTGCTGAAAAGTTTTCACAGAATGCACAAAGGAAATATAGCTTGGGACAGAACTGATCTCACGGACATTCCCTAATTACAGCAGGTTTACAGATCGGAGCATGCCAATTTCTAACTGAAACCATGGCATTCAAATAGCTTTTGTTTTAAACTTTGTGTATTTTTCCTTATATATAATGATTATTAATTCTAAAAATAATGTGTGTATCTATCCATAGATAAATAGATAAATAGATAGATAGGTCACCCTTTTAAAGTGGGACATAGCACCAAGAACATCACATACATAGAAGTGTCAGAGAAAAAGAAAAACAAAATAGAAAATCTATACATATTAAAAGACTCTAAAATAAGAAATAAATACTACCCACGATTCTGACACAAAAGGAATGACAAGGGGAGAGGGGAGAGGCCTGGTTATTCCCTAGTTTTTGAATCCCTTGAATACAGACACAGTGACTCACCCACACAGTTCCAGGACAGGCTGTACAGGCGGTTGACAAATAGTCATATACGTACATTTTATACAAAATCACTACTGTATGAACAACATATATTTTTCAAGGAAAGATATTATAGACACAATGTAGTAAGGTACATGTAATAATCACATGCATAGTATCATTTTGTCCATAAAACACATAAAAATAAATTATTTCATAGAATTATGCTAAATGAGCCTTGTACCTTGTTTTTCTTCAATAGAATGCACTACATGACTTTTTTAGTAATCTTTAAATTAAAAATGCTTTACAATAGCATTTCATGCATATTTCAAAAACGTTTTCAGGAAACATACAGAAATAAAAATAAGATTCTGAGATTCTTAAGCGGATTAAGTGGAGAAATAATTAAATAAAGAAAAAACATAGGCATTCTGGAAGATAATTTAACTCTATAAATTGGATGCTACATTGTTATGACCAGGCATGACTGTGATTATCTTACTGTTATTCTTGCATGTGCTATATTTCACAGATGTAGTTCTATATGTTTGATTGTATATTTTGTATGGAAAACTGGGTGGTTTGGGAATTTTCTTCATGGTAGCACCACAGGAACATAATTAAACCAGTAAAAATGGCATTATAAGTAGATTTTTGAAAAACTCTTGATTAAAATGTTACATTTAAATATGGTAAATAATTCATAAGAGAGTAGAATATGAAAAATCATGGCAACAAACAAGCATTAGACCCATTTTTTAATTTTTAGTTTTTAAACAGAACTCTTCTCACTCAAAAAAGTGCAAAGTGTGAGCAACCTTGTACTTGTTTCTATCAACAAGCCGAACCACAGAAGCCTAGTCAAGCCAATGTCAACAAAGCCAATGCCTTCAAAGGACAAAGGTATCTGATTAAGTAAGACATGTAAAAGAAACCCTCTCCCAACTGATTTGCTCTTTTCTGAGATCCTGTTTTCCACCTTTAAAAAATAGCAACACTACTACAAGGACACTTAGCTGATAAACCCCGGAGATGGAAAAACTTGATTACAAATAAAAATTGTACAGGTGGAGACAAGAATCAATATTCTGTCACCGTTGGAAAAGGTCTTACATGAGAAATGTACCAGAGGCTGGTTGCACCATCTCTCCAGCACTACACTGGGGAGTCGCATAAGGCTCTCCCTGTGCCCCACACATTAGTCTGTCTGTGTTGGTCAAGTGGCTGAGCACAAAAGAGACAGTCAGTTTCTTCTGAAACAATTCCCACCTTTTCTCCCCTCCCCCCAGCCCCAAGCACATCTTGAAACTCGGCGGGACACACACACACACACACACACACACACACTTTGTAATCCACACTGCTTAAATTTCTTACTGCAGACATTTCCGAGGCTATTGGCACTTACCTTGCAAGGATGTGTTAGGTAAACTTGCTTCATTCTCTCCCATTTTATTATTTCTTTTTAAAGGGGGCCAAACAGTTTCAAGTTGTTTCAGTTACCCTGCTAGCTCGGTGACCTTCTGACTTTCTACTGTAGTATTGTAACAGTATACTACCTGCTTTCTTCTGTGAATAATTACCATTCTGCTTCCTGAGTTACCTGGGCTTGCAGGACCTGTTTTACTATAAAGTGAGATCACATCCTTTGATCCAATGCACTGCTATTAATGTGCGCTTCACAAAACGTGGCTTTGTTTCCTTTTTTAATATTAACTTTGAATTCCCTACTTTCACTTTGGTCCCGAAGTGGGTTTACATTTTCCTCTGAAAGTGTGTAAATACTATCAATGCACCATGGTGCAGAGCCAGAGTTTTGTTTGTTTTTTAGTGTTTCTGATCTGTTTTTCTTATAGAAATAGAATAAAATGTAAAGTGCATTTTGCAATGTCCACTTAAAAAATACAGAGAGAGGAGGAGGAGCATAGGAATCAATTCTGTGCAGTGGTGGAGAGACAGGCTCTGGAGGATCTCCAATATGAGCTGTGCAGCTAGTTGAGAATGCAACTTCTTTGAGATTTGCTTCCTCAACTATAAAATAGAGGCACTGTCTATTTCAGAGGATTATTATGAAAATTGAGAGCAATAGTGTAGGACTGCTACACATTGTGAATGGTAGATAATAAACAAACAACAGCAAAATTTTCTCCTCCTCCTCTCCTTCTCTTCTTCCTTTTCCTCTTTCATCTGCTTCCTTGCCTCCCTGCTCTTGTCTTTCTGTTCCTTATGAAAGAATGTCAAAATACAGCACTGATGTCACTATGTTCTGACATCAGTTGTGTTGCTTATTAGCTGAGAGACCTTAAAGAAATGACTCACTCCAATCTTGGTGGTCCTCATTTGTAAAAGGATACCGATATTTGCATGACCTTTTTAATGGGTACATCGTGAGTATAACTTAACTGCTGTGCCTTAAAGAAAAATAATCTCTAGCAAAGATGAGGGACAAATTGGAGATTTATCTTTATTCATTTGTAAGTGACAGAGAAAGTAGATCACAAAAATTAGTCAATTTATTTAAGTTCTGTCTCCCATTAGACATCTGAAATAAAAAACAATCTCTACTTTCTCCCTGTAGAATTCCTTAAGTTTTAGCTTTAGTGGACTAATTTAAAAAAAAAAAATCCAAGGTTCAGATGTCCCCTCCTTTAACAGTTCTTTTATTTTTCAATTTGAAAAAAGCTGCATACTATATTTGCTGGCTTATTAATGAAAAAATTTGATTACATAAGTTACATTAACAATAGAAATGGCAAACTACTAGACACGTTTTCTCAACAGTATTAGAAATAAAAACAAACATGGTATTGAATAATTCTCATCACGGTTAATTTAGAGTTCTCTCTTGCATTGCCTCTCTGTGTCTGTTTCCCCGTCTGTAGTCTGTAGAAGGAGGGAGCTGGACCATTTATTATCTAACGCACATATCATTCAAAGACTTTAATGCCACAAATCTCTGATTTAAAATCCTGATTGTGGTTCATTTCAGAATAGAGTGCTCCTTTGCCTAGTACAATTGCATAATGTAACATATCTACTGTGTTACATACTTTACCAAAAGTAACCTGAAATTGAATGTTTGCCAATAAAACACTATAATCATCACATTCTGACTTCCCCATAAGAGGAGAAACACACATATCAATCCTCAGTCATTATGACAAACTTGGGAATGTATTTACATATCTGCCCGAGGCACCTAAAATTAGTCAATAACACCTATAAAGCTCCCATTATCTAACAGCTGAATTATGGCAAGTAGGAAGTCATTATGAAAATAGAATAGCGTCTTATTTCTGAGCCAAAGAAAAATGTAAAAATATAAACACCAGAAACCTCAAAAGTATTTGTTGCTGTACAGAACATACATTCAGTTATACTGAAACACTTTCAATACTAACAAAGTACCATGGACACACATGTTCTCCTCCCTGCCTCCCATTCTCTCTTTCCTCACCTCCCTCTCCTCCCCTCCCTTCCCCTCCCCTCCCCTCCTCTTCTCTCTCTCTGTCTCTCTCTGGCCTTTAATAACTGGAAATTTTTTTCCTTCATCACCTGCCCTTTGCCTAATTCATATGCAGGGATTCTTTTTGAACCAATCTTAGTTGAGGCTTTGTGGGGGTCCAGAATGAGTCACCCCAAGATGTGCTTCTGTGGTATGCAGATTGTTTTGAGCTAAAGGCAACTTTAGCTGCAGGATCAAGATAAATTTCTGCCCTCCCCCCCATAACTGCCTAGAAGAATTTGAATTAGAGGCCATGCCAATAAAAGATTATCAGTGATGACCTTTTTGACCCACCTACATGGAAGGGCAAACTATTTACTAAACATCTGCTCTTCTTATCTTCCTGCAGTGACCCTGTGAAGACCCCAAGGCGCATAACCTCATTCCTAGCTCAGAATGTCTTATATACCTCCATGCCCCTTTCTGTCTCTGAGCCTCTCCTGCACTATGTCTCTAGCACCCAACAGTTACTACCATATACTGTGCCTTCAACAGATTTTGTTAAGATGAATAAAATTACCATCATCAGAAAGGGTGAATTAAAGAATCTATTCCAGGAAGAGGAAGAAAACTGACAAATTAAAGTTTAAAGTTTATCTGCAAGAGCAAATAATTCAGAACTACAAGGATAAAGGAAAGAGGATACTCATGAAAATTTTCAAATAGGACTGAAAGGTAGAAGTAAATGAAAGAGAGAAAAATAGTTAATGCATTAGTTTAAAACATACTGATACAGAGAAAACCAATGGCCTAAAATGGAGTCACTTGGGCCAATGCCCATTATACCAAACTAAATTATTAATATGTGACCTAATTAATCTTTCAATCTCTCCCAGAAACACAATCTGAATCCATCAGTCTGCAATGTTCTGGTCAACACCAGTGAGGTAATCTGCCCCATGGGCCCTCTCTATATCCCGTAGAAAGAAACAATCTGTGTGATAAAACCCCTGATTTTCCTCTGAAACCACCCCTAAAAAAAGATGCCCTGGCCTAAAAATAATCCTTTCTTTTCTTTTGTTAATAGCTCCCTTGCTCCACCCTTCTTCCTACAAAAACTTTACATTTTTTACAATCCCTCCCAGAGCCCTTCTGGCTGCTGGATGGGGTTCTGCCCCATTCATGAATCATTTTAATAAAGTGAATTAGATCTTCAGATTTACTTGGTTGAATTATGTTTTTTTTAGCAGGAAACACACACACACACACACACACACACACACACTCGGTGTGGGTGGCACTAGGCAGAATCGCTTCACTGAAGGGTGACAAGAAAACTAATACAATCATTAAAATTATCAAAATTTTCTGAATCTCGGAAAGAAAGTCTATGAGATGGAATGTGTCTTCTAATGCATTCTGAGACTTTGCTATCAAATTCCTGAGCACATTTATAAAAACAACGTCAATGACATAATAGAAAACATTCATGATAAAAAATGTTAAACCATATCACCTCTTTGTGTTTCGAAGGTTCTGCTTCTAAAGCAAACTCCGGGAGGAGAGCGGGCGAAGGAGGGCGGTACCAATGCGCTCCTCTGTCCTGCAGGCTGAGGTCCACTGACCTACACAGGAGAAGAAGCCAGTGCTGCGGTTTAAACTTGTGGGTAGTTATTGGAATGTTTTGTTCTGATTTTCAAGGGAAGATATATGTGAACATTTGGGGGAAAAAAATGAAGTGATTATTTCAAGTTCTGAATGTTGGCATTGCGTGTTGGAACATGGGACCCTGGGTATGTAAAATGTCACAGTACATCTAATGACACAAACCTGGTACTTATGTTCAAAATGAAAAATATAACACAAAGAGAAAAACAATTTGGTCAAAACCATAGATATCCACAGAGAGACGAGGATTTGAACTCTCAAAACTGTGATCCTGCCAACCCTTATTAGAAGGCAATTCCATGCTCAGCAACCAGGATGGGTCTTTGAGACGACAGTTCTAAAAATCAGTGGATGTGCTTAAAGGGTACAGAATATGCTACCCTAAAATATACCCTTGGATATGAGGTTTATTTCGAGCAATTGAGAACCAGCAGACTGGTTCTCTTTATCTCCTCGTTATCTTCCTGGTAAGGAGACATTTTTAAATGGAAATTTCCTTTATACAAACTGTAAAGGAAACTTACATGTATAAAGGAAATTTAAAAATGTGTCCTTACCAGGAAGACAACTGCTCCTGGAGGGAACTCTTATCGCCTGAGAAACTAACCAGGAAAAAGACAACCCTTAATTATCATACATTGTTGGTTGGCTATAGCCAGGAATTCCTAGGCTGGGATTTTCTGATCCTCATAGCTGCTAACCAATATAGGGAGGTTAGCCAGAAAAGAGGGGCAAATGCACTATACAAGAAGAATGGTTAGGGGTAAATTAAACAAGATTGTCTCATGCTTGGAAATGCTGGCCCAAAATCTTCTAGATCTGAGATTATTATCCACTCCGTTGCCCTAAACAGAAATTTAGGATTTATTCTTGGATATACCCTCCCACATTCCTCAGATAGTCTCTAGGTCCTATTGGTGTCATTGAAATCCACTGCGCTAACTTTCCATTTCTTCTAGGTGAGGCAGTAACTCCCGAAATGAATTGTTCCTCTCCTCTAATCCATCCTCTCTATATCTGCCTGAGCGATCTTTCTAAAACATAGTCATACTAGTTCTCTGCTCACCTGTGCTCATTGTTCCACAGCCTACTCAATAATGTCAACACTTAATCACAATTTTCCGTCCCAATGACTCTTAATCCTCCAATAACATCTAGTTCATTCACTCAAACTTATCTGACATCCTCAAACACACTTGATATTATAATTCTAAATAGCTGAATCCAATATGCGTATTGTCATATTTATTCTTCTATGCATGTGACTATAATAGCAAAAACTGGTTTAAAAAAAAAAGGCCTACTCAGTGCTTTGTATTAGGATTGACTAACTGGTAAGCAAAAGTATCCTTCCAATACCATTTTTAATTCTCTATCTTTGTTTGTTTTTTCCATAAAATTGCATACAGAATCTTAAGAAAATTGGTATTGCCAGATAAAAATAACTTTCTTTCAGTAGTAACAAGCACCCATTAACAAGGAAAAAAGATAAGTCATGATTAATGGCAGGAAGAGTAGTGTCATTTTAATGATCTTTCCACTACAGTTTTATTAAATAAAGAAGCCAATAAACTATATTAATTACATGTTAACACACACCAGAGTTGCTTAACAATCACTGATGCTTTGTAGGTTATTTCATGTAATTAAGCTATATAATGACTCATCTAAAAATAACAGCACAGAGGTGCCAGTTAGAAGTCAGGTAGCAGTGATACCACTGAGAGGGTTCAGAGGAGACTATCCCAAAATATGCCACTTTGGCATGAGGACTATTTTGAGCTAAATGCAATAAAAACTCAGGACATTCAGAAGAAGCTCTTCACCTTCCCCCTCAACTACTGGAATTTATATTGGAAAGAGGACTTGTACCACACCCGGAGCTATTACCCGAGATAACTTTTAACCAAAGAAACGCATCTGTATTACAGGACAGCCTGTGTTCTCCATATATCTCCTCAGCCTTTCTGTAATTGGCCTTCCTCCCCTTTTCATCTCACAGCCCTTACATCCTTCTTAGCTCGGGATGCTATATAAGCCTCAGTTACCCGGCTGCCCTTCAGGCCTCATATTCTTATGGGGCTCTTGTAATTAAATTCATTCTCTCCTGTTAATCTGTCTTATGTCAATTTAATTATTAGGAAAGGCAAAGAACCTAGAAGGAGAGAAGGGGAAAGTTTTCCTCCTCTATACTATAAAACGTTCTAATTTGCTGCTGGGAGCAATACTATACAAGAATGTGGACGAATGTATATCAAAACATTAAATACAAGCTTGTAATCACAGTATATAGTGATTTATGTACTTTTAATAGGATCCCACGAAATCTTGGCTTAAATGCCAAAACATTTTAAAGTGATATACTCGTTAGCGAACTCTGCCTCATCAATGTGAGTCTGCTGATAGTGAAAAGACTAGCAGTGATAGCTATCTAAGTATCATTTCAAAAAGAAAAAGCAGTTAAAGTTTAAATGTATATTATTATTGTTAGCATAGACAGCTAGTTAGATATTAACAAAAAAGAAGAGAGCTAGACATCTAATTAAGCCAAATTAACAAGGAAGCTAGAGCTTCCAGAGAACGTAGCAGCATCCTTCCCCAAATGAATGCTAATCCCCAGGAGGGAGGAAGAACCAGCTTCCCAATCTCCCCAGGAGACGACGGGTGGTCCCCCAGATTACCTGGGAGGAAGACCCAGGAAAGGGGACATTCCTTTGCTGGGCACAGGCACAGCAGAAGCCAAGCTGGTGCAAAGGGAGGGACCAGCACAAGCCCACAAAGAGCTGGGAAAAAGATTGGTTAGTCTGAAAGAAAGCCTGCTCTTTCCCAAGCTCGCGATTATGTATTCAAAGCTAAAAAAGCCCCAGGTTCATTCGTTCATTTGCCCATTTGTTTGCCCACGTTCTCTCTGAAGCAGCCCCGTGGGCTCAAGCACAGCCTGGTGGGGCAGTGCAGTGAGGCGAGACCGCAGCCACAGCACAGCCAGGAACAGAGACTAAGCTCGCTGGAGGGAGACAGAGACAGCTCAACTATGGAGGCTTTGGCATGGAGTAAACTACGGACGCTTCAGATGCCCGGCTGATGCTGAGCTAATGATACAGCATCTCTGGGCCCTGGCCCTCCTTCTGGGCTTGGTGAGAACAAGTGCAGGTCTGAGGCCCCAGAAGCTGGAATTCTTCCACAGAGAGACAGAGCTGAGCCACCTGGTCCTGCATGAGACATCAGGCACCTGGGGGTGGTCCTTTGTTTGCACTCCAGTAAATCTTACCACTGCACCTCGTCCTCCTATGCCTGGGTCCCCAAATGCTCTCCTTGCAACTCCATGAAAGAACCCTATTTCCACTGGCAAAATCATCATGAACCTATAAAATGTAGAGCTTGAATGCACACACCACACACACACACACACACACACACACACTTGACTAATTTACATATAATAACCCATTGTTCAAGAAACTGGCAAAACTCCCTCAAGAGAAACCCGAAGGAAATCATCAAAGGAAAAGACTAAGCATGCTCACAGCCTGATACAGCATAGAATGTGAACTCATCAATTTGAGAATTTTAGGACAAGTTAAAAATCTACAATAAAGCTGGAAAAAATCTACAGGTAAAACTCTAGAACACCAAGGTTTGATAGAAACAAGACAACAGAATGATAATAGAATTTTTTTTTAATGCAGTGAAAAAGCTTAAATGGTATTGTTAGCTTGGAGATACATTTATTTCCTCAAAACACCCTGAAATGACCAATCTTGGAAACGGAAGTTTCACCTCCATGACAAAGAACGATCTAAAAACAGCTCTGACAATATTTTGTTAGTACAACCCAGACATTCCTGGTTAGGTGAAATATCTTCCTGTCTGAGCCTCTTCACTATAGACTAAAAAAAAAAAAAAAAGGACAAAAATAATGCCAACTGTGCAGCGGGAATTTGTTGAACACTAACTAAATAAAATGGTTAACAGCTATTCAGGAGTAACAACTTTCTCTTCTAAGGTGAAGCTGAGATAAAAGGTGAGGCTTCTCACTGTCTTTAGAAACATTCCCTTCTTTTTGCTTATCTTAAAACATTAATAATAGATGAACAAGCCCAAAATAAACACAGTAACTATTATGATCACTTGTTAAAATTAACACTGAGTGCCTTGGTTTCGACTTGAAAAGTATATCACATTAAGTTGTGTGTAATTTTGCATTTCTTTTTATTTTTCTTTCATTTCTTTTTTATTTTATCCTCTTTATTCTTTAAACACCCTCCCTCCTCCTTCTCCTCTTCCTCCTTGTCCTCCTTCTTCTTCTTTAAATAAAGGCAAAGTATGGCATAACAAGCTTTCAGAGAAAAATGATTCCAGGAAAACTACTTTTGTTCAACATCATAATGGGCCACCACTTTCTACTGAGAATGTTTTCTCTCTGAAAGCTTCTCTGCTGCTTCCACAGCTGACTACCTGCCAGCTAGCTTTTTTTTTTTCTTTATTGATTTTAGAGAGAGAGGAAGTGAGAGGGAGAGATAGAAACATCAATGAGAGAGAACATCGACTGCCCGCCTCCTGCATGCCCCCCACTGAGGATCGGGCCCACAACCTGGGCATGTGCCCTGACCAGGAATCGAACCAGCAACGTCTTGGTGTGTGGGTCGATGCTCAACCACTGAGCCACACCCACCAGGCCCAGCTAGCATTCTTATAGAAAAGAAGATAAAAGACTTAAGTCTCCAACCTGTTCATTCCTAAGGGCCATTTTGGGAGCCTCCCCACCCCAGGAGAACAAAGACCAAACTTTCCCCCACAGAAGAACTGGCCAGACAAGAAATGCAACTGGACACCAGGAACCAAAGCAGCACCCAATCACATGTCCACATTCCCATAGCTCCAACCCCCTGCCCAAACCATCAACCAAGACCCAAAACCCACTGACGACAAAAGCTTCCCGCCAGTGGATGCATGTAAGGACGAAACTCCAGCTCCTAGGGGCTGCCCTCTTTGACTCAATGCCCCGTGGCTCGGTGATGGGTAGCCCTTCCCTTTGGATATCCCCACCCCCCAGCCTCTTTCTTTAAATAAAACCAATTTTTCTATAGTCACCGCCTGAGATTGTTATTTGCCTGCCCGCGCACCTCGAACCACTGACTTCCCCTTCACAACCTCCCCACGCAGCAGCTAGTACTTAAGAGAGACTTTCTCTGAAGTGAATGGCTGCTGTCTTTCTATAGTTACAAAATGAGGGGAAACAAAACAGAAAACAAATGAAGTGAGATAAACAAAGCTTTTCTGGATGGATTTTACAAAATAAAAGGCTTAATGTTGAGAAATCTATGAAAGAAAAAAAAATATCCCAGGATAACCCTGGAAAACATGGTATCTGATCACCTTAAGCAACAAAAAGGCTCACAATATTTGAGCAATTTTAAGAATAGATAACATAAAAATTGAGATAGCCATGCCATTGCTAAAATTAGCTTTAAATATGTATTTCACTGTGTCTCTCACCTCTCTTCTCAAACCTTTAGTCTTCTTAAATCCTAACATGCCAATTAATTTTTATTTTCTTAATGTTCTTAAAAATGTGCTGGGCAAACAGGGCCCACATTGAGAGCATGTGTTGTTCTCAGACCTGCCAGACTCATAAGCATTTCATAAATACTTCATGGCTGATTAATTACAAACATAACACAATTATGTTTTATCTTTGTCCTAAAATCTTTCAAATAAAATTAATATGGAGCATAAGGGACATTATTAATTCAAAATGTTTCTAGTCCTCTTGCTTCCCTCTGAAGAGGCCAGAACATGCCACTTTGCCATAAGAACTGCTTTGAGCTGAAGGCAATTAGGTCTCTGCCTTTCCACTTTCTTCGTAAAAGCAGGACATAAGTTAACATCTGGACTGGTGTCTATCTCTTCCGCAGTACAAGAAAATTCTCTAAAGACAACTCTTATCACTTGAAATGACATAGCTGAATAAAAAGCATGCTAGCCCGGCTGGTGTGGCTCAGTGGTTGAGCATCAACCCATGCACCAAGAGGTCGCTGGTTCGATTCCCGGTCAGGGCACATGCCCAGGTTGTGGGCCTGATCCCCAGGAGTGGGCATGCAGGAGGCTGCTAATCAATATTCTCTCTCATCGATGTTTCTATCTCTCTCTTCCTCCTTCTCTATTCCTCTCCCTTCATCTCTCTCTAAAAATCAATAAAGAAAAAAAAATTATTTAAAAAAATCATGCTAAATAACTCTTAATTTACAATACCATCCCTCCTCTTATCTTCCCATAATTGACCTCCCTCCCCCAAACATCTTAAACCTCCTTTCCTTTGTCCAGCCAAAGATGGTATATGAGCCTCAAATTCTACCTTCCTCCTAGAATCGCATTCCTTTGTATGTACATATGTATGTAGGTATATACACCCAAATCTATTTTTTTGTTCCTGTTGTTATTCTGTCTTTTGTCAGTTTAATCCCAAGGGCCCTCATCACTGAACCCAGGAGAATAAAGAAAAAAGGTTCCTCCTCCCCTGTACTTCCAAATAATACACCATTTCACACGTTACACCGGCATACCGCCTTTCCTCCCTGTCCTCTGTGAGGCTGGTACCGCACATTTACCACGACACCTGTTATGAACCACCCAATATAATGTTACTATTTTTGCTTTAAACAGTGAATCATTTTTAAATGTGTTAAGAGAAAAATATGTTCTTATATTAACCTACACATTTATCATTTTATGCTTTGTTCCTTTGTGTAGTCTCAAGTTTAATTTTTCTACTGCCTAAAAAGTGCCCTTGAATATTTCATTGTCCTTCTTGTCTCCTAACAGTAAATTCTGTTTTTGTTTGAAAAAGTCTTTATTTAGCTGTTATTCTTGAAAGACATTTTCCTATATGTAGAATATTAGGTCAATGTGTTTCTTTTCCTTTCATCGTTTTAAGTATGTTTTTCCTTGTCACCTGGCTTCTTTCTCACAAGAAGTCTATGGTTTTTCTTATCCTTTATCTTCTATATGTCGTGTCTTTTGTCTCTTGTTATTTTTATTTATTCTCTTTGTCACTCATTTTTAGTCAGTTAGATTGTTATGTGAAATGGTGTGATTTTGTTTGTGTTTATTATGCTTGGAATTTGTTGAATTTCTTGGATCTGTCAGTTTATAATATTCATCAAATTCTTAAAAAAAAAATGTTGCCATTAATTGCTATTCTGTCTTTCCTTTACTCTTCTTTCCTTCTGGGACTTTAATTGAACATACGTCATAAATGCACATAGTGATCAATGATATAGATATAGATATAGATGATATAGATATAGATATAGATATAGATATAGATATAGATATAGATATATAGATATATAGATATTCAGCAGGTCACCAAAGGTGTTAATTTTTTGAATCCCTTTTCTTTATATTTATGTTTATATATTTTCTCTTTCTATGTCCTTCAGTTGACCAATGGTTTCTTCTGCAGTATCTGCTTTAATGTAAATCTCATCCAGTAAAATTTTCATTTATAACATTTTATTTTTCATTCCTAGAAGTTCTATTTGGAATGTCTAACATTTTAACATTCTAAATTTTTTATATCTTCTATTTTTCCTCATTTGGTTCTTGTTTGCCTTTATACCATTGCACATATTTATAATAGTAACTTTAAAAATTGTGGGCTAATTTAATCATTATGGGTCTCTTCCTATTAATTAATTTTCTCCTGATTATGAGTTTCAATTTTCTGCTTCATTGCATGTCTGGTTATTTTTTTTATTGGATGCAGAACATTTTAACACCGTGACTTGTGTTGTTGAGTGATGAATTTTATTGTATTCCTTTAAAGATGTTAGACTATGTTTGGGTAGGATGTTATTTGTAGAGCAGCCTGATCATTTTGAGAATTGTTTTGCAGTTTTTAGGGAAGACCTAGAGTAGCCTTTATGATAGAACCTTTACTATTAAGGTGTGTGACATTTTTGAGCTCTACCGGATGCCCTGTCCAGTCACCAGGTGTCTCCACTCCTGTTGGTGGAAACATGAGTAATTTCTAGCCAGTGTGAGTTCTGAAATTGTTTGACTTGGAGCTCTCTGGTGACTGTTCTTTCATAACAGCTGTGCTTTGTTCAGCATCATGAAGTTTCATACTTTGCACGAATTGCTATTAAGTTATAGACTTCCAAGTTCTCTGCAGATGTCTGAGGCTCTTTCTTTGTGTACTTCTCTTTTCCTCAAAATTATATCCACATATACAGTGATGGGGGCTCATTCTCTTAAAGTTTAATCTCTATCTCTTCAACTCCATATATGTTTTGATTCTTTCTCCCTTCATCAGATTCTGGAAATTGCCTCTGAGTAGAAGGCCTGGGCAATTATAAGGCTCAGCTTATTTAATTCCCCTTTCTCAGGAATCACAGTGCTGAGATCCCAATTCAATGTCTGAAAACAATTGTTTTAGATATTTTGTCCTGTGCGTTAGTTTTATATCAGAAGGCAAGTCACACAGAATTTATTTCTTTATAGGTAGAGCAGAAATGATGTAACCTTTCTGGAGGACAATTTAGCAAATATATCTAAAACACTAAGTAAAAGTCATACCATTTGAAATTTCACTCCTAGAAATTTTTCCAAGACAATAATCAGAAGTCTGCAAATGAGATTATGCAACATTTATCAGGATTATTTATAACATGAAAAAATAAGCAATTAAATGCTAACAATAAGAGAGTTTTAAAATCAATTAATATATAATAGTATAATAGAATAATCTGCAACTATTAATGCAGAACTATTTATTGACTTACACAATGTCCAATGTATTCTTGTGTTATGTTTTTGTCAAGATATACGACATATGATAAAAACATAAAAACAATTACCTCTACATTATAGAGTGATTGGTTGTTGTCTAATTTTTACTTGCATCCTTCTTGATTTTTGATATCTTAAAACAAGTTATGTATTACTTTAGAATCAAAGATTTATTTACTATTTTGAAAAAAAAATTAAGCCTTATTTATGATTCTTGACTGTTATGTTAAATTAGAAAGGTAAAAGACAAGAGTATCTAAACTGTGTTTTAAAAAAATGCCAAGGATATCCACATGATTTATCTAAAATTTATGTCTTTAATGTTTCTAAACAGAATCTTAAGCTTGTTAGTGTTAAATAGCTAATATAAAGAAACATTTATAAATAGGTATTAAATAGGTGTATAAATAGGTATTCAGTAAGTATTTGATAAATTTAGTGATAAGGAAATAAATTTTTGTAAAGTTTAACAATAAATCCGTAAACCTATAGTATAATTTTAAAGCTATAACACTATGTGCGGAGGGGGAGAAGCCAAAGGGTCATTCAGCAGATACTTTGCAGCTTGTTTCTTACAATCCCATACTTTTACAAAGAATGATGCAAGAATCTTAGCAAGAATCTTAGTGTTGTTTGGGAAGATTTTAGTTAGAAAAAGGAAACAGCAGGACAATTCTGTTTGCACTCCAGAAGAAATCAGAAAAGACACCACCTAAGGAAATACCTTCACTCTTCAGAAACCTAACAAAATAAAAAATGAGCTCAACATGACTTGTCCTTAACAGAGCAAACATAACTATCTTCTTAGGATCACCAACAATATATGATCATTAACAACAATGTAGAATTTAAATAATAAATTACTCCATTCCCAGAGGCAGTCAGTATTAACTTTTAAATATGTCTTAGGGAGCAAGAGAAGGAAGAGTATGGGTGGATAGGTATAGATACGATATAGATGTAGAGAGATATAGCTATATTGCCACAGTTATAGGCATGAACAGAGATATAAATTCTAATAACGTACAGAACATTTTGAAACAGGACTTTTTTGATTAAAATTATACAGTAGATATCATTCTATTGACATCTTTTTGATGAACTTTGGAGTCAGAGAAATGTGGATTTAGGTCATGGCCACTACCTACTCTCAGTGTGAACTTGAGCAAATTATTTCACTTCTCTGAGCCTCAATTTTTATTTTATTAAAATAAAGAGAACATCTTGCCTGGACCGTGTGGCTCAGTGGTTGAGCGTCATCCCATGCACCAAGAGGTTGCCAGTTCAATTCCTGGTCAGGGCACATGCCCAGGTTGTGGGCTCGATCCCCAGTGTGGGGTGTGCAGGAGGCAGCCAATTGGTGTTTCTCTCTCATCAATATTTCTATCTCCCCCTCTCCCTTCCTCACTATCTAAAAAAATCAATAAAAATATTATTTTAAAAAAAAGAGAGAGAGAGAACATCTGAACCTCTTCAAGGGGTTGAAGTGATAGTTCCATATAATAATTCAGGGCTGATCTTAATAGGCTCTCAACAAACTTTTACTATAATAATGATTATTATTGTTTCTGTTTTATTGCTATTCTAAGATTTACAGGCTAATATGACACATAGTTTTTGCAATTTTTGCCAAGTCACAATGATTCTCTCTCATCTATTTCCCAAATCCACAGGGAGGGAGCATTTTGTTCTATGTACTGTAGCTCATTCCACAGGTTACAGTTAATTGAATCAGTATGTACATAAAACTCCAACCAGGGAATTTAGAGATTTTGCCCCCTGGAATTTTAATTTAGGACTGAAAGACAATTAAAGTTAGGCTTGTAACATGTAAAGTCAGAAGCTACATGCATAGCCATGTTTACCCATGTGAGGCCAGGGACCAAAGAAGAACTATTCACAGAAGAAAAGATTAGTAAAGTACATGTGTATTAAGAAACAGAGGTACAAGATAAAGAAAGAAATGTGTTTAAATTACTCATGGCTTTTTCATTAGATTCAGCCTTACCTAAGGCCTGGCCTTTAGATTTCACAGTACATTGGTTCAACTTTATGTTCCAGGATACATGGATTCTTCTTGCCTTAATTAATGTGAGTAAAACACCTCTTTGACCCTACACCTATTCTTTACCTTCAGAACCCTTAGCCTGACTAATGATACTGATATTGGCCAGAGAAAGTATAAGAGAACGTTTGATGAAGGAATTGATGAACAAGTTGCTTTATAGAGATCAAGTGCTGTGTGCAGCCAGACTAATCCATTGTTCTTTATTTTTTTCCGGGGTAAGGAATTGGGAGAAAGGTAACTTTGAGTCATCAGCCCGAGTTGAGGGACTTTAGGGGGACCGTGTGAAAAGTTTTGGAATGTAAAATGATGTGTTAGCTACCACCAGAAAGTAGAAAGGAAGGGTCTTGGTTCATGACTTATAAGGCTTAATCTACAGAAAATCCCAATCTAGAAGGCAGAACTTCTTAATATTTGGCCAGATATGGTGGACAGTATAATAGTTCCCAAAGATGTCCATGTCCTAATCCCTTAAACCTGGTACCTATTATGTTACATGACAAAAGGAAGGAAGGTGGCAAATGCAGGCGACCTTGACATGGAAGGATGACCCTGAATTATTTGGATGAGCCCAATCTAATATTACAAGTCCTTAAAAGTAGAATAGAAATAGAGAGGAGAGTCAGAAAGATGTGATGTGATAAAGACTCGATCTGCTTCTACTTGTTTTTAGATGGAGGAAGGGGCACAACCCAGTGAATGCAGGTAGGTCTAGAGGCTGAAAAAGGTGACTCTTCCCCATGCTTCTAGAAAGGCATACAATCTTGTAGCTCCCTTGATCTTACCCATGTTGAACTGCTGATCTATAGAGCTATAAGACAACGGCTTTGTTTTAAGTCATCATGTTTGTCTTCATTTGTTACAGCAACAATAAAGCAGTATGCTCTAATTAGTAAATTGAAAATTATGTTTGTGATTTAAAGTGACAGTAGGACCATTTTATTCCATGGGATTAGAAATAAAAGTCATGGCATTGCCAGAGTTTTCATCCAGGAAAGGGGAAGACTGAATCCATAAAGTTTAAAAGGGCAATGAAAAACAATATATTCAGGTTGTGAATATATCATAATGATTCCTGTTCAATCTGTTATAATAGATGTGGTTTCATTAATTTCTTAATTCCTTTAGGCTAAAGTTAGCATGAATTGTTTTTGTTATTTATAACCAAACAATTTTAATGACTAGAATGTTAAGGATAATTATGCCAACAACAGGTACAAATGGCCTCAGGTAGGGCTGTTGAACACCCTAGTTCTAGAGTGGGAACAATATCTAGGGCTTCTAATTTTTTTTCAAACAAAAGTAAATCATAAAACATGCTATGAAGACCACTTCATTTCAATCCTACAAAAACCTCGAGAACGTCAACACAATATCATACACTGAGAAACTGAGGTTCAAAAAATTTAGATAACTTTGCCAAGGTCATAATGGAACTTGTATCAAATCCTGCTCTTTTTGACAACAAAGCTCTATTACATCATTCATTCATTCATTCATTCATTCATTCATTCATTCATTCATTCATTCATTCAGTGTTCATTGACTACTTACTATGTATCAGACACTATGATATCTAGCTTCCTGACATTTAATAAGTCCTCATTATATACCAAATAATTGACATATGTTAGTTCATTTAATCCTTGTTGTATCATTGTCCATTTTACAGATGACACCCAAAAAGGATAAGAGACTTGTCTGACATCTTGCAAATAAATGACAGAGACAGGATTCAAACCACGTAGTGTGGTTCTTGGTGACTCTTAGCCATTTATCTCTATTACTGTCTGTCCTGGGTGCTGATATACCAATATAGTCTCTGTTCTCATGGAGGTTACATTGTAGTTCGAGAGACAGATGAGAACAAAGTAAAAAAATAAATAAATACTACTTGTAATAGGGTTATGTAAAATAGAGCAGAACGTGATGCGAAAAAATAACAAGATGTCAAAAGTATTCTAGGGAAGTAATATTTAAAACATAGAGACCAAATTTGAGGAGCCAACCACAGGAATGTCCAAGGGGTAATGAGGAGCGCATACTGGGAAGCATGAGACAAAGCCTAGAAGCAGATAAGAACTTGGTCCTTTCTTTCAACTGAAGGAAAGCCAGTGTGCCTGAAGCAAAGGTTTATTTAAATAGGATTAAACCATGAGAACTGCAGCAATAAATGGACAGATTTAATATTGGTTTTATAGTTTTTTTTATTACTTGAAATAAAAGTTCCTCAAAATATTAATAAGAATTAATTTCAAATCTTATTTTCAAAATGAATTATATATGTCTAATAAAATAAATCATTTTTGCTCTCTTCCACTTACCCATGTTGGAAGCATTGTCATTTGCTTCCACAGGGACCAAAGCACAGCCATGACTAACAGCAGCTTTTTCAGGTGCAGAACCAGAGGCTTCTACAGCATAAATTCTACCAGGTGGCTCATTCGCTCAACTCACTCCAATTGACTGATTATTGGGTCAGTTTTAACTCATGGTAAATAAACTAAATTAACTTTATATTTTCATTTTTGGTTATAAGTAAAATCAATTATGAGATATACTGCATACTTCAGAAGTTTGCTTTATTTAGATATATTTAAACCTAGTACTTAAATTCTGTTAAAATCAGAACGTTGCTCAGAAATTCTGTGAAAAAGAATGAACTAACAGTAATATTCTTTTGTTAATAAGGGTACACACTTAGAATGTCTTCTTGCTTAAATTCATTGAAAATAAAATGAAATCATAATTCCTTATAATTAATAAATTAAAATATTGAATGATATATATACAAACTAGTTTTATAACTTAGTTATAATTTCAATGTAACAGATATTACAAATAAATATTATTAAGCAAAATTATATGCATTTACAATAATAAAAAAGAGTAGGAAATAATTAGTTTATGAAACTTAATCTGACTCATAATTCATTGAAATTAGTATGATGATTATTCCCCTCGAACTCTGATCCCCAAGAATAATAGGAAGTGTTACACATGGACAAATTAATGACTTACAGACAATGTTAAGAATTGATACATTTTAAAAATAAACCAATTAGATTTTAAGTTTATTTTATATAGAAATCACTAAAATTTGTTGGCATGCTCTGAAATTATAAATATAGAAACACCAAAAAGGCAGATCCTAAAATAATAATGCAGAACAAAATAATCTGTGTTACAGAGAAAATCACTTTAGTTTTCTTTTCTGATGAAGAAGAAGAGCAGAGGCATGTGAGAAGGGGATTGTTCCTGGTCCACTAGGTAAGCATCCTCCTTGTCAAAGAGGCTGTTAAAGTATCATTTCACTTTTCCAAAGTGATAGGTATACAATCTGTTGACCAATACATTCCTATTAAAAATTTCTGGCACAGTCTATGCTTTAAGATATTGGAAGAATACATGTTGCTGCATATTTGGGTTGCTGCAAATCTGCCCTCTAGGAATCCTGCAGCCTTATACTCCAGCAAGGGACAGAATGCATTTGCTTAATGAGAATTTGTGTTGGCAAAAAAATCCTTCGAATGGAACATTTTAATTAGGGTCTCTCAATGAGAAAAATTAAATGATTTTTTTTTTAAATAAGAAAAGAAGTTGCATTTTCTTTGTCTTTATAAAAAAAAACACAAAAAAACAGAAACCCAGACACTTGGGAAGAACAGCAAACCAGGGTTTATATTATACCCATTTTGATGGCAGTAAATTTTCCCCAAAGCATGCATGTATAAAAATATAAACCACTTATATCTTTTATATGCTCTTCTTAGCTTTAGCAGACATTACTTTCATAAAGTATATATAAATGTTATTGTTATGTTGCAAGACAGGGACACAGAAATTCTGTTTGAGTATTTTCACTTATTTTTTGTATCCTATTTATTGAGAAAAATTCTGCAAATATATCAAGAAGAAAAAATTAAGTCCTTTGATAGAGATACAAGGACTAAAATTGAATTGCCAGTGGAAGGCAAAACAAAATAAAAGTCCACATTGTACATTCTCCAACAAAGAAGGTCATCAATTCTTTCCCTAGTCCCTCAAAGTGCCCACAATGACATCTTGGTTGAGCATCTGAGAACAAGACACACCATTCACACTTCCCTGCCTTTGCACATACATTTTCCTGTACCAAAGATGCACCTACACATACCACAGATAAATACATCCTCAGACACATATGCCACATATCATTCAAGCCCCATTTCACCCTCGCTCATGATCCCAGCCCTGTGTGGGGCTGTGTGTTTCTATAACAGTTGTGCCGCTCATTTGTGGGCAGAGCTTACAAAATATCTATACAGGAGTCAGACCAGCCCTGGCTACCTTTATACTTGGCCCAGAAGGTATTGTTTTCATTTTGAATTGGTCCAATATTTTTGTATTGTATGATTTACCATAAAATTCCAAATTTCTAGCTTTGCAGAAGAAGAGCAAAAATTCAGCCACATTTTCACATGGCAGAAATACGTTGGATCGAGCAGCTCCCACACATAGGCAGGAACCAACAGCTCAAAACCCTCCCTCTTGTCTCCCTACTCTGGGTCTGTCAGCTCTTACAGTATTTTATCTGCAGTGTGTGTGTGTGTGTGTGTGTGTGTGTGTGTGTGTGTGTGAGTATTTTTATCATATAGAACTATTTCTCTCTACTTAGCCCAGTCATCTCCACTATTTTTGTCATTCTAGCCTGTACATTATGTGACCTTGATACCCCCGGGCGGTGGAAACATGAACATCACAGATAATGTAAATACACACATCATTTATTACTACCGTTATCTTTATTATTTCAGTTAATTTTTACACAACTTCATTCCCTCACTTCAAATTCATTTTCAAAGCTACTACAAGTACCTATTTGTCCTTACCAATCCTCTCCTCAAATGTTATTTTTATTTAATGTGTTAAACATGTAATGACCATAAGAGAGGTTGTCAGAAGGTGAAGCTATTAATGATTCTCAATCTGGGTAACTGATCCATATATGAAGAAATTAGTTTAAATAATGTCCCATGTTCTTACTTTCCTTCCAGATAACTGGCTTCCTGCCCAGCACTGAACACAGAAGGCTCAGAGACGCACCAGAAGTTCTACCATAAGCTTCTGGAATCAGCTGACAACCACAGGTCCTCAGGGAAGGCAGAACTCTGTACCATTGCCTGAAACTCCTCCAGCCTAGCCAGGCTTGATTGCAGTGACTAGTGGATCAGTTGCTCAATCTGTCTGATAGCTCACCAGGAGAAAACAGGCTTTTCATCACTTGCAAAATGAGAAACATTATGTGTTTAAAAAACATAATCAAACTTTGTCCAGTCTCTGTGAAAGGTACAGAAAAGAGTATGTGTTTCTGTTTAAACACTAAGGAAGAGCAAACATTACCTTGATCACCTACCATATGCCAAGTAAGGAAGTAGGTGACTTACACATACTTTTTCATCATACTGCTCAAACTTGAGCTGGGTATTCTCATCCATTTTTGCAGATGAAGGAGCTGAATTGTAAAGGAAAGGTGAGATGTAGTTCTTAATATAATAGGATTAATCATTTGAAATTCTAGGCTGCAAACCTATATAAGTTTGATGATAAGTATGTACTTGTTTTATGCTAAGCTGTGCCTTCTCGCAAGCATTTAAGTTTACTCATTTCCAGTCTCCTTAGGCTAGTGGGGCCTCAGTTAATGAGCAAATGGGCCATGAATCAGTGGTTGATGACAAGTCTGGAAAACATAATCATACAGGAAAGCACCTGAGGATGTTTCCCTGGGAAAGAGAAGACAAAAAACCTAACCGCTGTTTCTGAACATTTGAGGATGAATCAGTTGTCTGATGGCTTAAGGTTCATGCAAGAAGGGCTTTTTATAAAAATTAACACAATATTACAGATGAAAGATTAGTGATGAAAGTGAATATATATTAAGAATAAAAAAATAAGTATCAAAAAATTTAAATGTCAACATATATCCCATTTATATTTTTAAAAATCCAGAAAAATAATACAATACTATTTTGTATTAATTAACTGCCTGGCACACATTTATAGCATTTTTCCCTCTCTTTTCAGCTGCATTTTCTTAATTGCTTCCTTAATCATTGTATGGCAATGATTCTGTGATATGCTTTACAGAGAGACTAGAGAGAGTTCTTTTGGCAGGTTGATTGAAACATATATATATATGTTTTAATCCTTACCCGAGGATATTTTTCTATTCATCCTCAGATAGAGTGGGAAGGAGAGAGAGAGAAACATCAACGTGAGAGGGACACATCGACTGGTTGCCTCCTGCACAACCCCGACCAGGGCCGGGGACGAACTGCAACCAAGGTACGTGCCCTTGGCTGGAATCGAACCGGAGACTCTTTGGTCCCTGGGCTGACGCTCTACCGCTGAGCTAAACTGGCCAGGTCTTTTATTAATGATATTTTAGAAAAGTTCCTTTCAGGTTCACAGTCATTGTAAATATCTTATAAATTTTTAGATTTGTTAGCAAATTAGGGAAAAACCTGTCAAGTTACTTTCATGTATGAGCTGTCACAAATGTGTTCAATGTTCACTGCACTGCTATCCACTACACCATACTGCAAACATGGGCATTCTGAAAAATTAGGTTCTGTGCAATACCCATCCACAACCAAAGACTATATATGGGGTGCGCTTCTAATTGCATATGCTATATTACAAAATCTATTCCTGAGAACAGAATACCTCGGCTAGAGAAACTTCCACGTAACAATTTTACACATCGGATTAGACACATTTCCACCAACTAGCTTCTGACTCCACACTTCATACCACCAGCACCCACATCTTCATATTCTGGTATGACCTCTGGTCACACCGTCTCTGTGCTCTACCAGAATTCGCAGTAGCAGTTTTCTGGACGCCATATGTGTCAGAATGGATAGCAAAAATGTATCTATACATGACAATGACTGCGAGCCACACAGACCTAACCCACTGCACCCGCACTGAATGCCTTCCCAACTGATCCCAACCAAACCCTAAAACTGTTCCCTGCCTCTCCCACCCCACCACACACGAGGGGAAATGTGATGGAGGAAAAGTTGGAGTGGGAAGAGAGAGTTGTTCCAAACTGATTTTGGTTAAAATATGTTATTTTTTGCCAACCTAAAACAAACAAACAAACAAACCCCATGTCCTTCGGAACTACTGCTGGGGCCCCTTCCAGGACGCTGGACGTGGTCCATACACACGAGGAGCTTGAAGCTGAAGCTGTATTAATTTCACATTAAAACCACCTCTGCAGGAGGGTCACTGTGAGATGAGGGATACCCGTGATCTGTGCTTTTCTGTAGATGGAGAGACCATACAGCTTGGGGCAAAAATGATAGGGAAGCGGTTTCTTGTTCAGTTTTAGAAAGAACTTACTGCCCTGGCCGGTAGCTCAGCTGGTTAGAGCGTCAGCCTGATACACCAAGGTTGCCAGTTCAACCTCTGATCGGGGCACATACAAGAAGCAACCAATGACTGCATAATACATGGAACAACAAAATCGAACAATCTCTCTCTCTCCCCCTCTCTCTCTCTAAAATCAATTTTTTGAAAAAGATTATCATTTAAAAAAAGAACTTACTAAGATGGAAAGGTGTCCAACAATAGAACGGGCTGCATAAAAAAGTTAGGAACTTCATTCCTCAAAGTAGTTGAATGGAAAAGCTCTGGAAAGGGTAGGCTTGTGAGTGGCAGGCCTAAAATACATGCATGATACTTAATAGCTCTAAGTCACTAAGATGCTTCGTTTTGACACATTCCTTTTTGCTGGTTGTTTATAAGAATACTGGTCGGAAAAAAGAAAGTCAATCCAAGAATAAATGTCTAGTAGAACAAAGAAATTAAGTTATTCAAAGACATTCAAAATTCTATGTTGAATTGCATTCTTTCATTTAATTCAGTGTCTCCTTTTTAAAGAAAAAAATAGGAGAAAACTTTTTACAAAATAAAATCTTAGAAGAAAAGCAGATGGGAGTGGAGCTGATCTATTTGAAGCAAAGGGTAAAAGACGCAAAGCCTGCCTTTGCCCCTCCCCCACACCTCCCCCACAGTGACCCTGGGGCACTTCGACAGAAGTCAGGGTCCCAAGAAACGAAACGCTCTATCCCATAGAACAAGGGCCTCCTCATGAATGTGTTTATCCATGTGAATTTCTGTATCTGAAACATTTTTACAGCCAACCTTAAAGCGAAGAGACTTCTGTGAAATATCTCATCAGGGGTTCTTAATCTGGGGCATGAATATTCCAGGTGTGACAGGTAAAGGAAGGAGATAACAAGACCTGCAAGATAAAGGCAACATGACTTCCTGCTACATCTGTTGTACTTTATGTTAGGTATATGCAATGTTGTTATTATATGCAAACTAATACAACAACAAATGCAATGTAATATATACAGGATTTTTTAAAAGATCAAATACATAATTTCAAAGAAAATTCTAGCTGGGTATAGACAAAGGCTGTTAGGACCCCAGGCCCTACACAGAGGCATGTGCTTCATTGATGTCTGCAGTTAGGAGTATTTCAAAGAGAAGCCTTGCATCAAGCTAACAGGTTCAGAATCAGGCTTAGAAGTTGGAGACAGGCTCCTAATCTCTGCTCCAGAAGTGTTTGACCACCTTAAAGTCAGAGGAAATGGCACCTGTCTTCCCTACTTGGCCGAAAAGATAAAAATCAATCCAAGTGATTTCTATTAAATGACTTCAGAGTTCTTGGCATTTCAAAGGACGCTATGGGGTAAAGATGTATAACAGAGTGCACAGTCTGTGTCCTTTAAGAGCCTGCCACCTGATACCGACAACAGAGACAAATCAATGACTAATCTGAAATGGTTATCAGATGAAGAAAGCCCAGGGAGTTGTGTTTTGAAGAGCGAAATGCAATCACAAATTTTCTGTGGAATAAAGTTATTATAGAAATATACGGAACTGTTTTTATTATTGACAGTGAGCATGTAGTTATCCGCAATGTGAAGAGCACACGTTTCCTGATAAGACTATTTTATAAAGATAAAATGAATGAAAGCTAGAAAATAATTCCAAAATGCTGATTGACAATGCAGGTAAAGTGAGGGTTATAAGGAGCTTAAAGCTATGCTTGTAAAATTAAAATCCTCAATGTATTACTCTAAGGACAATGATACAATATTTCTAATCTTCTTTGGAAAGTATTTGTTTTTAATTCTGTTACATGTAGTCATATCAATTTTTACTTTAAAAGAACTTTTGGTAAGAATGACATTCTCATATTTTCATCTAAGGTGTTTGCAGTATTTTGCTGAGTACCCTCTAACAAAATAAACAATTCAGTACATAATTCTAAGACTTGTTATTAAGATTGTAGGCGATTTTGTCATTTTATTTGATTCCTGTGGATTATCCAGTCACTTAACTTGTTTCCTTTTTTTCTGGATATCTGTTTGCTATCTGTAACCCTGCTACTAAAAGAAATAAAAAATAAAAAAAGAGCTCAAGTCAAATTTATCAGCTTGAATTTTGCGCTTCTTGTAAAACACCCAGTGACATGGACGAAAACAATTCACCACATTTTGCATCATCCACAAGATGAAAGGCCTTTGGATATTCCGTTGTACGGTGTGCTACCAGGTCAGTGAATACCCCGAGGCCTGTGGCTGAGGCACTCCGGGGTACTCCTGGTCACTGAGCTGGCTCCAGAAATTCTAGTGCTGGCCTGAAACAGCAAATACTATTAATATAAAATGTAAGCAAAGAACTTTCAGTGCTAGGAGAAAAGCAGCTTGAATAAGACAAAATCAAGAAGGTCCTAATCAATAGTGGTGAAAAGCAGGAGTTTCGGGATACAACATACCTGGATTAGAAATCCAATCCTGCTGCTTGGGTTACCACAAGGGTGCTTTGGGGCTAATTACTCAACCAAGTGTCACTGCTCTTGTTGGTACAACCATATTCCAGATTATTAAAGGAATGATTGAGAGCACGTGTTTGTGTATGTGTGTGTGTGTGGGGGGGGGTATGGGTGAAAATACAATTCCCTCTATAATCTCTCTCTATATATACCACTGAGGTACATATAGTATGATATACAATCTAAAGGCAAATATAATCATAATATATGGGCATATATTTTGACAATAGATGAGGTAATGACTAGGCCCAATGTTTGTTTAGTTTTTAAAAATAATTTAGGGGGTCTAAGTGTTTGTAATGGGTTTAATGCTCAATGATATCTTCCCCCAAATTCATATATTAAAGTTCTACCACTCAGTTATCTCAGAATGTGACTGCTTTTGGAGATGGAGTCTTTACAGAGGTAATTAAGTTAAAATAAGGTCATTAATGTGGGCCCTAGTCAAATATAACGGATGTCCTCATAAGAAGGGTACGTTTGGACACAGACACCCCTTTCTAGAAGAAGAATTGCCCAGATTATTTACATAGTGTGCCCAGGGCAAATCCAATGGTTAATGGCTCAGCCAGGACAAAATCAATCCCTTATTCCTTTTTCAGCTCCAGTGCTGACTTTGATGAAATGACTGGGTTTGAAAACCACATTTGGGCACCTTAGGGACTTCTATATAGTGTTTTAAAGGTACTAGAAAAAGGTTCTGAAAAATATTTGTTGTTATTTAGAAATGTTCTGAAAAGACTGAAAAACATAACCATAGCACAACTTTTTCCATATGAGTGATCATAGGTGTTATGGGCTGAATTGCACCTCCAGAGCAATGCATGTTGAAGTTCTCACTGCCAGCATCTCAGGAAGTGACCTTATTTAAAGATGGGGTCTTTTCAGAGGTGAGTAGGTTAAAATGGGATTATTAGAGTGGAGTCTCATCCAATATGACTGTTATTCTTATAAAAAGAGGAAAGGCAGACAGAAGACAGTGTGAAGACAGTTCGATGGAGATAGACTCTGCAAACCAGAGTCTGGACAGATCTTCCCTTCATGGTCCTCAGAAGGAACCAACCCTGCCAACACCTTGATATTGGACTTCCCAGCCTTCAGAAGTTGAGAAAATAATGTTCTGCTGTTTAAGCCACCCAATCTGTGGTGCTTTGTTATAGCAGCCCTAGCAAATTAATGCACTGTCTACACTGCAACTTTGCAGCATGGACAGCCACTTCTGTGAAGAGGTGAACTGAACAGTGCTGTAAAACTAGGGCCAGGACCCTTAAAATAGTTTGGGTCCCCTACAGCACCAGCCAAGGAAAACTCAATTTTGTATTGTTGCTCTATCAATGACAAAGTATATGAACCATATCCAACATATGAAATGTCATAGGGCAAGTGTGACATTGTTTTGGCCTGAAAAATTATCAAGCTGGATTTACCAGACATTTATCTAAAGCTTAAAAATGTTTGAATACTGTGCCCATAGACCACCTCTTTCTGAGAAACAACTCTGCCGTCCAAGTTCCAGGATGAATTAAGTACAAAATATACTTCTAAGTAATGGAAAGAGTTGACCTGCTACATTTTGGAAGATATCTGTCAAAAATAACTTTTGTTTCAAAGTAGTCAACCTTAAAAATTATTTCGACAGCAGTAGTTAAACTGGACATTATTATTAGGGTAACACCTAGACACACACATACACAAATGATATCATCAGAGTAAAGGAGGACACATTATCTTTCACTGATTTATGGCAAATGAAAATACTCCTATCTTAACAGTGTTCATCTTGAACCCCAAAATGAAATTGGTGGAATTGCCACCCAATCTAAATCAGGGAGAACAAAATTCAGCTTCCAATCACAGTGTCTGTAATGCCCCATCAGGGAACTTGACATGAACTCGTACAGTCCCGGGAGTTCTGGAATCAATATAAATGCCTAGCCTCTTTTGATGTCACTTCACAAAGTGGCCTTTAATTGTTCTATTAAGTAGGTTATTGAAGATTTCTAAATCCTGTTTTCCTATCATCTTCCATTAAATAATCAGAGGAGCGTCCCTCTAGGAGAAAATAATTCACCAAGTATAAATGTGTAATGATAAAGATGTTAAAGTGATGGCCAGGTTCCTGGAAGGATGGGGATGTCAGCAAGCTCAACCAATTTATTATGCTTGTTTAATACGGCTAGATCTTCTACTGACATTTTTTTGCAGCATTTTCTCAGTTCTATGATGGAATATATGTCAAGTACAATATCCAGCTCACATAGTTTCATAAATGGGAATATTCTAGAATTCTTTAAAGTCCACTAGAAAGTAGACTCCCCAGTTTTTGCCTTCTTTTTTTTTCTTTTGTTTTACTTTACCATTTGCATCTGGGCATATTGCATGAGAAGAACTGAACAGTCATATAACTCTGTGTGAGGAAGCATTAATCAGATACAGTGTGACCTTGTTTAATGATTTTTTTTTTTACCATTAATGTACATATTGTGAATAAATTCATATTCTATTTTGTTATAAGTATTAAATCTTCATAATGAGTTTGTTATATCAAGTGACACCTGTATGTGAGAAATTTATGTATGTTTTTAATAATTAAGAGATTCAGCCCTGGCCGGTTTGGCTCAGTGATTAGAGAGTCAGCCCATGGACCATTGAGTTGCGAGTTCAATTCCAGCCAAGGGCATGTACAGTTCGTCCCCGGCCCTGGTCGGGGTCATGCGGGAGGCAACCAGTGGATGTGTCCCTCTCATGTCGATGTTTGTCTCTCTCCCTCCCTCTCCTTCTCTCTGCTTCCTTCCCACTCTATCTGAAGATAAATAGAAAAATATTCTTGGGTGAGGATTAAAAAAAAAAAGAAGAATTAAGAGATTCAAAATACCAAATTATACATTTGTCATTAATAATGTTTCTATAGTTCTTTAAAAAAAAAAACCAACACATTTCAAGTAAATCTTATTTTTTAAAGAATGATACACCAATATAAAAATGTAAAAGCCAGGTATCTTTAGTGAACAAAATATAAAACTATGCCTTAAAGAATACCACATAGTAACTTAGTTTGGAATATATATAAAACAATGAAAAAAAAAGCAATAAGAAAAGTTTATTTTTAACTTTAAAGCTATATAGAAATATAACTGTCCTTTATTTTAAGATTTATTTTAAATTGAAGGTATCTTTATGTGCATGTTTCAAATCTTAGTGATTATCTATAGTCTAGCTAATAAGAAAGCAAAAGGTAAGGACCAATATTACAAATAATATACAAAAAAGCCAGGCTGGTGTGGCTCAGTGGATTGAACGTCATCCCATGGACTGAGAGGTCCCAGTTCGATTCCTGGTCAGGGCACATGCCTCGGTTGTGGGCTTGATCTCCAGTAGGGGGTGTGCAGGAGGCAGCCGATGGATGATTCTCTCTCACATCGATGTTTCTATTTCTCTCTCCCTTCTTCTCTCTTTAAAGAGTCAATAAAAACATACTTAAAAAAAAATTATATGTAAATATATATATGAGAATGAGAGAAAGAAAGACAGATTTTTGATGTTGAAGCTGTTCTGCTCATTTCTTCTCCTAGTATTTGGACTACTATTTACACTTAAAAATCACAAATTCATGCAAAAAAAAAAAAAAAAAGACTTAGTGAAGCTAGAGCATGGCCATATGTCAAATGAGCAAGTTACAAAAGAAAAATATGTACAGGGAAAAAGCAAAGCAGAAAAGAATATTTTAGCACAAATTAAATCTGCATCTTGTGAACGCCATAACTGATAAAACGGTGTGGCAGTTGTCCTTATCTTCAGTTTGGACACAGCTGAGTGCACTGAATGGGCAGGAACCAGAACCTATTAGTAACAAATGGAAGTCCTACCCAAGTGAGTTTTCATTGTTTTTTCACGTTGCTGTGAAATTTCTGTATACATTTTTGTTAACTAGAAGCAGAAGTTGAATATGCCAAAGGATGACTATTATAGTATTCATGAGGGAAAAAACTAGGGTAGAAAAAAATGCTAATGTAAGATATATATTCTTATGCAATTAAACTACGACTTCATAAAGACTTACTACGTGAGCTAATAAAATTTCAAATCCTCTAAAGGCTGAAGCACTAAAGTACACAAGCACATTCCCAATGAATAAATTCTTAAAGAAGAGTATTATATCTATACCCTAGACTTAAAACACTCAGGTTCAATTTCAAGTTTTCTTATTTACCTTGTGACTATGTAAAATCACATAATTACTTTTGTGTCTGTTCCCTAATCTATAATCAGAAATAATGGTGCTTCTACTGTCTTGTTTACCAAATGGCTATAACCTTACCTAATGATATTATATCTGAGAAAATGTACTATAAAATGTAATGCAGAATAAAAGTGCTTTGTAAGTTAGCGACAGTAAAATCAGAAGATATATATTCAGGTATACATGAGCTTGAAAAACAACAACTGGTGTCTTTCTGAAAATTTTATCACCACACAAAAACCCAAGAAAGCAATGAATTACATTATAAAGTATAGGGCTCTGGATTCAGGCAATCAGAGTTTTTAATCCCATTTCAGGTAATTATTATCTGTGCGACTGGACAAGTCTCAGTTTTTTCTCTCTGTAAAATGGGGATAATAGTATTTTCCATTCAGAATTTGCAGATTGTTAAATCTGTGATCCATTCTCAACAGAGACCTCAAGTTGTCTTGAGGAGCGCTGTTAGAAGTCAGCTTTTCGTTGTCACCTTCAGAGATTAGACTCTAGCGGAGAACCACCCAGCCCAAGGTGGTTTCTTGGTTGTTCGACACGAAATGACTGACTTACATGGAAATAAAAGTTATGTCCCTCTAGGCCAAACTTAGGACAATTCTAGCTCCAGATCTTACTGGTATTGGCTAAGGATTTCATTGGGACTGGGGAGTAGTTTGACTTCTCCTCTGGCACACTACCACTTCCGTTTCTCCCATCCACAGATGTTGATCCTAGGGGCACTTGTACAAAACACCCTGTAACTAACTCCATGGTAGAGTCAGCTATGGGAGGAGGCTAACCTATGACAAGAGATTAGTGATAGTATATAGAAAGGGTCTAATAACAACCTCATCATTCAACAAGTAGGTAGACGCTGCTATGGTTAGCCTCAAACAACTATTTTAAACTATTAACCACAATGGTTAATAATTACACTGCTACAGAGGCAAAGAAGATATGGACACATGATCAGAAACAAATTTAGTTTAAGTACTTTGATGATTAATAGAATAATTCAGACCCAACATAGATTATAGAGAACCAGGGCATTTACGTAGACAATTTAGGCCAAAAGATTCTTTCACATAAAATGCCTACATAGCTGAAGCAGAATTTTTTCTTTGATAGTTAAGAAATGGCTCATATTTTCACTTGTTTTCAATGGTGAATATAACCTAAGATGTCAAACTTTGATGAAATACCTTTGGGTTATCCTATGGTTTCCTCTAGACAGTGGTCTCTATTTCACAGGGAGTTGATTACGCTTTTGTAAGAAAATGCCTAAGGCAGATTAGTGAGTACAGATTTAACAAACGACACAATGGAGACTTGACCAAATAGACTCAAGCTGAGTCCTAATGATTCCTGAAATGTTAACATGAAGTTTCACTATCAAAAACAAGAAAAGACTCCATAGGTATCATCTGTTAATAAGATAGCGTAAATAGCACTGAAAATTTTTGGTTTTGTGCTAAGTTGTTCCAGGCAATGCTGGACAGCAATCAACAAGTAATATTTAGAAGTGCTACACCAAAGCAAACTAACAAATGAAAAACAGTTCATCACTATAATTTTAGAGAATAAATAATCCTTTGAGATATATCCAAGATACTAAACACAGAAAGAATGCGAAGCTATAAAATACACAATATTCCTCAAATCTTGTTTTGTCAAGTCCTAGATTCATTAATGGAATAGGAAGCAACCACTCTTGGTTTTACCTTTCTAAATTTTCCCATTTTTATAGCCAAAAAGATCTCACAGACTAATTAGTGGCAGGAGTAGCTAACATTTATTGAGTCCTAGTATTTGTCAGATGCTATACTAAATATCTGTTTGGATAAACTCATTTTAATCCTAAAAAATACATTTTGGGGAATGAATTCTAATTGCAGAAAATCCTAAGGAATACTCTAAACACTCTTAGAACTAATAAACAAGCTCAGCAAGAAGGCAGGATACAGGATCAAATGTATAAAAATATCTCTATACACTAACAAATAACCTTGTGAACATGAAATTAAGGAAAATATTCCATTTAAAATAGTATCAAAAAGTATAAAATATTTAGGAATACATTTTTAAAAATAAGTAAAAGTTTTATACACTGAAAACTACAAAATATTATTGAAATAACTCTAAAGAACTATAAACAAATGGAAATACATCTCATGTTCTTTGATCACAGATCTTAATATTGTTAAGATGGCAATGCTGCCCAAATTTATTTAAAGATGCAAAGCAATCCCTATCAAAATCTCAGCTGCCATTTTTTCAATTTATATGGAAACTCAACAGACTCAGAATAGATAAAAACAATTTTGAATAGGAAAAAAAAAGTTTATAGGACTCACACTTCCCAATTTCAAAACTTAATTCAAAGCTACAATAATCAAGACTGACTGGTACTGGCATAAGGATATGTGGGTCAATGGAAAGAAATCAAAAGCCCAGAAATAATTCTATACATTTATGGTCAATTGATTTTTGTTATTTTTCAATTACAGTTTATATTCAATATTAACTGTATTAATTGTACTAGTTTCAGGGGTACAGCACAGTGGGTAGACAATCATACACCTTACAAAGTGTTACCCCTGATATCTCAAGTATCCACCTGGCACCACACACAACCTCTAAAACACTATTGTCTATATTCCCTATGCTGCACCCCACATCCCCCTGACTATTTGAGGAAGCCAAGATAATTCAATAAGAGAAAAATAGTCATTTCAACAAATTGTGCTGGGACGACTAGATATCCACATGCAAAAGAATGAAGTTGGTCCACTGCCTGAAGCAATACACAAAAATCAGCTGATTATAGATTACAGACCTAACTGTAAGAGATAGACCGTAAAATTTAGAAGAAAACGTGAGAGCAAATCTTCATGACCTGGATTAGGCAATGTTTTTTGTAGATATAACACAAAAACACAAATGACAAAAATGTTACTATTTCAAAAGTAAAACCTTTCTATGCTACAAACAATAACACCATGCAGCAGGTGGGGGAAAAACTCACAAAATGGGGGAAAATTGCAAAGTAAATATCTGATCGCAGATGTATTATTCTTCTAGGGTTACTATTACAAAATACCATGGACTGGTAGCTTAAAAACAGAAATTTATTTCTCACAGTCTGGAGGCTAGACGTCCAAGATGAAGGTGTAACATGGTTGTTTTATCTCTAGGTCTCTCTCCGTGGCCTTCCTACCTTCTTTCTGTATCCTTATATGGCCCTTCCTTGGTGTGTAAGAGTGGAGAGACAAAGAGAAAAAAAGAAGCAAGTATTTCAGGTGACTCCACCTTTTCTTATAAGTACCCTAGTCATAGGATTAGGGCCCACACATATGATCTCATGAAGACCCTATCTGAGATACACTGGGGGTTATGAATTCCACATATGCATTTTGGAGGGACACACAATTCACTCAGTCCATAACAAGGAACAAGTATGCAGGATATATAAAGAACTCTTGCAACACAATAATAAAAATACAACCCAATTATAAAAATAGGCAAAAGATCTGAATAGGAATTTATCCAAAGAAGATATACAACTGATCAATAAACACACAAAAAATAAAGCTCCACATCCTTAGCTACTGAAAAATGCAAATCAAAATCACTGTGAAATATCACTTCATACTCACTAGGATACTATAATAACAAGATATACAATAATAAGTATCAGTGAAGATGTGGAGAAACTGAAATTCTCATAGATTGCTAATGAGAACGTAAAATAGTACAAAGTACAACCACATCTCTGGACACAAATGTCCGTATGTCCACACAAAAATCTGTACATGCATGTTCATAAGACCCAAATAGAGGAAACTTTCCAAATATCTGTCTTCTGATATAGATAAATAAAATGAGGTACATCTATAATATTTATCAATAATAAAAATAATGAAGTACTGATTTATGCTATAACATGAATGAACTTTGAAAACATTATGCTAAGTTAAAAAAAATCACATATTATTTGATAGCATATAGATGAAATGTCCAGAATTGGCACATCTATAGAAAAAGAAAATAGATGAATGGTTTTCTAGAACTAGGTCTGGGTGGGGGACATGCAGAAAGGGGTGGACTGGGGAGCAATTACTAATAACTGTAGGGTTTCTTTTGGGGATGATTAATATACTAAATTAGATTGTGGAGATGGTTGGACAATTCTGTGAACTTACTAAAAAAACATTGAATTATACACTTTATATGGTGAAATGTATAATATCTGAACTATATCTTAATAAAGCTAGACAATATATTTTTATTTATATTAAATCATTTTCTACATAATTACATGGCTTTTCAATAATTATTGTTCCTCTACTTATAAAGAAGTACCAAATATTAAAATTGTGTGGGAAAACAGTGAGAGAAAAACAGCATTTCTTCAGCTAAAGTAATTTAGTTGCTTTCAAACATTAAGTGGATATCTCCTATTTAATGTTATTTAGATTTTATTTGAAGGGTTAATCACTCAGTAATTCAATTATTTTAAGACTGTCAGTCTATTTTTATATTGACATTATAGAACATTTGGAGAGCCAATAGTATTTATTCTGTTCTCAAACTTTAACTTAAAGGACTCTCCTATTTCCTAAAGATAACTCTATTCCTTGGTTTCTAAGGGGAAAGGATTACAGCAAGTTTTGGTCTCTTTTCTGTGAACAATTTTAGTTCAAAGATACCACAAAGCCTCACAATTGAATGGATCTACTACAAGTCATTGCCTGCTTCCCCAACTGAACACATAATATTTAATTAATAGAATAACTGCTTAAAGAAATATGTCTAGACAAGAATTGAGGTCTAGAAATGCCAGCTTCTCCTTAGCTGTCCAACACTCTCACTTATTCCCATTTTATAACCATTCTACCACTACTTTTGTGAAACAATACACCCAAAACTTAAAAGAGAATGACAGAGAGAAAGTAGTAAAATCACCTCACCTCAGATATCCCATGCATGGCTGTTTTTTCCCCATTAGGTGGAGAAATGCCAATTTTAGCATTAGACTATTTTCGGCATATAAAAATATTTAAGGAAATTATACACATATACCCGAACAGTTAGCCGCATTGTTGCAGCACATCTGAATAATCATATTCACAAATGTTGGGCTAGTAATTTCAGTGTTTACATTAAATGATAAGATTACGTTCCTTCCCCAGTGTTATGAGAAATCTATTATTTACTCTTTTGTAAATTCATTGTTTAACTTTTCCATGATGTAAATTTTCTCATGAGAACAGTGCTTTTTAATAAATCATAATTTTGGTTTTAAAATAAGTATACATCCCCATATCAAGAGTGAAAAAATATTTAAGGATCAATAATATCTTAATTATCATTCTAAGACTACCAGATATTCATAGTAACTTATTTCTCAGCAACTGAAATATGCATTAAAATGTTAATAAAAATAATGAAAAATAAAATCTTTTAAAATCAAAATTTTAAATTGGACGGTAAGCTCCACATGGGAAGGACCATACTGTCTGACATCTGTCAGCCTTTAAGTCTCACAAAATCAAGTTTCCCCATCTACTCCGCTTTGAAAATGATGAAAACGAACGCACAGCTACTAAAAATGGGGCTTTCTGCTGCTCTGAAGCAACTTGGACTTCTCACATTCTCTAGTTGCTCAGCAACTGTAATTGTATTATATCATTTATACCAGACATTAGATACTTCCAAGCTTTATTATTCTTTTTTATATAAAAAGTTATTGTTAAACCAAATAACTTCTCTGAGGATAAAAGCAGCAGCATTTTGAATCTGAATGGGCTCAAGTGTACCTTTGAACGGGCACAATTCAAATCACTTCTATGCAGATGTAAAAGCACCCAGTTAGATTGTGTATTTTGTGTCTTATGCGTTAAGATCTGAAAAAACTCGGGACAAATATAAAGCCTTTTTCAAAACAACTGAAGAGTCTGAGTTTATATAATTATCTAAATTATGCTCTCTTTATGAGAAAACTAGCCATAAAAATAAATTCGTTATAAAACAACCAATTTTCAACAATACTTACATTTTATGTATTTATTTTTGTTTTGTTCTGTAATTAGGAGAAAGGATTATCTACACATATTGGTAAAATATTGTACAAAACCACCAATGATTCTGGATGACTTCACCCAGAAGCACCCAGAACTACCAATGGACAAAGAATTTGACCATAGCTTTGGTGGTGATTTGTGTCTTATTCACAGAGTTTCTCAAGCACCTATCAAGATGTACACCCTATTTTATTGCCCAGTAAATAACTGTTTTCTGAATCAAAATGAATCAAGTAATCAATAATAAAATATACTGTAAAAACATGTTAAATAATCTGAAGTAACCTAATTTTGCCTAGTGGTTATTCATCATGACTATTCCCTAACTGGCTTCTGTTGTTAAAAATTAAAAGCCATTTTAGCCTTGGCTGAGTACCTCAGTTGGTTGGAGCATCATATCATACACCAAAAGGTTGCAGGTTTGATTCCCAGTCAGGGGACATATCTGGTTGTGGGTTTGATCCCCATCGAGGCACATACAGGAGGCAGCCAATTGATATTTCTCCCTCATATCAATGGTTCTCTCTCTCTCTCTCCCTTCCTCTCTCTCTAAAATCAATAAAACATATCCTTGGGTGAAGATAAAAAAAATTTAAAAGCCATTTAATTCAGTTTTTATATATGAAGACAAATAGAATTTACCTAAAAAGCATAAATTACAACATAATTATTTATTATTGTGGTAAGTCCTTTTATATCAATACAAAAAAACCCCTCTACCTGATAAGAAAAAAAAATGTAGGAAGAAAAAAAAATAACATATTGGAATACTGTTTATTTCTCTAGAAACATATCCATCATGATGCACTAAGTATTACACACTTAAGGACTTTGCTAGCCTTGAAAACACCTTAAAAATGCAGTGGTTCTGTTAACTCAAAATGAACCTTTATATTTCAATGCTTATGACACATTTTGTAGAAAGATAAAGTGACTATTTTATCTTATACAAATCAGTCCAAAACTCTGCTAACTTATAAAAAAAAGAAAAGTGCATTGACAAACCCTTTAAACTGGCAATGGACAATATTTGCACTCAAGATAGAGAGAATTTATTTTAGGAAGGGCAACCCAGAAGGATTATTCCAGCTTTCCTTGTTACTATTCTTTAGGAGTGATGAATTCAGAACTGATAAAATCTTACTTTAATACTATCAAAAAAAGAGAGAGAAAAAAATAACGCATGGATACAGACAACAGTGTGGTGATTGCTGGGGGGAGGGGGTAGAGGGGGGAAATGGTGATAGACCGAGACTTGACTTGGGTGGTGAACACTCAGTGCAATGTAAGGATGATGTGCCGTAGAATTGTGCAATTTTTAAGTGTCACCCCAATAAATTCAGTAAAAAGGAAAAAAATAGATTTTATTTTTAACTAAATATTTAGTTGTTTTATTTTTCAAAAAGAATGAATTGCATATAAAGATAAGACATCAAATAAAGCTATACCATAATACAGTGTCTATTATTATAAAAGATCCCCAAATTTGGGAAAATTTTTAAATTGTATGAGGGATGAAGCTTGCTTTCTTCTTAAAAAAAGATAAGAAGGGACAAAAAAAGGTGGTAAGAGTCAAACCAAGTACAGGTCATTTGCTAGGTTAAGCAGCTTACCTTTAGGTGGCTTTCAAAATGGGGCCAGAGGACAGTGTTGAATGGGGCTATACTGTCTCTACCACTCCAGCTTGGATAAAAAGGGATTGAATAAGCAGCAAGAGAATTGTCATACAAGATGGGTCATTCCCCATCAATCTAAGCAACAGGAAAAGGTGAAGAAAGATTTCTTAGATCCAGGTTTTCATGTATATTTGGTCCTGGGAATACTCCATTAATGCAACAGAATTCTGGGGGAATTTTTTTAATTTTTTTTTTCTGTATTGATTTGAGAGAGAGAGGAAGGGAGAGGGAGAGAGAGAGAGAGACATCGATGAGAGAGAACATCGATTGGCTGCCTCCTGCATGCCCCCCACTGGGGATCGGGCCCACAGCCTGGGCATGTGTCCTGACCGGGAATCAAATCAGCGGCCTCTTGGTGCATGGGTCGACACTAAACCACCGAGCCACACCGGCCGGGCCTGGGGAGAATATTTTTAACGTTACAAAGAAGAAACGTTTGGAAGAGTGGCTCTGAGCCTGCCTATGGCCTTAGGAGTTTGTAAACTCATGCACTTAAGGTATGTAGTTATACCAGCTTTTCTAAAGTAGATGCTCTCTTGATGGTCTCTGTCCAAGATTTCTCAAGGTCAGAATCTTTAGAAAGGATACATTCTCCTGTTCCCCAAATGGAGTGAGAGTTGAGAGGACAATCGGAACCTACCTAGAGATTTTTGCCTAAGCTTCTCTTCAACACTGCTATTTGTCTTTGTATCATTCAGGGTCCTGGCAGACAGCACAGGAGTGCAGTGACAGTTTAATTAACAGATAATATTGCAGAAGAATGTGCACAACTATGGGAATCAACAGGTAAAAGCGAAGCACCTAGGAATGAGCAGCAGTAGGAAGGAATTACTACACCTAAGTCTACCAGGATAAGAAGATGGAACTGCATTATTGGGACTGAGCGCTAGAACCTGAGTAGTGAAAGTAGAAAAACTATGTAGTGAGTTGAGGGATAGAAGTAAAGACTTCTCTTTCTAGATCAATCGGGTTTATAAAAGTGAAAGAGAAACAATAATTACAATAAGAAAAATATATTTTCAATCGATCCCTGAGTAGGCGAGCTGTTTATTTGATGTGGAAATAAGATGACAAATCATTTCTTCCGATGTTTGCTTACTTGTAAAGTAATATTGCCCTAGTTCCATCAGTGTTTAATTTGTATGTATATCAAAAGCTTGTGCTATGGCAAGAATATTTTTTTCTTAAATGATAGATTGATGACCTCTTATGTGTATATTACACGCCCTTTATGAGTTTTTGGAAACTATAACATTAAATACGGGTCTTTTAGGAAACAATTGAACATTAAGCTTGGTTTTAAAGCCACTTGTGCATGCTCGACAAAGGGCGAGAATCTTCATTCTGTGCACTGAAGTATCATGTGCCTAGCTCAGTACCTGGTGCACAGGAGGTGCTCAATGAACGTCTGTTGAATGAAATAAAAATTGTTGTCTACATATTTGTGGTAACCCATACGATCTCTGTTATTTTCTTTTTACTTCAGATACTGCTTTCGAGCCAGATAAAGGCTTCATTCTTTGCAGTCTGCTCTCCAGTTTTCTCATAATTATTCTCTGTGCTAGTCTAATTTCAACCTCAATTTAAAATGAAATCGTTTTCTACATATTTTTATTTTGTCTCCTATCTACAATGGACTGCTGAGTCATTATTTCCTGTTCTTCAACATAATTCTTATGTGTTCTTCTCACCTTCCCTCACCCCAAAGTTTTTATCACAAACCTCAGTTAATTGCTTTTTGGACAACGGGAACTTTCCTTATGTTGATTACTCAGTTCCTATGCTACAGCTATTTTTTATAAATTCCAAAATTATTTTACATTCCCTTTATTTTGACTCATTGTGTTGCATTGACTTACATCATCCTAAATTCCTAAGTATTACCACGTATAAAGATGTGCTATACACTAAATGCATGAACATGGTGACTCAGTTCTGGGTAAACGGAATACTTTTAGGAGTGGATAAGAACAAATGGAAAGAATTATAAGCCCTATTTTAATTTTGATAAAACCTAATAGTAAATTAGACATAGGCGACATGAAAACAATAGAACTGAATTACTTATGGTTTGACAGTGCAATCTTTTTATTTGCTTGCTTGCTTTTAGTTTTATTCCTAGAATGGATTAATGATGAGTTTATACAATTCCCTAATTATTCCATAGATGAAAGTATTAACAATTGGCAAATAAATATACTCATATGAACATAAATATTCTAATAACAAAGGATGCTATTTGAAAAATAAACTCATTTACTCTTAAGAGTTGTCTCACACAATTTAATTCCCTTTCATTCAATTATAAACAGGTTAATGTTATTTTAAATGCAAAAATAACTTTGATATTTTTTTGTTTTTGTTTCAGCATTTGGTCCCTGCTTTTGCACGACCAGGAGCAAAAGTACAAAGAGAGGACCCAGCCCTCGGCCCCGCCCAACTGTCTTCTCAATCAGGGCTCCATCTGGAAACAGCAGAAACCTGGCGCATGCGCGGGGGCCACCAGCTCTGCCAGAGCCCCTTCTGCCCCGCCTTGCCCCTGCCCAACCCCTCTAGACAGAGCCTGGAAGGGACCTGAGCAGGGCCAGGAAGCACGTTAGGAGCATATTTGGGGCAGACAATTTCTGGCTCCCTGGTACCAACAGCATGGTATTGGGCGTGGGGGCAGGAGGAGAGACAGACACAGGCCCGAGGTGGGCATGTTCCCTTGGGAAGAACGCAGTGAGAAGATGGCCAGAGAAGGGTCTGGAAAGAATGTAGCCCAAGGCAGGGTCCTGGTCATCCAGGTCTAAGTGAAGGTGGGGGATGGGTACCAACTGCATTTTATGATAATTTTTCATGGAAAGAGTCCAAAATACTACCAAAAAAAAAAAAAAAAAAAGGGGGACTCAGAGAACTTCCTGAGTTTTTTATCTCAGGGAAGAAATGTTCTGAGCTGCAGTGGAAGTAATAACTCCTGTACCAGCACAGTCTTTTGAATCTTCCCCTACAGTAACAGCTCCAAAACCAATGAACCTGAAAGTCAAACTCCCAAACTCACAACATGAACTAAAGTATACTTTATACATTTTCTCATGGTATTTTTGTTTCTATGTACACCGTATCTCACCAATGTCTACCAGGGAGCATGTGTTAGGTAAATACAAAACTGCAGTAAATAATAATAAAACTGACACGTCGTCCTTGATTCTAAATAGATTGTCAACGTTCCTTGTAAGCACCCTCCTGCCTCCTTTTCCTTATTCCCATGCCTTTTCCATTTCCATACGATTTGGGTGATCAATACCACACAATAATATTACCATCCATGGTGCTCTGTTGCTGTGTTTTGCTGGATCTGAAGTTTCAAACTCTCATGAGGCTCCTCTGACTAAAGTTAAGCTTTTAAGATCTCTAATGGTTTTTTCTCCCTCAGGAAGAAAAGAGGCCATCAGCTCTCCATGACAGGGCTGAGCTCAGATCAGAGAACTTAGAGAAAGATACAAGTCCGTCTTCTTCAGTCTACCCTAGAGAGCAACCAGAATGTTTATCTATATGTACCTATCTTCCACCTATTTATCTATTGTGTAATCTTCATATCACAAAAACTCTAAAAGCGATTTTGAACTACTTTTAAACATCTTTTCCAATTCAGGTGGGGACAAATACTTCGGAACAATTATTAGAAAGCACAAGAAGTTTCAGCTTGTGTAGAAAAAAATGGCATTCAAGTTGTCACTGAGGTAATAAAAAACCAGAAATATTCATGCCCTATTTATCATTAATGTATTTCTGTCCTGACTGGGTTTAAAATGTAGATTTCGGCTCCATTTCAAAGATAAATGGATATTAACAACTAGACTTGCCCAACAATTCTTAGTCTGTAATTTTGTTCAGTGAGCTACTTCTGAATTACCTGAGCTGAGAAGCGGCAAACATCTTAAATGATTTAGTCTTTGCTGATTTTCTAATATAAATTATCTATATATTTACAGTGATCATTTTTTTTAAAGGTTTGTTAATTGATTTTCAGAGAGAGAGGAAGGGAGAAGAAGAGAAAGAAAGATTGATGTGCGAGCAGAACATTGATCCTAGCAGGAATTAAACCCACAAGCCGGGCATTTGTCCTGACCAGGAATTGAACCAGCAACTTTTCAGTTCTCAGGTGATGCCCAACCAACTGAGACACACCAGTTGGGCTACAGTGATCATCTGTTCTGCACAGTAGTAGTTTGCTCCTAAGGCTGCAGACCTGTTGCTATAGCATCCTTTCTCCCATTAATGTGTACATTGACTGACTTTCTGTTTTTAGACTACCTTCCCAAATACTTTTGCTCATAGAAATATATGGTAAGTCACCTTTCTCTATGTTGTTGTCTAAAGCTAAATTTGATTGTTCTTAAATCTACACATGCAATATGCCTCTGCTGTGCTTTTATTTTACCCATTCTTCACTTATCACTAGAAATAATACATGTTTCTCCAAATCAACTTAGCAGTTGAAGGAAATCAGTGATCACAGATAAGCCTAGATAAGCAGACTTCCTTGCTATACTAATATATTCCAAGGCTTTGGAAACTTTAGGCACTTAGAATACAACGTGCTGTCATTATGTCCTGCAAATAACTGCGCTACCTCCTTCCCCACATCCCTGCTCAGTAGTCACTAACTCTCGGCTGTTTCCAAGTCCACAGGTCCCCTTCATGTTTGCAGTTCTTGAGAGGTAAGGGTGGGGATCACTCTAATCTGCTATGTCCTTTCTCATTATTACACAACAGTCACTCATTTAGTGGATGTTATGTAGTCCTACCTTATTTCTTAGTACTGTCTTCTGGAATTCTTCAGAATACTATCAAACCAGCTATATACCTTAATGTTTACTGAGTTCAGAGTACACTATCACCAATACACACACACACACACACACACACACACACACACACACCCCTTGTGTCTGCTTCAGTCATTCACTTGTAGATATGCTGTACATGGGGCCATAAACAACAGAAGAATTAAATACTACACAGGGCAACAACCCAAGAAGAAACACTGCAAGGTACTGCATGATTAATTGCTTGAACAAGGGGTATAGACAATAAGGTTCATGGCGAACAAGAGACTAATCATTGAGCAATTCTGTGTTAAAGGATTACTCTCTGAGTTGAATAGAGAAATTTCTGCCTGGACATAAAGAATTTATCACATTTTGTTCAGTTGATAAAGAGATTTCAGTGAAACCTGTGATTCACTGTTATGAAACTTGCAGTACACCGAACCCACGAACACTTGCTAAAATTGCTCGACTTCAATGTTCATGCTTTCTTCCCCTCACGACAAACTTCCCGTATTTACTACCACATCCTTAATCTAGTCATTCAAGAAAAGTTACTTTTCCCCCTCCAGCACTATGCTGACTCTTGGGGCACATGGTTTGCAATAATCCGATCATAGGTGACTCTGAATTACTATGGCTTGTGATACAAAAAGCGGAAGCAGACATAGGCTGTTCAGCCAAAGGCTGGGCCGTACTGCAAAGACTCATCTTCACATATGTGACTGGAGTTTCTCAGACAAATACACCTCTGATAGCATCATCAAAGCTGCATATTGATAAGTACACTTTTTCCTATCGTCCATTTTTTAAAAGTCAACATGTGATTCAAGGCAGAGGACCTTTTATTATAGAACAACAACAGAAGTGGGCGATATTATTTTACATGAATATAACTAAGGTAATAGCATGCCAACTAACCAAGCAAATAACTGTATATTCCACAGAACAAGACAATAGTCGCATAGTGATTTATTTATTTGGAAGGATGTAAATATTTATCTAAATATATATGGTGATATATTTTCATCTTCTGTCAAACTATTTTAAAGGTAGAAAATAACAAATTTAGTAATATTTTACAATTCTTGAGGTCAAGAGAGCAAAGCATAATCCTGGCAAGCCCTGTGTTGAATGGGGCACATTTCTAGCCCTCTGGTCTTTGTAGCTTTAGCTCTAGTTAAAAGCACCTTAGGAGAATTATTAAGTTAATTTAGCATGGCTCTGTCAAAATAACAATGAAATCCAATAATTTAGCTTTGCAAAATCCAGAAATGTGAATAAAACAAGATGCATTTATGCAGTCTTGGGCATGATGTTTTCACTACACCTCACTTGTGAAATATTTTGTCAGTTTGGAGAGAGGAATTAAAAAAAAAAACCTAAAAATTAATCATCTCTAAAGAATTCAAATCCAACTCTAAACTCCACAAACAGCATTTCATCTCTTCATGAGGGTGGGGGAGGGGAGTATAGAATAGACTAATTCTTCTTCTGCACAAGAATAACAAGAATAATTTTACTTTTTTCTGTAAAGCTGTTTTGCCAAGCAAGGGATCATGCAAAAATAATCAAATGGCAGCTTGATGCTAATTTCACTAGAGATCCTGGCTATGCCCTGGCCTTTTGGTACCAGTTAACTAACTAGAAATTGGTATAGAGATACCACAGCTAATCATGGAATCCCTGTGCCTCCACACAATCACTGGCTGTGTAATATGCACTGAATTGGAAAAAAAGATCAATATCAAACGAGAAGTATTCCACTGAAAACTCAGCTGTAAAGGAGGTAATGAGGGTGCAAACTGAATGGGGAAGGAGGGCACTCTGATAAGTTTCAGAGCTGAAATTCACATGTGGAACCCATTTAAAGCATCATGAACACTTCATTTTAATTTCAAACACTTCATACAGCATAAAACAAAATAAATATATAACAGGGCAGGAAAAGAACACGACTGTAGTCTGTGTCTTATTCTCCAGAGCCAACAGCTAATATCCACTTAATTGAAATGCAGCAAGAGGAAGTCATGGGTAATAGTCACAGCAAAGGACCAGAACGACAGCGTCAAACCCATATCTGTCTGGATAGAAAATGTCAAGAATCAGTAGATTTACATAAAATCATATTCCAAGGACAAAATAAAGTCTACCATGTCAGCAAAGGAAAAATAAAAGGGGACTAAAATAACCTTTATGTTTTTCAGAATGAGATAGTTTTGGAAAGAAGAAATAATATATTATGCATCGACCATCTACTTTCCCATTATAGAAATAAAAAATAAAGGGCTACACGGTTCACCCAAGGACAGAAGTAAAAAGGGTCCTAGGGTCTGATATGTGGTGAAAAGGTACAAGTGCAATAATAGCTTATCTGAACATTCAAGATAAATAAGTAAATGATTCTAAAGTGCAAACACAATTTGTCTCTTCACCTTTAAAATACACCTTAAATAACAAAGAAAATGTGTTTTCCCCTACATTCCGGCTACTTTGTAAACATTAATTAATTAATCACAATAATATCCCTGTGAATGTGTGTATGTATTTTCTCTCTGTGGTCCATAAACAAGAAAACTATACTATGTACATTTATAAAACTATTTTTCCCTAGAGGTTCAGGGTGCCTTAGTATTTTGAAATTACCAAACAGACATTAGTCATAACAGTACCTCTGCAAACTTACCATTAGGCAAGTGTGATTGTCACGCATTTTATTCTTCTTAAAAAACCCAATATAACAGGATAATCCAGGGTAGGTGATAAGAACTAAAGTGATACTGAGATACTATTTTGGAAATATAAAAATGGTGTACAGTTTCTTTTTTCTTTAGAAACGCTAAGAAACTGGCTTCAATAAAGTCTTCAAAATGTCTTATCAAAAAGAAAGGACACAGAAGAGACAAAGAAGATAGGAAGTTAGGGAGAATGATAAATACAGAGACAATCATTAATTAAAAAATATCTAGTTAGCTCTGATGATGAAGTAGCCACTGTTCTAGGTTCATGGAACATAGAGATGAGCAAAACAGTGACCTGTCTTCGTGGATCGTACATTCCAGAAGAGGAGAAATGCCACAAAAAAGTAAACAAATAAAACAATAAAATAAAACAATTTCAGCCGAAAAACTACTATGAAGCAAATATACAAGGGTAAGAAGACAAAGAATGAGGACCTTGGCATGTGCAGATCAGGAGAGGTGTACAACAGAGACCAAGGTGGAGAAACCCAGAAGGGGAGAATAAGAAAAGGTTCCATTAGCGTGAAGATTCAACAGCAAAACATGCATGAAATGCTCAGCACACAGTAATCAATCATTCAGTATAGGTTTTGTGATTTTCTTTATTTATTGAAGTTTTTTTTTTTTTTGGCCTTGATAACTATTGCAATAGTCCAAGCCTTAAATTGGTGTGTATTTGTCTAGTTAATATATCTAGTGAGGTAAACTTCTTTTATCCAGGAAAGTACTGTTGCAATGGTTTTTGCCCTTCCTGTACATCAGAATCACCAGGGAGTATTTAAAAAGACAGACACCCTGAAAAACCTCTGAAATTTTCACCATGAAAACAAGGTTAGGCCCGAGGATCTGCTGTCACTCCTGCAGCTACCACAGGACCCTCCAGAGTTGATGATTTCAGAGCCAGACAGGTCAGGTTGATGCCCTCAAATAAGGCAGCTTAAGAAACAAACGTTGGATTTGTGGCACGCATTAAAGTTTTCAAAATAAATTTAAAAATTAAAGGCTTTGGGGATTTAAAGAAACAGATCTGTGGGCTAAATTTGGCCTACAGATTGGCAGTTTGCATTGGCTGCAAAATGCATAATGTTTGATTGTACCAAGCACAGAGGACTCTAATCCTAGTGATGACGCTCTGCAAAGGGTCGGGATTGGCTAGGATTCAGCCATAACTCTTCAGTGCCAAGTGCAATACCCCTTAACTCTGGCACCGTGTCCATTGGGCGATTCATGCCAAGAAGTAATTCTCATTTTTATCAGGTAATATAATTGCAGCAGAAATTCAGAGAAGCCTGAAGGGGACAAGCCAGGAAAGGAAATGAGACTACAGCCATTAAATAAATGCTGGTAAATACCTCCACCCAACTGAAACCCTCAAATGAGAAATTACAAAAATTACATTTCCCATTTTACACTAAAATATGGAAGTTTCAAAAGGCTTACATGTTTAAAATGATGCAATTAAAAAACATGCATGGGGGAAAAATGTTGACCCCATTAGACAGCCTTACAAGAGGTTTTGTCCATCTGGATTTTCAGCGCACCTTTACATGAAAACACATTATGGACGGAATCTAAGAAATAGAGGAAAACCGGCAAGAGACACCAGCACCTCACCTTGAATATGATAGAATACATTTATATCATTGCTTAATTTAGCCTTACTATTGTTCAACTAGTTTAGTTCACAAGAATTACCACATATGCATTTAGCACATGTACATATAAATACAGAGATTTCTAAAATTTTTTATCCTCTTTTGTCATTGCAAATATTGGAATTATTTGTGCACATTAGACAACTGTGTAAAATCCAGTGTAGCAGTAAAAGTACCACTGAAAATCAAGAGAACTAATTAAACACACACACATAACTTTTGCACTAATTCCTTCTCTGTCTTCTATTTGAACAGTGTTTCACTTAGAGAACATCCTTCGTAAAAGTGTAACTTTATACTCAGGAGCAAAGCTATTCTCTGGATCATGTACTTGTTACTTAAACCCTATTTTTGATCTAATATTTAAGAGCTTAATTAGAGTAAACTGTTATCTCAGCAGAGATCCCCAAAACAGCAGCTGCCAGTCAAAAACAAGGGTATCAATTCTCATACTTCCGCATAAGGAGGAAAGACTCAAGTATATCCAAAGGTTTAATGATGCTGGTAAAAGGAAAGAGTGGCCCTGATCTGTCTCCTGGGGCTTTAAATTCTTGAATTAATTAACAAATGAAATCATGGAGCATTCTTTTGTTGTTCCATCAATAAAGAAGAGAAGCATTCACTCTCCACCATGTAATTCTTCTACAAAAATCATGACTATGGCCAGGATGCTTAACACTGTCCCTCCTGAACACATTGAGCACTTGTCTCCACTTCTTCACTCATTCTGCTTCCCTTTCTAGACCATTTATTCCTTTTACACAAAGTCTTATCCACCCATTAAGACTCACTTCATATCCTCTGTTTATCGCTACACAGCCTTCTACGACTACTCTAATGAGGAAGCATTTCCCTCTCTTATAACTCCTATAGAACTCATTTTTAAACCTCAATTCTGGGCACCTACCATCTACTGCCTTGCTAACTAGTGTCTGAATAACCTGGGGTCTCTGAAACTCAGCACATGGAGGGACGACAGGGGCATCTAATCCGAAGCCCAACCAATGCAGGAAGCCATTCTCCACGTCACTGGCAGATGCTCACCTGGGTTTATTTAGCTCCCCCTCCCCTCCAGCTTCCAAGGATGGGAGGTGCACATTCTCTTTATTAAATATAAACACACTGAACAGAACTTGGAGCAGTGTCACCTCAGTAAATATCTGATGAGTGAATAAAAATTCTTTATTTTGACATTGAAGAACTCTTACTTTGTACTAGTTCTTCCTCACACTTAGCTGAAATGTGACTGTCATTTTAACTCTTGACAATTACTTTAGGGTTCTGCCTGCTTTCATATGCAATACAAATCGCATGCTTCAAGAAAGATTGTATGATGAGGAGTTTTAGCTTAACCATGCTGGATTTCCCCTTTCACCATCTAAGATCATTCCCAGGTCCTCTCTTCTTAAGGACCCTGAAAACTTCGTCTATGGTGTTGAGGACAGGGTTCAATATTCCTCTGAACGTCTAGAGAGTATGGAATATCTCTCCACCTAGAACACAGTGTAACACCCAGCACGTACCAATATGCAGACACTAAGTATTCACTCAATGCAGGTTGCAATCTGTTTGTGTGATTGGCACAGCCTTGGAAAGCCAGTACCATATCATCCCTAAAAGATGTGTATATTCATTCCTAGCAATTCTGTAGTTCACACGCATTTTTTGAGATCACTTTCTGGCATTCAGATGACCACATGATTTTCCTTACAGTCGTTGCCAACATTTCACAAGAACATGAAATGTGGAACCACGAAGGGGAGGTGCAGAGTGGTGTGCACATGTGTGAGGGGAAGGGACAGCTGCACACCATGGGGACAGTGGGCGGATCCAGCCCTGCAGTGAACAGAACCAGTTTACAGTCGAGATACACTGTGCTTTATTTTTCATTCCTTAACTTTCCATCTTTCAGGAACTCAAGTCTCTCATCAAGACAAAAAGAATAATGCCATGTAACAGCCAAGCTATTGTTCTCTCCCAGGAGACCTGTGGTGTTGCTCAGATCCACACGAGCTATTAATAGGTACATTTTGCTTTCGTCATCTTCAGGAGATGTGCTTTTGTTTTCACACCTCAACATTTGACAATATTTTAATTATAAATATGTTTTTCAATATTTTCAAACGTTTTAAGCACTTGAGGGCCTTGAATTCCAGTTTTAGGTTTTAATTTCCACCACATCCCTGTGTCAGAACAAAGGAAGGAAGACAGTGGTGGCAAAAGGTTGTATCATGAGTTTTTAATAGATTACCTCTATTTTAGTTAAAAAAAACTATGAAATACATGTATGTTGTGATCAAAATATTCCTTTAATTTAATGTATATTTCATAGAGAGAGAAGTTCTTTACAAAGAGGTAAGTTAGGGTTTCTGGGCTGGTGTCCAAGGTATCAAGGAGGAGACTGGAGTATCCTGTCCTTTGAAAGATTATGATAGTTGACAAAGGCACATAATCACTTTACTTATTATTACTGTGATTGAAATTAAATTGGATGAAGCAATAACCTTTAGTTAATTAATTCCTCATGATATATGGCTTTCCAATTTTTTCAAAGCTGTTTCCATTGCTTTTGCCCCAAAGCAGTTTAAGGCTTTTTTTTTTTTTTTTAAAGGCTTTTTCTATGATCACATAGTGCGCTGTGCATTCTGAAATGGATTATGTCCTTAAATATGTATATTATGTGCAAATAATAATGCGGGTTTATCGTGCATGCTGAGCAATGAAGCCCTTTATAACTGAATCAATGGAATTTCTTAATTTTATGACACTGCCACCATGATTCATAAGAAGTATATAAAGATCCATCATAGAAATGAGAGAAATCTCTTCCATCTTCAATAAGTAAATCAAAAGCAATATGCACCTAGAGATTAGATCATCTGTCAGTTACAATGCATCATTACAGGTTCTCAAATTTTGAATAAGTAGTTTTCTGAGTGGCAAATTTCATAGCTGAGGGCGTACAGATTAGTTTCGCAGTTCACAGTGAGGTCTGTGGATTTCGGGAGGGTTTCGGGCACCTAGGAACTGGATGGAGCATACGGTTCAGCGTTATTCATAAGATGGTTTCGGTAAGAGCAGCAAAGCTGCAGTGTTAACAGAAAGAAGACTTTAGGTCCAAATAAGAAATATCTGTCTTGCTTGTCTAGGTCCGTCAATCAACAGCATCTACTGAGCTCCCACTGTGTGTAAATATTCTTTCTTGAAGAAAGCTGACTCACAGAGTAAGAAGGAGGGAGCCTCTGCCCTCCAGCTGCTGGGGAGAGAAGACAATAGATGAATATGCGTTGGAGGCTTATTTCTAATTCATCACGCTCAGGTCACTGAAGCACTTCTTTGCAACAGATGCTTGTTTTAGGCACGTTAGCTACAGAGATGTGACTCTCAGATCGCTCTTAAGAAAGGATGCGCTGCCCAGTGGCAAGGCGTGTGGTTAGCCGAGCTGGAGGCTCTGGTTTTGCGTCAGCATTCCAGCCTGTTCTCAGGACAGCCCCTGGCCAGTCACTGCACAAGGCAGTGGACCAGAACCTGGCCATTTCCTCCAATGGGCAATGTGTGTTCTGGGGGACCCTGTTGGGACATGTGCATCATGGTCTGACAGCCCCTAAACAATCTTGCTCCTGCTCTTGTCCTTCACAGGTGCGCTCACCAACAAGCCTCTTGCATACCTAATTCCATCTCTGAGGTTCTCCCTGGAGAACCCAACTTGCAACAGAGAGTTTGAACAATGTATTTATCATTTTATTCTGCAATAAAAAATGAAGGCGATGCTGATACATGCTACAACATACATGAACCTTGAAATCATTATGCTAAATGAAACAAGCCAGTCACAAAAGACCACATACTATATAATTCTACTTTTATGAAATATCCAATGTAGACACATCTGTAGAGGCAGAGAGTTGATTAGTAATGCCAGGGCCTGGAGGATGAACGGATGGGAAGTGACTGCAAACGGGTATGGGGTCATTTTGGGGGGTTGAGAAAATGTCCTAAAATTGAGTGTGGTCAATGGTTGCACAACTATGTGAATATAACACAAGCTACTGAACTGTATACTTTAAATAAGTGAATTTTGTGTATATGAATTATCTCAATAAAGCTATTAAAATATGTTTATATATTAAAATATTTTTATATGCTTCTCAGTTTTCTTGAAAAGCCTATAATTATAACAGTGGCATCAGGGGACTGTGAGAGGGTGTGTGCCCATTCTTTACTGACAGTTGTCACCTCCCAATGTATGAACATAGAGTGGTCTAACCCTTCCATTTGGAAGAACTGAAATGAAAACAAAATCACCAAATTTGTAAAGTCATGAAACTAAATATGCATACAATTGCAAGGTTTTAACCTGAGGTTGGACAAAGTGAAAGCCAAGGCTCTCTGAGAGAGTGTTCTCTCATTTAGAAGTTTACTTTTCCATCACCTTGGTGGTGAGCATAGCAAAGGGTATCCAGAAGCCACTTGTATGTAGATATGTAAAAAGTATGTACCTGCAACAGGATGCTATGTGGGAATTTTTCTTTTGGTGCAGAACTGCCAAACATACTAAGTACTTTAAAAGAGAACAGTCTGAGCCATCTAAACAGGGATGAGACATGAGCTCACTATAAGGAGGCAAACCGGCCCTGTTATCATCCAGCATCACGTCATCTCCTCTGCAGAAACTGTGAAAGAACAGGGCAATCATCAAAGCCTCTGCCTTGTGAGGAGTCCGTGTTCACAATGAGAGGCTGCTGTCTCTTCCTGAAGCCAATAGTGGGATGTGGAGGCAGTACAGAGAGACTCTACGGGGTGCCTTCAAAAAAGGAATGCAGGCATTACATTTCCTGATTCAATGTCTGTTTGGGCAGCTAACCAGTAGCTCTGCCCCAGAGTCTGCCTAAGCAGTGGGAAAGAACATTGGAGAGAGACGACACAGCTAAGATGGGGCACACGCGTGCATCAGCCTGTATTTCCACCCTTTGGCATGACAAGGATATTTGAGTTTCTGGTGGACTACATGGATGTCACAGAAAGTAGCCAGAGTTGTACCTATTTGTTGTATCTCATAAAAGAAGGCCACGTGCAGGGCAAAGTGATTCCAACTGCAAGCAGCTGTGGCTTAGATGAACAGTGTTGGGAGCAGGCGAGGCAGGACAGTGAAAGGGGCGCAGCAGACAGATGACCGAGGGGCAGAATCCATAACTCAGGCATGCCAATTAACGAGTGAATCTTTACAAAAGTACCCAGAGTTAGGTCAGAGTTATTATGTATTAAGTTTTATAATTATGGCCAACATTTAATTCTGTGTTTTTTTTGTTTTTGTTTTTCAGAATGAAACCTGCAGTTAAACAATAAAAATGCTTATTTTACTCAATCAGTAGCCTTCAGTACTTGGTTCAGTGCGATTAACAACATTACGTTTTTCAAATCACATTTCCTTACATTCATTCTTTAAGGAAAACACCAATTAGCTACCTATTATAGACAATTTTAAAAATCTGCACACTAATTAACATCCTCTCTACTCAATTTAAATCTGCAAATATTCAAAAGCAAATTGCAATGAAATCTGGGGGGTAATACATTTCTATTTCTCTCTAATGCAGTAATAAATTATTCTTGAAAAATCTTGCACATGTATTTTCATTTTTAATCTCTAAGTCATTAAGGAAGAAACAGAGTAGCATACCAGCCCAGTGAGATTAAAATATTGAAGACGAAAGATGGAAGATTTCAAAAAAGCCATCAGACCTAACTCACTGATTAATTTTTTATATTTTGGGGGATTTTAGTCTTGTTCTGTATATCAGAAGAGCATTCATAAATTATTATCATGATCATCAAAACTAAAATCTCACTAAGAGAAACATCAAGCAATGAGCTTTATAAAGGCTAAAACCGTGTCCAGTATGTGTCCATGTCCTCCACATCTAACCCAATGTCTAACCACACAGGTGTGACAAGAGTGTAGATGAAAGGTTGATCGGGTTCATGAAGCAACTCATCTTTGCAAAACTTCTCCATCGCTCTCTAAATTCAGTCAGTCACGAAATGTCAGTTTTACTCTAGAAATTGTTCTGGGATTTTCCACACCTCTATTGAAACTCCCTTCAAAATTCTATGATAATTTTGTTCTCCCTTATATTCTTACAATGATCTCTGCAGTAGTTTCTTACCTTGTACTAACATTACAGGAACCTTTCTAAGTAACAGACCATAGATATCACTCTCTTACTGCTGAACCTCAATGGCTCTGGTGTGTGTATAAGATACAATGTAAACATCTTAGTAAAACTTATAAAGCACTGCCTAGTTGGTGTGGCTCAGTGGTTGAGCATTGACCCATGCACCAAGAGGTTGCCAGTTCGATTCCTGGTCAGGGCACATGCCCAGGTTGTGGGTCCCTGGGGTGGGTGTGGGGATGCAGGAGGTGGCCAATAGATGTTCTCTCTCATCAATGAGCTATCTCTCTCTCCCTCTCCTTTCCTCTCTATCTAAAAAAAAACATATAAAGTGCTTCGGATTAGTCTGGAGGTTACTTTTTCATGTTTATTTCTGGTCATTCGTGACCAAATCACATGCACCTATGTATTAGCAATACCCAGTGTCTCCCTAAACCCTAAATAGCGATGCTATTGTATACTTCTGTACATGAGCATATTACCCTCCCCATCTTTTCTTCATTCAGTAACAACCTTGTCCCTAGTACTGCACTGGGTGTTCGGTAGAACCTTATATTGTACTCAGCAGGAATTTGTTATTTTGTATCAATACACATCTCTGATGTTACCTCTGGCTTAAGCCTTACCCAACTTCCTCAAACAGAGGTAGATGTGTTCTTATTATACTTTGATTGACTTTCATTTTTGTCTTTCAATTATTTGTGCATGGTTATAGATCTTCCATTGGAGATCAGAGGCTTTGCCTCTCATCTACATCCCTGACACCCAACAGGCTGCTCGGCTTGCAAAAATGCATTTAATTAAAAAAACACAATCAATGAATGATCAGAGTGATACAAACAGACACACAGATATTTTAAAACACAAAACAAAAGAAGTTTAGTAATTTAGACAAGGCACAGACAGAAATTGATCTTTTTAAAAAATTAATTTTGAATCATTTTATCAGTTATCATTTTATCAGTTATCATTTTGTTTGTTAAAAGCTTATCACCTTTAACAAAAGGGTTTGATTACAAAATTTATCTTGGGAAAACATGGGAAAGGAATTTCAAAATTATTTGAGTTAACTATTTTAAGTATGTAAAAACAATTAAAATGAAAAACATTTATTTCCTATGATAACTTATATATTCCTTAATACAAATAACCTCCTGAATTATATTAACTAGTATTTTGAATTGATTATTCACTAATACACAAAATCCATTCATCTATAAAATATTCACAACCCTTCCTATTCACAGATGAGAAATAAAGGGATCATCCAAGTTCACGTGGAATTTGGTTCCAGGCCTTCAGACCTCCAATGTAGCGGTGCTGTACCAGGCAACCTCTTAACATCTGTTACCTCCGATCACAATTCATGATGACATATCATTCTTTCATCACATGGTACTATTCCAACTTGGCAGGCACTGTGAGTATAGATAAAATCTAATATAAAGTTTCTTTTCCTTTGTTTGAACTCAGTGATAACATTTCTCAGAGGCAAGCTTGTGTATTATGTGCATGCATAAGTGTGTGTTACATATTAGTTGTAACTTTGCTGAGAGTCCATACGGACATCACACAACAGACTACTTTCTGTCCTATACGCGAGTCCAGACAAAATGCTGTCACTGACATGCAGTTTCTAAAGATGGGCATCTAATATTTTTTATTGCAATATTTATTTTTAAAGTATAGATAATTTCTGTCTTATGAAAAAAATATGGAAGCATCTACATCCTGAAATTTGGTTATTGGAAAAGCAAAAGACAATAGGGTTCAGATCTGGAATAAAGATGTTAGCTATTTTAGAATAATTTTTCAATGAATTAAATTAAAAAATGTATATCAGAGGAAAATTATTCTTGTTTTTAAAAGAGTGAAATGAAGTTTCCCATAGAAGGAAAAAAATATGTTACTAGAGAAACTGAGGCTACAGAAACATCTGATTTGCACTTTCTGTGCTTGCCTTTGCTGCATCTTCATGGTTGAGCCTAAATCTTGTAAAATGTAAAAATGAAGGGTATAATAACAAGAAAAGAAAAAAAATTTTTTGGAATATGCTAATAGTCCACCTTTCGTCTTATTCAAAATGTTTGAAATATTAAATAACATAGATGAATAGATATACTAATAATACACTTATGTACATATTTTATTTTCAAAAAACTTATATATGTAATTGGACTCATAGCCTGTGATGGTTAATTTTTTCTTAATTTCTTTAAAATTTTTCAATTACAATTGACATATATTATATTACTTTCAGGTGTATGTGATAATTTTTTTTCCTTTATTGATTTTAGAGCGAGAGGGAGAGAGAGAGAGAGAGAAACATCAATGAGAGAGAACATCAACTGGCTGCCTCCTGCATGCCCCCAGTGATGATTGGGCCCACAACCTGGGCATGTGCCCTGACCAGGAATCGAACCAGTGACCTCTTGGTGCATGGGTCAACGCTCAACAAGTGAGCCACAATGGCCGAGCTATGTGATAATTAATTTTAATGTCAACCTGAGTGGGCTAAGGGATGCTCAGATGCTGGTAAAACATTTTTCTGGGTGTGTCTGTGAGGATGTTTCTTGAACGGGTTAACATTTTATATGAAAGACTGAGCAAAAAACATTGTCCTCACTAGGGCATCATTGAGTTCCTTTAAAACCCAAAGGGAACACAAAAGCAGAGGAAAGATGAGCTGGGACATCATCTTCTCCTGCCTTTGAACATAGGTTCTCTGACCTTTGAACTTTGATCAGGACTCACACCATTGGCCCCTTGGTATTCAGGTCTTCAGACTCAGACTGGGACTTACATCATTGGCCCCTCTGGTTCTCAGGCAACTACAACACTGGCTTTCCTGGCCCCCAGCTCACAGACAGACTGTGGGACTGCTCAGCCTTCACAGCTCTGTGAGCCAATCCCTCACAACACATTTCCTTCCATACATTTCTGTATATCCTATTGGTTTTGTTTCTCTGGAGAACCCTAATGCATGACTTCATTTAAACAATATTGGTGAAATGCTTTCACCAGTATGTTAAAACATTTCCAAGATTTAGTCTTTATCACACCAAGGAGATGAAAAAAATACAGCTGAACAATGTGGTAAGCAACATTTTCTAAAAGAAGTATAATACAACTACAATTTATAGTTTATTTAAATAATAAAATATCAATGATAATAATGATAAAACCATGGGATAGCCCCAACAACAACAGCAAAAAGCCACTGAAGAAATAATATAGAATACCTAGGAAAAAATGATTATTACAACACTATATTCCACCCTGGCCGGTTTGGCTCAGTGGTTAGAACGTCGGCCTGTGGACCAGAGAGTCCCGGGTTCCGTGTCTGCTAAGGGCACGTACCTCAGTTGCAGTTTGTCCCTGGCCCTGGTTGGGGTCGTGTGGGTGGCAACCACTCAATGTGTCTCTCTGACATCGATGTTTCTCTCTCTCTCTTCCTCCCTCTCTCCCTCCCACTCTACCTGAAGATAAATGCAAAAATGTCCTCGGGTGAGGATAAAGAAAAACAAAACACTATCTTCCAAACACTTATCCAAGGAGCCAAAGTAGTGGTTAGATGCTATTTCTTAGCTTTGGTTGCTTTTATTTAAAAATGAACATAAAATAAACCCATTTTAGTTAATCAACCCCAAATTTCAATAAACAAAACCAACCTGTAGAATAAATTAATGAAATTAAAGGTATACTATAAATAATGTATTCAAAATATGGTAGCATTAAATTGCAAATAATAATGTTTTTAGAAAAAATATACCAGTAAATTTAAAAATAAAATGGGATTTAATAACCAAAACATTTTTAAGTTTAATCATAGGATAACAAGGGAAAAAGCTTCAATAAAATGTATAATTTTTGACCACAGTATAATGCAACAATTAAGATAACTATTAATTCTTTCCACCATAGAAACCAAGACTTTTTGGACTTAGCAGATTTTTAAAAAATTTAACCATATTCTATAATCTGCTCATGTCATAGACAAAAAAAAAATTCAGCAATCTCCCTAATTTGTTGTATGAGAAAAATAGGATTTAAAAAACCCCTACTAAATATATCTCAAATAATGAAGTAACGGTAATAGCAACAATTGGTTAAGTAGTTCATTTGAATCAAGCACCAGAGAAGGTTTTTCACATTACCAGATTTAATCCACAGAACACTATCCCTATGTTAGGTATTATAATGCCCACTTTTAAATGAAGAGACCAGGCTCAAAGTTAACATTACATGTCCAAGGTCATCAGCAGTAACTAGCAGAGCTAAAACATAGTCTTAGCTCTATCTCACTCAAAAGTTCATTTTCTCAACCACTGAATTATACTACCTCCCAGCTAAAGACATTATTATATCCTTATTATATTACCTAATTATGCTTACTTATGAATGAATTCATGATTTCCTCACTGAATGTACTGCCAGGGAAAACACTGCCCCTCCAAACAAATGTATCATCTTCTGACTCAAAGAAAGCAAGATAAAATTGCTAAAACTAAAGTAAATAAATAGTAACTTGCCAGAAATGTGTTCTGTATACTCTGAGACGTCCTTCCTCCACTTCCACCAGCGTGCTTAGGTGACCTGCTTCTCCTAGGACTATTACATAACCTGTATCAGCATATCCCAGACTAGAGCCGAGGTAATGGTTTCTAACAGGTCTCTTTGCTTTCATGTTTCTCTTCTATTGGCAGCTATCTTATTTGTTGGCCCAGATTAAAACCACAAACGTTTCTATTTGATCAAAGCCAAACCTTTGCACTTCACTGCCAATGCATTCTTTGCTCGTTCACTCAGCGCTACCTCAGGAACTTCACAGGAACAAAATATGTGTATGCAAAAGAGAATAAGGAAGTTACTCTTAGTTCAGATATTCTTGATAATCTATTTTGGGAGGATTGATAAAATAAAAACAGAAAATGAAAGCTCCAGGAGAAAGTCAACCCCGGAACACTTATGTAAACATGTCCCAGAGTCAGGAGCTGTCTCTTCAGGGTAAATGGGGTAAGACCTGGCAGAGGCGGCCAGGCTCAGCCCTCCTGGCCTGTGGAAGTCAGAGCATGGTCTGCCACGGAGCATGACACCAGCAGTGGACGGTGACTGGCACGGACCTATCTGTTTTGCACCATGTAACTCTGGGGCAATGTAGCATGACGGTGCTTGATAGGCAACAAGAAATTCTGCTCGGAACTTGAACATTGTTACATCCAATGGCACGGCCTACAAAAGGAACCGCTTGCAGTCTAAGGTAATTGTGCTGAAGTTTCAAGTGATTTGCCTCGTGGGTAAGAAAGATCTCAGGCTAGACAGGAAGGTTGTCCTGGCAAAGAATGTGACCACGTCTCTCATGGAGTTTGGGAAAACTTGAACAGTCTGATGTCCTCTGATACCCTTTGCTATCACATACATTCTTTCTGTGTAATTGCAGTCAATTCTAATTTCTATAAATTACAGCCATTAAACGCTCATTTGCACTTATTTTCACCACGCTTTAAAACCACTCCTTCAAAGCACTCAGGCCAGTCCACTCTCAAGCGACCACGTGGGACTAAACCAAAAGCTGTTGGCTCGAACGAGAGCGGGTCCGCCAGCAGGGCTGCCAACCCGGATGCACAGGGTGTACTGGGCAGTTCCAGGAGCCCCTGTCACACGGGCAGTTCGGTGGACGGCCTCCCAGTTAGGTGGACGGGCTCTCTGAAGATCCGCAGACAGTGAAGTGATTTCAGCCCACTCAGTCCTTAATACAGTACTTTATGTTCTCAAATCCCTGCTAGAATGTAAACCCCCAGAGGGCAGGGATTTTGTCACTTTGTCATTCCTGATATACACCAAGTACCTGCAACAGTGCCTATTCCCAAGTAAACGCTCAATAATTGTTAAATGAATGAGCTAAAGGAGGACTCTAAATCTAGAGTAAGTAAACAGATTCAGCTAGCATCTAAAGAATGATCATGCTCAAAAAAAATCATAATGACAAAGGAGTCATGACAGTGCCGAAGTAGTACAAACATTGGTGAAGGGTCCTGGAGGAGGGGGCCTTTTAATTTTGCTTGAAAAGGTAACTAGTGAAGTTTGTAGCTTTGCTTATGGACATGTGCACACCAGACACCCTTACCCACTCCTTATGTTTCTTTCATTCTGACTCAATTCTCACGAGAGCCTGGATAAATTGGGCAAATTAAGGAAAGCATTGGCTCTCTAGGACTCAGTGAGCGAAGAGGTGAAGATCACCAATACCAGGGGCTCTGAGGACACATCAAAACAATAGCTTCAAAATGGCCTCACCATTCCAAGCCTCACGGGCCAACTGCCACATCTAAGGAATGAACAGTGACGAACTTCTAGAAAACAAAAATGACCCAGGAAGGGTGCCATGATATCAAAACTGAATGCAAACAGTGCATGGTAACAGCCAGATAGGGTAAGAAAGAAGAGGGTGGTACAAACAGGCATTCCCCAGAGAAATCAGAAGACTCTTTCCTTTCCAGCGGCCTCTGAAATAACATTAGTGCTGTAACAATTTGAGGACAGAACACCTAAACCGTTAAAACTATGGAAGGGTGTTTATGTGAAATGATCCTGAAGCAGGCCCTGCGGGAAGCAAGGTCGCTGTTCCCAAGGGTCCAGTGTGTGAGCATCATTCAGAGTGGCACCAGGAATTTGCTCATTCAGGTTGGCGCGCCATAGCAGGTGCACTGCAGCAGGAAGGCGTCCCCCTCCCCTGACCTCTTCTTCACTGTCACACTGGGAGGTGAGGATATCACATACATTTCGGCCGGCAGGTCTTGTATGGTGTGAAAACTCAAGTGACAGAAAATAATAAAAACAATTTTTCTTGTTATTGGGCCCCCAAAATGGCATTCTTCTGAATAATATAAAAACCTATGTCATCTGCAAAGTAACCTCATAGCCTACATTAAAAAAATGAATAAATAAAAATTAACTCTCAAGAATCTTCACCGAACAGAGCACTGTTGTCAATTTACCTAGAAAAGACATAAATATGACTGGTACTCACTGCTACCCCACCCCTTCAGGTCCTATACTTAAAAAATGGTAAGTTTCTAAAAATTTCAAAACCACAGCAAATTGCCCATCTTTTAATATAAGGCCACATATAGGGAGGTAAGAACAGTGAGGGAGAGGGGTGGGATAAGAAGAAAAAAACTATTATTTAGTGTCAAAAGATAATACTCTCCATTGAAACCCATTCTTTAGAGGGTACTCTAAGTCTAAGCATTCACAAAAACATGTGTATAATGTTAAAATAATCTTTTCTATTTAGTACAGTATCTAATATATTTGATTGGGATCCTATACTGAATCTGTCAATAGCCAAGCTCCATGTGCGCCCATGCACATGTATGTGCACATGTATGTGTGCATGTGTGCACGTGTATGTGTTATCCAGTCCAAATTAAATCACTGGACTGAATTTTATATTTCTGGCCATTTAATGCCTCTTTATGTTATTTTCATGCTGTCACAGAAATAGAAAAGAAACAAAAGCTGGTAGAAAGTAATTTTACATATATAACTTCCAAATTCATCATAACAATTTGGTCCCCATTTGCTTCAGATTATCTTTCAGCATACAAACAAGTTTCCCTTGACAGTTCCTAGTTATAAGACTCACACTATAAAAAGACTACCATATCTACTTCTAGTTGCTAATTCACTGGTCTTATTCCTCTCCTCCTCTCCATTCCCCCAACTACTACCAGAGCACATATTCTTACCCTTATCTATCCCAAAAGTTTCTGGTGACAAATTTTATTAATGTTCAAAGTTTTTATAAATGTATCCTTAAGAACTAACCATAAATCTTGACCTAATAGCATTATGACATGTGTTTTTATTTGTTTTCTATTTCTAAGTCTCAAGAAAGGGAATTGTACATATGGTACACAAAAGTTGCCTAGATTAAAACTGTGGACTAAGCCCAGCTGGTGTAGCTCAATGGTTGAGCATCAAACTACAAACCAAGAGGTCACCGGTTCGATTCCTGGTCAGGGCACATGCCTGGGTTGCGGGCTCGATCCCCACTGGAGGTGCATAGGAGGTGGCCAATTGATGTGTCTCTCTCATCAATGTTTCTCTCTCTCTCCCTCTCTCTTCCTCTCTCTCTAAAAATCAACAAAAACATATTTTTTAAAAACTGTGGATTAAAACAATTGATTATGAACTATGGTACATATAATCACAATAATTACTATTTGGTAATTCTAATAAGAATTTAGCCAGTAAGTAAATAGTGATGCTTAATAAAAACTGATGAGAATAGCAGTAGATAATAGAAAAAGAAGGGGGCCAGTGGACAACCTTGGCTCTGGCAATAATTACCTCTGTGTTCCTGGGAAATCTTTAATCTCTCTGGATCACAAAGAGCAGATTGGATTATATGGTTTTCAAGGACTCTTCTTCTTTAAAAATTCTATTATTCTATGTTCTCTTTCTAAGCCTCTAATTTAAAACCAGGGGAGAGGGCAAGTTGATTAGTTAACTTTAGCCGTAACCATCTCTAAAATGTTATGACTCTAAACAATTTGGGACTTTAACCTTTTTTCTTTTCTTTTCTTTTAGTTTTCCAACCAAAAGGAAAAATAAGAATACTAATATGTAGACCTTTTTGAAAAAAATCCAATTTTAAATTATTTTCACTCTACAATTTTTATCAACTTGACCACTTTCATAGGTAGTTTTCATTTTCTGCCCCAATAACACGAGCTACATTGCAAATTCATTGAACTATCTGTCAAAGAATGAGTTTGTGATAAATGTTACTTCAAGAGTTTTCTTTCCTAATAATCTGCTTCAGGGCACAGAATTCTAAGATTTCATTATAGTAATTATTACATTCATATATTCCTCTGAACAGAATTGGAAATTTAAATTCATAGTATATTTTCAAGATAGAGTCAAATCTACAGCTCAATCTAGAACACTTAATATAATAAAACGAGATCAATCCAATGTTTCACTGTACTGTTCATAACAGGATCAAATATTGTACTTTAAAAATTAGAGACAGCCAAGCTGGTGTGGCTCAGTGGTTGAGCACTGACCCATGCACCAAGAGGTCTCTGGTTTGATTCCCGGTCAGGGCCCATGCCCAGTTGTGGGCCCGATCCCCAGTGGGGGGCATGCAGGAGGCAGCCAATCAATGTTTCTATCTCTCCCTCTCCTTCTCCCTTCCTCTCTCTCTAAAATCAATAAAGAACAATTTTTTTAAAAAAATTAGAAACACTTTTAGGGACAAAGTAAATTGTTTATTGTGTAATTTATCCTGAAATTGTGTCTATGTTTCTTTATTCATAGTCATTATTAGAATCTCCCTCTTACATCAAAGAGCCTCAAATATTACATTGTAAATAATATATATTATAAATTCTACATCATAAGGATACAGCTAAATAATTAAGAAAATACTTTTTAAAAAATTATTAATGGTTTTATTTTTTTTAAAGCAACAGCATTAAGGAGATATTCTTCTAATAACGGTACTATTACTACAAATTTGAAAGTTACTATTTGGTATCTAATGAGCAGCACACATCAATCTCATTTTCTGAATAAGCTTTAGCGTGTTACAGAGAGATGCCGGAGGATGACTTTCATGGCAACATCGAGCAGCCGTGTGACCCAATTCTAACTGAGAACAATCTGAAATTCAAAAATTTCTATACGTTTTTTTGTTCCTCCTTTTTCTCACTTAATATTTAATGGAGTCATCTGTAGTGTCAAGTTCTGGTTTAGATGGTGACATAGTAGAGGGTATCTGTTAAAGATGCTGAGCTCAGGAGTTGACTAAACTTAAGTTAGAATCTGACTTCTACCACTGTGTGATCTTAGGCAAATTAGGTAAACTATAGGCTTATAACCTATAAAATGGAAACAAAGTAGTATATTTCAAAGGGTTGTAGAGACAATGAAAATGAGATAACATACCTTAATTACTCAGTGAAGTATCTAGTACTCAATAATCGGGTCAGTAAGTGACAGTTATTATAACTGTATGCTTTAATTGACTTATTTCTTTCTTTTAATATGTTTTTATTGATTATAGAGAGAGAGAAAGGGAAAGGAAGAGAGAGATAGAAACATAGATGAGAGAGAAACATCAACATTGACCGGCCCTCTCCTGCACACACCCCACTGGGGATCAAACCCACAACCAGGGCATGTGCCCTCACCTGGAATAGAACCAATGACCTCTTGGTGCATGGGTCAGCGCTCAACCACTGAGCCACACCAGCAGGGCTGACTTGTTATTTCTTAATAATTACCTTGTGAGTCTTTATTTTACAGATAAGGAAATAAGGTACAAAGGTTTATGTGGTATTGTAAAAACTTAAGAGGCGGCATAAAACCACAGTTGGGTCACAGGGGCTTGTTAGAACCTGTCGTTTTATCTTTTGCCAAGCTTCATAGCTAGCAACTGGCTAAGAACTATCAAGAACTACTGAGGCAAAGTATACAATTCTGGTCCAAGAGGGCAGCATAGAAGGCTCCTGGATCCATCTCCTTCCATTGACTAACCTAATCTACAGCCACACATGTGAAATTCCATCTGGAAAGCACCCAGAAACAAGATGACTGACTCCTACACATGGGCAAATAGGAAAATGCTCACATCAAAATAGGTCTTGACAAACCCTCACCTACTGGAAACCACTAGGAATAAAGTAAGTGGCTTGGACAATCACAAAGGTTTGAGGGACAATCCAGAGCTATGGCTGAGATGAACAATAACATTCATCCATTCATTCATAACAATGGAGGAGAGACTACTCTACTGAGACTAGGACAGGTAGCTGCTTTATCTAACGCACAGGAACCACAGCTAGTCCAGAACAATGGAGAAACAAGTAATATGTTCCAAAGCAAAAAACAAGATACAAATCCAAAAACAGAATTTAATGAAATGGAGATAGTGATTTACCTGAGAAAGAGTTTAAAATAATGGTCATAAAAATGCTCACCTAGGTCAGGAGAACAATGCATGAACAAAGTGAGAATTTCCGAAAGAGAAAGAAAATATAATAAAGTACCAACAGATATCACAGAGCTGAAGAATATAATAACTGAGCTAAAAAATACACTAGATGAGCTTATCAACAGACTAGATTAAGTAGAAGAAATAATCAAATGACTAGAGACAGGGCAGTGGAATTCATCTAATCAAAGGGTAACAAAAAAAGAAAGAAAATTAGTAAAGATAGCTTATGGGACTTATGGGATACCATTAGATAGATCAATACTTGCATTATAAGGGTTCCAGAAAGAGAAGAGAAAAAGAAAGGGGCAAACAGTTTATTCAAAGAAATAATGATTAAAACCTTCCCTAACCAGGGAGTAGAAATAGGTATCTGGATTCAGGAAGCTTAGAGAATGCCAAATAAAAAGAATTCAAGAAGACACTCACCGAGACACATTATAAAGTGTCAATAAAGACAAGGAGAGACTCTTAAACACAGCAAATAAAAAATAACTTATTACTTATAAGGAAACCTCCACACACTATAAGCAGACTTTTCAGCACCGATTTGCAGTTCAGAAGAGGGTGGCATGATATATTCAAAGACTGCCAAACAAGAATACTGTACCCAGCAAAACTGCCCAGTATTGAAGGAGAGATAAAGCATTTTTCACACAAGCAAAAGTAAAGGAATTTGTCACCACTAAAATGTCCTTACCAGGAATGTTCAAGGGACTTTTTCAAACTGAAATAAAAGAACACTAATCAGCCCTGGCCGGTTTGGCTCAGCGGTTAGAGCGTCGGCCTGCGGTCCAAAGAGACCCGGGTTCGGTTCCCGCTAAGGGCATGTACCTCGGTTGCAGTTTGTCCCCGGCCCTGGTTGGTCGTGCGGGTGGCAGCCACTCGATGTGTCCCTTTCACGTCGATGTTTCTCTCTCTCTCTATTCCTCTCTCTCCTTCCCATCTATCTGAACAAAAAAGGAAAAAATGTCCTCGGGTGAGGATAAAAAAAAAAAAAGAACACTAATCAGTAACAGGAAAACATGAAAGTATAAATTTCACTAGTATAGATAAATATATATTGAATTCAGAATACTCTAATGTTGCAATAGTGGTGGGTAAATCACTTACAAACCTAGTATGATGTTTATTTTATTTATTTATTTAATGGTGTTTCTCTTTATTGATTTTAGAGCGAGAGGAAGGGAGAGGGAGAGAGAGATAGAAACATTGATGAGAGAGAACATTGACTGGCTGCTTCCTGCATGCCCCCCACTAGGGATTGGGCCCACAACCTGGGCATGTGCCCTGACCAGGAATCAAACCGGCGACCTCTTGGTACATGGATCGATGCTCAACCACTGAGCCATATCAGCCGGGCAGCCTAGTATGAAGTTTACACACAAAAGTATTACAAATAAATATAACTACAATAATCTGTTAATGGATATACAAGTTAAAAAGATGTAAGCTGTGATATCAAAAACATAAAATGTGGGGGTGGGGAAAGTAAAAAAATTAGAGCATTAGTATGCATTTGAAATTAAGCAGTGATCAGTTAAAAATAGACTGTTACAAATATAAAATGTTTTATGTAAACCTCATGATACTACAAAGCAAAAACCAATAGTAGACACACAAAAGAAAAGAGAAAGGAATCTAAAACATACCACTACAAAAAAATCATCAAATCACAAAAGGAGAGAGTAAGAGAAGAAGAAAGAAACAAAGGAATTATAAAAACACCATAATCAATCACTAAAATGGCAATAGTAAGTCAATACCTAACAACGATTACTTTGTAAAAAGACTACACCCTCCAATTAAAAGACAGTGTGGCTAAATAGATTTTAAAAAGTAACATCCAACTATATGCTGTCTACAAGAGACTCACTGTAGATGTGAGGACCCATATAGCCTGAAAGTGAAGGGATGGGAAAAGAAAAGATACCCCATGTAAACGGAAACCAAACGAAAGCTGGCATTGTTATGCTTACATCAGACAAATGGACATAAAGCCAAAGACTGTAATGTGAGGCAAAGAAGGCAACTATATAATGATAAAGGGGTCAATCTAAGAAAAGGATATAACATTTATAAATATTTATGCACCCAATATAGGAGCACCCAATATATGAAGCAAGTATTAATAGACCTGGAGGAAGAAATAGACAGCAAAACAAAAATAGTAAGGCATTGTAGTAGACCACTTTCAACAGACAATCCAAACAGAAAATCAATAAGGAAATGTTGGACTTAAATGCCATGTTAGACCAGATGGACTTAAAAGATATATAGAGAGCTGTCCATCCAGAAGCAGGAAAATTCATTCTTCTCAAGTATACACGGAACATTTTCCAGGATAGATCATATGTTAGACCACAAATCAAGTCTTAATAAATTTAAGAAGATTGAAATAATATTAAGCACCTTCGCTAACCACCATGGCATGAAACTAGAAATCAATGATAAGAAAACTAGAAAATTCACAAAATGTAGTGTTTAAATGTCATGCGACTGAACAACCCATGGGTCAAAGAGGAACCAAAAATAACAATAACAAATAACTCAAGACAAATGAAAATGGAAATACAATATATAAAACGTATGGAATGCAGCAAAAGCAGTTCTAAAAGGGAAGGTCATAGCAATAAACAGCTACATGAAGAACAAAGAAATAACTCAAGTAAACAACCTAACTTCACACCTCAAGGAACTAGGGGAAAAAAAGACAAATGAAGCCCAAAGTTAGTACAATAAAGGAAATAACAAAGATTGCGGCAGTGATGAATTAAATGGAGACTAAAAGCACAATGAAAAAGATTGATAAATCTAAAAGCTGTTTTTTGAGAAGTAAAATAGGCAAATCTTTAGATTCATCAAGAAAAAAAAAGAGGCTCAAATAAATAAAATTAGAAATGAAAATATATTACAACTAAAATCACACAAATACAAAGGATCATAATAGACTACTATGACCAATTATACACCAAAATATGGAATATCCTAGAGAAAACAGATTAACTCTTAGAAACATACAACTTCAAGGGACCAATTTTTAGGAAGGAGACTGAATCAACTTATTGACTGATTGATTAAATCAGTAATCAAAAACTCGCCAACAAACAGAAGTCCAAGACCAAGTGTTTTCACTGGTAAATTCTATCAAACATGTAAAGATATCTTAATACTAATATACCTAAAACCCTATAATTCCTAGAAGAAAACATAGGAGGCCAGCTTCTTGACACTGGTGTTGGCAATAGCTTTTTTTTTTTTTTTTTTTGGATACAAAAAGAAAAGGTAAAAAGAACAAAAATAAACAAATGGGATTATATCAAACTAAGAAACTTTTGCACATCAAAAGAAACAATCAGCAAAATAAAAAGGCAACCTAGAGATTTGGATAAAATAGTTGCACGTCATACATCTGATAAGGGGTTAATATCCAATATATATAAAGAAGTCATACAACTCAATAGCAAAAACAAACAATGCATTTAAAAACTGTTCAGAGAAACTGAATAGACATTTTTCCTAAGAAGATATTCAAATGGCCAAAAAGTACATGAAAAGGTGCTCAATATCACTAACCATCAGGGAAATGCTAATCAAAACCACAATGAGCTATTCCATCCCACCTGTTAACATTGCTATTATAAAAAAGACAACAAATATAACAAGTGTTGGTGCGGATGTGGAGAAAAGGGAACCTTTGTGCACTGTTGATGGGAATGTAAACTGGTGCAGCCACTGTGGAAAGCAATATGATCCAGCAATTCCACTTCTGGGTATGTATCCGAAGGAATATATTGAAGAGTTATCTGCACTTGCCTGTTTCTTGTAGCCTTATTTAAAAAGCCAAGATAGCCCTGGCCAGTTTGGCTCAGCAGTTAGAGTGTGGGCTGAAGGGTCGTGGATTTGATTCCCGGTCCATGGCATGTACCTGGGTTGCAGATTCCCTCCCCAGACCCACTGGAGGTGGTCGTGTGGGAGGCAACCAATAGATGTGTCTCTCTCACATTGATGTTTCTCTCCCTCTCTCTGTCTCTCTCCCTCACTCCCTTCCACTCTATCTAAAAATCAATGGAAAAATATCCTCGGGTGAAGAGTAACAAAAAATAAAATAAAAAGCCAAGGTACGGAAGCAACCTAAGTGCCCGACAGGGGAAAGGATAAAGAAGAAGTGAGAGATAATATATTTTCACAATGAAATATTACAGTTTCAGCCATAAGAAAGAAGGAAATCCTGCCATTTCAGACAACATGGATGAAACTTGAGGGCATTGTTGTCAATGCCATAAGCCAAACACAGCAAGACATATGCCACATGGTATCAGCTACATGTGGAATCTAAAAAGATAGAGTCCAACTCCCAGAAACAGAGTGGAAAAGTAGTTGCCAGGGGCTGGGGGTTAGGAGAACTAGGGTAAGGTTGGGAAAAGGATACAAAGTTTCAGCCATGAGTAAGTTCTGAGGATCTAATTAAAACATGGAGAGTATGGTTGATAACACTGTGCTGTATAATTGACTTTTGCTAAGAGGGTAGAACTTAAATGTTCTCACCAGAACAAATAAATAAATAAACAAATGAAGTAATGGATGTATTAATGAACTGAAGTGAGGATGGATCATTTCACAAGGTAAATCAAATATCTATGTGCACTTTAAACATCTTACAATTTTATGTGTAACTACACCTCAATAAAGGTGAAGTCATAACAAATAAACACAAATAAATTAATTAAATGGGGGAAGAGGCAGCATAAAAATGACCCATATTTTCTCAAAGCGATCATCCTTCCAAGATCTGAGGTGTGAATACCACTACGTGCAAGCAGAACAAATGACCATATTTTGGTGTACTACTCTCAACACCTAAAATTATGCTCAAACTTTAATATTTGCTAGAGAATGAGAATTTTTTATCTGAAGTGAAACTAACCACTAAGCCAGATTTTAGGCTGTTCTCATTTTGAACTGATATATTTTTTTCTTTACCCCAAATTAGCTCTAATCCAGCTAATTACATTAATAAGTGACTAATTGGTAGGTAGCTGTGTGAGCAATTATCTGATTTGCACATGTAAGTGATGTTTATTTCAAGTGTACTTCATGCCAAGCTTTAGAAATTTGGCTCAAAAGGTCAGGAAGACAACCTGAATCATAGCCATATCATGCCTTGTTTACCATAAATAAATAGAGCATAAATAAATTAATTACTGTGATATGCTAGTTGAAGTAATGTAAAGATCTCAAAATATCTTTAGATTGCACTCTCCAGGTATTTATAAAAAAGAAAAACAAAGCCAAATGTCCTATTTTGCCAAATATCAAAAGCTTAAACTGTACTTTGTCAGGTCATCTAGCCACGACAAGTGGCAATAATCTACCAATGAAATTACAGAAGCCTGAATAATCATTTCAAGATTTGAACGAAAGAAAAAGGACTCTCTATCCTGGCAATATTACTACAATCATAATAATGACCCCCATCAGCACCTATATGCTGGGCACATTTTTAAAAGAGACAGAACTATGACTTAACTCCTAATGTTTTTTAGCAGAGCATTTAATTTCAAATGGTTGCAATGGTGAATTTAAGAATTGCTTCAACTAGTCACTTGTATCCTCTCTTCCCAATTTATGACCCTGTCCTTCATTTACCACCTCCCACAAAATAGGGGAAAAAATGGCACGAGGATGTGTTTTCACAATATACAGAAATACAAATTCTTTTCTTCCAAAAATACATCCCAGTAGTTTATCTTTCTCAATATCATTACGGAAAATTTATTTCCAAACTACTACATGTTAAATCTCAGACATTTACATTTTAAAAAATGCTTTTTATGTGACAAAATGACATCAAAGTCATTTTAAATTACTCAACAGGTGTCTATGAAGAGGTCCCAAGTAAATTACAAGATCTATTTATAGAAAGATTATTTCCCCAGATACATTATTGTCTTTCGTTTAAAAAATAGAAAAATTCAATAGGGTTTTTAAAATATATATGTTGACTATATAGTTGGAACATATAACATTGAACATATAGACTCAGCAATGTGAAACTTTCTAAAATATGAAACAAGTTTACCTGCAAAGAGTAACACAGAACAGAGAATTCAAACATAACAGGATTCTTTAATTCTTTGTATTTTCTCTGTTAGATATATAATAATAAGTATAACTGTTTACACATAATGTTTTCCCACTGAATTGCTGCTTCTAGAACATTGTAAATAACACATTTTACATATCACATAGTGAGTTTTCATTTGCTACTTTTCTACTACAAGACATTAAAATTTTTTTTATTCCTCATTTAGGAAGCTTTCTTTTAAAAGAGGATCTTACTGACTTCTGGTTACAATTAAACTGTGCAGGTGTGTTAGTTTTTCCAACTATCATTATTGTAAAAAAATTTCAAAGATCTTTAATAAATAATCCATAAAGAGGGACCCCATTACATTTTTCAAATCAGAATAATCAAATTCAATTATTATTATAAGGTAGATACTGTTAACTTCTTGAAAATGGACTGTGGTATAGCACCATTCTCTTGGAACGATTATTTTCTTTAGAAGTAGAAGGGATTTAAGGCAATCTGACACCTGAGACAAGGTGACAGACTGCAGTGTGCACTACTGTGGGAAGGATTCAGGATCTGAGATTAGAAAGGGAAGGTGACATTTAAAGGGCCCATGAAGAACCCCTGGGCACTGTATCAGCTTTATGGGACTCATTAGGAATTAAGAGATCACACACTATGTTTCCCCTAAAAGAAATCATTTCTTTTCTCTTTGACCTCTATTTATTAGGCTTAAATAATCACAAAGAACAAAAATTGAAAGTTAATTTTAAAAAGTGAAGAGAATTCAAAACAAGTATGTATTAATCAACTAGCTATAACAAGAGAAAATAACACTTCTCAATCAGGAATGCAAGCCCGTGTTGATAATATTGCCAATTCCGAGTTGCAGCCAAAACCTCACTACAAACGGCTGCGTTATAAAGGTAACCTGCACACCCACAAAGCAGCAGCGAAGACAGCAAGAGCCTGGCGGGGGCCATCCAGGGCCTGTCCCCATGTGAAACACGCAGCTGTCTCCTGACAAAGTCCTGTGGCCTGTCTTGGTGACGTTATATACGATGGAGTAATGGAATTCTCCACGACGAATAAATTTTTAAAAAGTCAGTCAAGGATCGCAGTAAATCTGGGGCTCCCCTCTCTGTATTGCCCACAGTCCCTATTGTAGTTCCACACTGAATGAGTGAATGCTTTCTCTGCGAGCGTGAAGCTAGCCAGTGCATTTCCCACTGGGTGAGACAGTGCAACTGTCTCTTTATATTTCACCATGGAATCGGGAGCGCAGCTCCTGGGTGGGAAGGCTTCTCTGCGAGCACACTGGCAACGCGGTGCCATGCACAGGCGGCACCGACATGGAGATGTCGTGAGACATCTGAGTGAGAAGGAACGGCTGCAGCCTTCCACTGTTTCTGCAGCTTCACCCTTCAGAGAATCAGGATCCTTGAGTGTAAAATGGGAAGAAAAACATTGCCTGCTCTACCTGCTTTATAGGGGATTGGAGATTTAAATATGGTGTACGTGACATGTTTTATAGACTATAGAGCATTAGTCAAATAAAAGTTATTATTATTGTATAGAAGAAGAAATGTTACTGGATTTGGTCTGGCCCTGTTTCCAAACTTCTACTGACCGATCTGTGCATTGATGATAAAAATTTACTTTAACTGAAAAATAATCCTCAATGAACCTCTAAGCCATTGAAGTGTGTAATGCTGTACATACAATTCCTGCTTCTACCTCTTACATATTCTTCTTTTCAAAACGCTAACAAAAAGCGTTAAGCAGGAAACACAAGCTTCTTTATAGCTGTATCTTTACCAATTAATAAGGCAACACACCATGTTCAAATCAATCTGAGTAGAAAACGAGAATTTCATCTCTTTAAAAGCATGGCAAGACTTGCACAGGCAAATAAATTTGCATCTGGATCTTTCATGTAAATTGTTAGAAGGAAAAATGATCTTTTTTTCTTTATCTAAAAACAGATACATTTAAAACATCAGAATCATTCCAGATAAACTGAGTGAATACAAATTAACAACAGAGCATCGAGTGCAGCCATTATAAAATAATGCAAAGAGTAGACTAAAGCCAGCTGCCAAGTGCACAAATAATTTTGGTAGTATAAATGAAATCAGATTTTCTAGTTAATTCTGAATTTCTTGAGAAACAAATCTGATGTTTTCTACTGACAAAAGAAAAAATATGTGGATGAAACTACTTCCATCATAAGAAGATAGAATGTCTGCTGGCATAATCATTTTCATGAATATATTTTTATAAAACCTGTTATGAATTAGAGACATAAGCATTTTAGAGATAAAGAAAATAGTCTATACAAGGCCTCATAGGAAACAATTAATCTCATTGGGGAATGTTGTTCAGATTTCATTTTTTTAAATAAGTGATCCAACAGTATAAAAAAAGTATCTGCTTTTCCATGATCAAAATGAAAAAAAGTTGTTAAACCATCCTAGACAGACCGAATATACATCTACATTACAAGGTCATCAAGCCATTCAACAATCTGGAAACATCTCTGTCTTTGTTATAACATCTCATGTTGTTATAATAAAATACCACAGGCTGGGTGGCTTATAAGCAACAGAAATGTCTCACAGTTCCGGAGGCTGGGAAGTGCGAGATCAAGGTGCTGGTAGACGCAGTGTCTGGTGAGGATCCTTTCTGGTTCACAGACAGCACTTCTCTCTGTGTTTTCACCTGCTGAAAAGGGTGACCTAGCTCTCTGGGATTTCTTCTTTAAGGGCACTAATCCCAGTCACAAGGGTTCCACCCTCTTGACATGATCGCCACCCATGGGCCCCAGCTCCCAAAACCATCACCTTCGGGGTTAGAATATCTACACGTGAATTTTAGGGAGACATAAACATTAAATCTACAGAGCAATCTCCAGAGTGTAAGCAGAGACTGAGTGAGCATGAAGCTGTGTTTCTGGATAGGTTTCCTTCTACTACCAAGCGGCTGGTTACAACAAGGCAATATTCAAAAAGGGAATTCCGGAGGCTCCCCTTTTTTGGGTCCTCATTCTGAGTCCAGGATGCTACCCTCAGTGCTCCTACTACATGTACTTCACCCACTCCATCAGTGTTTACCCTTGGATACTGCTGATGACTTCTTATTTCAAGGATGGGAAGAAGAGAGAAATGTCACTGAGCACCCACTATATACCTGGCTCTGTTTCAGTTTCATATGCCATTATTCCATTAATTACTCTGAAGGTAATTAATGAAGGTGCAAAAATGTTGGCACAAGGATTCAAACATATGACCTTCATTGTCTTTCACTAAATCTTGCTGCATCCCTGAAAAGATAAAACACATTACATGCCCCTAGGGGGATTTGTATTTCATCAAGAGGGAAAGAAAAGATTCTAAAATGTGGAACTGAGGCACTGTGAGTTTCTCTTTTTGAGAACTGAAAGGAGCCAGGACAGGGGCCCTGCAGGTCGCTACTGTGAGTTGTTGAGATCTTAAGGCACCCTCTCCTTTCCAACCTGTAGACCACTGCTTCCTGTAGCTGCAAAAAAACAATTGTAATAACTTCAGGCTATGGTGTGCCTTTCCCCTCCTTTGCTAATTTTTTTAAAGTTTCCATTTCTGGAAGAAAAAAAAAGAATCAATTACTTTACTGGCTCCTCCTGTATTTTGCTAAGAATTCATCATTCATCCTTTTATTTATTCTTTCATAGAGGACCACTGAGAGTACTGCCACTCCTTAAGTTTCTCACTGTAAGCAGACTAATATGTCTCCCCCAGATATGTTATCTCTGCTTCCCTGCCAGGCCAACCTTGAGGAAAACCACAGCATCACTTCTTGTTTCCCCAAAATATCCTCTAGCAGCAAATCCACAGGTGAACCACAGAGACTGAATATTTTGTAGAAAAGACAGAAGATCATGTAAACATCTCACATGACTAGTCTCCCACTTCCACAATGCTCCTAAGGCATGTCTATTTGCCAAAGTCTCTCTTCTAAGCATCTTCACCATGATCCACCCATCAATGAAGCCCCAGCCCTGCTCATTAGCTGTCTCAGCAATGGTATCGCTGCACTTGGTCTTGCTGCCACCACCTAGCCAAAATCTTGCAGGTATTTTTATGCAGAACAAAGGTGCTCTGCCGAAACTTCTCTGGACTTGAGTACTTATATCTAAGCACTTTGCAAGCACAGTGATCTCCAAGTTTTGGGACTTCCCCTCCTTAGCAGAAGCAGTTGATTATAAATAACAATAATAAAAATAACATGATGTTGCTTTAAAAGAGTTTAGAGGCTAAAGAAGAAAGATATGTACAGAGACAATTATTTTGTGAAAAATACTAAAACAGAAATTCATCGGAGGTACTATAGGGACACAGAGATGAGAGCTCTTATTCTTTCTCTCTCTCTCTCTCTCTCTCTCTCTCTCTCTCTTTTTTTTTTTTTTTTTTTAGCTAGGAGTACCAGGATACACATAAAAGGAACTATCAGGGATCTTGAAAAATAGGGGATCGACGTTTCCAAGTAAGCAAGGTTGAGATGGGGGCTCTCAGAAGAAATGAGAAAAAGGACAAAGGCAAAGCGACATGAGAAGTCAGGGCATGTCTGGGAACAAATAACTCACTGTGGCTGTGAGATCAGGAACCAGAGCAAACTGAACATGGCAGCACCAGCTTCAAAATCCACCTACCTCTCTGCCCTCTTGCCCCAGCGTCTCCCATGTGCACAGCTGTCCTCTACCTTCCCGTGAGACAGGCTGGCTGCATGCATTTGAGCACAGCTGAATAAGATTCATTTAACAGTTTTATCTTAGTTCTACTCTGAGGCTTCTCAATTTAACTAAATAACGTGAATGCTCTCTGGCACCATGCTTATGACAAACTTTCTTTAAAAGCCATTATAAAAATAGTGATTTTGCTCAAGAGTGTACACAGTAAGAATCATTATTCCAGTAGATGGAGCAGAGGTACATCAGAAGAGCTGAACGCTGCCTGGCCCAGCACAGACAGAAGTCCAGCCACTCAGTAGAGCCGTGAAATGGAAAAAGCACATTTGAGAGTGAAGACTGAACATTACTGAATACTGCTTGGCTAATCACCTAATTTGGACTTAGAAAATTTCACATCCTATTCAAAACGAAGGGGAAAACAACCTTGGGCCAATATCAAAATGATTCTTTAAAGCAACATTTATATTTTAGAACGAGAAAGCTGTAATTTTGATCTGTTTAAAAGTCTCACTGTGGTGCTTCCCAATTATTCTGTGTAACACAGATGAGGCTAAAATTCTCAGTAAAGCCTCCAAATGCGTGGTTACTTCAATCTCCCACTGATGGTAATATGTGTTGTTTCTTCCCTCCCAGACCATTCGTGAATCATATGATTGCCTGATATGGAATTATTAAGAAATAGATCAATAAACACAGCAGGTTACAGGCTTAAAATCTCTGCCTACACAGTGGATCTATGAACAAAGTTACTGCCTAGAAATTGCGGCCACAGAGAGCTGGACATGCAGATTCATATTTGGAAACATATCGGCAAGTGGAATTATAGGCATTAAAAATAACTACCGAGAAGCAGATCTTTTAATTAGAAATCATAACTATTATATATCAGGTAAATGTCTTATATCTGATGAAATTCCTTAAGAACTATTGAAGTCATGGATGAACTATTCAATTTATGATTTTAAAAAATAAGTATTTTAAGGAAATAATTTCTGATAGTCATTGGAAATAGAAATTATGTCCTGTTTCTTTCAAGAGCCTATCACGTGTCTTGCTCTGTTAAATTTTTTGGCAGAACTGGATCAATCAAAGGCAAACTATGAGTGTGTTCAGGACACAAGCAAAGTAGAGGCACTAAAATTTTTTTTATTAAAGATTACATTTGGTATTTCACAAAAAGGTATTGAAGTGATCATCAGGAGGAAAAAAAACTTTGTTGGATTTTAATTTCACCAGATTTTTTTATCTAATAGAGGAACTCATTAGCTACATTCTCAAAAAATTTTAGTGCAATGGTTAAGGGCACGAATTAATATAAACCTTAGATTTGCCACAATCTAGTTACATAACTCTCTCCTTATTGCACAATGAAAATAAAACTTTTCACAAAGAATGGTAGTGAGAACTAAGTGATATAATGCATCAAAAGCTTCCTTAAACTACCATTATTAATAAGAATAGCACATCCATTAAGTGGGACAAGGCTGAAAGAAAGATTAAACATTACAGTTATACAGTTACACAATGAAATATTACTCTGCTGTAAAAAGGAAGAAAATTTTACCCTTTGTGACAGCATGGAGGGACCTGGAGAATATTATGCTAAGTGAAATAAGCCAGTCAGAGAAAGACAAGTACCATATGATTTCACTCATGTGTGGAATTTAATGAACAAACTGAACTACCAAGCAAAACAGAGACAGACTTGTAGACAGAGAGCAGGCAGACAACTCTGGTGGCGGTCGGGGGGTTGGGGAGGTGGAGGGATTGAGCAAAAAAAAAAGAGAGAGAGAGAGAGAGAGAGAGAGAACTCATGGACATGGACAACAGTGTGGTGATTGCGGGGGTAAGAGGGGATGGGTGGAGGTAGTAGAGGACATAGAGGGGATAAAAGGTGATGGAAAAAATAAAATAAAATTTTAAAGTAAAAAAAATAAAAATCACAATTATAGGTGTTAATCTCAAAGCAAGCTCTTCAGTGATACTCATATTCTAACCCAACTCATTTTACAGCACATCTTAATTTCTCATCTTAAAAAAAAATAGCTCTGGTAATTGTGCATCTGTGGAAATATGCTGTCCTCACTTCATACTTTGTCAATCTTCATTCACAGAGAAATCATAAATTTCCAAGAATTTACTTAAGCATAAGTAATAGTTTCTGATTTAGAAATTTAAAATACTTTCATTACATATTATAAACTCACATTTTTATTATACCTCTGTATATTCTTCTTGACATGCATTTAAAAAAAATAAAAATAATAATAAAAAGCACATATGTATCTTTTAAAAATATACAAAACAACAACAACAACAACAAAAACCCTCCACTTGCCAAATATTTCCAATCTCCCATTATAATCACTACCATGGTAAAAACCATTTTCTTTTACTACTTTGCAAAAGACATAATATAAAATGTTTTAAAAAGAAAAAATAAAAGACACAGCAGAGGCTTCCATACACAGTAGAATTAACAAATAAATGCAAAGCTGGTTATTTGAAAGAAAAAAATCACTGGTAAGCTTAATTTATAAAAAATGGAATAAAGTAGAAATCACAAAAATAATTATGACTGCTAAAATAAATAAATTTAAAAGAAAGAACCATAATAGACTATATAGCTAAACACTGTGCAAATAAATTTGAAAATCTAGATAAAATTGATAATTTTCTAAGAAAATATAATTTACAAAACTGATCTCAGAAGAAATAGAAAATCTAAAGACAGATTTACATAGAAGAAATAGAGAAATGTATCACTAGATAATTCCAAAAGTATCAATACTAAATGGTTTCATAGGAAAATTAAAAAAAAATTTTTGAAGAACATCTTTTTATTTATTTATCTTTATTGTTAAAAGTATTACAGATGCTTCGAAAATCTCTCTAGAGTATAGATTAAAGAAGAAAACCTCCTAGTCCAACAAAGATTGCAAACACACACACACTCTCAAATATTATTTATAAATATCAAAGCAAAAATCCTAAATAAAATATAATCCATTTAAGAATATTCAATATTAGAAAAATCTATTAATATATTTTATAATAATTTAACATCTTAGAAAAATATTTTATTCTCTTTGTAGGTGCTAAAAAGCCATTGTCAAAATTCAATAACCATTTTATATTAAAATACTCAATAAAATAAAACTAGATGGCAATTTCGTACATGATATATCTAGCTTAGCCCAAAAGCCACTATTGTGCTTAATCGGGCAACACCAGAAGCATTATCAACAAAATTAGAAACAAGACAAAAGCCCACTACTATTAGTATTATTTTACATTGTACTGAAGATACCAGCCAAAATAATTAAATAAGAATATTAAATTATAAATATACATATTTTGGAAAAAAAGTGGTAAAACTATTACTAACTGCAGTCAACTTAAAAATATAGTTGTATGCCAGGAATATCTAAGAAGCTCAGCTGGCCTTTGGCAGGCACAGTTGACTAGAATCAGATATACTAAGGGAAAAAAGTTTTGTGAGAGTTGTATTACAAAAGACTGTAACTCTGTGAGACATCTAAAAGACCTCTAAACTTCCAAATTTCCAATGCTTTCTTTATAGCTACAGAGGATAAAGGCAATGGGAGATTCTTCCGGAGGGTAAAGCCTAAATCTATGGAGCACAACGACTGGGGAGCTTTATCCTAAGAGCAAAACAAAGATCTAATTCAAGATAATTATCTTATCCTCAGGGTAGTAGGCTACAAACTTTACCCTGATGCATTTCAGAACTGCTAAGGACCTCTGACTGCTATATGGAATTCATTCTTCTCTTTTCCAAATTGTAGTAATTATTACCAAAGGAGACAATAAAAAATGGCATCTATGTTTGCATGTATATTCATAAAGATGCATGTGAAACTAATAAGTGATTACTGCTTTAGCCTAGGTGAAAACTGAAGGACTGTGGACAAGGTGGAAAAAAGATACTTTTCCCTGTGCATCTTTTCATAGTTATAATTTTTGTAAGCATGGGAAGGAATACATTCTATATTCAGCAAATAAAACGAAAAAAAATTAAAATATGTCAGGATTTAATGAATTACTAGAAAAAGGGTTAAGAGGAGATTTAGTTTGATCAAATTAGGGCAATACACCAAGTCAGAAAATATACTGTGAGCATGTATGGGAAATAAGACTATGTTTTAGGTATGTTGAGTACCAGTTATATCAAAAGCTATCATTGCTCTTAAGGTAACAAGCAATTCAGGTTTGCCTGGCACTATTCAGGTTTAAGCATTAAAATTCCTATGTCCTGGGAACCCCTCCTCAGGATGCAAAACATCCCAATTTTCATCAATGGATAAAGAAAGTTATGGGGAAAATGCAAAACCCATATGGCCCCCAAAACTGAGACTAAATAGAACACTCGATTTATTGTCAAATTGATACGGCATAAATTATCCACTTTCAGTGGTTGCTATCACTGTTTTTTCCCAACCACTGCCACTGGCAGGCATGACTTGCAGTCCGTGATAATGGAACGTCCTCTGTTGCATCAATCTGAGTGAAGTGACTTAGGTGTAACACCACAGTGCATTGTAATCAGGAGCATTAATAGTTGTCTTTGACTTTGCCTGTGGCTTAACTGTGTGCTCTGTATTGAGGTAATGCTAGTTTAATTTTAACATTGAGTTCAGATAATGAAATGGGAATGATTATAATACCAATGTCAGCATAACCCAGACAACTGTATTATTTTAATGACAGATATCAAGACACATACAATTGGATTAGGGAGGTAAGTAACCAAAACAGAACATTGTACTTAATAGGCAGAAAGGAGTTTTGGATTGAGCATGGTAGAAAAGGAAATGTGAAAGTACATAGAACATGAAAGTTCACAAGTCCTAGATGAAACAGGCAAGTGCTTCTAAAGATGCTTTTTCATCTCCCCAAAAGACAGCAATGCTTAGTCACAACTGTCACTGTATTAGCTTGTGGGCACACCACAGGAATTATCATGCTTCCTACCTCCACTTGATTATTCTATAAAAAATGAATAAAGTTCTGTTTCCTGAGTCAAAGGCTGCAACCATGTAGGCACACAAAAATAGAAAATTTGATAATAGATGTGTTGTCCTATTACAGTGAAGACCAGATTTAGTCAGACCTTATTAACAATCATGTTTTTATAGTAAATCAAATGATGCATTGAATCATGCCAACAATGTAAAGAAATGTTCCCTCTAGTTCTTAAGTGTTTTAATTGAAAAATGGAGTTTCAAATCATCTCATAGATTTTAATGAGGATATTATGAAACCACAGGAAACATAGAACAAAGAATACTGATATCTTGTCCAAATAAACACTAGACTTGGACAATTGCAGTAATCTCCTATTGCTGTTGTAACAAATTACCACAAAGTCAGTGGTTTAAAGCAACACAAATCTATTATCTTACAGTTCTGGAGGTCAGAATTCTGAAATGGGTCTGAATGGGGAAAAATCAAGTTGTCAAGGCTGAAAATCAGAGAACTAGCAAGGCGGAGTTCCTTTTTGGAGGGTGTAGGGGAGAATGTTTTGATTTTCCCCTTCTGGAGGCCACCTCCATTCCTTCCCTGGTGGCCTACTCTCATGGTCAAGGCAACAAAAGGCTGTTGAGTCCCAAACATCACATTACTCTGACACTGACTTCTCTGCCTCTCTCTTCCACACTTAAGGGCCTTTGTCATCACACCAGGCCCACTAGGATAATCAAGGATATCTTTCCAATCTTAAAATCAGTTGATTGGCAACCTTAATTTTATCTGCTACCTAACCCCCTTTGTCATGTAACGTCAGGTTTTCAAAAACTCCAGGGATGAGGTCTTGAACAATTTGTGAGACCATTAGTCTGCCTACCATACTCATCTACCTGCATATTTGGCAGACAGTGTGAATGTAAATTTTGACAAATCCCCATCAGCCCATAAACTTGTGACCAAAGAAAATGCAAAGATATTATCCATTGAATGCCTAGCACCCCTTGTATACAACGCTGCTAAAGGGAGCATAATTTTCCCAGTGGTGATATTAAGAACTTCATAATAAAATCTTTTGATCATTTTTCATTTTATTCAAAAAGTGCAGAAGAACTTAATTGGATTTTGGACTTTATAGAAATGGAAAAATATATCCTTGTTAAACAAGTGCCTACAAGATAAGCCATACATTTTTCTTTCAAAGTATGCAACAAGAATAATGTTCTTCTCTAATTTGGAAATACACTGAAGAGGAGAATAAAAAAAATTCAAATAAAATAGACATTTATGTGCTGTTTCTCTAAGTCTGTTTGATGAACTCTGAGCAGCCTTAAGGAATCTAGAAAAAAATGAACTGACTGCACCTGAGTTGTTGGATGTTTAAGGCTGAGAAAAAACTCAGACTTCAAAACTCCAAAAAATATCAGCAGAAAAGGGCAGCCAACTTAAAAGGACTTTCTCTATTCTTTATTAAGACTGTAATATATTTGGAATCCAATTTGTTTTCATAAGTTCCAATCTCTGTACTTTAAAACCAGAGGTTTAGCTTATGCTGTCATTCAATGTACTCTGAAGTTTTCAAAAATGATAGATATATTAGACACGAATAGCCTGTATGGTAAATTTATAAAAGTAAAAGAGCTGGTTGAGCCCAGCTGGTGTGGCTCAATGAACTGAGCGTTGTCCCATGGACTGAGAGGTCCTGGTTTGATTCCCAGTCATGGCACGTGCCTGGTTGCAGGCTCGATCCCCAGTAGGGGGCGTGCAGGAGGCAGCTGGTCAATGTTTCTCTGTCACATCCATGTTTCTACCTTTCTCTCTAAAAAAAATCAATAAAAACATATATTTTTTTATTTTTTATTTTAAAAAAAGAAGAGGAGGTGCTGGTTAACAAACAGCTGGTCTACCAAAACAAGGCTGTAGATACAAGATAGAGTTAGAATCTAATTCCAACATGTTTAAACACCTGTGTCTCCTAGGAAGTAAAATCATAAGTAACCAGGTAATTTCGTTGAGAGGATATTTAGCTTGATGTTATCACATTGAGCTAATACAGGAGTTAATCTAATGGGGGCTTGATAAGAGCAGAACTTCAAATCAAAGTAAATTTCACTTGTAACTATGTTCAGTTTTACTATTAAAAGAAGAAGAAAGATCTAAAGGCTGCATGCAGTTCAAAGAAGTGTTATTGGAAAAGGAAAAAGAAAGAGTGAAAATATCCTACTGCCTCATGGAACAGAAAGAAACGTGCCATCGTTATTTTGTATTAAATATAGGTATTATCTATTTAGTTAGTCCTTTTGCATTTAAATTCTCCATTTATAATCCCAAATTTATTTATCTTAAAAATTAATAACAATGTGCATAGTCTACAAAATTTAAATATCCAATAAAAGTTTTAAAAAATTGATAAAATAAGTTATATATCAGAGGAGATAATGAAACCAAAAAGCATTATAAAAATATTATTATATTTTTATACATAGTACTTATTTAGTCTTGTTAATTACCACTAATTGTCACCTTTAACTATTCTAATGTTATTTTATTTAAATGATAACAATTATGTAACAGAAGAATACATGAGAAATATGCAATTTCAAATAAATTTTTGACCTATTTTGTATATTTTAATATAAAGTAATAACACACATGCAAATAATAATTATATGTTGTTATTTTATACTGGTTTTTATGGACTGGCATGGTCTGTGTTCTAGGTTAGCTCTCGATAAACTGGTCATCCTAGTATTTGGATCTCAAGTGAAAGAGATCGATCTGGGCTGAAAATAAGTATTTGGGAGTTAAAAAAATCATATCACCTTTGTGTTATTTTTTGAATGATCACACTACAATGTCATACTACATTATACTCATTGGTTTCCCCACTACACAGTGAACATCCTGAGGAAAGTACTCTATCATAGTTAGTTTTGTTTCTCTAGTACCTAATATAGTATCGGGCATATAACAGGCTCACCATAAATATGTGTATTTATATATTATCTTTATAAAATTTTAAAGAGTATTTTTAAAATATTAACATGTTACATATGGTGGAAACACTGTGTATATGAGCGAGTAAGAAATATAAGAGAATGAGTTTTGAAGAGATATAACCTTTTATTTAAAAGGTGTACATACATTCAGCTTGAAAAAAATCAAGTTTAGAATAGTTCTCTTGGAAACACAAATATACAAAGATGTTTCAAGGACAGGAAAGCACTCCATAAATACATAAGCATGAAATTCATACCATGTTAGGTTAACAAGAGACCATATGTCAAATTTGCAAGGAAATGTTACAGATTTATTTCAGTTATATAAGGAAATAAAGCCACTTGTGTAAAGATAATTTTCAGCATGAAGTCCTAAATGAATTGTTGCCAAACTGATTAATATGGTTTAAAGTTGATATCTCTGAAATTTATATCAAAGAGTATAGGCAAAAATCTTCAAAACTTATAAAATGTGGCAGGAGATATCTAATAACTGACTTATCTATATAAAGCTAAAACACTGATGACTTGAGGTTCTTTCCCTTTAAAATATTACTTAGCTCTTAATGACTGACTTCATTCCCTACATAAATACTTTTCTTTTATTTCTTAAAAAAGAAACTATTCAAAGTTTGTCTTCTGAAATACAACATTCTTAAAGGAAATATAAAATGTAATTTAAATAATTTCAGTTTCAAGGATGGATCCTAATAATACAAAAATCACCATTTCTACCAGATAGTACAATACAATTTAAATATTTATTATATTTAAATTATTTTTATGGATTTTATATTAGTTGATTGCATGATATAGTAGAAACCAAAAATAAATCAATGATTTTATTAAAATGTATTTTAAAAGAAATTCAGGAATACCTTGGAGATATTGTGGGTTCAGTTCCAGACCATCACAACAGAGCATATATCACAATAAAGAAGTCACAAAGTTTTGTTTCCCAATGCACATAAAATTATGTTGTATGTTAAGTATGTGTGTATCTATGTATGCATTCAAAAGTTATATATACTGTAGTCCATTAAATGTGAATATCATTATGTCTAAAAAAATGTACATACTTTATTGATAAAAGGTACTAACCAAGCTCTGAGCCTTCAACAACTTGTAATATTTTTATTAGTAGAGGGTCTTGCCCTAGTAACACCAAAGATCACTAGAATAGACATAATAATAATGAAAACGTTTGAAATATTGAGAGAATTGTCAAAATGTGACACAGAGACATGAAGTGAGCAAATGCTGTTGGAAAATGACTCCAGTAGACTTAATGGACACAAGGTTGCCACCAACCTTCAATCTGTAAAGGACATAATTATCTTGCAGGCACAATAAAACAAGGTATACTTATAGACCGAGTCTTAATACAGCCAATATCTTGCCTAGTAGATTAAGTAGAAAAATCATTGTTTAGATGAAATTATATTGGGGGAGGGGGTACTTAAGGACAGTTAAAAAGTACTCAATAATTTTACCATCATCCCTATTTTTCCCGTGTATGGTATTAACAATATCAGCAAAACACTACTACAACCCACTGGGTTAGAAATGCGCAACTCCTGAGGGCTTTAAAGATGTTTATGATACTAGGTTTTATTTTTTCCATTGAATTGCTGCTGCTAGATCATTTAACTCCCTTTTGAAAAAATTAGTCTTGTACCCTAAGCAAAGACTGCTTCTTAAGAGAAATAAAATTGTGGAGAGTAAATCCCGGGACAAATCACTTTTATTAAATAATTTAGTGAGAACTTTTCTCAAGAAAAATAAAAATGGTGATAATTCCATCTACTTATCACAAGAGAGCCAGGGAGGGTGTGGCAGACCTCAGGCAGTACAAACTGCCTCTAACAGGCTCCAGCACCGAGTCACTCACTAATATATGATTTCTAATTACGATTGCAGTTTGTCTCTGCTTAACACAGTCACATCTAATTGACCAGAAAATTTTGGTTAGATTGTACTAAGCTGTGGCTAAATTTTTACTGTTATTATTCTGGTTTCTTTGTGAACATCTCAACTTTACTGCATCATTAAACCTTAAATTAGATTTTGATAATAAGAATATTTTATAAAATTGTTCAAACAACTACAATAGTCACATAGGAGCAACAGTATTCTTAACTCCGCTGTCTTATCTTTTTAAAAAATTTAATTCAGACACATTCTTTCTGGGTTATTAAAAACAACAGCACTTTGATTTCAATTAAACACTTCATTTGAAAGCCATGACTAATAAATGTCAAATGCTAAAGGTGAACTTATGTTAAGTGCATATCAGAGCATCCTTTGTAGCATGAAAGAAATTTAAGTCTGAGTGTTCTTAGTTTCAGAACTGCTTATGAGGTATATATACAAGAAAGATGGCAACTAACTACCTCAATTTAGAAACTTGTATTACTTATTTTCATGTTGGGAATGTAAACTAAGCAATGGACTAGATACTCCTGTCATTAATTCTCTAAGCCTAGAAAAATAATAAATAATGGAGTTTTTTGTTTAAATGTCTACTTTGCTTATATATTCTATGTGTTTCCAAAGCATTAAAGATAAACATATATGACTAGAGAATAAAAAAAAATGCCTAGTCACACTGGTAATTATTTTTTATAAAATGCTTCCATAAAACAAGGTAATGAAACATAAATAGCATCATTACAAAGCCTCCCTGTATAGCTTACTTTAAATTATATCTGCTACCATTTTCAGTTTTTTCCAGTTAAAAAAAAAAAAAAAAGAACTGAGACTTGCTGTTAATGTCAGATATTGTGGGTAAATAAACAAACATATCTAACCAGGTCTAGTCAGTTTGAGCACTAACATCCAAGTAATTTTTTTGACTTGCCCATCAAAGAAGTGGACAGCAAGTACTTAATATCATCACCACAGGGCTGGACGATGAAGTCTAATGCAAAAGACTCTTAAAACATTATTTTTGGATTATATATTTTAAGACAGTAACAGTTTCTACTAACACATGGAAAATTACCTGAAAGATAGAGACAAAGCATGTTTCACACAATACACCCATTCTCAAAATGTATCACACCCAAAGTAACTGGAATCTGTCTACAAATGCATATAATCATGAAACGAAAGGAGGTAATAAGGAAAGAAGCCCATGGAAGGGCCCAAGTAAAGGCATAAAACGTCTAGGTCCTTCTAATTTTCCCTTTATCACTCGGGTAACATCGTGGCTTTCTACAGTCATGAGTCCAATTTTCTAGTGGACATAAATTCTGATTTAAATTGAGCCTAAGAGAATAGATAAGACCCCTAGAGTATATTGACTTGGCCCACTTCCCATCTTCCACTAGGCTTGTTGCCTAATTGCCATTAGCATCTGATAAAATGCACTTATTTTCTCAGCTGAAATATCTGTTTGAAAGTCCGTAAAAGGTGGTAAAAAGAAATATGCATATGCCTTCACTATAAAAAGAAAAATAAAGAGCAAAAATGCATAGAGCTAAAAATTGTTAGAGAATATACTAAACTATCACTTTCATTTTTTTCTATATAAAATAACATTAAAATGTTAGTTAAAATATTTAATAATAATAATAAAAAACTAAGAAACTGCTAGCCAGTACTTTACAAGCTAGGTTTTATTTTTGGAGCATAGTACTAAAGTCAAAGTTCTCATTTAAAAAAAAAAATGTTTTTAATTAAAAAAAAACTCAAAAAAATTATTAAACTGGTGAATTATTTAATTATTTTATGGTAAAAGAAAATCACTTTTCCCTTAATTCTGCTGTATAATTCCAACATAAATCCAAAACTAAACTATTTATTTTGATTTTACCTTTTTTTTTTTAATCCTCACCTGAGGGTATTTTTCTAGTTATGCTCAGACAGAGTGGGAGGGTGAGAGAGGGAGAGAAAGGGAGAGAGAGAGAAACATCGATGTGAGAGGGACACATCGATGTGAGAGGGGCACATCGATTGGCTGCCTCCCGCACGACTGCGACCAGGGCCAGGGACGAACCACAACCGAGGTATGTGCCCTTGGCCAGAATCGAACCCACAACTCATTGGTCTGTGGGCCAATGCTCTACCGCTGAGCCAAACCAGCCAGAGTGCTTTTACTTATTTTTAATTGCATACAAATGAAAAACATATGAGCTCAACAGATGCTAACCTACATTGTATTTTACATAGTAACAAAATTTTACCACCACATATTGAGTTGGAAATGACCTTAGAATTTATTCAGTCCAATGGCCAAATTCAATCCCCCACTCCACACAATTTCCTTTTTTGCCCAAGTTTAAAATGCTTGCATCTGAGTGGTTTTGGAAGGGGCACAGTGTCTGTCTCACAGGGCCACCATTCACTACCCTCTCACACCCAGCTACTTCATAGATTTGCACTATAAACCTCATCTTCAAAGCACATGAACTTGTCACCCTTCCCTGATTTAATCTAACTCCTTCCATTCAAAATCAAGGGAATACTCAAAAGGTTAAATGGTGCATCCAAGTTCCTGAAGTATGTTGGTGGCCGTGCTGGGTCTGCTCAGATCTCCTAGCTCTTGGTTCTATGCTGCCATCGGGGCCTTTGCATCACCCATGCCATGGAAGGTTTTATACATAGTAGGCCTGAACCAGCATTCGAATACTGACAGCAGCCAGTGCTCCACAGAATAAAGTATTCTAATCACATATTGGCATTATCCACCCCTCCTTCCTCCAAATTGGAGTGCTCCAAGGAGTTATAGACTCCTTTCAGAACATGTCTTCAAAATCTAATGCCTAAATGGAAGTTGACAGTCTACGTGTGGCCATATATAAACAGATATTACAAAAGGTTAACAAATCTCTATTAACTTGGAATAAATAAGCAATGCAAAGTCGTGCTATATCGTAACACAAACTGCATTGTTGTGTCATTTTCAAGTAAAATCAATAGAAGAACTTAAACTAAGAACCAAGACTAATTTGATTACATATAACAAAATTTACAATTGTATAACAACAAATTGATACCACAAAGGCAAGAAAATTGTACCAAATGCAACAGCCACACAGAAATTTAAATATTTAGATTATACTCTACAAAGAAAATGGGCTCAAGTCCATGAAGTAAAAAATGAATAGAATTTGGAATACATAAGCCTTTGCAACAGAATAATGCTTGCATTTCTTTCTTTTTTTTCTTTCCAAAATTAGCAGCTATTGGCACATTATAGAGTTATGCTAAGTTACTTTATTAAAAGTTCATTCAAGAATAAAAATCTAACATCCTAATTAAAGTAATTAGGTCTTACCTCAATTGAATGATCCTAGGGCAACCAAAGGGTCTGGGCAGGTCACAGAACTCTAACAAGCTGAACCCAGGGCTCTTCATCCAGGTGCCTAACAGTCAAAGCCCATTTCCTGTTCATAAATAAAAAAAACAGAGGCGAGCAATTCAAATTAGGAGCTACATTAGATAATTTATCAGTTGACTCCTGAATTTATTCTGTAGTTAATGCTTTTCAGAGTTACTTTATCAGTTCTTTTCTTTGGTAAACCTGTATTTCTTCTTTCTTTTTTTAGAAGTCAAGAATGTATAAATAGACTTTATTTTTGAAGCATAGCATTTTATTTCAAGGACAAATGGATACACAAATACTTTACTCTCTTGCTCTCATTTGTACATATGTTTACATTTGTACTATAAATTAGCTAACCTAAATGGCACACTTACTTTGTGATATGCACTACTAAACACAATAAAAGATAAAGCAGAAGCCCTGGATGGTTTTGCTCAGGGGTTAGAGTGTTGGCCCACAACCAAAGGGTCATGGGTTCAATTCTGGTCAAGGGCATGTACCTGGGTTACAGGTTTGACTTCCAGCCCTGGTTGGGGTCATGTGGCAGGCAACCAATCAATGTGGTGTCTCTCTTACATTGATATTTCTCTCTCTCTCCCTCCCTCCGCCCCTTCCACTCTCTCTAAAAAGTCAATGGAAAAATATCCTTGGGTGAGGATTAACAACAACAACAAAAAAAGATAAAGCAGAAGACATAACTGGACACAAAGTTATTTATTATCTCTTTGGGGAGAAAGGGCTAACCAAAGGATGAAATGTGTATTAGAAAGAGCACATCTAGGATTGAAAACCTAGCACTTCTGCTGAACACTCCTGTGACATTGGGTACTTTCCTTAAATATAAATTTTGTCACTTTAAAATTAGGATAAAACATAGGTTAGTTAAACTGTTGTGAGAATTAGAGACACTGCATATAATGTGCCTAGCACCTTGCTCAACATGTGCTAAGCACTCAATAATTGATTGATATGATTATACAGTATTTTAGGACATTGACAATCTTTCCCTATTATTTTACATTTTCTATACCAAGATCGGTTATTCAATATTTCATATTTATGGGCTGTGATAACTAATAATGCAGTGGTTTCACAAGCTTGTGACTAGGGAAAACATCTTGCCCTTCTGTTAGGTTAGTTTACTTTCTCTTTGCATTCTTATTTTTTTCTCCTTCATTTCAAAATCTCACATCTTCCTTAAGCTTTATATAATAGGAATAATAACATGTCATAAAGTATTCAACTACCAAAATACAGAATAAAATAATATTTCTGAATTTTAATCTTAAATTCCTCTGCTTTCAGGGAAAAAAAAAAGCATAAGTGAGATCCTATAGATTCATTCAGTTTGGAAGTCCCAAACAACTTTTCTTTCTTTTCTCATTAATTTCAGAGCTTCTTGATAAGTGTAATCTAAGTTGGTTAATACATAAATTATAAGCTTCTGGACTAACTTATTATCAAGTAAAAGTCCTTGGTTCAAGATTGGTGACATTATATCATTAGCATAGACACATATACATGTGCACACAGACACAGATCAGGATACTTTAAAATATTTCATTTGTGGGGAATAAAAATAATATGAAATGGGGAAGATTGAAGTTCACTACTCAGTTCTCAACTTTTCTTTAAAAGTGCCTCAAGATTCTACTTATGGGTAAGGTTGTTCCAGAAATCAATTATTGTCTCAGTACAAATGTAGGCTTCTCCTCTCCCTCAACACAGAAAATGAGGAACGACCAATAACAAAAATGGTGTAGGCATGTTCACAATGATTTTTAAGTCTTCAAGCTACAAATCACAGGAAGTCTAAGTTACATGGGATTTTCTCCAAACCCTGCTGTTGGAATTTAACTGGATTAAAATGGCATGTTGCCATCTGCATCCCTGCATTTGATTAAAAATCAAACTGAAGGGAAGCACCAGCCACCCTCCAAAAAACTACCCAAACTGTATAGACTGGGTTAGAGCACTGAAAAGTCATATGTCATCTTGTCTAACATAGTGCCTTTGACTAATCCTTGCCTATTCTAACCCCTAATTCAGGATTCTATTTACTAAATGAAATGAACTGTAGTTTTAAGTATTGAGATGTATTATTCAAGATGTGATTTTTTTTTTCAGGTTCCTAGGAAAAGTTGCTTGAATTACTTCATTGTGGACCTTTCAAGTATTACCTAGTCAGAACACTGGAACTAGAATGAAGCTTAGAGATTATCTCATTCAAATACTCACACAAATACTTACCATCATCTCCCACTAAATGTTTTATTTGATAATAGATTTCACCCAGACCCTATATTGAATGTTCTAGTAATAAAATCTCAGAAATGAAAAGCCCTACCTGTCTATAGAGATTTTTTCTCTATACAGAGTATTTTCAATGGTATGTATACACTTGAATCAGAAAGACAAAGTGGTACAACTCTTTGGAAATTGTCTTTAGTTATAATGATGGCTTGATACAAACATATTAAAACACAAATTTTGAATTTTCTTAAGCAGAGTATATAAAAACAAAACAACAACAACCAACCAAACAAGCAAAGGAACAGTCCAACACATGCTATATTTTAATTTAGAAAAGTTTCTATGGGATTAATACAGTATTATTAACAACCATTCTTTTGTATGATTGTCATTTTACTAACTTATGGGGAATGATTTCTCCTAAAACAGTTTTCTTTAAGCCACTCTACTGATCAAGAACAAATAAAAATTCCCTGTTCTCAATCACATAAATTATATTTTCAGTTTACATCCATTGAAAGCCCACCACGTGCTAAGCATATCAACTCCAAATACTTATGTATGGCTTTGGGGTTCTTTAGTATCTTAATCTACCTCTAATATTTTTGAAGGCAATGACTATTCCTTGGTTTGTGGTACCCTCAGGACCCATCACTGTGCCAATATTTAGAGTATGCTCAATAAATGTTAGCTAAAGGGCATCTGTGACGCTTAACATTTCCAGTCCTTTCCATATCATAAACCATCTCACTGCCCATTGGAGGAGAACATGAATGTTTCCTCCACGCCTTTCCTCTAGCTGGTCTTCCTTGCTAAGCCCTTCATTAGGCTCTCTTTGGTCTAGTTTCTACTCATTTTCCAAGATTCATTTATATCATGAAATCTATTCCAGCCAAGGCATTTACTAAACTCTAATCTCAAAAAGAAGTGCAGAAATATCATATTCATACTTCTTATATATCCCCCAAAGCTCATAACTGAATATTGGACACATTGCTGCTGGCTACTATAGAGAATACAGGTGATTGGTGAGCTAGGGAAGATGCATGTCACTTTTTGATTAATTAGATCAGGGACTGGCAAACTATGGGCCATGGGCCAAATTCAGCCTGCTGTCTGTTTTGATAAATAAAATTTTACTGGAACACAGCCATGCCCATTTGTTTATATATTGTCTATGGCTGCTTTCCTGCTATAACAGCAGAGATAAATAGTTGCTACAGAGACTGTCTCACCCACAAGCCTATAATATTTACTATCAGGTCCCTTACATAATAAGTTTGCTTATCAGTATATTAGATCAGTGGTTCTCCAGTGGGGACCTCAGATGAGATGGCCCATTCACAGCCTTAAGCACTGTGGTTAGACAATACTTCATAATCTAGCTGTCCTTAAAATGTGTACTCTGGATTGACAGTACCAGCATCATCTGGGAAATTGATAGAAATGCAAAATCTCAGTCCCCCACCCACACTGCAGATCAGAAACTCTGTAGATGGGAACCAGGAATCCGGTTTTGACCAGCTCTTCCAGTGATTCAAATTTACACTAAAATCTGAGAACTGCTGAGACCATAATGACTTGGCCTGGGTGTGGCAGATCCAGTTCTTCAACTGCTACTGGTGTGTACAGAGATTATAAATGATTAAAAGATATCAATTATGTTTCACCTGCTCTAAAATGTAACACCTTGGGTGTAGGTGTACACAAAGAAGCAAGATTACTTAGATATGAGAATTGCTATAGTACTTTCAGGAAATGCTCATACAGCCACCAGTTGTCTATCCAAAAGAAAGACAACATATCAAGTACCAAAGTATAAAATATATCCAAACATTGATTGAAATATCAATGCTATATAGTAGATAAGCTCCGTTTGTATAGGACTGCCTGTCAAGACAAACCTTTGCACAATGATTCTCAGCAGTGGAGAAGTGAACTGCCACACAGCATGGGATTCTGCTGATCAAGGATTTGTTTCAACAGGCATATTCCGGCTCTAAGTCTCAGATGTGGCCAAATAGCACTTTCCATGATAGTGTGTGGGTAGAAATAAGGAATAACCACCACTAAGCCTTGTGGGGGAAAAAAATATATATATATATATACACACATGTACATATTATTATTATTATTACATTATATAATATAGAAAAATTTTCACAAAATGACATGTTTAAATTTTACAATAAATCTAGCTTCTTCGTTATTTCTCTTTAAAACACAGACTATCACCAGAAGCTATGGCTAGGATATGAAAGAGTTAGAATATACAAAAATACATGGCAAAGTATTGATACAAGACAAGCATGGGAAGGGTCTTCTGGAAAGACCCATGCCTCAGTGTATTATATTTAATTATATTTAATACCGAAAGCTTGGCAGCTGTATCAGGAAACAACAGTAAAAGTATTTAACCTATTGAAGAGTCTCTACATAAAGGTCAAAAGAAACATATGTCAATCCATAAGAATAAACTATTGACTAACAGCCTTTAGAAAGTTCACATTATTTCCTACTCATAAAAAATCGTTATTTTCCACCCAACAGTATAATCATTTATTTCCCTTTTGAAAACAGCACGTAGATTCAATATGTCTAAAATGTGCATAAACAATTTATTCACGATCCATTTAAGAGTGCTTTAATTTTAATATATATCTATGGAAAATAGGAAATGTATTTCAATATGCTGTATAACAGAAAATTGGGAAATATAGGCTTGGATTTCCTACCTATGAATTTAGTGAATGATTGAGCACTGTTCAGATGATCTATTTGAATTCTGATTCAGACTTAAATTTTCAAAATTTAAATCAAAGGTTAATGAATATATAATTTGGCACACTTATGCATAGCATAGCCTACATTCAAAGAGGAAGAATATACAATTAATTCTCTATACAGGAACTACTATCTCATGTAAAGATGAAACTATGTTTCACTCAGAAATCGTTCACAGGAGATATAATACCTGTCTAGAAGGACAGTGAGTCACAAATAACATGAAACTAGGAAGAAGCAGAGCTGAGTTTGTTACAGAAAGTAATTAGGAGTAATGCCCTAAAATTTTAAGGAGTGGAAAATTAGGCCAAATGTTAAAAACCTTTCATAGCAAGTCCATTAGCCTCTAGAATCAACCTCCAGCTGAAGCTTCTTCAATAGAGTTATTTAAAATTAGAGAAGAGCTTGACTTTGCCAAAACCATAGGACATTATTAAGGGAAGGACTAGTGAGATGTACTAAATTAATGATTTTTTTTACTCATCTTTTACCTATCTAATTGCCATGATTTCACACATATTAAAAAGCAGTGAGGAATGAAAATGCTCTGAAGGTTATTCATACTATTACTATGCCACATCAATTCATATATATATGAAATATATATATAATTTTTCCCCAAAACAAGAGGAAAATGAATGGGTTAAAAATAATTAAGAGATTAAAAACTACTCTTGGATAGTCCACTCATATCCCTAAATTCATGGAAAAGCTATATTAAAAGATAGCATGTTCATTTATAAAATTTGCATAGTTAATACCATATTTAATTACCAGCAATGTCCTAGTACAATGCATAACATGGAGTTTGTAATCAATAAAAACTAATGAATGAATAAGTGAACACCTCCCCTCTGGAGACGGTCTCTTCTAGGGTTTATATCCTTGAGATATAGGCTTATTGTAGTCATTAATTACCGAGACCCAAGCAAGAGGGTCTGGGCTCAAATCCTGGCTTTGCTACCTAGAAGATGTGTGTCCTTGAGCAAGTTATTCTGCCTCACTATGCCTGGGTTCGCTCACCTGAAAAATGAGGGATTATAATAGTTCTAGCTGCCTCCTAGGCTTTTTCTAAGTACTAATGAGTTAAAGGCAGGAGAGCAGAAAACCTGTTAGTTAATAATCACTCCTAATGGTGAGCTATCATTAATAACTATTACTAGTATGTACACTGGTCAATAGGGTAGGAGATTTTAGGAAATTAGTCTAGAGAATGTCAGAAAGGAAAGTTGGAGTGACAAGCCACAGATTCTTAGTACATGACCTATTTGCTAATGCACTACTAAAAATCAGTCGTTTCCTTCATAAGATTGATTATCGAAATAAGTGGTTAGCCTCAATAGCCCATGGACAGATAACAGACAGGTGAAGTCTTGGGGTGAGGTGGAAATGGGTGGAGGGGGACCAAGTGAGGGGAACTAGGGGACATCTGTAATACTCTTAACAATAAAATAAATTTTAGAAAAAGAAGCTTGATATTTCTTTCCCAGACCTCTTGTCAATTCATGGACAGTTACTTAGCCTTCTAGGCTTTGTGCTGGATGTCAAGTTCTGGATCTCAGCAAAGCAAGTTATTAATAAAGCTCTAGACTACTTGGTTCTCTGATTTCACACTTAAAATGCCACCACCCCTGGCAACTGTTCATAAATAAAAACTCATATCTGTGGCTTTAGGGATAGCTGTGGCTTGGTCAATTTACAAAAAATGATAATAGATGTAAGTTATCAGTCAAACTCTCTAGGTTTCAATTGCAGCTAAATCATAACCTCTATGACCTTGGTCAAGTTATTTAACATTTAGGTTTATTTCCCCATCTGTAATTGAGAAAATTATGTAAATTATATCATCTCGTAATGCTATATAAAAGATCAAAAGTCAGGTAATTCATGAAGCATGCTTACAAGTGCCCTGGAAGAGACTATCGAGTTCAAATCCTAGACCTGAAATTTATTAGCTGTGCATTCTAGGGTACCTTATTTAGCCTCACAGTGCCTTACAAGTGCATAGAAAAAGGCTAGCTGTTGCTATTTTAATGGCTTTATGTGGATATAATACATGCATTTTATATAACACAATAATTTTTAGTAAATGTATATAATAATGAATCATCACAATAATCCAGTTTGAGAATATTTCTTCATCCCAACAACTTCCTATGCCCTTTTCTAGTCAACCCCCACTCCCAATCCCAGCCCCAGAGAACCAACTGCTAATTGGCTTTTTTCTCTATAGATTGGTCATTTTTGGATATGTGATATTGTAATCATACAATATATGGGCTTTGTTTCATCACAGTATAGCATATAACAGTACTCCATTTTTTTTCTATTGACAAATAATATTCCACTGTATGGCTATACCTGTTATTTTAAAAAATATATATCATCGCCCTGGCCAGTTTGGCTCAGCGGTTAGAGCGTCAGCCTGCGGTCCAGAGAGACCTGGGTTCGGTTCCCGCTAAGGGCACGTACCTCGGTTGCAGTTTGTCCTCGGCCCTGGTTGGGTCGTGCGGGAGGCAGCCACTCGATGTGTCCCTTTCACGTCGATGTTTCTCTCTCTCTCTCTTCCTCTCTCTCCCTCCCACTCTATCTGAACAAAAAATGAAAAAATGTCCTCGGGTGAGGATAAAAATATATATATATATATCATCATCCTACAACAATGAAAGACCTTGAGATTATTTCCTTTCCAGGCTGGCCTCTAAGATTCTGTTTGATTTTAGAATAGTCTTTAGCTGTTAAATAAATAGGAGCCTCTGGTGCTTCATCTGTTCACCTGTCAATTAAGATTTTGACGACACTAATAAGAATAAACTGAACACATTTCCAGACAATCAATATGGTTCATGATGTAGATCCTTTTTCCCATTCCTTCTAACTATCACTGCCATTTCAAATCTGTAATTCTTTCTTCCCTTGAAAGGCTTGTCATAAGTCATTGTTCCCTTGATATTTTCCCATGGCTTCTTGGTACAATTCATATTTCCAATAAATATCTGAATAATATTAATAATGTAAGCCAGGAGTATGGGCAGAGGGGTATATCAGGGATTCTAGGACCTGAAAAACACTGACAGTGGATGATCACCTATGCAGAGTGTGCAGAGAAAAAAGAATGGGATTCTAAGGAACATCAGCTTTTAAAATGTGATAATAGGAGGATCTCTGAAGGAGGCAAGTTAAAAAAGTGAGAAGAATACCAGAAGAAATAGGGTCACAGTGCAAAGAGGTGAAGAGTCTCAACAATGTACATAGGTTTAGGTAACAGAGAGGTCAAGTAACAACAGTGCTTGGAGAATGTCCACTGGGTCCAAGGCAGAAATATGTTTGAGACATTTGAGGTAGGCAACGCAATTGAACAAAGCAACTGCACAGAAAGCAAATAGAGCTGCAAGGATTGCGGTGAGGTGGGTTACAGCAACAGCTATCAACTCCAACAGAATGTTGCCATGTGGGATAATAAGCCCAGGGTGTCAGTTCTACTTTAAAGAAGACTGAATTAAATTTGGGAAATGTCTAAATTTTAAATTGTTTTGAACATTAAAAAAAAAACTCTAATGGCCCTGGCCGGTTTGGCTCAGTGGTTAGAGCATCGGCCCGAGGTCCAGAGAGACCCGGGTTCGGTTCCCGCTAAGGGCATGTACCTTGGTTGCGGTTTGTCCCCAGCCCTGGTTGGGTCGTGTGGGAGGCGGCCACTTGATGTGTCCCTTTCACATCAATGTTTCTCTCTCTCTCTCTCTCTCTCTCTCTCTCTCTCTCTCTCTCTCTCTCTCTCTCTCTTCCTCTCTCTCCCTCCCACTCTATCCGAACAAAAAATGGAAAAATGTCCTCAGGTGAGGATAAAAATAAAACAAAAACTGTAATGTGTATACAAATCATTACACCAAGTGGGATTTTTCACATCAACAGTTTAGAGAAGAGAAATCATGTGGTCATATCAATAGATGCAAAAAAGTATCAATACTCAACACCTATACATGATAAACCACTCAGTAAATTATAAATAGAAGGGAACTCTGTCAACTTGATATGCAGTTTAAAAATCCTACAGTTAACATCCTACTTAAATGGTGAGAAACTAGATGCTTTCTCTCAATGATCAGGAACAAGGCAAAGATGTCCCCTCTCACCACTCCTTTTCAACATTGTACTGGAAGAGTTAGCCAATGCAATAAGACAGGAGAAGGAAATAACAGGTATGCAGATTGGAAATGAAGAAATAAAACTGCCTTCGTTCACAGATGACATGATTATCTATGTAGAAAATCTTCAAAAATCAACAAAAAACTCCTGAAACTAATAAGCAATTACATCAATGTTGATATACAAGGTGAATATAGACAAGCCAATTGCTTTCCTGTATATAAGCAATGAACAACTAAAACGTGAAATTAGAAATACAAAACCATTCACATTAGCACCCCTCAAAAAGGAAATACTTAGGTATAAATCTAACAAAATATGTACAAGATCTACATGAGAAAATTTACAATACTCTGATGAACAAAATCAAATAATAAAATGAATAGAAAGATATCCCATGTTCACAGACAGGAAGATTTAAGATTGCCAAGATATCTATTTTTCCCAACTTGATCTATTAGATTCACTGTGATCTCAATAAAAATCCCAGCAAGCTATTTTCTGGATATTAACATACTGATTCTAAAGTTCATAAGGAGATGCAAAAGATACAAAATAGTCAACATAATACAGAAGAAGAATGAAGCTGATGGAATGATGTTACCCTAATTCAAGACTTAGAATAAAAACTACAGTAATCAAGACAGTGTGGTATTGGTGAAAGAACAGACAAATGGATCAATGAAACAGAATAGAGAGCCTAGAAATAAATTCACACAAATATAGCTAACATCTTTGGCAAAGGAGAAGAGGCTATTCAAGTGAGAAACAATGGTCTTTTCAGCAAATGATGTTGAAACAATTAGATAGCACATGAAAAAAAATTAATATAGATGTAGAAATTACAACCTTCACAAAAATTAACTCAATATAAATCACAGACCTAAAATAAAATGCAAAACTATAAAACTCCTAGACTATACTATAGGAGAAAATAAAGATGACCTTGGGTTTGGCAATGACTTTTTAGATATAACACTAAAGGTATGATTCACTGATTCATAAAATAAGAATTGTTAAGTTAGGTTCTATTCAAATAGAAACCTCTACTCTGCAATGGCACTGTCAAGAGAATAGGAAGACAGCCAAAAACTGGTAGAAAATGTTTGCAAATAGACTGTTATCTAAAACATACAAAGAACCCTTAAAACTCAATAATTAGAAAATGAGTGTTCCAATTTTAAAAATGGGCAAAAGATCCGAAAAGACGCCTAAGCTTAGAAGATACACAGATGGAAATAAGCATATAAACAGATGTGCAACACCATATATCTTTAGGTAACTGTAAATGAAAACAACATTAAGATACTAGTACACTTATTAGAATGGCTAAAATCCAAAGCGCTGACAATACTGATGAATACGTGGAGCAGCATTCATTTAATGTTTGTGGGGCTATGAATGGTACAGCTACCTTAGAAGACAGAAACTATCTTTAAAAAATAAACATACTCTTACCATATGACCCAGTAATTGTGCCCTTTGGTATTTACCAAAATGGGTTAAAACGTTATGTCCACACACAAACCAGCACACAGATGTTCATAGCCACTTTATTTATAATAGTCAAAACTTGGAAGCAGCCAAGGTGTCCTTCCACAGGTGAATACAGGCAAACCTCATTTTACTGCGCTCCACTTTAGCACGTCACAGATACTACGTTTTTTGCAAATAAGAGGTTGGTGGCAACCTTTCATTTAGCAAGTCCATCAGTGTCATCTTTTCGAATAGCATCAACTCACCTCCTGGCTTTGTGTTGCATTTTGGTAATTTTCACAATATTTCAGACTTTTCATTATTATTATATTTGTTATTGTGGTCCATGATCAGTGATCTTGGATACCACTATTGTAATTGTTTGGGGGTGCCATAAACTGCACCCATATAACATGGCAAACTTAATAAATGTTGTATGTGTTTGAACTGCTACACTGACTAGCCATCCTCCCATCTTGCTCCCTCTCCTCAGGCCTACTTATTCCCTGAGATACAACAATATTAAAATTAGGTCAACTAATAATCCTACAATGGCATCTAAATGTTCAAGTGAAAGGAAGAATAATATTTCTCTCACTTGAAATCAAAAGCCAGAATTGATTAAGCGTAGTGGGGAAGGCATGTTGAAAGTTGAGATAAGCCAACAACTAGGCCTCTTGAAGCAAACAGTAAGCCAACTTGTGAATGCAAAGAAATTTTTGAAGGAAATAAAAAGTGCTACTCCCACAAACACATACATGATAAGAAAGTGAAAAAGCCTTATTGCTGATATGGAGACAGTCTTAGTAGTCTGGAGAGAAGACAAAATCTGAAGCTAGCAGAGGTTGGTGCATGAGATTTAAGGAAAGAAACTGTCTCCTTAAAAAAAAGAAAGTGCAAGATGAAGTAAGTTCTGAGGTAAAAGCTGCAGCAAGTCATCCACAAGACTTAAGATAACTAATAAAGGTGGCTACACCAAATAACAGATTTTCAATGTAGATAAAAGAGTTTTTCGTTGAAAGAAAATCTAGGACTTTCATAGCTAGAAAGAAGACACTGCCTGGCTTCAAAGCTTCAAAGTACAGGCTGACTCTCTTGTTAGGGGCTAATGCGGCTGGTGATCTTAAAATGAAGGAATTGCTCATTTACCATTCTGAAAATCCCAGGGCCCTTCAGAATTACACCTGTGTTCTATAAATGGAAAAATAAAGCTAGGATGACAGTACATCTGTTTACAACATGGTTTACTGAATATTTTAAATGTACTGTTGATAACCTACTGCTCAGAAAAAAAGATTTCTTTCAAAATATTACTTCTCAATGACAGGGCATCTCATCACCCAATAGCTCTGATGGAAATGTACACGGAGATTAATGTTACTTTCATGCCTGTTAATACAGCATCCATTCTGAAGCCCATGGATCAAGGAGTAATTTTAAATTTCAAGTCTTAGCATGTAATAAATACACTTTGTAAGGGTATAGCTGGCGTAGACAGGGATTCCTCTGATGGATCTAAACAAAATAAACTGAAAACCTTACAGAAAGATTTTCTCATTCTAGATGCCATTAGGAACATTTATGATTCATGAAAAGAGGTCAAACTATTGACCTTAACAGTTTAGAAGAAGCTGATTCCAATCCTTATGGATGACTTTGAGGGAGTCAATACTGCAGTGGAGGAAGTAACTGCACATGTGGTAGAAATTCCAAGAGCACTAGAATTAGAAGTGGAGCCTGAAGAAATGACTGAATTGCTGCAATCTCAGAATAAAACTTCAACAAAAGTGGAGTTACTTCTTATGGATGAGCAAAGAAAAATGGTTTTTGAGATAAAATCTACACCTGGCAATGATGCTGTGAAGATTATTGAAATGAAAACAAAAGGTATATAGTATTACATAAAGGTAGTTGATTAAAAAAAAGTGGAGGGTTTGACAGGGTTGGCTCTAATTTTGAAGAAAGTTCTGCGGGTAAAATGCTATCAAACAGCATTGCATGCTACAGAGAAATTATTTCATGAAAGGAAGAGTCCACCAGTGTGGCAAACTTCTTTGTTATCTCATATTGAGAAATTGCCATGGCTGTCCCAACCTTCAGCAACCACCACCTGGATCAGTCAGCAATCATTAACATCAAGTCAAGACTCTCCAGCAACAGAAAGATAATGACTAGCTGAAGGTTCAGATGATGGTTAGCATTTTTTAGCAATATAGTATTTTAATTAAAGAATATACATTGTTTTTTTTAGACAATGCTATTATACACTTTAATAGACTACAGTATGCTTTAAATATAACTTTCATATGGGAAACCAAAACATTTGTGCGACTCACTTTATTGTGATGTTTGCTGTACTGTGGTGGTCTGGAACCAAACCTACAGTATCGCTGAAACATGCCTGTAGATGAATAAATATTGGTATTTCTAGACATTGGAATATTACTCAGCACTAAAAAGAAATGAAGTATAAAGCCACAAAAATATATGAATGAATCTTAAATGCATATTACCAATTGAAAGAAGCCAATCTCAAGGCTACCTACTGTATGAATCTAACTATATGACATTCTGGAAAATGCAAAACTATGGAAGCACTAAAAAGATAAGTGATGGCCAGAAGTTTAGGAGGCAAGTAAGGACAAATAGGTGAAGCCCAGAGGACTGTTTACCAGTGAAACTATTTTATATGATGTATAATGGTGGATCCATGACTATCTATTTACTGAAACCAACAGAATAACACAAATCATGAACTTCAATGCAAACTATGGACTTTGTTTGATAGTGATGGGTGAATGTTGGTCCATCAATTATAACAAATGTACAACATTGGGATGGCGAAATGATACATGGGAACTCCCTATACTTTCTGCTCAATTTTGCTATGAACCTAAAACAGCTCTAAAAAATAAAGTCTATTTCAAAAATTAATAAAATTAAAACACACAGTGTAAGCAGAACAAAACATGTCACTAGGTTGGCTTATAATTTGTTTAAAGACTGGCAGGATATATGCTGCTTATTACATCATCTTCTATTTCTAGTGCTGGAAGGGAATCCGAAGTTTTAATAAGTTAGTGGGTAGCCCAGTCGGTGTGGCTCAGTGGCTGAGCATCGTCCCATGCACCAAGAGGTCGCTGGTTCAATTCCTGCTCAGAGCACATGCCCAGGTTGTGGGCCAAATCCCCAGTGGGGGCCATTCAGGAGGCGGCCAACTGATGCTCTCTCTCATTGATGTTTCTATCTCTCTCCCTCTCCCTTCCTCTCTCTAAAATCAATAATGAAAAAAAAATAAGTTAGTGGGTAATAATTTCCATGTCCTTAATAAAAATGATTTTTTATTTAGAAAATAGAATCCAAGCTTCCACCATCCATATACAACTGATTGGAAAGTAACAACAGTCAAAAATTTCAACGAGTCAAAATAGGAGAAAATGAAGAAATAACATTTTTATCACCCAAATCCATCATGCAAACATATATTTAGATAAAAATTATACGCAACTTCTAGAACAAGGCCTTAGCAATATTCAAATAAAATTAAGATACGTTTCAGGAGAGTATGAACTTTCTTTTATTTACTGATTTATCCCTAGAATCTAAATCAGTACCTGGTACAAAAAAAATACTAAATAAATATTTGGTTAACAAATAACTGAATTAGATATTCACTTTGGATACAATCATTCTGTCTGCACTGTGGATCAGAAAGAGGCCAGCATAGAGATTAGAGGAACGTGTTAGCAGCCTGTTGAACTCTTCAGCTGTGAAATAATGAGAGCATGGAACAAAGCCATAGCAGTGGAAATGATAATGCGGGCAGAAAGAGTGTTAACAGCATGCTCAGAGCAATGAGGATAAGCCACTGAGAGCACCAAAAACCAATAGTGTCACGAAGTTCAGAGGGGAGAGAGGTTTGAGAGACAGAAAAACAGTATCAAGTGCACAAAGAGGTCAAGTACCTGAGCAGGACTGGAATTCAGGGTGAGGTGAGTAACACACTCATCTTGTGCAAAAAAAAAAAAAACACAAAAAAAACGCCCTGGCCGGTTTGGCTCAGCGGTTAGAGCGTCAGCCCACGGACCAGAGAGTCCCGGATTCGGTTCCCGCTAAGGGCATGTACCTTGGTTGCAGTTTGTACCCGGCCCCGGTTGGGGTCGTGTGGGTGGCAACCACTCGATGTGTCTCTCTCACATCGATGTTTCTCTCTCTCTCTCTTCCTCCCTCTCTCCTTCCTGCTTTATCTGAAGATAAATGCAAAAATGTCCTCAGGTGAGGATTAAAAAAAAAAAAAAAATTAAGGGACAATAAAAAAAAATCAAGAATCAAGATAAATGACATGAAAATGCATTATTTTTTTAAAATTATGTAAAAGTGTCCATAGTGAGCAAAATATCAAAATGTTAAATAGAGACAGGCTGTTGTTTGTTTTATTACCCTGCATTATTTATTGTTCATCCTGGTGGACTACAGTTCCTGGACTGGCAAAGCCTTCACTTTCCCACTGGGCAGGTTTATGGGATTGAGAATGGGGTGCCAAGAGTTTAGACAGCATGGGCTTTCTATATAGTCATGTCTTTTGATTGTAGAGTTTTCATTAACTTTTTCACTCGGTTCAAAATATGGGAGGATATTTTAATAAGTGCATATAGGGGCACACCTTTTTCCTTTTATCAAGCTTCTGATACCGCTTGGCACAACACTGATTGAGACTTGGAAAGATTCCTTTGGGTTTAGCAATTAGAAAGTCTTTGGTGACTTAGAGGGAGTAGATTCAATGTGGCAGTGAAAGGAGAGGCCAGATTGCAGCTGATCAAAGAGAGAATAGGCTGAAGGCAAAGGGCCAGAAAGGGAGACGTTTGAGGACAGAGGGTAGATAATCCATGAGCAAAGCAATTGTGATATTGCCCTTTCATTCAAAGGGATCCACCCAAATTTGTTTTCAGGGAGGTAAAAATACAGTTTAAAAAAAAAAAAAAAAAAGAGCCAAAGACCAGTCATTTCTACTGTGCTGAGTTAGAGAGCACCATCTCATTAAGGCATTACATCCATGACTTACACCTGAGGCTCTGTGCCAACCAACCCAAGTCACCAGGTTTGCATCAGAATATTTCTGAGTGTTTCTTTTATTTTTTATTGAATCTATTGGGGTGACATTGGTTAATAAAATTATACAGGTTTCAGGTGTACAATTCTATAATATATCATCTGTATATTGTATTGTATGTTCACCACCCATAATCTGACAACATGTATGTTCATATACCTTTCTCCTAAAAATACCATACTCTAGGAATAATTTCTACAAAGAATTGTTTCCTTGAAACCTGGTGATTGTTACTAAAAAAAATGCAATTTTGCAATAATATTTAGATTTAGTTTGAAGCATGTAGTAAATTTCCACTTTTGCCCCTTTAGATTCACAGATATCTCATAGGAAAAATCCCAAATTGGTTTATAAATGTAATCTCAGGTATAGAATGATCCTTGAAATTTAATTATGTCTTTACCCTTAGAATTTCCCAGTATGAATATGCAAATGCAGGCACATTTATGATGACCCACGGTAAAATGCATCAGTGTCAAGGCAGGTCAGGAAGTAGTAAGTAAATAAAAGCGGAAGATTTCTAATTAAAACAAAATTAAACACTTCAAGAAGGAACCTATGTTTTTAATTGTTTTGTGGCACTAATCTCAAAAGACTGAAGTCTGATGAATTAGATTATAGTGTTGCCAAATCAAAAGCTTCCCTCCTAAGACACGTTTTAACCAAAGGCTAAATGAGAAAAAGTAAAAAAGACACTTGACGGAACTGAAAAAGAATTTACAAGGGAAATGTCTAAAAGATAAAATTAACACAATATGTGTTCGTTAGAAGGAAAACAAAACACGTTACAAGAGTCGTAAATGCCGTTCTTTGCAATTGTTGGAGACTAGTGTTTCTCAGTGTGTGCTGAAACTACCTCCATGAATCAACTCTGCGTTTCTGAAAAGTCAGATTTCTGGTCCCATCAGAATAAGAATCTGAATGGGGTGGGGGGGGGATGGCATTTTAAACAAACTTTCCCAAGTAACTCTCATGGTGTCTAGTTTTAAGAAGCACTGAATATGATATATACTCTATCGTTTATAGTATATACTCTATTATTTATACATGATGGATTTAATAGTGGAATTTTATTGCTAAATAGGTCTACCATTCCATCAAAAACATCACGTAAATGTTGTGGAAATTACTTTATAACAAAGTACAGTAGATCCATAAGTATTTTAAATAATATAGCATCATAGGTATTTGCTGAATGTTTATAATAAATGCAATAAATCTAATATGTAATTTTAAAAATCTCCCTATCTCTAGGGAGCTTTAAATATGTGCATTAAATATGACTTTTCTCAATCCCTTTTTAATACTTCAGAACTCAAATATTTCCAATCTCTTATTTGCCTATTCCGAAAATAGCAATACCCTCCTTATAAAGTAAAATACATTTAAATATGAACATTAGATTACCATATCAGTGTACCAATATTTATTTACTAAAATATTTAAAGGGCTTACAGAGTTCTTAAAGATTTTTCTCAGAATTTACTCAATTGCTTGTAATAGTCTGTTTCAAAACAATAAGAGCGCATAAGCCGTTTTCGGTACGTGGCATACCTTTGGGAATAGTCATCTGTGGGCACGCTGTGAGAAAGACAACCTTGCCCTGAGCTATATGAAAGGTGAATTTCCAAAAGGTTAATTGCTAATTAATATCTATTAATTAAAACTTTCATCTAACAATTTAACCTGAGCAAGACTTTTATATTTTAGTGTAATATGTGATATGCCATACTCCCTCAGAATCAGCATCAGCATCACAAGGTACACACCGGCTCCAGGGAAGTTAAGGGGCCTGGGGAAAGAACTGTCGTAGGGAAATAGTCATTTCCAAATAGGATTCCCATTGTTCTAAGCGAATTTTTTCTAACACTCAAAAAACATATGAACACACACACACATATATATATTTGCTCAGGGAATTCATCAAGTGATTGAGTATCAATATTAGTAGCTGCCAACCCTTTAAATTATATAAGACTGACTCTGATAGAAATAAATATTTTTCCAACTGTTCATTTAGCATAAATACTTTAAACCTCCAGTATGGTGTTTCTCTTCCCTTTAATATTTTCTGATTTGTTGGACCACAGAAACTTTCACTGCGTTCTGGGCCTTATTTTCAAAGGATATATACTAAATCAATAGTCACAGCAACCATTTATTAAATACCAAGTAGGAGTCAGGTGTTATGAACTTGAAACAAATCACAGCTAATTCATAAATATTACTTATCAAAATCCAATGAAGTAGTTATTATCAGCCACATTTTATAGATTAGGAAAGAGAGTCAGAAAGGTAAATTAACTTAATCAAGATCACACAATTATTAGGAGGCAAAACTTCAAATATGAGATTCATTTAACCTACCTTAGTCCACTTAAGATAAAATCATAAGACAATGAGTAAATCTCTCTCTCTATCCTTTTCTCTGTCTGGTCTCCTCTCTCCAGGTGACTCTCTCTTTCTTTGGCTATCATATGAAACTTTTTTCCCATCTTTTCCACAAAGAAAAGTATTAAATATCTATATCTATCTATATATCTATATATCTATATATATATATATATAGACTAAAGAAAAAAAATGTTTCTATTTAGGAATACTTTTCAACAAGGCATGGACTTCACACATATAAATTAATGAGGTAAAAAAAAAAAAAAAAAGAAGATATCTACTAGGCAGGCAAACCAGTCAACTTTGTCTGACTGCAGAGTGTCATCTACAGTCAGATGATTGCAGGTCAAGGACCCTTCCACTTAATTTACTGAATTAATATGTTATGCTTTGATTTTAAAAGCCAGTTAATTATGAAAGTTAAAATCACAGTCAAAAGTAACAATTTTAACTAAATTTAGCTGCATTATATATACATGTGCCAACTGATTCTATTAACATTTATTAGAAGGTAATTATAGCCATGGCCGGGTGGCTCAGTCAGTTGGAGTGTCATTCCATACAACAGAAGGCTGTAGGTTTAATTCCTGGTCGGGGCACATACCTAGGTTGCTGGTTCAATCCCTGGTCAGGGAGCATACAGGCAGCAACCAATTGATGTCTCTCTTTCTCTCTCTCTCTCTCCTTTCCTCTTTCTCTAAAATCAATAAAAATATCCTTGAATGAGAGTAAGGGGGAAAAAAGTTAACTACACTGTTAGAAAAGACCTTTGACAATACACAAAATTTGTGTTTCAATTTTATCTTATTAATCACTCTTTAAATAAGCAAAATGTAGGAGACTTAGAGTCTAAGAAAATCTTTGAAAAGTCAGGGTTCATTGGAAAGAAGGGGAGTGAAAAGATGCAGTTGATGTTAGCAATATGAGGGACTCCTCAGGAAATGTTAAGGATTTCTCAAACCAAACCATACATACCACCATGCCCCCAAAGAGAAAGAACACAAATGTGAGTTGAGGACTATGGTTTTCTTGGGATGATGGAGAATTCAGAGTCTTTGCGTTTCTGGAGGATGTGATTGGAATGAGATTTGAAGCAGATGCTGGCACAGGTAAAAAATAAATAAATAAAAATGGGAGGGAGTGCTGGATAATAAAAAAAAAAAAAAGGGAGAAAAGGGTAGGAAGAAATCCATCATAGGCTTCTTGTTCTCTTACTGTTTTGCTGAGGACATAGCCTTGGATGTTCTTTCCCTCAGGCCTCCTTTCAGGATTGTTTATGAAAATGGAATTCTGAGAAGTGAGATAACATCACAGGAACGGTAGTTCTGAGAGGTACAAGGCCTCCTGATCAAAGAACAGCCTTGCTTACTGAACGCTTTAAGAGTGGTGGTCCTGTACCCTCAAGTTTCTTTACTGGTGGCATACCCATGGTTCTGCAGGCTCCAGCTGGTGCTCTGCACGATTTGATTGTATTTGAGCTGGGAGAACCAACAAAACTACCTTGGCTTCTGCTTTTCTGGCGACCCCAGGAGTCTTATGTCTTCTGTCAGCATCCGTAGAACTGTTAGCTTCTACAGTTCTTTCAGTGGGATTTCTACTGTCCAGCTCTACTCCACAAAGTCAAACTCATTTTAGCCAGACACAAAGATTATTCTATTAAGGAGAAATACCAAGAAGCCACGTCTTCCTTTTAAGTCAATTCCCATTCAAAATTATAGAATTCAGGGTCTCTGCCCACTGCATACTTGCCTTACTGCCTCAATTCTCACATCACTAGCAGCAAACACAGAATTTGCAGTGGGGGGCCTGTTCATTAACATGGATTTTAAGCATTCTCTGTCACCGGTTTATTTGAAGAAGGAAAACATTTAGTAGAATTCTGTTAAATGTAGAAATACTCAATGTCATATTCCAAATGCTTTGTGTCTTTTTTTAAGTATATTTTAAATCATACCTTAAAAGTCCTTTGACAGCCCTGGCCGATTTTGCTTAGTGGTTAGAGCATCGGCCCGTGGACCAGAGAGTCCCGGGTTCGGTTCCCGCTAAGGGCGTGTACCTCGGTTGCAGTTTGTCCCCGGCCCCGGTTGGGGTCGTGTGAGTGGCAACCAGTCGATGTGTCTCTCTCACGTCAATGCTTCTCTCCCTCTCTTCCTCCCTCTCTGCCTCCTGCTCTATCTGAAGATAAATGCAAAAAAATGTCCTCGGGTGAGGATACCAAAAAAAAAAAGTCCTTTGACAGAATATTCCACATATCTGTTCTTATTAACTACACTAGCTATGCTTTACCACTTATATCCAAAGTTGAATTCATAATTACTAGCATGACATGTTAATATAGGACACACTTTTTTTTATTAAAAAAGCTACCAAGAAATTGAAAAAAATTTCACTAAAAAAATTATACACTACATACCCATCTCTCTCTCTTTCTCTCTCTCTCTCTCCCCCTCCTCTTTCTCTGGTTCTCTCTTTCTCTCATTCTGGTTAAATATTTAATAATCATTTAAATTCAACAACAGTCTGCTTAAGTTGAAAATATTGAAATTAGTGATGTAAAAAATCATTTTAAAGTCAATCACTGGAAACACACATTTTGTGCACTTCATTTCATTTTATAGTCTCTAAGAACTATTACAATTTTTAATAAACTTGTATCTGGGAGTTGAAGCCAAATAGTTACACTCAAAAGGCAAGAATTTATTAAGCGAAAGATACCCAAAGTGGTACTAAAATGTATTCCCCAGTGCTGTTTTAAATAGCTTGTAAAACTGCATTTTATTAATCCAGTCACAATTATAGAACAACAGCTGTCCCATCTGTATTCCCAACACCCACTTTTATAATGATGATGATTTTTGTTTCATTTATGACACTGCTGATAAACATCTCATGGTTGAGTTCCAATACCTTAGTTCCATCTCTTTAATTGCAAAAAAAAATTTTTATTTTGCCTCAATTTTTAAAATATATGGTGTTTCATAAACTTAAATGAACAATAATCTGGATTATAACAAAATACTTCCTCATCTATATCCTTATTTGTCTTTATCTTTATATCCATATTTGTTTATGCATATGTATTCATATGTACACAGAGTATATCAACACATTTATAGCTATCATATATAATGTACATATGACTCATTTATCTTGAATTATTTATCATTATGCAAACTAAATTAGTTCTAACATTTGCTCTCAAGAAATGTTTTATAAATAGCCATGCCAGTATCTTCCTTTCAAACATGTATAAATATATTGAAATCTACTTTTTTACAAAGATAATAAACAAATATTATTCCTTTAAAAAATAAAATTACACTTCAAAAGTTACTTTAATAAAAGTTTGTGTCAAAATTAATCCTCTGGAACCTTTCGATTTAAGTAAAATAAAATGCACTGTCTTTCATAAAGCAAATTATTTCTGGATATTTTTAATAAGGTTGCTGTCAAATTCAGTCAGCTTTCTTGACAGAATGTATTAGCACACCATTCCATTGTCTAAATGTAATATTTTTTTCAAACATATCAAATTCAGAAAGATATTGTTGCTTCTCTCTCACTTTATCTCTCAAGATAGCTGAAAGATAATATTAAGAGTAATACCTGAGTTATAACTTGTCATGAATGTTATAATTAGTTACTTTGCCTCCTTGGTTGCTAAGTCCTTCACTTAGAAAATATAGAAAACATGAATATGTAGCATATAGGCATTAAAGGTATATACATTATTTTTTTATGAAGAAAATCAATCACTTTGAAATCACAGTGCTAAAAAACTTATAGCTTAGCCTGGACAGTGTGGCTCAGTGGATTGAGAGTCATCCCATTGACTGAAAGGTCCCAGTTCGATTCCTGGTCAGGGCACATGCCTGGGTTGTGGGCTAGATCCTCAGTAGGGGGCGTGCAGGAGGCAGCCGATAGATGTTTCTCTCTCACATCGATGTTTCTATCTCTCTCTCTCTCTCCCTTCCTCTCTCTCTAAAAATATATATATATATATATGAAATAGAACAAATAGTAATTTCTAAAATAACCTGAATATTTAATATATGTTTTATACAGAACAATGGAACAATTAAGTGCCCAGAAATAAACCCATGTGTATATGGGCAAAAAATCTTCAACAGAGGAGCCAAAATTATACAATGGAGGAAGGAAAGCTTCTTCAATAAATGGTCCTGGGAAAATTAAAAAGCCACATGCAAAGGAATAAAACTAGAATGCTATTCGTCACCATACATAAAATTTAACTCAAAATGGATCAAAGACCTAAATATAAGACCCAAAATAAATTACATAAAAGAAAACATAGGTACTAAACTTACGGTCTTAGAGAGAATTTTACAAATTTGACCTCAAAGACAAAGAAAGCAAAAGAAAAAATTAATAAATGGGACTAGACCAAACTAAAAAGCTTCTGCACATCAGAAGAAACTGTCAAGAAAACCAGAAGGCAATCAATTCAATGGGAGAGGATATTTGCAAACAACACCTCCAATGAGGGTTTAATATCCAAAATATATTAAAAAAAAAAACTCACGAAACTCAACAACAACAAAACAGATAATCCAATTAAAATGGGCAGAGGACCTGAACGAACACTTCTCTCAAGAAGACATATAAATGTCCAACAGATACATGAAAAGATGCTCAACTTCACCAGTTATTAGGAAAATGCAAGACAAAGCTACAATGAGATACCACTTTACACATGCTAAAATAGCTATCATCAACAAGACAACAGTAAGGAACCCTCATTCACTGCTATTGAGAATGTAAACTAGTACAACTACTACTGAAAACAGCATGGAGGTTTCTCAAAAAATTAGGAGTAGAATTATCATATGACCCAGCAATGCCTCTTCTGGGTATCTACTGAAAAATTTGAAAACATTTATTTGCAAAGATATATGTACCTCTGTATTCATTGTAGCATTATTCATGGTGGCCAGGACATGGAAACAACCGAGTGTCCTTCAGTATATAATTGGATAAAAAAGATGTGGCACATATATACACTGGAATACTACTCAGCCATAAGAAAATATGATTACCAGGGTTATATCCTCTTATCGTACCGATCCTTTCAGTATTATGTAGTGACCTTCCTTGTCTCTTGTTATGGCCTTCATTCTGAAGTCTATTTTGTCAAATACGAGTATTGCTACCCCAGCCTTTTTTCATTTCCAATTGTATGTAAAATTTTTTCCATCCCTTTACTTTCAACCTGTGTGTCTTTCTTCTGAGGTAGGTCTCTGGTAGACAGCATATATATGGGTCATGTTTTCTTATCCATTCAGCTACCCTGTCTTTTGATTGGAGCATTTAATTCATTTACATTTAAGGTTATTATTGATAAGTACTTATTTACTGTCATTTTTATTCTTTATGCCTATATTCCTCTCATTCTTTCTATTTCTTCTTCCTACAGCAGTCCCTTTAGCATTTCTTGCACTGCTAGTTAAACTCCTTTAACCCTTTTTTGTCTGGGAAGCTCTTTATTTCACCTTCAATTTTGTTTTGTTTTTTAATTTTTAAAATTTTTAATTTTTGAATTTATTTTTGTTACAGATGTTTCTCCTTTTTCCACCATTGATACCCTCCTTTTCCCCCTGCCCCCATCCCCAGCATTGTTGTCTATGTCCATGGTTATGCATACATGCATATAAGTTCTGTGGTTTATCTCTTCCCTGCCCCCATCCCCCTCTTCTGAGGTTTGTCTGTCTGTACCCCACCTCTATGTCTCTGGGTCAATTCTGTTCATCAGTTTGTTTAGTTCATTATATTCAACAATAAGTGAGATCATGTGATATTTGTCTTTCTCTGCTTGGCTTGTTTCGCTTAGTATAATACTCTCCAGGTCCTTCCATGTCATCTCAAAGGATAAGAGATCTTTCTTACAGCTGCATAGTATTCCATTGTGTACATGTACCACAGCTTTTTTATCCACATCAGTCATCTACTGATGGACACTTGGGTTGTTTCCAGACCTTAGCTATTGTAAATAGTGCTGCTATGAACGTAGGGGTACATATATTCTTTCTGATCGGTGGTTCAGACTTCTTAGGGTATATTCCTAGAAGTGCAATCACTGGGTCAAATGGCAGCTCAATTTTTAACTTTTTGAGGTAACACTATAGTGTTTTCCACAGTGGCTGCACCAGTCTGCATTCCCACCAGCAGTGTACTAGAGTCCCCTTTTCTCCACACCCTTGCCAGCACCAGCACTTGTTGTTTGATGATTTGTTGATGGCGGCCATTCTGATAGGTGTGAAGTGATACCTCATAGTTTTAATTTGCACCTCTCTGATGATTAGTGACATTGAGCATTTTTTCATATGTCTCTTGGCCATTTGTATGTCCTGTTTGGTGAGGTGTCTATTTAGGTCCTCTGCCCATTTTTTAATTGGGTTCTTTGTCTTCCTTTTGTTGAGCTGTATGAGCACTCTATAAATTTTGGAAATTAACCTATCTGATGTATCATTGGCAATTATACTCTCCCATATAGTGGGTTCCCTTTCCGTTCTGATGGTTGTTTCTTTTGCTGTGCAGAAGCTTTTTAGTTTGATGTAGTCCCATGTGCTCATTTTTTCCTTTGTTTCTCTTCAAATTTTAATAATATGCATTACTAAAATTAAAGAATCATAAACATTTAAACAATACGTGATCTCAAATCCAGTTAGGCAATGAGAAAGATAAACTCCCAAAACAGAATGCTTCATTGCAGAATTTTTCAATGGCATATCTATTGCTAAAGAAGTGTTCTTGTAAAAAAAATATATTTTTAAACTGAAGTGTATGTGTATCAATGAACCCTGAAGAAAAAGTATTCTAAATTTCTAAAGAAATGCTCTAAAGCATCATTTCTTATTACATATTTAATAATCCATGAAGAAGTAAACGTATTTTGAACTAGCTGGAAGGGGCAGTTACTCATAATACATGAAATAGAGATCTTTAAGTAATTACTACACTGAGAATATATTTTAGAATTGTGGGGGGAAAAAATAATCTAAGTCAACTTTTATCATGGGTTTCTGAAAATGATACATTTGGCCTGCTAAACAGAAAGAGCAAATGGGTGATCTTTTTCCAGCTTTCTCCTAATTAAGATGTTTTCTCACAAATGGAAGGTATGTTAAAATGTGTGGATTGGTAGATGTGTACAAAGACGGGCATGTCATTGTCGCCTCCTTCTGCCTACAGTCCGCAGCATTATTTTCACACTTCAGCAGACAAACGGAGAGTCTCTGGTGCATCAAACCCAATATCAACCCTCCACAATTAATTACTTCCTTCCATCTCAGCTCCGTAATGAGTCTCTCTGGGAATTGGGACAATTAAAAAAAAAAAAGTTGAGTCACCAGCAAGATGGGGGAAGATGCTGTTCTAAGGCCTGTTCTCCTTCCTCCATTTACACTCTTCAGATTAGCATTCAGGAAGGAAAACCTCACTTCTAAGGATGCTCTCTATTCTAAACAGTCTAGATTTTCTGACCACTGGGAAAGAAAGCAATTTTCAGCTCCCAAATTACAAAACCGAATGTGCCATGGTCTTGTCTGTTTCTATACAAAACAAGGTCTTTGAAAAAAACAACTCTAAAATCTCACACTCATTTTATTGGTAGGTTAGGGAATACTAATTTGTCTCATATATATACCTTCTAGCAGCATTTCTTTTTTTTTTTTTTCTTCAACAATTCAGAGATGGAGTTGTTTTCTGGAGCTAGGTATTTAATAACATTTACATTATTAACACAGTGATTCTCAAACCTACCTGCACATCAGGATTGTCCTTGGAGATATTTAATAGATAAATATATGTAATATACCATAAAAACTATATATCCACATCTATGTATATCCAAGCTAAGTCATTAAAATTCTGATTAGGTAATCCTGGAACAGGCATCTATTTTTCTTATTAGATAAACATTGCCCTGATATCATTTTTTTCTTTATCTCCAAGGTGGAGAATCACTATTAAACACAGTTCCCATTATTTTGATGCAATGAAAAATATATGCATTTATATTGTGATTGAATTACTTACTATATGTTTACATTATATTTATCTAGAATTATACCACATATGTGGAGTTCCTTTTACTGATACAGACCATATTCATTTAGAATATCTGTCTCGTTCTATCATCATATTTGGAACTCTGTGTAAAGGTCTCAATACTTAAAAGATAAGAAGCTAGCCCCCTTTGGGGGAAAAAACAGCAAGCAAACAAATACAATGAATAACAGATGTGACAGTAGTCTGTCTTAGCCATCTACTCAGTCATTCACCACCAGGGTTAGCTGGCTGATCTGGCTGGCTAAATAGATATCCCTAGATATCTCTTTCTAGCTCACCTGACGCTGTCATCATCCTAGAGCCATACTCCCATCAGAGAGAATGACCTTTTCAAATAGAAGACTGTTTATTGGTTAAGTATATTCTACAAGATGAGAAAAAAAAATGTGAATGAGAAAATTTGGTTAAATGGAGAATAAAGGTAGAAAAAGTCAAATGCTAGGACTTAGACTGGTGAACAAAATATTTGGAGTCAGATACATGTCAGTGAGAGGAGAACTAACTACCCAAGTCTGAGCATTTTATTAATCAAAGGCAAAAGAGAAACATAATGAATTATGTCATTTATATCCCCCCACCCAAAAAAGTAAATCAAAACAAGTGCTTGGAAAATTTTCAGATCTTCCTGGAACTGAAATGTAGGAGAAATACCTTCAATAGGTCCTCCTAGAGAGGACACTATATGGTAGGCCTTACCCGAAACACTCCACCTTTCCCCCTGAACTGCAAACTGTAAATATCGTCTGTAACATGTCTTATTAGTCTCTTTTAGAATACCTGGTAATACAGCCATCAGAAAAGAATTGGAGAGTTAAAACAATACAATGCAAGAATGTTTTCTGTAACCATCCAGCTTAATCCTAAATTATACACAGTAGTTCTTGAAACTAGGCTTTTGCTGATTCTAGGGTGTAAATAATACACAGATCCAATGTGTTCCACAGTCAGTCAGACTGAGAGGAGGAACCCTGTTCCCTAATGACATTTGAGAATGCCTCCTCATACTTAAATATCAAGTTTCCCAACACAAGGACAAGTTAATAAAATATGTGAGAATATCACCGGTATTTTCTTAAAGAATCCTGGGCTTTTTCCATCAAAGCACAAGTAGTACTGATCATTTCAATCTGGTTGGAAAACATTTAAAGTTCATACAATTAGCAAATATATAAAATAATCTCAACATCACACCTATGCAATTTCTGACTTTATGCAACTTAACTTCTGATGAAGCCGCGAAAATAAAGGTTGCAAAATGCACGTCTAAGTAACTAGGATAATTGGCTTGCTGCAGAAGCTTTGTGGGTTTGATTCAGTAAAACACTCAAGAGCAGCTTCCAAAGTTGATTTGGATTTGAGATATGTTTATCTTTAATCATTCTTCCTGGACAGTAATTAGATCGTAGAGTCAATTGACTAATAATAGCCATTTCCAGCTTTTGACCTTAAAAAGTTATCGCCAGTATGAAGGCAAATGCATAGCTTTCTCTTTTACATTGACTGCAGCCGAGTTGGGGGTAAGAGTGACCATATGATTAGAGTTAATTTGAAAGTTATATCATAACATTATGATATGTTCAGAAGTAGATGGGCAAGATATACATTTGTTTATCCCCTTAGAAATGATTAAACATTCATCAGGAGACCATTCTGACCAATCCAGTTTCTCAAAGTAGTTTAAAAGTTATACTGAGAACCAATAACTCAACTACCTAGCAAATAATTAATTTATGTCTGGGGATAAGAAAAAGTCAATCAGATCTGTAAAGTATTTTCATGTTCATCCTGAAACGTTGTCCACACTGTGACAGAATAGAGTGGTGCGGCATCCTTCTGCAGAATATGGGCCTAAGAAGCCCAGATTTCTGATTTACCAAGAAAGAAACAGATATACACAATCTGGATAGAATATCTAGTAAGCTAAATGGTCCACAATTTAGAAGAAAACAGACGTTTATCATTGAAAATGGAATGGATTATGTGGAGATTTGGGGAGAGTGGTGCCTGGAGAGGACGAGGAAGCTCCATGACCTGTCCCCACAGCCACCTTGCCCCAGGCATCCCTTCCATCCGGCTGTCCCTCAGTTATATTCTTTTATAATAAACCATGATCTTTTGAGTCAAAAAAAAAAAAAAAGAGAAAGAAAAATGGAATGGACTACATTCCGATCTTAAACAGAAATAAACGTATTCGGAAGCTTACACTTACTGGGTAAACAAATCGGAAGAGACAAGAACCAAGTATTAGAAATATATTTGCACCCACCTGGAAGTAGAAAAACTGAGTATTTTACTTAATTAGCCACAATATATGAGAAAGTATAAATCGGAAGCATAGCTCTGCTGTTGTCACAGAGTTAGTAGAAAAAGCAGGCTCCTCTCATAAGAACTGCTTTTATCTGCATGGAGGGGATGGAGGAATGAGAAATTTTGTATAAAATTTGATATAATCTCACTCAAGTGGCCTTTTTGAAATTTGGTTTCCAATGTTGCCTCACATACCCCATTCCAGATTTCCCACTGGTGGAAACAAACCGAATCATCGGGGTGGACTGGGGAATGCTGTGTGCTGAAGTATGGGAAGAGCTGCTCTCTTTCCTTCTGGGAGGTGCAGTATATGGATTTACAGCTGGCGCTGCTGCAGCCAGTGTTCCCCTAGGAGGGAAACATGGGACAAGCCATGAGCATTTCAGAGGAAAGGAGCCAGCACTCTAACAAATCACATCTGAAGACGCCGCTACCCTACCACTGGGAACTTCAGTGATGTAGCTGCACTGGTTTTCTACGGCTGCAAAACAAATGACCGAAAGCAGCAACTTAAAACAACGCCCACTTATTAGCTCATGTTTTCAATTTCAGAAGTTCAGCACAGACATCATGCTCAGGACACAGTAAGGCTAAAATTAATTTTCTGGTTTCTGGTTAGAGTTATTGCCCAGAAACCCGACCAGAAAATCCATGGCATCAACAAGTTCATTCTTGTTGTCGTAGGATTCAGTTCATTGAGGTTGTAGGACTAAGGTCCCTGTTTCCTTGAAGACTGTCAGCCAGGAATTTCTATCAGCTCCTAGAGGCTGCCTGAGTTTTTTTGCCAAGTCGCCTCCTTCATCTTCAAGCAGGCAGTGATGCTCACATCTGTCTTGTGCCTCAAATGTCTGATTTCTTCATCCAGCCAGAAAAAAGTTCTCTAATTTTAAAAGGCTCATGTGATTAGTTCAGAATCACCTAGATAACCTCTCGATTAAAAGGTCAACTTATTTTAGACCTTAGTTATATTTGCAAAAATCCCTTCACAGCAATATCTAGATTCATGTTTAACTAAATTACTGAGACAGAGTGCATGCCAAGGACTGAGAATCTTGGGATAACTTCATAGAATTCTGCCTACTACATAATTCTGACTACAAATAAACTCACTTTAATATGATTCCAGTCCAAATCACATTTTTGTTATAGATAAGCAAAAGTGTTGTAACTAACATACCCCTTGAAAGAAGGGACATGCAAACTGTGGTTCATCACATTGAATTTGTGAGAACACTGATTCATTATGAAAAAGAACAATTCCCAGCATTTAGGCCTCATGAGCTTGAGATACAACAGTGGCCACTTCACCGTAACATCTCCCTATCTTCACATTATTCTTCTACAGATGACCACCGGAAAGTTCCAGAAGTAAATATGGTAGCTAATATCAAGGACTCTTCAGAAATTAATAATAATAAAGCTTACCAAAATAGTATCTTACCAATAGTATTTTTACCAATAGTATCTTATCTGGCTCCACTCTAGAAGGAGAATCTTGACCCTCTGATAAGTAGGTTTATGAAAGACAATTCGTAGAAACTAAAATTTAGCCGCATTTCTACATATTCTGCATTCTTTCCTTGATCAAACCAACCCACCAGAAGACTAGAAATTTGGATTATATTACCTTTAGAAACCCTGAATCGCCTTCCAGGAGTTAAGATTCAGTGTCAGGCCTTCTTTAATCAAAGAAATTGAGCTCTAAAAAAATCTATTACCATATAATTTGTAATTCCCTATAGAAAGTTCTCTATGAAAATGTTCTTTGAGAATTAAGTGACAGGAAGGGATATACTTTCTATAATCATAACAGTGAATATGATGGAAGAGATCGGGTCTGCTTTCTTACTATGATAGCCAGAAAATTTATAGTCAAACTAGACTATCAACTCTAATGATTGTGTATGAACTTGAGATGGTAAATTTGTGTTTTTCTTTTATCTCATCTTTGTTTTCTACTCTACCAATAATCCTTGTTCTTCATGCTCTGTCCTTGACATCTCAAAACTTGTGGCAAGTGAGGCTGAATGTAAATAAATGGATAAATAAGTCACATATATCAAGCATACATAAGCTTGCAGCTGTATTACACATGCTCGAATCCTGTTTGCAGAACAGAGAGGTCAGAGTAAGGACTGGATCTTCTCACTATAATGATGAAAATATCCAAAAAGATCTAATTCCAATAATGTACTTTCTTATTTAAAAATAATTCCTATTCAAAACAAAATAAAAACCTTTTGTTTGCAATATCAAACATGCAAAATTCCTTTTCCACCTCAGTATTTCTAAGATGCCTTGTTTAAAGTTTAAATTCTGAATCCTTTCAAATCATAGTCCTAAACAATAAAACTCCACATGATGCTATTAATTCAAGGAAACCTGAAAAGGTCACTTAAAAAAAGGACCCATACAGGAGGTAAGTCAAACCTTGTTTTACTTGAGAAACAGACATATTTGAAAAACAGATCTACAAACAGAAAATATATTTTCAGCATTTGACTCAGAAACTTTATAAACATGTTTTACCATTTACAAAATGACATTCTTTATAATTACGGTTATAAACATAATGACCAATGGGGATTATTGCCAAGGTTGTAGAGAGAAATAGTTAGAAGGATAGAAATTTCTCAGAGCAGATTTACAGATTTAAATTTAGCATATATTATATAAATTTTGTATTTAAAATGTGGAATAGGGGATATGCTACTTTAGTATATCAAGAATGTAAACTTCAAAGAAACAAACATATTAGCAAGTGATAAACTATATAGGTGGAAATAGCTTAAATAATACTCTGTTTGGGCTAGAGAAGTTTTCCAAAAGAAAATTCATTTACTTTGCTAAATGAACTAAATGTCCATTTTGTCTCTTCTATTTATTATATCTATAGCTTTCCAGAAACAGAAATGAACAGGTGGGGATGTGGGTAAAAGAGACAGAAAATAAAATGAGTCAAACTACATATTACTTGTAATCTCTGATTTATCTATATCCTCTCAAATGACGACTGATGGTAAATTGCCTATGGCTCCTCACATCTGGATTATTTTAAGTCCTTAGAAGGTAAAGCTAGAAAATTTTTATATTAAGAATAAAAGGAAGTGATGCAATGGAATGCAATTAAGTGAATTACAGTTTTTAGCTAATTGCATTACAGAATACAGCTAACATCCCCCCTTTAAAAATAATTTGTATTTGTTTTATATCTACTTGTATTCCCTTATCAGATATATGATTTGCAAATAGCATCTCCCATTCAGCAGACTTTCTTCTCACTTTCATGACAGTGTCCTTTACAGGACAAAAGTTTTAATTTTGATGTAGTCCAATTTATCTATTTGTTGTTGTTGTTGTTGCTTGTTTTCAGCATCATAACTAAAAAATAATTGCAGAACTCAAAGTCAGGAAGAGTTACTCTTATATTTTCTTCTAAGTATTTTATAGTTTTCACTGTTAAATCTAGGCCTATAATCCATTTTTGTGTATGGTATGTGCTAAGAATCAAATTTTATTCTTCTGCACGTGAATATCCTGTTGCCCTGGCACCATTGTTGAAAAGACTATTCTTTCCCCATTGAATTATTTTAGCATCCTTGTCAAAAATCAATTGAGCATAAATGTGAAAGTTTATAACAAAATATTTATTGTATTTCATATGTGTTCACATTAACGCATTTACCAGTACCAAGTAGTCTCAGATAACAAGTGCTTCCTTTGGCTAAATTTTACCCTGTGAATTTATTTAATTTATTTGTAGAAGTTATTGAATTTATTTGTTGAACAAGTAGAGAGGAATTGTAAAAGTAAAAGTGGGAGTTAAATAGGTGTTAGAAAGAAGAGTATTGTAATGGAAAGAATGCCAAATTGGGAATCTTGAGACACGAATTACTGTTTCGTTTTTGCCAATAGCTATATGCAAAAATTAACTGGGAAATTTACTTCACCTGTCTGAAGTATAAGAAAAAATATCCTTTCAAGCTGGATCACATACAGCCCTCTCATCTTATCTAACATTCTGACAATTTAATGGACCCAGAACTGAAATTTTAAAAGGAATTCTTCTTTCATGGGAGATTTGTCCTGAAATATATTAAAAAGCTGTAACAATCAGTTATCATCTTAGTTGGTTCAGGCTGCTCTAAAAAAATACCAGAGACTAGGTGGCTTATAAGTAACATACATCTATTTCTCATAGTACTGAAGACTGAGAAGTCCAAGATAAAGGCGCTGGCAGATTCAGTGTCCGCTTAGAGCCTGCCTCCTGGTTCAGACATGGCCATCTTCTCTATGTGTTCTCACAGGGCCAAAGGGGGTGAGGGAGTTCTCTGGGCCTCCTTTATAAGTGCACTTGCTAATCTTATTCACGAGGGTTCAGCCTCCATGACTTGATCACCTTCCAAAGCTCACACCTCCAAACACCGTCATTAGGAATTAGGTTTTGACATGAATTTGGGGATGCACACACCATCCATTTTATGGCAATATATGTAGAATCGTGAGTCACAGAAGAAATTATGCTCTTCAGAAGATAACTGCTATGAAATAAATGGGTCTGATATTATCCAGTTAACCTATAGGGCATGAATTAGTAATCTTCCCGCTATCTTCTGAAGCTTCCATTTGCTTTTCATCACATTGTGTATGTGTTTGTATATGTGTGTATATGTGTTGGTGTGTGTGTGCATTGTGTTTGAACTTGTTGCATTTATCCTCTGGCATGGTTGTTTTTGGTATTATAAACAAATCGATTTTGTATGGATTTATAATTAATAATTCAAAAAATGTCAATGCTAATAAAAAACATTAAAAATAACTTCTAATAAATGTTTCTCTTTTGCGTCAAGTAAATATTCTTCATTCAATTATAATAGAATCCCATTATCATATTAATATACTGTAGAATACTCTCTGATTATAATTTTTTAAGACTGAATATGCAGAAAACAGGAGTCCATAAAGGGTAATTATTTATTTCTGTAGTTTGTTCTTCCAAGGTTCCACTTTTGTAGTAAGTGGACAGCACCAGAACCCTTTATCGTATTACAAACACAGAAAAGAAAAAGTAAAAAAAAAAAAAAGTTATATATTAGTGAGTAAATGACCTTCAGCCTAAAGCTGCACATCTCCTAGTTCACTGCATTAGAATAAGTACTGTCAGCATCTCATAGCGCCTGTCCTTAGACTTTTGGAACTGATAGACACATAGAACAGACTCTCCGTTTCCAGAGAGTTTCTAATTTAAAGCACTTAGTGTTCAAACTGGCACAGGGCATGCACAGACTAAAAAAAAAATTATTCTACCTTCTGAGGCCAAAGATCATACACCCCCAGGATTTCAGAATGTTATTTTAGCTGTTACAGGATAAAGCAAATGCAAAGTGAAACTTTCAGAACAGGGTAGAATATACTTTAAAGATGTCCATAAAGTTAAACATAAACTTTTTCATGGGATATTCGGCTTCTGTCTTCTTCACTTTTATGATGAGTACTATACCTTAAGAGGTTATAAAGTCTACATAACGAAGACTCCTATGTGGCTATCAAAAACTGTTCACTTAGTAACAGATGCCTGTGGTCAGCATAACACCATGTATCCTGAGCTCTCATGATCCCCAGAAACCTAGTCAGCCCAGTTAACCCAGCATAGTCTTTGCTCTTTAAAAATGTAAAGAATTTTGTTGTTCTTCACTTATCTCATTTCTTCATATTATGCACTTATTGATAGTTTCTTATCAATTACTAAGAGCTAGAAGTTCAACTTCCTCCAGGAAACCTTCTCTAAATATTTACAGGGATATTTACTTTTAGTACTTTGTCTTGGGGATTTACCTTCTGCTACCATACTTTTCGGTTATTTGTCAGCTTTCTCAAGGATAGTATGAGCTCTTTGAAAGATGAGGCATAATCTGAGGTACCTTAATATCATGTTTATCTCTTAACCTTATAGAAAGCACTCACACGAATGAAGCATACACTGGAAAATATTAAGGAAGGGCATTACATTGGATTTTAATTGACAATTTTTGCATCTGCTGATTGAAAATAGCTCACTCTTTATTGTACTTCCAGTGCTTGGAACTTGGTATAGACTCATTTAATTCATGTTGAATAGATGGTTGGATTAATAAACAAATTACTTTAAAAGAGAAAGAAGTAAAATAAAAATGAAGTTAAATATTATGTAATATCTGTTACTAGGAAAACATTGTATACTGATTAAAACAAGAAATTATTTGACAGAATTTGACCTGAAAAAAGTATATGGATAGCTAATAAGTGCATAAAAAGATGATCAACATCATTAGTCAATAGAGAAGTGACAATTAAAATGACAGTGAGATACCATTACATACCTACTAGTTTGACCAGAATTAAAAAGACCAACCATACCAGTGTTGTTGGGATGTGCAGAAATTAGAACTCTCATATACTATTGGTGGGAATGATAATGGCAAACTGCTTTGGAAAACAGTTCGGCAGTTTTTTTTTTTCCCCTTTATTGATTATAGAGAGAGAGAGGAAGGGAGAGGGAGAGAGACAGAAACATCGATGAAAGAGAACATCGATTGGCCGCCTCTTTCATGCCCCGCACTGGGGATCAGGCCCACAACCTGGGCATGTGCCCTGACCGGGAATCGAACCGGCAACCTCTTGGTGCACAGGTCGACACTCAACCACTGAGCCACATTGGCCAGACAGTTTGGCAGTTTCTTAAAAAGTTATGCTATAGCCATTCCACTCCTAGATATTTTCTTAAGAGAACTTAACACATATGTTTATATAAAGACTTGTACAAAAATGTTAAAAGTAACTTTATTTGTAATAGCCAAAATCTGAAAACAATACAAATGTCTATTTAAAGGTGAATGGATAAACAAATTGCAGTATATCCATACAAAAAAATCCTTAGCAAATTGCAGTATATCTATACAAAAACATCCTTAGCAATGAAAAGCAACAATCTGTTGGTACTTGCTACAACATGGATACTTCTAAAAATAATTATTCTAAGGAAAAGAAATCAGACTAAAGAGTGCAAACTGATTGATTCAATGTATATAAAATTCTGATATACAGTGCTAGAACTAATAATGACAGTAAGCAGATCAGTAATTGCCTGAGATTGGAAGAGGAACACAAATGAGGGATTAAATAGGTTCATGGAGCAACATTTATGGGTAATGAATATCTTGTTATGATTGTGATGATGAATTTACAGGTGTACAGATCATCAAAACTTCTCAAATTATACAACTTAAATATGTGTAGTTTATTTTATGTCAATTTTATATCAATAAAGCTGGTCATAAAGAAAGACAAAAGGATTCTTGGAATAAATACCTATATATATAACCTGATGAAGATAAACAGGAAAAGATATCATTTCAGGTGTCTGAGTAGCTTACAACCTCCTTTCTGTTTTCTGGCATCTGCTCAACAATTTTCAGTGGTGATTCTTAAGCCCATGTGAGATTCAATTTAATATAATGTTTATTAAAATATTTATGAATATGATAATTATTTTTATAATTTCATGTAAATTTAAAATAACAAGTATAACTACAAATTTTATTGACATTTTAATATGTAATTTATAATTAGAAATTATATATAATTATAAATAATATATAAAGGTATGTAATTTATATAAATATATATGAATATATTATTAAAATTTCATAGGTATATGAAATTTTAATATGTAATTTATAATTGTAAATTATATATAATTATAAATATATAAATATATATGGTGTGAATAATATGTATGTAAATATATAATCATTCAACTAATTGATACTCTCAATGTGTCTTCTCGTTGCACATAAAATGTAATCCAAACAATTTTCCTTATTCAAAATCTTCCCTCCTATTTCTTTAATTTCATAAGACTTTTCTTTTAAGAATAGATCACCCAGCTGCAAATCATACTGACATTCTTTTTGTTCCTCTATACTGGAAATATGCCCTCCATTCTGCCTCAGGGCCATTGCACTTGCTAAAGCCTTTGTTACAAATACTCACTCCAGGTCTTCATCATAACTCCTACCTCCTAAGAGAAGTCATCACCATAATACAATCCAAATCGTCAATTATACTCCTTCTCAGTCATTTTTCATCACATCATTCTATTTTCTTCATTGCACTTATTTTTATTTGTCCTGTTTATTTACTTATTTACTGGCTATTTTCTGTCTGCCATCATTAGAATGTAAGTACAATGTGGCAATGGACTTTGTTTTATTAATCTTTGTAACCCTAGAATTTAGAACACACCTAAAAAATAGGTAGAAATTCAATATTAAAAATAAATAAATAAATGAAATGTCATTACTTAGCATATTTTCAGTGTGGCAAGCAAGTCTGTTTGCTAATAGGTACATTGCTTTCTCATGGCTGTTCCATGGAGACCAGTGAATTTATTTTAGGTGGTTAGCTTAGAAAGCATATTATGATAATAGTTTTGGCCCTTAAATAGATTGAATCTAAGATTACAATGACTAGATGTCAACATAGTCTATGAGGAATATAAAGTTGAATAAATCAAATTTTAGTCAAGTTATCTTCAAAGTGATGCTATTTCTAAATTTTTAAGTATTTACCAATTTACTTCTACAGTCATATATTTGTTTGTTAAAAATTGAAGCTTTGTGGCAAAAATGTTATAACCAAGGAAATGTCGACTCTGAGCCATTTAGTGGACTAGATAACCCTGAAGCATTTTCACAGCAAAACAACTACATCTTGCACCAAACATATGTTTTGTCACATTTAAGGTTTCAGTAGAACAGAAACTTCAAATAGAAAAAACAACAACTAAGTAAACAAATACAGTAAGCATTCTGGAAGATAAAAGAGAGAACTGAAATGGATACTATCAGAAATGACTGAAAGAAAAAGAATCTACTTGACACCCCCAGATCCTGCTGGGGATTCTACAGGGGATCTAAGTTCTCCCAAGGTCAATAATTACCCCAATTCTCAGCAGAATCAAATGTAACCTTTTATAAAGAAAGGTATCTTCAAATTAAGGCCTCAACTATTCCACAGATTAGTCACATTTGAGTTCATAAATAAAGCTCACAAACACATTGTTTGGCAGAAGCAATTAAAAAAGATATACACTAGGAAGGAAATTATAAATTAGAATTCACAGCCAGACCCAATAGAATAACTGTGTGTGACATATTTACAGAAATATCTTATGGCAACATAAAAAGGAACAAAACAACACTTTCTTTTCAAAAATTACCAGGGAGAGTTGAAGCAAATCAAATTATATCTTAGAAATAAAATATTATCTTTCTAATTAGAAATGTATGGCTAAATGTCAGCCTAGGCTCAACCGAATATAATGTAAACACAGAAAAGGATGACAAAGCTAAGAAACTGGCCATAATGAATCGAAGAGAGTAAAGGCAATGAAATATTTAGAGAGTTTCCACTGATTTTAAGGTCAAATGTAAAGGGTATGATTCACCTAAGTGTGGTCACAGGGAAAGAGAAAGAAGGAAAGGCCATATTTAAAGAGTTATTCAGCTCTGAATGTTCCAAAACTGATAAAAAGAAATGAAATTATATATACCGGAAGAACCATGGCTTCTAAACATGATAAAAAGTAAATAAAAGCCTAGAGACACGGTAAGAAAACTAAAGAATGTCAAAAACAAAAACAATATTTTTAACTCATTAAAGAGAAAAGACAGATACATAGCAGGCAATCCATTGTTGGGCAGCAGACTTCTCAATGGTAACTATAAAAGTCTGCAGGCTGTAGAATAATATCTTTAAAATCCTGGGAGGAAATGTTGACCTAGCTAGAATCACAAAACCAGTAAAATAATCTTTCAAGAATAAAGGTAAAATTAAAACGGTTAGATAAAACCTATGAAAGTTTTATATGTGACTATAAACAAAGCTGTTTGTGGTAAAATATACAGAAAGAGATTTTTAAAAGCACCCTATCTGAAACTTTTTTTTTTAGTATTAAATTCAATATTAATCACTTTTCATGAAATATTATACATTACATGAATTAAATTTAATTTGAATGTTATCTGTTCTATATTTGCTGAGACTTCTGTTTGTATCATGATTATAGACAAGCTGTAAGCTTAAGAAATGTAGATATAGCTTCAAGTTTATACATATTTAAGTTATTTTTAGTAAGAATAATGTAGGTGAACCTCAGGGGACCATGATACATTGTTTGTATTTAAAGGAATACTGCAACCTATTTAAATATGATAAATACAGAATTAGATAATCCGTAATTATCTCCTGAAGTTTTAAAATCGCATGATTTCCTCTCTGAATCAATTATGTAAGTGTCAGTACCTTGTCAGCTTCAACTTACTCTTGTCATTTGCTGTCATTAAGTCTGTTTAGTGGGTGTGAGAAAAGAGGCATGCCTCAACCTCTCAATCTGAAAAAGTGACTTATGGGAAGTCTTCAAATTCATCTCTATTAGATCTTCTCATGGATGTTATACTTCTGGAAAATATTTTACTTTTTAACAGAATTTCAGACACAGAAAGCAATGTAAGTGCTTGTGCCATATAAGTAGTTGCTTGTTTACTCGTCTTTCTAACAAAATATCATATTCTGATTTTTCTCTCTGTCTTATCTTCCCACAAGATGCCATGACCGCTCTGTGAGGATATACTTTTAAGTACTGAATAGTAAAATAATAGCTTTGTTATCATTTAGAATTTTTATGTTTCTATGTGTACTTTTTTTACTGCAAAGTCAAAATCATCAAACTATTTTAGAATTTTGTTCAATTATGTATCTGGTAGGCGAGTGACAAATGGTCATTGCTTTTATATTTTAAAATATTTTATCATTTTCATTTTGGAAAAGTCTACTTAATTAGAAGACTTTTTCTGCTGAAAGCCAGCTGCTTTGAATTCCACTGCACCTGCTGAAGGAGAATTTAGCAAGACTTGCTAAGAAAGGCTATTTTTATTACCCTCATAAATCAGAGGATGAACCCTTGTAAAAGGTTAAATTTTAAAACACACTCAGAGTATTTTTTTAATGTCATGGTATGTTTATTACTTTTTATCAGTATATGTAGACTTCAAATGCAATCAATTATAAAACAAACATTTGTTTTCAAGAAAATGTGAAAAAAAATCCCACACACCATAGTTTGAGAAATTCAGATCAGTAATGAAGAAAAAATGTGTTTGAACTTCAAACCTGCCATTAAATAACTAGGTAATTTTTTTAGGTAATTACACCTGCCTGACTCCAGATTTTTTTCAAAGATAAAATAAAGGAATTGTAAGAGGACAAAGACCATGTGTTTGCTAAATGACAGCTGTATCTGTCATGAGCGCTTTCAAATGTAGGTCTCAAAAAAAAAAAAAAATTCAGCTACTAATAGCTTAACTGAGGGTTTGTTTTTTCCCCACGTAATGAGAAGTCTAGCACTCATACAACAAGACATGCCATGCTTATCAACAGACACCCAAGTGCTACCATGTGTCTACTCTTTCAAAGTTGGTCAGTGGCTTTCAGTCTTCTTTGCTGCAAGATTGCTGCCATAGCTCCGAGAATTATATAAGCTTAGGTCGACATCAAGTCATATATGGCTATTTTATACCAGGAAGGTATTTTTTTCCTAGAGTCTCTCATCATACCCTCTAGGATACTTCTCCTTGCACTTCACTCTCCAGAACAAGGTCACACATATATACTAATTAAAAAGTAATTGGACAAAGAGGACAACATGATTAGAAGGATTTGGTTAAACCAATGTTTCTTATTAGGAATACTAGGGGTATTTTAGGCTAGTAAATTTTTTGTTACACAGGACAGTTCTGTGTATTTCAAGAATTTTGGCATCTAGAACTCAAGGACACTAAATGTCAATATTATCTAGTTCTTTTTTTTAAATTTTTTTTCTTTTTATTGATTTTTTTTAGAGAGAGAGGAAGGGAGAGAGATAGAAACATAGATGAGAGAGAACATCAATTGCCCGCCTCTTGCATGCCCCCCACTGGGGATTTGGCCCTGACTGGGAATCAAACTGGTGACCTCTTGGTGCATGGGTCAACACTCAACCACTGAGCCACACCGGCTGGGCTATCTTAGTCCTTCTGACACTTAAAACATGTTCAAAATTTTCAAAATGCCCCTAAGAGGGATGGTTTCCCCTGGCTAAGATCCATTATCCACCTTAAACAAAACTAGATTGGCTATTGCCAATTAAGAAGTAATGAATGGGTACTTATTAGGCAATCACAGTGCCTACAATGACTTCTGAGTTCCCTTCAGTTCTAACGTCTACAGTTCTATGAAGACACATTAGGATTAGACAAACACATTTGCTTATAAAACATTTGCTATTTCAACATTTATTCTCACAAGCAAAAAAATTCTATACTTTTGCAATATAAGCAGAAATACTTCTTTGAGTTTCAAGAAAACACTGCTACATTAACCTAGTGATGTAACATATAAAATTTTCAAATATTTTGCCATTTTGGAAAATCAGTATTTCAAGTCATACTGGGGAAGGCAGATAAATTAAAATCACCACACCATGGTGATTTCTCCTGAACTAGGCACCATGGTCTTATGTGCATGGTTCAGGAGAAAGATGAGAGTGAAAAGCATCTGGATCACTGAACTCATTCTGTACACTGAAACATTTGCTAGTTCCTTGCCATTGATGGTTCTAAGTATACCATCTATTTTACATTAAGTTCAATGAAATAAAAACAAAATGTTCTCAGTGGACACAACTCTGTCTTGATAACAGAGGTCCTTTCATTCATATTTTTATGCCAAGCACAAATTGTAGCATATAATGCTCAGTCACAGTTTATTGAACAAGTAAATTTCTGCCTTTGAATTCTGCCTCTAAGAAACTTGCATCAATGGGGAGATAAAGACAATAAATCCATTTCCTATGCCTTCATAAAATCTGTTGCATCACATTCTCATGTATAAATAAAATTATACATGTATCCAAAAAATTGAGCAAATTACACTAAAAGTTTCTTGTTTTTTTATCCACAAGTAGTGGTTTAAAAATCATAGTCTCTGGATCCCTTCGAGTTCCCTAAGGGTGTCTCTAGGATTGAGGAGAGCCTTTTGGAGGATGAATGGAACAAGAATGTTAATGGGCAGAGCTTGGCTTTCACACCCACTCTAACCATGCATTCCATTTTTATATTTATATATTTATTTGTATTTTATGTAAAATTTTAACATAAGTGCACTAGTAAAAATAGTATCACTGGTCTATATAAATGGATGGGTATGCTGGTACTGTCATTGCTCCATTTCTAGGTATGGAAAATATCTTCAAGGTGTGCTCAAAGAAGTCTAGTTTTCAAAAAATGTTTAACCATTGCTCCATGGCAAACGTTACCTTAATAATACACACACACACACACACACACATACACACACACACACACAATAAGGGGCTGGAATCTTTTCATTTGTGTCAATATCAATGCCTCCTTGAGGCAGGAATACAAATTGACCTTGAAATGAAGAAGATTATTTTATTCAATATTCATTTTAAAACTATGCAAGGTGCTGGGGAAAGAAATTAATAGGACATGATCTCTTCCCTTGAGGAATTTATTAAACAGCACATAATCGATCTGCAAAGATGTCTTCTCCTAGAGAACCAGTTCTACCTGTAACTCTCATAAGAACAGCCCAACATAACACAGACTGCATCCTTTAGTCATCGCAATTAGACCAAGAGCAGACAACTTGTACAAATTCAGCCAATTATATTTTCTCTACCTGGTATTTGGAATTAGGTCACCTATTCGGAGTCAATGAGCTATGGAGAAGAGGTGGGAAAATGTACAGCAAAAGGGGGCCCAAGTTGGACCCCATGAGGCCCAATGATATTACTAGGAAGTGGATCCTATGCTACTCTTGGGATCTTTATAATAAACCCCTTTTTGTGTACTTAGTTTGAATAATTGTGGGTTCCTCTTTCTTTAGCTAAATGATTCCTGACTAGGAGAGGGAGATCTTACTGCTTCAATTTCACTCCCTAATTTTAAATAGTTACTATTTATTTTTATAGTTCTAAAGGGCAATTCAAAGACATCATGTCACACCAACCTTTCCAACATAATCTGAATTGCATTGTTTATCTACATTATTGCCAGCAAGAAATAAAAGTTGCATTAGTTTTCTGGGTATAGATTCTGAATACTAGAGTTGGAAAATTTATAATTAGTGAAATAAGGATCAAAAGAGGCACAATTAAATATTTTAAACAATATTTAAGAGAATATTATTGGAGCTTCCAGATAAAATGTATTCTAAGAAAGACTTGAGACCCTATAAACTACTTCTACTAATAAAAATATTTGAAAGTTTGGCATAAATTAAGAAAATTAAAGGCAGTGAGCTCTCCATGTCATAAAGACAACAGGTTTTCATACATTCAAGCTGCATGGGCTTTGGCTTTCATTTCTGAATGTACCCAAATTAGGTAATAATTATCAAGACCCAAAAAATCCTGGTGAGTAATGACCAGATGTGAAGACCTGATGGTCCCAAGGGCAGTAGTGAGACATTATTTCCTACCAGGTCTTCATGCCCAAGAGATATAATAAACTAAGGCTTCTACTCTGATTATAAACAATGCAGAGACATTGGTTTTCATTTATTCCTTTACTGGTTTCTACTTACAATCTATTTGATGAATTTCATGAATAGTATGAGTTCACTTGAGTCTCTAGAAAAAGGATACTCTAAAGCCAAAACTTTCATCAGACTGAATTAAGGAACAAACTGGGTCCAAAATATTTTTTAAAGCTATAATAATTAAAGTATTGTACATATCATTTTAAAATATAGTATACATATAACAAACATATAAGATATAAATAAAAATAGTCAAATTTGTTATTGGTTTCTTATATATAAGAAATGTTTATAGATGTATTTTATTTAATCCTAAAACCATTGTTTGAGGTGTACATTATTATCTCTATTTTGAATATGTAAATTTGGGACACAGATAAGTTTAATGACTTTTCATAGTATAAAGGCTCCCAAGCATTTTCTGTTTATGGTACCCTTAGCATCTCAGTAATTTTTACATGGTGTCCCCATGCTAAAGACACAGGTAACAGAAAACTCCCAGAATGGCAGCTTGAGGAGCCCTCCAGACACTCCCTCCAATGAGACAACGACAAGAGGTGAAAATAACAAAACAGAACAATTTAAAATTCATGGACATTGTTCTAAGAATGCACAAGGGGAAAAAAGAAACATTTATTTTAAAAAAATCTAGTAACTTTCAGTAGAGACAGCAAGAGTCTATTGCATACGAGCCACGATCTGCTTCCCCCTTCCCTCTCCCCAGCTCAGTGTGACGGAAGCACCACTGCTGGTGGGTGAGGTCAAGAAGACAAGGCTCCCTTCCCTCTAGCTCTCAACCAAGGGCTAAAAAAGGTCTACTAGAAAGCTAGGTCTCCAGCATTCATCACCATCCTCCTGCTCTGCATTGTAGAGACTAAATTCCAGGCAAGTGTGGCTAAGAAGGTCTGCATTCACTTTTTGCACCCAGGCCCCCCTCACAACACAGAGCATTTACAACAGGCATGACAAGCCAAGACTACTGTAACCCAATCGCCCTTGATCCAGCTCACTAGGATGAAATTCTTTGCTGGCAAAGGTAAGACAAGAAGATCAAAGGCTACTATCCCATATAGCACCCCACTTGTAAAGCAGAAATAACACTCCAAGATGAGCAGGCCACTTTAAGCTCCTGAGTAGTTGTTCAGGGGTTTTGCCTGTTGGAAGAAGTAGTCCATAGACACAGAGTGATCTGAAGCTCTCCCAAGGAAATCGACTGTATTTTGTTAAGAGTGTGGGGAATTTCAAGCCTAATGGGTGCTCTCAAAAACAATGGATATTTAGAGTGACAAGCAATTAAGACAAGGCTGGTAGCTTCAAAGAAGCAACAACTAAACCATAGGCCAAATAGTTTATTAGAGAGAACCAGGGAAAATAACAATTAAAAGTGTCCCAGCAGTATCAGAACAACCTCAGAGACCAGCCTCAACAGCTCTGCCTGCAATCACTGGAGCCTAACAGCTGTCTGTGTTAGGTAGACAGATTAACCCAGAAATTGGCGAAAGAGTCAAAGAGAGCCCTGCTGAAACCATCATCATCCCAGGGAAATCACACCAGTTGGTAACTTGAATCCACAGAAGCAAGTAATATGAAAAAAAAAAGAAGTTAAATAATGTCAATATAACAAAAAACATAAATAAATAATTTCATCTTTTAGCATCTCTATAAGCTAACAAATTATACAGAGTAATAATTATAATTATTGTTGAATTTGTAAAATGTATAGTATTGTATGTATGTAACAGTAATAGTATAAAATACAGCTTATAGCTGTAATGTTTCTCACTGAATAAAGTATAAATCTATAATAAATTATAATTTTCTACTTCTGTAAAAAAAATGCCATGGGGATTTTGATGGGGATTACATTGATTTTTCAATATCTACTACTTATCAGGGAAATACAAATTAAAATTACAGTGAAATATCATCTCACACCTTTCAGAATGGTTATCATCAAAAAAATATAAAATAAAAAACTAACAAGTGCTGGCAAAGACCTGGAGAAACTGGAACCCTTGTATATTGTTGATGGGAGTATAAAATGGTCCAGCCACTATGAAAGATAGTATGGAGGCTTTTCAAAAAAAATAAATTAGAAATAACCACATGATCCAGCAATCCCACTTCAGAGTATTTATTCAAAAGAATAGAAATGAGGATCTCAAAGAGATATTCGTGTTTCCTTATTCACTGAAGCATTATTCTCAATAGCCAAGATATGAAAATAACCTAAATGTCCATCAACAGAGGAATGGATTAAAAAATATTATATACATACAATGGAATATTTTTCAGCCTTAATAAGGAAGGAAATTCTCGCACATGCTACAACGTGGATGAACCCTGAGGACAGCATGCTATGTGAAATGAGCCAGTCACCAAAGGAACATACTGCACGACTCTGCTTCCATGAGGACCTAAAATAATCAAACACAGAACAGCAGCAAGCAGAACGGTGGTTTCCAAGGGCTGGGGTGATGGGGAAATGGTGAGGTGTTATTCAATGTGTATAAAGGTTCAGTTCTGCAAGATTATTAAGTTCTAGAGATCTACACAACATTACGCCTGTAGTTAACAATACTGGATCGTACACTTCAACACTTGTTGAGAGTAGATCCCATATTAAATTTTCTTACCACAATAAAAAAGAAAGAAGTAAAAAATGAGCTCAGCAAAGATGGAGTATATGCAGTAAATATTTAAAAATTAATAATAAAACACTTAGGAACAAATTTTAACAAAATTAATCCAAACTTTTTCTGTCAAAACAAAAAAACATATTAAAATACACTAAAGAGCTAAATAAATAGAAAGACACCCCACATTTATGTTCTAAAAATTTTAAGATTGTTAAGGTGTTATTACTCCTCAAATTATTTAGAGGTTCGGTGTAATTCCATCAAAATCCCAGCTGGCTTCTTTGTTCAAATGACAAGCTGATCCTAAATTCATATGAAATTCATGGGACCCAGAAAAGCTAAAACAATCTTGGGGGGGAAAAGATATATGTGGAGGGTTCATACCTTCTGATTTCAAAACTTCCTTCAAAGCTATAGACTCTGCCTATGAAGTGGGACTGCATGGTGCTGGCATAAGGGTAAGTACATGGATCAATGGGGTAGGACTGGAAGTACAGAAACCTTCACAGTTTTAGTCAACTGACTTTTGACAGAGGAGCAAAGATAATTCAATAGGAAAAGAAAATTTGTTTCAACAAATGGTGTTGGCAAACTGGTTATTCCTATGCAAAAGAATAAAGTTGAACCTCTTTCTCACACCATATACCAAAATTCGTAACAATATACCATAAACCTAAATATAAGAACTTATATGATAATATTCATAGAAAATATAGGAAAAAATTGCTATGACCTTAGATTAGGATAAGCATTATCAAACATGACACCAAAAGACAAAATAGAAAAATTTGACTTCATTAAAACTAAAACTTTTTTGCTTCAATGGATACCACCAAGAAAATGAAAAGACATCCTACAGACTAGTAGAAAAGATTTGCAAGTCATAAGTCTAATAATAGACTTGTATTCAGATTATATATAAGTATCCAAAACTCTTAAAACTCAGTAATAAAAAGATAAATAACTCAACAAATGAGCAAAGGATATGAATAGATTTTTTTTCAAATATATACACAGTGCCAATAAGCATATTAAAAGATCATTAACCATTAGGAAATGCAAATTAAAACCACAATGAAACACCCACTACATGGCTATACCAAAAATAAAAATAATGACAAGTGTTGGAGAGGATGTGAAGAAATTAGAACTCTGATACATTGCTGGTGAGAATATAAAATGATGGAATATTTTGGAAAAGAGTCTAGCAGTTCCTAAAATGACTAAACAGTTAAGACTCAGTAATTCCACTCCTGGCTACATACTCCAATAAAATAAAATAAAATAATAATAATGATAAAAACATGTTCACACAAAAACTAGCACACAAATGTTCATAGCAGCTTTATTAATAATAGCCAGAATGTGGAAATGACCCAAATGACCATCAAATAATGAATGGATAAATTAAATGTACGAAATGACAACAGAATGTTACTCAGTAATAAACAATAAGGAAATAGATACATGCTACAAACCAGGAAAACACTAAGCTAATGAAAGAAGCTCGTCACAAGGTTGTCACAAAAGACTACATATTCCGTTTAGATGGAAAGTCCAGAATAGGCAAATCCATAGAGATAGAAAGTAGATTAATAATTGCCTGCCACTGGAAGCTGGGGGAAAATGAAAATGCTAATATTTATGGCGTTTGTTTTTTGAGAGGGGGTGATGAAATCTTCTAAAATCAGTTTTGATGATGGTTGCACAAATCTGTGACTATACTAACACTACTGAATGGGAAGGAGCAGTGATGATAAACATGGCAAGTATGGCATAATTCCCAAAGCCTTTCTACATATGGTTGTCATGGCACATGCATACACACACACACACACACACACACACACACACACACTACATTTTTAGAGAATCAATTAGGGCCTCGGTGTGTTATTTTAAAAAGTTATTTTAAGTAAATTGAACATTTACATTAAAAATTCTATTTTAAAAATCTGTTCCATATCTAAAATGGTAGGAATGAAGTGCTCCTATTCTCCATTTATTAACAAATTAGTGAACACAAAATTAAATAAAAAGCTCACAGGCATTATTCAAGTCTTTGTCACTTGCATTTCATAAAAAGACCATTTCCATTAAAATGGCATTACATAAAAAAGAGGTTTTGCCGGGGGTATTTTTATCAGATTAGCCATTCTAATTACATTTTGCTTGGGCTAATGTTAAAATTAGTTTCTGTTCCCTAAGCACATATCAGCTGATAGATGGGATAAGCAGATTTACAACTATCTAGGCAATGGAAAGAAACCACCTACAATTAGGGATGGGCTTAATTTAATTTGCAACAATTAGCATATACGGCAGGTAAGTGTGAATTAATGGTACTCATAACCCTTTTAAATTTTTTATGAAATTCTACACAAAAAAATCTTTTAATTAAGTATGTAAGGGGAAATATCACAATTGATTTAAAACCATACACTGGAAAAAACATCTTACAGTATGAAATCACCTTACTTTAATTATAAATGAAAAATGGTTGCTTATGGGTTTATTCCACATTTTATGAAAAAACAAGACAAAGGATGAATTGATCTGTTTAAATAATTTAATGAAATCACATCTTGATATTTGCCAGTCATTCTTGGGTGCACAATGTCTTCAAGTTCTGTCACGACTTATAATAGCACATATTAAATATTCACAAGAATGACAAAGCAACCACATTTTGATTCAGTTATCTAAATGAATTCTTTGAAGGTGAAGGTTAGACTGAAGATCTTTTTATACAATCAAAGATCCATACTAATATTTTATGCATGAAAAAGTACAGTAGTAGTTGATGATCAAGAAATATTGATTCGTTGACAAGAGTAGCATCAATAATGAGCAGCTTTCTTGCTCTGACTTTAAAACATCCTTTCCTAATATCTGAGTTTTCTAAAACTGGATTTTCCTTACTTCAAAATACTAAAATAAAATTTAATTTAACTCAACACCTATTTATTGAACACCTATCTCTGTGCAAAGCATTGGATGATGCAGAAGAGCCTGTGGGAAGTACGACTGCCTTCACCTTCTCTCCACTCCCACGGAGTTTATACCTAATTATGGCAGTGCTTCTCAAACTGTAATATCCATAAGAATCACCCAGAGATCTTGGTTTGGGGTGTGGCCTAGGACCTGCATTTCTAACAAGCTCCCTGGTGATATCCCTAATGCTGACTCCGGAGAGGCAGGGGATTCAAAGTGAATGTTATAATTAATAAGAAGAATGGGAGAAGCTCCAAAATAGGCAAAAATAGGGAAGAAATTCTTCCAACTGGTAAAGAAGGTGGGGTGGGGATGGAAAATTTAAAGATTAGTTCCTGTTATCTGGAAGGCTAAGAACTACTTTAATAAACAGAGATCATAGAAAAAGGGTAATCCAGGCATAAGGAAAACACTGATAAAAATGTTAGGATGCCCCTCGCCCTCTTACAGAAAAAAAAAAAAATGTTAGGATGGAGCAGGCAGAAAATGCAGCATTGCCCTGGCCGGTGTGGCTCAGCGGTTAGAGCATCGACCTGTGGAGCGAAGGGTCATGGGTTCGATTCTCGGTGTGGGCACTTACCCCCGTTGCAGGTTTCATCCCAGCCCCGGTCTAGGTCATTTGGGAGGCAACCAATCAATGTGTCTCTCTCGCATCAGTGTTTCTCTCTCTCTCTCCCCTTCCCTGCCTTCCACTCTCTCTAAAAGCCAATGAAAAATATCCTCAGGTGAATATTAACTACAACAAGAGAAGAAAATGCAGCATGTCTGGACAGAATATTGTACTAAAATATATGGCTGAGCACAATGTATAGTTCATGAGCGGGAAACAAAACAGGTTCACAATTAACAAAATATGAATAATATGCTTATCTTTTCACTGTTCTTGTTCATAATCATCCCAAATCTGTTATTGCCCTTACAAAGTGTTTCCATATCTATTATCCTCAGGATGTTCTTGCAACAACTTTATAACATAGATTTTTGTTGTTGATGTTGTAACTCGTAAGATTCTGAAGATAACAGGTTAATTATCTTGAACAAGGTTAAACAGCCAGTTAGTGCTGGATCCAAACTTTGAATTAATTCTTTGCCCCACAAAACACTGTCTCCACTAACCCTCTATAGAGTAAGAAGAAAACAACACATTTGAACTAAGAGTAACAATCTGGAAGCAAAGTACTTATTTTTGTAAAATCTACTTTTTCACAGTGGTCAGGTGACAAGAAAACCTTGTCTTTTTTTCTGACTTAATGGGAGTTCACCTAATATCTCCACGTTAAATACGATACAGCTTGTTGGTGTGAGTCAGGTTCCTTGCACGGATAAGGCAGTAAGCTTCCATTCAGAGTTTTCTAATAATTTTGATCAGGAATGTGTACTGAATTTTAAAAGAACTACATATTTAATCAATATATAACTGCCATATGCCCAGGTACCACTGATAAATTATAGAATGCAATCATAAAAGATGACTTCTCCCCAATAAGCTGCCATACTAGTTTTAGAAAAGTATAGAAAATGAAACACTGTTTAATTTGATCACAGCTTATTTTAACAGTACATAAAAAACTCACTAATCCAGGTGAGGATGTTTAGAATAACTGCAAAGTCGGAATAGTTTAAAGAAATTCAATTACATTCATTATGACTACACGTAGTTACCCAAAGTGGCTTACAAAACTTGAATTTAATTTTATAAGATTAACAGACACCAGTAGGAAAAATGTCAATGACTACATGAGCTCATGGCACTTATATATTTGTAAACTGATATTTTGCAAGGGTTTACAGCTACTTATTCCTTTAAGAATTTTGAATAACTGTTTAAACAGTTATTCTGTAATTTCTGTTGATCAAATAAAGGGAATATTCATTAGTTAATGTAATTGAATCTTCACAAATACTAAAAGCATGAAGTGTAGGGGTTCTATCACTGTTATAAGTAATACCATTTTTAATTTCAATATATTATTAGAGAGAAAAATGTGGATCTAGTATATACAAAGAAGATTATATGTAAGGAGAGGATATGATTTTAACGTGTAAAATTACTGGCTGAAATGGCAAACCTCTGTTAATAAGTTCCTGCATATGAGAGAAAAAAATTAAAGCCTATATATTCCCTGAATGTAATACACTGAAACCTAACAAAAATTTAATTAAAAAATTGACACGAATATGTTTCTTTTAAAAACTCTCCCTAATACAATGTTAAAAAAACTAAGCTATTTTAAACAAGCTGAGCTTTGAACACTCTATAGCTAAAAAAAAAAAAAAAAAAAAAAAAAAAAAAAAAAAAAAAAAGATTCTCATTTTCACTTAAATTGCATGCATAGTATGATGAAAATTAGTCTCTAGTGTTAAAGCAAGATTAAGATTTGTCAAGCTGAACTACCATTTCTTTTGCAAAAGTTACTGATATTATTTCCATTCTTCTCTTTTATATAGCCAAGGCAAAGTTCAGGAAATACCAAATGGCTCAAAAATGTTAAAAAGAAATATATTTAATTACATACACACACACACACACACACACACACACACACACCTCTCAGCTCTATCCTTTTATCACTATATATAAATCATAATTGTATTAGGAAACTAATATTTGCTACTACTTTGCAATTTTTAATTAGTTTTTTCTTTCTTATCTGGACATTTTTATTATATTATATACAATTTTAAAAGAGCATACTAAAACCAAAGAAAATAAGGTGGTTATAATAGGTTCAAAGTGATCACTGTTACCTCTGGTTAAATTTACAGTTATCTTGAATTTTTTATTTAAGTGGACATTTGGGGTTCTTTCTGAGTCTGACACCAAGTAGGCATGTCATAATAAGTATAGTATATAAAAATCAAATTCAGTATTTGTTTTAAAATATTTGTTGTTACAAAGGTAAAATAAGGAATTTAAAATAGAAAATGATTTCTCATGCTTATACATTATAAAAGAAACCAAAAATATAATTAAGACAGGTAAACATCATGAGTCTACTTGTTAAATCTGCTTTATTATGGCCATTGGTACTTATTACCTCATTAACTGTGCTTTCCCTTTGACGTTGCAAGATTCAACTCAGTGAATAAATACTTAAACTTTGTACCATGCATAGCATTATGTTGTATTGAGATTATTGATGGTGCTTCTAACTTTGACCCTGAACAAAATCAATAAACTGATGCTGAGAGATTTAAATGGTATACACCCTCACACAGGAGTATACCAAATTATCAAGATATTAATTGCCTTCAATTTCAGAATTGCAACATCCCACATATAGGCTACATCTAATAACAAAGAGAAGAACAAAGGGAGGAGCTATTTTTGAAAGGAACAGAGGAGCCCTTGCATGATAGATGGAAAGCCTTCTGAAGCCCCATTGCCCGCCAAGTCTTGCTCCTAATATGCATGGCATTTCTTGCGCTCAGCAACAAGAGAGATCCTTCAAATTCAAGTTGGTTAGATTTCCAGTATTTCTTTATGAGCTATGAAAATTAATCATAGACAATATTTAAAATTAAATTAGTCTTGAATTTTAAAATAAGGAAATTAATTTAATATTCTACTATGGTATCCAAAGTATACTCATATTGTTGATACCATGGAGAGATAGCTAAATTATAATATAAAAGTAAGCTTTGTGTTCTTCTTGAAATGATTAGCTTAACTTCTTGTTATTTTCCAAGGCAAAAAATAAAATAAAAGAAAAGAAAAGAAAGAAATTAAGGGACATGTAATTTACATAAGGTGATTATACCTTCTTAATCACCAGCATAAATTTAAAGTTCTGTTTTAAATTTTTATATATGGCGAGATTGTGTGCGTGTGTGTGTGTGTTACATGTAAAAACCCCAGGTAATGATTAACGATTATGAGTAGCTATTGGCAACAAAAAGGAATCTAACAGTCATTGTGTTCTTTGTCCCAGGCAGTGATTCTCCTTGACTTTTAACTTTCTGCAAGGTTGTCCAGCCCTTGCTTTGCTCTCGCAGCTCTCTCCCTGCTTCCTCTGTCTCTCAGAGCAAGCCTTCCCTCAGCCGCTCAGTCCTCCTACTTATTCTGTTCCCTTTGATTGAAATACACGTTCCTCTTCTTAGCTAGTTAAGTCCTGCCCACACTTTGGACTGCCTGTCCCTTCCCTTTATATGTGTGTGTGTGATGCTACCTACTTGATATTAGTATCCACGTTAGAATGCAAAGTGGACATGTGGGTTCTATGTCTGTTCTTCCTAACAAGTGTAATTACAGCATCTAGTTTTGGCATTAAAAAAACACACAAACATTTCTTCAATGAATGAATAATCTATTTGCACCACTTATTACAGTTCTTTTTAGAAAAAAAAAATCTCATGACCATAATTTGTGTAATATCATCATATTAATTTCTAAGGAATTGTGTGCATTTTAAGTTTTTGGAGCACCAACTTTGAACATGGCCAGAATATCCAAAAGCAATAATAACAAGTTGGGCTTTCAAAATGAACATAAAATAAGGAAAATTAGATAAACTATAATAATGACACATTTCTTGATAGGATGATAGTAAAAAAAATTGTAAAACTATAACACTGGGCAAAATCAAGAGTCTTTTCTGGAATATTTTTTTTAACAACTGTTTAAACAAACAGAACAATTAAATTCAATAATAGATACACTTAAAGTAGTGCCCTTCTGAATGGGAGGGAGCATCATGGTAACGAGAGAGACCGGAAGATGCCTAAGGAATGAGAGAAGTGAGGGCACAGGGCAAACGTTTCTCACAAGTGGTGACTACCACCTAGCACTGGATATCCATAAGCTGACGTAGCATTTGGAAGCTTGAATTTAAAAGAAAATATATGTCCTTTCAAATGTTGGAGTTCTTTCAAATGGGAAATTAACTCTAATGCTAAATATATATTGAAGATGATTTAGCCAAAGTGTATTAAGTCTACTACGAAGCAACAAAAACAAGTTGCATAACACTTTAAAAAGTGTAAAAGAAATTGCTATGAACTGGTTTTTAATCCTTAACTAAAATTTTTTACATTATCCCTCAATAGGAACTATCTGGTTACCTTCCTAGTTTTTTAGTGTGCTTCCAGAATACAACATTTTGGAAATGAACTAAAATGTAATATCAATAAAATGAAGTCAAATGATAGGCCAATGTCCATGCTCTAAAGACTGAGTCCTCTCCATCTGCATTGCGAAGATGAGAATCGTAATCCAAAGTACATATTTCATCAAACCCTTTTGGACAACAAGGAGGTACTAAAATAATGTATCTTTTCTCTAAATAAATGTCTAGTCAGGCCAGGAATATTACAGGTCCCCATGTAAGTCAAGAAATAGAGAAAATTCAACTCTCACAGCTTGACTGGTTTAACAATTATTTTATATGCAGTCACAGATACAATTTGTCAGGCTGCCTATAATAAAAACTTATGAAAATTAGCTAAATAACTCTTTGGTCATCAGCTATTTTTAAAACATTATTACTTATGCAGAAATGTGCCAATTTAAACTTACTAAGTTTAGTGCTCCATGCATTTAAAACCTGACATCTTTTCCCTACACCACAGGTGCCTGGGGAAACTGTCAAAGAAACATAAACAGTTTGGACAGCATGCGCTCTCTGAATAAGGCCCCTTCTACACAAGACAGAATGGCTTCCACTTACTAAGAGTGTACGTGCTGCTAAACTGTTTATGCCTTAAATTTTTTCTTTATTGATTTGAGAGAGAGAGGGGAAGAAGAAGGGAGAGAGAGAAAGAGAGAAACATCAATGAGAGAGAACATTGATTGGCTGCCTCCTTCATGTCCCCCCCGCCCCACTGGGGGTTTGACCCACAACCTGGGCATGTGCCCTGACCTGAAATCAAACCGGTAACCTCTTAGTGCATAGGTCAACGCTCAACCACTGAGCCACATCGGCCGGGCTTATGCCTTAAATTTTAACAGTTTATTTAATCCTAACATCAACTATAGAGAGGTTATAACCATTACTATCCCCATTTTAAAGTGACTTTACCAAGGAAACATAGCTAGTAAATAAGAATACACATGGGGCCCAGCCAGTGTGGCTGAGTGGTTGAGCATCGACCCATGCACCAAGGGGTCACTGGTTCAATTCCCAGTCAGGGCACATGCCCAGGTTGCAGGCTCGATCCCCAGTGGGGGGCATGCAGGAGGCGGCCAATCGATGTTCTCTCTCATAGATGTTTCTATCTGTCTCTTCCTCTCCATTCCTCTCTCTCTCAAATCAATAAAGAAAAAAAATATTTAAAAAAAAAGAATACTCATGGGCAAGTAATGAGGCTGTTCGCATCCAAAGCCCACAAATACTTAACAACAACAACAAAAATCCTACTATATTTTGACAGAAGTGAAAAGGTAACACAAACAACTCAATGCAGAGATGCATAATGCACAGGAGCATTTCCCTACCCCTTCTAATCACCAGCTTTAAGTAATGGACATGAACAGTCCACTCTGTCCTCCAATGCTTTTCTCAAGCTCCAAAAACAGGATCATATATTACTCTAATAATTTGGGACTAACTTTAATTCAAGTGTTAAACCACTCCATTTCAAAACAATGTTTCCATACAAATCAAGCATCTATAATTATTGTGATTTTTTGTATCCTTTAAAAACATATAGTAAACTTTATGATTGTGGGTCATTTGTAATATGTTTTTAAGAGTTTTTAAAATTGTTTCCTTTATTATAAATAAAATTTTTATTTTCCATTCACTTATTAAATGTTCATGATAGTAAAGATATAATTTTAAAATGTTTTTTTCTTTAATGTATTTACTTCACTTATTTGTTCTAAGCTAGTTTTAGTTTTCCAGGAATGCTATTGAATCATCTGAAAGTAATAATTCTGTCTCTTCTTTCCCATTATTCATATCTCATATTTTGTGTGTATATGTGGTGATTTCATCAGCAACAACCTGAAAAACAATGTTGAATAAAAATGTTGATGGTTGAACTTCATGTCTTAGCCCTCCCAATTATAATTGTAAATACTTTAATATGTAGCTATAGTAATGAACTCAGTGTTAATTTTTAGAAATAGTCTTTATCATATTTAGAAATGTAGCTTCTCTTGATTAATTTTGTACTTAGATATTCAAATTCAAAAATGTTAGCAAATGAACAAAAATATGTTCATACATTTTATAAAATGCTTCCCAACTTTCATACATAAATTATATTTTTTTCTGTATGGTAATTTGATGTCACAATAGATCCAGTGGTTCTCAACCTTCCTAATGCCGCGATCGTTTAATACAGTTCCTCATGTTGTGGTGACCCCCAATCATAAAATTATTTTCGTTGCTACTTCATAACTGTAATTTTGCTACTGTTATGTCTTAGGCGACCCCTGTGAATGGGTCATTCGACCTCCAAAGGGGTCGCGACCCACAGGTTGAGAACCGCTGGATTATACTGATGAGTCTAATTTTCCCATATAAAACTACTCCTCCATTACTGGAACGTGCACTCCTAGACGTTTAATTCATCCAATATCTTGTGACTTGCTAACACTTTATTTATTTAGAATTTTAAAAATCTGCAATATCTCTGAATTTCAAATTTACTATTATATAAATATCTTATAATCTCATAATTATTTTTAAAATTCTTCTGTACTGTGGTTTTCGCACCTTCCATATCCAAATTTATATTTTCATTTTGTCCTATTTTTTGACACAATGATAATTGGAATTACAGTTTTCTGATTTAATATGACCAAAGTACCAAGTTTTATTTTTTTATCCTTTCTATACATTTATCTATTTAGTTTTATTTTTATCAAATATCTTCCACTGCTTAAAAGTTTTATTGGTTTATTATTAATTAGACTATTTAGATTACTTGTGCTTGGTCTTCTTAATAAATATTTATGTCTATACATTTTCTCTCACTGTAGCTTTAGCAGTATTCACAGCAAGGTATTTTTTTGTAATATGATGTTTTTCCTTTTATTATTCCAAATTTTAGATAAATATTTTGTTACTATATTTTCCCTAAAGTGAATAAGATTTTTATTGGTGTTGTTAGATTTTGTTCTTTTGTTTGTTTGAGTGTTTTTTGGATTGTTCATTTTAAATTTATTAAATACGAATAAGCAAATGTGCCCAATCAAATACATTATTTTCAGAATGTTTTTCTTTTTGGCAGAGGACCATATTGTATGAAGATCTGAGACCTAATAGAAGAACGATGATATGTATTTGTGTGTTTATATGGTATATATAGTTTTACCAAGCGGAATAAATGTGAACATACCATGAAAGTCTGTAATGTACTGTTTTCTTTTCTGTTTTTTGTTTGTTCCTCTCACCACCAGTGTTTTATATCAATAAGCCAATATATAAATCTCCTATTTTTCTCCATGGTGATAAAATTAGATACATATTTATTTTTAAATTTATACACTTACTCGTTTGTAAGGATATATTCTGCATTTTGTTTGTTTAAAAGTAGAATCAAAATATATAGTTTTCTACATCTTGATATTTTGACTCAAAAAGCCACATGGACCTCTCCAATATTAATAATAATAATGTCTATATTTCATGTTTCTGTGACTGTACATTGCATGATGTAGTGTATTAATTTATTCTGCCCTCCACTTTTATTGATATACATTTACTTTTTTTCAGTCTTTTGTCATTAAAAACACTGTCACAATAACGAGTATACATATATAATACACATTAATGCATTTAGTGGCTTTTCCCTATGGGATAGAATCTCTGAGGGGGGATTGCGGAGCAAACATGTATGTGTTTTTAATTGTGATAATTGGTGCCAGATTGCGTCCTCCAGGCCTGTTAACTCACACGCTCTGTGAGCACTCACCTCCCTGCTTCATTGCACACGTTATTCTAGCTCCCAATAGTCCCCTGACTTCAACCTCACCTTGTTCAGTTTCTGCTGGAATTTCCCCTCACCAGAGATAGCTTCCCTTAATAATTTACTATAACGAAGTGGTCCAATGAATTCTCCTCTATCACCTCAGTTTGCTTCATTTTTTTATAGCATTTACCATCCCCTGACAGTATATTACTTGGATGTGTATTTATTCATATACTGTCTGTGTCCCCTCCTGTATCTCGTTCTTCCCCAAATTAGAGAGGATTCAGTCACAAGTAGAGAAAAGCCCAGGGGTGTTCATTCAGATTAGGTCCTTGGTTAAGGTTCCCGTGGCTCTTCTGTCTTCTTCCTTTACTTCATGGTCAAGGTAGCACTTATCCAATAGAAATCTGTGAGCCAAAAATGTGATCTGCTTGTGTAACTTAAAATTGGCATCACCAGCCACAGAATATAAAGCAATTATGTTTGTAGAAATGTAAGAAGGAATTAAAATCTATTATGAATTAGTATATGTACAAAAGGACCAAAGAGAAATTCTAGAACTAAAAATATAATCATCAAATATTTAAAATTTCCTAAGTTTCCACGGCAGTTTGGACAAAGTTGAAGAGGGATCTAGAAAATATGCATGAAGAAGTTACCCACAATGCAGCACTGAGAAACAAGAGACGCAGTATGTGCAAAGGAATTAAGGTAAAGGACAAAGAGAGAACATTTAAAGTTATTTTGGAGTTACAGAAGGCGAAGAGAGAGAACAGAACATAGGCAATGTTAGAAGAGGTAAGGAACGAGAATTTTTTAGAACTGATTACAGACACCAACCAAAGATTTAGGAAGTTCCATGAAGTCTAAGCAGGATAAATAAACAGATTCAGACAGAGCACAGTAAAACTGAAGAACGAGAAGAAAGAAATTGTGTTAAAAAAATAGCCAAAGAAATAGTAGATCACGTTTACATAGAGAGCAAAGTGACAGCTTACTTTGTAAAAGCATCAAAAGTTGATCAAAGTTTGTGATATTATAACAGAAAATAATTGTCAACTTAAAATATATGACAAACAAAATTTGCTATAAATAAAGAGGGTCAATATATAATAACAAAAAAGTACAATCCAGCAAGGAAATATAACAATCTAAATATGTATGCACCAACAATAACCCAATGGCAAACATGCAGAAGTTTTGCACAGGTGCTTAGCAAGAGAGGAAACATGTAAGGCAAATAAACATAATGAAAAGGTGCTCAACTTAGTCAGTGATTAGTGAAATGTAAATAATACTGCTGTTACGGAATGTAAATTTGTACAATCAGTTTGGAAAAAAATATATAAAATTGAAGGTAAGCAGAAAAGTGTGACTTAGCAATTTAGCACAAATGTTGAGTTGGCAATTCCAGGAAGGTATATGCCTTGGACAACTGTCATACCTGTTCACTAAGAAAGAGCTCTGCAAAGTGTGTGTGTTTCTAGAACTGGCATTTATCAGCATCATCCAAAAACAGATTAAAAATGCAAATTCTCGGGGCCTACTCCAGACATACTACATAAAAAGCTCAGGGGGTGAACCCAGCGATCTGACATTTACCAATGTAGAGTTTGAGAAGCACTTCAGTAAAGACATACGATGTAACCTCGTTAATTGTGGATTCCCTTTGTGAATTCACCAGCTCTCTAAAATTTACTTGTACCACACAGTGCTTTTGTTGTCATTTGAAGATGCATGCGCTGACTGATGGAAATTTTACATCGTCCAACATGCACATTCCCAGCTGAGGTGAACCAGAGACATTCTGCTTTTTGTTTCAGCTCTTGTACTTAAACAAGTGTCCTTTTTGTGGCCTAGTGAGTGCCTGACACCGTTTTTGCATGTTTGTGCTTCTCCGTGGGTGTATATGATATTGCTGTTTACAGTGGCCTTGAAGTGTAGAGCTGAAGTGCTGTCTGGTATTCCTAAGTGCAAGAAGCTGTGAAGTGTATTTATGGAGAAAATACATGTGTAACATAAGCTTCAGTCATGAGTTATAATGTTTTTGGCCATGAGTTCAACATTAATGAATCAACGATATATAGTACATAAGTTGTCTTTGAACAACAGAAACACACATAAAACAAGTTTAGGCCTTGATTGATTGAGGAAAATGTTGTGACCAGAGGCTCCCAGGAACCCAACCCTGCACTTTCCCCAGGGGCAATGATTTAGTATTGGCTAAATCAGTGTCCCAGTCAACTTTAAAAATAACCACTATGAATGAGAGTGGACTGTATGTAAGCACTACCTATATTTAAAATACAAAAGAAAAACCAAAAAAAAAAAAACAAAAAACATACAAAAGACAAAAAAACCAAATGCCATTGACAGGAGAAAGAAGTAAATTGATAATTGAATATTCACACGATAAAATATAATATAGCTGTGAAAATTAATTAATTACATTAATTAATATGTATGACATATGCATATATGTATAAGTACATTTTATCATAATATGAATGACAAAGTGATATAATATTAAATGAAAAAGAAAGTTCCAAGAGAGGAAATTCAACATGATTATAAAGCCCAAAAGCATGCAAAACTAAACAATATGTTGTTTACAGACACAAATATATGATGGTTAAAAGCTAAAATATGCCAAATTCAGTATAGAGTCACTCCAGGACTAGGGGAAGACAGAGAGATATAATAGAGGAGAGGTATTTACACTGATGAAAGTTGACTAAAGTGTACAAGAGTATTGAGGATATTATAAAAATACAGAAAAGAAAGAATGGAGTTATGCATAGCTAGCATAAAGGGTATACATGACAAATGATGACTGTACCATGAATCAAGAATTTTCACAAATCTATATGTACCAGAGCTTTTAAAAAGCAACGGAGATGTTATACTTATTAAATTTGAGTCATTATCAGTTTTTGTAAATATATTTTCTATAGTAACTTAATACTTGATAAAAAGTTTAAAACAGATACAAAAAAATGTCAAAATATTTTGTTTACAATGCTAATGTAATAATTACTAACTTATAATGAAATGGTGTGTAAATGTTTTACTGAAAATTAAAGACCACAAATATAGACCAATATTATCAAAGTATAATAATATCTTTTTCTGGTGATTTAAAGTTTATTAGACCCTTCTACATGCATTGCCCAATTCAAATCTATTCTCTGGCATTGAAATTTATAGATTAAGAAAAGATCTTTAAGAGGTTTTAAAATCAAAGTACAAAAATCTAGGACCTCAGATTCCAAATCTAGTGGTCTTTCCATTATATTAGCGCAGTTATTATCCCTAAAATATGTATACGTCCATAATGTTTTACAAACACTTTGCAGTACATTTTTTTTTAAATTGACTTTATATAACCTAATAACATAAAGCTCACATAAGGTGAATACTGGCTATAATAAAACCAAAAATAATATATGCAAATTGTTCATATAACATTGTTGAACTAATTCCCAAGACCATCATTTCCCCCATTGACTGACTAGAACCTTACCACGATGAAGCCATCAATGCTCCCACTCTTACAGTTTCTCTTTTTAAATCATCAAAGACTTCATTAGCCACGGAACTCCAATCCAGTGAAGAGCACTTTGAGTGATCTTCACAATTGGTCAATTACCAAGAGTGAACTTTCAACTGTAAGTGTTTTATATGTGCAACTGGAAGTGTTTTATATGTAGTATAAATCTAAGATCAGCTTTAAAAACCAAAGTGGCTATCAACTTGATCAAATAATTAGTGCACAATTCTCCAGTCCATCATGAATCAGAATGCAAATATATTGCTTCGAAGACACTCAGCATGATCAGACTACTACACTTGAACAATATTGAAGGAACTTTTAATTTCTGCCAGAACTAAAATCAACATTATACAAAGTAAAGATCCATACAATCTTTTTTATTCCTTTCTTTTCTAGGAGGTTGTCTGTGGACACTTGAATTTACTGTGCTAAATAATACTGTTCTAAGTAAAAGCCTCTGTGAATTGCTGAAAACATTGAAACATAAAATGAAACTCTGTAGATTTACTGAAAGTATTTTTTTTCTTCACTTAACATGGTTATACAATGTGTCAATTATCTAGTCACTTAGAATTCTCAGGAAGAAAGAAACAACTTTCTCTATAGAGAATCCGTTCGCTTTCATAATGCTTAGAGAATATTTGCATAATAACACTGCTAAAGCTCCAAGGTTAAATCCATTAATTTATTGGGAACAGAACAGGCTGTTCTGGTTGGCTGTTACAAAAATTGCTTTTTGCACTTGTCTTCTCCACCATCAAGTATTTGCTGTGAGCACACAATTACTGTCGCAAAGCCCATGTTGCCAAGCAAGGAACCTTATTTAACATGGAAAGTGGTGAACACTTCACTTTCTGAAATGAAAAAAATTAATCTTGAAAAGCTTCCTAATTAACATTTTCTCCTTCACCAGTTGTTTCATAGGCTGAAGTAGAGGATGGCAATTCAGATGAAGGTTAACTACATGGACCCATTTCTGCAGCAAATGTCATCCCTAAACAGTTCCTCTTCGGAACTCGAAATAACCTCAAACCTTCTTTAGGTATTTTTCTCCCTAAATGGTATATTTAAAAATAGAATACTTATATCCAAAAGTCATTAAAAGAGCAAACCATCTCTTGAAGTTCACTTTATATATTCAAGAACTGTTAAATAAAGGTAGGGGAAATTTATAGCATTTTTATGAATTCATAGCAGAAATCATTAAAACAAGAAAGGGGTAGACCAAAAGTTAAATTACAACTTGAAAACAAACTGCATTCAGCCAAGTATCGAGAATGCATATCACCTATAACATAACTAAGTTGAGAAACTTGTCCTGTCTAGGTTTACTAAATCAGGGGAAACAAAAATCAGAGAATTTATAAAATGCTTACTTTTCAAAAAAATAAATAACGTCAGTTATAAACATAACAACATACATTTCTGTATTACATTTCAGTCACGCACTGAATTCTAGGGTGAGAGGAAAGAGTCAGACAAAGGAGTAGACACAAAGAAGGAAAGTAGAGTAGAGAGGAGGAAAAAATGAAAGTGTAAAAATACACCCTTTTCTTTCATCAACCGGATCATTTGCCCTTTTCAGTATTATGTTGAAATCCTTTATGTTGAAATATATGGGGGCACAGTGGGAGGGCATTTGGGTAAAAGTGGAACATTTTCCCCTGAAACAAGGAAGCTCAATATAACAGTGTTTGTTCATTTGCAGTATCTGCAATAACAAGGCAATTCTGTGCCTTGGTTTGGAATGCCTGTCTCTCCACCTTTCTAATCTGCCAATTTTCTACTATACCTTCTTGTTTTAAGTCTAATATATTCCCATCTATGAAGCTGTTCCAGATCCCCACAGCCCAAATTAATTGTTTCTTCTTCCAAATTCTCGTACTATTTATTCTGACTTCTGTTATGAAACTGAATTTGTGTTAGAGTTACATTGTTTCTTGAGGGAAGTTGACATCATTTACCTATTAGCACGAACACCTTGAATAATTTCAATATAAAGTAGGCTTGTAAAATGTATTTGGTGATTGATATATGTTGAAATTCCTCCAGCAGAAAGTATTCTGATGGCCTAGTTCTCTTATGTCAAAATGTCTTTTTGTTGTTGCTATTAAAAAAAAATCCATACATCACTAATGTAGATTGACCATCCTAAAGCAGCCAGAGTGATTGTGTGAAAGCAAATGTCCAAGTGTGTCACAAGCCCATAATGGTTTCCCATTTCACTCAGGGAACAAGTCAGAGTCTTTAAAATAACCTACAAGTCCCAAGCCCCGTCTGCCTTTATTTGCCTCCCTCTCTCTTCCACTCACTTCTCACCCCTCTGTTTGAGGCATAGTGACCTCCTTGCTAGGCCTCTGTCACCACAGGGCTCCTGTCCTTGCTACTCTCACTGCCTGGACGGCTCTCTTAGATAAAATAGGGTCCACTCTTTGGTCTCCCTTAAATCTTTACTCAAAAGTCATCTCAATTAGGCCTTTGTTAGCTATCTCATAAAATTATGCTCCCTGACACTTTCCATTCTTTTCCTCTACTCCATTTTTCTCATTAGTACTTCTCCCTGAAATATAATACCCAAACAGACACACCATCGATGTTGTCGCCTTCGTCATCAGCATCGTCATCACCATCATCATCATCGCTGTCATATATATTTACATATCTCAAGGAAAGATAAGCTCCAGAATGGCGGGTATTTTTTTTTTCTGATATACTAACTGATCCATTCCCAAACAATAGATAGAGCCTGACCCATAGAAGGCCCTCAATAAACATGAACTAAATGTCGATTGATTCTGTAAAACTTCTATACATCTTTTGACAAAGTGCCTTTGAGTAGATAAGTAGATTTTTGTTGGCTTTTTCAGCCCTGTTCTACTCCTAAACTTTTTACAGCAATGGCTATATTCCAAGGCTGGAGGGCAGAGAACCCAAGTTTAGCTATTATCCAATGTGGGAGAGAGGAAACATGAACATTGAAATGCATTGTGTTGGGGCAGCCGAGTCACTAAAGAACAGAAAACAGCTGAATCACAATGGACTCTTGGCTTAGTTTAACTAAAAAGAAAGTTTCTAACATCCTCAGATTAAAACTTAGGTAATAGATAGATAGATAGCTAGATAGATAGCTAGATAGATAGCTAGATAGCTAGATAGATAGATAGATAGATAGATAGATAGATAGATAGATAGATACACACACACATCAGATAATTCACAAAGATATTTGTTCATCTATATTCATAGCAACTCTAATCAAAATAACCAAGAGGTGGAAGCAATTCTTATGTCCATCAACAGATGAATGTATAAAGAATATGTAGTATTTACATATGATGGGATATTGTTGTCTTAAAAAAGAAGAAAGTCCTCTGACATGGTACTGTATGAATGAACCTTGAGGACCCTAAGCTAGTGAAATAAGCAAATCACAAAAGGCCTAATACTGTATGATTCCACTTATATGAAGTACTTAAAGTAGTCAAACTGGCAGAAACAGAAAGTAGAATGATTGCCATTGGCTGGGGCAGGGGAAATCGGGAGCTGGTTTTCAAAGGGTACAGAGTTTTAGATTTGCAAGATGAAAAAATCTGAGAGATATGTTGTACAACAATGTGAATATATTTAGCACAACTTAACTGTACACTTAAATATGATTAAAATGGTAAATTTTACGTTATGTGTTTTTAACCCCAATTAAACATTTTTTATAAAGAAAAAAGAAATGGATGCAGCCCTGCAGTGGCGGATAAATCAAGCTTGTACTCACAAATGCACATTTGAGCTTCCAAAAGCTATTTCCATGTTTGTGTATTTTTTTTAAAAAGCAGACATTACAAATAAATAAAATCATTTAATGACAATTGGAAGCCACGAATTTTAACCGCTCTTCATGGGCAATTATCTATAAAGACTTTGACTTTCTTAAAAATGAAAATAAATGTTATGCTGCACTATAGTTATTTTTAAATTAAAAAGACATTGTATTCGTTTCAGAAGTAACAATTCCATAATTGTAATTACTTAGACTTTAAAATTCACTTTTGGTGCTTACAAATTTTTTTAAAACACTTTGGGCTTATCCTCTCACCATTGGCAACTGCAGTACGTCTATGATTACTGCATAGAAGCATTTACTGGAAATGTTAATTATCAAAATCCATTTTTGACTTTAGAAACAGCTGGTATTGATGATGCTATTTTGCTGTTCCATGCTAACTATATCCAAATACAGATGAGTGTGTATTATGTATTTTCCTGTGTGTGCAGGTTGAATTTTGACTCCCAAAAAGATTTGTTGAAATCCTAACTCCTGATATCTGTGAATGTGACCTTATTTGGAAAAGGGTATTGACAGAAGTAATCAAGTAAAATCAAAGTCATACTGGATTAAAGTGGGCCCAAAATCCAATCACTAGTGTCCTTATAAGAAGAGAGAAATTCCGACACAGACAGAATGCCACATGAAGACAGAGTCAGAGAATAGAGTGATGCATCCACAAGCCAGGATGTACAAGATTGACAGCAACCACCAGAGGATAGCAGAGAGGCAGGGAACAGAATCTCTCTCAGAGGCTTCTGCAGGAATCAACATTCCCAACACCTTGATTCTGGACTTCCAGCCTCCAGATTGCAAAAGAATAAATGTCTGTTGTGTTATGCCATCCAGTCTGTGGCATTTGTTATGGTATCTCTAGGAAACTAATACAATACATAAACATGTACTTGTGCAAGATAACAAAACTTGCATGAAGGAGCATGGGCACTGGAGTTTCAAATCCTGAATTCAAACTTTTATCCATTGATTACTTTCAATGTGATTCTGAGCAAGTTACCTATCCTCTCTGACATCCATTTTCTCCTGAAAAACTGCATTAATTGCATTGTGAAGATGAACTGAAATAATATATAATGACCAGAACCTGCCACATGATGAGTTCAGAATAAAATAACACCTAGCATCATAGCTAGGTCACATACATTACACTCAAATAAGCCAATATGTTCACTTAACTTCATGTTAAATGAAATATATGAAAACTAGTTTCTTAAGGAAAAGAAATATACGGTCATTTACCTAAAATCCATATCTACATATTTTTAACACTGCAAACTGTCTAATGCAAAATGAACATGATTGCAAACACCAATACATACATGTGCTTTCAATGACCACTTTCATTCACTACTCACTTACATGCGTTATTATTTCTTATAAAAATGGGCTCTGTCTTTGCCTCTTTATTAAATCATGACTTACATGTCTATAGAATATTTTCCATATGATAGCAGAGATGCTTCCCATTAATTATAGTATGTATTCAACCTTGAAAATTAATAATTGTTTATAGATCATAGTGGTTGCAGTTCAGCATTTCAGGATGGTACACAGAAAACTAAGTGCAATTTAGATTAGGAAAGTCAATGACAAATTCAACTATGTCCATAGAAATATGTGTAGAAGAGTGAATGGTTTAGCAAGTGAGACAAATGTGAAACATTTGTGAGAAGCGGGTTTAGCCTTCAGACATAGACCCAAGGGCACAAGAGAAATAATTCTGTTCAAATATGTAAAGGTTTGACAGATGGGAAAGAGCATCGATTTATTCTGTTTCTCAAAAAACAATATGTGGGTCATCAGACCAAAATTATATGAATGCAGATTTTGAATCAATAAGAAATTGCTTTATAACAATCTGAGCTCTCCCCAAATTGAATGGGTTGCTTCAAAAACAGTATAGATATCATCATCTGCCAAGGACATTGTAAGATTGGGCTAGGACAACTTTTGAGTCCCATGATTTCATGACATTTTAGATAAGAACAATGAAACTCATTTTACAGCTATCTTGCAGGAATATAAACTTTCACAGAGTCAACCATTATACTGCAAATCTATTGATGAAATTTGGCTTCCCTGACTCACAAGTTAAATATAAAAAGATGTCCAATAGATGTATAAAATGTTGATCAAACTTATTAGTCATCCTGGAAAAAGAAACAAAAAAACACTATTCACCCACCAAAATGGCTAACATTGAACATTCTGATAATACCAAGTGTTGATAAGTAAGTATTGTTACTGGAACTATCATATATTGTTGCTGGGTATGTAAATTAGAACATCCATTTTGGAAAACTCGCTGGTGTCTATTAAAGCTGAAAATACGCATATAACATAACCTAACAATTACACTCTAGGTATATATCGCCCCCACATTCATACAAACATTCACTAAAAGTATGTATACAAATATTCAGAGCAATAATATTCATAGAGACAATTAATGACTCTCAACAAGATAAATAAACCAATATATTCTTTCAATGGAATAATATATAGTAATAAAAACAAATGGACTGCTGATTCAGCGGCAATATGGGTAAATCTTAAAAACATAATTTTGAATGAAAAAAGTGAGACAGAAAAGAAGCACATACTGTATAATTTCACGTGATAAAGTTCAAGAAAAGGCAAATCTAATCTACAGTGTTAAAAATTGGGATGATGGCTATCTTTGGGTGGAAGGCAAGTTTCTGGAGTAATTATAATATTCTACTTTCTAATGGGTGAATAATTCATGGTGTAATTTTTACTCTAAAAATAATTCAATCTTAACATATTTCATTGGCTCTTTGTATATATGTTATTATTTTAATATGACGTTTAATTTTTTAAAAAGTTAATTTGCTGTCTGTGAAATCAGAAGACTATATGTGTAAATCCAGAAAATGATTTCTATATGTCTCATCTAATCCCAAGACAATTTGGTAAAGACATTTAAATTCTTTGCACAATGTTGCTTATAGAAATACAGAATATTAGCAGAGGGACATGGGTGGGTGAGTGGAGGTGGGCAAAGGGGGGGGGACATCTGTAATAGTGTCAACAACAACAACAATAATAATAATAATAACAAAGAAATACAGAATGTTAGAACCTGAAAGAGCCACAGAAACAATCTATCCCAAATTCAAGGGTTAGGACTAGGAGAAAACTACAGGAAAAAAATTGAGACCCAAAGGAGCTATCATCTCTAAAATTAGTCAATAGCTAGATGCAGAGCAGACCCAGAACCTAGTACCTGACCTCATGTCCTGTGAGTTCCCTCTACCTTGGAAATCCAGCATTTTCCATTCTTAACCACAGGGCTATTTGTTTCTATCTTTTTCTTATTGTTGGCAGAAAATTACATACTTATCATGATCATTAAAGGAAAGCACCTTTCCCTTAATTTGTGGATAAACAAGTTTCAATTTCCTCTTTCTTCCCAAGTCTGCTGAGAAATGCAGCATAAATGTTCAAGACATGGATGCAATTTCCACAAGACTAAGTTTAGAGTCTACCTTGAAATGAAAAATGTTGCTGATATTTAGAAAGTGAAAAATAGCGAGCTAGCCTTGTGGCTCAGCATAGAATGTTCCACTATGGCACAGGTTGCTTGGTATGCTATAAATTCTTTCATCTTAAGCTCTGAAAGACAGAATGAAGACCTGCGGGACTTTTTTGGTTCCAGTGATCTATCAAGTAACTTCAGGAGCTGAAAAATTTGCATCATTTGGCATGTATAATGCCCGATACATTCAACCCAGTGAGATAGTAAATCAATATTCCCTTAAATTATGAACAAAAGCAGCAATCAGAGGAGCACAGCACCTGCCAGGAATAAGAGCACCAAACAGAATTGTCATTCAACCTAAATATCGGAAACTAAACAGTCAGACCATTAAACTGCCCACTGTGACACACTGAATAAATAACATGTAAACATATGTTGGTATACACATTTTAAAGCATATACAGTATTTAACTGATGCCACCAAAAAGGCATCAGTTAGTTGATGCTAGTATTTGAAACTAGTCATTACAAAATCATTAATTGCTTATCAGTATGAGATTCAATGCTTCTAAAAATCCAATAAAAAGCTTCTCACAGTTCATGATTTATGCATTGATAAACTGTTAGAGTCGATGTGAGACTATTTGCTTAACCGCAATCTGGCTATCTCATGTGCAATATGTCAAGTGGCTATAGAAATATGTACTGTAAGACTATGATTTATGATTCTTTTGGAAATAAACTATTTTAGAGGTTATGAAGAAGCAATGCCATTTTATTAATTACTTTAAATTTAGATTCTACATGTATTTTTCCATTTAAATACAATGACAACATTTTGCTTGTCACATTTTAGAGGGATTGGTGAATTGCAGTTGGCCAAGAAACATGGTAAATATGGCAAACAAAAGTCTCCATTACTTTTCCGTGTCATTTTCACAACTTAGTATATTGTCTTCCAAACACATATGTCCATAAAGATTTAAAGCCAATTTATCTGATTTGTACTTCACTCACTGATGAAAAGGAGTAGCAATAACTTTAATGGGAAAACATAGTTTTCTCCAGTGATAAACTACTATATTTAGATAGACATTTAATTTTCGCTTTTTCAAGTAAATTTATGTTAGCTCTTTTTAAAGGGCAATGGAATTTATTTTTAAACAACAGTAATTTGCATAAAAAATGTTCTTTGTAAGCAATTGTTATAATATTATTTAATACTAAAATTTGCTATGAAAAAGCAGCTACATAGTAGCAATTGGGCTTTACATCACAAACCTGTCTTGCTTTGTCATATGAGTGTCTCTTGTAAAACACATGGATGTCAGTACATAATAAACAGAGCCACTTACAAGGTCACAGAGATTGTGCCCCGAACAATGTGAAGGGGTGCCACTTATTCCCTGGCTTCTAAAAATGGCCCAAGTGTAGTAGTGCAGCACATACCCTACATGCCATGTGCAATGGCCCCAAAAAAGCGCCATAGCAAATACTGCTAATGTAATCGGAAAAACACAGCCAAGCTAAACTTTGCATGAGAGCATTTTCTGCATACCCACCACAAAATTAGGATTTTTCTGACTGTTTGCCTACAGATCATCTCATCATCATAACATTTTCATTTATCTATTCCCAGCTTTTCTCTTAACAGAAATGCTTTTATTAACTCCAGAAGTATCTTGCCTCACTTATGTCCCTGTTGGGGCAAATATTTCTCTGCAACTCATTAGGCCTCAGGACACAACCACATTTCTGCAAAATAATTGATACTGTTAATAACCATGAGTCAGCTAGGAAAGGTTTTTTTTTTTAAGCTTTCTGACTAATGAGGAAAACAAGATTGTGATAAATCTGTTCCAAGCTTCTCCTGTGAATCCACATAAAGAAAATATAAATTTGATGATATCCTTAATAACTTTTCATAATAAATATAGAAGCAAATTTCATACTGCTTATATTCTTCATTTCAAGCTGGGATAGTAAGAAATCCAAGCAGTCAAGTAAAAGTGTTTCTAAAATAACAGCTTTTTCTGAGCTAAAGTTTAAAATTATATTAACTATAAAATAATAATCACAATTAATACATATATTGAACCCTGACTGGTTTGGCTCAGCGGTTAGAGCATCGGCCCATGGACCAAAGGGTTGTGGGTTTGATTCCCAGTCAAGTGCATGTACCTGGGTTGCAGGTTCAATCACCAGCCCCGGTCGAGGTCATGCAGGAGGCAACCAATTGATGTGCCTCTCTCGTACTGATGTCTCTCTCTCTCTCTCTCTCTCTCTCTCTCTCCCTCCCTCCTTCCCTTCCACTCTATTTAAAAGTCAATAGAAAAATGTCCTTGGGTGAGGATTAACAACAACAACAAAAGAATATATATTGAATGTTTACCATTTAAGGTACTAGGTTAGACATTTTAGATCATTTAACTTCTTAATTCTTAAAAATAACTCTGTTTTTTGGTGTATTTTTAACCCTATTAGAGATGAGGACTTTCTCTGAGACTGAGCAATAGCCTGTGTCATCCTAAATGCTATGTTGTCACCACTTCTCAGCTTGAGGGAGAGGCACAAATATCACCAGGAGGCCTCAAGACGAAATGCAGGAAATCCACATTCCCCCAACATTTAGATATGTCCTGCCTAGGGAGGGTTCCTCCTGGTTCTAAGTCACCATAGCAAAAAGCTACTAATTGAAAGATGTTCTGTCCCTCACATGCATCAGTTAAGAAAAAAAAGTTTTAATCAATACCAATAATGCAGAAGAATTAATAAACTGCATATCCTTCAACTAATTCTTCCTTAATGTTAATTATAAAAAATAACCTATTCACAAAAGTTGGGCAGTTATGAGTTCAGTTATAGCATTTTCTAGGAGCTGAATGTAGTATATTATTCTATGTTATTGAAGAAAAATCAAGTCAGTGGACTCTGGGGTTGACACTGAAGACTTTTCATCCAAACCCATCCCGACTAGATGCCACCTGAGGAAATAACTATGGACAGGGCCAAGCTCTTCCTCAGAAAATAATTATAGGCATGTTGCAACCACAAATAAATGAACAATTTAGGTGCCAAAGACTTTAATGAAGCCGAATCTTTCATTCAAGCATATTTAATTGAGAGTGAGACCTCTATACATGTAAAGGCCACACTTTTCCCTATCAAAGAACAATCAAGAATGATACACCATTTTCATCCTGTACATAAGTGTTTCAATATTGATTTTTCCTGACAGTTCTAAATAATGCTTTCCTATTAATAACCTGAAAGAAATTACAGGCTCAAACACATATTACTTTTAAGATAAACTAATTGTACTTAGAAAAAGGTCTCTGGGTCAATGGTTTTTTATTTAATACAGAATATTATTGCCTGCGCTCCAAAAATGAATATACTTTACTAGATTTAATAATAAGACAAAATTTATGTTTCTCTTATTTATTAAAAAAATTACAATGTGCTTTCTTCTTAATAGAACTATGCAGAGGAAAATGACTCTTTGTTTCAGATGAGTTTCCTATGAGGAAGGCAGAAAGAAGAAAACGTGTCCAACAGATAACTTCCAATTTTATATATGACATTTTAAATAAACCATTCTTTCATGTCCTCAGAGTGGGAAAATCAGTGTTCTAAATCAATATTCAAAACCAACCTACAAAATTTTAATAAGTATGATGATTTTGAACAAATCACTTTATATCTTGATGACTTAATTTTTATTTAATCAGTCTAAATAATAACAACTTTCCAATGTAAAAATGACCAATCATAGAGCATCTTAAAACTCTGTAAAGGAAAAAATGCATATATTAACACCAAGTTAAATAACCTTATTCAGTGAAAATTACATTCTGTCAGTCAAAAAGGATAGCAGAAACCATTAGGAAATTTGAGACATCTAACAGCTTAACTAAATTCACAAATGTAATCATTTAAATAAACTTTTCTTCTATCAATCTTTTTGAAAATAATAAAAACATGTTTTTCTATTATAAATATATATGTTTAATATAAAATTGGAAAATATTCTAGAAACGTAACCACATATTACATTTGTAATGGCCCACAATGCATGACAGGCATTCTATGTTTTATTTAATGAAATGTTTATTGTATTCCATATACTCTGATTCTTACATTCATTTCAAAATTCTGTCACAGATGACATAAACCAAATAGTGTTTCATGCAAAGTTCCAGAGGTAAACAGAGGGCTAGCTTAAGGGACCCAACAATGAAGCACATGAGGACTAATAAGGACAGAATGCCACTGGATCTTAAGGGGGCAGGAAGAGGGGGCTTTGCTACAGGAACCTACTAAGAGTCGGAGCTGTTGAAAGGGCCACATGAGAGGAAGTGTAGCCACAGACAGATAAATATGCTTCCATCTGTCAAACATAGCCCCACAGGGTTTAAGAAGAAACATCTGAGCCCTCCCTCTGCTCACCCACCAAACACTTGCTGGTGTCTCCCATTGGCTGCACCCAGCAGAGTTAGGATGCTAGTGAGTTTGGATGCTCAATCCACTGATAATTCACCTCTGGGGCATGGAGCAGGGCATAGAGAAGAATAGATCTGAAGATGCAAACAGGAAAGACAGCATGTCTATTCTGTGATAACCACTAAGGGGCATCATGCTAAGAATACAAAAATGAGTCTGCTACTGCCCCTACCCTCTAAGGACTCAGTCTTGTAAGTTCTTTTCTTATTTATCTCTCAAATACATATAGTAAAGAATATGAACTAGATCTCAACTTATATTTTAAACAAAATTTAAAAACAAATATATTCATATTGGGAAATTCAGAAAGCAAGATTCTGTTCCTCTTTGTTTCTATGTTAACTTAAAGAAATCAATATAAATTTAATGGCAATCTAACCTAATGATAGCTTTGATTTTAAATTATAATGATACTTGTTCCATAAATTATACTTATTACCAATAAAGTTGTTATTAATGTGGACGAAGGAATGGCCTTTTTTACTTTTACATCACATATATCCAGAAAATGTCATCTGTAGGAAATTATTGCATCAGAAGCTCTACAGTAATTATCTCATCCCCTTAAAAAAAACTCACAATAATATATATATACATACATATATACATATATATACATATACATATATACATATATACATATATATATATATATATATATATATATATATATATATATATATATATATATAGAAAACTAGAGAGCATATCTTCACTAAAATGAAATCACCTAAACAAAAAGGCAGGAAGAGCTGCCTAGCCATTATCCTTTTCTCCCCAATCCTTCCTTTTTGGCTTTGTTTCCTTTTATATTGTTATATATTTACCTATAGCCTAAAGGATATGTCAATTTCAAATTTTAAATTTAAATTAACAAATCAAAGGTATAAAGACAAATTTTAGTTAAAGATTTAAAGATCATATTCTATTTTGCATATATTACTCTAATGATGATTTTTATTTTTTATTTTTTAAATTAATTTGAGAGAGAGAGAGAAACATCAAGTTGTTGTTCCACTTATTTATCCATTATTGGTTGATTCTTGTATGTGCCCTGAATGGGGAATGAACCCTCAACCTTGGTGTATGAGGACAGCATTCTAACCAACTGAGCTACCTGACAAGGGCTCTAACAATGATTCTTAATATTTTTTAGATAGCAAATTCCTTTGAGAGTATGATTAAAATTATAGAAACTTTGTCCACAGGAGTGCATACAAAATTTGGCAAGGAAAACACATGGATTGATTAAGGACATAAAGTAGCAATATATTGGAATTCATCACAGCCATTAACTATAGTTTTTGAGAAATCAATATAAATAAGTATACACACTAAAGTTTGACAGAAAAAAAAGATATTTAATTACTGCAATTTCAATACAAGAGGAAGGAAGACAATCGAATATATAGTATTACTGATACTAATGGAGCTTACCATAGGGTGATGTTATGAAACTATTTTTATAATATTTTGTTATTGTTAATACTGTATTTCATCAACTCAAAGATGCCATCCATCGTAGACAAACCATTTCTCGTGTACCAGGACAAGAATAAAAACTGCCAATGAAACAATAACAAATGCCTTCTGACCACTTAGAATATTTTAATTTTACTTATTAAAAATATTTAGAAATGCTTTTATAACATATGAGTCTGTCCATATATAAAAAGTAAAATATAAGCTAAATAAATTTGTTGAAGTATTCCTAAACCTTCTCACTTTTAGAGCCCAAATTTTGTGAACCTTTTGTGACTCAGGGTTGTAAACTTTCGAATTTTCCACACAATGTTCTGTGCCATCAAAAGTAATGGTGATCACAGTATTTCTTAAAATAATGCTTCATTTTTCTCTCGGGAGTTTTCTTCCAAGTGGTGAACACTAATTGTGTGTGTTTGGGGGATGATGTTACTTTCTTCATTTATATTTATATTTTTTTCTCAACTACATCCTATCTATCTGGAAGTCAATGCTTCTATTCAAAGTCAGTAGGAAGTTTGTTAATTCAACCACTTGCACAATGCATGAATCAGTTATACTAGTCTGTCTGCTTTGAAATTTCTTTCATCTATTCTCAGAGATGTGGCAATTTCTTTTTCTTCAGTTCCATTTCTCCGTGCATCATGGGCCATCCTTTTACATAAATCTTCGTAACAAAATGTAATAGACCTTCATCTACTTCAGAGTATTTCCCTTTCAACCATGTAAAGCACTTTATGGTTGCTTTGCAAGAAAATATAAGGTTGTAGTTCTTCCTTCAATGACAGATATTTGCTCCATTGATATAAAATATATGTTCAGCTGTTTTTCCATGCCTTTCTATATACACAATGACTTTTCAATACCAAATCACAGTGTTATATTTCTGAAGGCAGTTTAAATAACAATTAAACCCAACATGTTGAAGTACCATTAATACACATAACTCAGTTGACGTGATGTTAATATGAACAGCCATGACATGCTCGTACATGCACACCCTCAGCCTGGATGCTAGCAGTTTTAAGATACACTTGATAATAAGGCATGTCCTGATGTCAGAGATCTCTAAATGCGTTTTACATCATTTGCATTTTAAAACTGGTAAAATACAATTGTTTAAATCTTCTTCATTAGTTAAGTAGCTAAACATATAAAGTGTAAGTTCAGCAGCTGAAAATATAAAACAATTTTCAATATGAAGTAAATGTTACATTAAATTATCTGAATTACTCTATCATTTTACACTGAGGTTATATTGTAGTTAATTTTATTAAAATTATTAAAATTTGATAATTTAATTTGAAACAATAGTCATAGACATATAACTCAATAGTTAACACTCATTGATTATTTGCTGTTTATCAAAGCACTTCCCCATTAACTTTTCACCATTTAATATTTATAGAATCTTCCTTATTATCACATCAGTAAAGTTCAAAATCATGGTTGAGAGGATAGGTATTGAGATCTTCCTAGTCTAAGTTGGCATGCTAAAGCAAATGTTGTAGTGATTTTCTAACAACAACAAAACAATTTAAATAAATATTGTTACTGTTCTAAATACTAATCTAGAAATCTAAAAACTTACCTTTTGTTACTTACTAGTATTTGATGTCTTTACATATAAGGCGAATTCCTTTTATATTCAATCAAGTTGGATTTAAAAATACTAATGCATGTGATCAATCAATATAATACTAGCTTTAGTAAAAAACAAAGTAAAGATAAATCCTAAAATAAGTATCTATATTACAAGGCTCATAAACTGGTCCTGGAATCAATTCAAAAGAGAGTATGGTTCCATGGAAAAGGTGTGACACATAGAAGCAGCCTCCCAATTTGAGCTTTTTGGAAGGAAAATCATTGCTTAGATGCACATTTCCGACATGCTTACTAAAATAGCAAAAATCACTTTTCCTTTTTCCTTTTCTTTGCCAGATCTTAGGTATCTAACAGGTGGCTGCTAATTATTTCTTAGGGACAGTTATAGCACTTGAGAAATAGCAAACTGTCGTGGGGCCAAATTAGCCCTTTCCCACTCACTACTATCCACAAGATTTGTCATTAATGTTAGGATGGTCATCGATTCCATTATCATAATCTCAGATTAATTTTGTTTCTAAAAAATCAGGAAATAACAAACAGCTTTGAAAAGTTAAATCTTCTTTACACATTTTTATTTCTGCTAGTGGTAGTTTGTAACTCTTACTGTGATAATATTTATTGGGGTACTTTTCTAACTTTAGAGAAACTATGGCACACCCTAAGACATTGACAGCGTTTTAGTTTATCAAAAGCATGGCAGAATATAATGAAATGAAAGGGTTTGACCGCTTTCCCCTTGTCTGTATGCCAAGAGCAATGTAGCCAAGGACACAAAAGATATCAACCACATGGCGAGCACACAATAAGCAAACCATCCACTACTAAATGTTATGACACACCAGGAGCGGAAGGCTAGAAAAAGTAACTCTTGAGATAATCTGCTACTGCTTTCCTGGAAATAAATGAGAGAGAAAAAAAGGTTGTGTTCAGTGAAATTCTCAGCATCATAGAAGCTCAGAATTCTAAAGCATCAAGGAAATTAAGTAGAAGTAAGAAGGAAGAACAGAACATGAAGTTTATTGATAGACCGTAAAGTTATACATCCATACCTTCTCAATCCCTCAATTTATAAGTTTTTGAGTGTTTGGCTAATGACATGAAAAGCCTTCCAATATCTATTTGCAAATACCTGTCAAACCTTTCGTTGAACACTTCCTTAAACTCTAGTCTAAGTTCCACACTGCTGTGTCCATACATATAAATGCTATTAATAATTCAAGAATCAGCTTATATGCTCCCTCCCATGCAAAATCTGTTGACATCACTAAGAAAATCACTTCTTGTACTGAACTCACAGGGCACTCGTTTTCAGCCTCTCTTTCACTTCCTAATAAATTATATTTACATAAAAGTATTTCCTAAAAAAAAAATGCCCTGGCCAGTTTGGCTCAGTGGTTAGAGCGTCGGCCCGTGGACCAGAGAAACCTGGGTTCGGTTCCCGCTAAGGGCACGTGCCTCAGTTGCAGTTTGTCCCCGGCCCCGGTTGGGGTCATGTGGGTGGCAGCCAGTCAATGTGTCTCTCACATAGATGTTTATCTCTCTCTTCCTCCCTCTCTCCCTCCCGCTCTATCTGAAGATGAATGCAAAAATGTCCTCGGGTGCGGATAAAAAATTTTTAAAAAGTATTTCCTTTACATCTTTTTCTTTCCTATGAAATTATAAACACTTGAAGGACAGAAATTCTGGAATTTATTCTACCCCAATGCCGGCTCTACTGACTTACACAATAACAAAACCAACAGACAAAAACATGACAATGGCAAATAGGCCAAAAATGATAAACAGATGAAAAAAACGAAAATGAAAGAAGCATTTGTTTACTTCGATTACTCACAGTATCTTACTGTGTGAATGAATGTACCATAATTGATTTACCTATTCTACTGTGGGAGAACATTTGGGTTGTTTCCAGGTTAGGACTATTATAAACAGTGCTGCTGTGAGCATTCTCGTATGTGACCTTTGGAGTAAATATGTATGTTGGAACTTAAGGTATGTGTATATTCATCTGTAGTAGATAGTGACAGTTTTCCAAAGTGGTCTTATTAATTTAGACTTCTATCAATAGAGTGTGAGAATTCCAGTTGCTCAACATTCATGCTGACGTTTTTTAAGTCAGAATTTTACATGGAATCATTATGGTGGGTGTGTAGCGGTATTTCAATATGGCTTTATTTCCGTGTCCTTGATAATTAATACAAACAAATAATTTTAATATGGCTACAGACTATTTGAATATTCTATTCTGTGAACTGCCTGTTCAAGAATTTGCCCATTTTTCAAGTGTGCTGTTATTTTTAACTTTTTTTTTTATTTCTATAGACTCTTTGTATTTGCTACATATGTGCTCTGTGTGGACTATGTGTACTGCAAACATCTTTTCTCATCCAGTGGTTTTTCTTCTCTTTCTCTTAATAATGTTTTTTGATTTACAAAACTTTATAATTGAATAAAGGATGATTTTTGTTTCATTTTATGGTTAGTGTTTTTTGTCCTCTTAAGAAATCTTTGTCAATCATAGAATTATGAAGATAACCCCCTATAGCACTAGGTGGTTATGAATCCCTAACTCTGAGGAGCATAATTAACTGGTTGCCCACAGCTGTTGCACTCTGAAATCTATCACTGTATTCAGAGTCAAAGATTCTCACAGTCTACTCCCAGCTAATGACTGGGTATGGCAGGGATACATATCACACCTGCTCCTGGGAGCTCTGAGACTACTCTGATGGGTAGGTTTGGCCACAAGACTCCACTGACCTTGCTTAACTTTCTTAGAACCCTACAGTAGTCTCATATTTCCCCACCCAACTCCCCTTCCCTTCTCCTTGTTTGAACAGGTCAGACCAGTATTATAGTCTCATAGCTCTTCCTTCCTCCCTAGACTATTCTTCCATTTTTCCTGATAATTCTTTTCCACTTCGAATCCCATTTTAGTGTCTGCTTCTCAGGTGATCCAGACTAACAGTTATCTTCTCGAATCCTTACTGTTTTACAATTCACATTTAGATCTGTAATCCACCTGGAAAAGGTTTTTGTGTATGATGCAAGGGGGAGTCAAAATTTCTTTTTCCCATATGGATATTCAATCGACCTGGCACTATTTATTGAAAATTCTCTCCAGTCTCTACTGATCTTCAGTGTTATCTTTCCATAAGTCAAATGGCTTTATATACATGGGCTTTTTGGACTCACTATCTGCATCAATGTGAATGAAAAAAATGTGAATGAAAGAAGCCATGAATAAAAAAAAAATAAAAAAAAAAGTTCACAGAGAGTTTCATTTAAATAATGTTACTAAATACCAAAACTAATCTATGATGTTGGATTTTAGGACAGTCGTTACCTTTAGGAAGGAAGAGCTACTGACTGGGATGGGTATGGAAGGGGATTCTGGGATGCTGGCAATACATCGCTTCTTGATTTGGGTGGTGAATTACATAGTTGTTCTCATTTCATGAAATTTCATTAAGTTGTAAACCCATGAACTGTTTGCTTATGTGTGTTCTGATCTACTAAATAAGTTTACATTAAAATATCATTTATAAATAAAGAAGGAGGCAGAAGCCACTAATTCAAACATTTAATAGGCAGAGATTACGAAATAGAATACACTTTTCGCATATGATTCAAAGGACATGAAAGTCTAACTTCAGAAAAAGCATAAATGGGATGTTAGAAAGAACATTTCAGTCTGAGCTCTGTGCTCTTTTAACTGCATAATATTTAATGAATCACTTAGCATTATCAGTGTCCCAGTTTTTCCTGCTCAAACAATGGGAATAATAACGCCTAATTTATTGCTTTAATTTAAAAAAAGAGAGAGAAAGCATTTATATAACCAAATTTTAAAGCATGCTATACAAATGCAAACAACTATTAGTATAAGATGCTCAAAAACTACTTTTCAACTTTCTTTCAATAGTTTTCCTATAGTTTTGTTCATAAGCAGCACAGATTTCACTACAAGTTTCACACTATATAACCATCCAAGGGTTTACCTTGCCCCTAAGATAGATAACATGAGAAACTCAGTTGTCCCCTCTATTACAACTTTGCAAAGGCCGATAGCCCAGATAAAGCTAAAACAGACATTAAATAGCAATTGTGTGTTGGGTACCAAGGAATTTAATTACAAGCAATGGTAACACTGGAGCAGAAAATAGTTAGTTCAGTGACACGACATGGACATATCATCAAACTTCCTGAACAATAGTCCTTAAATCACGTTCTAAATGGTAGTACAACTCTGAAGTGATAAAAAGCTAAAGAACAAACAGGACACATGACCAAAAGTAACAAGAGGTAAGAGAATAGTTTTTCCTTCCTAAAAAAGGTAAGGGAACACCTAGACTTTATTAAAGAACTTATTGGTTGTTCTTCTAGTGAGGATAAAATAAGTGAATGGAGCCAAATGCAGAAAGAAAAAAAAAAAGAGGCTAAACAGAATAAATTATTTTTACATGGAATTACTTTTATAGGGTATCATAAAACAATCAATCAATGTCTATATCTGAAAAGGAAAACACAACTTCACTGGCCTTGGCATGTTAAGTCATTTCTGTTTATATCTTCCCACATTATGCATTGTTCATTTCCTCTACAAATAACTGTGACTGTCTACCTACATGTTCTATAACATGAACTCACTCCTCAGCAACAGTTGGCAATTACAACCACGACCACCCATTTGCTGTTATAATCGTACTGAAAAGGAAAATAAATTCCTTTTTTAATGTTAATTTATTGGGGTGACAATAGTTAATGAAATCATATAGGTGTCAGGTATACAATTCTATAATACAACATCCATATATTGTATTGTGTGTTCACCACCCAAAGTCAAGTCTCCTTCCATCATCACGTATCTCTCTATGCCCTGTTCTACCTCCCCCACAACTTTCCCTCTGCTAATCACCATATTGCTGTCTGTGTCTATGAGTTTGTTTGCTTTCTTTGCTTAATCAGTTCACCTTTTTCACCCAGCACCCTCTGACAACTGTCATCTGTTCTTTGTATCTATGAGTCTGTTTCAATTTTGTTTGTTAGTTTATTTTTCTCATTACTACACAGCCGTAAAAAAGGAAGGAAATCTTTCCTCTGTGTCAGCATGGATGGGCCTGGAGAGTACTATGCTAAGTGAAATTAGCTAAGAATCATATGAGAAAGACAAGTATCATATGAGTGCACTTATATGTGGAATCTAATGGAACATACGTTTCTTAAGAGTTATCCTACAACTCCAAAGCTGATTTTCACCGAGTGTCTTCTTCTCAATACCAGTTCTATGAGATGTTATCATAACTATTAGGAGAAAAGGGGTCAATGGTAAAATGATGTGGAGAAACAATGGGTTAAACTAAATTCCACCGCTTCTTAATGCTGGGCATACTATAATCCTTGAAGATTCTTTTAAGAGTCTTTAATATTTTACACTGGCTATGAATTTCCACAAGACATGGGTATACAGTGTTTTGCACATTTATTTAATCCCCTTTTTCAGTGAAGCATCTTGAAGAATATTATTTGAGAAACAAAAAATCTACAAACATTCAAAGTCCCTCAAAGCAATTTCAAAGGCAAGGATAAACAAATAGGTTCCTATCAACAGAAAGTACCTTTGGATTGTTATATTTCCCCTCCCAATCCCTGGTCCATATTCCTTCAATATCAGAAGGTTTAGTTCATTGCACAGAATGAAGAAAAAAATAGTTTATTGTGGCTATTATTATTGACTTGCTGCTTACATTGAAACAGACAGCTTTATCATGGCAGATTTACAAATTTTCCTTCATCTATGTGCTTTATAACATATCTCCAATTCTCAGAAAATGTGCAGGAAATATTATTTGCATGTAAGATAGACAGGGATAATGTCTTGCCAGAGAAGAATAAAAGATTTTTAATAGCCTGAACAAGGTCCTATTTATGCCAAAAGACATATGAGAAATAGGCACCCCAGGTATCATCTTAGGTTCCTATGTGAACTCATCCTGCTGCTTGTGAAAACAGGACCGGTTTATGCTCCCTCAGCCATCTGTGGCTGTGTCTGTGTGTGTCAGTGTGTAAGGGAATGCTTTCTTTCCTCTCTCCACTGTGCTTCCCCTCTCTCCCTCTAGTCTATTTTCAAGGAGAATGTAAGAGTACTTGAAACAAAAGGTATATATGATTTCTCAGGGAATTGAAAATAAGACTCTAATAATCAGAGCAATCCGAAACTACGAAGAGTGAAGATTTTCTATGTGTGTGGTATGCACATGCATGTATGAAAAGGTGTATAAACAGAAAGGTATATGACAGTGTGTGTACATTGAGAAAATCAGAACTAAACAAAAGAAAACTGCAAGTATGCCAATCTAGTTACTAAGGTCATAGAACAGATGAGGCTCTGAACTCGGACAGAAGGCAACAGAAATACAGTCACAGGTATCATTATCGGATTCAACACAATTCATCAAATGATATAAAACACCTCCTACTTTTTCTCTCTTTCCCTTCCTCCAACTCTCCCTCCCTCCCTCCCTCCTTCCCTCTCTCTCACAATCTTGACCTACACACACACACACACACACACACACACACACACACACACATGTGTTATCTCTTCAAATAAATCCATGCAAGAGTTAAATATACACAATTTTAATTTTTACTCTATTGTATATTTCATACTTTCATATTTTCAAAGAGCTAACATATCTTTGGATAAATGTTTATGTATGAAAGCCTTCTGTGGCATCAAAAAGAAAAATATAATAAAAGTATGGTTAGAAAATACAGATACTGAAAATCCAGGTTGTGATTAAGTATTAAATCTTCAATCTAGTATTATTCTATCTGCATAGAAACAAGATAGTACTATCCTAGAAATCATTTTTTAAAATAAGGTAAGATTTCTATCTTAAGGTTGCCTATGTGAGGAAGAATTGTATGAAACCGTGCAATATATATTTAGAGTAAATTTGTATGTACTCACACATGTGAACACACACACACACACAAAGCGCTGTTTAATTTCTGTGTAAAGGGAAGTGCGAATTTACAATGGAAGCATGAATTTGCAAATGCTGCCTTCACCGTGAAGTGTTCCATTTGGCTTCCAACAACTCCTGTTTATAGAAATGTATTGACCCCCAGAATGATTTGGGCACAGACTACAGAATATTCTTCTTTGCATCATAGTGCCGGGTACATGGTCGGCATGCAATATATTTGTGTTGAACAAATGAAAGAAGAAACACTCCATCATGGAAATCAACCCATAAAGACTGTCACTAAATACTTTCTTGGTCATAAAGGTCAAGTCCATCTCACAGAACGGGATTTAGGGTGATCACTCCACCACCGCACACCAGCTATCTGAGTAATCGGGTGCCCCACACACTCCACGTAAGAAGGAAGATCCGCCCCACGTTGTAAATTGACAGCAGCATCAGTCCTCAGACTTGTCTTACTTAGGCCATTTTTTCAATTTTTGAATTAACTGCCAACATTTAAAAAGTGCATTTCCTATAAAATTTGGATTATGAGCTTCCTTAAAAAAGTAAAAGTGTGGCAAGCCTGTCCCCAGAGCTGCTCAAGGCAACACAGTTGCACCCCAAACGCCGTTGTTCCCTGGGGACAGGGCGCGTGTTCTCCAGTTAGCCACATCGCTCCCCAGCGTCTGCGCTTCGGCTTCACCCCTTCGCGTTCACTCCTGCAGGCCCCTGATTCTGTACACCATGCGACGCACACAGAAGCATTTGTAGTGAGGCCAAGTCTCAGTTTTGATAATTACTAGCAATGCAACCTTGAGCAAGTAATTTATCCTCAGGGAGTCTCAATTTAATCACCCATAAAACTGTGACCGTATCCGCTGCCACATCGCACAGGCGGTGAGAGTAAATGGGAATATATGAAAAGCCTTGGTGAACTCTAAAGGCCGAACGCACCTAAACTGTTATTTCTGTTATTGAAGTGCTAATAAGTAAAAATGTGATCATATTTGAAGTATAATATATTCCTCACCAAAATGTATAAAGTCCTTAAGTTAAAAGCTAGAGAAAGAAACTACAAATGCTAACAGTGACTTAGATGTACAATTGAAAACTGGGATTCAAGCAGAAAACACATTATCAGAATTGGGGTTATTTTTGTCTAATCCATTTGTGCTAAACATAATTTAATCAAATGTACTGTTATTTATGGAAGAGTTTGTCAATTATTAAAACATACAGTATGTCTGGCCGGTGTGGCTCAGTGGTTGAGCATCGACCCATGCACCAAGAGGTCGTGATTCTATTCCCAGTCAGGACAGGTGCCCAGGTTGTGGGCCGGATCCCCAGTGGGGAGCATGCAGGAGGCGGCCAATTGATGTTCTCTCTCATCGATGTTTCTATCTCTCTCTCCCTCTCACTTCCTCTCTCTCCAAAATCAATAAAGGAAAAAAAAATTTTAATAAATAAAAAATAAAACATACAGTAGGCAAAATATATAAATATTTTCATTAATTATTCCCAGCTGATCTACAAAATAAATATTTGTTTTCAGCATAAAATAGTAATAATACATTTTGAACGCATTTAATGTTAAGGTGTCAAAAGCAACTATGCTTAAAAGTAGTTCTAGAATAAAGAATTATAGAACTAAAATCTAAATATCAGTTACTTAAAATTGTATGCTATAGTCTTAATTTTAAATGTATTTTTTTACTCTTTATTTCTATTGTTTTTGTTTCAATCAAGTTTTGACTTGAATGAGTGTCTGTGTGTGAGTGCATTCAATTTTAAAATCTGTACTCCTCTATTTTTGCCTAAATTTTCAAAAAAATAACTCCTATTCATGGCATATAGGTGAAAAATTCAAATTTTGTGCTTTCCTTCTCCATAGTGCTATATTTCCTTCTATTGACTTTGTTTTTCTTGTCTCCAGCGGTGATAGTTACCGAATTCTGAATCCTCAGTATCTGGTGTTTACATGTGTTTGATATTGCAGGGGTGTTTCCATCCACATTATGCAAAAATGTTATGCTGTCATGTATTAATATATTTCAAAGAGAAAAAAAAAAGATTTCCCTTTGGCCAATTTTTTATTACTGAATACATAAATGTCACTGGGTTCCTCATTTACTTAATGGACTTCATTAACTTGATAAAAACCTATTGCTAGAGTGAACCCTTTCATTTCTTATACCAACAAATCTCTCATACTTTTTTCTCTGGGTTCTTATTGAGTTTTGGCAAGTATGATCAGACCTTCAACAATACATGATTTTTATATATATAAAGGTACTTTTCACATTCTCCATAGTTTACTATGATATATTCCTATTTGATATACCATTAAAAACGATTGAATAGAATATTAGAATACAAGCAGCTCATTGTTATTTTTATCTTTATTGGCCATAATAATGACCACATATTGAGTGCTTATTTTGAGCAGGGGATTTACACAGTAAGTCACCGAATCCGTGTCACAACACTATGAGATAAATATTATCACATTAGTTTACAAATGAGGAAAATGAAGATCAATAAAGGTTTATTAACTTGATCACTGCCTCACAGTTCGTAAGCCAATGGCAGAGACAGAATTACAACTACAGTCTTTCAGGTACCAAAATTGCGAGTTATTTCCAAAGGCTTCCAAGGAAAGCCCCAAATGCTTTAAAGCTATTTTCATTGTCCTTAAGGGTGAATAAAAAAACTGACAATGGACAGAGTGCCTTATATAAATAGTAGGTGCTGAAAAAAAATCTCTGAAGATTTATGAACCCATTTGGAAGGCAGTATAAATTATGTGAGTTGAGATAAAGCCCATAAAGATGACTGGATTCAGTGACTGACACATGCTTCAATATCATTATTTACAAGTAAGATATACTACCACCTAATGTATAAACTTCTTTCAATTCATTTATTTAATCAAAAACAGGGAGTACATTCAAAAATAGGAAGAAGTCATTTTATTATAAAGAGAAACATTTTAGTATATCCTACTTAAGTTTTCCCACCAAGTACATGCTTATAGTGATAATCTGAATCTCATTTTGAAAACTAAATGCAAAATTATATTTACTTTACTATAGTTGATCTTAGATGTATTTTGTATATCATTTTATTTATTCATGAATTAAGAAAGACTAACACTTCACTCAAGGACCTAACACTTAAGGTTAGCCGTAAATACCATTTTTAAAGAGCTATCCAAGGTTTACACAAAAGTGTAAACTAGTAACATTTTTCAGGCGTATACATTTGTAAGAGTGCAAATTCTAATCCAAACCCCAAAGCCTGACATGTGAGGTTTGCCCTGAAGTCTTTGGTGTCCTTCTAGTCTTATATGTTCCAGTTTAATCCAAAGTTGGCAACCAAGCGAAAATATAGATTTTAGAAATAAATATCTCTATGATTCAGTTTACTTATATATATTTATTGGTTCGTTGATTCATTCATTTTCTGACACTCTATTTGTCACCAAATAAAAGATTTGTGATTCCGGATTCCTCGTGTTAATAGACATCCATGCAATCAGGCTGCTAAAACTAAGAAATAGTTAATGAGATTGAATATTAAATTTGTCTTCGAGGCCCCTGATAGTCAACAACAACAAGGCAGTAATACCTACCTCCTATGCATCCATAAATATCTCTTCAGCTTTCATCGTAACTGAAAATAGTTTACAGATTTCAGTAAATGTTTAAACATTACAACATTTTTCAAGGTTATTGGTGATTGCATCAAAACATACAACAATACATACACACACAATCTGTAATGATACACAGGTAATGTTTATAAGTTATTAAGAGATGCAGTCAACATTAACACACACAAAAATGCTGCCACAAATGTGTTGGTGATAGAAATGTTCTGATTTAATAGTGATGGATTAAATTCACTTATATTTGTTCCAGAATCATATTTGACTCCCAGTCAGTGTCCCCAGGCTAAATTATTACACTTTGAATTTAATCCACATAAATATTCTGCATCTGAGTTAAAGTAAGCAAACAATAACTACTTGTTAGCTCTTAGCCTTTGTAATATTAATATATACAGTGAGTGGTAAACATCATACCAGGGCATTAAGTGGGGGGGAGGGGAATACAAGAGAATCGGGTGTTCGTTTCTGCCAAAAAATTGATGTTATTGGAAAATACCTGTTTCACCATGTGCAGGGTTAGTACGAATATAAAATATGGACACGTGCTAAGTGGTTTCAGCTGAATGCTGACAGATAAACTGATTTTTCAGGGCTGTTAAAATCCCATTTTCTAATTCTCTCATTAAGAAATAAACACATTTAGGAATGAAGAAAGCTTCTAAGATTCCTTTCCATACTGATCAATATAACATGAAAGTTTGCTTGCATTATTTTCCATCCACTATCTAGACTCTGTGGTTAGCAAAAAATAAATAAATAAAAAACAATAACAACATATTCTTTCTACAACTAAGGCCTTTACAAAAAACAGCATGGTTCCAGAAAGTCTAATAATCTCCATTGATCCATAAAATTTGATGGCAATAATATTATGAATCCATCCTAAACTGTAATTCACTTTAATATATGCATGAATTATATTTTTCAGACACAGCACATAAGGTTGAAATTCTCTTAGTCAGGGTGATATTGGAAAATACACCTATTAATCGTATAATGGTCTTGCCAGACAATATGTTTAAATCGACCCAAGATTTCTAATATATATGTGAAAATCCTTATGAAAAAACAAGTTATCTTTAGAAGTTTTAGAGTACAATTAGAAAACTGTCTTTCTAAGGGGAAAATATTGCTGATTACATGAACATAGACTCTGAAGTTTCTTCTCCTCCACACAAAACATCAAATGAATTTTCATAGTACACAACTCTGAGCAAGTCATTCTTGTAATTAAAACAATATGAACAAAAAGTGCCAATTTTTCAGGTCCTTTCCCTATTAAAACAAAGTCCAAATTCTTTAGCCTAGCATTCGATTCATTAAAATTTGACCCAAACATTTTAGGGACTGTCATGGATACACTATATTTTAATATTTATTATAACAAAGTTGAAATTACAAGACACCGAGAGATGGAGATGGGTTCCGTTCTCCACTAACCCTCCCTTTGCGTGGTGCCCAGCGATGCCCAGACATTGCCTGTTCTCTTCCTTCCTGTGACCTGACATTGGGGTTCTCTGTATGTGTGCACTTGGCTCAAAGCTGCAGCTACTGTCTTTGTAATCAAGGAATGAGCAAGGCCTGCCCTTGCTCCGGAACCCAGCCTCCGCAGAATGAGAGAAAAGGCACTCCTGTCCTTCCTTTCCTTTCCTGATGGCAGAGAAAGTGCTTCCATCATGGCTTCCAGTCACAGCTCAGGTTTCCTGTCGTCTCTTTTAAGAAATGTCATTTGTAAACATGAGTTTTAATGAAGCATAATTTTTAACCAAAAAGTACTTTCAATAGACAATTTACAGATGACATCTGTTCCACTTTTCACAGGTGTGCAGCTGTTTTTTGTTTTTTGTTTTTTTTTAGAAGAGGCACATATCTCTTAGCAAACCTTGCTGAGAAACAACAGATAATACTCATAGTTCTTTAAATTGTATCTGCATCCCATAAGAAAGACAAATCAGTCTCAGTCGCCACTTAGGGGATATTCCTGGGGTGTCCCACAGTATCGATGAAGCTTCCCTGAAGTTGTTTATATTATTCCTCTGGAGCACCAGTAACTGTGGTCGGTTTCCTACACAAACTTAAATCTTCCGAAGTACATACTTACACTCACTCTACATGTTCTACCTGGGCATGCTTCATTGTGTTCCCTACCTCATGGTAGATACATCCTTCCTTTAAGATCTTCCGCAGACACTCCCATTCATGGTGATTTCTTTTGCCCTTCCTACTGAAAATGATTTCCTTGTTTTGAATTCCCATCTCATTTTATTTATGCACCTTTTAATCCACATAAACTATTCTTGCACCAAAGAAGAATGAATACAAATTGAATATCCTTTGTCAGACCATAAACTCACTAAAATCACAAATCTTGTATTATTTATCTTTGTTTAACCCTGACCAATACCTAATTGATAATTACAGTCAATAAATAATTATAAGCAAATGATTTACCACCTAAGGAGCTTACTCTCATGAAGATCATTTTAAGTGGTTAAAAACACAATAAAACTATAACATGAACTAATATGGCAGTAACCTTATATTTGATACATTTTCTTCCCCCCTCTTTTTTCTGCCATTGACCCCTCCTCCCCACTCCCGCCCCTCTCCTGCCTTCCCCACTCTATCGTCTGTGTCCATTGGTTATACATCTATGCATGTAAGTCCTTTGGTTTATCTCTTCCCACACCCCCTCCCCCTTCCCTTTGAGGTTCCTCAGTCTAACAACCAATTTGTACTTCTTAATCCCTTCACCTTTTTCACCCATATCCCCAACCCCCCTCCTATCTGGCAACCAACAAAAAGTTCTCTGTATCTATGAGTCTGTTTCTTGTTCATTTTGTTTGTAGATTCAATCATTGATAGATATGTATTTACTGCCATTTTATTGTTCATATTTTGTATCTTTTTCTTCCTCAAGAAGACCCTTCGACATTTCATATAATACTGGTTTGGTGGTGATGAACTCCTTTAGCTTTTGAGTTAAAAGGAAATCTCTGCTGTCTGTAACAGATTAAAAGAAATATAGAATATTGTCAACCCCCATCCAGTCCTCTTTCCATGTATTTGCTATTATGTATTCTGCTTGCTTTGACTACTCTTAAGTTCGAGGTCAACAATCATTTGGCCTCCTATGACTTCACTGTTGTATCTAAATAGCAATATGATATTGCAACTCTTAGATACCAATCACTTGGAATTGGCTTCTTATTTTGACTAATCATACTCGATAATAGTAGTATCACCAAAAGCAGTTCACAGCAAAGAAATGAAATCATCATATAGAAATTTTCTAATGTTCCAAAGTCAACATTTTATGGTCATTCTGTTTTCCCTTCTTCAAAACACTTCAGTATGTATGATTGCCTTATTTACCTATTAATTTACTTGTACATTGTCTCCTTCAACAACACACCCAGCCATTTCATTGCCACTAGAATATAAAGTTTCTGAGAGCAGGGAATCTACTTCCTGGGCTGAAAACAGTATCTGCCATAACAAGAACCATTGCATACATCTTGAAGGAGGGCATAGTTTCATTAATTCACATTTTGTGTTCTTCTTTGTTGATTTTTAGAGAGAGAGGAAGAGAGAGGGAGAGAGAGATAGAAACATCAATGACAGAGAACATCGATTGTCCGCCTCCAACTGGGGGATGGGGCCCACAACCTGGACATGTGCCCTGACCAGGAATCGAATCTGCGACCTCTTGGTGCATGGGTCGACGTTCAACCACTGAGCCACACCGGCCAGGCCACACTATGTGTTCTTAGAGTTCTATTTTCAAGACAATGAAATATTTTTATTCTGGACATAATTTTTTTTAATTGAAACAAGCCATCCAGATGACAAGCAATCTGACAATGATTCTTAACCCAGAGAGAAGGAGGAGGAATCAGAAGGAGCTTATAGTATTCACTGTAAGTGACCCCAACTTGGGGAGTTCAGAGAGTGGGCTGGGTGTGCGAGCATGCATTTCTTAACAGCTTTTCCTTAGCTGACTTTTTTTTTCTGTCAGAATTTGTCTTAAGCTGTCAAAAGTTGAATGTCCTCCCCTATTCACTGAATCACCCAAAGCTTTTACCTCTCACTGGCAAAAAGCAATGCCAGTCCCCTTAAATGACTTTCCTGTGACTCTGGACCACATGCACAGTCCAACACTTACACATTCAGAGGCCTGGCCCCAGATCAGGAATGCTAAAGGCAACAGGTGCGCTGAGGGCCAGATACCTTGGCCACATTGACTCTTCCCAGCTCTCCAGAGATCCTGGTCTTGAACAGAGCCCTGGGGCAAGCACCCTGGCTGCCTTGGCTTGGTTGGCTGATCCCCACTGTCCAGGCTCAGGGGAGAAGGGAGAGCAGAGGTACACCTTACAAGGCCACTCTGGGTGGAGGCAGACCACCCCTTTCCTCTTCCTACTTACCGATCAGGCCTTTATAAATATGACCTGGGGGTTCTGTCACAGGCAGCCAGTGACTAGTTCCCCCAACACAATCTGCCAGGACTTCCTGGAACCACACAGCCTTCGAGGGTTGGAGACCCCTGTAGCTCTCCTCTGAAGCAGGGCTAAGGAGAAATTAATTCTCTCTTTTCTGACTGGGCACTTCTCAGGGCACATTTGTCAGGGCCCACGAGAGGCAGTGAAGGGCGGGAACTAAGAACAGGGGTGTGGGAGCCAATGCTGCTGAGGGGATTCTGATGGGCAACAGTGATGAAGAAGCCTCCAGGACCTTTGTCATTTCTGGACCACATCAGATTGCATGCCAACCTCTCCTCCTCATGAGGCATTTTTAAAGATTTACAAATAACAAGCCAACCTTGGGAAGAGATTACAAAAGGACAGTCTGAGAGGTAATCGATGGAAGTTTAATCCATATGGTTCAGGACTTCTAAACACCAGTTTCTTAACATGATTTCAAGATGAAAAATAAATGATGTATATTTTCTAATTAAAAAAAGAGCTTACTCAAGTATTTTCACATAGATGATGGTAGGTGTTAAATTATTGCGATATCTAGATTCCATTGGAGCCAATTAATGGCTATGTTAACAAGAAATTACATCTTTTGCAACAATAAAACTTATGAAAAGTTTCAATGTGCATTTTCAAAATACAGAAGAAGGTACATAATTTTTCAAATTATTTAGGGGAACCCCTAGGTCATTTAATTTCCTTTTTCACTACATGATATGAAAAGTTCCATCATGTGAAAGAACTGAATAATATAGAAATGTATTATACCATGTATATAAACTAAGTTTTTAAAAACTATACAATTATTTAGAAAGAATCTATACTGTAATGCCACACAACCTTAACCCAGAAAATAAGTGACAAAGATTTTTAACTAGACAAAAGAGTTATCATAAATTCCAAAGTTGAGGAAGTCGAAGGAGTTAAGTTAGAGAAGGACTATGGAAAGAGGTTTAGGGCTCCTTAGGAGGAAGACAAGTAAAAAGAGCAATCATGAGAAATTAGAAAAATAGAGCAAACTAAGGCCATTTAAAAAAAGGATAAATAGTTCTAGCTATCTAAACAGTCCGGGAAGGCACAACTGTATATACACTCCAAAAACTCCAAAAGAAGCAAAGCAGACAAAGGGGGGGGAACATGTTTGTTTAATAAAGCAAGAAATAGTGAAATATATATTCTTCAAGAATAAATAAAGTGCCCCTCCCTAACTATTGGAAAATTCATTCACGTGTAACAGTTCCTTCACTATTTCTGAAGATTGTGTTAATATGCCATCCCTTATGTCTGTAATCTGATATTCTAATACAGTTTTCTTAATTAATTATGAGGTTTTTTTAGCAGCCTAATCTTCTTTCTGTGATTTCTCCAAGTATCATGGACATATTTCTGTTCACATGGTCTTCTGTGTGGGAAAATGCCCTTCACCCTCTGCCCTCACCCTTGACCACTGTTTCGAATCAGGGCTCACATGCCTCACTCTGGGTAGCCCTCCTTAACCACCCAGCCAGAGCCAGGTTTCTGTGTCCCAAGCTCCCTGTGTGCACCTCTATTATATTCGTAATGAAGCACTACGTTGTAAAATTGCTCTTCACTAAATTCTTTTTTAACAATAGGAAAAAAAAAAAGCATTTCTTCTTCCTTTTATTATCTCCTTGGCCTACCAAAGAGCCTGATATAAACCAGACACGCCATAATTACCTACCAGAGGAAGGCCAAGCAGAAAAGCCCTAAAATCTGGCCATTATTTTTTAAATAATGCAATAAGCTCGTATTATGCATTTGAATAACCAAAAGAACAACAAATATTTTTATTTACATTTCATCTACATGGCAATACAAGGCAGCCTAGTTGAAGGGGTGTAATGCAATAATCACCCTGTTACAATTTTGTTCAAAAATACAACTATGAATGTGTTTTACTGATACTTATTTCTATATTTTACATGAAAAAATATGAACATTTTAATGCTTACTTTTATATATAACCTACCCATTTTGATTATTTCAGACACATCACTCAAAAGAATCACCAAGATCAAACATTCATATAGTAAAAGATTACTGATATTTGGGAATGTATGTAAGATAATTTGCAAGGCCATATTATTTGTAAACATGATTTGAAAAAATAAAAATGACATTAACAAAAAAATTAAGTGATATTCAGCTTTATTAAATCCTAAAATATACACATATATATGAAAGTATGTTCACGTGTATATTTCTATAGTTAAAACTGAAATCAAAGTGAATATAGAGTTCTTTAACATAGCATTTTATTGTAAACATTTCCTCTGTCATAAACTAATCTTATAAAGTATTCTTAAAAGTTGTATAATGTCTAATATGTAGATACGCTATAAGTTATTTAACTGTTCTCATACTTGGATACTCTTCACAAATATAAATACTTTTCAATGAGCATTATATATAAAACTTTGTGCAGCTCTCTGATTACTTGGCTAAGAGAAACTGGTTTTTCTATTTTTTAACCACTTGGGTATATTTTTCAGCTTTTTTTATAAAAGCAAAATGCCTTCAACGTGAAAATAACACTTGTATTTTAATATTTTGATGGCTGTTTTCAGTGATTGTATTAATTTTATGGACAGCAAAAGGAAAACTTTGAAAATGTTTTCCGTTAAATCACAGAAACTGAACAGCAATAGAATTCTCAGGACATTACCTAGATCATCCTGTACGTGAATAATCACTCCTTCAGATCCCACATGAAAATTCATCAACAGGTAAAGACTTCCTAAAGAGCCTACAAAATATAATGTTCCTTGGTAAACAGTGGCAACGTGAGCAATGTTCCAAGTAAACTTACTTTTTAAATACCTACTTTAAAGTAATCCTACTTAATAGCTAATAAATTATAAAAGTAAATAAGTAAATAGCACCTAAAAACATTTCAATAACTTGTCACCATAAAAGCCACAGATAAGAAACAAATGTGAACCTTGCTTTTTAACACTTGCAATCCAGGTAACTAAGTTTTAATATTCTGAAATTAACAGTTTAGGTTTATGACATAGGATCAATGCAGCAAAATCTCTACATGATACCAATGATTTTACACCTGATCTTCAAAATACATGATCATGAAATGAAACATTCACTGGACATAAAATCAGAGACCATTATACATTTAAAAATAATATAGTTTTCAAATGTTTATCTGTTCAAAAGATTAATAATGTTTAGGAATGTATATCATAAAATAATTCATAGCAATGTCATATTTTTATTAATAGTGCTTAAATATCAAAATAGTGTTAATAAGAACTCAAATACAATGTAATTTTATAAAATCCTGATAATTTAGAACTTGAAAAGTGATTAAAATCTCAAATAAACATTGAAAATAACACTGGGTGATCCTGTAACAATTTGAAACATTATTATAAATACTGTTAAATTTAAGTTCATAGGACATCAAGAAAAATGATAAGATTATTTTAATATGGAGTAAAAAGTGGAAAAAGTAAAACTCAGTCACCTATAAAATTTCATCTATCCACAATAAAGAAATTTAAAAATGAAGAGCACAACAACTAATTTCTTTTTCTATTTATTTGCCCCCCTTGGCCCATTATCCTACAGACCAAAGTAATAACTGCCGCTAGAAAGAGAAGATGAAATACTTATATTTTGCAGTTATGATTGGGAAACTGTCGTGACTACTATCCGAAAGGAAGTAAATCATGAATAATATTATACATAAGTGTATCTGAGAGCGGGGCATATCCAATAGTGGATTTTTATATATTAAGTTATAATTATTTAATTGACTAGATGCTGTATTTTAAATACACTGGCACTCCAGGAAACCCAAACGCTGTCCACCAGCACTGTTAATGTGCATAGTAGTTTTAGTCTACCAATCTACATCCACCAGGTGATTGTTTAAAAACTGGACACACAAGACTTTGTGTAGGTTGAGGCTTAATATAGAGCCTTCAAATACAACATGATCTTCTGGGACAAAAAACTATTTATGACTTTAAAAAAAAAAAAACACAGAGGAAGAGAGGGAGCAGGAAAGAGCACCAATGTTTCCTTGACGTCTTCTACAACAGGTTACAGAAATTGCAACATCTGTTCTTAAAACTCAACAGTTAAACACCTATACATTTATTTTATGACTTGAGATCTTTAAATCATCCTTAAGTAGTATTTATTTATTGACACCCAAAAATAAGGTCCAGATTGTTATAAACATGATTTAACCTAATCCTCTCAGCAACTCAATTATGTTAATATTACTACTTGCGTTTTACAGTCAAGAAAAGCAAATCCTAGGACATTGGGTAATTTATCCAAGAATCATACTAGTAAGGAGTAGAGTCAAATGGAGATCATTCCAGCTCCAAGACTACGCTTTTATAATGCCTACCATAAGTAGAAGTATGCACTTGGCAACACTTTTTGTTTACCGATGAATGATGACCAGAGTCTTCAAAGGAAACTCTTCCCCGGTGAATAAAGCATTAGGATTCAGTGGCCAATCACCTCACATCAAACCTCACAACTGTAGTCTCTCACTGAGGAAATCCTGACTTCTGAGGGTAAGGCAGCTGATCCTCAAGTAATTTGCTTCTAAAAGGAAGTAGTCTATTGCCTTGCCTTAAATAATGCAGCATTCAGTTATTACTTCCTGCCAGAGTGACAGTTTAAGCACAAGGCATTAGAAAAACTGTTTTCTCCTGTTCTAGCTGTCTGTTATTTATAGCCTCATCCACTACTTGTCTGGAAGTGATGGATAAATATTTGAAAGGAAAGATGCATCATTCTGGATGCTCCATGAAATTCAAGATGGATAAAAGTCAAATGTTTCAGGCTCACCTATTTTACGCTTTCTTCCCATAACAAGGTAAAAAGAAGCTTTAAGTGTTTTAAAAGACTCTTCTAGTGAGAAGACAAACACGCAAAAAAAAAAAAAAAAACTTGCCTTTATCAGTTTTTGTATGACTTTTTAAAGAATAGTTTCTATTCTAATATTTTAATGATTTTTTTTAAGTTTTAGGGGAAAATGTATCTGAAACAATTGTCTTTATGACAACAAGATTTTGATTCTGCCTTATTCTTTGGACTGTTTTCACATAACAGAGAAACAATCAAACACTGGTACTATCAGCTCAGTCACATGCTGTTTCTAAGATCACACAGTGAAACCACAAATTTCACATCAAAGTTCTTTTCTTAAAACCAAGATTAATTTAGTTATAACAATAACTTGCTAACACTGATTCAACATTTACTGTACTTTGAGCCAGAAACTGTGCTAAGGATTTTTTACATAAATTATCACATTTAATGTGATAGTTATTCCCCATGATATCTAGTGCCTCTCCCTCACCTCCTTAAGTCTTTGCTTAAAATAATCTCCTCAGTGATGCTTTTCCTTATTACTTTACTTAACATTGCAATCCTCCCTTCCCCAGTTCTCTCTCCTGTCCGTCCTTGCTTTCTTTCTTTCCTGTAGCATTTACACTATCATACACAGTATGTCCTTTTACTGAGCTATTTTTTATTCCTATCTCTCCAAACTTGAATGTAATCACCATGAGGGCATAGACATTTTAATTATTTGTTTATGATTTATTTATACCTGTTTTCTTTGGAAAGGTAGCCCCAATGCCTATATTGTGCCTGGTCCATAGTTGGTATCCAAAAATACTAGTTTAAGGGAGGTGTTTAGTCTTTACAAAGAACGCTTTGTGACTTTGAGATATTAATCCACCCATTTTGTTGAAAAACCTAAGGCTAAAAAGATAAACTAACTTACTGAAGTCACAGAGTAACTCCTGAAGCAGCTTTGTGGACTCTCAAGTCCATCCTCTCCATTCACTCTCCTGCTTGTCGAAAAAGAAACCATCCGGCCACCCAAGTTTGTCTATTCGTCCTCCAGATTTATCTATCTTTGAGTAAGTTTCGAACATGTCTAGAAATTATACCAAGAGAATACACCTTTTAAATACCCTTCAGGACTGGTCTTCTTTCAGAAGGTCAGGCAGCTTTGGAAGGGACACAAATGGAGTGGTGAGGGAGACCAGGGATCAGCTCAGACCATCTGCATCAACCCTGGAAATCAGTGTGCTGACAGATGTCACAGCCAGTTTTCCCTCATAGCCAGTAACCTGAAAGTCATGAAACATTTGCTGACACGAGGAAATAAGTTAGACACACTATTTAAGCTTATGAAAGGACTTTGTTGGAAAGGGAAAAGTAGTGAAGAACAACAAATACTTGAAGTCTTTATACTTTATATCATACATACTTAATATTATACACATTTGTTCTGTAATCTGAATGTGTTTCATATTGTTGCCTTTATTTTTTTTATTGATCTTCCTCTGGCCCATTTTGAAAATAAAATCAAATAATTCAATTTCCCATTACACCCACCACATATATACCTTTTATTCCACCGCCCCCCGCTTTCAAACAACAATCAGAGCCACAAGCAACGTTTAATCAGCATTTGAGGAACTTGAGGAGGAGAATGTATTTTGCCATTGCCAGAACAGAGAGAAGTGGTTACATTCAGAAAGGATCTACTTCAGAGAAAATCTTTTAGCCAAAAGGAGGGTGAAAGAATCAATAACCATCCAGCTGCTCCTACTTTTCCTACTGACTGTTTCCTTCTCATAACTCCCCTGGACTTGAGTGACACAGTTGTGGTAACATTAGTTAGGTTTTTAAACTAGGATTTCATAGTGAATATAGTTGAATAACTTTAAGGAAGAGTTTTCTTGAACCATTTGATCTATTCTTTTGTATCTGAATGCATCTTTTACTCTTTATGATACTATTAAATAAAGCAGAAGTAAGATTTGACCAGATACAGTAAAGAATATGTAACCAAGAGAAACAGAAAGAATCTGACCAATAAAGGATATTCACAATATGTAGGGAATCTACGGGAACTGAGAATGGTTATTCCCTAGAGCTTATTAGTCACATAAAAGAATATCATGCATGGTGAGCTCTTCTGGAGTGTGCGTGTGTGTGTGTGTGTGTATGTGTGTGTGTGTGTAAATAGAGCCAAAATAAACCCAAACCTTCTGAAAGTAAAAACAAACAAACAAACAAACAACAACAACAAAACGTGGAGTGATCTGAGTCTTTGCACAGGAAAACTGGTAATTACATAACTGGACCCAAAGAAATTCTACTAGGAAGACTCATTTAGCTTTATGAGTTGGTAGATCCCACTTCAAGTCCAAGGGACCTGATCGTAAAACTACAGCTTCCAATATTGGTTTTAATTCACCTCTAATTTTCAGGTCAACAAATTATTTAGTAAACACAGACAGAGCTACTGAAGTAATTAATGTAATAATTCTGTTCATCCTTCCTCCAACTGATCTATTTCTTTTATCCAAATTTGGAATATGTCAAAATCTTGCTAATGGTAACGGTTGTGAATATCAAAGAGAAAGGCTGAAAAAGGAACAGAGAATCATGATAAAAATGTTTGAATATTTTCTTCCATTCCTGTTGTTTTGAACATGAAAAATATCAGGAAAAGTGAGGATAAATTATATAAGCATAAATGTGTTACAAATTTATGCAGAATTATATTAGCTTTTAAATGAGTTGGAAATTCAGAACACAAATTTTTATAAAACTTATTTTAACATGATATGAGTGATGGTAAAAATGTACCAGGTTTTTTTTCCAAAAAGGAGAGCCCAAGAGCTGCTATGTATTCCAATAAAAGAGCAATCCTTTACATCTTCCTGAAAAGGCAAAATACCTACTAAATTTCTAAGTAGTAACTTCAGGGCAAGTCACTAAATGATTAATAATGAAAGTCATACTTCAATGGTGTTTTATATAATATTTTATTTTAACCAACAAAATGAAAAATTACAATAATATTTGTGTTTCAGAAATATGTAGTTTGGTTTTTAAATGAGTAAGCATTACATACATAATGCATTACCTTTCATTTACACTACAGGAAAATCTAATTAAGAAGTAACCACTATACCATAATATATTTAAAAGTGCCCCAAATGGCATATTATATTGAAAGTTGTAGAGTGACATCCACCACATTCCTTATGCATAACATTATGCTAATAACTATCCTTTCAACTTCAGAATTCCAGAGCTAATCAGTCACTTGTGGTCCAGGGTGAAATTGCTCATTTTCTTGCCCACTTATCAAGAACTACATGCTTATTTGAACTTTGGCTTTGCATGCATAGGACTCACATAGTCTCTGTAACATATGCATATATAAATGCATAAGAAAGGAATGTTAATCTCCTCAACAACACCCCACATGGAAATGAGGGACAGTCCCTGCAGAGAGCTATCCTACTGAATACGAAAAGGTAGAAGGGTGTCAGATTTAGGATTTTAGAGAATATACCTTTCTGTAAGATTATTGTTTTTTAGAACTTACCCTTTATTAAAAGTATAACTATAGCACAGCATAAAATTTAAGTTCAAGAGTATTATGATCATAAAATTCACTTTCACACTCTTCATCCATTGTGTGCAAATTAAAAGAGTACTTCTGTCAATGACGCTAAAGAATTACTGAGGAGAATTAAATAGAATAAACCCCAAAAGTCAAATGCTTAAGCCAATGATCAAGTTATTTATTTTTCTCTCTTCTGAAACACTGGTGCTGTCTTCAAAAGATAAACTGCTCTTAACACTCGTTCGGCCCTCATCTTAAGGGCATGGTAACTAAAGGTCATACTCCACTAATTAATCAACTACAGACTCATTTAGGACCTTACAAACAATGCTTCTCTGTTTCTAATCTTTCCACAGTAAAGAAGGCCAACTTATTAAATATAAACATAATTGCTCCTAATAACATTATAGCGTCAACTGTACGTTCATTTATTTCTGAGATAAGAATAATCGTATGCAGTGTATCAAGTACTAGTGATTGACTAAAGAAAGTTGTTTTTTGAGGTTTTTAAAATTTTCTATTTAGTAGAATTTAATACATGTTTTAAAACTATTATGTTTTTAACCCTGTCTGTCCTGTCTCTTTTTTTCATCATCAACTATACAGATATTTTAAGACCAACTTTCAGAAATCTTACAAATGCACATAGGAAGAAAAAAAATGAATCATCTCTCCCTGCAGATATCCTTATAAAAGTTCTATAATCGGGGTATATAAAAGGAAGAAGAATTAATCTGACAGTGAAGAGACCCAATATACATAAAGAAAAAATCCCTTAATGAGAACAGAGAGGTATGGGAGATGGGAGAACAGAGTTCTATAATGCACAATGAAACATGGTTAACTCTCAAAAATAATGTAATAGTGCTACAAATGTTAGAAGAAAAGGAAGCAAAAATAGCTCTATTAACATGAATCTTTTTTCATATTGTGGAAATGACTTGATAAATCAATGCAAGGACTATTTGGTAATCCAGGTTTTAATCCGACTTCTGCAAGAATTCAAGATGTGATCTTGATTAGGCCATTTAATTTCTTTGGATCACAGTTTTCCAATATGTGAAAGTAGAAATAGAAACTCTTTACATTCATTTTCAACAGCAATACTCTATGACCTGTATATTCAAATACTTAAGGAATGAAAGTTTCTTTTTGAGCAAGAATGGAAAGACAAAAGTTCTCTTTACAAAATTTCTTGGAATAATTTATTCATCACTTCATTATTCTAATATTCTATTCCAAAACAAATCTCTAATAAATTCGTATTTGTTAATTTGCATATAAATATAAATGGCCTCAGTTTTGAGATTCTTGAGATCAGAGATCATGAACCTTGACTATCTAGTACTAAGCAGGCTCTAAATACATTTGCACTGCACTAATGAAAGAAATGAGTGTAAGAAGAGGGGCATTAACAGTTCTGTGAACGAGCGAATCTCCTTTGTTCACTACTCACATTTTAACAATCTGGATTTATTTTATTTATCATGTATACAGGGAAATTACATAAGATAAAATGTGTCCTTCAAGTCAGCTGGAATAAGACCATTATTCAAAAATTAGTATGAAGAATTCTGAATGTTTATTGGAAAATAAAAGCAAAAGTAGCACTTATCATTTCTTTCTTTACCCATTTCAGCAAAACAAATTCCAGGAAGATAAAAAATTTGGAGATATTAAAACTTAAAAATGCTAGAATAAGTTAGTAAATATTTTGTATACACCTTGGTGATAAAGATTCCTCTAAACTTATTCCACAATTTATTAAAATCTTCACCAGTTTATTCTTTCATTTTATATTTGAATGCCTTTTAATTATAGGAACTTTGAAAACAATAAAGCATAAATGACAAAATGACCCAACCTCCATTCTTAAAGATATTAATACTGTGGGGATAGTCATCTAGTCTTTTCTAAATACAATGTGTGTGCGTGCACAGGTTATATGTGAGTGTGTTGTGTGTGTGTGTTTATTTATATAAATCACAACTGCAATTAGCTGTATGCATAGTTCTGCATCATTTCCAGCATAAAATATTTTACAAGTATAACTATATTTCAATGAAAATATATGAGCATCCTTGTATGCATTTCAGATTATTTCTTTAGAATAAAAAACCAAATTCCAATGTTTAAAATATAGATCTCAAATTTTACTAAAATTTTTCTTGCCACTTGGAAAACTTTCTCAGGTTAGTTTTGTTTTAGAAAAACAAAATGCCTTCAAAAAGAAAACAACTTTTCAATATTTTATGGGTCTTTATTTTTAGTTACGATATGAATGCCATCCATAGACAGTAAAAATGAATAATTTGATTTTCAAGTTACAGCCATTACATTAAAAATGTATAACAACATAACCCTGAGGATATTATATAGATCATCCTACCTATGAACACTCACTACCTCAGAATCTATATGAAACTGTTATCAACAGAGAAAGGCTTTCTGCAGAGAACGCAGAATACAGTGCCCCTAGGTACATAAACAATAGCAAGGTGAACATCATGGTATGTGTTTCAAACAAACTACTCAGTTTCTAAAAATCCTACTTGATGACTAGTAACTTGCAAAAAGTAAATATAGCACTCAAAAATGTTTGAGTAACTACTAACAAATCACTTTCAAATTTATATATGAGAAACCATCATAACTCTGTCTTTTAGAGACTGCAATCCAGGTAACTGTAAAATATCTTGAAATTAATAGTTTAGGTTTATGACATGGGATCCGTGCAGTCCAATCTCCACATGGTGCCAACAATTTTACAATTGTATATATGGTGTCCCAAATGGAGATGACTGTCATGGAAGTAAATGTGCACTGGATTTAGAAGAACAGAATTCATATAATAATTCTAAAATAGCCTGTGGCTTCCTGAGCAGTTCTTATTCCTCTGCCAACTTAAAAAAATTACAAACTTACAGAATTAGTATTATGAGGAAATAAAGTATTATGTATACATAGAATGCGTCATCAATTGTAAAATTTCAATCTCAAATATTTTAAAAGATCTTGGAATAAAATAGCTGTTACCTGAATATTTCAAACTATGCTCAGTAAAATGTCAGCATACATAAATTTTAATGTTTCATTTTTATATTAAACATAATGCTAATCCAAATATACAACTAAATTGATCATCCTATTTTCCAAGTATGTAGTTGTATTTTAGAAAGTTTTAAATAAAGTAATTTGGCTCTTAGTTCCTTAGGAGGCAAGTTTGAATCAATTTTTATAAAAATTCATTAAGATACCTGAATCAATAAGAAAATTGATATAAGAACGTTAAAAATAAGTTTCTAATAACAAAAGCATCAACAATATTCAGGAAGTTTACAAGAAATTTCAAAATTGGAGCAATTTAAAAGGACGCTTAGTAAATGCTAAAAAGTACCTTAGAATCTAAACATTAAGACTTTCATAGTTATTTAGCAAATGATGACTGTAACCTTATTACATAATCTCATGTAATCCTCTCATTAATCCAAGAAAACATATATTATTATTACCAGTTTAGAGGTAAAGAAATAAAGGCTCCTGTTAAATAAGCAATATAGAGAGCTATGGGAGGGTCCATGCATTGCCCATCCTTCCTTTCATTCGAAGAGGACCCTCTGACAGGAACTTGTTTCATGGACCTAGCTAAGGGGCAACATTTTCCGGACTAGTGATGCCATGTCACTAGTCATAGCTAAAGAAATGTAACAAGCTGTTGGATAGGACCTTCAGGAAACCTCATGTGAAGGAGCAGAGACAGCCATCACATGCTTTTTTGTTTTGTTCTTTTTCCCCTCCTTCCTGCCTCGAGTCTGAGTATGATGGATGGAGCTTCTGTATCATCTCGAAGCAGGATGAGATCTTGAAAGTCCCATGCCAAGGATGGTGAAGCAGAAAGCCAAATGCCAATGAAATTATGAAGCTCTCTTACCAGAGAAGGACTGCAACTTTTCAGACTTTTTTTTTTATATATAGCACAAGAGAAAATAACTTGTATATGTCGCTCTTTTACTAGCACTCACACGTGGCTGATCAAGTTTATTATACACAAGACTCTGCCCTAAATATTTCACCTATATTGTCTCACTCCATCCTACAGTGTTCTTTTACGGTGTGGAAACTGAGGCTCAACAAGGTTAAGTAACAATCCTAAGGTCGCATTTCTCTAAAAACGGCAGAAACAAGGGTTGAACCCAGATCTTCTGTTAATCAGAGTAACCTTTTTATAATGCCACCCTATGTGTAATCATATATTTTATATTATTTTCTCCTACCTAGGTTCTCCCTGATGGAATTACTCATATTTTCTCATCCTTCACTCCCTTACTTGGTGATACGAAAAGTATAGTTAAGTCTTAGCTCTGAGATAATGGGAGCAAGTCCCAGTGGTAATCTCTCTAATCTTCCAGAAAATGATCCAACTGCTATTTTTCATTGATTCTTTTTTTTTTCCTTGAAAGCAAACTTGTGCAATAAAAATTCTCACTCTTGTCAACAAATCCTCTTAGCATCACATAATCATCTTTTCATGAAAAAGTAGCTAAGGGAAGGAACATTGCTAGCAATTTCAACGTGCTATCGGCCTCAAATTACTAGAGAAGCTTGCGGCAATTCTGAACTAGAGAAAACTAGAAGTGTGTAGACATTGAACTGTCAAACACATCTCTCCCTCAGATTTACAGTTATTTTTCTATGAGATGTCTACCCAACGCTGAGATGCTATAATCATATATTCTTAAAGTGACAGCATAATATGCTCTTCCTATTCAGTACATCCAGTTTGCCTAAGGTTAAAAGCAATGGAATAAAGCATCAAAAAATGCCATCGTCAAATTAATAAGATTGATGGCCCATTATGTTTTTATTATTTAGACATAAGCCAAATCATATAATTGGCTCACTGAAAGAAAAGTGCTTTTACCTATTTCTTAAAAACTTTTATAATTTGAATTCCCATTAATTATTATCCCAAGCCACTCAAGCTCATTTAAATTAGATCTATTTAAATATCTTTGTGATAAAAATACACAAGTATTTCTGTGTACTCAATTGGATATCCCTTTCAAAATCAATTTCACAGTCCCATTTTGTTCTCCTGTGTCCTGAGCTCCTATAATAGTTCCCTAGTTCGGTTTTGTTTGTTGAATTCCTTAAATTTTTCTGATGGAAATATCAAGCTGCCTTCCTTAGGCCACAGATTCCCAAACTTTTTCTCTGTCCACAGTGTCCTTAGTATTTTTTTCATAGTATTCTAGGCGAAAAGAAATATCAAATAGTTCTGTTTTTTAAAAGGTTAAATCTAAACATCTTGAGAAGTATTTGTTAATTAATTAGCCATTTGAAAAAAAAAAAGCACATAAATTGAAAGTAGTTCATGCAACAGCCAATAAATGTTGCCATGCACCCCGTAAACATTCGATGTGCCTTCGCTGTAGTACCTGGCAAGACTTGGTGCTCGGGTTGGTATCCACTGTCTTAGGCACTGTTTATATTTATGCAATTGATCTGTAAGCATTTCAAGGGCAGGGACTGGACTCACTCATGTTTGCATTCCCAGAGCCTGGCACAGTGTCTAGCCCATAGCAGGTGTCAATTAATATTTGTCAAGTGAAAGAGGATGAACATGGATGAAAGACAAGGGGGACTAATGTTGACTTCAGTAAAATGGTTATCCCTAGATGGGGCACTTTGTAATAAAGGGTGGTGATATAGCACAGTGATAGAGAATATGGACTCTATCACATTTTAAATATATAATTGTGCTTCCATCATTTATAAAACAGGGCTAATAGTAGTAAGACTTTCATAGGATTCGCACAAGAATTACATGAGAAATGCATGTCATTCACCAAGTATAGGGCACAGTACACAGTAAGTCTTTTGATAAATATTATTGTTATTATTTTGTTATTTTATGCTTTCTATCATAGATGGGAAGACACTCAACTCTGGAAATGGTGGGGAGAAATTAGAGAACAAAACCTGAAAACATTAAGAAGACAACCGGGGAAATAACTATATTTTAAAATAAAGCTGTGGTTACAAGCAGCATAAGAAAGCACAGCTACTATTTGTTTGGAAAACAAATTCAAAGAACAGGCTCTTTGTGACTAGACTTAGAAAGCTGCCGTGTGACTGAAATTTACTGTCTGCCAAAAGCGAGACAATCTCAAACCCCTTCATTTCATGGCTTGAAATTGAAGACCAAAAGCATCTCTTATTTCTAATCGCATTCCTAATTACAGAAACACAGGCTAGCGCCCCTTTGTATAAGGGGCTGCCAGTATTTCCATTATCAGTTCCCATTTTCAGGGCTTATTACTAAAAAGCACGCGCTCCAGGGAGATTGTTGGCATAGAGGATCTCAGCATGGAAGAGAACATGTTTTACAAAATTTGGCATCAACTTTTCAACCGTAAATACAAAGAGATAGAAAGGCAACAATGAAAAGTCAAGAAAAGCCAGGATGCTAGTATTGGAAAACATGTCCAAGCTCATTTCAAATGTAATGTATAAATGAAAACCCTGCTCAGAATATTTAAAGAGAAAATACGTACTTGAATTTAAGCAATATCACCAAACATCTGTAACAAAACGGTAGAAGTACTGCGATTTACCCATCTGTGTCTCATTAGTAAATACTGGCATAAATCTAATTTTCATATCTATGAGGGATTGCTTCTGCTTCCACCTTGGCCAGAGTGTTGGAAAAGGTAACAACCGTTCTTGTTTTGAAACATCTCCGCATTATTTGTTAAAAATATTTAGACTAAGGCACCATTATTTATTAGTAAACTTTCTGTGATACTCACTGAATGGCAAAGGTACTGTTTTAGTTTCTCAAATATCCTTTGCTTTGATTTTAGTTTAACTAGCAATCGTTAGCTTTAGAAACTGTAGTTAGTACTAGAGGTTGGTACAATTACTTAAAAGAATGTGTAGTTTTCTTTGAACAGTTGTTCTGATCACTAAGATAATACTTAAAGAATTAGGTCTTAATGTAGAGATTAGACCACAAAAGATATTTTTGAAGATATATATTGAGACATTCAAGGTGCTTTTGAATTTATATTTTGTTGTGATCACCAAATAAAGTAGAAGCTATAAAGAAAACTTTAAAAGTTTTGGCTCTTGACCTTAGCGGGGTAACTCAATTGGTTGGAGCATCGTCTTGATACGTCAAGGCTGCAGGTTCAATCCCCAGTCAGGGCACATACAAGAATCATCCAATGAATGCACAGATAAGTGGAACAACAAATATATGTTTCTCCTTCTCTCAAATCGATAAATTAAAAAAAAATTAAAAGAACAAGTTTTGGCTCGGTAAACTGGAAATATATCAGTTTTTTTAGCCTATAACACTGCAAAAACTTCTATGTGTTTCTTGATATCTTTCAGTAGATCAACTCAAGGCTGAGTCCAAAGCTCATTGGTTCACACAGTCCTTAGGGCAGGAACTAACTGCTTTAACTCCAAATCCTTTCCTTTGGGGTACTGCTGTGTTACAGTAATCAAAAACTGAACGTATGTCTGGGATACCTAATTAAACAGAGAGAATAAAAAACTGCAAAGCCCCAGTGGGTGGAGACCATGGAGAGTTTACAGAATTTAATGCTTTGATACTTAGCTCACACCTGTTTCCATAATAGCATCACTGAATTTATGGGAATCTTGATTCAACCTTCTCTCTAGGAAATACAGCCATTTACTAAAAGTGGACAAGCAATTTATGGAACAAATTTTAAAACGGGTAATGAAAGCACAGAATTATGGAGCAGGACTGACCTCAGGAAATCATTTCGTATATACCTTTCAGGAAGTGACTATACCTAAACCATCCATGTTGAGTTACTATCAATTACATTCTTAAAAGGCACAAAGAAAAATTTAAAACCTCTTTGATAGCCGGTTCTGGATTTAATGCGATCAAGAATTTCTTCTTTGTGTCGAAACTAGTAAACTAGTTTCTTCCTCCTACAATTTAAGATGCTTGTCTCGTAACTTCAGTGAAGAGGGGAAATAGTTATCTTATCCATTTTAGAGGACAAGTTCATATATCATCATTTCTTTTTTAGATATTGTATAAGTGACATCAAGACTTTAAAGTGTAGCCCTGGCCGGTTTGGCTCAGCGGTTAGAGCGTCAGCCTGCAGACCAGAGAGTCTCGGGTTCGGTTCCCGCTAAGGGCACGTATCTCGGTTGCAGTTTGTCCCCGGCCCCTGTTGGGGTCGTGAGGGTGGCAACCAGTCGATGTGTCTCTCCCACATCAACGTTTCTCTCTCTCTCTCTCTTCCTCCCTCTCTCTCTCCTGCTCTATCTGAAAATGAATGCAAAAATGTCCTCGGGTGAGGATAAAAATTAAGAAAAAGACTTTAAAGTGTAAAAACAGAGTTACACTAATTGATATTTAAATTGTATTAAAAAGAAGAATATAGGTCCATTCTCCACCCAGTTTATAAGTTAGCTTTTTATGAAGAACCACAGATGCCTATTTCATTCATCCTTTCAAGGAAGAGTATGCCTCATTAATGTCTATCATAGGTGGAAAAACTACTCTGTGGATGTAGATCTAATTAATAATCTCAGGATAATCTCTTTTGGACTCTGGTTATTTATGTACAGTTTGTTTCTATTACTTCCCAAAATTGGATTGACTGGTCAAATAATACTGTGCTACATATATATATATATTTTTTTCCCAGTAAAGAAGCATTTTACTACCCCGCAGCTGCTTACATTAAATTGTACAACTTGTCCACAAATGTCCAAAAGTGTCTATACCCATATAAAACCTTAATTAAAAAAAAGACTTGTAATGAGATTTAAATGACCTCGTTTATGATTTATTTTCATTTCTAGTGTTTAAGATGCACAGTAGCACCGAGCTTGGCACCTAGCAGACATAATTTATTTTTTAAATGCTAAATTATTTCTGTAAGTGTCCCAACATATTCTGAGTTACATAAAAAAAAGTGGACCACGTTTTGTCAATCAAGTTGACCCTCTCAATGAGCTTAAATGGTTGACTAAGTCATCCCACTACATTTATTGCTTTAAGGCAAAAACTATGACTTATTAACCTTTGTATTCCTGGGTCTTTGTAGAATATTTGGTACCCCAAAGAAGTTGCATGATTAAATAAAATCAATTAAAATTTCAAATTGTATCATTTTAGTCTTTTACCCTTGATATCGAGACCACTTATGCTTACTTTTTTCACACTGAGTATTAATATTTAATAAGCACTAAAACTATAGCACGTGATATAAGTATATACCATTAAACACACAAAATTCTAAATGTGTATATATTGAAATATTAACTTGCTATACAAGTAATCAAGAATGCCAAGGCACCAAGAGCAGAAACCAGGTATGTTTCTGCTGTGGGGAACCTCTTAACTGTCCCCGGGATTCCATCCTAGGAGCAACCGGCACTTACTCCATAGGCTTTCCTAGTGGGAGACTTACTTACCAGTATCTACATTTTTGGCAGTCCCCAAACAGCTATACAGTGGATAAGGAAACTCATGTGATTTTTGGCATCAGATTTAATAAGCAACCAGTATATACTCTGGAGACTAACATGAACAGGAGATGGTTTCCTATTTCATACTCTGAGGGACTCTACACACACACTTCTTGGGACCAGTAATTGCAATTTCCAGCTTAAATTCAGCATGGCTCTGAATGCACTGTCCCAGAACTCCACAGAAACACTGAACAGATACATAGAGTCAGCCATCACTCAGAGCCTGTGCATAAAATGACATTGCTATTCTTAATTTAAAAACAACAAGGTACAATGTTACAAGTCTTCACTCTACTCCCAACTTCACTTTAAACCACCCTATATTTATATATTCTGTTGCTTTCTTAAGTGTAATATAAAGTACTGGGATAAATCCCCTAGTAAAAAAGTGGTAAAGTTAATGATCATTTTACATTTCCCATCTCATCTATTATGTATTTAACAAAACATGTTCCCCCATACAACCTCAAGTACTGTTATGGACCCTGTGGGCAGTCCATCAATATTCTGAGACTCACTCTGGATACTGGAGGTGAACTTAGGTACTCCTTGGGTGGACACTAGTTCCCTTGTATTCATATGCGATTTACATTATTTTATTAAACAACTGGCATAAGTGCAACATACACTCTTTCAATTTATTTCTGTGCTTTGGGGTTAAGCTTCCACAGAACATTTTCAATGTACTGTATAAGATTAGGGTTCTATGTGTTCTAGAGCCTTTTATAAGTTTCAGAGCTATAATTTGACTTAGTAAATATAACATGTGGATGTAGCTACACAGTTATCTAGAAATTTTAAGTGCCTCCTACATATTAGTTATAGCTCTTCTTAAAACGTCTATTTAATATCCTCACACAGATCCCAGATGTGGCAAACAGTGAGAGAGAGAGGGAGACAGAGAGAGTTAGAGAGAACAAGAAATAGACAAAGAGAAAGAGAGACAGCTGGAGGTAAAGGAATAGGAGAGAGAAAAAGAGATCAAAAGTCAGAAGTGGCACAAGCTTTGGTAATACAATCAATTATATAGATCCCTAAGAAAAGAAACCCAGATTCTCCTGCAATTTTTCCTTGGGCTCATAAGAAGATAAAAAATTATTCTTTAATACCCCAAGGGACATTCTGCGCCTTTCAGTTGGTGGTACCACTTCTTTGCGACTGTTTCCTGAATTCACTGTGTCTTCCGATCTATTTTTGTTAACGGAAGGAGTGCAGAGAGAAAAAGCACCTCTGTCGATTGCTGGCACACTAACAATTCAAAGTGAACCATGGGCAGAAAAGCTTGGAGCAGAAAGATTTGTGGGATGCTGTCTTACCCATCACTAGAAGATGGCTTTTTAGTCACCGACAGAAGGACAGATCAGACCCAGTTCCAGTCTCTCTTAAAAGAAAGGGTATACATTTTATTCTTTAAAGTCACTTAACAGCTTCTTCCCAATTAACGTGTAGGTGGGCCTGTGGGCGAGCCTTTTCTGGGTCACTTTCTGATTCAACAAAAGCCTTCATTTCTCCTACAATAATAAAGTAATTTTCCTTGCCCTAGGAAAACCTTGCCTGCAAAATGGCCTACAGCAGGATATAGCCACCTGTACAAAGTAAATGCACTAATAGAGAGCACTAAGTTATTTGTAACATTACTGCTTTTAGCTCTCTAATTGCTGGCTTTGTCATTTGAAGAGTTAATTAATTCCATACTGGAGAACAGTGTTATTATAGCATAAAATCTCTCCCACCCAGTTGGATAAAATTCTTCCCCATCTTTAGAACATTCACTGAAAGAGTACATATAATCTGGGACAAAGATAACAATACTCCAAGGATTCTTCATATACAACTAAAATGCATTTCATCGTATGCTAGAGATCTAAAAGCTTTGGGGACAGCAGTACAACTTAATTTCCAAATAGATATAATTACTAACATCTGCAAAAGTATGTTTCAAAACCATAGCAAAACTTTCCTGTTTCACCAAAGCGCTGTTAGGCATAATATACCCAATGAGGCATTATAAGGGGTTATTATATTATAAATTATAAGAACTTAGATTAACTTTTTTGGGGAAAAAATACTATATAGAATACAAACATGCTACCCCTATATGCAATTTCTTTTAAGAATTCAATTTCTAAACTTCTATCAAAATTAATTTTCAACCTTGTATACACTGTGATCACAGATAGGATATTAAAACTGCCTACAAAAACTGGCCAGGCCCGGCCAGTGTGGCTCAATGGTTGAGCGTTGATTCATGCACCAAGAGGTTGCTGGTTTGATTCCCAGTCAGGGCACATGCCTGGGTTTGGGGCTCGATTCCCAATAGAGGGTGTGCAGGAGGCAGCCGATCAATCTTTTGCTCTCATCAATGTTTCTCTCTCCTTTCCACTCTCTCTAAAATCACTAAAAACATATTTTAAAAAAAATAAATGAATAAATAAAACTGCCAATAAATGGAGCACCAAGGCTTTTATTGGCTTTTTGAGTCAAATTTAAGGTATATGTTTGGAAAAGTGGTCTTTGCAACACCTAGAGAAGAATTATCACACTTATACCTTTCTGTGGAGGAAAAATAAAGGAACATTAGAGCATAATATAGTTTAATACAATGCATAAATGTAATACCACAGGAATGCTTACATTTTGCAGGTGTTTGTTGATTGAGATACTATGGACTTGAGAACATAAGGTTTGGACTCACACATTGAGCAGCAGAAGCCAAGGGTAAACCACTGCTATGTTTTCTTTTCTTATTCTTTTTGTTTGTTTGTTTTACCTTGAAAACTCTATGATGAGACAGTCCAAAGTACATATGAGTCAGTGCTCAAAGATGCAACTCTCAGGTCAGAAAGCACTCAAACAGTTACTGGGGAAGTGCAAAGAACAAGTATGAACAGCATTGCTGCTAATAACAAAACTAAAGAAAACAGGAAGGACATCTACCAGCTGATGTGCACACAGGTGAAAGGAAAGTACGATGCTGGACAACACATACAATCAGACATGGAATGGAAGGAGCCCAGACCAAGGTCAACTGGAAACTGGAAAGTAAGGAATGGAATGTCCAAACATTGCAGTGCTTGATGTTAACACACTAAAATGGACTGGAAAGGGACATTTCCAGTCGGGCAATTTCAATTTCAAAGTGGTCTACTCTGGAAATGCAAACTCAGAAGAAATGGAGTGGCTTTAATACTGAGGCAAGTCATTATACAGGCAGTTAGGAATCACACACAAGGTCTGACTACATAACATCAATTAGACTTCTAGGAAAACCTATTAACATAACTATTCAAGTCTATGATCCCACTACAGAGGCTGAAAAAGATGAAATTGAGAGCTTTTATGCAATTATCCAAGAAGAAATTAATCAGACACCAAAACAAGACATTCTGGTAAACATAGTGACCAGACTGCAAAAGTAGAAAATAAAGCAGAATCAAATGTTGTCAGAAAATTTGGACTAAGTATCAGAAATGAAGCAGTAAATTAGCTCGCTTGTTTCTGCAAAGCCAACGACTTGTCCACCACAAACACATGCTTCAAACAACTGAACAGATGGATGTATACGTGGACATCACCAATGGCCAATATAGAAATCATACAGACTGTGTAAGCGGAAGCAGGAGATGGAGAAGCTGTATTTCTCTGCCAAAACAAGACCGGGAGCAGATTGTAATACTGACCATGAACTGTCAACATCAAACATTAGAAAAAAGCTGAAGAAGAGCACTAAAAGAATCGCCGTGCCAAAATGTAATGTGATTAGCATTGTTGATGGATTTAAAGTTTCCATAAAAAAAGATTTGCACTGTTAAATTTAATTGACTGAGAATCAGAAGAACTGTGGACTGAAATTAGAAATACTGTTATTTGGGGAAAATATGAAAAGACAATGCCAGAAGTAAAAAAAAGAAAAGAAAAAATTGAGATGGATGACAGAAGAACACTAAACATTGTTAAAGACACGCGGGAGACAAAAGTTTAAGGCGATAAAAACAGGTTTAGAAACCTGAACACAGCTTTTCAATAACTATCACATAGAAAGGAGAACTATCACGATAGTTGATATAAGGAGATAGAAGAGAACAGAAAAGGAACAAGAGATCTCGACCCCAAGATTCAAGACATGAAGGGAAATTCAAACCTAGACTAGGAATGCTGAAAATCCCACAAGGACGCACATTAGCTGACCAGGAGAAAATAAAGGGAAGGTGAAAATCTAAACAGAAGAAACTAAAGGATGACCGATACTTTTGGAGAAGATTCCTAAAAGGAAGAGCCTATAATTCTAGAAAGCAATGACGTGAAAGCTGCCCTGGAACACTGGGAAGAAATAAGTCACCAGGGGTAGAGGGGGTACCTTGACAGACACTGAATCTGTCAAAATGCTAACAAGAACATGTCAACAAATATGGAACACTAAACAGTGACCTAAAGACTGGAAACACTCAATAAACATCCCAATCGTCAAGAAAGGAGATGCCAAGGAGTGCTGTCACTGTAGGACTATTGCTCTAATTTCCCACACAAACAAAATGACGCTGATGAAGTTGTCTACCTTATATGAGAGAGAAATGCCAGATGTTCAAGCTGGATTCAAAAAAGCAAAGGGCCCTCTAGATCTAACTACAATCATTTGTTGGATACTGGAGTGCTCCAAAGATTTTCAGAAGGTTAATGTATATTTTACAGATTACAGTAAAGCCTTGGACTGCATGCCTCATGAATAGCCATGGGCTGCACTGAAAGAAATGGGTGTGCCTCAGTCAGCACTTGACTGTCCTATACCGTGGACAGGAAGTCACTGTCAAGATAGAATGTGGAAAAGACAGAACGGTTTCCTATAGGCCAGTGTGTCAGACAATGCTGCATTTTTTTTCTATTTGTTAGAGCTTACTATTTTGTCATACAAAAAAATTGTGCTAGACTCGGAGGAAATAGGGTAAAAATTGGTGACAGAAATATCAACAACTAAAGATATGCAGATGACCGCATGTTACTGGCGGAACGTTGAAATGAAACAATCTTTTTTTGGAAACAACTTTTACTGAAAGTGAAAGGAGAAGGTGCCAAAACAGGACTGCATGTGAACAGAGAAGACAAAAACCATGACTACAGAAGAAATATACAACTTGAAGAGAGACAATGAAGAGGTTATGAAAGATGTTGCTTACCTTGGCTCAGTCATCCATTCAAGTGGAGACCGCAGCCTAGAAATTCAAAGGAGGCTGGGACTCGGAGGGCAGCAATAGAAGACTTAGGAAAGATCACCAAGAGCAAAGATGTGTCATTAAGAGACCATGGCTAAGATCATCCACACCCTCGTATTCCCAACTACTATATGGATGCAGAAGTTGGGTGGTGAAGAAGGCCTCATTTGAAATTCAGTGTTGGAGGAGCACTCTACAAAAACCCTGGATCGCCAGTAAATCAACAAGTGGATCCTAGAAGCAAATTAAGCCTCAGACACTGCTGGAGGCAAGAGTGACCAAACTAAAGCTGTCCTACTTCAGGCGTGTCGTGAGAACAGGGCTCTTTGGGAAAAAATGATGCTGGGAAAAATAAAAGGCAGCAAGAAGAGAAAGACCAAATATGAGATGGATGGACTCCATAAAAGAGCCATAGGCATGAGTTTACGGCAGCAGAGCAAGGCTGTTGAGGGGAGAACGCTGTGAACATCACTCACTCATAGGGTCACCAGGAGTTTGAACTGACTGAGTGCCACGTAAAACACAGAAATGTAATACGAAATAGCTTAAAGGAATTACTATCCATTTAAAGGAGAAAAAAAATTCAAAATTATATTTTCCCCATATATTTGAAAACAGTCAGATGTCAGTATTTCCAGTGATCTGACTTTGTCCAAGATATTAAAACCTCATTTACTTTCTTTGAAATTTACTTAAACATGTGTTCTTTACATGTAGCTTTCATTCATGCACACACACTTAAATGTAGATATAGTTACTAGAGACATGCCCTTCTCGTGTTTATCCCTTTTGCACCAAGAGCCTATGCATAATTATACGTTGAGAAAAATGTAGCGATCACTTCACCACCTAGAAAGTCAGTTTTCTCCTATGTAGGGACCTAGCTGCAGCCCAATTAAAGTAAATAACTGCTAACAAATCTGTTGTGAAATAAATTATGCCATACCTATCATAGCTATCAACCTTGTAGCCACTCGACGAAAACCGTGAGATCCACTACCTGTCGATGAGTGAAGGCACTCAGTCGAGCAATTCACAACTGGCAAGGATTAGCTTACAACTGCTGCCACTATCAGCAAAACAGCAAGAAGCAGGCAGTTCATTTTATAAAAACTTAATGGCGTGTATGGCTCTCGCTGTTTAATACAAGCACTGTCAAGGCATCTAAGCAAAAAGTCTCAGCTGTCACCACTGACAAGCTGAGTAGAATTATTTGTCACGGTAGACTAGATAAGGCACCATTAGAATGGCATATGGGTCTTCTACCACACGTCTCCATATTGTAGCCAGAGAAAACATGCTTATGGTTGCCACCAACACATAACAATGGCATGTCCTCAAAAGACTTGTTATCACATAATGGATATGAGGATTTAACATTGTGCCTTTAGCATTTCAAAGGAGATAGTGGCATGTAAAGTCTTGATATCTCCGTATGTACATTGGCTTAACAACCTATATATTTATTTTAAATGTATATAGAGAAATTATATATACATGCATACACACTGAGTCAGCTTCTCTTTGGCCAACTTTTGCTATCCAAATCTAGGAGCCCTTAATTTTACTATTAAGTATATACAGGTTACTCCTGAAGACCTGATAAATCCTAAAAATGGTTTAGCATGAACCAATTATATGGTCTCATGATTCTCTTTATTAGGACACTGAGTGTATATATCTTTGCCTAACTGGTAAAAAATATGTCAAAATTCCACTTAAGAGAACTGATTAAGTTTCTGATACGAAGAAACAATATAGTTTTCTTGCTGAGTAGAAATTCACCATTTTCACTTAATCTTAAAAATATGTTCTCTGTATTTCATTTCGCACAGCCCTAATGGAACAACAATTTCCACTGAAATGTGGTTTTAGAGGGAGAAAATAAAAATAAAAGCCTCTAACTACTTGAAAATTGATACAAAGATTTTAAAAATATGCACTTAAATCTAGTTTAACTAAATCAAAGTCTGTGACTAGATCTTTTAAAAATAGGGACTTGTAATTAATTTTCACTTAAATACCCTACTAATTTCCTTTTAGTTCATAAGGATTTTTAATCTGAATAATATTTACAAATGACCACTCATAAAATTAGATAAGTAACTAGTCAGGATAAAGTACAGACCATAATTTTTCACTTTTAGTCCTTTATTCACTCCTTCAGAATATTTCTTGAAAGCTAAGTGCTAAATATTTAGCTAGAGGGATTAATTTGGGCAATAAAAAGAGTGAGACATGCATCGTTTCCTCAAAGAGTTTATAATATGGAGATGAGACATACACTTAAATAAATATAATACAGAAGAGAAAGTGATAAGTGCAATGAGAGGGAAACTTAAATTGTTAAGGCAGCTCAAAGCAAGGAGAGATCAACTCTACCCAGAAATTCAGCAGTGGTCATAAATGGAATTCCCAACCACAGCATTCAGTGGGAAACTCTTATGAGTCCTAAAGCTAAAATAAATGAGTGGATATCTCATACTACAAACCAGAACACACTAACTGCAATAAACATTATGATCCCAAAGCCCTTTCCCCGTGAATCCCTTTTTTCCCATTTATTGAGAACTAGAAAAGATACGCTGCAAAGAGTTTTAAGCCAAGGAAGGATACGATCAGATTTGCATATATATATATATATTTTTTTTTTAATCCTCATGCGAGGACATTTTTGCATTTATCCTCAGATAGAGTGGAAGAGAGAGAGGGAGGAAGAGAGAGAGAGAAACATCCACGTGAGAGAGACACATTGACCGGTTGCCACCCACACAACCCCAACCGGGGCCAGGGACAAACTGCAACTGAGGTATGTGCCCTTAGTGGGAACCGAACCTGGGACTCTCTGGTCCACAGGCCAACGCTCTAACCGCTGAGCCAAACCGGCCAGGGCAGGTTTGCAGTTTAAATGGCTTTCTCTTCTGCAGTGTGGAGATGGAAATGAGAGAGAAAAAAATCATATATAGAAAGGCTCATTAGAAGGTGCAGGGAAGGGTTAACATAACACGCTAGGGACTATCCTTACAAAGGCCTATTTGCAAGGTTGGCCCTAAGCTGGCACCTGCACATTTTGATTCCAGGATAGTTCCCATCATTCTCTGATAAGAATAGCTAACTGCCTAAACTGTGCAAACAGTAAAGTATATACAGAACACCTGATTTTCTTCTGGGAGTCTAGAATCTTGGTATGCATTAGGCAGAAGGTGTCTTTGTAATCGGTCTCCATCAAAACCCCTGGGCACTAAGTCTCCAATGAGCTTCTCTAGTACTCAACATTTCACCCATGTTGTTGCAATGCATTGCTGGAGGACTTAAGCACGTCCAATGTGACTCCGCTGGGAACAGACTCTTGGAACCCTGTGCTTGGTTTCCTCCAAACTCCAGCCAACATATCTTCTGCCTTTATTGATTTTGTTTGGCATCCTTTCACCATAATAAATCATGGCCATGAATACAACTATATCCTTAGCCTGTGAATCCTCCAGGATAAACTTCAGACTTGAGGATGGTCTTGGGGACCCTGAAACAGAAGGCTTCATCTTCTCAGAGATGAAGGAGGTCTGAACTTGCAATCCTAAAAGGGACAAGCCTCTGATAAAAGTAAGTTGTCTAAAAGCAGGAGCATTTGATTCAAACAGACTTAGATGCAAATTTCAGCTCTGCCACTGAGTAGCCAGGGGCAAGGCATCTTTTCCTATGGAACATTTAACAGATGTCTAGCCCACAGTTGGGCGCCTTAATCTGAAGCTAGTAATGAGATCTGTAAGAGACAAATATTTTTTTTAATTTTTTTTTTCTTTATTGATTTGGGAGAGAGAGGAAGGGAGAGGGAGAGAGAGATAGAAATATCAATGAGAGAGAACATCGATCGGCTGCCTCCTGCATCCCCTGCTACTGGGGATCAGCCCACAACCTGAGCATGTGTTGTCCTGACCAGGAATCGAACTGGCAACCTCTTGGTGCAAGGGTCGACGCTCAACCACTGAGACACACCGGCCAGACAAGAGACAAACATTTTTGCAGTCCGACTTTATAAGCATTGAACCCATGAAAAGAAGTAAGCTCACCCAGAGAATGTCTCTAAGTGAGGAGAAGACTAAACCCACATCTATACCACAGACGAAATTAACGTTTAGGGGCAGGAAGTAAAAGAGGAACCCAAGATAGCGTCAGAGCAATGATTCTTGAAGTGTGGTTCCTAGACCAATAGGGTCAGCATCACCTGGAAATTTGTTAGAAATAAAATTTTTATTTTTGACCCAAGACCTATAGAATAAGAGAACCTGGAGCCCAGTAATCTGTAATTTAACAAACCTTCCAGATGGATCTGATGCATGCTAAAGTTTCAGAACCACAGAAATAGTGGGTAGAAATCTAGTGAGTAGGTCCAAGTCGAGATAGTCAAAAAGCTGAAGAGAACCGGGTCAATGATGTGCATAGCAATGGATAAGAGAAGTTAGTCAAGGGGTGAATTAGCCATGTCAATAGCAACAGAAAAGTCCGGTAAGATAAGGACACTGATGTTCCCATTGCATTTGGCAATGTGACTTTACAAAGAATACTTTCACTGAAATGGTAGGGGTCGAAGTCAAATGGCAGAGGGTAAAGAAAAAAGAATGGAAGGTGAGGAAATGAAAGCAGAGAAAATGTACTACTCTTTCAAAAACTGTAAGTGTAAAGGACCAGGACTGGCTAGTAATCCGATGTAGTCACGGCAGTTTTTGTTGTTGATATTGGCTTCATTGATGTTTACGGTAGGAAAAACCTGATCACACCAACAGAGAGAGAGAAGCTGACAATACACAGAGGAAATAAACTGGGTCACCAGTAAGGCAAAGTACAAGACAAAAAAATATGCAGAAAGGTGAAGTGAAGAGCGGGGTCACAAAAAGTGCCGGGGAGTTCCAAGGAAGTGTATACCCCTCCTTTGCAGTACAGCCTCTTTCTCCCAAGTGCATAATTTTCCTTCCGTGTTGCTGACCTGAGCAGATATAAAGCATGGAGATTGAACTGTAATCATTTATCATGACTCCTAGTACCTAATACAGTAGGGGGTCAATAAATATTTCATAAAAGAAAAATTTGTTAAGAAGGTAGATCTCATATTGTGTTCTGTAAAATAAAATAAATGAAGGAATGATATCATAGTTCATTCCACTGAGAGAGTGAGAGAGAGAAAGGGAACACGAGGGGGTGGAGAGGGAAAGGAAGGAGAGAAAAACCTGATGGGTGTGAGATTGGTGATGAAACAGTTCCTTCCAGCTCACTAACGCTGACCGTGTACATACCTTCTCAACGCTGCTTTTCTGGAGAGCCGGCTGTTAAAAATGACCAGCACGCCAGGAGAAAGTGCTAAGAGGTGGGGGAGCAATGAAGCAAGGAATTAGCCACTTAATGTTGACTTACTCTGAGTTCCATCAGCAAAACTAAGAGGAAAGGAACTAACATCTATATTATGCACCTATAAACTAGGTCTCAGAAAGTTAAATATTTCCAGCATGGTTAAGTGGTATAGGGATTTATGAACTCTGTATCTTATTCCTGCTTCCTCTGCTTGCCTTATCACCAAAATCACCTGGATATCTGGTTAAATATATATATATATATATATATATATATATTAGAAATATATATATATAGAAATATATATATAATATATATATTATATATATATATATTATATATATATAATATATATATATTTCTAATATATATATTAGAAATTATATAAATAGAAATATATATATATTTCTATGTCCCATCTAGGCCCAGTGAATCAGAATATCTGGGGAAAAAAAAAAAAAAAGGACATGGAAATCTATATGATCTACATAATATTAGCAGGCAAATCCGGAAACTGCTCCGCCACATCACACTGTCTCCACAGGCCTTCTTTGGTTTACTAGTCAGATCACTAGTGTACGAAGACCCAGAGCTGCAGTCCAACTCAGGAATGAAAACGTGGCACAGACGGTAGTGTGTGTTGTAGTCTTCGGCAACACGGAATACGTAGAGAACAAGGAGGAAGGACCAACTATGAAAGTCAGAGTGAAGCTGCCTGGACTCAGAACTGTTGTTAGCACGAGCCTTCGGGCAGAGATGCCCAGGGTCTTGCAGATCCTCTCGACAATGCCCATGGAGTGACTCCTACTTTACAGTCCAGGGGAGGGAGGTTTGGATGCAGGCAGAAAGGGCTTCGCGTCGCATCAGGAGAAAGTAGTACAGGCAGAATTTGAACGGCTGGATTGTCCTGTGTTCCCACCACCTTGCCAGGTTACCTTTACGTCCTTTGATAGAGTACAGTTTTGGAAACAGATTTCAATATTGGCAATAATTATACCAAAGTATTATATTTGACACAGTAAAACTGAGTCTTTTTTTCTCCCTTTAAGTTACACTGTAAAGTAGGTGACTAAAGAAGAAATCCTGTCAGTCTTAATAATTATTTGCAATCTGAAAAAAGTGAACCATTAAATTTAGACATCCATATTCTGGAACCATGTAAATATCACAGAAAAATCAAGAATTCAGTAGAGGACTTTATAAACTACAAGAGAAACAGCCATGTTGATAGAGCTCTCAGAACTCTGCCAGCATCTGTTAAAACTTCTCATGAATATCAGTATTGGTCCCAGTTCTTCCTCACCCATCATTGCTCCTTAGGTTGCCAGCATGCTGCACATGATGGGTGTCTGAACTGGAGATCTGTCCTCTGTCAGTTCAGAAAGGCAAGCCTCAGGTGAGGAGCAGTGTTAGTTTGTAGGCTTAGAAGTCCATGAACAAGAAAAAGAAAAGGATTTCTCATTCATGAGTTTGAATGGTGTAAACCACAGTCTGAAGATAAAGTCCTTAACTTACATGTCTACATAAGAAGCCAGCCTTGCCCGGCCAGTGTGGCTCAGTGGTTGAGCACTGACCCATGCACCAAGAGGTCACCGGTTCGATTCCCGGTCAGGGCACATGCCCAGGTTGTGGGCCCAATCCCCAGTGAGGGGCATGCAGGAGGTGGCCGATGGATATTCTCTCTCATCGATGTTTCTCTCTCTCTCTCCCTCTCCCTTCCTCTCCCTCTAAAATCAATAAAGAAAAAAAAAAAAAGAAGCCAGCCTTATTTTCTATATAAAAATCAGCTTGTCCCTTTTTTTCAGGAAAGCAGTGTGGCCACACTGGTTAAGAGTGTGTGTGTGGATCTGAATTCCAGCTGTCACTTATTAGCTGTGATACTTTGAGCAAGTATTAAAAAAAAAAATCTCTTCATGCTTTAATTTTCTGATCTGCAAAATAAGGATATTTACAATGCTACCTTCCTCAAAAGTGAGAACTGGATTAGTTAAAACTCATTCAGCTGTTTGGTCAGTGTCTGACATATACTAACCACAAGAAAATGTTTGCTAATAATTATTCTATTACCCTTTCAAACAAACTGTCCCTGTGCCCAACTATACAATACATGAATTAGAGAGTTTGTGCTGATAGTAAGATAGCTTACTTAGCAATTTGCAATTAAAATAATTCATTAGGGTGGTTGATGGGAAGACGCTCTCTGGAATAGTGTTATCTTACAAGATCTAAGGAATGTATATGACTCTGCATGGTGTCCTAGAGGAGAATTTTAAAACCTTGATTACAGTGAGTCTGAGCATTCATCTTGCTGGTCTGTTCACTTACCATCTTACTTGGTTAGTTGAAAGTAGGGGAACTAATAGCTGGAAAAACTGAAAAATCTCTCTTTCTGTCACACACACACACACACACACACACACACCACTTCACACTCACAACAAATGGAGACACACCAGCATATTAAATTCAAATTTTTTGCTAAACAATTTATGCTTGCAAGAAAACTTTAGGCCACAATAGATCCTACAGGAGGAATTTAGACCTAACTCTCAGGGCTTATGCAAACTGTTGTTTAGGGACACTGCTTTCTGGATAAACAAAGGAAACAAGAATTTATCAGAAGCAAAGGTCTCTGTTAGTGAAGAGTCAAATTAGAAAACTTTGCAGTTCTGCAATGATTTCTTATCCGTTATACATTCTCTAGATGAGATCAAGTAAATGTATTCACTTTAAATATCTGATTAATCACCTATAGGTGGAAAAGGCTCTAAGAGCAGATCCCTTGATATCAGAATTATGTAGATCATTCCTGATCACTGGTCCAGATCCTTACCCAACTACTGATTCTAATTACTTTCTCATGGATTGCTCCCTCAGGAACACCTAAAAATATAGCCTACTACCCCGTCTTTAAAAGGGAAATACTCCATTCCAAATTAAAACTCCATTAGCCTGTAAAACATCTTATAAAATTCTAAGCTACTTTTCTTCATAATAAATGGCTGAATAATGTCTCTCAATCAGGCAATTTATAGTATGAACATTTGGACATGACTCACTATTATACCTATTTTATGCTGAATCCCATTTAAAAAAATAACTTACAAAGGTATACCACTTATTTAATACTTAAAGTATTTCCTTAAGAATAGTATTAAAGCAACAGTAAAATGTTTAAAAATCATTTCAGCTAAGAGAATAAAAATTTGATAATTGTTGAGAAGTGCACAGTTATGTTGATGGGATATCAAGGTCAAGAAAAACAAAATAAAATCAAAACAAAATGCACATCAAAACTCATAAACCAACTAAACAAACAAAAAACTAGAAAGTCTGTATATTCTGTACTAATATTGAATTCTAACAGAATTTGAAACTCATGACTATTAAAAGACTGAACTTGCTGAAAGAGAAGGAAAAAAATGTGTGTTCTATTACAGCAATCCCATGATATTAACCAAAATTTTTCTAAGGTCTTTAAGTGTGCAAGAGGAACTTTGCATTTCTGTCTTACCCCATTTGCTCATCCAAGCATCAGGTGCCCTGTAGGAAAGATGGCAGGAAGGTTTCATTTCCATGCCCCATCCATCATCAGCTTTATTTTGTAAATCCTTACCCAAGGATATTTTTCCATTTATGTTCAGGTAGAGTGGGAGAGAGAGAGAGAGAGAGAGAGAGAGAGAGAGAGAGAGAGAGAGAGAAACATGGATATGAGAGACACATCAATTGGTTGCCTCTTGCATGACCCCAACCAGGGCCGGGGACAGACCCCAAACAACATATGTGCCCTTGACCAGAATCAAACACGAGACTCTTTGGTGCGGGGACAGATGCTCTAACCGCTGAGAGAAACCAGCCAGGACCATCCACCATCAGATTTACTATCAACTTCAAATGGCAAGTTTTCTTTCACCTGATACAACAGAAACATCCTCTGAACTCAAGAGTTACATTGAATGCTTATACTAACATACAACTGTAGAACCATGAATTAGGAAATATTTTGTAGTCTGTTGTGATTTTATCCGATACAGACTGTTCTTTCCTCCTTGTCCAGCTAATCTAAACACAATTCCTTATTTACCTTCCACCTCTTAGGAACTCTAAAAAATCCATATAGAGGGCCAGTTTGAAAAAGAATATATTTTTTGGCCCTATTCTCAAAAGAACACTGAAGGTTCATGGAGCCTTGTCCATCTCAAGATTAACCAGAAAATTATTATTGGGTATCTTTCAGTTTGCCTATCCCTAGAGAATCAGCCAAGGTTCTTAGTCTATCAGCCTCTTTCACAGCCTTCAGATAATAAATAATGTCTGCTGAATCAGGGGGTTCCCTCTGGACGAGATGTTAGTCCTGCCTTCTCCTCAGTCACAACTGCTGTTGCTGTGGTTGTATTACAAGGAAGGGGAAATCTGTTCACCTCCCTGGATTCCATACCAGCAACCTTAGAAAACAGAAACACATGATACTAATGGAAACTTGTTTTGAAACTTTGTCCTTGCATTTCACTGAAATAGCTATAGCTAGCATTTATTGAATATCTATTTCCTGTGAAACAGTGCTAAATGTTTCCATGCATTGTCTCGATTAATCCTCCCCACACTATCAAAACAACTAAAGAACTCATAGAAGAATCCTGTTACTGTGTCCATTTTACTGATAAAGACATTAAGGTTTAGAGAGGTTATACAACTCCTCCAAGGAAATAGTGGCATTGAAATTTGGACCCAGAAGACTAAAACCAGAATTTAATAACTTAACAAGTATGTTATACTATTTAAAGGGAAATACTTACTGCTCTGTTCATTTATATAATTGCAGGCTTTATATTGTTGACATGCAATGAGCCATACTCCTATTTGGGGTGGAAGGGCTGTTTTATTAATGCTGAGATGGATGCAATGAGTAATAAAACTTAATTCTCTTTCAAAAGGACTTTTAAAACATTTGGATAATTTCTAATTATAATCAATTAGTAATTTTATTTCAATTTTTAAAATCCAAGCAAGAAAAGCCTTATATAGTATCCTTTTAAATCTTACCTATCAGAAGTTGTTAAATGTTTTTTTGGGGGGGTGCATTTATCTTCAGATAGAGTGGGAGGGAGAGAGGGAGGAAGAGAGAGAGAGAAACATCAATGTGAGAGACACATCGAGTGGTTGCCACCCACACAACCCCAACCGGGCCGGGGACAAACTGCAACCAAGGTACATGCCCTTAGCAGGAACCGAACCCGGGCCTCTCCAGTCTGCGGGCCAACGCTCCAACCGCTGAGCCAAACCGGCCAGGGCAGAAGTTGTTAAATGTTAAGTAATTTTTAAAACCAGGTTTAAAGGAGGAGTTGTAAAATGTTGTAACTACATACTTCAACTTGGAGCAAACAAGGATTAATTGCATTGTTTTATCATAATCAACAGAAAACAAGAAAGATCAAATTGGATTGCTTATGAAGACAACCCTTTAATAAAAGATTTGCATATCTCCATGGAAAAGAAATCTATGGCTCTGATTAATTGATTAAGAAGAACCCAAAGGGAGAAGTAGATAGGATCACTCTTATAGATAGTAGGGAGTTTTAGGAAATAAGCCTAGTTTCCAAGAAAATTCCAAGAAAGAAATTTTGCTCTTCTTTATGTTTTCCTAATGCTACTCTTTGGGGCAGAGTGGGAATATCAAGATGTTTTGGGCCTTGTCAACTCATGTGAACAGATACAAATAATGTCATAATCTCTAAGTGAAAGAAATAAAAGGATATTGTTTTTATTTGTGGCATTTTCAGATATGTAGATAACTATTTCGTTTTTAAAAATATCCTAACAAGCAACACAAGCAAAGATTCAAAACCCATCTTGGGCCCTAATATTTAGTAATCTAGTATTCCACTTGTTGCAAGTTTAGCAAAATGATTAACTTGGTAACAAATATTTTCAAAACCGTTTTGATTTATTGACTGCTTTTTACTGGCTCTTCCTATCTTTCTAATGTCTCATGTTGGTTTGAAATTCTTAAGTTATCCTCCTGCAACAATTTCTGCCTCAGTCAACTACATTTGCTCAAGATCTTGGCCTTTCATTCTCATTCCCTGGTGTGCCCATACAAGGCACAATCTCCCTGAATGATCATTTGTTAGTAAATAACAAAAGCCTTTGGAATCGGCATATACCTTGTCACAGAAATTTCTAGAAATTCATCATGGATGTATGCACATAATTAGCTGCAAGAAATATGGTTTTATTTATAATATTTTAAAATTTTAAGTAATTTCTAATGTCTACTACTAGGGAGTTGATTCACTAAAATGCAGTACAATCGATACAATAGAATACTATTAAAGAAGTTAATTTAGGTGGATAGTGCCTGGCACACTGTCAGTGCTAAATAAATAAGTGTTTAATCTATAGACAAGATATTCATTGAAATTTGCAATTGTTTTCAAAGCTGTTCAAAATGGCTTTATCCAATCTGTGTTAATTATATTTTTTACATATGTAATAATACAGTTAACACCTACAGAGAGTTTGTTATGTGCAAGGCACTATTCTAAATGGCTTACATATATTAATACATTTAATCTTCATAACATCCTGATGAGAGGTATAGTATTATTATCCTCACTCTATAGGCTAAAAAATCACAGAAGCATAAGGAAAGTAAGTAACTTGCCCAACATCTTAGAGCTAGTCAGTGACAAGACAAGGATCCAAAGCTAGCAAACCTGGCTCCGGAGTTTGTGCTCAGAACCAAAAAATGTACTTGCCTCATATCATATTCTACTGTCTATATAAAAAACAGTCTAGAAGGCTATTAACACGAGAATAATATGAAAGTGGTTATTTCTGCTTGTCAGATAATTAGTATCATCATTTTTAACAATGTGAATTATTGCATCATTCTTTTTTAAGTGGGGAAAAAATAGTATTTTGGTTGCAGAATGAGCTAGAGACAGGAACATTGTAAGGTCATATGACTGAGAACTACTAACACAGTTCCAAGGTATCTGTTCTGATATCCTAAGGTTCCACATCTTAACATGTCTCTGAATTGACAAGGAATCTGGGCAATGACTCCTTCTGAACCTTGACATCTTATTGGGTAGAAGAACAATATTGTTCCAATCCATCAACATTGTTCTCTTGCTCTCACCCATTCAAAGACTTGTTACTGGTGTCTATATTCTTCTTTAAAGCTAGCACAAAGTTTTTATGCTCTGCCTTCTGTCTTTCGCTAGCAGAAGATTGAAATCAATATTTTAGGATAGTTCTACGATATAGTGAGCTCAGCTGGTAGTGCTTCTCGACCTTAGCTACTGTATTTTTTTGAAACTCCACAAGTGATTCTGATGCAGAGACTGGATTGAGAGTTTCTCCAGAATATGTCCTATAGCATAGCTTGTCAATCCATTTATGATACTTCAGTTGTCAAAATCTTATTATTAGTAAATGAAACCAATGGCCAATTTCAGAATGTGTTATTATGCACATTGTATTCAGATAATAAAAAGCTTTGTATTTTAGAATGGAAAAATAAATATGAATAATAAGAATAAATTATTAAATATAAATCAATATATCTGACTGAAATACAAACTTTATGAAAGCCTATGAGAGTAAGTGTACATGTAAAACTGAAAAACCAGGAGAAAGGGAGTTTCTGAAGTTGACCAGGTTAGTGCATTTCCAGTGAATAATCACAACTCATTGATCAAACTGAAATTGTTGTAAGTGAAATCATGGTGGCTTGATAAATAATACAGCATTAGTATGCACTCAAAAATGTCTAAGATTTAATGAAAATTCAAAAAGGACCAACAAAATGCATAGCAGCACATAAAAACAAATACCTGCGAAGGAACAAAGTAAACATGTATGGAATTCTTCCCTAGCATATTTAAACATCATGCAGGATGCAGATTTGCACTTAAAGTTATGCTAGGATAGTTGACCATTATTTGTTGAACCAGTAAAGATAAAAATAAAACTAAGTTTTAAGTAGTAATAACAAAACGTAAAAATAGTTCTGTGAGGAACTATTTGTAGGAAGTTGAAGTACATACAAAATCTTTAACACACACACATTATCTACAGGTATTTGTTCTTCGCCCTATTCCCAGCTCTCACATGGGTGTGTGCTTATTTACTTTGTTTCACTTAGGCGTAAGTTTCTGGTTAAAGTAAACTGTTTTGATTGTCTTCCTCTTGAACACATCCTTTTGCATCTGTAACCCCACTACTTCACCAGCTGTTCTTTCTGAGAGATTACAACCATGTAAGTCTTATTGATCTATAAACTCTTTGGGGATGACCTCACTCAATACCATGGTTTTAAATACAATCTATATGCAAAGGATATCAAAGTTTTTGCCACCAGCCCTGGCCTCTCCCAGAAAAGCCTGACTCCTGTGTGCTCATGGCAGCTCTGTCTGTTTATCAGTAGGCCTCTCGGCTTAGAACTCATGAGTCCCTTCCCCACAGCCAAATGTACTCTTCTACAAGTTGTCGCCTCAGCAAACGAAAGGCAGATCGTCCAAACAAAAATTTGAATGCTACAGTTGATTCTTCGATTTTCCTCATCTCCCAAATTTAACCTGTCATTAAATCCAGAGCCCATCTACCTTTCTGTCTCTTCACTATTATCACTCAAAAGTTTCCAAGCCACTGTCTCCTCTAGACTGTTTCTGCAGTGGTCTTCTGACTTGCACTCCCTCTTCTAACAATATATTCTTGAAACAGCAACCAGTGAGCTCTTTCTTAAATGTAAATCAGACCATGTCATCTGCCTGTTTAAAACCCTCCTATAATTTCCACTGTCAGTGAAAATAAAAATCCAAATACATAAGTCTGGCCTGCAGCTCTACATGAGCTTGCTCCTGCCTAACCTGATCATATTTTATTCTTCCCTTATTCACTGCAGTCATCTCCTAGTGGCTTTCATCCATTTCAGGAAGATCCAAACTTTATTTCCCAGTCTGTCTCCGCACTCTTCCTGGAGATCTTCATATGATACTGGGGGGTGGGGGTGCTTCTTTACAGGTGAAATGATCTCCACCACCAGGTTTTTGGCCTCCTGTCAGCCTTTTTTTCTGTCTTCTGATGGTTAAATTTCACGAGAATAGCTGGACATGCTCTGCTTTACCCTGCCTTTCTTTCCCTGGAGAGCTGTCCTGCCCACCGAGTGCACGCGCTGTGTGTGTGCATGTAAAGCCCCTCGACCTGAAGAGATGGTCAGAGACTAGGCTTGTGAGTCTGGCAAATTTGGCACTCACACTAAGCTATCTCCTCCAACCTGGACCCCACTAGAAAAAAGTGCTATTTCCATATTTAATCCTATTTTATGTTTCACTTTGTTCAGAAACCAGCATAATTAAGGTGTTTTTATCTATTCAGTCTGCTATGACAAAATACCAGGTACTAACTGGCTTATAAGCAACAGAAATTTGTTTCTCCCAGTTATGCAGGCTAGAAGCCAAGGTCAGGGTGCCAGCACAGCAAGGTGAGGGCCCTCTCCCAAGTCACAGACTTCCCATTATACTCTCACATGATGGAAGGGGCTAGGGCACCGTGTAGAATCTCTTTTATAAGAGCACTAATCCCAATCATGAGGGTTCCACCTATGACCTAATCACCTCCCAAAGGCCTTACCTCTTAACGCCATGACACTGGGAATTGGTATTCCAACATGTGCATTCTGGAGGGGCGTAAACATTCAGACCAGAGCAGAAGTGTATTTTTTAACTGGGAACACCCTCAGAGACTTCAAAATACAGTTGAATCCTCCATGTAAGTTTAATATAAGCATCCATGTCACCTCTTCAGAGAGGTTCTTCTTGATGACTTCATCTACAGAATCTAGCAGGCTGCTGATTATCATGTCACTCCCATTTTAATGCCCTGCATGTCACTCACTGTTATCTGTTACTTTTCTGTTTTTGTTGTTTGCTATATCCCACCTCCCATTAAGATTCACAGAAGTATGGACCTTCTTCCCTTTCCTGTTTACCATAGTATCCCTGGTACTCAGAACAGTGTCTGGAATATTTTAGTCACTCAATAAATATTTGATAAATGAATGAATAAATAAATTCCTATTTGCCAACCTGTACTAACACATTTTTGCAGTGAAACCCATACTATCTCAAGAGATGCAGACCTGGCTATGGGCTCCCCCATCCCCACACATTTTTCTCTCTCAATTTGGGTCCACTGCCCTTCATGAATTATCACAGGTAATATAATTTGTTCCTTATAGATATTGTTTTCATTGGGGTTCAGAAAAGGTAGTGGGCCTCCTAAAATTACCTACTTGCTCACACCTTGCTAATATCAGAGGTGAGAAGCTGTCATTACCCTTGGGCGCAGATAAATTAAGAAACAAAGGTGACACATGTATGACTTTAGACTGTGTATCTTTTGAAACTAACCAAACACTAGGCAGTCAAGAAAACACCTTTATTACATGTGTCATACTAATTCGTGTGTCCAGGAAACAACCCAAATTTGTTTGTGTTCAAAAGATTTTACATAGTTAGCCTTCAGAAAGTTTAGCGAGGAATAAGAATAGTTGGGTCCCTGTTCGATTATCCTGTTCCAAACTGTAATAATAGTATTACTCATGGCAAATAAAGACTTAGATCAATTTTGTTTTTTAATGATATTAAATGATATCATGGCTTTTCTTATACCATGAGTCTAATTAAATATTAATATAAGGAAAACATTTTAAAATATCGACAGATGAGAATAAAATTCTGGTGCTGCTATCCTGAAACCAGAGTGATCTAATACACTCACTGATAAAATGTAACTGCTATTTTTTAGCATAACTTTAAACTTTAAAATTTCCAGTCTTAAAAAAAAAGAAGATAACTAAGAACAAAGATCAACTACTGTATATGGGTTCAATTATTACTTTAAAATGCAAACTAGTTAACAAACAAATAAATTCAAACTAGAACCCAAACCAAAATATATCCCTGAATGAGCCTGATACTAGGATTCACACACACACACACACACACACACACACACACACACACACACACGAAATCAAAATATCCATTTGGATGAGTGAAATTTGCAAGAATTTGGCAAAACTGTATTTTCCAGATATCTGAGTGAAGAAAATAATAGAGTCACATTTCCCTTGCTGTAACTTTAGTAAATAAATGATTTAAAACAGTTGCACATATAAAGAACTACCAAGCAATATCAAATTCTTAAATTATACTTTATGTATTAGACTGTAAGAAACCGGCTGATAGTAATTATGCTTAATAACTTATTTGATAAAAGACTATCACTTTATTAAACTGTGCTCCTTTAAAAAATAATAACAAATCAATGAACAAAAAAGTATGACAGAATAACTAGGTTTAAGCTTACATATGGGAAATATAAAACATTTTGCTGTTCATTAATTTTGAAGGTGGACTCAGAAACAATAGATGTGGTCCTTGTGATGAATCCTCTGTATCCATAGATCTGAAACGTGGAAAATTGGTCCCTTTTCTGTAATATGCCATTATTTTTTTTCTTTTAGACTACGTTCATTTCAACCTTTAAAAGTAAGTTCCAAAATTCAAATAAAGAAGGATATAAATCCTTACTTTTCCAAGTAATATGTGGATTACAGACAAAAGCTTTAAAAGAGAGGAAAAGAAAAAAAATATAATAGCATCCAACCTCTATGTGTGCCCGAGAGGCTGAGACATTATCATAATGCCTCTATTATGGCAATTGCTGAAATTAAATGCCTGCAGATTTGACCCCAAGGAGTAGAGTGCAGTGTTTGCTGTAATAAAACACTTACTGTAAATGCTTAACCTTGAATAGATTCTATATTAATACAAGTCTGCAATAGCTAGTTTGACAACTGTCACTATATATTTAATAAACAAGCCCAATCAACAATCCCATGTTACTTTTTTGGTTACCTGATATATCTTGCTTATGTGTATATTGCTTTCCAGAATCTTTATTAAGATTGCACATATACTATAAGAAAAAATAAAAAAAGAATCACCTGGCACTTTGTTGAGTATTTAAGATTTTAAAAACTTAATAGAAAAAATTATTCATGGAGCAACATGTTCAAAAGTGCACACAGTTACAATTTGATAGATTATATACAATTCAAAATGAAATTATATAATTGGCAGCACTTAACTTATTACAGATTTATGCTAAACTTTGCCGTCACTTTGAATTAGTGTTACCTCAGCTGCTTGTTACTTAATAACCTTGTATTAAGTTGTTATGTTTCATTTACAGATGACAATAAAATAGATGTAAATATGGTTTTACTTGCATTTGCAGAAAAACCACAATGAAAATGTGTCTGTCTTGCAGTTTAAATTACATTACAATTGTTAGCTAAATAGAACCTAGATGTTGCCTGCTTCATTTCCTAAAATATCAAATTTAGAAAACTAAAATTAATTTTTCAAAAGCAATTAAATAAGAACTGAAGTCTTAGAAATAAATGATAAATTTCTTCATATAATTGCCATATAAATTGAAGATAGAATTTTTAAAGGAAAGCAGAAATGGCTATAGTCCTATTATCCAATGAGAATCTTTCATTTCCGGAAGCTGCTCGTATAGTCTATTAAATGTAGTCATAGTTTTTTGTTTTGTTTTTATATTGCGTTTTTAAGAAATGACATGTTGCATGCATGCAGGCAGGCATGATTTTGTTCAGATTATTCCATTTTCTTCTCTTGTTCCAGAAAATCGTTCATCTTTTCAGTTGTATCTCAAAATATATCTTCCCACTGAAGTTTTCCCTGACCCAACCCAGAATGTGTTTCACACTTTGTACATATTTTCTCTTTGTTAAAATAAATGTTATTCAGTGATTTGCACTTCTTTCCCCACTAGACGATGAACAACAAACTCAGAGAGTAAAGCATTTAAACTCTGGTCCCTGGTATAAAGGATAAACCGAAACATGTGTAATTACCAAAGTCCACTTGACTTCTATATTGTTTAACCTATTTGGAATGCTTTTTCAAACTATTTCAAATCTTGGCTTCCATGACACTGTTCTATTTCCATTTTCTTCCCATCCCCCTCATAGTCACCTTGAGAAATGTCACTGTTTCTTTTTCAAGAGCTGAAATAACACATCCCTCACATGTTGGTATGGTGGTAGTAGCGGTGCAGGGGTCTAACCTCATGTTTCCTGGATCAAAACCAATGTCTTCAAATATCATCTATACACAAGTATAACTCCATGTCTACATCTTCAGTCCTGCTATCTGACATCATACACAGAAATTAACTCAAATGGATTAAGGACTTGAATGTAATATCTGAAACAATAAAATATACAGAGGAAAACATAGGCACTAAATATATGGACCTTGGCCTGAGGGGTTTTTATGAACATGACCCTAAAGCCAAAAATAAATGAGTGGGATTAATCTAACTCTAAAGCTTGTGCACAGCAAAGGAAACCATCAACAACACAGAAAGGCAACCACTTGAATGGGAGAAGATATTTGCAAGTGATATCTCCAATAAGGGGTTAATATCCAAATGCAGGGTGGGGCAAAAGTAGGCTTACAGATGTGAGTGTGCAAAACACAGAGCTTATTCTTGTATTTATTAATTATTGTATTAGTTTCCATATGAACAAATGTAAACCTATTTTTGCCCCACCCTTTACCTGTCAAGTGCTTGTGTTCCAGGTCTGCTAACACTTCCCCCAATTAATTCTCCATTATTTCTTTTTTAAGTCTTTGCCTCCTTATAGATCACTCTACTTTAGTTTTGCCATTTCACCTTTCATCCTTCCCTCTGCTATTAGATTCCTCTAAAATACCAGTCTGATTGTGTCACTCATCTGTTTGCCATCCATCAGTAACTCCTTCTGGCTTTAGCCTGACAGCAAAGGTTCCACCTATCCAGGTTCCAGTATCCCATGTCTGCCCAGTCCCAGTGACTTCTGGGCCAGTGAAACTATATCTCTTCGATCTCTGTGCCTTTTAACGTGCCGTATTTCCCACCCTTCTCTGCTCCTGCGACACCCCAACTTTTCCATCAAAACTTAGCTCTAAAGTTTATTGGTCAATGAACCTTCCTGGAAGGACTTAGTTCACATCCTCCCCTATTCTTACACAGTGAGTGCCTGGGAGACACGGTGACACCCCAATGCCCACCACCCCCCCAGCACATGTCCAACTCATAGGAAATCCTTGGTATTTAAGTACATTTTTAAAGGAGGGGGAAAATGTGTGTTAAGAAAATATTGGTAGAGATGTAAAAAAAAGAAATTAGTTGCCCTGAAGTATAATTTCAAAAGTATTGAAAAGGAAAAGAAAGACTATGTAATATGCATTAGCACTCAACTGGAAAAGAATTAAAGAAGACAGAACGGACAGTTTCTTAATCCTGGTTGATTAACCCAAGGACAGTTAGGTGAATAGAACCAACCAGGAGAAAGATGGAAAGAGAAGATCAACAGACCTTAGAAAATAACAGAAGTCAAACCAAATAATTATATTTTACTGCATATTGTTAAGCAAAAAAGCAAAAAACAATAAAATAAAAAATTAATGTAATCAAATCTAAAAGACCAAAGATAATATCATGTCCATACACAAAAGTGTTGGGGGTAGCAGGGAACAACAGAGAGTGTTTCCTTTCCTGTCAATACCCTCGATTTAAAGACAATGAATCTGCCCTCTCATAGTTAAAACTAGTAAAATCCAGACATAATAATATTAGCCATGAGGAATTTAGAAATAAAGAAAAATCAACAAGATATGTGGGCATATTAACCTAATTTAAATTTAGAAAGCAGAAATCTTCCATTGCCCCCTGTTTGAAGAAAACTAAGTAAGTCTGAACATAAAGATGTAAAGTCAGCTGCACTACAGCATAAGAGTGAGAGAAGTCCAAAGACTCAGAGGTAAGAATGTCTATCAAAAATTGTCTACTGAACAACAACAGAAAATGTCTTTAGAAAAGCTATCTTTACGTTACTGAAGAGGTCTGTTCAATTGTCAGTGGGAATGATTCTTCAGGCCTCATTCGGTCTGTATGAAGTACCCATACCAATGAAACTATCTACCGAAGAATTTAAAGAGAAACAAATGCCTCCAAAATATATGGAAAGGTGTTCAAGCTCATTTAGAGAAATGCAGTTGAAATCTACACTCATATATTGTTTCCATATCCACTGATTGGAAAAAATATAAAATTTGACAATACACTTTGATGGTTTGGCAATGGGAAAAAGAAAGCCACATGTATTATTTGAAATAGTATAAACTGGAACAACCACAGAGAGGCATTATGGCAATTTTTTTTTCTCAAAACTGTTATATACTGTGGCCCAACAATCCTCTGGAAATTTATCTTACTCATATACTTGGCATGTGCTAAATGATATATAAACTGCAATCCTGTTTGTAATAGCAAAGGTTAGAAACACCCAAATGCCCAGCAAGAGGTACTGATCAAATTAACTATTAGAGGTAGATTTGATAGATGGATGTGTATATGTAAACAGTAAGGTTTGGGCATAAAAACAGATATACAAATCAATGGAGCAGAATAGAGAGCCCGGAAATAAACCCACACATATATGGCCCATTTACTTATGACAAAGGAGTCAAAAATATACATTCGGGAAAGGACAGTCTCTTCAATAAATGGTGGTGGGAAAACTGGAAAGCCACCTGCAAGAGAATGAAACTGGACCACTATCTTACACCATACACTAAAATTAACTAGAAATGAATTAAAGACTTGATGTAAGACCATAAGCCACAAAACTTCTGGAAGAAAACATAGGCAGTAAGTTCCTTGACATGGGTGTTAGCAGTGATTTTTTTGAGCTTGACACCAAAAGCAAAGGCAACAAAAGCAAAAATCAACAAGTGGGACTACATCGCACTAAAACATTTTTGCACAACAAAGAAAACCATCAGCAAAATTAAAAGGCAATTTACTGAATAGGAGAAAATGTTTGCAAAGTATATATCTGAAAAGAAGTTAACATCCAAAATATATGAATAACTCACACAACTCAATAGCGAAAAATGAACAGTTCTATTTAAAAATGTGCAGAGGATTTTAATAAACATTTTTTTCTAAAAAAGACATACAGATGGCTAACAGGTACATGAAAAAGTGTTCAACATCACTAATCAAGAAAATGCAAATCAAGCACAATGAGGTATCACCTCAGGCCTGCTAGTTAAAAACAGAACTACTATGTGATCTAGCAATTCCACTTCTGGGTATTTATTGAAAGACAATAAAAATACTAACTCAAAAAAGATATATGCACCTCCATGTTCATTTCAGCACTTCTTTCAGTCACTAAGATATGAAAACAACCTAAGTGTCCATCGACAGATTAATGGATAAATAAGGTGTGATGTACATATACAACAGAATTTTTTTCAGCCATAAAAAAGAATAAAGTCTTGCCATTTGCCACAAGGATGGACCTTGAGGGCATTATGCTATGATAAATAAGTCAGAGAAAGACAAACATTGTATTATCACACTTATATATGTGGAACCATAAGCAAAACAAAGCAAGTTCATAGAGAACAAACTGGTGTTTGCCAAAGGCAGGAGGTGAAGGGTGGGCAAAATGGGTGAAGAGAGTCAGAATGTACTGACTTTCAGTTATGAAATAAGTTATGTGAATGTAATATACAGCATGATGATTATAGTAAATAATACTGTATTCCATATTTGAAAATTGCTAAGGGAATGAATCTTAAGAGTTCTCATCACCAGAAATAAAATTGATAACTATGAAAAGTGATGGATGTTAGCTAGACTTACTGTGGTGATCATTTCGCAATATATACAAATATCAAAGTATTATGCTATACACTTAAAATATGTAATGTTGCATGTCAACTATACCTCAATAAAAAAAGAAAAAGAAACAAAGGAACCTTTATAGTTGGTAATACAAAAATATTTTTGAGACTTATTGCTAAAAGAAAAATACCAGAAATAGTCTCTAGTATGTTACCTTTTGTATATAAATATGGATAAGAATATACATTTGCATTTGTCTGTATTTACGTAAAGAAAAGAAGGCAAAAATCAAAATAGATATTGACCCTGATGTCCATCACTGACATGGTGACTTCACAGGTCATAAACAAAAGCTAATGGGACCGGTGCTCTCCATCTCGTAAAGTCTCTGCCTGGAAGAGCACCCCATTTGTGAGCAGTCTTGACTTCTGACAACCAAATATTTGAAAATAATTGTGCTTAACCTGGCTGGTGTGGCTCAGTGGTTGAGCATCGACCCATGCACCAAGAGGTCGCCAGTTCGATTCCCGGTCAGGGCACATGCCCTGGTTGTGGGCCTGATCCCCAGTGGGGGACATGCAGGAGGTGGCCAATCGATGTTCTCTCTCATCGATGTTTCATTCTCTCTCTCCTTCTCCTTTCGTCTCTCTCTAAAAATATCAATAAAGAAAATTAAAAAGAAATTAAAAAAAAATAATAATAATAATTGTGCTTCATTCAAAGTCAGGGAAAATCAAATTCATTTAGTGGGCAGCTGTGATGTGGGTGATACCAAAACTGCACATAAGAAACGATGCCTAGAAATCATTCTCCCTGAATTGTAAAGGCTGAGTGAATAGTCAAGGAGCAGGAAAATAATGCTAAAAGAAATAGAAGGAAATAGAAGGATCAATGAAAGAATATTTTTCTTCCATACTTGAAAAAATACATTGCTAGACCATTTAGGAATCATTAGTTAGCTGATCACTTGGATCAGCATAAGCAAACTCAATTTCAAGAGGGAAGATGGCGAAAACTCTTGCATACTCAAAATCTGTTTTGGTATTACTTGGTATACAGTATTTTAAAAGACAAAACTTTAATATTTACAAGTGTTAAATGCATGCGATATGAGGTAAAATGAGGGAAGGCCAATTAATCAATCAATGCAAATCTCCTGGGATATACGTATAACTGAGAAAGGAGAGAGACAAAGACAGTAATGAACTGGATGATTATTGGACAGTTGAACAGAAAGATTAATTTGGCATTTGTAGATGATCTCATTTATGTTTCATGTCATCTTGCATGGTCCTTAGCACATAACTTAATAAATGTGCTTAATAACATGCTGAATAAATGTGTTCTGCTGCAAACATAGAGAGTGTTTTAATTATTTATCTGTTTGCTTTAGAAGCACCATCTCTTGACTCTTCAGATGCCTTGCATTAATAAGAGTTTATAATAGATCCCAAATATAGGTCAGTAAGTGCTATAAACTATTGTGCAAAAATTAAAAAGTGGTAGGGCTGCTATTGTATTAGTTTAGCTTTGAAAACTATTAAGTTTCAGTTTGTGGAAGAGAAAGCCTAGAAATAAATGACCCATAATAACAAGTAAGAAAAGTCTTGAATTCTGACACGAGATGTTTGGATAAGAGTGTGGAAAACAAAAGGGCATTTCATAAGCCTTCTTTCCCTCTCATCTCCTGGCTTTTAATTGAATGAGGACACCCCCATAATCTACCAATGTGCAAAAGGGCCAGAAAGCTGCTCAGACCATCTGGTCTCCCACAGCAGGCTTTTTTGTTGTTTTTGTTTTTTTCTTGCTTGATATAAGCATGGCAAGAGTCAAGGGAAAAGGCTGGTATCTTCTCCCTCACCTAAGCAATCAACTGAATATGCTGCCTTCTCCATCTGTAACTCAAAATAAAAAGTATTTGAACTGTAAAGTCCAAATAAATTCTGCTTTTTCCCAAAATGAATACTTTTATCCTTAAAAAAAGAAAGCTTTCCTGTGTTAAGTACTCCTCCTTGACTACTTTAAAGTATGTCTACTCCACCTAATGTAAAAAATCAGAATTGCGTTTCTCTCTCTCTCTCTCTCTCTCTCTCTCTCTCTCTCTCTCTCTGTATGTGTGTTTCTAAATCTAAGAAAACAGGTATACAGGGAAGAAGGAAAAAACAATAAACAGATTTTTTTTTTTTTTTTTTTTTAATCCTCACCCGAGGACACTTTTTCATTTTTTGTTCAGATAGACTGGGAGGGAGAGAGAGGAAGAGAGAGAGAGAGAAACATCGATGCGAAGGTGACACATCGAGTGGCTGCCACCCGCACTACCAACCAGGGCCAGGGACAAACTGCAACCGAAGTACATGCCCTTAGCGGGAACCGAACCCGGGTCTCTCTGGACTACAGGCCGACGCTCCAACCACTGAGCCAAACCGGCCAGGGCTAAACAGATTTTTTAAGTCTGAGCTTCCACAATGAGCTTGAATTCCTTCTAAAATGCAATGGGGTAAAAGTAAGAAAAGCTAAGAAAATCAATTAGGCGTGTTGGAATTCTAAAAGAAGACAAAGTTAACTGAAAATGGGGACAAGATTAAAATTACATCACTTAAAAAACTCACTTTTCATTTTAGTAAATTTTCTATTATAATTGCTAAATTAATAGGGTTAAAAATAATGAAATTGTTTCGTATCTTTACTGGTAGGAGAAACTATATAAATTTTCAACATATCAAGTAGAAAAATTATCTTTTCCATCCAAAGCCCACACTAACTTTATATATGATTTATTTATTATATTTTTTACAGTTAACTGGAACAAATATGTGCCTTAAGATCTGACCCTAAGCTGTATTAGCATATTTTTACTACATCTCCTTCACCACGAAAATAGCATTTGATCTAGCTCATTTACCGACCTGTGCTGAACAGTAGAGGATAAAGATTGTAGACCATAACTTTATTTTCTTATATCAAATTCCCAAGGCAATTAAGACCCATATTTATGATTATCACAATTCCCACAAAAAGTCACTCAATTATAGATTTTCCCAAGGGAATTAGCAATTACCACCAAAAAATTCATTTCATATAAATAGTTTGAGTATTAAAGTTATTTTCAAACATGATAAAGGTAAGTCCTTTCTTATTATTCCAAATTCCAAGAGGGTATAATTTTTATTTCTATTTTGTTATCTATTATATTTTTGTCCACATTATTCTGCTGAGCCATTACTCACTGTCTTAATCCCCAAATACCTATGCAGGGATGTAAAAAGAAATGTGAGGCAGAGGTGAAGATGACAGCAATCTATTATTTGGTGATTGTGGTAGTAACTAGTCTAAAATCCCTTTCAACTATGAACACCCCTTTCCTCAGATCTCTAAAGTGGGAGCAAAAACAGTCAATGAACATACAAACAAAAAAATCCCCCAAATATAAAAATAGGAATAAATAAGAAGCATTATAATTTGTTGTACTTTTTTATATGTAGTTCTTACCTATTATACTTCCAGCTAAATAGTGCTATCAACATCAATACATATTTACAATTGACTTTTCATTTAAATATTTCCAACCTAAATAAGATTAACTCCGATGAACCTTGCAAAAGTCCTTTATTTTCTTTCTGAAAAGAAAATTTATTGTGATTTGAAATATATCCACTGCAGGTGAAAACAATCCCATTTTCCTTCTAAAACATAAGGTTCAATTTTACAGAAACAATAAAGATATAAATGATATCTGCCATCATTTTAAAATTCAATAATATTTTTAAAGTTATTTCAACAAATTGTACAAAAAGCAGTTGAAATATGCTGTGTATTGATATCAAGATTGGAAAATAAGTGGAAGAGAATAAAGACTAACAAGTTGACCCACAATTATATGGACATTTAATTTCGAGAAAGATGTAAAGACAATTCACTGGAACAATGTGTCTTTTATCATATGGATAAAGGATTATATATAGATATCCAAAAAAAAATGAACTTTGATCAATAACTTCCAACATATACAAAAATTAAATCACAATGGAATCTTGAACTGAATTTAACATAAAAGAAAAACCTTTGTTATTTTGGGTTAGGCAAAGACTGTAGATATGACACCAAAACAGATTCAAAGTGGGGAGAAAAAATGATCAAAATGACAGATTTATGGTCTTTAAAGACACTGTCAAGAAAATGAAGAAGAAAAGCCACAGACCAGGATAAAATACTTATAAACCACACGGCTGATAAAGAATCTGTATCCAGAAAATAAGAATACTCAAAGGTCAATAATTATAAAACAAACACAATTATAAAATGAACACAATTATTTATACATTGCACCAAAGAAAATATACAGATGGCAAATAAGCTCATAAAAAGACGCTCAAGCACGTTAAAGGATAATGCAAACTAAAGCTAGAAGACATTATTAGAATAGACAAAATTAAACACACTGAGGTGAGGATGTAAAGGAAATGGAACTTTCATACATTGCTGGTTGGAACTGACCGTTTCTTCCCAAGTCAAAATACATCTATAATACCATACAACCATTTCACTCTTAGGTATTTCCCCAAGAGAAATAAAAACATATTACCTATAAAAATCTTGTACTCAAATGTTCACAGATCAAATCTGAAAACAACCCCAAATCCTTCAATACATAAATGGGGGGGGGGGGAATGTAGAATATGCATATAATATAATACTACTAAGAAATAAAAAGAAATGAAGTATCAAAATTTACTAATACATGGATGAACCTCAAAATAATTATGTGGGTAAAAGAAGAGAGAGAGAGGTTTTGGGAATAATGCAGCGACACAAAGCAAATGTGGGGACAAGAAGAGGTGGGAGAGAAAGATGAAAAGGAGTGATGGGCAGGTTCACTAACCTCAGTGCAGTGATGATCTCACAGGTATCTACATGAGTCAAAATTTCACAAATTATATACTTTCTATACGTGTTTTACTATATATCAAATATTCCTCTGTAACTTTTAAAAATCTGTTTTTAAAAAGTTAAGTAGATTTTCTAGTGTAATCATTAAAGTAAGGCATATATTTGTTTCTCGTCTAGGAGATATTTTTGACAGATTTTTGAGAGGAAAACAGAAATTGTTAAGAACTAAAAGGCTTTCCACATGATAAAATATACAAATGTTTAAAACAAGTGTAACTTTTTGTTACCATGACTACTCCATAGCTCCACAGAATGTTTTTAGTTAATCGGTTCTTTTCTGTTATACATTTCTGTAAGATCACATACTTGTGTTTATATCCTTACATATTTTTCTTTATTTTTATTGTTGACACTGTTACAGATGTCCTCATTTTCCCCGTTTGCCCACCTCCACCCAGCACCTACCGCCCCCCTTCCCTCTGGCCATCACCACAAGGTTGTCAGTGTCTATATGTTATGCATATATGAATTTTGGCTAATCCCTTCACTTTCTTTCATCCAGTCTCCCCTCCACCCACCAACAGCTGTCAGTCTGTTCCATGTATCCATGCCTCTGTTTCTATGTACAATAGACAGGACCTGGAAATAGCCCAAGTGCCCATCAGTAGATGAGTGGATAAAAAAGCTGTGGTACATTTACACAATGGAAATCTATGCGACTGTGAAAAAGAAGGAAATCTTACCTTTTGCAACAGCATGAATGGATCTGGAAATTATTATGCTAAGTAAAATAAGCCAGTTAGAGAAAGACCAATTCCATATGATCTCACTTATATGTGGAATCTAATGAACAAAACAAACTGATAAAAAAATACATATTTTCTTTTGCAGATAAAAAAAGTTAAACACATCAATGATTTAAAACAAAAATTTTTTTAAGTCAGTGATGTGAAAGTTGTCTTATTTATCCACCTGAATTTAATACTAACTGTATAAATAATTATTTCAGTAAAAATAAAGATATAGTCTATACAGAAATTAGATTTAATATCTAATATCAAACTTTTTGATTATTTAAATTGTATTTGCTTAAGAGGAAATATATTATCAATTACTTGTCTCAGAATCACCTTCCAAAATGAAATATATTTTAAAGGTTATGTGCCTTGCAACTAAGAATAAACATACTAACCATTTTTATTAAAACAGAAAGAGAGCACCACCACCATGGCAAAAACAAAGCTAATTTGAATTATTTAGAGTTTGGCACTATCATCCTAAAAGAGTAAAATGTGCTTGAAAATAAACATTTTAATGTGTAAAATTTTACAGATGCAATTGTAAAACCTGGATTAAGATCAAAAGTGTGACATATATCTGTGGAAGAATGAACACCGATATAGATATTATCATTGTAATTTTTTTTTTTTTATCCTCACCCAAGGACATTTTTTTGCATTTATCTTCAGATAGAGCGGGAGGGAGAGAGGGAGGAGGAGAGAGAGAAATATCGACGTGAGAGAGACACATTGAGTGGTTGCCACCCACATGACCCCAACCGGGGCTGGGGACCAACTGCAACTGAGGTACGTGCCCTTAGTGGAAACCGAACCCAGGTCTCTTTGGTCCACGGGCGGATGCGCTAACCACTGGGCAAAACCAACCAGGGCTCATCGTAATTTTTTAAACAATTCTAAAGCATGAGTCCGGTCTCAAATTAGTACAGCAGTAACATTGAAAACTGATTAAATCAGGTGCTAGTTCTGAAGTAGATTGATTCACTTATTTAGGATTAGTATGGTTTGCAGATTGACTTCCACACAGGTTAGCTCCTTATACAACTAGGACAACTTCATGTGGGAATCAGAAAAACTTACAAATAACATCTCATTCAGTGTTCAGTCCTCAAGACCATTGCTGTTATGGAGACACACAAAGCTGACCTATCTCACTGCTTCCTTTTATGTGGGCAGAGGGACAGCTAATTTATAACTTGATATGTAAGCTTGTATATTTTGAAACAAAATAGCTTAAAAATATCTGAGAATTTTAGATAATCATATTTTTTTTAATTTATAGTTTTAATAGAATGGCATAAGGAACTTGAATGGAATAGTATGCAGACATAGAATTGTTGTGGCCAACAAGTAATGGCATTGTTTTACTTTAATAAATATTATTAGAAAATAAAATGAAACAATCTACTGATATAAGCAACATCATAGATCAATCTTAAAAATATTATGCCGAGTGAAAGTAGCCTAGAGTACACACTGTGTGATTTCATGTATTTGAAATTCTAGACAAGGGCCAACTAGCCTGTGAAAGATACTTGCTTCTGTGGAAAGGATTGAGTAGAAAGGGACACAAGGAAACTTAATGAAGTGATGGAAATGTTCATAATCTTGATATGCATTCATCAAATCTGATTGATGGGTATACATAATGTCTGAATACTGCACTGCATATAAATTATACTGCAATTAAAACAACATTATCCAGATAATTGCATAACAGAACACTATTATTTTGTGATCAGATTTTTAAAATTATGACATCCGATTCTAAAATATAATGCTTATAAATAATACTTACACTTTTTATCTACATATGTACCAAAAAAAAAGCATTCATTACTATTCATTCTGCCATAAAGAAACAGAACTATCTAATCATTTTTCAGAAAAGACAGCTGAAGCAATGTTAAATGATCGTTATAAGACAGGCTAAAAATACAATGTATATGAAAACACCATGAAGTAATAAAATTTTATGTAACATTATGGATATAATAAAAATGTTATCAAATTTATATAAAATTATTCAAATCTTCCCTCTTCTAGGATTTATTAAAAGCTTTTTAAGAATGTATCTACTGTAACTCAGAAAACTATCTATTGGCCCAATTTAATTTAAAGATGAACAGAAATTTTGTAGAAAAACTACTGAGCAAACATGGAAATTTATTTAAAATTCATAGTGTTACATCCTTTAAATGGGTATTTTATTTCAAAAGAAATTGTTATAAATGCTAAGCTTAGAGATATATTGGAGCCAGCTTGCACTGCTCACAAGAACTGATTGTGTGACTTTCTCCCCAACTCTATGTTCAATAATGTCACATTGATAGCTTGAAATGAACCATGTGAGAATGGTGGGACAGCCAGGCCAGTGTAGCTCAGTGGTTGAGTGTCAACCCATGCACCAAGAGGTCGCTGGTTCGAGTCGGGGCACATACCTAGGTTGTGAGCCCTGATCCCCAGCGGGGGGCATGTAGGAGGTGGCCAATCGATGTTCTCTCTCATCAATGTTTCTATCTCTCTCCTGCTCCCTTCCTCTCTCTCTAAAAACAATAAAGAAAAAAAAATTTTTTTAAAGAGAGAGAATGGTGGGACAATTCACACAATGGAAATCAGCAAATGTTACAAAAGCACTTTCCAGACTATAGCACAATAATGCGGAAACCAAGAAAGCAAAAGTATCACTGAATTGATGAAACAGAAATTAGTGCTTTAAAGGAAAGCAAAAACAACAAGTAAATCAGGAGGGCAATTATATCAAAGTGTTTTAAAATCCCAGTCCCAAATTACCATTTAAAAACGCTTATCCTTTGAGATGACCTGGAGAGTATGATGCTAAATGAAATAAACCAGTCAGAGAAAGACAAATATCACATGATCTCACTTATTTGTGGAATATAATGAACAAAATAAGCTGATGAACAAAACAGACTCAGAGACATAGAAGTAGGGATCACACTGACAAACCTCAGAGGAGGGGGTGAGGGTGGGAAGAGATAAACCAAAGAACTTATATGCATGTATGCATAACCCATGGACACAGACAACAATACTGTGAGGGGTGGAGGGAGCAGGAGGAGGGTGTCAATGGGGCAAAATAGAGAAACAGCTGTAACAAAAATAAATTCATTAAAATACAATAAATAAACAAATATAGACTTTAAGTATACATGGAAGCCCTGGATCGTTTGGCTCAGCAGTTAGCACATTGGCCCACGAACCAAAAGAGTTGCAGGTTCGATTCCCGGTCAAGAGCACATATCTAGGTTGCAGGTTCGATCCCCAGCCCCAGTTGGGGTCGTGCGGGAGGCAACCAATGGATGTGTCCCTCTCACATCGATATTTCTCTCTCTCCCTCCCTCCCTCCTACTGTGTCTGAAAAAAATCTCTCTGGATAAATATCCTCAGGTGAGGATTAAAAAAAGAAAAGGAAAAAAAAGTATACATGGAAATTTCAAGAATAACTACAAAAATAATAGTTCCAAAACACATCAGGGAGATATTGAGATAAAAAATCAAACGGGAGATATTGAGATAAAAAATCAAACAACAAACTTCATCAACATGAAGCAAGACAAATGTAAAACATTCATATTTTCAATGTCTGGGTGGAAGTAGATGGAAAAAGTCCTACAAAGCAAACATGAACCAAAGGAAATCTGGAATAATCAAATACATTTCAGATAAAATAAGACTAAATTATTACTAGAGTTAGAATAGTTATTTCATTATAATAAAACATTCAATTTACTAGTAATATGTAACATATAATTCTAAATTGTATGCACATAATTTAAAAGCCCCCAAATATATAAAGCATTAGCTGAGAAAAATAAAGGGAAAAATTAGCAAATCAATACAATTGAGAGACTGACATATGCCTTTGAAATACCAATAGGTTAATTAATAGTTATAAAAATATATAACAATAAGATTAGTAAAATTAATTCTATGAATATTACTAGACTGTGCAATAAAAAATTAGAGAATACACATTCTTTTCAAACACATATTTAATACCAACAAATATTAACAATATTTTAGGTCAAACAGTAAGTTTCAAGAAATTTAAAAACATAGATCACCTTCACTGATCACAATACAATTACAAATTTGTTTATACACACACACACACACACACACACACACACACATACATACATACTCATGGATCACAAAATAATGAAAATTTAAAAATACTTGGAACCAAATAAAAACAAAAAGCATACTGCATATACTATCGTGTAGAACATAGTAAAATTAGTACCTAGAAGGACATTTATGGTGTTAAATGTTTATATTAGTCTTAAATAAGTTTTAGGTAGGTGTCATTGCATAAATTCATCTAAATAAATCTTTTTAGTCTTCATGAGAAAAAGACCCACATTCTTTGAGAATATGATTTGCTTGCCCTGGCTGGTTTGGCTCAGCGGTTAGAGTGTCGGCCTGTGGTCCGGAGAGACCCGGGTTCAGTTCCCGCTAAGGGCGCGTACCTCGGTTGCAGTTTGTCCTCGGCCCTAGTTGGGTCGTGCGGGAGGCAGCCACTCGATGTGTCCCTTTCACGTCAATGTTTCTCTCTCTCTCTCTCTTCCTCTCTCTCCTTCCCACTCTATCTGAACAAAAAATGGAAAAATGTCCTCGGGTAAGGATAAAAAAAAAGAGAATATGATTTGCTTTACAAAATAATATTTGTGTTTTCATTTTCATTTATCATGAAATTTCTGAGTATATCCTAAACTTCTTTGTTACAGAAATTCTTCTTTTAAAACATCTGTAGTATTGCTGAAAAGTATATTCCACATACTTACAAATATTTGGGGGAAAATAATAAGCATGCCAAAGATATGCTCATTAGCACCAGAAAAAAACCGTTCTTAAGTATTTTTAAACAAAAAATTATGGTCAAATAGAGAGAAGAAAAAGATAATATACAGATATTCTGTCATATGCAAAATTCAGTGAAAAACCAAGAAAATTAACAGAATCATTTCAGCTAAAACAATTCATTTACTTTAAATGTCTAGTGAAATCTGCTTTGAAAACTGCTAAATCATTATAAAAATTGAATTGTTGTTATACCTGAAAGTATTTATACTGAGTTATACAAAAACATGACTGTGTTGTGTGTGAAATCTGACTAAGTCTGATGATAGACTACTTTGAGACACTTTAGCATTATCAACTAGTCTCAAAAAGGTCAAATGGTGAATCTCTGTAGTGAGTACTATAAAACTACTTCCGTATCACTACTGAAATATTTATGACTTCTACATGTATCAACTTTTATAGAAGGTCTACTTCTGTCCCAAATATTCTGTCATCAAATGCCAAACAAAACAGCATGTTCTTGCCTTCACGGATTCTTCTTGCATAGCTACATACATAGACTGTATACATAGGCATTATTTACATACCTAGACTGTATTGAGACTAAGGATACTAAGGAGTGCAATATTATGGCCTATCGATAGACAACTGTGCAAAAATGTAACTATATTATTGCTTCACAATTATAAATAAAATTAAAGTACACAGATCATAAACTTAAAATTATAGTTCCACCTAAGCCTAGATATCTTACAATACCACTATATCATTTCTGTTGCTCAAGTAGAAAATGCTTCTTATATGTCACATGTTATTCTTTTTCTATGTTTTCTGTTTTAAATTAACACTTCAAAATCTCTTCAAATCTCCTATTTCAAGTGATCCAAAATATCACCATTTCAATAGCACAACTCTGAGGTTACTGGTATTTTTAAATTACAAACTAATTAACATTTTCTTTCACAATCTCAAAGCAAAGAATTTGTATGAATAGATTTAATCATAAAACTTCAAATTACTGATACTTAAAAATATCTCCTTCATATGATGCCTAATAGTTAAGTATAGAACTATAAGTGTGCTTTGTTAAATAGGATACTAAAATTACAAGATACAATTATAAAACATATAGTATTGATGTCAACATATAATATTGTAGTATGGAATACTTTTTTATATTCAATTAAATGCATCTTTTGAAATAATTTAGTTGGTACTTTTTTAATACCAAAAAATCAGTTACAGTGCTTATTTTCCCTGTAGCTCTAGAAAAATATTTTCCAAATAGAATTTAAAATTTTTTTTCCAATATTGCCAAAGAACTTTTAAACAAAATTAAATTCCCTAAGTGCACCTGAAAAGCTATTCTTTAAGTCCAATTAAGAAGGAAATGTCAGTACAGGACATTTAAAGCATAGTTAGAAATAATACAGTAACACCATAATTCTCTTTCTCTTATAAGAACAATTGAACACATTTTCTACCAGAATGGCCACTGATTTGAAAATGGCAAATTGCTCTACTTTATTCTATCATAGGGTTTTCTTAGAAATGGTGCTTTTGGGAGCTTCTATTTCAAAGATAGCTTGAGCAGGGACAAAGTAAAATAATTCTCTGTTCTAAACCAGAATGGTACACAGTGGACCAGGAGACCAGATAAAAGTTCTAATTTACCAGGTAGTCCCCAGTACTCTGAGGCAGGAGGCGAGTAAAGGAGAAGCTAGTAGAAAAAGACACTAACGAATGTTCTAAGGAGAAGGGATAAAGTTTCTAACAGCAAAAGCCAAGTCCGAGATGAAGTGAAAACACCAAAGGTAATTACAAAAACCATCAATCAAATCAAAGCAGAATACTGGAGTGGAGAAATTTTTTATAACTAGGTTCTCGGAAAGGTTTGTTGAATGAGAGAATGAGTAAATTGCTCCAACTTTATACAACCATTATCCGTCTAACATTTACTGAGCCGCACGTATGTTCCAGTCAATGAAGGTACAGTATGAAAAGTCTCTAACAACGTCCTAGCAGGTAGTTAGGACTGTTCTATTTAGGTTCCATGATATGTTCTATGTAGACATTTACAATTCTTCTAAGTTACTGTGCTCTTCTCTGTTACATGGGGTTAAATACTTGCCTTGTCACTTTCATACCTATTGTCTTGAAGAATATGCAGTCAATAACTTAATTTCTCTATTTGCATTTTGAACACATAAGACACAACTCTGTGTTTGGATCTGACAGTTATAAAAGGAAAAATCAAAACAGAAATCACTTAAGTGCAATAGAAGCATCTATAATAAATCAGCATTGGGAACTACAGTAAAACGTAATTTAAAGGGATCCCATTGACCTACACAGACCAAGAAACAAATCTATATAAAACTTAGATTTTAATTACTAGGGAACCAGAAATTGTTTCTGATATTATCTAGATATCTTGTTATTTAAGAGAGAAGAAAACTGAGATTTGAAATGGTAAAAGTGATTTACTCAAAGACATAATATGTTGGTGGTAGAGACTTTGAATTTCATGAGAGTTCCTGGTATTCCCAAAGCTGAGGAAAGGGTCTCACTGTGCCTACACTACTTGTATAAATAATATAGTTTATACTGAACACTGCTTTTCTTCTAGTATCTATAATTTTTGTGTGGGTCAAGCAGAGGGTGCCTACGTGACCATCACCCAATAAATCTCTGGGTGCTGAGCCTCTAAGAAATGTCCAAGGTTGGCAACACTTCACACTTGTCACAGTTCATTGCTGTGGGAATCAAGTGCTTCCTGTTGACTCACTGGGAGAGGACTCTGGAAGCTTGTGCTTGGTTTCTCCCAGGCACCTCCCAGGGCACCTTCTCCTTGTCTGTAACAGATCATGACCACGACGTGTGCTGAATCTTGCGAGTGTTCCTAGTGAATCAGTAAACCTTGGAGTGATTTGGGGGCCCTCCTAACAAAGAGATACCTTAAAAAGAAATACAAAACTGGTTCAACTTTTTATGTCCTAGCTCCCCACCAACCAGTAGTGAAAGCTTCTTCCAGATTCCTACCCGATGGTGTTAGAAACTGGCTAATAAGTAGATGAAAACATTTCTCCATGAGCAAATGTGAAAAATGAGAACAATTCTATGGCATATTTACTGAAAACCTAATGAAGAAGTACCTCTTAAAGGATTCTTCCATAATAAAAAATTTGCAGTGTAAAAAACAAACAAACAAGAAAATGATCTCCAGAGTTTAAAAAGATACTTCACATTTTAACATAGAAAAATCTGACTTATGATGCTAAGCAAACACAAAAACAGTATAACAGACCCTTGAGATAGATAGATAGATAGATAGATTTTTTTTTTTTTTTTTTTTTTTTAGCGAGAGTGGAAGGGAAGGAGGGAGGAGACAGAGAGAGAGAGAGAGAGAGAGAGAGAGAGAGAGAGAAACATCGATGCAAGAGAGACACATTTATTGGTTGCCTCCCACACATACACCATCCAGGGACAGGGATCAAACCTGCAACCCAGGTATGTGCCCTTGACCAGGAATCGAACCTGCAACACTTCAGTGCACAGGCCGATGCTCCAACCACTGAGCAACACCGGCCAGGGCAGACATATTTTTAAAAATTTTTTTTCAAGAGATATTACATGAGATGAAATTCCTGAGAGTTAAGTTTCTTATATTGATAACAGTAATATTCATAGTAGTCTAAAAGTAAAGTTGTATTTTTAAAAAGTCAACATACTAGGTTTATGGTGATTGTTGGTCTATAATTTCATGTACATCAATGAATAAGAAACTTCAGTTTCTGTAAGGGAGATGAAAAGGCCAAAACAAAATGTAACTTATAATGTGTTTGGAACATCATTATTAATATTTTAACAAAATAGAAATATATGGTTTTAAAAGTTGTTTTTATAATGCGATTATAGATTGCAAAATGTATTTCTGTAAAAATGCACTATAAATTTTATAATTTTATTCAATATAAGAATCTTTGCTTTTCAAAAACATATATTCTAAAAAAGTGAGCTTCACAGATATCATGCTCTCTGTAATATAAATTATTTACTGAGAAAAAATTAAACAATTCTGTAAGTGATTTTTAATATATTAAAAAAGACAACTAACTGATTTGAAAACCTGAGCAATATTTTCTAAAATGGTTTTTTTTCAACGAAGATAATGTATTATTTTTTGTTTAAGAAACAGGAAAATATTTTTTACAATGAAAAGGGGCAAATGAAAGAAGAATGTTATCTGGTTTTCCAATTATGTTAAATATTCAAATAAGAAATATTAATTCTGACCTGTAAAGAAAATAAACACAATTATGATGTACACTTGCTAAGATTATGAGAAAATTCAGCATCAGTCACCCAAAATATTTTAAATCTTTTTCATATAAGGATAAAACAGCAGATAGAAGACCCATTTAGGTGGCGAATCAATCTACTTTGTGCTGTGAACCCTTTAACCTTAATTGCTACAGATATTCCTTTTCCTGGTATCTAAACTACAATTGCTCATGATTTCATGATGCAATCACCTCTCATCTTAAATTTGTATTATATTAAGGAAAACCTTATTGAACTGCGGTTACCTGATGACAGAGAAGTTCAACTATCAGAACTAAACTGAGCAATGAGAGAAACAGAGAAAGAAGTTATATAAAGAGTCTAAGTGGAACCTGCAATCGCTTGGGCTTAAATAAGACACACCAGGAGTTCTCTCTGATTCCTTTTTTGCCTCTTGAGATTCTTCATTCATCATCAAAGTCACTATTTCCCTCCAGAAATCTCTTATTCAAACCATACTAATTATAGTATTTAATCAGTGTAGCTCTATTTTTTTTTTTTTAAAGACAGGCAGTATGCTTACTGGTTAAGATAATAAGCGTTGAAGCCATAGATACTTTAAATCCTAAGTCTCAGTTTCTTTATCTGTAAAACAGGATAATGGTTGTAGTTTCTAACCATAGGTGATGTTTAAATAAGATAACGTTATAAAACACTGAGCTGGAACACAGTAAACCATGTGCCTGTAGTTAGCTAACATTCTCACAAAAGCAGTGTTTGCAGTACTGAGGAAGAAAGGAAGGAAGGAAATTCAATGTTCAACAGTATATTAGATAAATAAGTTGTGGCAGAATTTATTCCATAGTATATCTATTAAATTGCAGCCATTATATTATGTTGTATAAGAATATTTAATAATATAAAAAGATATTCAAATATATTTAATTTAAAATGTCAACTTAAAAAATAATGAATATACAATACAATTTTATTTATAGATAGAAAGGCTAAATAAGCATAATAGGTGGCAAAAGGATGGGTAACTTTTCCTTTTGTTTCCTAGAGACAATATAAATATTTTAAAAGATATTTTGCCCTGGCCGGTAGCTCAGTTGGTTAGAGCATCGTCCCAATACTACAAGGTTGTGGGTTCGATCTCTGGTGAGCACACAGACAAGAAGCAACCAACAAACACATGGGTGAATGAAACAACAAACAGATGTTTCTCTCTCTTTCTCCCTTCTTCTCTCTCTCTAGAATCATTTTTTTAAAAGATATTCATAAAATATAATGTAAAGTTTCATAAACTATGTCCAAAAAATTAGCAAAGTTTGCAGTTTTGATTGTATTTAAGATCAGAAAATTACCTAACACTTATCTGATAGCAGCACCTACTACTGAAAAGAATGTTCCTAGAAACCCCAGTCTGCCCATTTTCTGAATTAATCAAAGAAATGGAAAGTGACTCTAATTTCAAACCATATACACTCAAATTTTTTCAGGAACAGATAAAAGCAAAGAAAGAATTTATCTTCTTCTTAATGTACTACTTAAAGTAGTACGGAGCTAAGTGTCCTAGATGAAGACAAATACATCAAATTCAAGGATATTATTAAAACTCATTAAACCTAATTCTCACCTAAACATAAGTAGAATGAATTAAGACACAGAACTAAGTTTCCCATCTTCTAAACTTAATGAATACGTAAGCATTTCCATTAAGCATCAATAAGTAGTTACATTGTCTTGCTTAATTATTTTTCCTTATCATAAATTTTGGCACATTGTACAGTGCACTCATTAAGTCCATAATCCCTTTGGAACAAAAGTGTAGTCTGTCATTTGTAAACGCTACCAGCAAACTCTGTCTAGAGAGTCTAGTTTTCGTGTTTCTGTGAGCTGCTCATCGTGTAAAACCTGGAGTGAAGTGTCTGAACACTCTTAGGACTAATTCTACCAAGCATTATTTTGGCAAACCATTTTTAGAACAGACTACAATTATTACATGGAATTCCTACTAACTTTAGATTCTTTCACATAAACACCTTTTAGGAGTTTCATTGACTAAGCATACAATCTAGATTTGCTTTGTTTTGTTTTATGACCTATCATACTTGACTTATGTTCCCAATTGTTACAATACTTGGATATTACACCTTCCACATGGTCATTTAAGTGCATTTTTGGCCCAGCTGGTGGGGCTCAGTGGTTGAGTGTCGACCCATGCACCAAGAGGTCGCCAGTTCGATTCCCGGTCAGGGCACATGCCCAGGTTGTGGGCCCAATCCCCAGTGGGGGGCATGCAGGAGGCGGCCAGTCTATGTTCTCTCTCATCAATGTTTCTATCTCTCTCTCCCTCTCCCTTCCTCTCTCTCTAAAAATCAATAAAGAAAAAAAAATTTTTTAAACAAATAAATAAATGTATTTTTGTCTTCCTTCCCCCTTCCAAGCTTTAAAATTTTTTAAGGGCAAGGCACTTGCATTGTTTATTTGTATGTCTAACAACATCTACTCTAAACATAAAAACTAGTAATTACTGAATAAAATAGAATGTAGGTCACTCATACAGAACCTGATACGTTAACACCTTACTTGGAGACAGTTGGCTATTTGCTAAAGGCATCACATTCAACAAAGCACAGCTTCTCAAGACCTCAGGTTCATCCTCTGTAACACATGTATCATAGCCACCCATCCTGTCCCCACGGTGCCTCGGAGAAAACTAAGGCACAAAACACAAAACTTGTCCTGGTATACATAACGTAGCAGTGGCGAAATCTGAACTAAGGACCATGTATGTCAAAGCCTATGTTTTTCCCTGTTTCACTAATGGAAAATATTAGTATTTGTTACATATTAACCCTAACACAATAAATTTCACAAAACACATACAAATTCTAAGTGGCAAAATACCATATGAAGATATAAACTACTTGAACCTGTATTTCCGGACCGCCGAGCGGTTGACATGGTAGTTGGCGAACAGCTGATCTGGGCACAGCAGCAGAGCCTCTCAGCAGACCACGCTCAAGCACATCGCTTACGTGGACGTGCAACGTGTTTTCTGGAGAGGCTCCACCTGCTTCCGACACTCTAACAAATATCTCCAGTCCTTCCCTAAAGATTATTTTATTAAAAAGCATGTGTTGAGTTTAGATAAATAAATACAATTTTTTCTATATAAAAACTGGCTTTAAAATGAATTTGAAGAACACAGGGGTGGGTGAGCAAAAGTAGGTGTACAGTTGTAATACAAATAAATAATACAATAATTAATAAATATGAATAAACTGTTTTGCATATTCACAACCATAAACCTAATTTTGCCCACCCTTGGATATTAAAGTCCGCAGCATCTGGAAATACATTACCCATACACTGACCACACATTAACCTGGGAGATGTTTACAAAAAGCACCTCGTATAATACACCAGGACAAACACGTGGTGTCTTTCAATAATGCACCTATAGAAAACTGAATGGATTTACTTCCATTTAAAGTCAGGGCAGGCTGGAAACATTTAGACTGACATTCTGTCTAAAATGAAGTATGTAATGTTTAAAACACATGGAAACCTTTGTTATTCAAAGGCAATTCATATTTAATAGATAAAAATATAGAGAAGTAAAGATTAATTTTATCACATACATTTTATTATTATTTAAAATGCTGTAAAATATGCATTGGATTTTCTGCTAATATAAGGGGGGAAATGAATGTCTACCCCAGGAAGATGAACAACAAAGTAAAACTTCTTTTTGAAATAAAATGCTTAATTGGTCACATCATAAGCATACTTCAAACATTTCTTATACCTCAGAATTAAAGACTTAGTTGAATCTGACTTTATCCTGAATAACACATATCAATGGTCAAAAGATAATGACTTTTAGTGTTTAACAAAAAAAAAGGAAAAATGTGCCTACTTAACAAAGTATTTAGTATTTTAGCCAACAGGAAATAAGTCAGTGACTTTAATTTAATACTTTCTTTTGACTGCATTGCAGAATGAGGTCATGTAAACAAAGTAAACCTGGGAGCAGGATCAGAACTTAGAGAAGATCATCACATGGGAAAACAGAGTCACATAGAGGAATTGTGCCAGGAGGACCCAAAGTATGTGACAGTTTTGAGGCAGATTGGGAGCCCCAATTAAGAAAGCCATATGCTACTGCAGGGAGGCCACTTATTTGATCCACCTCAGTTTGGTGGATGAAAACGCAAAGTTGTGTAAATCAAACCTATAATATTAAAGTTAAAAACATCCTTCCAGCCTGGCTGGTGTGGCTCAGTGGCTGAGCGTCGACCCATGCACCAAGAGGTTGTCAGTTGGATTCCCGGTCAGGGCACATGCCCAGGTTGTGGGCCCAATCCCCAGTGGGAGGTATGCAGGAGGCGGCCAGTTGATGTCCTCTCTCATCCATGTTTCCATCTCTCTCTCCCTCTCCCTTCTTCTCTCTCTAAAATCAATAAAGGGAAAAAAAAAATTTTTTAAAGCATCTTTCCAAAATTGTAAACTAACAAACTTGATGATTAATTATGAATTCAGTTAGGTAAAACATAAGATTCTTTAACCTACTGGGGGAGGTGTCAAACTTAGAAATATCTGTTTTTTAACTTACCATATTTCATAAATGAAGCTGTGCTGAAGATGTTCCTTGCCTCGGACCTTCAGCACTATTTTTACATTGCTACTTTAATAGCAACAGTCTGCCAAAATTTTATTATAGCAATATAAAATATCAGCCAATATGTTTTATAATTCCATTACTAATAGAGTGAGCAAGGCTTTAGCTCTTGGATGCTTATCAATGTTTGCACATTGATTAGAGAGAGAAAAAAACACATTTCAATCTCTCTTGAATATTCAAGAACACAGTATCTACTGCTCTCCCTTACACTAATTAACTATTTAATTTGACCAAATTAGCTGTGCTTTGAATTTTAAAGTACATATGTATTAAAATCACATTTTAAAAATTATGTCATTAAAATTGTGTCCACAGTTCTGGCAATGCAGCTTACATAATTTCTGTTCTAGAAGAATTCAGTATAGCTGAGATTCATAAAAATGTAACATCTACATTCTTAACCATTTCACTCATTTCAACATCATGTGTGCATTAATTCTTATTCCCTAAAGATTTTTACACATCTTGCAAAGGAAACGCAGATGTTTAAACTCACTGTAATTAATAGTACATAAAATGACTGTTAAACTAGCAAAAATGTCTAAATGCTAGACTAGTATTAAGTACAGGTAATCAGGATGATTTCCCCCCTTACTTTTTATTAATAAAATCCAGTTATACACCTTTAACTTCTCTCATATATAATACTTGTCACTGGAAAATTTTTGATCGATGTTCCCAAAATATTTCAGAAACCAGTTCTAGTTGGTAAATCATATTTATAGCTGCACTGTAAATAAAAATGTACAATAAATTTAAAATGTAAATTAGCAACTTATACCATATTTATGATAATCCAATGATGAATGTTTAAAGTAGAGAAAAATGAGACAATGGAGTTAGGGAATAGATGAAAGGGGGCAATAAAGATGACGAATCAGTATCTTTTCCTAAATTATAAAATTCTTACAGTGCAGTGAAGAGCCCAATTCTGTCCCATTAGCACTATCCTCCAGATGGGGTTAGGAGGTAGAAAAGAACCAAAGAATCTTCAGCTTCACTTACTCTCAACAGCAAAGAGACTGAAGAGAGTCTTTCTGTTTTCCTTTTAAGTGCCTTTACAGACTTTTCTCATTATTAAAGTAATATATAGTTATTTTAGGAAATCTGGAAATTAAAGAATAGCATCAATGAGAATATTTAAACTTCCTATAATTCAAGAATCTAGAAAGAAATGCTATTTGCAATTTGCTGTGTTTTCTTCCCGTCTTTTTTCTATGCACATATACATGAATTTTAACCTACTTTGCACTGTACTGTGAGTGCAATGTAGCATTCTGCTTTTTCACTTAACAAAGCAGTTATTTTCTTATGTTATTTTAAGTACCCTTTAAAAACATCATGTGTAAGAGCTATAGAATGCTTCATCATATAGCTTCACCACAATTTATTTAAAAGTATTTCCATTTTAGGAATTTAGATTATTTCTAATGTTGTGTTTGAATATTTAATAATGAACATCATAATTTTGAACATTTATTTCTGGTTTGATTTCTAGTTGTGATTTCTTAAGAAGTCAATTCTAAAAGTAAATGTCTAGGTCATAGGTATCAACTCCTAAAGGCTGTTAATATATACAGTATTACCAAATTGCATTCTCAAAATATTGTACTTTTATTGATGCTGGATTCCAGAGTTTATGAAGGTGCTTCTTTAGCCACTTCTAGTTTTACGCAAGAATGTGGTGACTTAGCAAAGTAGAAACTGGTGAAGCATTTTTAATTCATTTGTGATTTACTATTCTAACTTAGTTTAAATGCAATAAACTCTTTTAAAATCCTCACCCAAGGATATGTTTTTATTGATTTGGAGGGGGTGGAGGGGAGAAAGAGAGAGAGAAACATCAATGGAAAGAGAAACATGGATCAGTTGCCTCCCGACCGGGGATCAGACCAGAAACCTTCTGGTATACAGAACAGCTCCCAACCAACTGCGCCACCCACCAGGGCTATAAACTAAAAGTCTTCAGACAGCATTTCAAATGCATTTACAATTATATTAAGTTACCTTTAATCTGCAGTTTAAAGAGCTGTGACTATTTTCACCAAACTTTAACATAATGTCACTTGACTTGGAACTGTAATTCCAAAAGGAAAAAAATAAATTAAATGACATCTTAGAAAGAAAGAAGGTAAGATTTTGAGTCATATAGAGCTGAAGGAAAAATAGAGTATTGCACCTAATGAGATGTATAACCTTGAAAAAAATTACTTAACCTCAATTTGACTGTTTTTTCAGCACTAAAATGGGAGAAATATCTACTCTTCTGGGTTGTTATAAAACTTACAAATACACACACACACACACATTAATATCATTAGGTACTGAAAATGAAAAGGCTTGCTCATTCTGCAGTGTAGCTCACCAGAAAACAAATCCCACATAAGTATATAGTTACCAACTTTTAGCATTTTGTTTTTAAAATAGGCATTTAAGAATTATTAAATGTGAGGGATGCTTCCAACACACACACAAAAGAGTAAAACAAACAAACAAAAAGAAAGAGAACCAGGAGGGAAAAGATTATGCAAAGTGACAAAGATTTCAACAAAATATAATTAATGCAGTATACCATAAATCAAGAACAGGATACTGTAAAACAAGAACATTATGCTAAGTGAAATAAGCCAGTCAGAGAAAGACACCACCATATGATTTCACTCATATGTGGAATTTAAGGAACAAACTGAACTACCAAGCAAAACAGAGATAGACTCATAGATATAGAGCAGGCAGACAGAGAACTCATGGACATGGAGACCAGTGTGGTGACTGTGGGAAGGAGGAGTTGGGGGAGAAGGCACAGATGGGATAAATGCTGATGGAAAAAGTAAAATAAATTTGAAAAATAAAATAATAAAATGCTAAAGAGGAGAAAAATAACAATCACAGAATTAAAAGTTCCTAAAAATTTGGAAAATGATGATAAAATATTGAATTAAAGAAATCACCAGAAACAAAAGAAATGGAAAGTAAGCAAGGAAAAAAGGATGGATTGAGATAATTAATCCAGAAGAAAATCACAATAATAATATAACAATAAAAATAATGATACCAACAAGAACATTGCCAAACTGAAAGACACACACATGTTCAACAAAGAAATCATAAAATGTCCTGAGAAAAGAAGCACCAAGGATTACAATGGCCTCAGACTTCTCAGCACAAATACAAGATAACAGAAGCCTCAAAATTCTGAGAGGAAGCTTCCTATGCTCACCCAAACTATCAATCAAGCATGAGAGTAGAATAAAGACATTTCAAGCTTTTAAGGATTCAGAAAATTTTTCCAGGCATCCTTTCTTAGAAAGCCACTGGAGACAAAAATGAGATGCAGGTAACATGAATCCTAACACAAAAAGCAGAAAAGTTCCAGGATGACTGCTGTACCAGGTCTAGAAACAACAGTTAAAATTTATGCAGTAGGATGAAGAGATACAACAGAATATCTCTAGGCCAAACATAAAAAATGTTTAGTGTAGCTCATAGATTAATTTATCTGGATCCATTTTCTTCCTATTCCCAATCTTTATCTCTCTCCTCATCAAGTTTAAGAGGAATTTATTTTGTTGGTTTTCAGAAGAACACTTTTACTGGATTCTTTTGTTTTCTTCATTTCCCAAGGTTAGGACTAAGATCTTTACTTGGGCTTCTGTCTTTAATAATAAAGGCATTAAAGGCCATTTTTGTGAGAACAACAACAACAAAAATCATTTAAAAATGCTATTGATAGCCATTTAATAGATCTATTCTAGAACATTTGGGAACAAACAGGAACAGAAATAAAGAAAACCAAGCAAACAAAAAAGGAAGTGTTAATTTCAGAAAAAAAATGTTTAAAAATATATAAGAAAGAAACATTCATAAAACATGTCCTAGTTTAGAAGTAAACGGTATTCACTTAGTTATTATATATATAAAAACCATTAATTTTACACACTGTGATATAATTTTGTCATTAAAATGGGAGGATATTTGGGACAGGTGAGTATAAGATCTTAAAAAATATTATCAACCAAAAAAACAAGAAGTCAATGGTAATATCAATAATTTATAAATTAAGAAATAATTATAAAAGCATAGAGCTATCAGAAGAAAAAATTAGAACAGTTGAAAATAATTGTCTCTTAGGAGCAGAACTGGGGAGATACATAAGAAGGTTGCTACATTTTCATTTTAAGCCTTTGTGATTTTAAAATATGTTCAGATAATACTTATATTAAATGATGATGGTTATTAAAAATAATTCAATAAAAGCCACCCTAAAAGTTTGCTGTTTTAGATGAGAAAACAGAAAGGAAAGGACAGAGAAAAGGAGCCAATGGAGGAAGAGGGACACGGAGAGAATGAAGGAACAGCAAACGAGAAACTATGGAGAGAGTAGACTGTAAAACATCATAGAAAGTAGCTTTCCCAAGATGTTTTTCATTAATTGTGAAAGAGGTAATCAAAATAATTTAATCTGATTGCTAATTACTGTCTCTGGGATGTGTTAAATTTGTAAATAAGAAATAAGTATCAGTAAAATATAGCTTAATTGCTTACACTGTATTCTTCATTCACTCCCCTCCTCAGTAACCTAATTCAACTTAACCCCTCTTGAGCGTAGATAGATGTCCGCAAGTCCCTCCCAACCAGCCATGCTGCCTCCAATCCAGCTCATGTTCATTTCACAGGAGACCCTATCTTCATTCGGGCATCTCCAGCACAAGAATTTACAGCAGTCCCTTGCCTGGGTTTAAACTACTCTGCCTGGCTTTAAAGATCCTGACTCTTACTTACTTCTCATTCAATAACTTCCCAGGACAAATCCTCTGTTCCAGTCACTAACGTCTCTCCTTACACTGCCATTCTCTCTGACATTACCTCCTAAACCACTACCTTTATGGTTCAAGCTGTTTGGTCACCCAAGGGGGGAAAAAATAGAAAGTTTTCTATGTATCTCTCTCATTTACCCAAATTCTTCCCATCTATCATAGCATAGCTCAAGCCATATGGTCTAAAATGCCTTCTCTGAAAATTCTACAACACACAGATTTAACTGTTTTCTAACTCTCATTAATGCTGTCTTCACTTCATAAAAAGCATCTACTTAAATATGCTGCTATTCTCTAATTCTGTATTATTTTTTCACTGTCTATTTTGTTTTCCTATAATTGTAAGTAGTTTTGTAGCAGGAAACATACTGAATTCTTCTCCTTTCCATAATAATGAAAATCATAAATGGAGCCCACTAATGCTTTTGAACGTTTTTAAAAATATTTCATAGCATCCAGTGCATTTTCACACACATGCCATATACTCAGGATATGCTGAATGGTTGATTGTTTAACCCACTTTAAATTTACTAAATAAATATAGTGTGTTTTACATGCATCAAGTCTCTAGAGAAATAACCTTCATGTTACTTAACTGTATTTTATCTTTCTGACCTGAATTTGTGCTTTAGCACTTATCAAGCTACATTGTCACACATTCTAGTTTTCTAATTTAGAAGAAAATAAACCAGTATGTAAAAAATTTACAAAAGATCGTTCAGCTATATGGTGATCCAAAATAATTTCTATAAGGTTTCTTCATGACATTCTCTTCATAAGTTTTATCTTGATTCATTCCAAATTAAAATTAAATAGAACGTGGGATGTGAAATAATAGGTATTGAGGGGAAGAAGTTTCTGAAAAGTTTCCTTGGAAATTCATGTTACCTGAACTTTAATAAATGTCTAGTAAGAGTTTGGAGTTAAAGGCAAGCAATGGGGTAAGAGAAAGAAATGTGAGAAAAGTTTAGGTTCTGTTTGCAAAACCTTACTTTTTCAGTAGGACAAATAAGTCCCAAACAGAAACTGTGTTATTCCAGTTTTGAGGGATGTGTTGATTCTCCCCTTTCATCTCCATATGACAAAATATACATAGATGGACAGCAACTACTACGAGAAGAAAACTTTATCAAATTTTCTGTAAAAAAAATCAAAATACCTATTGTTAAGAAAAGCCAAGTACATATAAATTCCCTAGTCTCCAGACAAGCTGTCATGAGCCACACAGTATTGCTGGGAAAAGGGCTCTGTCCTAATGTCAACAAACTGCTTTTGTTTCAGTTCCTGGAAATGGCACAGCTACGTTAATGAAAAAGAAAAGCCAAACTGGGCACTTCAGCACGAACAGTCATTCAATAAACAGGAATGGAATGGAGGAGATTTACACCCCTTTGTCCAGACAATTAAAAACAATGAAAGTTTCCTGTCAACAAGCCAGCCCAAGGCTGTGAGTGAAATTTCACAGGAAATCTTCCTGACAGTAACACAGTTGCTTTCATAGAAAGATGTTTGGTTTTATCCCACTTGCTCTGCAAGTTATTATCATGTTGTTGTTTTTTAACAACTAATCACCTTTGGTAACTTTAGGAGAAAATTTGTTAAAGGCAGACATTAAGGCTGTCTGCCAAGGTAATGGTATAGAAGAGGTGCTGTCTGGGTCAGAAGGTGGAAGCAAAAGGAGAAAACCAGCAGACTGAAGGAGCGTAGGACATCACCCCGAAATAACGCAGCCTGTGCCTCACACTGTCACCACACCTGGCCCGACCAGAAGCCCCCTCGTCACTTTCCAGCTTGTCCATCCCACCAGCAGGTTTGCTCGTATCTGCTGGCTTTTTTTTTTTTAACTCTCTTTTAAAAGAGAAATTCTATTGTGTGAACTTTTGCTTCACTACCCTAGGGAAATAATCATGTTTGTCTTATTTATTAGAAATTCCTATTTGTTGTTATATGATAAGGTGTTATGAATTTTTGGCTGATTGCTTTGGGCTCACTTTTATATTAAAGAAAATAATCAAATTTTTATTTTACTTATTAGTAATTCATGTTTGCTCTTAAAGACAGAGGGTGATGTTTTTGCTAGAAACCCGTTTTAGAGAGATTATGAGGACACTGAGCATGCCTTTGTGGTTCAACTTTGATCCCTTCTTTGTTAGCACGATTCCCCTGGAGCACCTTTGGACTAGGGGCAGGGCTACTAAACTCAGGTCAGATACCAAGAGTTAGTTTAGACCAAGTAGTGACTTTGGAGGCATGGGGAAGCGAGTTCCTAGTAATGATCCTAAAGTGAAATCCTAAGAACATAGTGAGACTATGTGTTAAGGAACACTAGGCAGTTAGTTGCAGGGGAGGAAAAAACTTTTTTCCTCTGCCGTCTTAAGTTCATTGTTTGTGATCTGGTAAATTAGATTTGCAAAAGACGAAACAACAGGAGAAAAACCAATTCATTAACATGTGCATTGGGCACACCCACTGGCACACTCACAGAAGAGTAACACAGGGGTTGCGGAGAATTCTGGGGGGTCTACATACCTAACTTACTAGAGGAAGAGAGGGAGAAGAAAGTGCAAATGACTTTATGGAAAGATAAAAGGGCCCTTAGAAGAACAGATAGGGAATATGACAGCCTTGTGACAATGTCTGTTTGGGTGTAGCTGATACCATTGGAATTAGCTAGTTATTAATAGAAAAGAAGCAAAGGGGGAAGGCCAGACATTATAAGCATGTCATTTGGGCAGCTTCACCAGGAAACTGCAATTTCACACTCCCCAGGGATCTAACAAAGGGAAGACAGACACGCCCAGTAAAGTCGGGTGACATAGGGAAGGTACTTGCCTGTCAATCACACCTGGAGATGGATGGTTGGGCAGAATGGGCGTGGCCACTGCAAGCTGGCAACATTTGAGAATACATAATCCCCTAAACAAAAGAGTCCGCCCTCTTATTGCTCCTCTCTCTTGGACTCTTATTACTCAGGTGGCTCTTGGCTCTCTTGCATTCACCTGTGTGGCCCACGGCCATGCAGACCCCCACATGCAATAGACTAGTGGACTGCAGTGGGAAACACAAGCTAAGCTACCTTGATGCTGGACTGGATCCAGCTCCAACATGGAAAGGAAACTCTGGACACTGGCTCCGATTTTTAGCTCTGCTGAAACCCCAGCTGCACTTCTATGACTGGAATGAGGGAAACGGGACTTTGGAAACCCAGGGGTGTAATTCCACAGAAATAAAGCTTTCCACTATATCGCATCCTCCCATGTGAGTCTCAGAAAATTTATTTTCTCAGGGTATCGCAAGAACTCCACCTCCAGCAGCAACCAGGGGAAAGGAGCCCCTCTCCTACCCTGTAGCATAGTGAGATTAGAGTTGCTACCCAGAGGAGGATTTAATGACTTCTGAGTTCTTTTGCGAGCTTCTGCTTTTAGGCAGATAAGACAAATGCCTTCAGCTCAAATAGTTCTCATTCCAAAGAGGCAAGGTGGCATTTCCAGGTCCCCTTCACAACACTCCCAGTTCTTCCTAACCTGCACTTTGACTGATAGAAACCCAGATACATGCCAATTATTCCAAAACACCTGGCATCATTTCTCTGAGAACTGACTCTTCATTTTGCAAAATGTTAACATTACACTATGGCCAACAAGGCAATGGTTCGTTAGCCTAAGATGGACAGATCCTGTATGCACCTTGGTGTCCTTTTTCCTATTCTCTTGAATGCTTGAATAGTCTATATAGTTAGGTTCTATATTTTTATATCCTGCTCTGTGCAGCCTTGGGTGAATCTTTATAGACCTTCCAGAACCTCATGTGGTCACACCAAAAAATTTCACAGAAATGCTCCACTGGTCTCAAAGACAATCTGGCAGCAAGGACAATAAGACAGCACATTTTTAAAAAATAACCTCAGAAACGCCAGTCAAAGAAAACTGTCTAAAATGGAGAATCTTACAATGGTAAAAAATAATACAGAACCTGCTTTTATAACTGAACCCAAAGTGTCCACACTATAAAACAATATATACCATGAAACGAATTTGGTAATTTGTGAAGCACCACATTTTTAAAGGCTCCTCATTAAATTATTTTTTTCTTACAAGTAAAATGTATCTTCTTAATACATTATCTTACAATATCAGATGAATTTAATTATTGTTATCATTTCATCTCTATATCTCATTACAAAAGAAAGTTTTTATAATGTATTTTAACTATATATTTTCTAGACTCAAATAAAAATTGATATTTTGGCTATTGCTTCTTTTGCTAAATTATTTTCCTCACCTATTTTTAGTTTCCTCTTAACCATTTTTAGGTTGTTTAAAGATAACTTACTGACACGTTACTGTTATTTTTCAATTGACACATTGTTTATTTCAAAAATTGCATTTCATGTTGATTTTCTTTGATGAAGCCTCTTATTATGAATCTAAAAGTAAAGAGAAGATGTTGAAAAGAATTTTGCCATTTGTGACAACTGATCAGGGCAAAGAAGAGTATATGAGCATAAATAGTCAGTCTTTAGGGGAAGCCTGTGTTGGGTCAACCAATTCAGTTTTCCAGATGTTTACATTCGATTCTGTAATCCCACACGATGAATATTGAGAGCCTGCTATGTGCAAAGTATTGCAATAGATCCTGGAAAACAAAGTAAATTAGCCCAGTTTCTTACTCACAAAGATCTTACATCCTAGGAAATACATTCTATTTATATGGATGTGAAAGAGGAAGACTGCCCTGGCTGGTGTGGCTCAGTGGATTGAGTGTCATCCCATACACCGAGAGGTCTCTGGTTCGATTCCCAGACAGGGCACATCCCCAGTAGGTTTGATCCCCAGTAGGGGGTGTGCAGGAGGCCGCCAGTCAATGTTTGCCTGTCATCAATATTTCTCTCTCTCTTTCCCTTTCTCATTAAAATTAATAAAATCGTTTTTCAAAAGAGGAAGACTGGCCTACCTTCCTAGTTATTATATATAGCAAGGAGACACTATGAGGATTCCACAAGCTGGGTTTGGAGAGAATATCCAGTATGAAGTCTTTCGAGTTTAACTACCACTGTTCACACCTATACCTGAATTCCTAAATATAGTTCATGAGGACATTCATGCTGCCCCTTCCTTAATTCTTTAGACATATCTCCCTATCTTAAATACTATGTTTTAAATGCTATATTTGTAACCAAATATTCTTCCACCTTCCATTACCATATCACTCCCTGAGCATCTATCCCTAGGCTGGCTTAAATTTTCACCTCATTTCCCATGCTTACCTTATTGTTCTCACTCATCACACTATGTTGTACTTGCTGGGCACCTTGACTGACTCCCATTAAACCATACACTCTTGAGAAGCAGATACATATTCTTCACCATCAATAGCTGACACTCAATGGATATTTAATAACTATTTGTTGAATGAATAAGTGAATTACTTCAACTTCTATTTTTGAAGAGAAACAGAATATAGCTAATTAGTCCATTCCAGGAACTTTCAAGTAGAGAGCTAAATAATCTCAAATGATAGCATGATCTATAACTAATTATATTGATTGAAATCTCTTGAAATATTTTTATACGAAGATTTACTTTCCCTTAATACCCATAATAAAAATTTCTACTAGCAATTTCTAATTGTTTTTTTCCAAAACCTTATTAACTGAGAATTCAAGTACCACTATGACACATTTATATAAGCTAATTCATATAATTGTTGAGCATGGTAAATGGCTCAGAGTAAGACCTCAATAATGTTAGCATGATAACAGTACTGCTGGTAGACTGATTTAAGGTGATGGCAATAATGAATGTGTATCAATGATCTTTCATATAAATTATATGACAGACTTATGTACTCAAGATAAAATTATTTTTGAAAAAGTGATAAAAATTTTGAATGAATGAGTTAATTCAAAATATAGGGAAAGCAAACCCAGATATCTTCTTTACAAGTAACATTGTTGTTAGTTTTATTATTCGATTAAGCATGAAAATAACAAACCATTGTACTGGGAAACACCATGTGAAATAAAATTGTATAATTTTACAATGTGTTGTAATACATGAAATAATTTTCCTCAATATCCAAAAAGGTAAGTAAATGATATCAACATCTAAATGCTTTTTGACAAAAACATCAGTTACAGAAAGAAGTGAGAAAAGGGTTTTTATATTCTCAAACTGCTGGATGATTTTACAAATATTTATAAAAGGTCACCCATAGAGGGCTTACCTGGGGTCAAATGAAAGAGTCCGTAAACCATCAAAAGCTATTTCCCGCATCCAGATGGGAGATCTAAAACAGAGAGCAAAAAAGACAGTTTGTGACAAAGCTGACACACAGTATCCTGGAAGAAGTGAAATCAATTGTGACATTTTTCATTTATTTGTAAATGTCTCCTTGGCAGTACACTCACTCAAAACGACAGCTGCTTCTTACAGAATAGGGGAGGTGATGGTAAAATAGAGGAATCCTGACAGTTGCTTTAATGAGATTTTGCATTGGGGCTACTCTAACACTTCCCCCCAACAAGGAGCTTGCCCTTCGTTTTCAATATCATAACTCGGTAATTTGAAAAATATAATCTCTATGAAAAACTAAACCACTCAGCCCTTAATAGCTACTGCCCAGTTTATTTTCCTCTTATCTTTCAATTAGAAGAAAACAGTCTAAAGCAGGTGTCTAAATAAATGTCAGCCATACAGACCAATTACCTCTTTTTATTAAAAGAGTACTGTGTTTATTAAAAACAGCAATGTGGAGTGTGACTGGCCAACTCAAGACACACTCTCCAGTAACTCAGTAATTGTATGGAAATAGCAGCAAATACAATTTAAGCTAATCTTAAAATGCTTTAATTTTTATATTTTAAGTTCCCAAGGAAAAGGAAATTATCAGCAAGGTAAAGTTTCACTAGACTTTGTCATTTGCGCAATTCCAAATGAAGCAGTCTAAATATTTCACTTTATTTATTCCTTCTATTGTTCTTCCATCACATGCTATGTGTTTGGTACAGTGGCAGAGTACTGTAAAGTCACTTCTGAGAAAAGAACACAAGTAAATTACAATGTTCACAGGTATTTGCTGAACTGGTAAACTGCATAAAACAAACTCTGTGCATGGCAAATAAAAAGAACATACATTTTTGCATTGTATCAATGCAACCACAGCATCATGGGCTTCAATTCTAGATCCAGAGAAATGGACTTATTATAGATCTCAATAAAGTAACAAACTCTCTAGGTTTCTAATTTATTTATCTACAGAGTTAGTAATATTTACTGCACATATTTGTTGTAACAAATGAATAGATGCTGGAGCATTCATTTGGAACTCTAAGTTCCATTTCTGATATTGTTTTCATTCTTCGAAAGATGGGAGCTTAAGTCATGGTATTGGATCTACATACTCTACAAGTTATATGTGCTCATATCTGTCTTTAATCCTTGTCATCCAAACACGGAGATCTGACGTCAACTCTGCATTCCCCTATTCTGAACAGGGATTTCACAAAGTAGAGGCTTAATAAATGGCTGGTGCATTGAACTATATTATAAGATAAGTACCAATTGTTTACTGTTTCTATTTATACTATAACTATCCTTGAATATGATTCCATCTACCTTTTCGAGCAGTAAACACAACCATTAAGGTCACATTTTATTTCAGAAGTATAAAAACAACATTGGTTTAAAAAGTTCTACATAGCCCTGGCGAGTCTGGCTCAGCAGTTAGAGTGCTGGCCTGTGGAACAAAGAATCGTGGATTCAGTTCCGGCCAAGGGCACACACCTGGGTTGTGGATCAATTGGGAGGCAACCAATCAATGTGTCTCTCTCACATCAATGTGTCTTTCATTCCCTCTCCCTCCCTCCCTCACTCCCACTCTATCTGAAAATCAATGGAAAAATTTACTCGGGTGAGGATTTAAAAAAAATTCTATATATTTTTAAGAATAATTTATTATTTTTATTTTAGAGGCAAGCCTTTCTTGTGAATCTCAGTTGACACATAGAAATATATGAGATGTCTTAAGATCCATTGATATTTCAAATGTAAATATTAAGAAAAGTTGCATTACAATGCAGACAGGTAATCCTGAGGCCCAGCAGAGCAATGATGATTAACAATACACTCTAGAGTATACATTTTAATAGTATCACTCATAAAATCCATGTTTCAAAGGTTACAAAACAGAATCAAGTTTACCAGGAAGCAAATAAATCACCTTGCTTTGGGGTTTCTTCTTTCATCTCTGATTTTTAAATAATCAGCATCATCTCCCCAGAGCAGGTAAACTATACTTATGTGCAAATGAACTACAGGAAGTTCTGAAATCCTTCCAGAGAACTAACTCTCACTGGATTCTGCTCCTAGTAAATTCTACTCCCAGTGTTCTTTCAAATTTATTTTTAAAAAGAGAAAGGATGCTTTAGAGAGGTGACCTTTACATGGATTTTATTTGCTGATGATAATTATGATGCATGATACTTCTCACAAGACGCCGTGGGGTAGAGGCCAGTCTCACTATCACTTTGCACTGTTGAGAGCTCTGGTTGAGTGTTCTCAATTCTGGACTCCACGTTGAGAGAGGACTTAAAGAATCCAAAAAATGTGCAGAGTTATGAAAATAATACCTAACAAGGATAGAACTAAATGAGCAAAAGTGAAAGAAAATTTGATGAAAATTGTTGAAAAATGCTGAGGAGGAATACACCATATATATAAACGCAGGAGTAAATTAACTAAAACATCAAAAAATAGGGTTATTTTTAATGATGCGAACGGAAACTAACGCAATGATGTTCATAATAGCTTGTTTTAATGCTTTTTAATACCCATAATTATATACCTTTTTTTTCAAGTCATTTGCACTATTAATATTAAGTCAGTGTGCTTTTTGTTTACCTGAATAAATTGTTTTGATAAATTAGTTAAGAGTTTCACAAAATAATGTGGTCGTATAAAAGATAATTCCGTTGTCCCATTCAATATGTTAATGGTCACATTTATGATTTTCTATTTGTAATATTTTATATTTTCTATAAGGATATTCTTATAATGCTAATCATGCTATGGGAGTCTATTTCTAAATGAAAAGGGAAAAAACCAACATACATGAAACAGTAGCCATTTTTAATCAATACTCATAGTAAAATTTTAGGGAGGGGGGAGGTAATTTTACCTGCAGAAAAGTATGAAACATCATGTTGAAAGAAGCTCTCATGTGTGTATTTAGATCTGTTTACTTCAGGTCTGGCGAACTTTTTTTCTGTAACGGTCCAGATAGTAAATGTTTTTGGCTCTGCTGTCCATATGATTTGCTGTTACAATGGGAAGCAGCCATAAACCATATGTAAACAAATGAGCATGGTTGTGTGTGTTACAATAAAACTTTGTTTATGAAAATAGATTGAGGGCCAGATGTGGCTTGGGGGAACAAAACTTGACAATCCCTAGTCTAGTTTATGATTTCGAGAAGTAATGTATCCCATTTTCAATATGAAAGAGAAAGCAAGAAATGGACTGAGGCCAGGTGTAATTTTTATAACCTGAAATCTCAGAACATCAGAGACACTTACATTTAAATATAATTCAAGAAAATGTGATGGATGATTTATTGGCTATTGTTTTATATTGGCCAACCAAATTCCTCTCTCCGTTGAGAGAAATTCTTTAAAGCCTGCCAACTAGGCATAGCTCTTTTTACGCTTGCTGTCGCTGAATGTCCTTGCAATTGAGATAGCTTTGACAAAATAGTCTACAGATCAACTTTTGACAATTAAAAGCTTAATGACATTTAAAAAATTTTATACCTTTCCTAGAAATCCAAATATTTCACTACAAAGTAGAACAGAACAAAATAACCTTAAGCATCATGACCACTTTCTCCTTGCATTCTACCCTCCATCATGTACTATAACACAACACAGTCAAAATTCTGAATATAAAACGTTAGTAATTATAATATGGCTCTCAATGATTTCAGTGATAAACCACTAATAAAAATTTCACTGTTACAAAATGCAAATGCTATTTAAAATTCAACTTATTAAGACTTACTTCTTATCTAATATTGTTTCCTAAAGAAAAGTTATAAAAGTGATCATGATGTTATCACTAATAACAATAGCTAATAACATTTAATTATCTGCCAAGCAATATGTCGTGTTATACATTTATTAAATCAGTTAATATACAAAGCAATGCTACATAATGCAGGCACTATTATTACTTTCATTATATAATGATGAAGACACTGAGCCACAGAGAGGTGCTTGTCCAACTCACGGGGTTAGTGAGCAGCAAAGCTGGGATTTAAAAGCAGGTGTTCTAGGCTCTAAATGCTAATGAGGCCAAGACTATGAGTCAGTGTCTGCGTAGGAATACCAGCCCATTCGCAGAACCTGTGTGCCCTCATTCTTGTCTGGAAAAAGATACCACCAGCAAAGAGGACCACCAAACAAGAGCTGGAAGTGAATGCAGAGAAGTACACGCCAAAACTGGTGGATGGAGAAAGAGGGAAACTCCTGAAAGCTTGTAACTGGGAATCCAAAGACTAGTTATTCAAAAGATGCTGCAGGTCAGTAATCTTCCTTATAGACGTGGCAAACAAATTTATTTCAGGCTATGGAAATCATATCAGCCTTTTAAAAAGCCTAGATCCACTGTTTAGTGGGTAGTTTTTTGATTACTTAAAATTTATGAAGCTCAGACTCTTCTTATACTATAAAATAAAGAAGACAACCAGGGTTGTTTTTTAGGGATGTTATGAGGATTAAATGGGCTCATGGGGACTGATAAATACTGGGTTCTCACAACTGCCATTATTAGTCAGGGTTTTGTATATTTATTTTTAATTATAGAAGTGGCAAATAGTGGTTATGTTAACAAGTTAAAAGATGTCAGATTTCTAGATAAAACATTAAAAATGTATCCAATCATTTGAATGCCTTGTCTATATAACTTTGGGCTTCTCAAAATTTATTGATTATCTATCATGTGAAAACAATATTTGAAAAAAAACAATTTTGACCAGTTGTAATGACAAACTCTCCAGAAGATTCACTGATTTTTTTCACTTTCCTCTGAAGACAATACATGTATACGACTATTAAGCCGTTTCAGCTCACAGAGCTTCCCGCCTTGCCTGTGGTTAGTATACTTTGACAATCCCTTCAGCCCCAGGCAAGCTTTACGGGGTTCGGGGTGCGTGGAGACAGGCTAACCACTCCCTCCCACCCTAATCTGCTTACAGTTTAAAGCCATTTCCTTCATCCATTTTCCCCAATGCACCGTAGAAGTATCTTTTCATCACTGTCCTAGCATGCCTTGATACACCAAAGACAGAAACATATTCCTGACTGCATCTGATATAGTCATCATTGAATAAGGAGGTAGTGACAATCATATTTTAATCATACTCCAGTAAAATGTTTTAACATATGATGAGATTAATCATGTATCATTAGGCATAATAATAAAGAAGCAGATCATATGATAAGGAACTTTTTTTAATTCAAAAGAGAAAAAAATGATACAGAAAGATAGATATGGGCAAAAAAAGAGAACAGCCATATTCATTAATTTTTTTTTTCAATTTTCTCTTAAGAGAATCATCTAAATACAGATTTTTTTCTGACTGTCTTTATAAACATTTTCCAAAGAAGATATACAAAAGACCAACAGTGATGTTTAACATCACTAATTATCAGGGAAATGCAAATCAACACCATAATGAGATACTACCTCACACCTGTTCCAACACCTATTATCCAAAAAAACAAGAGATAACAAGTGTTGGTGAAGATGTGGAGAAAAGGGAACTCTGCACTGTTGATGGGAATGTAAATTGGTGCATCCATTATGGACAACAGTATGGAGGGTCCTCAAAAATTAGAAATATGCACAACTATGTTCATTACACTGAAGCATTATTTACAACAGCCAAGACATGGACATACCATTGATCTCAGTTATATGTGGAATCTAAAAACACACCTGAGCTTATAAATATGGAAGAAAAGGTTGGTGGTTGCCTGAGGAGGGGATAAGTGAAATGGGTGAAAGAGGTTAAAAGGTACAAATTTCCATTTATTAATGACTAAGTCATGGGAATGTAATATAACATGATGACTATAGTAAATAATACTATATTGCATATTTGAAAGTAGCTAGGAAAGTAGATCTTAGAAGTTCTCATCATAAGAAAGAAATTTTTGTGATGGATGGTAACTGGATTTATTGTGGTCATCATTTCGCAATATACATCCATTGAATCATTACTTGAAACTGATATAACGTTATGTCAATTATTACTCAATAAAAAGAGAGAAGTACCTATTGTACTTCTGTTCACAAATTGAACTTTATAGAGCAAAAAGCAAAAATCGTATGATTATAATGACTAGAATAATAAGACATGATTATGTTGTTATATTTAAGCACTGTTTGGCAATGACCTAACAATATAAGAGTACCAAAGACATAAATGAGGAAAGACATTTTTCCACAGATGAGATAAACAGGCAAGTATAAAGCCTCAGGTGGGTTAAAATAAATGCGATTAGTTACAGCAGGCAGCAGAATCGTGGGAGATAGAACGTATCTTTCATCTGTTTTCAATTCATCCAGCTGGTAATAAGCAGCTATCCTTATGTCACTCTATTGTCATCCTGCTTTAGGTCCTGTTTTCAAACCAACCTATTACATGTCTTTGTTATAAGAAAGCTTAAAGAAAAACGCATTTGTATGAGATTTCAGAATGCTTCATTAGGTGACTACCATTGATCTCTGTTTCTATGGAGATTAGTTTTTGGTGCGAATGAAGCCAAAATTACTTTGAAATGACAGACTATGAGCTATGACTATAAAAATTTGAATTTATTAGGTACAACCAGAATTCACGCACACAAATGATGTGTTTTCCTCATGGAATACTCCACATGGATTTCAGTGGTACTGCCATTGTTGAAGCATTTTAATAAAACAAATTAGAGTTCGTTAAACAGCAGTCTTATCACCTAAACAGGTTAGTTGTCTCAAAGTTCAGGGTAATGTGATATAACTGCAAAAATAGTCCATTTGACCGTAGTAATCCCAGAACAAAGTAGAGGACACAAGACAATGCTCCCCCTGTACTCTGTGGGATATAAAAAAATGCCATTGTATGTGGCATTTTTAGTTTGTCTCATTTATTTTGCTTTTGTTTGCCTTGCATGAGAAATATCCAAAATAATATTACTCAGACTGATGTCAAATAGCTTACTCCCTATATTTTCTTCTAGGGGTTTTATGGTTTCAGGCCTTACATTTCCACATCTAGGTATTTATCCAAAGAAAACAAAAACACTAATTAAATAAGATATACACACCCCTATGTTCATCACAGCATTATTTACAAACCCAAGATATGGAAGTAACCTAGTTGTCTATTGATAGATGAATGGAAAAAGAAGATGTGGTATATAAATACACAATGGAATATTATGCAACAATAAAACAGAAATCTTTTCATTTGCTACAACATGGATGGACGTAGCGAGTATTATGCTAAGTGAAATAAGTCAGATGGAGAAAGAAAAATATCATATGGTTTCATTTATATGTGGAATCTAAAAAAACAGACTCATAGAAACAGAGACTCAAGGAATGGTTACCAGAAGGGAGGTGTTGGGGGTATGGGTAAAAAGGGGAAAGGAATATAGTCAATAATACTGTGATAAGTCTGCACAGTGACAGATGATTACTAGAATTAGTGGGGTGATCACAATGTAAGATATAAAAATGTCAAATTACTCTATTGTACACGTGAAACTAACATAACTAATATAATACTTTATACAACTACATTTTTTATTTTATTTTATTTTATTTTTTATCCTCATCCGAGGACATTTTTGCATTTATCTTCAGATAGAGCAGAAGGAAGAGAAGGGGAGAGAGAGAGAAACATCAATGTGAGAGAGATCTCACATCGAGTGGCTGCCACCCACATGACTACAACCAGGGCCAGGGACAAACTGCAACCTAGGTACAAGCCTTTAGCCGGAACCGAACCCGGGACTCTCTGGTCCTCAGGCCGATGCTCTAACCGCTGAGCAAAACCGGCCAGGGCCAACTACATTTTCTTAAAGTTAATGCAAAAATAGTACTTATATCTGAATATAGGCTATTTTAAAATATAATGACTAACCAACACTAACTAAATAACTTTGCTATCAGATAATGACAAGAGGCAATGGGGAAGAAAACATGTCAACATTTTAGAGGTCCTTGCTCCTGGAATGTGACATTTACAGCTCCACTAAGAAAAAACAAAGGGATACAGTATAGAACACATGAATCACTAAATTGTATTTTGTTTGTTGATGTTGTAGGCATTCCGGTATCAAAATGGTACTTGGGTCAACCTGACATTTTTCTCTCTGTCCACATTCTAATCTATTTCTTTTGCTCTCGTCTCCTACTCTGCATCTTTATCTCTTTTGTCCATGCTAAATGTTTACTTAAGAATAGCCGTAGAACTTAACTAAAGAGGGTTCTTTCCTCTAAGGCATCGTATTTAGATAATTTACAAACTTGTCTCAGACAACCTTCACCCACTGCTGCCATGATGTTCCCCAAACATAACTCCATCAATAAACAAAATTCAATTCAATCTGAACTCTATTCCTTCACCCTCAGTTTCCAATGTTATTCAGATTTAATTGACATACTTCACTGAATATATTTAAGGAGTATAGCATAATGGTTTTACTTACATATACAGGGTGGGGCAAAAGTGACTTTACAATTGTTTGTATAAAAAATAATACAATAATTAATAAATAATAATACAAATATAAACTGTTTCCTGTACTTTTGCCCACCTTGTATTGTGAAATGATTACTGCAGTAACTTTAGTTAGTATCTAATATAGACACATTGAAAAGAAAAAACAAAAACATTATTTTTCCTTGTATATATAATACTATTTCACTATATATATACATATATATGTATATATATATATATGATGGATGCGAGTTTTTCCCATGTCTTGGCTACTGTAAATAATACTACTGTTAACATGGAAGTGCAGATATCTTTGGAGTTAGTGTTTTCATATTCTTTGGATATATTTCCAGAATTATAATACTTAGATCATATGATAGTTCTGGTTTTTGTTCTGTTTTTTTCAATTTTTTGAGGATCCTCCATACTGTTTTCCACTGTGGCTGTACCAAATTACATTCCCATCAAAGTGCACAAGGGTTCCTTTCTCTCCTCATCCTCATCAACACTTGTCTTTTTGATAACAGCCACTCTAACAGGTGTGAAGTGATAATCTCATTGTGATTTTTATTTGCATTTTCCTAATGACTAGTGATATTAAGCATCTTTTCGTGTACCTGCGGCCTTTGTATATCTTCTTTGAAAAAATTGTCTGTTCAGGTTTTTTTACCCATTTTTACATGAAAATAGTTGGGGTTTTTTTTGTTGTTGTTATTAAGTTGTATGAGTTCTTTATATATTTTGGATATTAGCCCCTTATCAGATATATAATTTGAAAAAATTCTTTCTCATACTGTAGGTTGTTTTTTCTCTTTGTTGATGGTTTCTTTTGCTGTGAAGAGTTTTAGTTTGATGTATCTCAACTTGTCTATTTTTTATTTTGCTGCTTGTGCTTAGGGTATCATGCCCAAAAAGCATTGCCAGGAGCTATGTCAAGAAAATTCTTTCCTATGTTTTCTTCTAGGAATCTCATGGTTTCAGATCTTACATTCACATCATTAATCCATTTAATTTTCTGAGTGGTGTAAAACAGGGGTCTAGTTTCATTCTTTTACATGAGACTATCCAATTTTCCCAGCATACTTGATTGAAAAGATTTTTTTCTTCATTGAGTATTCTTGGCTCCCTTGACAAACATTAGTTAACTATATATGCTTGTGTTTATTTATGGGATCTCTATTCTGTTCCATTGATCTATGTGTATGTTTTTATGGCAAACAGCAACATACTCTTTTGATTACTATAGCTTTATGATATAGCTTGACATTAGGAAGTGTGATGCCTCCCACTTGATCTTTTTTGTCAAGGTTTCTTTGGAGTCTTTTGTGGTTCCATATAAATTTTATGAGCTCTTTCTTTCTTTCTTTCTTTGTTAACTTTTGTGTTATATGCCACTGGAATTTTTATAGGGATTACATTGAATCTATAAATGGCTTTGGGTAGTATGAATATTTTAACAATATTAATTCTTCCAATCTATGAGCACAAGATACTATTCCATTTGCTTGTGTCTACTTCAATTTCTTTCATGAGTGTCTTGTGGTTTTCAGGGTAAATCTCTTTTACCTCCTTAGTAAAGTTTATTCCTAAGTAATTTATTGTTTTTGATGTCATTGTAAATGATATCATTTTCTTTATTTCTTTTTCAGATAATTTATTGTTAGTGTCTAGAATCACTACTGATTTTTGTATGTTAATTTTGTGTCCTGTAACTTTACTGAATTTCTTGATTAGATCAAGCAGTTTTTTGGTGCCATCTTTATGATTTACTATATATACAAATAATGTCATCCAAAAATAGTGATAGTTTTATGTCTTCCTTTACAATTTAAATGCCTTTTATTTTTCTTACCTGATTGCTTTGGTTAGGACTTCCAATACTATGTTTAACAGGAGTGGTAAAAAATGGCATGCTTGTCTTGTCCCTGATCATATAGGAAAAGCTTTCAGTCTTTCACCATTGTATATAATAATAGCTGTAGGCTTATCACCTTTATTATATTGAGGTACATTCCTCCTATACCTAATTTTTTAAGAGCTTTTATCATTTATAAATGAATTTTGGCCCATCCAGTGTAGCTCAGTGGTTGAGTGTCAACCCATGAACACTGAGTCACCTGTTCGGTTCCAGTCAGGGCACAGGCCCAGGTCCCCAGATCCCCAGTGGGGGGCACGCAGGAGGCAGCCAATTGATGTTCTCTCTCATCGATGTTTCTCTCTCTCTCTCCCTTACTCTCTCTTTAAAATCAATAAAGAAAAAATAAATAAATAAATAAATGTTAAATTTTGTCAAAGCTTTTTCGGTGTCTATTGAGATGATCGATCATAAGATTTCATTTTTTTCTTTCATCCTATTAATGTGATGTATCACATTGATTATTTGTGGATGTTGAACCATTCTTATATCCCAGGTCTAAATCTCACTTGATCATGATGAATGATCCTTTTAATATGCTGCAAAATTTAGTTGGCTAGTTTATTGAGAATATTTTATCCGTAATCATAATCGATAATGGTCTGTAAATTTCTTTTCCAGTACTGTCCTTTTCTGTGTTTGGCATCAGAGTGATGCTGGCCTTACAAAATCAGTTTGGGAGTATTTCCTCCTCTTCAATTTTTTGAGAAAGTTTGAGAATGATTGATGTTAATTATTGATGGTAAAATTTACCAGTGAAACTATCTAGCCCCAAACTTTCTTTCATTGGCAGAGTTTTGATTACTGACTAAATCTCATTACTAGTAATTGGTCTATTCAGACTTTCTATTTTTTCCTGATTCAATGTTGGTAGTTTGTATGTTTCTAAGAATTTTTCCATATCTTCTAGGTTGTCCAGTTTGTTGGTGTATACTTGTTCATAGTAGCATCTTATGATTCTTTTTATTTCTGTGGTATCAACTAAATGTCTCTTTTTTTTTTTTTTTCATTTATAATTTTGTTGATCTGGGTCCTCTCTATTTTTTCCTTAGTCTAGCTAAAGGTTTCTCAATTTTGTTTCCTTTTTCAAAGAATCAACTCTTAGTTTGGTTAATCTTTTCTATTATTTTTCTGTTCTCTATTTCATTTTCTTCTGCTCTAATCCTTACTATTTTCATCCTTCTGTTAACTTTGGGCTCATTTCATTCTTCTTTTTCTAGTTCCTTAAGGCATGGAATTGGGTTATTTATTCGTAATCTTTTTGCTTTTTAACATAGGTATTTACTACTATAAAGTTTTCTCTCAGAACTGCCTTTGTTACTTCCCCTACATTTTGTACATGGCGTTTCCATTTTTATTTGTCTCAAGATATTTTTTATTTTCCCTTTACTTCTTTAATTTTGTTTAATTTCCATGTATTCACGCATCTTCCAATTTTCTTCTTGTTATTGATTTCTAGTTTCATACCACTGTGGTCAGGAGAGACATTTTGTATGATTTCAATACTTTTTAGTTTCTTAAGACTTTTTTGTGGCCTAACATATTGTCTATCCTAGAAACTGCACGTGCACTTGAGAAGAATGTGTATCCTGCTGTCCTCAAATAGAGTGTTCTGCATATGTATGTTAGGTCCATTTGATCTATAGTCTTATTAAAATTCCCTATTCCTGTATTGATTCTCTGTCTAGATGATTTATCCATTGTTGAGTTTGGGATATTAAAGCCCCCAATTAAATATGTGTTGTTGCTTATTTCTCCTTTTACTTCTGTTAGTTTTGTTTAACGTATTTAGGTGTTCCAAAGTTGAGCATATATTAAAAATTGTTGTATCTTCTTGACATATTGACTCCTTTTATCATTCTATAATGATCTTCTTTGTCTCTTTTTTACCATATTTAGTTAAAAGTCTATTATAGTTGATATAACTATACTATCTTTGTTTTCTGGGGTATTTTTTGTTGTTATTGTTGTTACCATTTATTTGACATATTTTTCATCCCATCCCTTCAGTCTATTTATTTCTTTAAGGCTAAAGTGAGTCTCTCATATGCAGCAAATCATTAAATCTTGTCTTTTTTCTCTTTCAGACATTCTATGTCTTTTGACTGGAAAATTTAATCCATACGCTTAAAGTAATTATTAATAAGTAAGGACTCAATTATCACCATATTGTTGATTGTTTTCTGGTTGTTTGGTAGATCCATGGTTTCTTGTTTCTTGTTCTGCTGTCTTTTTTGGTGTTTTGTTGTCTTGTGGCATCAGTGCACTGACTTCTTTATCGTATCTTTTGTGTAATTGCTACAGGATTTTCCCTTGTGATTACCATGAGGCTTACATAAGATAGCTTACAATTATAACCCCTGATTATAAACTAATAAAAATTTAACTTCAATAGAATTCCTAAGCTTTACACTTTTACTTCTCTTCCTTCACAGTTTATTGATGTTAAAATTTACATTTTTTATATTGTGTAACTAACAACAGATTGTGATAGTTACAGTTATTTTTACTACATTTCTTTATTAACTTTTAGAGTTGTAAGTGAATAACGTACCACTATTGCCATATTACAAAATCCAACTTTTACAATTTAATTTCAGTTATAGGTGATTTTTACACTACCTTCTTGGGTTTTTATGTTGTCAATTACTATCCTATTTTCATTCAAAGAACTTCCATTAGCATTTAGTATTTCTTGCAAGACTGTTCTAGTAGTAATGAATCCCTTTAGCTTTCATTACTTCTGGAAAGTCTTTATCACTCCTTCATTTCTGAAGACAGCTTCACCAGGTATAGTGTTCTTGGTTGACAGCACTTTTCTTTCAATAGGTTGAATATGTCATTTCATTCTCTTTGGCCGGAAAAGTTTCTGTTGAAAATCTACCTTACTCTTATGAGGGTTCCCTTTTCTAATTTCGTTCAGCTGTCTTTGTGTTCTTGTAGTTCACAAACTTCTTTAAGTTGATCATTCTGAAGTGAATTTTATCTGACTGTTCATAAATCTCCACTTCTTCAGGATCAGTTATTACAGCTCTATTAATTTCCTTTGTTGGTATCATATTTATCTGATTTCTCATTATCCTTGATTTCTCATATTGATATCTGTGCATTTAAGTAAATTGCCTTCTCTTCCAGACTTTGCAAGTTCACTTTGGCAGAGAAAATTTTCACCAGTCAATTCACTGGGGTTTCTAGATGTGTCTGCTCGTAACCTCCTTGGACAGGTGGGGACTGCTATTAGGATCTATTTTGGGGTGCTGCAATGGTTCAAGCACTGAGTTTTGTGGTGGGGTTGTGCCACTGACTGAGAACAGCTGAACAAAACTGCCAGCTTGATTCCCTGCCTAAGAGAGGCTGTAATATGGCCTTCATGGTTGCTTGGATACTCTGGTCAGACTTTCTAGATAGTCAGGACTGGGTGTTATATTCAGCATTGGGTGGGGCTATGAATTAGGTTCCCTATCCTGGTGGAGCAGTAGGATGAGACCCAAGAACTGCATGAGACATTGTTTGGGAACCTTAATCAGCAAGAGTGTGTACTCAATATCCTGGTCAGGTGAGGCCATCAGTTTTGCTCAGCAGGCATGGAAAGCCATGAGCATTATTCTTTGTTCATGTGTAAGTAGGGCTGTTGGATGGGCTACAAAGCTTCCTGTGTGCTCTGGTAAGGTTCTCTAGTCGGGGGAGCTGAAAGCTATATTCAGCAATAAGTAGAGCTATGAATTTATTTTCCTGCCTGGGCACATTGGGAGAAGCAGCTTCAAGCCCATTAACGCTGACCTGTGTCCCACATTCCCTGGACAAACAGGGCCACTGGCTTTGCTCTGGGGGTAATCAGCTCTGCTTGCCAGCCTCTCAGCTTAAGAGTTGATGGGTTTTGCAGCTTCTAGGTGTTCTTGCCAGCCTCTCTTGTCAGATGATGTTGGGGGCCACACCCCTGAGCAGGTGGGGCTGACTCAGGCTCCTGCCTGGGCAGGACTGCGAACCTACTTCAAGAAAATCCCAAATTGTCATGAGAAAACTTTCTGGTCCTGAGGGACTGGGAGCCACAGTCAGCAATGGGTGGGGCTATGAGTAGGCTCTTCTGCCTGGGTGTGAATAGACTAGGCTCCAGAGCCAATGAAACTCATGTGGGGACCCAAATTAGGTGCACCTGCATCCCACTGAGTTCCCTAGTAAGACCGCCACTGAACTGGCTCCACAGATGACAAAGCTGCTGGTTGGGACTACGACTTGAGCATTGCAACTAGGACAAGACCCAAGTGCTGATTGTTGCAGACCTCTCCGTACTTCTCTGTCAAAGTCAGATTCCCGGTGGTTGGGCCCCACAAATCCCCCTGTGGTCCCTGTAGAGTTAAAACAGAGAAGGGGCTCTTCTGAAGTGAACCAAAATGCCGGGAAGGGGGTGCTGGATGTCACCCCTGGGCTCTCTCAACCAGAGAAACCACAGGCTCAGGGGAGACCTCTCAGTATGGTCAGTGTGTAGCCTTTCCTCCTACCCTTCTAATGCAGTTTGGTTTGGTCTCTGTAGTGCATAGGGGTGCTTCAGCCTCACTGGCGCATTCTAGGATTCTCTCAGTGGTGGCTTGTCCATGAATAGTTGCTAGTTGTTCTTCCTGTGATGGGCAGGGAAGTCAGGAATGACCTTTGTCACCATCTTGGTAATCCTACTCCTCCCTACTCCTCAGCCTTTAAGGTTTTCCTCTGATTATCATTTCTCTGACTTCAACCAGTTAATTCTCCAAAAGGCTTTTCTACTTTGGACAAACAATTACTTGTTTTAAAATTGATTGCATACCTATATTTGTCAATATAGTGCCTGATATAAGAGCTGTCCTTTCAAAGAATTATAGCCTACCAGTGACAAATAAGCACTATAGAATGCACTAAGTACTGTTTATAAGGCAAACACATACTAAGAGCTATAATGTAATTAACTTAGTATTTACTATTTGCCGAGCTCTTTGCAAAAGACTTTAGATGCCACATTTCATTACATCCTCAAGGTAGGTTATTTTTGGCCCCCTTTTTAAAGATGAGAAAAATAAAGCTTGTTCAAGGACACATAGCCAGTATGTGGTGGAAAAGAATTTGAAACAATATTTGTTTGACTATAAATCTACATTTTTAATGGTCGCAGGTTATAAAAGAAGTATAAGCCCAACAGAAAAGGGCCATCCTTTGTTGTGATCAAACCATCCTCTGTGTCTTAGTAAATTACACTCTTCACCATCTGAAATGCCTTTTTCGAAATACTATTTTCCTTGCATTTAGCACTTACTCCAAACTCAACTCTTGATGCCTTCCTGATTAATACTGCTTCACTCTGATTGCTGTCTTAGAGTCTTTGCTTCATTTCTAAAACCTACTAAGAGTATTAAATCTGAACTCATTTGTACACATTCTGTAAAAGCAATTGCACAGGTGGATATTCTATGACCTCATCCAGATATTAAGATACCTGGAAGCAGGTACCAAACCAATATTTCTTTTACAGCATCGTGGTGCCAAAGTTAATAATTTACAAGTGATGGCATATAAGCTATTCTCTCCAGAGCACAACCCAATAAAAAAGTAATATTACTAAATAAAAAGCAGTACTGTTACTTTCCAAATTTTCTTTATTTATTCTTTTCAGTGGTTAAAAATAAAATATACATATGGTCAAAGAAAAATATAAAGACATGTATAAAATTTTGAAGAAACAGTAAGTAATAATATAAAAGCAAACTTTACTTACATAAAAAAGCACCCCTATGATGTATAACTTATCCTATTAATGAATATAGCTCATTTTCACTTCCCTATAAAAGATTATATAAAACTATTTAATAATGAATCAACTGTATTAATACTCAAACAAATAAAAATGTAGACAGTCTTCAATTAAACTGATAGGCAGACATGCATATATGCATTTAATATCAGATGTCTTGAGTTGGAGAATTTATATTGCAATTAGCTGTACATTGTAAGATATTTTCATATTGCTTTTCACATGATTTTTTCATGAAACTTATGCATTAGTAATTTTTTGTTACTCTTGCTCAAAACTATAGTTAAGCAGCAGCATCTGGGATGCCACACAGCCTTCAAACCTCTGAGGGAAAACACACATCTCCCACCTTTACAAACTGGACTAGAAATATAAAATGCAAAAATATAGTGGCGTGAAGAAGTCATTATCTTAACATTGGGCACAAGAATTTAGAAAACAGTCAATGATGATTTACTGGATTCAAGGAGGTCCAGAGGTTCTAGTACAGCAGGTCCTAATACAACCACAGACTGGAGTTTGAGGAAGCCAAGGCTGCTTCAATTTGTGGGAAATAAAGATATCCATGCACCCGAGAGAAAGCTCTTAAAATCTATCCAGAGCTCTTTCCAGTCCTTAGATGGCTATTAATCTGTCCTGTGCAAGTAGAAATCACTTGAGGCCAGGAAAAGAATCATTGTAAAACAACAAAATAAAGAATTCTCAGAGCTCTGAGTATTTGGGAGAAATACGTCCACCATTTAGAATGGCAACACATCGAAGAATACAGGGGACGGTGATACTCCATAGGGTCAGGCCTCAGTGAAAGCTGCCAGAAGAAAGACATGCTATCTAAAAACAAACAAAAACAAAGATGAGAACTACATCCAACTGCTCACCAGAAACCGAAAGACAAGACAATGGTGGACATTCCAAAAACTGAAACCAAATACTAACCACCACAGAAAAACACCAAAACCATCAACCGAGAAATCTAGGCCCAGCAAAAATGTTTTTTAAATAATTAAGGCCGATAAATACTTTTTCAGACAAGCAAAAACAAAGAATTCTTTGCCAGCATATGAGAAACATAAACTGAAGTTCTTGGCAAAATTAATATTACATTATTGCAAGATTTATAACATATGGAGAGACAAAATTATAAAAACAAGGAAGGGAGAGGGAACTGGAAGTATATTTTTAAAAGTTCTTATATTTTTACATGAAATGGGATAATAATATTTCATAGTAAACTCCGAGAAATAAATTATGCTGTAGACCTTTGGAGTAAGCGCCAAACAAAAAAACAAAAAAGTGCAGGGCCCGGCCGGCACGGCTCAGTGGTTGAGCGTTGTCAGCCCATGCACCAGGTCACTGGTTTGATTCCTGGTCAGGGCACATGCCTGGGTTACGGGCTCAATCCCTAGCAGGGGGCATGCAGGAGGCAGCTGATCAAAGTTTCTCTCTCACTGATGTTTCTATCTCTCTCTCCTTCTTTCCCTTCCTCTCTCTGAAATCATAAATACATATTTTTTTTTTTAAAAGTACAGGTGGGAAAAGTATAAAGATAAAAAGGAATCATAAAATATATTACTTTATCTAAAAGAAAGAGATGAAAAGTAACAAAGAACAGATAAGAAAAATAGAAAAGACATATAAAGACACTTGATTTAAACCCAAACACAGAAATTATCATAGAATATAAATTGAATGAACAATCTAATTAAAAGACAGAGAATGAATAAAGAAGCATATACTACTTAACAACAAAAACTACTTTAAATGTAAAGGAAAATGGATTAAAAGTAAAAACATGGAAAAAGAAATAACATGCAAACACTAATCAAAAGAAAGTTGTAATGGCTACATTAATATTAGAAAAGAAGATGTGAGAGCAATGGATAAGATCAGGGGGAAAAAAGGATAATTACCTAGTGATAAAGGGGTCAATTCATTAAAGACTATGATCTCACTTCTTATGGAATATCATGAACAAAATAAGCTGTAGATCAAAATAGATCCAGGATCATGGAAGTAGGGAACAGACTGACAAACTCAGAGGGATGGGGGGCTGGGGAGAGATAAACCAAAGAACATATATGCACAACCAATGGACACAGACGTTAGTTTGGAGAAAGCATGAGGAAGGTGGGAGTGGGGAGGAGGGGGTCAATGGGGGAATAACTGGGGGACGTCTGTAATACTTTCAACAACAACATTAAAAAAATACATTCCTAATGGTTTACACATTTAATAAAATATCTTTAAAAACATCAAGTAAAAATTGATACAAGTTAAAGAGAACTGGAAAAATACAGTTGGAGATTTCAACATGTCTTTCTCCGTAATTGATGGAACAAGGACAGAAAAAAAGTAAGTAGAAGATTTGGATGATACTATCAATTGATTTGACCTAATTAACATTTGTTGGACATTCCACATTTTTTTCAAGTGCATATGGAATGACCACCATGATCAACCATATTCTGGGTCATAGAACAAATCTCAATAAATGTAAAAGATTGGAATCATACCAAGTATGTTTTTCACCACAATGAAATTAAATGAGAAATCAATAACAGAAATATATCTGAAGAATCCCAAATATTAGAATCCCACGCTCTTCTCAGTAACACATGGGTCAAAAAAATTATGACAATTAAAAATATTTGAATTGAAAATAAAAACACCCTACATCAATTTGTGGATACAACTAAAACAGTGCTTGGGAGAAATTTTATAGCATTATATCCTTGTATTGGAAAGCAATAAAAGCTCTTAAATCATCTTACTTAAGCTTCCACCTTAAGGAACTAAAAGGAAAAAAATAAAATTAAATCTAAAATAAATGAAAGAAGGAAATAATGAGGGTAAAAAAAGCAATATCTATGAAAGAGAAGATGTACAAACAATATAGAAAATCAATGAAACCAAAAGCTGGTTCCTTGAAAAAAATCAATAAAATTGATAACTTGCCCAGGCAGATTGATCAAGAAAAAGAGAGAAATGACACCAAATTCTAGTATCAGAAATTAGAGAGAGGATATCACTCACATTATATACAAATTAAAAGCATGAGCCCTGGCTGGTTTGGCTCAGTGGTTAGAGCGTCGGCCTGCGGTCCAGAGAGACCCGGGTTCGGTTCCCGCTAAGGGCACGCACCTCAGTTGCAGTTTGTCCCCGGCCCTGGTTGGTCGTGTGGGTGGCAGCTACTCAATGTGTCCCTTTCACGTCGATGTTTCTCTCTCTCTCTTCCTCTCTCTCCCTCCCACTCTATCTGAACAAAAAATGAAAAAATGTCCTCAGGTGAGGATAAAAAATACATAAATAAATAAATAAATAAATAACGATCTATAGCTAGTCATCAGACTCCATGTTTATATAAAATATAATCTACAATGATTTTATTTTTAATCATCAGACTAAAATTCTAGGAAACCATGTGAGGATTTATTTTCCACATGGAATGCTATTTAAGGACTTATTAAACAGTGTCCTTCTGCTACCCTTACCCCTGGTGTTTTACATTAGAATAACTTTATTTCTCCAATAAAAGAAAACATAGGCTCTAAGTTTCATTTCTTTGAAACTGTTTTCGGCTAGGTCTCAAGAAAATAAAGTGGAACTGTGGTTTGTATCTCATTTGAGTAAAATAGATAACCTTGAGTCTTAGACCTTCTCTGGCGGTTTCTTGATCTTCACTAACCATGTCCAAGGTAGAAAGGTCTCATCTGCAAATTACTAAAAATAATCAGCTCTGAGAAGTGACCTTGGATGAAGCAATGTTAAATTGGCCAGGAAATTTTTTTGAGGCATCACTGCTATTAACTCGCAATTTTTTCATTTCACTCTGCCACTGATGCTTGGCAGGTTATAATTTTTCATTTTCGCACTTGGATGAAACTCAGTGAAGTAGAGATTATGGAGATAGTGGTAGAGAATTTTTACAAAGGGATTTCCCCCCTTACTCTATAATAGGTTACAAAATGGATCTCTATTTGAGACAACTTATCAGCCAAAGATAATCTGACTGTTAAGATAATAGTAATGACCTAAACCATTATTTAATTTTTTTAAAGTGCTGCCTTCTGTATACAAAGCTGATTTTATGACCAACTTATACACTCGAAAATATTTTCATTAGTAGAGATAGTTTGGGCTAGTTCTCCTTTTCACAACTTCATGTCTTCATGTGACAGTTAGCTAGGGTTAAATAAAATGTCTATGAAAACAAAAAGCATTTCTCCATACAGAGATGTCCAATGATACAAACTGGAGATAAACTTGTACTACTATTAATGAATGAAAAGCTAGTCTTAGAGAGATGGCAACTCGTTTTTCAGGCACCCTCCCTCCTTCTTTGCCTCCATAAGACGAGCCCCGATGCCAGTGGCTGGTGATGTCCACTTATATCACACTCTTTCAAAATCTCCTTTGAGCATGCAAATTACTAAACAGGAACTAAATTACTAAATAGGTACTAAAGAAATATAAACTGTCATTCCCTTAAGTATAACAGAGAGTATGGCAAATCAGAGAACAAATGTAAGTTTGGAAATAATTCACCAGAACAGAAGACAATGTTTACATAGGTAGTTAGAATGGAGACCTAAAGACCAGTCTTCTCTATCCTAAAAACACTAAGAAATGCCCACTGGAGTCACCAATTCCCTTAACTTATCTTGATTTGACCATTAATATCCAATTGCATCTAAGGTCATGTCAAGTTGGAATTATCAAACTACTTGCTAGGAAAGTCATTAAGTTTTATAACTTCCCGAGGTCTTTAAGTGGTCATCCACACTGTACCATCTTTGTATTTCTTAAAAGGAAAATTACGTTGCTACACTTCTCCAGAACATCTGAATTTGAAGTCTTGGGTCTAACTGTAGAATAAATTATGTTCCCCTGAAGAAAACGGAGTATACATTATTTCACTACAGAACATTGTGATTATTCCCAATATACTTTTGAAATATTTGGGACCTTTAGCTGATCGTTTTTGTCCAACCCCTGATAAAATAGGTAAACTGACAGGATAGCTGCATATTAAAAAGCTTCCTATGTGTGACTACAGTTCACTAGAGTTGAACAAACAGATCGAGTGTTTTTATAACAACAGCTTAGAGTAAGTAACATTGTGTTTTAACTGAAGTTCCAAAATAATATGTAGGAATGAAATTAATTAGCACATCGAGGAGAAGAAGGCAAATCTAAATTTTAAAAAGAGCAAACTGGCAAAAATGATAATATCAAATATATATCTTCTTTATCTGTACCATATACCGTGCATACCAAAGTTTTAAAAAAATAATATGACTAGTAAAATTATTTAATATAAAGTATAAAGGCAAAACAAAAATTTGATAAAAAATTTTTAAATGATATAGTTTCTAAATGCATTTTTAATGACAATGCTTTCTTGTTTTAACTACTAATTAATAGCAAATAGACTATAAGTCAGCAGTCGATAATACGATATTTATTTTTTTCTACCCACCACTGGAGTGAAAAAAAAGGAAGAAAGAGAAGAGAAGAAATGAAATGAAAAGAATAGGTAGAGGAGGAGGAGAGAGAAGATTGCTCTTTTCTTTATTTCTCTGAAACTCTAAAGACAAATACAATGCACCCAAAGATTAGAATCAGCTCTCCTCTTAACCTACCAGCCAGGGCCCATTTCAAGCAAAAGGTGGAGTAGTTTGTTTTTCTATAAGAGGCAGTAACAGGGAAAAGGAAAGTTAGCCCAGGTGTGCTATTCATTTGAGGCAGCAGTATTTGGTGAAGCTACAGAGAAACCTACCACTGTTTTCTTTTTGCTCTTTGAGAAATAATGTCAAGGTTCATTATCTATATTTGAAAAATTGTTGATTTGACTCTACCAAAGAAATACTGAAAACTGAAAGACCAACTAGTATACAACTCATCTTAGTGTTAACTCCTAGAAAACTTGGATGGTGTGCATTTTATAAGATATACTACAAAAGAGATTCTTTATACTCTAATAATATAAAGAAAATGCTGAGTCAAAATTTGGAAATCTCTTTATTCTTACACAATTATTAAATTTTTAAAAGAAATTAATTTTGTTGTTTTGTATTACAGTACAATCTAATAAAATGTTTCCACCTCCAATAGTTCCATTTTTACAAAATTGCATTCTTTTAAAATCAGCAGTTCCAGTATTAACTTAAGCACAAATCTCACATAAATTATTCAATTAACATTCCAAAAAAAACATTTTTGAGGGGACCATAAATATTGTCAGGAAAAGCAGGGTTTGGACAATTACATTTTTCTTATCAAGAAGGATAACTGAATGAAATCTCCAAAATTAAATATTACATTTCTATCCCTTATGATTAATGGTAATTTTGGTAATTTCTTTTTATGTTCTTGTCTTTGTTTTGTTTTTCTAATTGACTGAAGTAATAAAATGGAAAATATAAATAGCTATGGTTACGTTTTGTTAAGAAAAACAAATATCAAGGACTACCTGCCGATCGGGAAAATCCTACGTAAATGCAGAAATCCGGCCTATTTTTGGTACTGTCATAGTACTGAGGCCTGCTGCCTGGGGAGCACAGGTGGAAGACGTACTACCTGTCATCACTGCCACGCAACTTCTATAATATCTTCAACATTCAGAAATCCGACGGACCGAGCACTCAAATAACCTCTGTCCATTTCTCTGGCTTCGAAATTGACCACCTCACCCTGCTTGGACTCTAAAGTTTTCTGAACATATGAAAAATACCAAAATTTGTTTTCATGTCAAGCCTTTTATGTGTGCCTCAGAAACGTAACCGACTGATTAGAGGAAAATAAGAAGACACAGAAATCAGAGCTATGGCATCACTCCAAATGTTACAGTTATTTCAAAGACACTAAGAGAACATCATGAAAAACTTCATGCCAAGAAATTCTACAACTTAGATTGAAGGGAAAAAATACCTTTAAAGATGCAAACTGTCAAAATTCACTCAAGAAGATATAGATAGCCAGTTATACTCTACCTTTCAGAGAAATTAAATTTGTAGCTAACAGTCTACCCACAGATAAAAATCCAGACCTAGATGACTTCACTGGAAAATTCTACTAATAATTTCAGGAGGAAATAATTTCAACATTGCTCCAAATCTTGCAGAAGCCTGAGGCGGAGGGAGTATTTCCCACTCAGTGAATAAGGCTATTACAGTGGTCCCTCGCCACTTGCGCTTCGACGTTTGCGGCTTCACTCTATCGCGACCATACCATACACCATACTATACCATACCATACCATACACCATACTATACCATACCATACCATACACCATTACTATACACCATACCATACCATACCATACACCATACTATACCATACCATACACCATACCATACACCATACTATACCATACCATACCATACCATACACCATACTATACCATACCATACCATACACCATACTATACACCATACCATACCATACTATACCATACACCATACTATACACCATACCATACCATACCATACCATACACCATACTATACACCATACCATACCATACCATACCATACACCATACTATACACCATACCATACCATACCATACCATACACCATACTATACCATACCATACCATACCATACACCATACCATACACCATACCATACACCATACCATACACCATACTATACACCATACCATACCATACCATACACCATACTATACACCATACCATACCATACCATACACCATACTATACACCATACCATACCATACCATACACCATACTATACACCATACCATACCATACCATACACCATACCATACCATACCATACACCATACCATACACCATACCATACACCACACTATACACCATACCATACATCATACCATACACCATACCATACCATACCATACCATACTTGAAAAAACCACGACGGAGTGAAGGCGTGACAGTCGAAGCGCAAGTGGCCAGGGATGACTTGTATAAATAAAGAATCCTACTTCGTGGGAATTCATTTATCACGGTAGAGTCTGGAACTGATTAACCGCGATAAACAAGGGCCAACTGTATTACCCTACTACCATTACAATGCAAAAGAAGGATAATTTAGGTCAATATGCCTTGTAAATAAATGCAAAAACTCAAAACAAAATTTTGACCAATAAAATCCAACAATATATAATGATCAAATGGGATTCATCTGTTTATCCCAGGAATGCAAATGTGGCTTAACATTCAAACAGTAATTAATATAATTCACCATATTAACAGACTCAAAAGGGAAAAAAAAGTAGTTCAATGAATGCAGAAAAACCATTTGACAAAATCCCTTATACAATCATGTTAAAAATTCTTAGCACACTAAGAATAGAAGGCAACTTCTTCACACTAATTAAGGACATTTATCAAAACCCTCCATTTAACATTATAATTAGTAGTGAAAGAATGAATGTTTTCCTCCTAAGATCAGGGAAAACATAAAGATGAGTGGTCTCAACATTTACAGCATATACAAAATTACCCTGGAGGTTCTAGGCAGAGCCCTCGTGTGTGTGTGTGTGTGTGTGTGTGTGTGTGTGTGTGTGTGTGTGTGTATTTGAGTGAGGGTTGTGGGGAATACATAACAAAAGACATTAATGTTGAGTATGAAGAACTAAAACTGCCTTTGTAATTGATCTTATGGGATATGATCACCTATACAGATAATGCAATAAAATACATTTAATAAGTTATTAGAAAGGAATGACTTGGTTCTTAGCAAGGTTGTAAGATCCAAGATCAATACAAAATACATAAAAAATAATTATAATTCTATATACTATGAATGAATCATCAGAGATTCAAATGTAGAAAAATGTCATTTAAAATTACAGAAAATATTAACTATTTAGGAATAAATCTGAGACGGGACATATAAGACTTGTAAAGTGAAAACTATAAACACTGCTAAAATAAATTAAAGAGAACATATGTAAATAGAGAGGCATACCTTATTCATAAGTCAGAAGATGCAATAGTGTTAATATGTATTTTATTCCCAAGTTGATATATAGATTCAACATATCCCAAACAAAATCTCAACAAGATTTTTGTAGAAATTTAAAAGTTTATTCTAAAACTCATATAGAAATGCAAAGGACCTACAATAGCCAAAACAAGTTAAAAAAAAAAAAAAAAAAAACAAAGTTGTTAGACCGCTATGCTGTATATCTGAAAAGAATATAAAATAACATTGTCAACTGTAATTTAAAAAATAGTAAAAATAATTAAATAAATAAATACACACACACACACACACACACACACAACCCCAACAAAGATGATGGGCTAACTGTACCTGGTTTAAAGACTTATTATATAGCTAATAATCAAGAAAGTGAGTGGTAGCTCAGAAATAGGTAAATGGATCAATGGAACAAAATAGAGACTCCAAAAAGAGACCTATACATATATGGATAATTGATTTATTTTACAAAGGAAAGAAGGCAATTCAGTAGAGAAAAGATAATCTTTTCAACAATTAATACTAGAACAATTAAAAATCAACACACACCTGGCTGGTGTGGCTCAGTGGTTGAGCGTCGACCCATGCACCAAGAGGTCACTAGTTAGATTCCCAGTCAGGGCACATGCTCAGGTTGTGGGCCTGATCCCCAGTGGGGGACATGCAGGAGGCGGCCAATCGACGTTCTCTCTCATTGATGTTTCTATCTCTCTCTCTCCCTCTCCCTTCCTTTCTCCAAAATCAATAAAGAAAAAAAATTTTTTTTAAATCAATACACAAACAAACAAAAGAAAGTTGATCCATGCCTTAATCTATACATAAAAATTATGGACCAGATCTAAATTTAAAACTTAAAACTATAAAAGTTTCAGAATAATACATAAAAGAAAACCTTTGTGACGAAGGATTTAGACAAAGGTTTCTCCACCATGATACCACAGAAAGCATACTTCCGAGAAGCACAACGTGACAAATTGAATTTTATCAATATTGAAAACTTCTACTATTTAAAAGACACTGTTTAAGAATGAAAAGAGAAGCCACGGACTAGAAAAATGTTACTGCAAATCACATATCTGATAAAGAATTTGTATCTCACATGTATAAAAAAAATCTCAAATCTCAATGTATAAAGAACTCTCAAAATGCAACAGAAGCCCAATTAAAAATTTGGCAAAAGATGTGAACAAACACTTCACCAAAGAACGTATATAAATGTCAATATGCAAATAAAAAAAATGTTCAACATAATTAGTCATTAAAGAAATGAACATCATGACTACAAAGATGTACTACTACTTCCCTATGAAATGGCTTAAATTAAGATGTCTGACCATAGAAAGTATTAGCAATAATGTGGAAGACATGGAATGTAAAGATAAAACCACTTGGAAAATTAGTTTGGCAGTCTCTTAAAAAAAACATATACCTACCATACAATCCAGTCATTGCACTCTCAGATATTTCCCCAAGAGAACTGAAAGCATAGGTCTATATACAGTCTTATATATGAATGCCCATAACAGCTTTATTTGTAGGAGTAAAAAACTAGAAAATCTGAAATCATTATCAACAGAGGAATAAACAAATTGTAGCATATTCATACAATGGGATACTATGCAACAAAAAGAAGGAAATAAACTATTACTACATGTATCAACATGGATAAATCTCAAAACTATGCTTTAAAAAGCAAAAATAGTACATACCCTATGATTCCATTTATATAAAACTATAGAAAATAAAAATTAATGTATGACAGAATGCAGATCAGTGGTTCCCTAGGAACTGGGGACAGTGGCTAGGGCAGGAGGGAGTGATTATAAAGAGGCATGAAGAAACTTTTGGGGACGATGGGTATGTTCACTATATGCGGTGATGGTTTTGCACGTGTATCCATATGTCAGAACTTCACCAACTGCATGCCTTAAATATATGTACTTTAGTGTATGTCAATTATACCTTAATAAAGCTATAAAAAATAAACAGAAAGAATAAGGCTTCTAAAATGTTAGCATTCACTCATTTTCAATTGAATCATTCAATATGTTTAGATTGAAAAAGTTTACTTGCACTCCAAAGATGCTATTCATCAGATTCATCTCTCTGTTTTCGTCATTAGCCTGTAGCACTAAAAAGTGTTACAATTAAATGTATTGTCACCTATTTTTGTCAAAGTCCTCTAATTTTTAAATGATCATAAGCAATCAACTAGGAATGGGACTATCATTTATTCACTGAAAAAACTGTTACATCTGTACCACATAATAAATTGAAAAATTCTAACCTTTAGTATTGAACAGATCCCAGCACAAATAGATGGCCAGGTAATCCTTTCTTTTACCCAATTCTAATGTGTGTGTGTTTGTGTGTGTGTGTGTGTGTAATAGTAAATCTATCTATATAAAATAAGCTGACATCAACAAATACATATCTTTAATACATAGGCGAGAATTCACGGTCTCACATTCCAGGCAAAGATAAAATAAACCCTTACAGTTTATGATCATGAAAATAGCCAGGAAATGAGTCAAATACATTATCAGCACTAATGTCAACACAGAGAGAGCCAAAGTGGTAATGGAAGTTACATTTTCTCTTTGGCATATTCAGCTCTTTGAGAAGTGTCCAATGTTTTCATAGCACAACCAATGAGAAAATTTCAGGGTTGGGACAGTATGTGCATAGACTGAGTTGGGAGACACTAGGAAAGCCTAGTGAGGTCATAGAACAAATCAACGCAGCTGGCCTGCTGACTGTTCATGAGCCAGCCTATAAGAGCCAGGAGTGCCCCACCTACAACAGCTGCCAAACCAAAAGAAAGCATCACTGTAGTTCAAGAGCACAAACATCATACAAGCAGAAAATTTTAGAGCTGGAAAGAAGAGGTCATGTAGTTCAGTGTCCACAATTCTGTAGGTAGTTACTACAGTTCGGTGATTCTATGAACTTCTTGAAATCGTAAGCAAAGTTCTGTGCGTACTTGCATAAGAACCACTGATCTAGTTCAATCATTTCATTTAACTATGGGGAAACAGTTCCACTGAAATTGAATCACAGATCATTGGTAATAAATTGGAGAGAGGATCTCTTGGGTCCCAGTTATTCGTTTTTCCTATCTTACCAAATTGTCTTCTATTAAGTATTAAAAATCTTAACTTCCTCAGAAAAAAAGACAGACAGCTGGGATCCCTAATCCCTGATTCGCTAAAAGATCCACTATCCCCTGTGTAATCACTCAGTAAGCTCTCCATGAGTCCATTTATACTGCCCTTCCTTGTCAAAGTGCCAAACAGAACCTAACCTATGTGAAAGTCTGTGTTCTGGCAGTCCTTGCAATTGATACAAGTATTCATGCCCCAGGGGTATCTCAGAAACAAAAAGGCATCTGCCAGAACACCCAAGGGAGTAATTAGAGGAATATAAAAAGGTTTTGAGAATATAAGTGTTCAAGGATAGGGCTATGTAGTTACTCAGAGTGCACGCTATATATTTGATGCAGAGCAAATGTTTGTTGAACTGAATTAAATTGAATAAACCATCTAACAAATGGTCACACTGCCCATTCCCAAACAAAGAAGAATTCTTGCTCAAGAAATTCCTCCCTTATGAATGAACTAAAACTATTAACAAAAAAACTAGCTTTCCTTAAGCAACTTCATATATATTGATCAACCTTTTCAGATATTCCAAAATGGCTCTGAATTTACAAATAGATGTCAAAATGTTTATACGGTCAATAAATTAACATGACTTTCTCTCAGTGTTTCTGTTAATATTATATATCTATCTATATCTATATCTATCTATCTATCTATACATACATTTATCTCTAGTAAGATATTTTGGCTAATGACTAAGAATCTCTCATCAAACTAATAACACCATTAAATTCACATTCAAATGGGTTAACTGTGGTCTTTGGGGTCTAATAATATATTGCTAACTTGGGCAAGCCACCACTGGACTGAACATAAATTTGTACGTAAATTCTCCTGCAAAACATGCTTCTTTTCCTATATTAGCTATTGTGATTAGCAGCATTATTATTTATCTAGTCCCCAATCCCAAAGTTTATTAAACTTTCCTCTCTCTCACCTAAAACATCTACTGAATAATGATATCCAATCAAATATATCTTATAAACATCAAATTCATGCATCCCTTTTTCCACGGCCATTATCTTATTATAGGCCCTCATCACCCTGAGCTTGAACTCGATGCTTCCTACCTTTAATTGCTCCCATTTTAGTTTTTCCTTCGTATGAATCAGAATTAGTTTCCTAAAAAGTAAATCTGATAATGTATTATTATTGCTTTAAACCTATCAGTATCCCCCCACTGCTTTCAATTCAGATTTGTACCTTAAATCTTGGTGTCCTTCCCATTCTCATCTCCAGCAACCCCTAACATCTCCCACAGGCTCTTTGAACCTTCTGCCTAGAGATCTTTCCAAGGTTCCCCCATGTCACACTGTTGTTTACTTTTTATTCCCTTAACTTTTAGCATATACTATACCTACTCCATAAAACACTCTGATCCTTTTCAATCTGTTTTACAAGCCACCTTTCCTTCAAGAACTAATGAAAGGCTGCAAAAATCCCTCCATGCCTGCCACATATGAAGTCAACGGTTCGTTATCCAAACAACTGACTTTGTCCATGTCTTTATCATAGCACTTTTAAGATAGTACTCTATAACTTGTTTCTGTGTTCATCACTAACAGAATTTCAAGAGCACAGATGATACCAAAAAAATATGTTTACCCACAGAACCTAGCAAAATGTTTAAGACCTAACTATAAATGTTTGCTGAAGAATTAAGTGAATGACTAAAAATGTGGAAGAACTAGGATCACTTTTCTGTTGTACATGTAGTTTGTTCAATCATATGAAACTGTTCTCCTTTTTGCATTCTAGGACTTTCAACATGTATTTGTTTCTACTTACCCTAGATCCAATTAAATAAAACTCATTGTTTGCTAGGGCTGCTATAACAAAAAACAAACAAAGGAAAAACACAGACTGGGTGGCATAAAACAACATAAATTTATTTCCTCATAGTTTTGGAGGCTAGAAATCCGACATCAGGAAAGAACAAGGATTGTCTCCTTCTGAGGGGTGTGTGGCAGAATGCGTTCGATGCCTCTCTTCTTGGCTTATAGATCTCCTGTCTTCACATGCTCCTCCCTCTATCCATGTCTGTGTCCAAACTTCCTCTTTTTTTAAAAAAATATTTTTTCTTTATGGATTTTAGAGAGAGAGGAAGGGAGAGGGAGAGAGAGATAGAAACATTGATGAGAGAACATAAACTGGCCGCCTCCTGCACGCCCCCCACTGGGGATCGGGCCCACAACCTGGACACATGCCTTGACCACGAATTGAACTTCTTGGTGCATGGGTTGATGCTCTACCACTGAGCCACACCAGCCGGGCCAAGCATCCTCTTTTTTAAAATACCAGTGATATTGGATTAGGGTCCACCCTAATGATGCCATTTTAATCTAATCACCTCTCTAAAGAACTTCTTTCCAAATAAGGTCACATGCTGTGGTACTATGGGTTAAGACTTTAAAATGAATTTTGGGGGGAAGGACATAATTCAACCTATACCACTGATGCTCACTCATATAAAAGTGTGCTATGGTTATTTTTTTCAGTCTTTTGGGCATATTTCTAAGTAATAAGCCAGATATTTCAGAATATTTTCTATTACCTTTAAAACGTTAAGAAAAAGTCCCCAAGGTTTCTAACTGGTTTTGAAACCCAATTATTACATCAAAATCGGCACTAGCGCTGAAGGAAGAACAACTGGTCTGAAATTAGTCCTGGTTGGGCCATTAATCCCTGAACATGCCCTGGGCATAGTACTTAAATAACCTGTGCCTCCACACTTTACCTGGAAAAGAAAGTGGTTGGACTGAATCCTTCTGTAATTCCACAAACCCAAAGACTGTTTCTACCTTGTCTTAAGTTCTGCCAAGCAACTGGCACTGTTGGAGGTGACCTAGAAATAATACAAGAACACTTATTTAAATGAAGAGATTAATATTAATTCAGTGGAGCTTAGAAATGTTTGCACAGCTAAAGACCACGAACCTTCCAGACTTCTTAGACCAATCTTATCCATTCTCTCAGGACAGAATATAAATGTCCACAGATGTTGCTTTCAGCACACACACACAAAAACTACCTATGATAGGTAACGCTCATGGCAGTGCCTTATGCTACTCCAAAATTATTTTCATCAAGTTTGACTATTCCAGCAATCTTCATTTTCTCAAAAATTATTCCTAGAAAAATAGAACCTATTACACAGTAGGTTATCAGATTTAAGTTATATATTAATTTATAAAAATTCACTTAGATTCCATGATAAAAATCAAAGCATGTAATTGTTCACTTACTAAATGGTGTCCAGGTAGTCTGAACTAATAACATTTTTAAAAGGCACACGATACTGTATCTATATTTTAAACATACCAAGTAACAACAGAATTAAAACAATCTAATATGATCTTTACAGACACAGAAGAATAAACATGCATTTGAAAAGGAATTCAATTCTCTTGATAAATGTGCTTTTATAAATTTGATACAAAGTATAATGATCAAATGTTTTAGGAAAATGTGTTGAAAGAGAATGACTCATATAAACATTTCCTCTGAGAAATAATCAAGGAGTATTGTAATGTAAGACTAAAAGATACATTAGGACAATTTGAAGCAACACCAATGCTGGAAGGAAAAACAAAAAAAAAACGAATATTCAGAAGATAGTTAGTTTTGGACATAAAGAATCCTTTGAAGGGACGGACATCTATGCTAAATTACCAGCTGAGACTAATTCTTGAAGATACCGGCTATATATTAAACTGACAATTTATTTAGACATACAATAGATGTTGAAGAACAAGTGAGCTGACACTGATAAGCAACTGTCTCTGTATCTGACACTAGACAATGATAATGATAATAAATTACTTAAAGACTATCACCAATATGAACTTTTATGAAGAGTACAGAATGTGTGTTTGGGTTTTTAGTATAACTATGTTAATGAACAACGTGCATTGACTACTCGAAGTTTCTAAGATTTACAAATTTTGCTCAGGCTGCTGTTCTTTAGAGTCAAAAGGTACTGTAGAACATGGGGCAGATGGCCATACAATCATAGCCTACAGTTATAAGATTTAGCAAATTATATAATGATGAAAGTGATACAGGGTGAAAAAAGAATACCACAACTATGCAGATTATCGTGATCTGAGATTCATAATGTACTTTCTGAGAGTACACTAAAAACCCAAAATTGACAAATTCCTCCATTTAAGCAATGCCCCATTCTACAAGTAATTTCTTACAAGATAGTGTGTCTCAAAGTTCTTGTATTGCTGATTCACCTCTTAAGGCTAAGTGCTTCTGGAGATTGGTTTACTCATTCTTATTGACAATAGCTCAATTGTAAATGTAAGTACTTCATATACCTATAAAATATCTTTAAAGTATTTACTTGTTATGAAAACCACATTACAAATTCTAATTAAAATTTGAGGTAGAAATATTTTACGTGTGTCTAAAGTATGAACTGATTAGCTGGCCAGCTTATTTTGCTAATCATGAAATAAAAACCCACTAAACCCCACTTCACTCAATAAGATACCCAAACAAAGGCTCTGAAAGGCATGTTCTCTGAATAGGAAGGCTCTTCTAACCTGAGGGGTAGGAGCTGACCTTCTCCCCCACTTATTTAGTTCATTCCATCACTTTCAATGTATCTAAGCTTTCCTTCCTCTATTCTCTCCACACATTTTGAAAATTATAGGCTGCCCCTTTCCTCTAAATTTGAAACCAGGTGTTCTTGCCTTCGTTAAAAAGGTCATCATTAAAATATAACTCACAATAAAATCCACCCATTTGAAGTGTATATAATTTAACGGTTTTTAGTATATTCAGAGTTGTGCAATAATCACCACAGTTAATTTTAGAACATTTTTATCCTTCCAAAAAGACACTCCATACTCATTAGCATTTACTTCCATTCCTCCCCTCTCCCAGCTCTAGGAAACCAATGAGCTACTTTCTATCTCTGTAGATTTACTAGTTCTGGGCATTTCATATAAATGAAATCACACAATGTAGTCATGTGTTGCTCAACAATGGGGAAACAAATCTGAGAGCTTCATCATTTGGCAATTTCATCATTGTGCAAACATCATAGAGTGCACTTAAACACACCTAGATGGTATAGCCCACTATACAACTAAGCTACATGGTATAACTGCTCCTTGGCTACAAACCTGTACAGATTGGTACTATGCTACAGGCAACTGTAACCCAATGGTAAGCATTTGTGTATCTCAACATATCTGAACATGGAAAAGGTACAGTGAGAATATGGTCTACAAGATAAGCAATGTTACACCTGGATATGGCACTTGCCATAAATGGATCTTGCAAGATTGGAAATTGCTCTGGGTGTATCAGTGAGTAAGTGGTATGAAGGCCTGGAACATTACTGTACACGACTATAGACTTTATAAACACTGTACACACTATATTTATTTTTTAAATTTCTTTCAATAATTAATTAGCTTACTGTAACTTTTTCACTTTATAAACCTTAACTTTTTAATCTTTCAACTCTTATAACACTTAGCTTAAGATAAACACATTATACAGCTTAATTGTACAAAATATTTTCTTTCTTTATATCCTTATTCTATAAGCTTTTATTAAGTATTATAAAATGTACATAATTGTATTGCTATACTTTTATACAACTGGTAGCAAAGTAATTTCATTTACACCAGCATCACCACAAACATGTGACTAACAGATCACACTACAACACTGTGTCACTGCGCTGTAGGAATTTTTCAGCTCCATTACAATCTTGCTATAATCTTAGGGTGACTACATTGTGTATGTGGGGCATTGTTGACTTAATTGTCATATGTCACACACAAATGTACCTAGTCTTATGTGACTGGCTTCTTTGACTTGCCATAATGTTTTCAAGGTTCCCCCGTGTGGCAGAATGTATCAATACTTCATTCGTTTTTACTGTCAAATAATATATCATTGCATAGATATACCACTTTTACTGATCCATTCATAGTTGATGAACAACTGGATTGTTTCCACTTTTTAAAAAAAAATATGTTTTTATTGATATTTGTAGAGAGAGGAAGGGAGAGATAGAAACATCGATGTGAGAGAGAAACATCGATCAGCCGCCTCCTACATGTCCCCTACTGGGGATCGAGCCTGCAACCTGGGCATGTGCCCTGATCAGTAATCGAACCAGGACCTCTTAGTCCTTGGGACAGCGTTTAATCCACTGAGCCACACCAGCTGGGCTATTTCCACTTTTAGGATGAACTAAATAATGCTGTTATGAGCATTCGTGGACAAGTCTTTGTGTGGACAAATGTGTTTTCATTGCTCTTGGATATATAGCTAGTAGTGGAATTTCTGAGTCATACAGAAAGTCTATGTTTAACAATATTAGGAATGCCAAACTTTTCCAAAACAGCTACACCCCTTTATATTCCCTTCATTAACAACCTATGAGAGTTCCAATTTCTCTACATCCACAAAACACATACTATTATTTGACTTTTTAATTATAGTCATCCTAGTGGGTATAAAGTGATATGCTATTATACTGTTGATTTGCATTTTCTTTATTTTTAAATCTTTATTGTTGAAAGTATTACAGATGTTCCCCCTCTTCTCCCCCACTGACCCCTCCTCCCCGCGCCCACCTCCCTCCTGCCTTCCCCACATTATTGTCTGTATCCATTGGTTATGCACATATGCATATAAATTCTTTGGTTTATCTCTTCCTATCCACCCCCATCCCCCTTCCCTCTGAAATTTGTCAGTATATGTTTGTCCCCTACTTCCATGTCTCTGGATCTATTTTGATCATCAGCGTGTTTTGTTCATTATATTCCATGAATAAGGGAGATCATGTGGTACCTGTCTTTCTCTGACTGGCTTATTTCACTTAGCATAATACTGTCCCCCCATGTTGTCTCAAAGGGTAAGAGATCTTTCTTTCTTACAGCTGCATAGCATTCCATTGTGTAAATGTACCACAGCTTTATTTATTTATTTATTTTTAACTTATCTTTATTGTTGAATGTGTGACAGATGTTCCTCATTTTTCCCCCATTTCGGCCCCCTCCTGCCTTTCCCCACAATGTTGTCTGTGTCCATTGGTTATGCATATATATATATATATAAGTTCTTTGGTTTATTTCTTCCCACCCCCCAACCTCCCTTCCCTTTGAGGTTTATCAGTCTAACAACCAATTTGTACTTCTTAATCCCTTCACCTTTTTCACCCATTCCCCCAACCCCCATCTGGCAACCAACAAAATTTCTCTGTATCTATGAGAATGTTTCTGTTCTGCTTGTTCGTTTTGTTTGTAGATTCAATTGTTGATAGATATGTATTCATTGCCATTTTGTTTGTTCATATTTCTTATCTTTTTCTTCAAGAAGACCCTTCAACATTTCATATAATAATGGTTTGGTGGTGATGAACTCCTTTAGCTTTTCCTTGTCTGGAAAACTCTTTATATGGCCATCGATTCTAAATGACAGCTTTGCAGGATAGTTATCTTGGTTGTAGGTTCTTGCTTTTCATCACTCTGAATATTTCTTGCCACTCCCTTCTGACCTGCAAAGTTTCTTTCCAGAAATCAGCTGACAAGTCTTATGGGAACTCCCTTGTAGGTAACTAACTGCTTTTCTCCTGCTGCTTTTAAGATTCTCTCTTTGTCTTGAACCTTTTGCATTTTGATGATGATGTGTCTTGATGTGGGCTTCTTGGGGTTCATCATGTTTGGGACTCTCTGTGCTTCCTGGACTTGTATGTCTGTTTCCTTCACCAAGTTAGGGAAGTTTTATGCCATTATGGTTTCAAATAGGTTTTCAATTTCTTGTTCTCTTTCTTCTCCTTCTGGCACCCCCAAGATGCGAATGTTAGCATGCTTGAAGTTGTCCCAGAGGCTCCTTACACTATCCTCATTTTTTGGATTCTTTCTTTTTGCTGTTCTGATTGGGTGTTTTCTGCTTCCTTATATTCCAAATCGACGGTTTGCTTCTTGGCTTTACCTACCCTCCTATTGAATCTGTGTTAATTATTCTTTATTTCAGTTAATGCCTCCTTCATTTCTGACTGGTCCTTTTTTATGCTCTTGAGGCCCTCACTAAGTTCACTGAGCTTCTCACTAACTCCATTGAGCATCCTTATAAGCAGTGTTTTGAACTCTGCATCTGTTTTGTTCCTTATCTCCATTTCGCTTAGTTTTTTTCCTGGAGTTTCTTTCATTTGGGATCTGTTTCTTTGTCTCCTCATTTTGACTGCCTCCCTGTGTTTGTTTCTATGTATTACTTAACGAGAGGTATGGGGCTAGCTGAGACCAGATGCTGCTTGTTTGAAATAATTTAGGAAAACCTGAAGCAGGATCCAAGACAGGCCAATCCTATGGTAAAGCAACTGGCAACAGCTTGGGTGGGCCTGAAAGTTGGGTAGGGCAGGGCCTCAGGGAATCACCAGGGCGGGACAAACAGTGTGAGCCAGGTTGCTGGAGTCCCAGATATGGGGGTCGTTTGCCACCCCAGGGAAGGGCTCACCAAAGGAACAAAGGCCTCTGACAGCACATCTGTCCAGGAGAAAGCTGTCTCTCCAGCCCTCACTCCAACGCCAAACAACTCAGTTCTTCCCCATATGACTCTGGTGCCTTTCAAGCTGCCTCCCCTACGCTGGAGCCTGGAAGGTGTGAGTCTGAGTAAGTCTGTGTGCGGACCCTTTAAGAGGAGCTGCCAGGGGCTCCAGCTGCCTCAGCCTCAGTTCCCGCTGGTTTTTCCAGCCAGAAGTTATGGGGACTTCTCTTCCTGGCACTGGAACCCTGAGCTGGGTGCCTGGTGTGGGACGGGACCCCTCAGTTCTCAGGGAGGACCTTCCCAGCCGAAGTGTCCTCCTAGTTTTTATCCAGCACATGCGGGTGTGGGACTAGCCTGTCACTCCTCTGCCCCTCCTACCAGTCTCTATGCGGCTTCTTCTTTAATTTCGTAGTTGTAGGACTTCCATTCAGCTTGATTTCAGGCAGTTTTGAATGATGGTTGTTCTGTAGTTTAGTTGTAACTTTGATGTGGTTGTGGGAGGACGCAATACCGCGTTTACCTACACTGCCATCTTGACCAGAAGTCCACAGCTTTTTTTTTTTTTTTTTATCCACTCATCTACTGATGGACACTTGGGCTGTTTCCAGATCTTAGCTATTGTAAATAGTGCTGCTATGAATATAGGGGTGCATATATTCTTCCTGACTGGTGTTTCAGGCTTCTTAGAATATATTCCAAGAAGTGGGATCACTGGGTCAAATGGCAGTCCCATTTTTAATTTTTTGAGTAAACACGAAATTGTTTTCCATAATGGCTGCACCAGTCTGCATTCCCACCAGCAGTGTACTAGGGTCCCCTTTTCTCCACATCCTCGCCAGCACTTGTCTAATGATCTGTTGATGGCAGCCATTCTGGTAGGTGTGAGGTGATACCTCATAGTCATTTTAATTTGCATCTCTCTGATGATTAGTTATGTTGAGCATTTTTTCATATGTCTCTGAGCCATTTTTATGTCCTGTTTGGAAAAATGTCTATTCAGGTCCTCCGCCCATTTTTAATCAGATTGTTTGTATTCCTTTTGTTGAGCTGTATGAGTACTTTACATATTTTAGATATTAACACCTTATCTGATATATCTTTCGCAAATATGTTCTCCCAAAAAGTGGGTTCCCTTTCATTTTGATACTGGTTTCTTTTGGCATGCAGAAGCTTTTTAGTTTGATATAGTCCCATTTATTAATTTTTTCCTTTGTTTCTCTTGCCTTAGGCGATGTATCGGTGAAAATTCTGCTATATATGATGTCTGAGATTTTGCTGCATACCTTTTCTTCTAGGAGTTTTATGGTTTCATGACTTACATTTAAGTCTTTTATCCATTTTAAGTTTATTCTTATGTATGGTTTAAGTCGGTGGTCTAGTTTCATTTTTTTTTCATGCACCCGTCCAATTTTCTAAACGCCATTTACTGAAGAGACTGTCTTTTCTCCATTATATGCTCTTGCCTCCTCTGTTAAATATTAATTGCACATAACGTCTTCTTGGGTCTATTTCTGGGTTCTCTGTTTTGTTCCATTGATCTATATGCCTGTTCTTGTGCCAGTACCAAGCTGTTTTGGTTACAATGGCTTTGTAGTATAACTTGATATCTGGTATTGTCATCCCTTCAATTTTGTTCTTCTTTTTAAAGATTTCTGTGGCTTTTCAGGGTCTTTTTTTGGTTCCATATAAACTTTTGGTGTATTTTTTCTAGATCTGTGAAATATGCCATTGGTACTTTAATAGGGATTGCATTGAATCTATAGATTGCTTTGGGTAGTATAAACATTTTAATGATGTTGATTCTTCCAATCCATGAACATGGTATATGCTTCCACTTTTTTTATATCTTCCTCTATTTCTTTTTTCAACGTCTTGTAGTTTTCTGAGAACAGGTCTTTTACCTTCTTGGTTAAGTTTATTCCCAGGTATCTTAATTTTTTTGTTGCAATGGTAAGTGGGTTTTTTTTTTTTTTTTAGTTTCCTTTTGTAAGTCTTCATTATTGGTGTATAAGAATGCCATCGATTTCTGGATGATTTGCATTTTCTCAATGTGTAGTAATAGCAAGCATCTTTTCATTTGCTTATTGGCCATTTATACATTTCCTTTGGAGAAATGTCTATTCATACTCTTTGCCCATATTTAATTGGGTCATTTCTCTTTTTTAGTATTGAGTTGTAAGAGTTATCTGTACTCAGTTCCTTATAATCAGTTATACCTCTGAAACTTTTAACTACTTATAATGGACATCAAATACTTTTTCTGTATAACACACTTTCCCTCATTTTCTGAGAAAGCCAGCACTCCAAAACCCATACATATCTGAATACATCACTTTATCCATGAGGCATGAACAGGAGCTGCCACCTTCTTATGCTCAACTTTTTGCCACAGTCATTAATTCAGTGATCCAAGCTGGACCAGTCAGAGACTTTTTTTTTCTGGTATTTTTTTTTTTTAAACAGATGCAGGGGGTATGAGAGAATGTTGCAGAAGATTCCTTTTCTCCCTGGCCCTGAAGCTTAGAGGATAAAAACTGGGAAGCTGCTAGTGGCCATGTCTCTGGCAAAGCAGACAAAGTCAGTCTATAACAGGAACAAAGGCAACCCAAAGGAGCAGCATGGTGACATGATACAAAGTCCTGTCAGCATCTGTGTCATTCACAGGCCATCCTATCACTCCTTTTCCACGGTTTGTTCATATGAACTAAAAACTATTCTCCCTTTTGCCTAAGCAAGTGTCATTTGCAACCAATACAGTTCTGGGTAACACATCACTATATTTTTAACTTTAATAATTTAATGCAACAATTATTTTTAATGCCTGTAATTTCAGACAATCTGTGAAGTATTCATGGAATTCAAAGAAGAAGAATACATAGGCTTTGTTTTCATAGAATGTGATGTCCAGAAAGGAAGATTAAGTAAATCCACAAAGCTAGAATAATTGAGTCATATAAGCTATACAAGAAACACTGTAATTAAAGAAGCAGCAATCATTATGTTGAGAGAATTGGGAGTTTTTGGGAAGAGATGGATTGGATTTCAGTGGGCAGTCATGTGGGGGAAGCATTCCATGCCTAGAGGAAAAAGTGAATACATTAAGTTTAGAGAGCAGGTAGTATTTTTCAACAATAGTAAATGTTACAGTTTGGCTTGTAAGCAGCTGAAATGTCTAGGATGGAATAGGAAGTCATGGCTATATTATGGAGCCTCAGATGTGAAGACAAATTGGCTATATTTGAGTTGGTGAACATGAGGGGAGAGGACTGAATTTTTTAGTTTAGATATGCCATATCAAAACTGCATTTTGGGATTCGTTTTGCAGTAGTGACTCACCTGGATTTATGTAAAGAGAACTAACACATAGAAATATTAGTTTATAAGCTCTTGCAATGATCAAGTTTAGGAGTGATGGTGACCTGAAACAGATCCGTGAGAGTGGAATAGAAAATGGAGATGTATGACAGGCATGAATGATATGTCGGGAGAAAAAATCAGAAATTTCCAATGTAAGTGATTAGTTTAATGGTAATATTAATGACCAATGAAAATTAGAAACCTATCAACCTCTAGCCTTTAGCACCAAAGCCACATACAAGTTATATATTACTTTAAGCAAAAGACTAAACTTGATCTTAATGCAGTTGTGTTTTGTTTTTTTTCTCTCCACTACTATAATCAAAAGACCACATAATTTGGAGTCAGTTAGATCTGGTTTTAAATCTAAACTGTTGTTTTAGAGCTGTGAGACTTACATACTTAACCTTTTAAAATCTCAGTTTCTAACGCTAATATGAATATAATAGGATTAACCTCTTGTGATACCCATTAGAATTAGGTGAGATAATGTATTTAAAAAGCATCTTCCTAACCAAAGAGTGGAGACTGTTCTCAATTATATACCTAGGGTATCTGGGTTAAATTCTTACTCTATTTCATCATAACCTCATGGCATTCCTCAAACTTCAGTCAGATTTTGTCTACATGATTTGTTTTGTACCTTCATTTCTTTTTTTGTTTTTTACCCTCACCCGAGGATATGTTTACATTTATCTTGAGATAGAGCGGGATGGAGAGAGGGAGGAAGAGAAAGAGAGAAACATCGGCGTGAGAGAGACACATCGAGTAGTTGACACCCACATGACCCCAACCAGCGCCGGGGACAAACTGCAACTGAGGTACGTGCCCTTAGCGGGAACCGACCTGAGCCTCTCTGGTCCGTGGACTGACGCTCTAACCACTGAGCAAAACCAGCCAGGGCCTACCTTCATTTCTTGATTCACATCCTCCATTGGAACTAAACTCTACATTGAACCAGGCTAGTAGGCAATAGGTTCTCATATTCTGCTTAGTTCTTGCCATTCACACCCACAGACAACACACCTCACCCTTTGAGGCTACTCCTCTACATCTTTAAACCATATGGATGACATAAAAACTCTCTGCAACCATCTACTTGACTTTGGCCATTACTGGGCTTATAAACACATGATATCATTGCCCACCTATTAGATTTCAGCTTCTCCCCCACCCCAACTCATTATCACCTTTGCTTTTGACACTGATGTGGCTAGAGTCTGCATTCACTGCCACATTGTATCTATCATCTGGATGTTACCCAGCCATTTCTTCACCCCACTGCTGGTTACTGGCTAAATCATCAGATTTGATGGAATTAAATTCAAAATTATGATCAATTGCTCTTTGGCAAGAGTATCAAAATAATTCAGTGAGGAAAAAAGGCTCTTTCAACAAATGCTGCTGAGACAACTGGGTATCCACGTGCAGAGAATGAAGTTAGATAGCCTTACTTTACAAAACATACACAAATAAATTTAAAGTGGATCCAGAGACCTAAATGTAAAAACTAAAACTACAGACCTCTTAGGAAAAAATATGAAGAACTCTTCATGATCTTGGGCTCTGCAGTGATTTTTTAAATATGACACTAAGAGCCCAAACAAAAGAAAGAAGATAAATTATATTATATCAAAATTTAAAACTTCTGTGCAACAAATTATACTACTGAATAGTCAATTAACTGTTGCATAGTGAGTTAAAAAAAAAAAAAGGAGGATGAAAGGAAAATATTAGTCTGTCTATAAATAACATTTTGGATTATTTCATAGAAAAGAAAAAGATCTGCATAGCATCATTTGTTTTCCCATTCCTCATAATAGTGTTCTTTCTCTAACATTCTTAAGTGAGCAGGTTCAGATTTTGCACATAGTTTATGCAAAAGTAAAACGGTGTGCAACTGCTAATAAATCTTCTACATTGACATGGAAAAGAAAAAGGGTGTTTATCATAACTATGCGGGAATCCAGTATTCCGTGATCATTAAAACTGTTATTGAATATAAATTTCAGTCCTTCTTATGTAATTATGTTCTTCCTTGCATGATACTGATCTCCACTGTAACTGTTGGAAGGAACCATCATGTATTTCAGAGTGTCACACACACAGAATATCAAAGATCATAGATTCAAGTGCCCAGCAAGACAACATAAATGAGTAGGAAATTAGGTGATCTAGGAAGTGCCTACTCTTGAAGTGGGCAGCTGCTATACTGCCAACCAATTGTTCCATTGAGGGAAGGCAGACTAGTGTTGTTATAGCATATGGTTCTCTTTATTAAAGAAATTCCAGCAAATCAGGGTTATATATGAAGTCGCCTGATTTTTAAATGTGAGCCACAAACTCAAATATTTTGCAAATGCTCTACAGACCAAACAAAGTAAAACTATTGGTAAAATTTGACCAGCCCATTTATATTCTCTGTAGATATGTTCATTCAGTACTCACTGGATGAATACTAATATACAGAACTACTGATTTGCAAATAAAATCAGTTTTCTATTAGTTACATTCTAATTTGTAAAGACTGATTTCTCCAGAACAAAATGGTGCCCTCAGTCCAATAAAACACTATTTAAAATGTTAACATTTACTTCAAGAATCATTCTTCTTTCGTTAATACAAAGCACAGGTAAATTAATTCTAAAAATGACCTCTAAAGGAGTTAGTCAAATGGATAATTGATTCTTACAGATGCCTTCTCATATGATATTAAAAGATATCATACAGCCAGCATTTACTGGCATTCTTTTTATTCCTTGTTACCTAAATGGTTAAACTGCTCAACTGAATCCTCCTCATGAAGGCATATAAAACTGCTATAAGCCTTCCTGATTATCTCTTTCTTTGCATTTCTATAGCCCTTACTTTTTTTTTGTCGTTTAATCACGTTTCCAAGCTTCAAGGAGTTTCTTGACTAATAGAAGTGTAATATCTACCCAGTGGAGCAATGGAAAGAACAAGAAATTTGTTATTAGATCTTGTCAGATTCAAACACATTAATTGCCGGGCCTTGGGAAAGGGGAATAAATGGTCTTCTATGTACTTCAGTAAAAACTCTTCAGCAGTAGTCAACTGAGAGAGAGGGAGAGACAGGGAGAGAGAGAGAGAGAGGGAGAAAGAAATCAGGATTTAGTTGTCCAGACAACTTTCGACTGTCAACCCATCAAAAAAAAAGGAGATAGATAAGAGAACCAGAAGTATAGTACTGATAGAACCTACTGTGAATAGATGTTGGGAGAAAGAGAGAGAAGAGTAAAAGTGGATTCCTAAATATGTGGGTATGAGGTATTTTATTAGTTAAATATATACTTAAAATATAATTGAGTGCTTAAAGCAAGAAAAATAATGTACCATGGGTTCTATACATATAAAAGGAAAATCTATGACCAAAAAAAAAAAACAAAAAACAAAAAAAGCCCACATGAAATGATGAGGGAAACTGACAGAAATAGAGAGTAGATGCATATTAACAATAGTATTAATGAAATGGAAAACTTCCCTAGAAGACATCAAGTATGAGAGCTAATTAAAAATAGGAAAGGCTATGTAGACCTGTATCTACTGAAGAGATTAAAATTGTATCTAAAACCCTTCTCAGAAAGAAAATAAGATCAAAGAACAACTAAATAAATGTAGAGATATTCCAGGTTCCCTGATAGAAAGACTCAATATTATCAAGTTTCAGTTATGCCTAACTTGATCTATAGATTCAATGAAATTCTAATCAAAATCTCAGCAAGTAATATATGAATATCAATAAACTGATAAGGAGGTTAAAAACAATATAAATATACAAAAATTTCACTCATAATACTCAAAAACGTATATAATAGTTAGGACTATTTTCAGCAACAATGGTCACAGAACCTTTATAAAGAAAACACTAAAATACAAAGATATTATCCATAATACAAAGACAGTTTTTGAATCAGAATTATTATTAAAAATATCAAGTCTCTCAATGTTACTATTGCATTTTCAATGAAATCCCAATTAGAACCCAATTTTAGCTCTTAATATAAAATTATCTTAAATTTATATGGAAGAATACATGCCCCAAATCTGAAAAAATAAATTTCTGAAACGTACACGAACATACTGTTAGTTATTGAAAAGGCCTCCAATTTCAAATTGTAGAATATAAGAACAAAGAGCAAGAGATAATATGATCATTATTGGATTAATAACTTCCCAAAAAATAAGACCAGTGGTAAGAAAAGGGTAAATGGCTTAATAAATGGTACTGGCAAACCTAAATATACATGTGGAAGAAAATAAAATGAGGTGACTATTTTATATCATATCTATAAAAATTATAGATTAAAGCCCGGCCAGTGTGGCTTAGTGGTTGAGCATCGACCCATGCACCAAGAGGTCTCTGGTTTGATTCCCACTCAGGGCACATGCCCAGGTTGTGGGACCGATCCCCAGTGGGGGATATGCAGAAGGCAGCCAATCGATGTTTTCTCATAAATGTTTCCATCTCTCCCTCCCTCTCCCTTCCTCTCTCTCTGAAATCAATAAAGAAAAAAATTATGGATTAAAGACTTGAATATAAAGGATTAGAACAAATATCTGTAAGCAAATGCAGCCTATATATGTATATTGTAGAGTTTTGAAAGACTTCCATTGTCAAGATTGAATATAAAATTATAAAAGAAAACAGATACATTTGACTATACAAAGTTTTAAAACTTTTGTATGGCAAAAGATATGAATAAACTCAATAAATTATAAATTGGGGACAATATTAATTAAAGAGGGCAATTAAACTCTATAGTATAAAACTTGTTAAGACAGACATAAACAACTCAATAGAAAAATGAGCAATTAAGTAGCAATTTACATAAAAGAAAATTCAAATTTGGGGGATAAAAACATTAAACAGAAGCTCAAACTTGGAGTTTTTAAAAAAATGTTTTTATTGATATTTTAGAGAGAGAGGAAAGGAGAGAGAAATACAAACATCAATGTGAGAGAAATATCGATGGGCTGCCTCCTGCATGCTCCCCACCAGGATCGAGCCTGCGACCCGGGCATGTGCCCTGATCAGAAATCGAACCGGGACCTCTCAGACCATAGGAGGACTCTCAATCCACTGAGCCACACGGGCAGAGCAAATTCGGAGATTTTTAAAGTGACGAGCCATCACTTCACACTTATCAGACTGAAAATACTTAAAAGACAATTTTCCACTATTATTAGTGCAAATCAGCCAAAAAGTATATTTCAAAATATTACTGGGATAAAAAGGTTATATTTAAAACAAAAACACCTTGGCATTTATGTATATCTATATAAAATGTTAAAGTATATTTATTGGTAATGACCCATGAATACTACCCCTGATTATCTTTTCAACTGCTTTTTAACACACATTTAATATATTTTAATGAGATTATCTATGAGCATTATGTTTTTGTGGAATTAGAGGGATAAAGAATATCCCACATTACATCTGATATCTAAAACTGACTCATTTTCCCCACAGTTTGAACAACTGATTTATAAACATTTTTCTATATATACCCTGGATAGTCTAAATGTTAATTTCAATAGCCTCTAGGTTCTAGTGTAACTCTACAACACATAAAACAGCACTGTTCTTCTAATGTTTAAATTCTCAGGAACACTGTTAGTGATTGTCACTAGGGGGAAGTCTTGTTTTCCAGAAGCTAAATTTAAATTGCCATAAATCTTACCATTGCACACTTCTATAAATAAAAATATATCAGAATATACAATTCAAAACACAAGACAAGATTCCCCTTCAAAATCAGTCATAAGTTTCTGCAAATACAACCAATCAATATTTATAAAATATATTGTTAAAAGTAATTTTAAAATTTGCATCACAGACGTGGCCAATTTGGCTCAGTGGTTAGAGTATCAGCCCAGGGACTAAAGAGTCACAGGTTAGATTCCCCATCAAGGCACGTACCTGGGTTGCAGGTTCCATTTCAGCCTGGTCAGGGTCATGCAGGAGGCAACCAACTGATGTGTCTCTGCCTCTGTCTCTCTCTCTCTCCCCCCCCCCTTCCCTCCCTCCCTTCCACTCTTATCTAAAAATCAATGTAAAAATATCCTTGGGCGAGGATTAACAACAACAAAATTTGCATCATAAATAGATCATAAAGTTTCCATGTGCAAAATGAAAAATAAGCCACATTTTAAAGAACTGATCATTGAGTTAAATGGTTTACTTTTCAGCTAAATGTAGTGACCTCCTCTCAATTTCTCATTATACTCTTCCTGTACACAAATAGCCAAAAACTTTTCTCCATTGATCATGAAATCCCCTTTCTTCTTTACCACATTTATACTACAGTTGTTCCTTAACAGTTCCCACAGATAAACTCATGGATAACAGTGAAAGAATAATACTTGTATAGTTCCTTAGGAAAACATTCACCTACACTATGATGTTTATAAAACAAGAATGCTGAGTCTCTTTAGCTCACTGACTTGCCAGTTTTAATCCTTCCCTAGAGGAAATCGGTGTGTGGGTAATTTTTGCTCTAGGGCACTTAAGGATTTGTTCCTGATAATAAGAACTGAACAGCTAAGCTAGAGCATGCAAAATCCTGCTCTGGAAGGATGTTGTTTAATGCTGTAGCTGTTGTTATTTCAAAAACAAATCAAACAAGGGAGTTCTGAAGAAAGCTAATTAACCAATTTAGGCAGCAACTTAATGCAAATCATTGTCCCTTAACTTTCACTCAACACGATGTTCTGTGATTCTAAGATGTCAGTCTCCAAGTGTACATCCATAGCAAGTGACTGTTTAAAAATGACTCAAGGTGCCTAAATAAGCATTCCACTGAGACACATACATTAAGCATGAGTCTTGATTTATTTTTACTTCCTACCTTTGCCATGTGGTTTTACTCCCTTAATGTCGTGTTATAAACAATATACCAAAAACTTTGTAGAAAGAGCACAAAGCTAAGAATTATCTGAATTGAGATTCCAACCCCAGCTCCATATTAAGGAAACCATATTTGGTCCAAACATCAGTTACATGACAGAATTACCATAAGGAGACTATGTCATAAACTGAAGACTGTATGCACATTTTGGAAGATTTTGCTGTATGTTTTGCTCTTTAATTTTCATAGAACTTTGGTCCTCATTACAAGCCATTATGGGTCAATTTCAACAGGGAAATATTTAGTGAGACCTAGCTCAAAAGACATCTGGTCCCTGAGGCTTCCATACCTGCCCTAGACAATTAGTTTCTTTGATACTAATTCCCATTTAAAACACGTAGGTTCGTTGACTGGAATTCAGTTGGGTATAATTCATGAAATCACTTCATTCAAGTGCATAAACAAGTATCCGGTGATCAACAGAGAAAAATGAACACCATGCAATAAATATTGACTCTGACAAACAGGTAATAGTTTGTAAGAGTTAACGCATGTCTGAGCTTTTATTTACTATTAAAATATTAACCTTATCAATTCTATAACATGCAAAATGTCTAGTTTATTTCAAAGTTTATATAGCACACAAACATGTTTTAAGAGTCATACTTATGGGCATTTATATACTAGAAAAAAATTTTAAATGTAAAAATGAATGGACTGCCACTTCAATAAACTTTGAGAAAATTAGAATATTATAATATGACATTACAGGAGAGATTACATTGACTATAAGATAGAAATAAAAATAAAGAAAAGAGAGGAAGACTGAATGAGAAGGGAGAAATAGGACAGGACAAATAAAAAAGCAAATATTAAAATAACAGCCCAACACAGAAAAAAATAAAACAAAAATGCATAACTCATCTCTGTGAAGTTCTTGGCTATTATGCTCCTCTCCTGCTGTGCACACTTCAGTCTATCAGTAATAATTGTGTCCTTTATGTCAAAAAGAAGATTGCTCGGCGTTTCTCATTTTAGCCTTTGAATAACCAATCACAAGGACAGAGTTTTGGCAAAATTGTCTTATACCTTAATAAACTTGAATGGGATCTTTGACAAGTAATGTTATTGTTATCACAAAGATTTGATTATGTAATCCGTGAAGTATTATATTTAGAAAGAATGATGACATTTTTAATTGTGGTAAGACTGTAGAAATTAAATAAATAAAATGCATTAATATTCTGGTGTTGATTTTTAGAATGCACCAACACAGTGCGTGTTTCCCTTTGTGGAGCTGGAGATTTTATTCTCTGGAGTAACTTCTACCTCTGGTGTATCTTAACCCCCATTTCCTCTGTCCATCTCCTTAACTAACTCCTTCATGACAGTCTCATTTTTTACCTTAAAAATCCCTACACCTACCACAAGGCCCTATGCCTTCTAGGGACTCAATTAATCTGCTTTCTTGTTTTGTTTTGTTTTGTTTTAACAAAAGAAAAGTGTTCCATCCCTGAGGTGTGAATTCCTTAAGAAACAGCTCTTTGTTATTCATACTTATCATTTTAGCAGTTAGTATGGTATCTGGAACATATTAAATCTTCAAATAATGTTTGCAGAATGAGTGCCTGATTTATGTTGGCATTTCACATAGTATGTGATTCTTCCAGTGTAAGTCTGCATCATTAATTAGAAACTTAGTCAATCCTTTCATAAATTACTCTCTTCTGTTCTTAGTCCCTACAACTACTTTTCTATGACAGTAAAAGAAACAAATTTTACAAACTACAAAAAATATTAGACTCATTACTTTTATGATCATCCCTTATGTATCTCATTCATTCAGTTATCATTTTCTCTGAAATGTATTTTATGCACACTGCAACATCAGTGTTGTCCACTTTGTTTTCTGCAAATAGTTCATTTTCTTTCCCTTTCAATTATTTTATGCAAGTAAATTTTAATTTAATCAAATCACTCCATCTTTTCCTTAATGACACATTTCTCTGCTTTTAGACTTTGAAAGCCCCTCCCTTCCAGGTGTTTAATAAATATTCAATTTTACTTTTTCTAATTTATCAGGAGCTTGTTTTGTGTTTTTTTACTACTTTGGAATTTATTTTGCTTTGAACTGTTAAGTGAAGAGCTAAATATTTTCCTAATCCCTATGAAAAAGTCTCTCCTCCCAAATGTGAGTTGTTTCCTTGATAATATCTTATATTCTCACATATAACCAAGTCTTATTCTAAGGGCAATGTCTATATCAAATTGTGAACGACTAATAAACGGGGACAGATGGTGCCTGTGCTGTATCCAGTACAATGGAAAAAAACTGCAAAGCATTTAATACATGCTTTCTGTTAATAAAATTTGCAACTATTTTACCTGCTCTGAGATTTAAACATAATAATGACAATGCATATGTAGTTCTTCTGCAGCATACTAGGAGACCCTTGAAAGAAAAACACCTGTCTCACTCATTGTCAGATCTCATGTTTAATATAGTGCCTGACACAGACATTCAACAAGCATTTGAGAAATGAGCAGAATTATGACAAGATGGAAAAAGCGAGTCCTATGAGAAAGAAAGATGGTTTAAATGCAAGAAAGTAAAAGATTTTTCCGAGTAAATAAAATGTTTAGTAGCAGGAGATTTTAACAAGAAACAAAGCTACAAAATATGGATTTCTTCAACTGTCTATTCACTCCAATTACTATGTAAATATTATTGATTTTCAAATACTCCCGTTGATAGGTTAGGATGACAAAAATCACTCTGGCAAAATACACTTTAATTCTCATTCCTCATTAACTACTACATTATAATTCTTCAGTCAAAAATTCTCATCTCTAATATGACTTGAGAATGTTTCATTTATAAATGGAAACTTGTGACCTGAATTTTTATACTCAATCCTCATGACTACATTCAGTGTTTTTAAAAGAATCTTAATTTCAACTTTGCTAATTAAAATTTGTGAATCAATGGCCTGAAGAAATTTTCACTAGAAATATGTTATATTCAGTGAGGCATTATTTAGAAGAACGTATGTAATTTCCACTAAGCTGAGTTGTGAAGGATGCTTTTCATATTGGCCTCAAAATACTAATTTATCAAGAAAACATTCTTCATTTCAAATAACATCTAATTAAATAGTGAATTCCAAAGTAAATAGATATATTTTATCTTTCTTAGCCCAAGGTTATCATTACTGTATCAGTCCTTTCCACCCCCTCTCCCCATCCTACTCCCCCCCCCACACACACACACGAAACCTCCTCTAACTCTTACATCACTCTCATGGGGTAAGGAAATCTCTTAATGATGAATTTTATTTGTAATGGCTATTAAATATGTCTTGGCACAGTACTGTCTTTTCAGGAAGAACAAGTGGCTGGCGAGTAAACAATGTCCCCACTTTGAAAGCAGATTCCATTGACATTAAATAAGGAGAGTGCACAGGAAGGAAACGGTTTCATTAGGGAGGTCAGGCGACTCTTATTACTAACCAGGGGAGGAAACATGTGATGATGGCTCTGGACACTGAACAGCGAGTATAGAAGTGAAAGGTCCTTTGTAGAATTGACTTAGTAAAGCAGAAAATGGTATTTTCTTAGGGCAGATTACCTCAGATTGCTAGGAAGAATTTCAAAATTCAACAATCCTACAGCCTTTCTCTCTTCTGGCTGAGATCAAAGGTAGTAACAATCCTCAACCCACTAACCAGATCTACTGATTCAAGTTGACTGGCAGGGCAGGGCAGGGCAGGGCAAACAGTAGGAGATAACTAGCATTCACCCAGATAGGTATTATTAGCCCCATTTTGCAAATGTGGAAATTTAGGTTAGAAGTTTTTAAGAAACACAGGGAAAATCATAGTGCTTACTAGAGGAGGTACCGGCCTTTGAACACAAATTCTTCTAATTCCAAAGACCATGCCCTTTACACTAGGCCACATTCATGCTTCTGTAAGGAGAAAAAAAAAGCTATACAATCCTAGGTAGAAAATTATAGGACATTGAAATCTAGGTGATATTCTCATCTCTCCTATCCACTGAAGGTAGTGATATAGGAAAATAAAACAAACATGGAAAGGGAATCGCTGCTTATATAGATGGCATTATAAGAACAACATCTGGTTCTGAACAACACTTGGGATTCATTCCATTGTGAGATACAACTTATACTTAGTGGTATAGACTGAGAATATTATGGTTGGCAAGAAACAACTTTTTACTCAAGTTTAATGAAATAATAAATACAGTAAAACAAACAAACAAACAAAAAACAAAGAGATCTTGAAATTTTAAAACAAAAGGAAATATTATAAATTGAATTTTGTGATGCCTCCCCTCCTCCGCAGATACTCCTTAATTCCCCCCAAACACATACGCACATGCACACGGGTACTCTCTGAGGACAAGTCTGGCTTCTGGGCCCTTATTTCCTCAACCATCGAGAGCAACGCTGTGCACTTCATCATTCAATAAACAACTGCTGAATAAATGGAAACAAATGATAGAGAAAGTGGAACTATTCAATTCCTATTTAGTTCTACCAAACAGAATGATCTTCAGACTGGAAGAGGTATAACAAACATGATTAAGAACTACTGAAGGCTAAGACAGATGGAGAGACAGTAAGAGCACCTGGCTGTCTTACACGAATCATTTCAACTCCTTAGTTCCAGACAAATTCTAACTCAGAATTTTCTCATGAAGGACAGATAAAATTGCCAAGTGTGCCAGAAGATCAAGACTAGAAAATAAATCCTGATTCTCAAAAAACACAGTTTCATAAGGATAAAATTAAGATTCCTAAGAGGAAGCTCACAGCATAATTCCTAAATAAAATGTTTTGGTTCCACCGTATGCACTTGTGATTTTATATATTACCTTATTCCCTTTTTATATGGGAGTCTTATCACACATTTTTCTTCACTTTGTTGTTTTTTCCACTTAATACTAAATCATTGTTTTCCATTTCAATATTAAAACAGCCACATTATCTTATATAGCTACATAGTATTCCATTTTATGGAAATACCATTGTTCATTTAACTGGTCCCTAATTGATGGTTATTCAGGATATTTCCAATCTTTACTATTACAAACAATGTTGTAACAAGCAACCTTATAAATACATCATGTCTTATATGTAAGTATACCTGTAGAAATAGAAATGCTTATTAAAAAGTATATGCATTCATAAATTTCATAAATATTAACAAATTGCTCCCCAAATGACTGATATTTTAGGCTCCCACCAGTAATCTATGAGAGTCCTTGAATTTCCGCAGCATCCATGATGCAGGGAGTTCCACAGTGTTTTCATGAGAAAAGTCTTATATTCCGAATATATAAATCATAAAGAAAAAATGTTCTAAGTCCTGCATTCATTAATCTAAGACAGTGCAGACAATGGACAATATACTGAAAGCATCATTGGGAATTATGACTTCACCAAAGTCCTGTGAAAGAAGATGAAAGATTGTAGCAGTAACCTTAGGGAGAATGTTTAACGATAAGTACACAGATGCCCTGTGTATGAAACCAATCTCCCTTAATATAACTCCTCCAACCCAAATTCTGTTAAAATTGATACTAAAGGGAAAGTCCTTACATGGGCTCACCCGGGCCTTAAGCACAATGAATGTTTCCTAAGATTTACCTTTCTCATTGGGAGTCTTACTATTCATGCTTCACATACCATGCTGCTAGGTCACAGCAGACACATTCCACAAAAACTGGAATACTCTATCCTTCCCTTGATCCTTTCCTTAATTGCCTCAGAGGACAAATGAAACAAGACCACCAACCAGCACAATATAATTTAAATGCAATTTGGCAACGAGTAGTGATCACCTAAATCCATTTTTTTCTTGATTCATAGTAACAAAGTTTTAGCTGAATGAATGGGCACCTGTACAGAGACTGCACCTTCCTTGACGCTATGTGCAGCCATGTGACAAGGTTCTAACCAATGAAATGTCAAAAATTTTGGCCACTTGCTTAAAAGAAAATTGCATGCCTTGTACTTCTGCTTCTGCTCCTTCTTCCCTTTCTAAAACTAGAATGCAGACATGGCAGTGATTCAGCTTTAACCTTGCAGACAAGGACAATGTCTTAGGAGACTGCAGTGCAATAAGATAAAATAAACCTGGGACTGATAACCCTGTGAATTTAACCACTTTGACAGCCTGGACTACCCTACCATCAATTTGTGGAGAAATAAGCTTTTATTTTATTCAACTCAACGTAAGTGTTGGGTGCCTTTGTTATAGCAACCTTATCTCTACAAATACACACACAAACAGGCAAATACACTAAAGATTGGGCAGTGGAAGTATTAAGAAAAGGGAAAAACTTGAAATAAAAATAAAAGGAAAAAAGTGCATGTATTTTTAGGTATCAGAGCATAAGACTACAAGAAATAAAGATGAGTACAAATTAATAAGCAGAAGGAAAATATTGAAGAACTGACCAAAATAAAAGACTGATATCTGAAACAGATATTTTCTATGCACAGAAAATTGATATAATATTGCAAAAGTGTTAGAAGGAAAAATTCATTGTAGTTCAGACACCTGATTATTTAAATGATTACTCCTCACAGCAGAAAAGCACAGTAATTCAAATATAATTAACAACTGTATTTGGAAACATTAAAATTGTTTTGAACTTTCAATGGATTATATAACAAATTTGGTATCTTAGCTTGATTAATAGTGACATGTAAGACTTTATGAGAGAAGATGTAGAAACTCATTCAGTAAACATTATTGAATATGTACTATGAATTAGACAGACACTTGTGCTGGACTCGGGGATTCAAAGGTGAATAAAAAACAATTCCTGTTTGGGAAAGGATCACTAGCAAATTTTATGAATAGTGTTGATATGTGAAGATAAAAGTTTTCCAGTGCAATTGTGTGAAATTACTTTTTTTAGTATCAATTACTTGAACAATTATTTTTTAAAAACATACACACAGAAAATCATTTATATATACCCAATCTCTTTAATACAAGGATTCTTCAAGAAAAAAAGTTTTTTGTGCGCAAAAAGTTAAATTTCAAAAATCACGAATACCTTTTAATCATCATAGCATTGTTCCTGAAGATAACAAGGTTTCTTAGATCTTTATACATAAACCATCTACGCAATAAATGTTGTAAATGCTTTAAGATGACAGCGTGGTCACTTCTTCCTTTATATTCTACAAGAATTTATTCTAATTATTACAAGAAAGAAAATATCAGCAACACTTTGATATTTCATTTAACATATTCACTTGAAAAATGAATCATAATAGGCTATCTTAAAGTATTATCTACTTGAAAATGACAGTTAATCCAATGAAAAAAATAATCTATGCATTAATCTCATTTAATGTTCACTTGGAATTTTGTCAAAACCAAACATTTCATATAACTGACTTTAATGCATTAAAATCCTGGAGCAACTGGTTATTGCATTAGACAAATTCTGTCAAATGAAAGCATAATTGCAACAATTTTATTTAAAAATTTGTTTGAAGCTTACAAACTACCCTACCACTGCTATGTGAAGCAGAAATAAGCTTCTTCCTTAAGACGCTGTATATGGTATAATGACAAGACAGCTTTTCTCACCCCTCAAAAAATGCCAGAAATCACAATAAGTAAATATAAGAAACTAGGGTAAAATCACACACACACACACACACACACACACACACACACACACAAATGAATCTAACAACTAGCTTTAAAATGATTTTAGAGTTTAACTCATGGATAAAGTTCTTCTACTATAAAACTGATTACTATTTAACTTTAAGCTAAAAGTTGTTACAGATATAGGTTAGAGTACGGTAGTATAGCCTGATATACTTTGAATATAAAACACTTTTAAAGGACTTGAACACTGGTTTGTGGAATCAGCCTATAAACCAAAGACAATAAAGTCTAAATCAAGAAAATAATAAAGGTTAAAACCAAGAAATATCATTAATTCAGAAATAGTAGGTTTTCTGGAATTCCTTATTTTTCTCACCAATACACATATCAGCTTCATAATTTCTAAAATTTGCCTTCTAACTTCTAGTAGTTACTTTTAAATTTATTTCTTACTTGACTTTGCATTCTTCAGTCATGTCTACTCCTTTATAAACAGGTGCTTAAGAGAAAAAGTAAATTTAAAAATCTGACTACAAAATTTTTAAAAAATGGAAGGAGATAATTATTAAAATGTAGCATTAAATTTAGTATTTAGGATTCACACACACACACACACACACACACACACACACACAAAAGCCTTCAGTTATGTCTACAAATCAGGTACTCTTTACTGAACCTAATGGTTTGCTCCCCTTCCAATTTGATAGCTATTTCTTAAAATAAAGAGCATACTGTTTGCCAAATCATATCAGCTTATCTAACCACCCTTCAACATGACTCCTAGTCTTCATGTCAAGCTTGGCTATCAGGTCCTTCGCATACAGTTGATATGTTTCATTATTCTTTCATCCCTTTCTTTCGGTGTTCCAACATTGCTACTGTTTCCAGCAAGCGGAAGCCTTTTGACATAGTAGGACAAATGCATACAGAGCAGAAACAGTTGAGAACCACAAGCAGTCCTGCTGGTTCTTCCCCACAGGAGATAATATGCTATAATGCAGATTTTGCTTGACTCTGCAGGATCTCACAAAAATCTGCAAATCCCTCCTTCCAGAACCAGCAGCAAAATTGTATTTTCCTATCTCCTCTGTACAATAGTTTGTTTTAGGTAGCATTCATCTAAAGGAGGTGATTCACTGTGTCCAAGTTATCAGAGGCTGAACAATTACTTTCACTTTAAAACTCTGCATGTTCTCATGGCTAATTAAAGCCCATAGATATAGACTGTTCACAAGTAGCTTCATAATGATGTGACAGAACAGTGAAAGGGATTCCTAAATTACCATTTTTATAAACTCGAGTCTACAAGCACCTCTATGTTATAAATCAATCAAACAATTAAAGGAAAACAAAAACTTAATTTCATAGGACTCTTCCCTAAATCTAACTCTGAAATACAACTTGCCTTATTTTAGCTAACTTTATTGTGTGTTGTTCTAAAGAGTCTTTTCATCTTTTCGTGCTTTCCCTCCAAGAGTGCTGTGAGAGCGATTATCTCCTAACTCAAAGATGCATATCCTGACACCTCTCTACCAACACTGACTTAATTCTCTAAATTATCTCAGACTTGTCAATTTTGACACCAGATCTATCTTTATTTTTCAGAGCATCAGCCATTACACATAGAGAAACATATACAATACTGAAGATTTTTCCATTTCATCTTAGCAACTTTTCATTGGTTTTCAAAGTACTCCCCTATTTCTATTCCTAAAAATATTTTAAATAGTCCATAGTAAGGGATATTTGTTAAATATTTTGAGAATTACTCTATTATTAAATTAACTAAGAAACCTAGAAAAAGAAATTTTAATTATGATTTCAGTAGATTTGTGACAACAAATTGGTTATGATACTGTTATAATAACCTGGTTATTAAATAAGAAGAGAGGAGTCAAGTGAAGACCAGATAATATAGGCACGCCATTTATACAACTTTGCCAGGAAGCTACAGTTTAACACTCCAGGTCTGTTCCCCACAATTCGCTGGGGGAAAGGAGTGCACAGTAGATGCATGCCCAGTAAAGTCTGGGTGGGCACCTTCCTGTGAAGGTGCTTGCCTGTCAATCACACCTGGAAACAGGTAATTGGCCAGAATAGGTGTGGCCACTGCAAGGGCGTGAAATCTGAGATGCTTAACTCCTGAACAAAGAAGTCCCACTCTGGGCTCTCTCTCTTGCTGCTCCTGCCTAACTCCTGCCTTGCGGGGCTCCCATGCTCTGCATTCACCCATGTAGCTCACGGCCATGTGGGACCCACACAGCGGACAGATGGACTGTGACTAGCCTGATGCCTGATGCTACACCGGACTCAATTCTACCATGGAATGGAAACTCTGGACACTGGCCCTGCTTCTAGCCTTATTAAACTCCCAACTGCCCCTCTTCAAGGACTGGACTAGGGGAAATGGAACTTTGCAACCCGAGTGATGTAACTCCATGAAAATAAAGCTTTTTACCACATCTTATTCTCCTGTGCAAGTCTTAGAAAATTCCTTTTCTCAAGATAGAGCAAGAACCCCACTCCCACTAGTGACTGAGAAATCCCACACACTCATTTCTCCAGCAACAGTTACAAATTCTGATTTCATTTCCATTTGGAAATATAGGGGATGCATCATTTTATTGAATTATTCATTAGAACTGTATTTGTGTTAAGTTCTGAAGGATTTTGCAACAACCAAGGATAAGGCACTAGTAATAACCATTCCTTTAAATAAGTAATAACATTTAAAAAGAAATGTTTAAGAAAAAAATATTTAAAAACAAAATTCATGATTTTTCTATGGGCTAACTAATATTTTTCTAATCCTCCATATAAAACAATAGTATTAGATAAACAGAATATTAAAAATTAGAGATATATGTGCAATGAAAACTGGGAAAGAGTGAATCATATCTTGTTATATAACAAAGTCCTAAAATAGTCTAAGTGAAATACCACCATAGAACACACAATTTTTTATTTCCATCTCAAATTATTCTTCTAATGAGAGGTGAAATTCACAGTATATAATGACAGATAAGCGACTGATTCTTTAAAGTAATTTAACTAATAGATATTTGAAAAATAAACTCACACATGCACACATGCATGCACACACATACATACTATTGTCTTAGAATTCTTTAAGTATACAAGTGAACTGTGGAAGAGAAACTCTAATACTATCAAAAAATGTAGATCTTGGCTTATAATCATATTTTGTGACTATTTCCAGAAACAATTTCAACATTCAATTAAATTTTATTTCACAAACATTTTTCAAAATAATTACCATAGTGTTTGGGGAAAGAAATGTTTAGGAAAGTTTCCCAAAGAAATACATATTCATTTGAAAAGCAATCTATTTGGCACAAAGTAGCAGTATTTTTCCAACGTGAATACAAAGATCTTAAACCAGGAGAAAATCTACACAGCCTTATCAAGGAATCTAAAAACCAAGCATTTTGTTCAATCTTGTCCTCAATACTATCCATCTTTTCCTACAAAATGATACAATGTATTGAAAAGAATATAATTATTAAACTCAGATATGACCCAAATAGCCAATAGAAAGTTTATAATACTCACACACTCTTGGTGTACTCTTGGGATCAATAAAAAATAAATTATACATTAAAAATCAATAATTCATCCAGCCATCAGAATTAATATTGGCCTAAAACACTTCATTTTGCATACAGCTGAGGTAAATGATTGCGACTACCAAAAAATTTAAACTGTACAGTGATTAAGTAGTATTTAATTCCTTACATTCTATTTAGGTTCTTTGCATATATTCTCGCAAAGTATATTTGTGGTTCGCCAGCTGCATAAAGACCTCCTGTTGAGGTTCATGGTAACTTGATGAAAGGAGCCACATATACTTTGTACAACTGCAATACATCCATAACAACTAAGCTAAAGCTGTCATACCAGCAGTGGAGAACAATGAGTTTTTCAGATTACAAAGAATAGGGAGGAAAAAATTCCAGGAATTAGCTAGCATGTAATTGAGAGGATGAAAGGAGAAATGAAAAATCTAATCTTAAGAAGCGTATTTTCAATAAGCTTACTCAACTGAAGAGGAAAAACTCAACAAAACAAGCTTGAATTAATTTAAAGATGTAATATTTATGCAAGTAACTTAATGTCCAACAACAGAGAAATGCTTAGGTTTATTATGGTCAAGTGAGATGTTGTACCATGTAGTCATAAATAATTACATTGATAAAGTTTAAAATAATACTTAAAACATCCTATATATGTTATGCTGAGAAAGTAGAATGTTAAAAGTTCTGGTATAATCTCAAAAATATAAGGAAAAAAATAAAAGAAAAAATGGTGAGATTTTAAAGGGCATCCCTGGACAGTAAATTTTTCTATTTCTTTATACATTTCTAGGCTTTCTGAATGTTCTACAATAACCATATTATTTTTATTAGAAAAACTGTTTATAAACATATAAGAAAATGTTTGCTGAAATTAATGCAATAAACCAGAGTAATACTCTATTTTTTAATAGTTGTGTTTTGCTATCAGAAAATGACACAGTAAGTAAACAAGTCTTAAATTCTTGATCTATATCACTTGGATCTTTCCATCCGAAGGAATAAATGCTGAATATTCCCATTTTCCCCATACTTTTTATACATGGAAAAAAGCTAACCAAACACAAAATTGATCTTTAAATTCTTTATCTTCCTCATCCAAGAGGAAAACACATTTAGGGTTTCAATAATATGATGAAGAAAAAAAATAGTTCTCAGTATGCTTTATTCTGCTGATTCCAGATGCCGTAACTCTGAATGAACTTGAGCATATCCTCTTATTTGTTGGGGATTATTTATGGGTGTTACTGGTGGGGGTAGGATTGTTTTTGGTTTCTTTCTTTTTTTTTTTCATTTTGCTTTAGCAGCAAGCATTTATGTTCCTATAAAGTCAGAACATCTGTAAAGCAGCTCTCAACTTTAATCTCAGTAATGTTGCCAGTATCCCATTAACATGTTAAGGCAACTTTCCAAAAAATTAAGTAATTTTTCTCACACCACTTCATAATTACAGAGCACATACGATATGACATGCAGGTGGTTTTGAAAACATGAATAAACTACAAGATTGCTGTCATTATGAATTCTAATACCACTTTGTGAAGCTTCAGTTGAATCCCATTTCAAAGTGAAGAAACTGTATCCAAGTGAAGAAACTATCTTTGAAGCTTATAGTGGTGCACTTCATTTGAGAATCCTAAAGTGTTTTAAAAATCAGCACTTTAATTCCCATCTTGAGGGTGAAGCACTTAGCGACTCTAAAATTGGGCCAAGATTACTGAATACAATCAGTGCAGATACTCAGAATTCCAAATAAGCATTCTTCCAAGCCACTGTCCACTGCATGTTTTCCTTATGCCAGCTTTATTTAACACTGGCCTGAGAAAGCCAACCAAACAGCCTTCATTTTCATTTTCCCCTCTTCCCCACTATCCTCAAACCTGACATCTCCGCCTCCATTTTAAAACACACCAGTCTCTTCACATCTTTCTCTTCCCAGGCATCTAGTCCCACATATTGCCCAGTCTTCTTTTTTTTTTTTATATGATTTTATTGATTTTTTTTTTTTTTTAGAGAGAGAGGAAGGGAGAGATAGAAACATCGATGTGAGAGAGAAACATCAATCGGCTGCCGCCTGCATGCCCCCTACTGGGGATGGAGCCCGACACCTGGGCATGTGCCCTGACTGGGAATCACAGCAGGACCTCTCAGTCCATGGGACCACGCTCAATCCACTGAGCCACACTGGCGGGACTCGCCCAGTGTTCTATTAAGGGTCCTCATCTGGGTCTTTTCTCTCTAAATAGCACTATAGATTCTGAATGAATCTTTTGGACTTCCTGGATGCATAAATTTAAAACAAAAAAAAACATGAGCCCTGGCCAGTGTGGCTCAGCGGTTAGAGCGTGGGCCCACGGACCAAAGAGTCCCAGGTTCGGCTCCCGCTAAAGGCATGTGCCTCAGTTGCAGTTTGTCCCCAGCCCGGTTGGGGTCGTGCGGGTGGCAACCAGTCTATGTGTCTCTCTCACGTTGATGTTTCTCTCTCTTCATTCCTCTCTCCCTCCAGCTCTGTCTAAAGACGAATGTAACAATATCCTCAGGTGAGGGTTTAAAAAAAAAATGAGAGGATTGATGTATTTTGTCAATAATATTATTCAAAAGAGTAAGACAGATATAATTAGAGAATAAAAGAGAGCGGAAAAAAATCACTGTGTAATCCTTATTTTCTCATTTTGTCAATGGCCAGTGGAAATGTCCTGAAGACCTGGGGAACCACTCCTCTGGGCCATCCCTTCCCTCAACCCACCTCCCTGCAACTGTTTCCCATTCCCTCAGGTTTTCTTCTGCCTGGAAGAATGCGGGCTTACTACTCTGATTATCTTTGTAGCCCCAAGAAATATAACACAGGCTTGAAGAAAATATTAACTAAACTAGGAAGCAATCCTAAGTAGCTTAATAGTTTCATCAGAATAATGTGAAATAACAAAAATAATCTGCACATTTCAAAGAAAAAAAAAGTGGGGGAAGGCCTTTACTTGTAACATTTTTTTTCCCTTAAAACCAACACATGGATTTGGATGGTAGCAGAGACATAGATTGGGGGCCAGTACACCATTTTCTAGTCCTAGCTTGGTCTCATTTGAGTCGGACCTCTGTGAGTCTGAGGTCATTTAATACTACTGTATAAACGAAAAGGGCTAAACTAGATGATCTCTTCAAGTAACTTATACTTCTAAGAATATAAGAATCATGTTCTCTAGGGGCTAATACAATTAATCAAATGTAAAATAATACTGATTTTTATATCCCAGCATGTACTTATTTATTAGTTGTAATTTATTTAATCATTTATATGTTTACAGGAAGTGATACTGTTGTAATTAACCTAGTTATTAATAACAGGAAAGGAGCAGGGGAAGGCCAAATACTATAGGCATGCCATTTTCAGCCTTGCCAGGAAGCTGCAGTTTAACACTCCCCAGGAAGCCACTAGTGCATTCCCCACAGATTGCTGGCGGAAGGGACTGAACAGGCGGAGAGAATAGACACATGCCCAGTGAAGTCTGGGTGACATGGGGAAGGTACCTGCCTGCCAGTCACCCCAGGAAACAGGTCTTTGGTCAGAGTAGGCATGGCCACTGCAAGCATGGGAAGACTTGGAATATTTAATCCCCTAAACAAAGAAGTTCGCTTTCTTGGCTCCTGGCTCTCTTCGTCGCTCTCATGCTCTTGAGCTCCTGCATCTGTCCACATGCCCATGTGGACCCCACACAATGGACTAATGGGCTGCAACTAGCCTGATGCTGTACCAGACCCAATTCCAACAGGGAACGGAAACTCTGGACACTGGTTTTGCTTTTGGCTCTAACGAATCCTCAGCTGTACTTCTTCCAAGACTGGATTAAGGGAAATGGGACTTTGGAAACCCAGGGATGTAATTCCAGGCAAATAAAAATCACTCATCCTCCCACGCTAGTCTCAGAAAAGTCTTTTCCTCGAGATATCGTTAGGACCGCACCCCCAGCACTCAATGGGGAAAGAGACCCCCCACTTCCACCGATAACAGAAGGATGTCACTTCTAATAGAGGACACAAAAAGTTAAAATGTCATAACAAAAAGCAAATATTCTAAAAATATTACACTTTTTTTCAAGTTTACCAAACTAATTTTTCACACTCACATTTTCAACATCAGAAGACACAAAGTGCAAGCTAAAAAGAGGAATAATAAACTTCTGAAAAAGCAAATCCTAAATACGTTATAAGCTACTGCTATCTAATAATATCAGCGTGCAACTATCATCTCTCTAGTCTATGTAATAAAATAGAAATCAAAGTCTCAGATAAAACCATAGTTTTGTGAATTAAAAAACTAAAACTACACAAAACAATCTCTTACTTTCATTATTGCCCTCTTTCTTACCTTTTAGTAACTTTTATTTTCTCACTCCAATTATAAAATAAATTATATGAAGGACAAATCAGGGTATTCTTTGTTTCTCAGCAAAGAATAGCTCTCCATGTTTATTGACTTAAACTGAACTAAATTCTAGGCCCAAATGGTCTCTAGTTATCTATTATCACTATAAAACCCCCTGATTTCTTAGATCTGCCCATAAACCATGTTTCAGAAAATATATCCCAATATTTATCTTGGGGACAAAATGGCCAAATGGATTTAATCTTTCCATTTCTACACTTTCCCTATGCCATCCCTACTGTGCAGTGTAACCTGGTGCCATTAAGTGTCCCAAAAAGTGAGCATGAGCCCAGTAGATGGCATTCCTAAGACTTTCCTGTGACCCATTTTCAAAAAGTTCAACTCCAACTCACTCATTCCTTTCTGTTAAGCTCCACCTGCTTAACACAACCTTAAACATACTTCATATTCTCACACTTCCTGCTTCTTTACTCACACATGTTCTCTTTACCTACTTACTTCAGATATCCATGAAGACTATCAAGAAACAAACTTCGCTTGTACACAGGATTCATCATCCTCTTCATTCCTGCCCCACTTAACCACCCACCTATCCACCACCATCCCTACAAGTGTACACACACACACACACACACACACACACACACACACATGCTATCCTCCTTTACAAGCTTGCAAAGGGGCAGAACCTGGCCCTACAGGCTATTTACAGACACTTTCAAGTCAAGGAAATTCTCAATTCCCATCTACTAATCCAACTTCTCTTTAAGTATACCAGCTTTGCTTAAGCAGCAAAAGGCAGTGAAATGATAAGATGAAGTTGTATTTTCAACCACTAATCCTTCCTGATGTGAGCTTAAGCCATCTCTGTGTGCCCAGCAAGGCTAAATGCAGAGTACACTTATTAGATTACCATCTACTTGGGGGAGTATATCTTTACATGGGCGATGGAAGTGGAATTTGGGAGTAGCTTTGGTTTGAGTTGCTGTTATAGCACATTATAGAGTACTCAGACTTTGTTGTGAAGAGAAATTCACTTCATCGGTTTAATAAGCACACTCTGAGAACAGTGCCCATGTGGCAAACAGAACATGGTGGGGTGGGGGGTGGGGGGTGAGGAATGAAGATACATTGAAAACAATGCTAATAAAGGTAGCCATATATGCAAGTGAATAAGGGACCACAGTGGAGAGAGTGTGACTGGCTCTAAGGGCAGAGGGGACATTTATAAAAAGAGATTATTGTAATTGGGTCTTGCTGGATACATAGGCACCTGTCATTTAGAGAAGGAAGACAGCTGAGTATATACATGTGTGCAAAGATGAGAAGATAAAAGAAAAATTACATTCAGGGTGGGGTTGGGGGAATTATATCAAGAAGTATGTTTAGGATAAGAGACAGGAGATGAGGGTGGAGTCTTTAATGGAGGCCAGAATACAATGGACCTTTCCAGTGGATTAAGAAATTTACCTTCATCCCAAAGGCAGTGAGGAGTCACCAGAGATTTTTAAGCAGAGGAGTGACCACATTAAATGATCAGACATCAGACAACTAAATCGCTCCAGTCGTTCACTCACAAGGAAACCCCAAAACTAACCTCACCAAAGACTTACCTTTTGGAAAGAAAAGCCCCTTCTTTGGGGCTTGGCAAAGAACAGAAAATGAGATGGTTTCATCCTAGCCCATATTGATTTTACCAAGTGCCCTTCCCCAAAACTGTGGAGAATGAGAAAATGTTATAAAGGAGAGGAGAAAGAAAAGAGAAATGACATTTATTAAGTATTAGGTGCCAGGCAATGTACTATGTGCTTCACATACATTATTATCAGACTTAATTTTAAAATAATCTTCTTGAAAAGGCAAGCCTTCTGCAGACAACGCCCTTAGGCAGTGGAGAGACCCTGCCCCTGGCTTTTGTAATCCCCTTACATCTGCCGACTGCCTAAACTACAGCGGAAATAGACAGCCCCCAAATACCCAGAAGCTTATCATGTATAAAAGGCAGCTGCAGCCTTGGCCAATTTGGCTCAGTGGTTAGAGCATGGGCCCGTGGACCGGAGAGTCCCAGGTTCGGTTCCCGCTAAGGGCATGTACATCGGTTGCAGTTTGACCCTGGCCCCGGTTGGGGTTGTGTGGGTGGCAACCAGTCAATGTGTCTCTCTCACATCAATGTTTCCCTCTCTCCCTCCAGCTGTATCTGAAGATAAATGCAAAAATGTCCTTGGATGAGGATAAAAAAAAAAAAGGTGGCTGCAGCCCGGCCGGTGTGGCTCAGTAGTTGAGTATCGACCTGTGCACCACGATCACCAGTTGGATTCCGGGTCAGGGCACAAGCGCATATTATGGGCCCAATCCCCAGCGGGGGGCATGTAAGAGGTAGCCAATCGATGTTTCTATCTCTCCCTCATCGATGTTTCTATCTCTCCCTACTTCTCCCTTCCTCTCTCTCTAAAATCAATAAAGAAAAAAATTAAAAAAAAAAAAGGCGGCTGGAACCCAGGCTCCGGGCTCAGCCATTGGAGGTGACTCTGCTGAGCCAGCACTGGCACACATTAAACAGTCGCTTTCTAATCCTCCGAGTGCATGCAGTCTGTCTCTTCCCGTCCACTGAATTTCTGCCACAACATTCTGAGGTAGGTAAAATGATTCCTATTTTAGACATAGAGACCAAACAAGTCATCAAGTATCACAGAGTAATGGAATGCCGAGGTAGAAAACTGCGATTTAAACCCAGAGTCCACCAACTCCAAAGACACTCATGTATGTTTGATAATGTAGTTCCCCACAATCCACCTTAACTTATTCTTACAATAATCACTTTATAAATATAAAAAATTAAAATTCAGAAAGATGATTATATGTGCAATAAGTGGGTCAAGGAAGAAATGAGGTACAAGATGAGGACAAAGCAAATGTCCTGGAAAGGTTTATAATGGCTTAAAAGAGAACTGACGAAATGTAGATGTCAAAGTGACGAGACCCTTCCTTCATTCCTCCACCATCCTTAGCACTGCATCAATGACCAATGTTTTATTGGTTTCAATGCAATTTTGTCTTTATAGTACAGTGAAGAATAGCTATGTAGACAAATGTGTGTTGTGAAAAGGGGTAAAGATTTATTTTAGACTATTTACAAAATACATAAAACAGAGATATGAACAATAGAGTAATTCTTTAAACAATCAGAGATCTAGACCAGCATAATGGCAAGTGCATTTTTATGAAACGTTAATTTACAGGTTTGTAAACTACTTCATCCCGAACACATTGTGATGGTTTTTGTTTTTTTTCTATCATAAAAAATGCTTAGAGGAATTCAAATTGGGTACATACTAAGAAAATGTCTAGATTATAACACAAACGCATCAAGCTTCTATTATGTAGTTTTCTGCTTGCTTTAAAATTGAATTCTTGGTAACAATGATATGGAAAAAAAATCACACAATTAGATTTTTATATTTGATACTGAAAGAATACAGGATAACAGCTGTTTGTTTGTTTTTTTTATAGACACCTGACAGCAAGGAAGTCAAGAGCAACTTTCTCCATTCAGGGGAAGAACTGGTAATGATGAGTCACTTGAATCTCACTAATATAATTCTCTAATACTGGCAGTAAATTAAACCCTCAGTACTATCAGAATTCACATCAACATTCCCAAATGGAGGTTGATACACAGGTTAGAGGGTGATGGCAGCATACCATGTTAATGTTGGTAAAAGTAAATTCCAAGCCGCCCTTTCTATCTATACATACACAACATCAGTTTTTTTTTTATTAACTTAAAATTAATGTTCAATGTTTAATAACCATTAAAATAAATTTAATTTTTTATTCTGAGTGAAATTAAGGATTTGGGAGAAATCATTTTCAGCTGGTAAAGAGAATAAAGCATATTTGAGAAGTTGAACATGCTCACTCTCTGCCTTGCCTTTCCTACGTACCCAACTTAAAGCTAGTAAAGAAAACGAAAATATATATACACTTATGCATACATATTTGTATATATAACTGAAATGAAAATTGATATGGAACATAATTAAAATGACAATAATCTGGACCTAATGTGTAAATATCACAAAAATAAAAATATTATAAGAAATATTTAGGTAACCGTGTAAAAACTGGAGACAGGAATTCTTTGCTTTATTCAAATAACCTAAAAAGAATGTGGAAGGGCTAGGGAGAAGGAACTATTACTATTTGAGTATGAAATTTCAATAGTATCACCAAAATTCCAAAAAGATTTTAATTTATTCCTTGTACAGTTGAAAATCAGGCAGAAGATAGCTATTTCACATATTCAAAATCACAAATTTTCAAGTAAATAAAGCTAAACATATCTTGTAAGCTTTTAAAACTAAGATACATGGGTGGGCCAGTGAGGTGCAGTGGTTGAGCTTCAACCTATGCACTAAGAGGTCACTGGTTCCATTCCTGCTCTGGGCACATGTCAAATTACATTCACTTGTTTTTAAACATTTAACTTACTGGTTAAATTACTTAAATGCATTCTCCAAAAAAATGTTTTTTGTAAATCTGACATTCGAAGAAGATAACCGTGTTTCTATGTGGCTTGGAGCCCTCCAACATAGCTCACGGGACCCCAGTCAGAGAATCATTATCTTATTTTCCAGCTCCAAGGTGGTGACTTACAAATCATTTAGGCTGGCCAATTCTCAGGTAGCCACTGGAACCTTGATGACTAGACTAACTTTGAGAAAACTGACGAGGGATAACTGCTAGTGTTAGCATCATAACCCCGTGGGTTTTTCTGTATGCATTATGGGTAAAGGCATGCATAGAAGAAATATAATTATATAACCCTTTTCTGTCAATCATCCTGGGATGCAAATGAAAGTCTCCACCCAGAAAACCCCTCAGTTAAATCAAATAACCCATGGAGTTCAGGGTCATTGTCTTTCTTGACTGGCCCACTCCTCACTTGGAGTATATTTCCAGTAAGTCCCACTTTGCTTTACTTTCATTTTCATTGGCCTTATATTCTTTTCTGCACTGAAGAACTGAGGTCCCAGCCGGTAACCCCAGTCGGTAACACCTCTTGCTCACACCTATTCACTCTTGCTCTCCCCCTTGCTCTACAATGCGCATTGGCCTGTTCGCTTGCCTGTTTTCTCTCCATAGCCACGTGGCCTTAAGCAGCCACAAGGCCCACGGCCATGCAGATCCCATACCAAAGGACTGCAGCTGTGAACACAAGCTCAGCTAGCCAGATGCTAGACTGGACTGTACTTTAATATGGAGCAGAATTCTGGGCAGTGGCCTTAATTTTGGCCCTACTGAAGAAGATGAGTTTGGACTTCTTCCATGGTAAGACAAAAAGAGATGGGACCTTGGAGGGGAACCTCCTTAATTTTACATCAACAATAAAGCTTTCCAGGAAATCCCATCCTCCAGTGGGGGCCTGAGGAAATTCTTTTCCTCATGACACCCCAAGAACTCCACTTCCACAATTAGCACGAGCACTGTATGATTTTAGCTGTGACTTACTGAAAAGGGCTTATTCTAGGAACCAGAGCCTCCCTGGGAAATATCACTCACACACCCTCTCATCTCAACAAGAAGCAGTAAAGCCTTGAGGCATCTTCACAAACATACACACAAAAGAGTAGGCTTCCTGCATAATTAGCAGCCATTTTGCTTGAAAATACCTCTTTCCTGTTTGGAAAGTTTTCTGGGAATTTAGCAAAAACTAAATTTAGGGAAATGGTCCAAAACTATAAGGCTTCTTCAGTCATTCTCAATCAGATTCATATCACTTGAGAAAGTTGGATAAAAGGTGCTTTTATCACCTAAATGTAATTAAAATTTTCAAGCTGACATGACCAGCATTTCAAAGAAGTATTGCAAGTGCACCAGAAGGTGTTTACTTTGGTTACACTCTTAAGAGTTCTGAAGCCTAGAGGGGAATATCTTTCAGATTTGGTTCAAAAAACCTGAATGTGCCCTGTCGGAGCTGACTAGAATATAAGTGCTTCTTAGAACCAGGAGATGCCCCCCAAAATTGTCAAGTTACTGAGTAGAGTGTTAAATTTAAAAAACAAAAAAACAAACAACAAAAATCCCACTACTATTTACAGAGATATGATTTGTTTTAAAATGCTTCCGAAGCTTGCCCAGCCAGTGTGGTTCAGTGGTTGAGCATCAACCCATGCATCAAGAGGTCGCAGGTTCGATTCCCAGTCAGGGCACGTGCCCAGGTTGTGGGCCAAATACCCAGTGGGGGGCATGCAGGAGGTGGCCAATCGATGTTCTCTCTCATGGATGTTTCTCTCTCTCTCTCCCTCTCCTTTCCTCTCTCTCTAAAATCAATAAAGAAAAAAAATTTTTTTAATAAAATAAAATGCTTCTGTTTTGTGATTTTTTTTCTCCAGTTTCTAAGTGTAAAAAGATAAGGAGACCCAATGTACATTTAGGAATGCATTGTTTGAGGTTATTTATTTTGTCGCCAATGATAACTGGGCTCAGCGAACGGGAATAAGAGAGCACAGATTATGAAGAATTATAAATTTACCAATAGATAATGCTGGACCAATATAATAAATAAAGTCCTAAAACTGAAGAAGTTCATGAATAATGTCACATGTCAAGGTTTTTAAAAAGCAAAAAGCCATCTGTAATATAGAAAACACTTATGTTGTATTGCAGACAATGAAAGTAAGTAAAAAAAAATAGACAAAATTTTCATTATGTTTTTAAAGGATTCATAGCTCTTCTAAAGTTTTTTCATGACTGAAATATCTGAAAAATAAAATATCTGTAATATATTCCTATCAAATCATACTTTGGTAATTAATACTGAGAGCATAAATTTCCATTATGATTAAAACCTAACTTTTTAAAAACTGAAACCACATTTATAAACAAGTAGTTAGGGAAAAGTCATGCTGAGCTTAATATACCAGGTTTCTATGCAAGATAAATCACCTTTCTCATCTGAATCATTCAGATCAAAATGTCAAAACAATTAAATTACAATTTTGTCTGACATCAATATCCCATGCAACAGTGCAAAACAGAAAGCCCCGATTTCAAGCATACTGTTTGCTTTAACTGGCAAACAAATTGAGCAATGAATCAAATTTTGCTAAGAAAAATAGGAGACATGCTGCCAGATCACAGAGGTCAAGGAATTCATCAAGACCCACTTTCCACATAACTGTGTTTTCGGGTCAGGGGGAAAAATTTTATGTATTCCCTCAAATACAAAAACACAAATATAAGGACAGATGGTTAACTGCATACACAATATATATAACTGTAAGTCACACTGACTTTATAGTTATATGTACAGGCTTATATTTATGTTTATACATATCTACACACGTGTTTATGTGTGTATATAGAGAAAAAAGGGGAGCTTAAATTTTGGCCTTAACAAACCTGGTCCTTCAACGTTGTTACCTCATCTATTTTCTGAATGTACCATGTAAAAAATTACACAATCTTATTTCTGAGTTGTAGGAAGTCCTAAAAGTTACCTCCTCACTTTGCAGTAAAAAAGAAAAAAAAAAAAAAATGAATGTCAAAGAAGGCATGGGCACAAAAGCTAGCTGGGACAGAACTGGAACTAAAACTCTGGGGCCCTACCTCCTAATCTTTTCCATCCATCATGTCACATGCTAGAGATGGCCTACTGAAAAATGATATTGTCATAAGAATCAATAATAGGGTCCTAGTGTATCATTTTATATTTACTTACTTTTTTTTAAAAAAGTTTTTTCTTTTACTGATTTTTAGAGAGAGAAGAAGGGAGAGGAGAGAGAGATAGAAACATCGATGAGAGAGAACATCGACTGGCCGCCTCCTGCACGCCCCCAACTGGGGATTGGGCCCACAATCCGGGCATGTGCCCTGACCGGGAATCGAACCTGCGACCTCTTGGTGCATGGGTCGATGCTCAACCACTGAGCCACACTAGCCGGGCTATATTTACTTACTTTTTAAGTAAACTATTTTGCTTTCAAAAATCCAGTAAGGCTTCATGAGAAAATGATGATGTACTAGAATTTTCTATCCAGGCACATTTGAATTTCATACACTATTCAGCTGTTATGTACATTCAGGATTAGTCAGTATCTTAAAGCCTTTACATCTGTAATCACAATATAGGACTTTACTTAAGTGCAAATCATAGATTTATTAATTAATTTTCATTCTATGACTGGCTAAAATTCTTTATATATATACGTATTTGTTCTATGACTCTAAAGAAAATGTAGCATTATAGTTAAGGATATTCGGAGGCTGAAAGCAGACTACCAGGGTCCACTACTAATTACCATGAATTCTGGGCAAGTTACTTGCCCACCTTATGTCTTAGTTTCATTTGTAGAAATAATAGAATCTACCTGATAGGGTTTGGGGGAAGATTAAATGAGTTACCACATACAAGCCAAAATAACAGTGCTGGCTCTTAGTAAATTCTCAAAAAACATTAGTTATTATTACTAATTTTTAGTCTGCTCTTTAATAGATTACCTAACATATTTAAGCTAAAGGAGTCCCAGAGATCATGCAGAACCGGGTCTGGCAAGCATTTTGTAAAGGGCCAGACAGTAAATATTTTAGGCTTTTCTCGCCACATCCTCTTGGTCTCAACTATTCAACTCTACAGTCTATGACAAATGCAGACACAGACAATAAACTGATGGATGCAATTGTGTTCCAATAAAACTTTAATACAAAAGCAGGCTGGATTTGGCCTGAGGCTGTAGCTTGAAGCCCCCTGATGTAGGCAGAGTACCAACCGCATTTTACAGAGAAAGGGAAGAATAAAAAGACCAAGTGAGCAACAGAAAGTTACATAGCTAGCCCAGCAGGTACAGACTAGAACTAAGAACCCTATAAATGTTCTTTCTCCTTTCCATATAGGAGAGGCTTCATGATGTCTTCGATCCTGATCTACAAATAGAAACAATGTCTCCCTTCTCTACTCTCCCACAACATGCAAGATCAACAGAATACTGGCAGATTTTGAAGGGTGTAAGTACACTAGAGTTCATTTATACTATTTTCTCTAATTTTAGTGTCTGATAATTTCCATAATTTAAAAAAAACTCTCAAAGCCCTCAGTACTTTTCATAAGGCATTCATCAGTTTTTTCAGAATATTGGTGTACATTCTTTTCTTTTTCCTCTACTAGTAATGGTAATTTGAGAGCAGGGATCCTGTCATTTTCATCTTGCTATCACTATTGCCTGCCAAGATCTCATACAAGAACTTGTTTTATAATTAGGATTCAATAAACAAATGGTCCCTAAATAACTTAAAGAAAGTCATCTCAAACAAGTTACTATTTCCAACTCCAACAATTCTCTCCATCTTGTCAAACTGTTCAACATCTATGAGCAATGTTGTCAAAATACTATCTTTCCCCTACATCCAATTTGTTGCCAATGCAGTCTTATTATATCATTTTCAAAATGCAACCCGAAATCTATTCCAAGCTATCATCTCTTTCCAGAGGAATTAGACCTCTCGTATTGCCTCTCTATAAGTAGACTCACCACCAGCAACACCTTTTTCCATTAGATCACTTCGGCCTTAAAAAGTAAAGTGTCTCTTTGATATGACAGTAATATTCTCAGAACTTTACTGTAGTTACACAACAGCACTGGGGTTATGATTCAATGTTTTTACCTTCCTCATCATACCCTTTCCCAGATTTATTGATATGATCTTGCTTATTTCCTCCTTTTATTTTATAATCTCAACTAACTTTTCAAGTATTCTTCCAAGGAGAACTCAAGGTAAAAGTTCCTCCTCTTCTTTCCTTAACAAAATACTAAGTTGTTTCAAAAACTTCTCAGAATCTCAAAGTACTCTCTAATCAAATATATCCCTGACCAAACTGGAAGAAAGAACATTTCCTACAAATTTATCCTGGACCTAAATTGCCTGCCACTCACCATGATGAGACAAAAGAAATGATCCAAAGAGAACAACCACACCCTCTAACTCCACCTGCATCTGTGTCCATACAATCTTCCTTCTTTTTTATTGCTATACATAAATAGCCCATCATCCTAGCAACAGATAATCTCTTCTGTTGCATCCTCTCTAACATACTTACTGTGGACCCTGAGAGAAAAGATACTAAGAAGAGCTCTCAGTAGTTTAACTGGCTCAAACTAAAAAAAGAAAGAAAGAAAGAAAACAGCCCAGCAGTCATTTCTACACAGGGACCTCTTACACAATAGGCACTTCAGGGAGAATCCTGCACTAAGCTGTCTGTCTCCCACACTGTAATGCATGCCTGCGTATCTTCATGCCCTCTGAACCAGTCCTTACAAAGGAGTTCCTGGAACTGTATTTCTACCAATAGGACTGCGGCTTTGCCCATCCAATCAGAGCTGTGCAGCTATATCCCCATTTTCACCAACCAATCAGAGCAGCTCCATTCTAACCAATCTGAGCAGTGCTATTTCAGACCAATCAAACTGTGACAACTTGGAGTCCTCATTTTCATGAGGACAGACAGATCAGTAGTGGGGACTTTTGTCTATATAAGTCAGCTCCCCTCTAGCTCACAAAATGCATGTTCCCTTTCCACTGAAGACTGAGTTTCCGGGCTGGCGATGGAACACCAAACGTATCTGGCCTGAGTAGAGTGGAGCTGACCAGATCAGAGCAGAGCTGTCTAGCCAGAGAGGGGCCTTACTGCAGGGACACCTCACAGCAGTCCTGTTCCACAAGCCATCACAGTTGAGCTTTTTGCCCTGAATAAAGTTTCCTTCTTCACTGCACCCAAATTGGGGATTCCTGTTGACGTTGAATTGATGCCAATAACCATCAGTTGACATTATGAACAAGGCTCACCTCTCCTATACCATCAATTTTGCATCTCTATTGGTTCTTTCTCATTAGCACAACTTTCCATTACTTTGCACATCTTTAAAACTCTTTATACCCAAAAGCCCTCCAACTAATGCTTCATTTCTCCCCCTCCCTTTTCAATAAACTTCTTCAAGGGATATATATTATCAAATTCCTTAATTTCTCTTCTTCTACTCTGTCAGACATTCCAAACAAGCTTTCACCACCCCACCACTCATGGACATGGCTACCATAAGAGTCACTAATTGAGAACTGAATTAATAAATCAATTAAAACAGTTGACCAGTTCCCTTCAAAGACTTTCTTTGTTTGACTTCTAGGATTCCACACTCTCCTGCTCTTCTTCCCTAGCACACAGCTTTTTCAGAATCCTTTGCTGGTTGCTCTTTCTCTCATAATGTTGGAGTGCCCCAAGGTTCAGTCCTTGGTCTTCTTCAATTTTCTAATCTCACACATTTTTAATGAATTTATGCATGACTGACATCCTTTCTTGGATATTTAAAATCCACCTAACCCTTAATATGTCCAAATCCAAGTTCTCAATCCTCACTACCACATCTTTCTCCTGCTCTATTCCCTAGCTCAGTAAATGGAAATTCTATCTTTTCAGCTGCTTAGGCAATTAAGTTCTTCATTTCTTTTTATTTATTTTTTATTAACTTACTTTTGTTACAGATGTTTCTCCTTTTTCCTCCATTGACACTCCCCTCCCGATCCACCCCGACCCCATCCCCAGCATTGTTGTCTATGTCCATTGGTTTATGCACACATGCATATAAGTTGTGGTTTATCTGTTCCCTCTCCCCGCACCCCTTCTTCTGAGGTTTGTCAGTCTGTACCCTACTTCTATGTCTCTGGGTCTATTTTGTTCATCAGTTTTTGTTCCTTATATTCCACAAATTAGTGAGATCATGTAATATTTGTCTTTCTCTGATTGGCTTGTTTCGCTTAGGATAATACTCTCCAGGTCCCTCCATGTCATCTCAAAGGATAAGAGATCCTTCTTTCTTACAGCTGCATAGTATTCCATCGTGTATATGTACCACAGCTTTTTTTATCCACTCATCTATTGAAAGTTCTTCATTGCTTTTGCTCTCACACTCCATATCCAATCTGAGAGCAAATCCTGTGGATTGTACCATCAAAATACAGGATGGGGAAAAAGTAGGTTTACAGTTGTAAACTAAGTAAACACAAAACAGGGTTTATTCTTATATTATTATTTATTAATTATTGTATTTTTTTTCATAGGAACATCTGTAAACCTACTTTGCCCCATCATTTATATCCAGAATCTGAACTTTCCACCAACTCACTGTTACCATCTTGTTACCATCTTGTTCTAAGCTACATCATCTGTCACATGGATATTACTATAGCCTAACTGGCACCCCTGCTCTGGCCCTTGCCTTCCTTCAGTCTGTTCTCAACACAATACCACAGTAAAGATGTTAAACAGTTCTGTTAAATAGTTGTGATGAAAAACCCCAAAGGTTTCCTATATCACTTCAAGTAAAAAATACTCATTACATATTAGCTTACTAAACCATTAGAACTATCTGGCCTCTATTTTTTTTTGTTGTTTGTTTAATCACATATCTTACCTCCCTCCTTCCTCCACTTCATTCCACCCACACTGGCTTCCTTGCTGATCCTTGAACACACCAATATGCATGGCCTCTGCATTCTCTGTCCTCTGGATCTGGAAAGCTCGTGCCCCAAGTATGACATGACTCACTTCCTCACCCGCTTCAAGTGTACGAAAATGCCTCCTTCTCCATTCTTCCTTTACAATCCTATTCTCAACTGCCTCACACACACACACACAGACCCTTTTGTGCTTTATATATCTCAACAGCACTTATTATAGTGCTTTTCTATCTTGTATTTTATTTTATATGTACTCTCCCCCCACTACAATGTATAATCCAAGAAGGCAGTACCAAGAACAATGCTTGGCACTCGATAAATATTTGTTGACTAAATAAGTAAATATTGAGCTCTCAACTTGAACCTGAAAATGCTTTATGTAAGCAATTAATAAATTGTATCATTTCACTCTCGTTGGTCCTATAATAAAAGGCTATATAATACATTAATCACCCTGGTGAAGAGGAGTTACTTTCATTGTTCCCAGAATTCTTGAGATCAGAGATTACTGCCAATTGTTTTAAAAAAAATTAAAAAATTAAAAATCCCTGACTGGAGTCTGTGGAGGGCGGTAACTGAATTTATTTTCTCTCTTAAATCTGTCACCGGCTATCCATGATTGACACTCAAAGAACTGTTAGTGGACTGAAGTGAATGGAGTGAATACTGCAGGAGCCTGTGACATAACTGCTTATGTTTGTCGAGATGTAGTCCATCAACAGAGGCAGTACCGTTATCTAGGTTCTTAAGGTCGCTTTCAAACGAGCCCATGTCCTATGTTCCGCAAGGCTAAGTGAGGCAGTAGGGCAGACAGTCCAATAACTGAGTCACAGGTACAGGTCTAGGATCCATTACTCTGCTCCTCGGGATGCGCGAGCCATAGCAAGCAATGACTAACTGCTAAGAACTATAATAAAAGTAAAGAATACTGTATGTGTCTGTTCGAACACAGGACAAAAGAAGACAAGACACCAAAAGATGAGATACCCAAGAAAGAGGAAAAATGGAAGGTTTAAAAAAAAAGTAAAGAATGTGGACAAAGCGGGGTGGGGATTTGAGGATGGAGACCTATGGCAGACTGAGACCATAAGGCAAACGTGGTAGTCATCCAGGCACCGGGATAGAAACCAGCGCTGGCACCAGTAACGGGCTGCTTTCGGCAGCCTGTCCTCGACTTCCTCCTGCGCGGCGTCTGCAGCGGCATCGCGCACGCAGGGCATCAGGCTGGAAGCGCAGGTCGCGGCGCCGCCGTCTACCTGGTCCCGCCAGGGGGCCGGGGTGCACGTGCGGACGTGTGAGCCACGGGCGCCGCTCTGGAGACAGGCGGCTTGCGGAGGTGGGCAGGGGCCTCGAGGCGGGCATGGGGGCGCTTTGGGCCAGCGGAGACCCGGAGGCGACCGGAGCCCGGTGCCCCGCGCGCTGCCCTCGGAGCTGCCCCCGCCCCGCCGCCGCCGCCCAAGCGCCCCTCGGCCCCGGTACCAGATGCCTGGTCGGCGCCCCGGGACCCACGCAGGGGTGCGGCCGGCGCCTCCGCCGCGCCCGTCCGGGCGGGAGGGAGGCAGAGAGGCCGGACGGCTCGGCCGACACCGCGCCGCCTCGGTGCGCCGAGCTGCTTCTGGCTAAACTTTGAAAACAGAAGGACTCCAGTTACCTGAGCGGCGCGGGCGCGGGCGCGGGCTCGTCTGCGGTACGGCTGCCGGGCGCGGGCCGGGTTTTCAGCAGCCGTAAAGCGGGAGGAGCGCGCGAGCCGCGGCGCAAGCCCTCGCCCCCGAGCGGCGGCCCCGGCGCCTCCGCCGCGAGCGTCAGCCGCCTGGCAAGCCGCGGGCTGGGCTGAGTCATAATAGGAGACACGTTTGCCGAGCGGAGCTGGGAGAGGGGCCTCGAGGCGCCGGGTTCAATGGCAAGTGGCCCAAAAATAGCGGAGGATTTTTTTGTAAGTGGACAAAACTGGAAAACGTGTCCCCTGGTGGGAGAGAGATGAGTTCTTTTATAATTTGCCTGTATCGTACAAATATTCTTTGTATCTAATAAAAAAAATTTTAAGTGTGTTGTCTCCGGAGCTGAATGGCTGGTTGTGATGCTCAGCTCTCCCGTGCAGCTGTCGGACCTTACGCGGTTGCTTGAATCGGTGCCTCTATTTCTGTTTCGCAGGATAATGAAGGTGCCTCCCCGGGGGACGGGGTGCAGGGGGGGACTGCGTATCCTGCTGCACTTTGCACTCAGTAAACGTTACTATGATTTTAAAATAAATGGGGGGGGGGATAATAAGTAAAGCCTAGATGAACAGCTTTAAACAAAGAAGACAGGAGAAGAAAAACAAAATTTGTTTTCGAATGGGGCAAATTTGACAAATGCCTTAACAGAAAAAAGAAACGAGCCTTCAAGGAACAAACGAGGCCAAGAGAGAGAGCTGAGGGAAAAAGAAGAGGAAGGGAAAGCTAGGCTCAGTGGCCAGAAAGCTGAAGCATCATGGAGGAGGAGGATGCTTAATTACTCTCTGTTTAGAAAATCATGACAAACTCCCTCTGCTGAAGGAGATTTTTAAAAATACAATGTTTAAACAGATAAACAACTATCTAAAAATGAGCCTCAAATGAGGAGCCTCTGCTCCAATGAATGAGATTTGGCAGTTCTGCAAAATGAGGAAATTCTTCCCTGTGCTGCATTTTGGGGTGAGTCATCAAACCCACAGCAAAAATTAGTGGGCTGGATTCCTGAAAGGCACGCCAGATGGATGCCTTTTGCTTAGTTTTAATAACTGTGATGTTCCCTCTGTACTGTCAATTTAGAAGAAGGGAATCTGAATAAAGATTTGAGGGGTGAACTTAAAAATGAAAGGCAAACTAGTTACAGTACTTGCTATATGAGTATCCATGCACAACGAGCACACAGAGATTCCCAACAGTAACCATTTCTCCTACTTTCCTTCCCCTCCCCTTTGTTTCTGCTTTCACTGTATTTCTTTTTTTTCCCCCTTTTATGTTATTTTTATACAATGGCACTGCCTAAGGGATAAGTGGTTTTAATTAATGCTAAAGAATGAAAGGAATTTTAGCTAGGCCTGTCTAAATAGGGTCAAACATTTTGAAAGAAAGGTTTTTCCGTTGAAGTTTTAATGAGAGCGAGGGTAAATTGGCAGATGTGAAATCAGAAGTTGTTTTAGACAAACAAGCAAACAGTAAGATTGGCATGAAAGAGAATGTAATAAAAATCAGAAACAGTTCTATTTCCTAATTACTGTAGCACCAAAGACTAGAGCAAAGTTTTCTCTAGCAGATAAAAATGGATACCTTGCTCTACTCCCCAGCCTTTCAAACAGAAACAAAAGAAAAAAAAAAGAGAGGAGGAAAAAACCTGTATCAGATACTAGTAATGACTTGCACTTTCCTAGGAGGTCTCCTGCAGGATAAAAGACTTGGAAGTGCCTCCTAACGTGAAATATTTGAGGGGATTAACATTTCCAGAATTGGGAAAACCCTAAGTGAAATGAGAATCCCACTCTTTGTTTCAGTTTTACTAAGCCTTGGGGCTGAGGCAAACATTGTCCTTAAACCTTTATTAATGTGAAACAAAGAGTTAAAACCTTAAATGGTGTGAAGCCCTTAAAATAAAAGCAAGAAAACAAAACCAAAGCCCAGAAAATAGAGAAAGAGCTTAGGAAGCTTTTCTAAGAGGACCTTTGAACTGTTGGCTGTAATGTGAATGCCTCTTGCTTTAGACAAATAAGCAATACAAACTAAAGCTGGGAACCAAGAAGATCTGGTCAAATCAGATTTTTTTTTTTTTTTAAGCTTACCTTGGCTGAGATATTTTGGTCTAAGAAGATAATTCTATTCGTTTTGGGTGGAGACAAAAACTCCCCACCTAATTTTGTGAGAACATAATGCCTCAATCACCTGAATGCACTTCAATGTTCTTTTTAGTTGAATTCATGGCATTCTGTAAACTAAACCATGACATATGGGCTTTTGAGCATTTTGTGAATTTATCCAACGGTATTTTTTTTACTAATGAGCATTTGCTTTCGAAGCTTTTAAATCCATCATTAATTAATGTTAAAAATATAAAGCACAGAGAGATCACTTTTCAAGTTGTTTTATAGATAAATTATAATAGTTATAATTAAATTATATCAACTTGATGACATTACAATTCCCTCTTACACAACCGAATTTAATCTTAGTGTACTAATATGATTTTTATTTAAGATTTTACATAAGATGATATTGTTTAGATTGCAAAAGGCTGTATTCTTCTTTCTAACTTAAAACCAGTGTAGAGAGGATTTCATGCTGTGGTAGGCAGGTAGATAGAACCAGCCAGGTACAGAAGGTCATCAGGGCGGAAAGCCCCAGATGCCCAGCAAAGGGCAAAACTGGGAAAATAAGGACCTCACCCCTAGGGTCACCTTTCCTCCCCTAGCATATCACTGGTTATGTGGTTTAGACCCCTGACCTTTCATATCACTGGTCATGGCTTCTGACCCTCCCCTGACCTTTCCTCCCCTGTCATGTCACTAGTTATACAGTAAACTCCCTTGGAGGAGGAACAAGGGGCCAAAGAGTGGCCTCATGAGACTCCCATGCAGGCCCTTTTACAACCACTCCCTTACGCATTAACCCCTAGCAATGACATTTAGGCTCCAGTTGTGTTTCAGCCCTAGGTCCAGAAAAACAACGAAACCAGGCAAGGGATGCCATGGCTAACATCAGGACCAGTTGTATTGACTAATGATCTACCCTGGCTCTGACCAATCAGTAGAAACCATGACCCTGAAAGGACACACCTAGAAAGCTGATGAATATTCTATTGGGATCCTCCTCTGAGACCTCCAGAGAGATACCCCCAAAATGGAGGTCCCAGCTAGGCTTTCTCTCCAAGGAGGATGCCCCTGCCTTTCCCCTCCCCCTCTTCATCCCCTCAGGTGTGTCACTTTTACTCTCTCTTCTAAGCTCCAAGGGTCCTTCTTTTGCTTCTGTAACTTGTTTCCTGACCCCATTTTTTCTATAGCTCACTTCCTGTGAATTTCTCAATAAACTTTCTCTTAGAGTTTGAGTCTTGCCTCTGAATTCTTTCTTAGCCAGACTCAAGTACCAAGGTCACTAAACCAAAATCCGGTCTGACTTCTCTGATCCAACACCTGGTGTCGCTTTCTCGCTGCCAACAGTGCCACATTCCAAACACTGTTACAACACTACCTGTTGCTAAATAACCACATAACAGAAGCAATAGTTAACTAGCCGGAAAGCCTCAACAAATGGGTAGTTTTGGAAACTAATTTCAGGAATGCTACCAAAGACTGTATCAAAACTGAAGTGAGATACTCAAGCCAAATTTTAACGTTAGTTGAAAACATGTCCCAAGATGGCCAATCAATCCAGCTCAACAAGGGAGGACAAGATACAGATCACTATTCCCTGTCAACAACATATATGTACTAATTGAATCAATTGTACATATTTTAGAACAGTTCTACTTGAAACTATTCAAATCCACAGCACTCTGATCTTTTTAGACATTTAAGGTCAATTGAAGAATGGTCACTTTATGGTTTGAGATTTTAGACAATGTCATATCTAGAAGTTTTCAGGTAATTAAAAAATTTCATTGGAAAAATAAACTACTGTAGGTAATAGGCATTCTCATTCATTTCTGATTGAAGTGTAAATCGTTACAATCCCCAGTGAAGAGCAATTTGGTAACAATCAAAATTGCAAACACCAAAATTTTATTCTGCTTGAACCAGCTAATTTCTTATGGAAACTGATTCTATAGAAATCATGCACAGTACTATTCATCATAACAACGAAAGTTTGGAAATAACCTGAAAGTCCATCTAAAGGAGACTAGTTAAATTAATTATAAAAATTATAGGATAATATACAATAGAATGTACTCTATGCAGCTGTAGGAGGAAAGAAAAAGAAATAGAATGAGAAACTGCTGCAAACTGTTTTGGGAAATACAAAATATATAAATTGAAAAAAAAATAAGGTACAAAAATGTGAAAAATATAGTACCTTTGTTTGTTTAAAGAGCAGATAAGTTTATACTTACTTGTACACACATAAAGAAATTCTAGAAGGAAACAAACTACCAGAAAGAGTTACTTATGTAATGAGGAGGTCAAATGTATTGATGATAAAGTTGGAAAAGTTATTTGAAATTGAATTATCTCCCTCTCTTAACTCCAAAAGGACTGAAGTTTACTATTAAGAATTTCTGCTAACTAAACTAAGAATTCTGTGTATACCTGTTTTGACTCTAAAGATCGGTAGTATTTGAAAATATCAGGTAAACTTTCACACACAAATAAAATGCATTTCATTTCTTTCCAATTAGTTTAAAGTTCTTAATAATAGAGGAATTATGCATAAAATAGTATGTCTTATGGTAAAATAATTATCCAGAGTTTCCACAATTTACTGTTATTTTGCTGAAAATACTATAACAAGTACTGAATTTTAATAATATAATGACTAAAAGAAAATACTTCTTATATTAAAGTACCTTCAAAGCAGACTTTATTGTTAACTATATAAAGTTTCTTCTATTTACAATGCTTTTCAGGAAATTAATGGCTTTAAGGTGAGGAACTCAATAAAATAAAATAATTCAAATCACTCTGCTTACAGAGTGTTTTGAGTTTTTGCAGAAATTTATTTGTGTAACAGAAGTTACTTAGCTGAGAAAGTGGTATCCAGGAGGTGTTGACAATGTGTGTATGACTTTTTGAAAATTAAGCAATGTGGCAGAAACTGTTAGTTTCACGAATATCTGTGTGCGGTAGCCTCCCCCTCTTAGCCATGGTTTAGCTTTCCATGATTGCAGTTACTTGTGACTGTGGTATGAAAATATTAAATGTTAAATTCCAGAAATAATTTATAAGTTTTAAGTTGTGTGCAGTTCTGGGTAGCATAAGGAAATTTCCTGCCATCTAGATAGCTTCATCCCCCCCAGGACGTGAATCATCCCTTTGTCCAGTGTGTCCACACTGCATAGGCTACCCTCCCATTAGTCACTTAGTAGCCATCTAGGTTATTAGATCGACTATCACGGTATTGTAGTGCTTGTGTTCAAGTCACCCTTATTTTACTTAATAATGGCCCCAAAGTGCAAAAACAGTGATGCTGACAATTCAGGTATGTGAAGGAAAAGCCATCAAGTGCTTCCTTTGAGTAAAAAGGTATGTATGTATAGGAGAAAACATAGTATATATAAGGAAGGGACCCCAGGAGATGGAACTCTGATCTCTTGACAAGAGCACAGCTGGCTGCAGCTGACGTCTCTGAGAACACAAGACCAGCTCTGGGAGTGACAAAAGACAGTTGAGACCATGTCTAACTTCTGCTGCTCAAATTGTGCTGGCAAGAAAAAAGAAAGTCCTTTTCCTCCTTCCCCATTTTGGTGCCACTTGTTAGCAGAAATTAAACGGTGTCTCAGAAACATAACCTATCCTAACCCCAGCATTATAGAACACACTGTGGAAGGGGGAACTAGAGGCATAGTCAGTGAGCAGATGCCAGCACACTCCTCCCCTTTGTCAGCTCAGCATCTGTGCACATCCCTTCTCACCATTTTTTTTTTTAATTCAATGGCAACAACTTCATGGTCCTGCATTTATTCAAATGAAAATACTCTCATCCTCTCCTGAAAAGGGGAAGACACAGACATGAGTGTCAACATTACCTTATTGACCTATTGGTTAGGTTAGTTCCTCTGTTGGTTCAGTGACAGCCCCACCTTCGATGCTATATAACAGAATATGAATGTGGAAACACTAATCACCAATCCTTATTTAAAATAATAATGACATGGGAGGAAAGAGGAAAAGTGTTATATGTAAAATTGCTAAAGTATTTGTTTCTGTCACTAGTCAGAAGGAAGTTGATAATTATAACTGTTTTTCTATTAGCCATTGCCTGCTCCTTTGATCTCAGCCAGTGTCTTTGCTGGTCATGGCTATTGAGCAAGTAGAGTACTTCAATCTTTATTCTTGAAGAACCTAATGCCTTAGTAATTTGGCCTTTATTGAGATATTACAGTTCCATTAATTTGGACTATTAAGTATGTACACACTAAGAGGTAACCCAGATAACGCACTGGTTCTAGATATAGTCACTCCCTGTCCCCACTGTACGAGCATCATTCTAATTAATCTCTGCTTGATAATCAGGATCAATCACTTCAGCCAAGAAAGTATCCCCTTTGTTGCCAGTTAATTTAGTGATATGAAAAACTCAAAATGACTGGGTACCCATCTCAACTTCTGATTCAAGGCAACAGTTACTGTGTCCAATGGTGGGAAAATTCCTTAGTTCCTTGGGAACTGATGTCACGAAATCACAGAGTCCAAAGTGTCAGGGATAAGAAAAACACTTTTGCAAACAGGTAATTAGGTGTTATACTGACAGGAGCCACTCAGATTTCTCCTTGATTCTCAGAGACACACATTCTGACTTCGGGAGAATCGGCACCACATATTTCAAAACATGCTGTTTGCTGCAGGAGAGTGTCGCGGTTGGTGACACTCCTGGAAAGACCACTGAATGCTGTTCTGTCCCACTTCTTTTGCTGTGAAACAATGTTGTGTGGGATTTTAAGATAATGAATTCAGGTATTTTGTAACTCCATGAATGGGGCTACTGGCCAAAGCATTGCTGGCGTGTAAAGCAAAGTATATCCAGAAAAAAATGTGCATGTCCGTGAGGTCAGAGCTCTGTCTCCTCCATGGCGGACAGAGATGAAAAGAGCCTGGGTCTTTCACTTCCTCCTTACAGGAGGGCCACTAGGAGAGCCACAGGACCAAAAACATCTGCTTTAGTCTTTGTGTGCAAGCAGTAAACTTATTGCATCAAGCCACTGAGATTCTGGTGTTACCTATAAAAGATTTCAGTCTGTTTTGACTAACTCAAGCGGGAAATGTTCCTTCAAAAAGAAATAAAATAATTCTAAAAACCTAGGAAAGAATAAAAAACAATTATACACAAAACTTTATTGTTTTAACTTATAATATTAAGAAATACAAATATTTCTGTTTGATCTATTCATTAAGTGTTATATCTTCATTCAGAAATGATTTTCCATGTCTGAAATCATGAGGATAATTTTTAAATTTTGCATTAGTACTATTATTTATTAATTTTACTATTATTACTATTATCATTGATTGATTTTTTTTCAAAATAACAATATTTCAAGTACCTCAAAAAGTTTCTCTTTATTTTCACGAAGAGATATGTTTTATTTAAAAATCAGACAGCCCTGCCGGTATGGCTCAGTGGTTGAGTGTTGACCCATGCACCAAGAGGTCACCGGCTCAGTTCCTGGTCAGGGCACATGCCCGGGTTGTGGGCCAAATCCCTAGTGTGGTGCATGCAGGAGGTGGCCAATCGATGTTCTCTCGCATCAATGTTTCTATGTCTTTCTCCCTCTCCCTTCCTCTCTCTGTAAAATCAATAAAGAAAAAATATCAGACAAAAACTACACATGAAATCAATATTTTAATTACTCAAAAAAAATTAAACTCACATTTCTTTACTTCTTTTCTTCTTCTTATGCATAATGTAATTTGCTTATTATTATATTTCTAGTATTCCCAAATGGTTTATTAACTAAAAGATTAAGTCAGTGATTTCCAGTTTTCTTTTGCATCATATTACAAACTGTTAAAATATGATTACATCTTGAAAATTCATTTTTTCAATAAGTATTGATACATGGCTAGACTGTAAGGTGAAAAAAAGACTTGAGAATTTCTCGTTTCATGCTGTGTCAATATACCAAAAGAACCAGAAAAAAAATTAAATGTGCAGCCCAAGCTCTGTTTATTGGTTGGATGGCTTAGCATAAATATCTGGGATAATTTTCCATACTAAGGCATGTCTTAAAAAGCTATAGCAAACTATCCTAAATGTGGTTTAGAGTTCATTTCAATAGAGAAATAAAATGATTGTCTAATGATTGAGAAAAATATAGACTAATAGATTACAGAATGGTTTAAATGACTTAATAAGTCTTATATAGGTAAAGGCAAAATAACCCATTCCAAATATTACATAACATTTTTCTTACAACTTTCCTCGTATAGTATACATATTTGGGGTTTCTTCCATTCATCACTTTCATGATTTTTTGTATTAAGTATAAGATTTGTATCTACTGATATAACTTTTATCTTTTCCATCCTCGCATTCCAGTCAGCACAATGAACATATGTTACACCCCCCCCCACCCCCATCATATGTCCTTGCCTCTGGGAAATGGTTTTCTTTACCCCAAGTGAATCTGATAAGACTAGCTAGAAAAAGATGGTGTCTCCAACACCAGAGACAAATTCATGATCCGAAAGTACCAATTATAATTCCTAGGGGAAAGCGGGTTGCAATTCTCTGTAAAACTATATGGAACCCATCGAGTCATAACACTGGGCAAGACCAGCAGAAATCTGGTGTAAGATGGAAGTGGTTTGTAGAGGTTTGGGCTCGAACAGGTCCAGGGAGCATGAGTAAGCTGTGACAACAGAAGGCCCAAACCTCCATGTCACTTGCAACTGTTGTATGAACAGCTCTTCTTCAGCCTCAGGGAAGGGGTTCTCCATTACCAGCTGATGGAGGAAGAAAGTCTGAGCTTGATCTATGAATAGATTGTCTTGGAATATGATTACAAGCTGAAAATCATCTTATATTTTTATGACATCCCGTACTAAAGAATGGCCCTGAAATACCGTGGTAAGAGTAATCCTCTCAATGGACAGAGCATCAGCCAGTTTATCTGGTCGTTCACTTTGTGTAGAGATAGAAGTGGTCCAAAGTAAGAGTATACCTGGACTTTAGGCAGTGGTGAATGGCTCAGCTTTTTAAATCAGAAGTCTGGAAGGAGCATGATTGGAAGATTGGGGTCCAGTAGGTCTCCAAAAGAGGCATATGTTTAGACCTGTGGGAGTGGGCATGCAATGTGAACACCTTTGTATTGCATGCTAACAACTCTCCCCACCCTAGTTTATGCCATTTCTCATTAAATCTACCAGATCATTTATACTGCAGAACTTCTTACATTTTTCCACTGGACTGATTGTATCAGTGTGGTTGGTATTAATTAACATGTTCCTCCAAAACCTTGTTTTTGTGTAATCTGGCAGTAGATCTAGACTTGATTAGATTCAGCTTTGCACCTCTCTCTCTCTCTCTCTCTCCAATAATAAACCACAGAGAGGTGGTATGATATGTACTTTTTATTACATCTCATTAAGAACATAATATGAATTATTTAGGCTAAGATGGTTCAAATGTGTCATCAGCCGTTAAAAATTTTCCTATAAATCTTTCATCTAATAGTTTTAACATATTTTGTTGTGTGTTGCAAAATGGTGATGTTCCAATTTTAATATTTCTCCTGAATTTACTAGTTATGGTTCTTCTATAAAGAAGAACTTTCATCATTTTGGGATGATATTCTGAAATACAGTCTGAATGAGAAAGATAGAATAAATAAATGTTTGCTTTTTAATTTTATTATTATAATAATGAGTCTGTCTTAGCAACCATTAAAGTTGACCCATGTGTTTTATTTTAATTCTATATTTAGTTAAAGATTTATATATATATAAATCATATACAGGATGGGGCAACAATAGGTTTACTATTGTTCATATGAAAAATAATATAATAATTAATAAGTAATAATACAAGAACAACCTGTTTTATGTACTCACAACTGTAAGCCTACTTTTGCCAACCCTGTATATATGAGACATTCTGATCTATTGCAGTAATTGTCTTTTTATTGCTCAGTTTGCTCTATCATTTGCAAATGGTGCTAGAAAATAATTTTTATAGATAAAGCATAAGTTTGTTATTTATTTTCTTTAATAATTTTATCTCTTCTGTTGCTTTGAAAAATGTTTCCTAATAACATAAATATAATTATTAATTTGCTTTATCAATGTGTGTGTGTATATATACTGTATATAATAATGTATATACCAAATACCAGAATAGTAATAATAACAAGACCACTGCCCTGGCCGGTTTGGCTCAGCAGTTAGAGTGTTGGCCCAAGGACCAAAGAGTCACGGGTTTGATTCCAGTTAAGGGTGCATACCTCAGTTGCGGTTCTATCCCCAGTCCTGATCAGGATCATTCAGGAGGCAGCCAATTGATGTGTCTCTCTCACACTGATGTTTCTCTCTCTCTCCCTCTCTCCCTCCCTTCCATTCTATCAAAAATTCAATGGAAAAATATCATAGGTGAGGATTAAAAATAATAATAATAATAAAATAACAAGACCACTGAATACAATTTCAGCATTTTTGGTTTTGTTTTTCTTAGATATCTACTAAGGGTATAGTGTCAATACAATATTTTAAAGTTATTTGGAATAATTCTGGTCCCTATGGTTATAGTACCAACCACATATACACTTAGGTTGATTTGTTTCACTTTGTTTTCAAATTTGGGACATAGTTTGTTCTATCATTCTTTGATTTATTTTTTTTCCAAAAAATATGTATGACACTCACAAAATTTTGAATTCAAAACTAGTTTCCATCCTGGTCCGACTCTCCTGTTCTCTTCATCTTTGTTAGGTAAACCATTTTTATTCATTGTTGGCTTTCCATTGTTTTGGATTTTGAATTCAAACCCAGGTAGTTTGGTTCCCTAGTCCATGATCTTAAAAAATAATAATAGATAGAAACTGCTCCATCAGAAATTACTAAATCCTTTTTTATGTGGTGGGGTGGGCTGCAGTTGAAAATTATATACAGGGGTGGGCAAAAGTAGGTTTACAGTCATGAGTCCTCAAAACAAAGAATGTATTCTTGCATTATTATGTATCAATTATTGTATTATTTTCCATCAAACAACTGTAAACCTATTTTTGCCCTCCCCTGTGTAGCTAGTTCTGAAGATGAAAACTTAGAAAATATCATTCCACTGCTCTCCACAAGTCTCACCTCCTCCTTCAACCCCCACCCCCAAATTTAAAACCACCAGGCAGCAACTAAAAGCCTCTTTTATAGCTTTTTGTGTTCCAAAGCCTATAGCTTTAACCCAGATACCTACTTTATAGATTCATAGCATGCAAGCTTTGCAGATATTCTTTTGAAGTTTGCATTTATAAGCCTTTGTGTACCAGCTTCTGTGAATTTCCATATGACCTGTCTGAACTTCTTGAAGACAGAGTATGAACAAACATTACAAGCTTTTTGTGAAAGAGAATGTAGGCTCCATATAAAAGGTTTTTCGTAAATCCCATTACATCTCCTTTAACCATCCCTGTTCATTCTTACAGTTTCAGTACCCTTGGTTAGCTCTCCTCTCCTACTTTGGCTTCTATTCCTCTCTGTGTCTCTGAGTTTTTCAGAAAGTGTCTTCAGTTCACAAGGCCCACTCAGCATAACAAAGGCTGATAGCAGATGGAATAGCTTTAGACAACAAAAGCACCAAAGCTGGGTTGTTAGCTGCTTTTTAACCACCTATTGTTCTTTATGTATGCCTTTGGGAGTCCTCAGTTTATCCAGTTATACTTCAACTTTTTCATGACTTTTGACTTAGTAACTCCTCTTCTGAGAATCTAGCCCAGTAGAGTAATGCAAACTGGTACAACAAATTATCCAAAAAGATGTTCATTGCAAATTTTATATAAAAACGAAAGTTTATTTCTACCCAAGTTTCCAGCAATAAAAGGATGATTAAGGATTAGTTCTATAGGCTATATTATGTTTGTTATATTATGCTATAAAGACAGACATCTTAATAACACAAAGACTCTAAGTGATCAAGTATAAACAAAGTGATATATAAGAAAAATATGACAATCATTAACAATATTTTTAAAAATCAATAATAATAAACAGCATTAATTTCTGTATTTTCCTAATTTTCACAAGTGGAGATATATTACTTTTATTAATAGTACACACACACACACATACACACACACACACAGCATTGTAGTATAAATCTGTGAGCTGGATGTTCAAGCTTTTTATGTCTATAAGAGACTGATCTGAAGATACAATAGTCCACAGTGAAAAGGTAGGGCTTATAGAGTATTGTAGTTTCAAGATGTGAGCTTCAAAGGAGGACAGTTTTCAAATGAAGACAGACAAAGTCAAGATCTGGGAAAGATAATGAGAGAATGCAGCTGACATCTCCTGGCCTTATGGTTGCTGAGATATAAGAGGAAACATAGCATGTATTGGAGAAAGTGACATTGAAATTGGAGTTTTCAATAAAAATCAGGATTACATTAAGGTAGCACTTCTTAAACTGAAGTCATTCTGGATTTTTGCCGTTTCTATTTTCTACATATACTATTGTTTTTCTTATTATATTTCTTTAAACCAACTCATCACCTGGGTCTTTTTGTTTTTAAATCTATGTACAAATATGACTCTGATATAACTTTTCTAATATGCATTACAATAAAATAAAACTATTGAAATTTAAATAGTTATCCAATGAACAATTTAAAATGATCTTTGAGACATTACTTTAGAGCAAGGAGGTAAAGAGAACTTTCTCTAAAGAGTTAATATGCAAATAAGAATAGTTGACAATGGAGTACAAACAAGGGTTTAGAGGGCAGTCAACAAGAATATGGGAGGTAGGTTGGGATGGGTAGAGTAGACCTTCAAATGCGAGAACAGAGAATCTGCATTTTGGGTATGCTTAAGTATTCAAGTTGAGAAGCATGAATGAAATTATTTGCTCTATAAGCATTCACTTTTGGTTAAAGTCATCTTAAAAAGGTGAAGTCTGAAACAGATTGTATGGACTCTGCAAGTGGTGTGTCCTTAGAGCAAAGTAGGAAATGCCTTTGTGGCCTAATGGTACCAGAACATTGACTCCAGGTAGTAACTAAGCCCTGAGCTAGGTATTAATCTCAGGTTGTTGGCTAAAATTCCTCTCTAGTTTCAGAAGGAAAAACTACTTCATATTTTCTCCTAAATTATCAAAACCCAACTTTATAACATGTGCACCTAATTTTGAAACGAATAGAAGAGAAAGATTATACCTTTCTTAAAAGTGAGTCAGTGTGTCAAGAATTTAACACAAATGCCTCAGGTTTCTGATTTTCCATATTTGAGGTGCTATTTTACACATGTACTTAAAAGATAAGAGAAGAAGAGGGAAGAAAATGAATAAAACTCACCACATTAAATAAAAATTATCTTTAACATCATTAATGAGATTTGAGTCAGTGACCTGGACCACATCTCATCAAGGAATAAACAAGTTAATAGTTGTAGCCCTGTAGTCCATCAGCATGAGGGGACTTAAAAAATCAATGAATATTGATAATACACTAAGAAGAAAACAATAGAAATGCATAATTGTCTCTGGTGAAAGTCCTTAACAAGTAATTTCAAGAATCCTACTATTTCCCAAATCACTTCCATTTCTTACAGGGTACCAGTTTGGTGCTTGTTATGACTTCCATAAGAACATCTCTCTTTCTGTGAAATGCTACAAATAGTATCACATCTCTAGTCATCCCCACCCTAGCTCCATCCTTTTCTTCTAATCCAGCTTTTCTCTCTTAAATTGGCTGATGGTGTAAATGAGTATGGCACTGAGCCCCTATATTCTTTTGACTTAGGACACAATTATTCTTTCCTCAGGCTTGTAAATCAGTCAAACCCACTATATTATGGCTGGGCCAGATAAAATGTTTTCTCAAGGCAACGAAACTGTTAACACCCATCTCCATCTCAATGACAGGGCAAGGGTGAGGCTGTACTTCTCTTTTTTATAGGCTTGAAACATTTCTACTTTACTCTCATCCCTAACACCTCTTTCCCAAGGCTCAGGAAGAGTCTATGGAACACTTGTCCACCATTAATGAATTGAATCAATTCCATCAGTCAGTTACCTAAGAAATATTTGTTTAATGAACCCCTGTCCTGTATCAGTTCCTCTTCTAGGCACTGAAGATACAGTGGTAAACAAGACAGACAAATTCCCTCCTCTCAATGGAATTATATTTTAGTAAGAAAATTAATAAAATAATATTCAGTGATGCGAAAAAATAAAATAGAATAGTGCCTATTAATAAAGCAGCTATTATATGTTTGATGTTCTAATCTAATAAAGTTAATATTCATTTCAGAATCTATAAGTAGACCCAAATATTAGGAACCAGAGCCATTCCTTTACTTTGCCCATATGTGAAATCAGGTTTGTCTTCCCTATCTTCCTTACAGCTGAGCAGTGGCACTTCTCCAGGTAACTAGGAGTCTGCTTCCCCAAAGTTACTTTGGATTCAGTGCTTGCAAGGCCCATCTCTGCATGTTAGCTTTCCACTCCGTTGGCCAACACATTCCCTACTTATAAATGATCTTGCAATGCTAGGTTGCCACTATTTGGTCTTATTGTTTAAGGTCTAACTTCTCCCTTCTCTCCATGCTCCCTATTTTTTTTTCTGGTTTAAAATTTCCTCTTTTTGATGGTGTCCCATTGGGAAACATTCAGCAACCAGCATCTTTTGAGGACATACTCTAAGAACAGAGAAACAGGCAATCAGTGTTATAGTATTTCCACACTCCACTGATATGATTCCCTCCTTACTCTCTCCAGTGTTTTCTCTATGAAGAACAGCTTAGCTATCTGCATAGATGAATGGTAAAAGATATGTCAATGATCCCTGGTTATGAACTCTGACTGATGGTGCTCAGATTCTATTTCTACCACTAGCTAATATGTAAATTTGGATGGAAAATTAAGTTAGTTTTATTAACTTCACTTTCCTGTTGTGTAAAATGGCATACATAAATCTTGGGAAAGGCTGATAACTCCAAGTTGTAGAGAGTAAGCTCTTTTTCCAATACTTCTCTCTAGCTAGAGAAATATTCCTGGGTGTGAGAGAAGAGAGAAGAGAAGGGGTTGGGAACAGCCATCCTCTGTTTTCTAGACAAGATCCCACAAGGGGTTGTCTGCCTTGTGTTTCTAAGCAAGTGATTCCTAAGAGCTACTTAGGAGGAAAACTTGACTCTTAATGACAAAGACACATGCATGATCTCCAGGACTTGCAGCAAGGCAGAGAAATGGAAGCCTATGATTTGACCTAAGGAAATCAAAGAATGAAGACAGAGTGAACACTTGTATGGACATACAATTCAGACACTTTGGGATTTCCTTCTACCTTCTGTGCATTAATCAAGCAATTGAGTATCAAGTTTCCAGAGGTGGACTCCCTGGATTTGAAGTGTTGTCACTTAGTTCTGTGGCTTAGGCAAGTAATGTATTTCATTTGTACCTTAGTCTCCTCATCTTTAAAATGCAAATAATCACATTCTCTACTTAAAAGAATGGTTTTGAGCCTGGCCGGTATGGCTCAGTGGTTGAGCGTCGACCCATGCACCAAGAGGTTGCTGGTTCAATTCCCGGTCAGGGCACATGCCCAGGTTGTGGGCCAAATCCCCTGTGGGAGGCATGCAGGAGGCGGCCAATCGATGTTCTCTCTCATTGATGTTTCTCTCTCTCCCTCTCCCTTCCTCTCTCTCTAAAATCAATAAAAAATTAAAAAAAAAAAGAATGGTTTTGAGGATTAGAAGAATTAATATTCCTAAGTGCTTAGAACTATGCCTGTAATGTAGTTAGCACCTCATAAATATTTGGTACTGTGTTGGGGATCCCTCAGAGTTGGTGCTTTGTTAGAACTCACAGAACTAAAAAAATCTGTTATACTCACAGCTATAGTTTATTTATTTATGTTTTCAGCTTTATGGAAATATAACTGACATATAACATTGTGTAAATTTAAGGTATACAACTTGATGATTTGATACATTTATATACTGTGAAACGATCACCACAGTAGGGCTAGTTAACACCGCATCTTCTCACATAATTATCATTGTGCATGTGTGTGTGTGTGTGTGTGTGTGTGTGTGTGGTGAGAACATGTAAGACCTAGTCTCTTAGCAACTTTGAAGTATATAATACAATGTGGTTAACTACAGTCACTACATGGCAAATTAGATCCTCAGAACTTACTCATTTTATGACTGAAATTATGTCCCCTTTGATTGAAATTTTCCCATCTCCCTATCTCCCCACCCTCCCCCAGCCTCAGGCAACAAACATTCTTCTCTGTTTCTGAGTTCTGCTTTTTAGATACCACTTATAAGAGATATCATAAAGTATTTTTCTTCCTATGTCTGACTTATTTTAATTAGCATAATGCCCTGACGGTCCATACATGTTGTCTCAAATGGCAGCGTTTCCTTGGCTTAATAATATTCAATTATATACACACTTTTTATCAATTCATCTGTAGGCAGAACACTTAGGTTGCTTTCATATTTTGGCTAATACAAATAATGCTTCAAAAAACATAGGAGTGCAGATATCTCTTTGAGGTTCTGATTTAATTTCCTTGGACATATACCCAAAAGTGGGATTGCTGAATCATATGGTAGTTCTACTTTTAACTTTTTTGAAAAACTTTCATATTGTTCCTTTATTTCCACATCCTCACCAACACCTGCTATCTCTTGGTATTTTTCTTTTTTATAATAACCATTCTGTCAGGAGTGAGTTGCTATCTCCTCGTAGTTTTGATTTGCATTTCCCTGATGATTAGTAATGTTGAGTACATTTTCATTGCCTGTTATCCATTTGTATGTGTTCTCTGTAAAAGTATCTATCCAGTTCCCCTGCCCATTGTTTGAGTTGTTGTTCTCTTGCTATTGAGTTGTATGAGTTTGTTATATATTTTGGATATTACACCCTTATCAGAGTATGGTGTCTAAATATTTTCTTTTATTCCATAGGCTGTTCTTTCATTTTGTTGATTGCTTCTCTTGCTGTGCAGAAGCCTTTTAGATTGATGTAGTCCCACTTATCTATTTTTTTTTTTTTTTAGTTGCTTGTGCTTTTGGTAACATATTAAAAAAAAAATCATTGTCAAGAGCAATGTCAAGAAGTATTTGCCCTATGATTTCTTCCAGGAGTTTTATGGTGTCAGGTCTTATGTTCAAGTCTTTAATCCATTTTGAGTTAATTTTAGTGAGTGATATAAAATAGGGGTCCAGTTTCATTCTTCTGCATATGATTATGCAGTATTCCCAACACCATTTATTGAAGAAACCATTCTTTGCCCATTGAGTTTTCTTGGCTCCCTTGTCAAATATTAGTTAACTATATAAGAGAGGGCTTGTTTCTGGGTTCTCGATTCTCCACTGGTCGGTCTGCTTGCTAGTTTTATGGCAGTACAATACTGTTTTGATTACTACTCCTTTGTAATATAGTTTGAACACAGGAAGTTGATGCCTCCAGCCTTATTCTTGTTTCTCAGGATTGCATTGACTATTCAGAGTCTTTTGTGATTCTATCTAAATTTTAGCATTATTTTTTTCTATTTTTGTAAAAAGTACTATTGGTTTGGATAGGGATTGCATTTAATCTATAGTTTTGGATAATATGGAGATTTTAACAGCATTAATTCTTCTGATCCATGAACAAGGGATGCCTTTCCTTTTTAATTTATGGATTTTTACAGTTTTCTGTATGGAGATCTTTCCCCTCCTTGGTTAAATTTATTCCTTAGTATTATATTGTTTTTAATGCTATTGTGAATGAGATTATTTTCTTTATTTCTTTTTTGGATATTTTGTTGTTAGTGCATAGAAATGCAACTAATTTTTGTATGTTGATTTTGTATCCTGCAAATTTATTGAATTTGTTGATTTAGTTTTAAGAGTTTTTGGTGGGCTCTTTAGGATTTTTCATGTATAAGATCATGTCATCTGCAAACAGAGAAAATTTTACTCCTTTCTTTCTGATTTGTATGTCTTTTTTTTTTCTTTTCTAATTGCTCCAGGTAGGACTTTTAGTACTATCTTGAATAGGAGTGGTGAGAATGGGCTTGTTCTTGTCTTGTTCCTGATCTTAACAGGAGGTTTTAATCTTTCACCATTAAGTATGATTTTAGCTGTGGGCTTGTCAAATATTACCTTAATTGTGTTTAGATATGTTCCTTCTATACCCATTTATTGAGGGTTTTTGATCATGAAAAGATGCTGTATTTTGTCAAATGTCATTTCTTCATCCATTGAGACGATCATATAATTTTTATCCCTCATTTTATTATTGTAGTATATTATATTAATTAATTTGCAAACATTGAGTGACCCTTCTATTCCAGAAATAAATCCCACTAAATCATGGTGCACGGTCCTTGTAATATGTTGTTGAATACAGTTTGCTAATTTTTTTTTTGAGAATTTTTACATGTGTATTCATCAGGAATATTAACCTGCCTTTCTAATTTCTGCTAAGAAAATTAGAAATTTTCTGCCTGGCTGGTGTGGCTCAGTGGTTGAGCATCGACCTATACACCAGGAGGTTGCTGGTTCGATTCCTGGTCAGGGCACATGCCCAAGATGTGGGCCTGATCCCCAGTGGGGGACATGCAGGAGGTGGCCAATTGATGTTCTCTCTCATCAATGTTTCTATCTCTCTCAATCTCTCTCTCTCTCTCTCTCTCTCTCTCTCTCTCTCTCTCTCTCAATCAATATAGAAAAAAAAGTAAAAAAAGAAAATTAGAAATTTTCTAATATACATGAAAAAATCAGAAAAATTTTAACTACTATTGGTATTCAGGATTCAGGATGGGATACATGAATAATGAGGATTTGGATTCATGAGGAATACAGTTATGTTGGTATTTACCTATGATACAGAATCTTCAGACAAAAATCCAGTAACACAACTCATATATTCCAAATCTCTCAATCTTCATGCTGGGGATAAGAGAGAAAGCAGAAGTTTAATCCATTCTGTGACTGTGTTCATCTTTTTCCTATCTGAGGGTCTTTGAACATGCTGTCCTCTCTCATTGCAATGTTGATCTTTTGCCTTATTCCATTAAAATGATGGACTACTTGACTTTCAGATTTTAAGTTTAGGGAAATTTCCCCTGATCACCCTCATCATCACCCTCTCTTCCTACACTCTGTCTGCTTCATACCCCTTACCACCATTTGTAATTGTCTACCTATTTGTCTACTTGGTTATCATCTCTCTCTCCCACTAAATTTAAGATTCCTAAGAGCAGAGATTCTGTCTTTTTTGTTCCACTCTCAATGATCAGTGCTCGGCATGGTCCAGGTGCTCTGCAGCTGTTCAATAACTGTGTTGATGGTTGTGAAATGAGATCACAACGAGTGGTTTTAAGCCAGTGAATTCACCTGAGTTCAGACTATATCTATTCCCTTTTCTTAGATCAAGAAGAAAAAATACTAGTTTTGCAACTTCATCTAATACATTATTACTAAAGTTAAGAGACTAGACAAGTTACACAGGGCAGAATAGGGTGACAGATGGGATCTGGGGTGTTCCTTGTTAAACTATAATTGAACAGTTATAAAAGACAGTGTCTTCCCACATAAAATATAATTATTTAGCTTCTAATAATATAGAAAAAAGACCTACATTTTTTAAAATGACATAATAAAGTAATATTTGTTTGAAAATCGAATATAATGGTTCAGGAAGAAGTTTTTAAGCCAGCACAATGTTACCTTGTATGAACAAAAGTATCTAGTAGAATGTTTAACCTGTGTTTTCATCATTATTACCTTTTTTATACACATTTATTTTGGTATAATATTACTGATTAATTTTTCTTTGATATTTTTAGTTCAAAATGGGGATGAGGAGTAAGGTAGCAGGGAGGGATGAAAGAAAACAATTAAGTCACAGAGAAATATATGTCAAACTTTTGTGTTCTTATTTTTTATAGCTTTTAAAATACTTTCTGTTCTTCACTTTCATTAACAAATACAAGGAGATTTATCAGTGTCAATAATAATTTGTACCAAAATTCTGCCATTTATCCATTCCATAATTTATCAAATTCATAATAACTAGATGTAATATATATGATACTACCAGAAATTCTTAATTGTAATTGTTAGACAACAAGAAAGAAGTTTTTCAGCTGGTGTCATATTTACAGTGAAGCTTGTTTGCACTTGTGTTCTCTACGTGGGATCAATGGAGGGAATTACAACTGCACTCCCAGGTCACAGCAGCACCTCCCTGAGAGTCCCACTGTACGATGGGAGCTCTGGGGACACAGCTCTGGCCGGGTAGAGGAGAAGCAATCTGAGTTTGGGTTTGGAAGTCAAAGACAAATACATCTATTCCTTACTGAGCAACTCAATTTTTCCTGAAAACTGTAATATAAAAGATCTTAAACAATTATATCACTAGTTTAAATGGAAAATTTTATGATGTGTTCCATTTCAATACAAGGTAACCAAAAAATGTTCACAGATAGAAAGACATTTTAATCAACCAACAAAAACAAGTTAATATAAGTAATAACAAAAAATTGAAAGTTAACACAGTTTGTACCTAAAATGCAATGTAACTATGCTTTATTCTACCTGCCAATAGAGGGGTAAAGGGCTTGATAAAAGACAGTGAATAGTAGAGTAAAGGGGATGGGTGCTAGACACTCATTCTTTGGTACATGTATTCTCCTTTTTATACAATTTTTTGTTATGGTTTTCTCCTTTTTATACCATTTTAAACCTTTTTTTTTTTTCAGTCATTCTAAGGCTCATGGATATTTTACATAGAACTTCCACTTAAGTTATAGCTCAGACAAACAGTTTTAGGATAAAGGTGTTTAGGACAAAATAGAGCCCAAATGTAAGTGCTACAAAATATTTGTCAATAGTCCAAGTTCATAATAGACCACTGCCAACAACAACAAAAAATCAAAGAAGATAGTATTTCATTTATTTTGAATATACGCAAACATAGGGTACAAGTCAAATTTGTTCATATGATGTTCTCTCACTAGATGACCTTGTGATAAATAGGTTGGTGTGTCTTTGCCTGAATTCATAATGTCAAAATACCATTTCATGTTCAAAAGTTATTTGAGGTGTTTTGGGGTTTAAAAATGTTATAGTACTGAGAAAAATAATTGTCTGAAAATGGTAATACTTTCAAAGATCTTAATGATGAAAGTAGCTAACTGAATAGCCACTCTGTATGGTTAAAGCTATAGTTTTCTACTTAACCTCTTTTCTGGATTCCTATCTGAAGGCAAAAGAGAATAAAGACACTTTCTGTAGCCATTCATAGAGCTACTGAGGTGCCTTTGGAAATAGATACATATACTATGAGACATCCTTTCACCCAGACTATTGAACAGAAATTCTGCAAAGAAAAAAAAAATCAACAAGCACAAACAGAAACCAAGTTTGGATGGGGCAGCGATATCTTAGCCCCCATTTTATGTTTGTATAGACTCAGCCACATCTCCTGATACTGAACTATAATTTAGGAAGACTCGTCGCACACTAATTTACTGTTTGTGTTGGATGTCTATATAATGTTGAGTCTCATAGTAGGTAGAATTTTCCTAGGCATGACACTGGGAATTCATATTTGCAATGTTCCTTCATTTTAAAGAAATGTGTTTCTGTGCAAGTTGCTGAACTTCTCTGTGCCTACATTTTCTCACTGGCGAAATGGAGATGGCAAGCAGGGATAAAATGAGGGAATAGAGCAGTTTTTAGATCTATGCCTGATGTAAATAAGTACTGTCACACACCCTTCACCACCAAGAGGACAATTTATCTAATAAGCCACCAGAAACTATACCCCTTTTCTTAATACTGGACAGTTTAAATGCCTGAGTTAAACTAAGTTTAGAGTCTACCTATAAAAGAGCATGATGGTTGATGGTACGCAAGAATGGAGCAAGAGATCAAAATTATTGGAGTTATTACAAATATCCCCTTAGGACATAGCTCAGACATTGGGCACACTGAAGTATTTGGGGCACTGAAGAGGCTAATCAGCTTTAAAATGGGAATCTTTTATGAGTAAGTTTTGCTTCTGTCCTCTCGCCATCATTATGGATTATTTGTGAAACTGGAAGGTGGTAATGGTCAGCCAAGGAGCATCACTTGACCCTCACTAAACAGAGTGGCTGGTCTGCAAATTAAACCAATGGTTCTCAAACGATCGTATCCAATAGCTCCCCTTTATAACAACTATTTTTAAAATACATTTTTATTGATTTTTTAGAGAGAAACAGATAGAAACATGGATGTGAGAGAGAAACATCGATCAGCTGCCTCCTGCACCGCCCCCACCCAGGATTGAGCCTGCAACCAAGACATGTGCCCTGACCAGGAATTGAGCTGGGACCTCTCAGTTCATGGGCCAATGCTCCATCCAATGAGCCACACCAGCCAGGCTATAACAAATAATTTGATTCTGTCTCTATCATGCAAAAGTTAGATCCATAGTAAATATAACCTATCTACACAGTAATAAAAATCAATCTACATATAATGTAATTAATATAAAGAAGGGATAAAAGGAATGCAATTTATTATTACCTAAAGAAAATATAACTTAATGCTGTGGCTTAAATGATTATATATGACTATACTTCCCACACACACCATTTTTCAGTAGCTGAGAACTTATGAATTCCAGACAGCTTCACTCTACCCCCAAAATAGTTATCAATTGTGTGAAATGCCTCAGGGAATGATGCAAAAACTAATTGAAATACCAAGGCTTCTTGTGACTTTAGGAAAACCAAATTTCATGGAGTTATGTGTTGCCATAGGAGATATGCTTGGGAGGTTATGTTATAGAACCAAGGATGGCTGGCTATGAAAGAAAAATACTCTTTTTCCCCTCTTGCTAATCTGTCTTTTGTCAGCTTCATTTGCAGGACCCCAAATGCTGAGTATAAGAGGGTATAGAAAAAGTGTTTTTCTACCTGGACCATAGTATACCAGCTAGAGGGAGCTGAGAAGCAAAGAGGATTATTTTGGTTTTGAAAATAAAAGAAACTTTAACAGGGTTACATGTTAAGGGGAGAGGCTCAGTAGAGAGAAAATTGTTGCTGTAATGGAGAATGAAGTTGACCCACGAAAGGTGCATTCCTTGTACATACAGCAGGGTGAGTGGGAAGAAGTGGTGAAGGAATTTTTCTTGTACTACAGAAGAGAGCAGCCATGGGAGGCAAACCAAAATATTTGGGGATCTGAAATCAATTCAAGGGGAAACCTTGGGAATTCTTGAGTTTTACCTCCTATGCGTTATCATTAAATTTAAATGAAATCTTAAGTAGATTTTTTTTTTGGGGGGGCGTATTAATTTCAATGAACGGTAACCACTACTCTAACTATTAAACAATAGATTAGTTTTATATGTTTTTGAACTTTATAAAAGATATGGAGTCCTACAATATATACTCTTTTTTTTTTTTTAATCCTCCCCTGAGGATATTTTTCTATTGACTTTCAGACAGAATAGGAAGGAGGGGGGAGGGAGAAAGAGTGAGAGAGAGAGAGAGAGAGAGAGAGAGAGAGAGAGAGAGAAAGAGAGAGACATATTGATGTGAGAGAGACACATTGATTGGTTGCCTCCTGAATGACCCCAACCAGGGCCGGGGATCAAACCACAACCAAGTTTTGTGCCTTTGACTGGAATTGAACCCGAGACTCTTTGGTCCGTGGGCCAAGGTTCTAACTGCTGAGCCAAACTGGCGAAGGCAATATATACTTTTTTATCTGACTTCTTCCACTCAACATACTTTTAAGATTTGTTGTGCGTGGTTGACGTTTTTTCATTCTCATTGCTGCATAGTCTTCCATTGTGTGTATACACCCCCAGTGCATTTATCCATTCTGTTCCTGATTGACATTTGGGAAATTTCTACTTTTGGATATTCTGCCACTGTGAACATTGTGGTCGTGCTTTCTGCTTTACACACACATTTCTGCTGGGTATACACTTAAGAATAGAACTATAGAGTACATTGTTTTGTTTTTTTAACTGCCAAAATTTGTTGGTCCACTTTAATCATGTGGAGAAACAGTGACATCTGGTGCGTGAAATGATACATTTCAGGTCTTAGTGTATACTGGAAAAATTTTAAGGAATCTATTCTGAACGGTAGTCTGAAGTCTTGTAAGAATCCATATGCACAATGAGTTTCTAGCTCTGATTTTAATATTGAAATTAATCTAAAATGTATTCACTTGGAGCGATTAATTTAAAGATAAAATTTTAAATTCTTTTACATAATTGATAAAACCAAGTAATTAGATCAGATTTATAGATCTGTGGAAGAAATACTGTATTGACATGTACTAATGACAGTATTTTTAAAGCAAATCACTACCCTTTAAAGTTGCTACATAGTGAAATATTTTTAGGGTTTGTGAAGTACAAAATATCCTTTCTAACTTGAACCAGAGAAATCTGAACAAAATAAAATACAAATACATACAAATAATATGTTTATAACATAATTAGAGTGAAATTAATTTGTACATTGGAATTTTATTGAATTCAAGTAAGTGTGCTCTTTGTCCCTTTGAAACGTTTTTGCCTCTACTGAAAGAGCTACACTTTATTTCCATTATGTTATATAATTAGGAAACACACATGTGCATGATACTTTATTTTTTTGTTTGTATGTGATCTTTATTGTCACAAAATAAATGGAGGGGTTTAAGCATGTTTTTTAAGACATTATTTGAATTTATACCCACAGTTCCAGAAGGATGATACCATTTTCTTTCTTGACAACGTGAAACTCATAAATCAAGGTTTATCACTCTGAAACTTAATGCTTTTCAACATTTATTCAACAGATGTTTATCATAATCTTTTACTTGCCAAGTGTATTAGCTAGTGGAGTCCTGGATGAAGTTTCTTTCTCCCTCCTGCCCTGTCTGACTTCTTTCGTTTATTTATTTCCTTCCTCCCTCTTTCTTTCCTCTATCTGTAACATGAGAAAAACTAAGCAAAGTTAAATGCTGACAAAACAAAACAAAACAAAAAAAACCTTGATCACTGGAGATGCTGAAGACACAGGAGAGACCTAGAGTGATTGATGAAACAGAGAAACCAGAGTTGCAAGAATGGAGCCCATTAACTTTAGTTAGGAGAAAGAACTCCTTCTGAATTGTGCCAGGGAAAAAGGAAGCATGGGGAAGAGTAAAAGAACAATAGAGTGGCAAGAAGTTGAGGAACATGTGGCTGTTGTTTTCTCATAGTAACGACTGAGATCATGTTCTGCAAGTGATATTGGCAGAGCTGTCTTGCTCGTTTGGGGAGAGTGAAGAAAGGTATGGTAGCAGTGGGGGTGGAAGGAACTAGAGGAGACATGCAGGGTTCCTGAGAAGCTCTGAAGGCCCAGTTGAGACAAAAGATCTTGCATTTTAATGGTGCCAGTCTTCAACAGTGCTCATCAAGCGAAGTTGACAGAGAGAACAGGTGAATTGAGCTGGGTTGAGTTTTTTAAAGAATATACTTAATGGAAGATGAAAGGCCAGAGAGATGAAGTCTAAAAAATGATTATGACAATATTTCATGGATTTGATGTGGATCTGAAGATAAGGAGTGTTTTACAGATAGATCACAGATAGATTTTGACAGACAGAGAATATTGATGATTCTTAGGGACTTGGCAATTAGATGACAAAGTATTATGGTCGCAATGAAATAGGAGAGCTGGTAGGATGAGAGAGGTTAAGGTCAGAGGGGAATTGTGGATTTATGACTTTAAGAAGCATTTGTGGTGATGAGTGGGGTAGGAGAGTGTGGCAAATATGAAGCAAAGATGGAAGTCATTGGAAGTGAGAAAGTCAATAAAATGAGAGGCAAAGGTATTAGATGGACATTGATAGATAACCAGAATAATTGCAGAACTTAAAAAAGTCTGCGTGACTTTACAAAGCGTTTAATAAATGAGAGGCAGTGATCAGGATGTTAGTAGATGAGAGTAGTATTGGTGAGAACCAAAAAAATGATTGAAAGATATTAATAATGTTTAATTATTAATTAAACATTAACTGAAAATTAACTGATTCATAAGCCTATAAAACAATGTCCAACTTTATAATTAATAAAATACCTGTAAATTGAAAACATGGGAAACCATTTATTTGTCTATGAAATTAGCAGAGATAAAATCATTGTCAAAGGTGGAATAAAATAGGCACTTTAATAATGTGGATGTAAACTATTCAAACATTTAAAGAAGCAATTTAGCAATATTTATTAAATATATATCAATACAAGTAATTCAATTTCTGGGAAACTATTATAAATGGATTGTATACAATCTTTACAGTGTTATTTAAATTAATCAAACTTGAAAAGAATCTGAGTATATAACGAGAAGAAATGTTTTTCATACGTTAAGTAGGAAAATGTCTTATATTTTATATACATTATGATCAAACTGTTTAAAACCAAAACCTGGGAATATAAAAAAAATTGAAAAGTATCCTAAAAAGAAAGAAAATAAATGTTTTTCTCCCTCATTTAAAAGTATTTTTTTTAATTTCCCTAATTAGTGTTTTATCAAGGACCCCATGAAGACTGACAAAACTCATTCTCTGTGTGTTTCATTATTCCAAACTGTAAATTCTAGCTGCATTGGTCTTCAATCTCTGTTCTCAATTCAGTGATACTGTTGGACTCTTCTTGGGTTTGTCTTCCCTGTGCTAAAATCTGGGAATAACTGCCAGTCAGAGAGCCAAGATGGGGACAGGACTCGACTCATTTGTTTTCCTTTCCTCAGGGATCACAGTCCTAGGCTACCAATTGCACACTCTCTGAAAATAGTTGTTTTCTGTAATTTTTCCATTTTCTAGTTGACAGGAAGAGATACTTCTAAACCATCTTATTCCCTCATTGGCTATAAGTGGAAGTCTCACCTAGAATTTTAGATCCAGCAAAAACATCTTTTGAAGATGAAGGAAAAGTAGTACGTTTCCAGGGAAAGGAGAGCTGAGAGAAGTTGCCAGCAGAATCGCCACAGTGTGAGAAGTGCTCCAGGAGTGGCTTCCGGCTGAGGAAACTGGTACCAGACGGGAATTCAAGTATATAGGGAGGAATGAAGAATCCTGAAAATGTATATACACAGGTAAAGATAAAATATTATCTGTCATTTGTTTTCTTATATTCTGTAAGTCATAGATTACTTAAAACAATACATTGTGAGATTTATAAATATATGGCATTATTGCAAAGAATAGGAGCAGTGCAAACTGAATTTTACCACCGTTTCTTACATAATATGTGAAGTGACATGATATTAATGCAAGAAGACTGTGATTAATTAGGGATGCATACTGTAACCCCTAGAGGAAACATACCAAAACCAAAAATAAATGCAGACATAAAAATAAGCCAAACACTTCACAAAGCAGTGTTAACAGCCAATAGAAGAGCTAGTATACAATATTAAACATTGTAAAGACAGAAAAGAAGAAAGAAACAAAGAACAAGTAGAAAACAATTAACATCATGGAGATTTTATCTCATACCAATAATTTGAATTCAGAGTTTATCTGACTGCATAAAAAAGCAAACCTCAACTTTTTGCTGCCTACAAGAGAGCCAGTGTATATAATGATAAAGATACATATGATATAAAAGGATGGAAAAAGATACAGCATGCAAACATTAAGCATATGAAAACTGGTGTGCTATTCAATGTCAGAAAACACTGACTTCCAGAAAAGAAGCATCATGAAACGTAAAAGGGTCATTTTATAATCACAAAATAGTCAATTCATCAAGACATAACAATCCTGAAGTGAATACATTTACTAATAATGTTTTAGAATTAAAGGGAGAAATGGATAAACTCACCAAGTTGGAGATTTTAATACTTCTCTCAATATATAATAAGTAGATAAAATATCAGTGCAAATCATCATAGAAGATTTGAACAACCCTATCAGTCAACTTGATCTAAATGACGTTTACAAAACACTACTTCCAGCAACTGCAGAATGTTCATTCATTTCAAGAACACATGGAACATGCACTAAGATAAATCATATGCTAACCATAAAATATAAATGAACAAATTTCAGTTTGAAATCATGTTTCCCATCCACAGCCAAATTAAATTTTAAAAACTAGTAAAACAATATGAATCATGTGATCCAAATTATGTTAAACAGTTAACCCTCCAAAACAGTATACTATAAATCTACAAAAATGTGCATGTACCTGTATAAAACAGAACTGGCAAAACATAGATCAAAGGTACTTCTTAACAGCAGAATGAGAATGGAAAAGAGATTGAAAAGGAGCATTCATGCTTTATTTATGTGTTTCTTTACTGTTAAATTGTTTTTATACACTCATCACTTGTGTATTTAGGTTGATAAAATGTGTCTTGTAAATAATAAGTAAGTGAAAACAAGAGTCCATAAAATGTTTGAAACAGAGGAGTAGTGAAGAAGGACCTGCCCTACCTCCATCAAAGTGTCAGATAGCTATGGTACTTGAGTCCAGTTACAGGAAGAAACAAAGACCTAAATGAAATAGAGTCTAATAACAGACTTATTACACATGAGAATTAAGTAGATGCTAAAGTGGCATTTAAAATTGCTGGGCAAAGGATGTAATAAATAAATGGTGTTAGACAATTTAACTAAACACTTGTCCGGGGTGGAGGAGATTAGACACTGTTGTATTTGTACTATCCTTTATACACTGTTAGCTCTCTACTTTGGGCTACATGGTTAGATTGTATTTCCTCACCATCTTGGAAGGTAGGTGTGGCTTTGTGACTTATTTTGGCCAATTCTTTCCTGCCGTCACAGTAATAACTGAAGTATATATCGAGATAACGCTTCTGTCAGACTGGCTCTCTGAGTGACACAATGAGCAGACTACCCTCTACTTGCCTGCATTACTCAGGAGGCAGTGGGGGAAAGTAAATGTTATTGCGTTTAGTCACTAGATTTGGGGTGGGTGTGCTACTACACCATGAGATAATTAAGGTAAACATTTATATCTAGAATTTTGGAGGTATTGTAATAGAAAACCCAAAATTTCTTGCACTGGCATAAAGTCTGGGAAGCAGGTGGGAAGAAAATTATTATTTGATGTTGGAATATTTCTCCCTGCTCTGCAGTAGCAAAAATTATCATAAAACGGTTGCTCGCAATGATGTGGATGACTAATTACGTATCTAATGAACTTTTTGTCCTAGGGGGGAAAGATTGGAAAGCAGAATGATAGTAACAGACTTTGGCTGACATAGCAGAGTCTGGCAAAATATTACAAGAAGGTTAGCTCAGACAGAAATGGCCACATTGCAAGCGTAAATGAAAAATACTATAATAGAATCTACGAATTCGTGAATTTGTAGGGATGGAAAAGGCAACTGCTTCTCAGACTCAAATAGCTAAATGTGAAAATGAAAAATAATTTGAATAACAAAGGCAATTTAAAACTCAGCCTTAGTTTATGTATAATTGCCCCAAACTGTAAATAACTCAAATGCCCCTCAACAGGAAAATGGAGAAAACAAACAACTGGAAAACACTATGGTGTATCCGCTCAGTGGAATGCTATCAAAAGGAACAAGTGACTGAAACATGCAACAAAATAGATAAAGTTCAAATGCATTAAACAAAACAGAAGAAGTTAGGCTTAAAAAGGTACACAGTCCATGTGACATGTTTATAAAGGCAAAACTATAGGAATAAAAAACAGATCAATGATTGCCAGAAGCTGGGGGTAAAGAGAAGGCTCAGAGGAATTTTAGGGATAATTGAACTTTATTTTTATTGTGGTGGTGGCTATATGACAGTGTACATTTATTGGATCTCATAGAGTTGTACACTGAAAAGGGTATATGTGGACACATTTGTAAGCCCAGGAGGAACATTTCTTAATGACTAAAAACCTGAGCAGTTGTGAAGGACCTTTGGTGACCCTAGAGAAGATGGCATAAATCAGCCTTTCTGAGGAGGAAAGACACTTTTTCCTCAGAGATAAAAATAACAATAACTAATTCTTGAGCACCTAACGTGTGCCTACTAGAGCCAACCCACTAAGCGCACTTATATAGAGAGGTACACTTGATCTCGAATCCTTACCACATCCTGTGGCCGAAATATTACTATTCCCATTTTAAGGATACTGAAGATCAGAGCGATTAAATAATTTGCGCAAGGTTGCTTAGCTAGGAAGTATTGGACCCAGGCAGATCCGTCTGACAGTTAAGCCCTGGCAACTCCCTCTATATAATGCAGGACATAGAATGAGTGAATGATATTTTCAGGTGGGAAAAGGAACTTGAGTACATTATAACCAGGAGACTCCATTAGAGCCACATTATTATATTGGGCCATCTGTTGATTGTGAGGGAATTAATAGGGAAAGTGAAGTTGAAGCCTTGCATGGAGTGGGGAAAATTAAAGGAGGTTGTGATGATTTTGACATTATTTGTTCTAGTCTTTGTCCTTACACCTTTGGGATGAGATACTATCCCATTCTCAGTTATATTACAAGGAAGAAATCCTGAAGCAACTTGCTGGAGACCCACAGTAGTATTCGTTCAGTGCAGATTATCATAAGAATGTGCAATTTGAGACCCTCTTATTTTACAAAGACCAATTCTAATGCATTCCCCAAGTCCCATTCATTTCTGTGTTCTGTTTATAAAGAGTATGTCATTGAAATTATAGTGTATTCCTGAAGGTGGGAGAGAAACTTCTGAAGTATAAAAGAAATTCTAATTTGCAGATGAATGTCATACTGATCTCTGATGGATTGATAAACCTTGATTTTTCAAAAAAATTTTAGGACCTCAGGAAAGTACTGGAAAACATAAAGTGTAGGATCATAAATGCCAACAAAACATTCATAATATCAATATTAATATTAATATCCATAACATTCACAGGCTGGGTTGAGAAAGATCTTTTCTATGAATGTCACTCCACTAAACTGTAAAGTTCATGTCAGTTTCATTTTATAAAGGATATTTCATGGTGGATGTGGTGGGTAACATTTAGTGTTGAAAGTATTAGGAAACTTTCATAAAGAAAATTGAATAGATTCGAATATGGTAAATAAGAAGTCTTAGAAATCACCTAGTTCAATTTCTTCATTTTGCCTGGGAGTAGCATGGATTCAACAATTTTATCTTGATTCATGAAAATTTGCTCACCAATTGCAGCATACTTTTAAAGAAATTTGTATGGCATTTATACACTCCTTTACCTTCCTCTCCTATAGTGTGCCTATGAGGCGACAGACTAGCAATGTAAAAAGTAAAACACAAAGTTGCTCTGAATAGTAATGTATGAAGGTATTTCATAATACTATTACATGCATTATATATATATTTGTTTAATTTGAGGCAGAATGGCTGGAAAGAACATCGGTTAATAGTCAGAAGGCAGAGTTCCAATCCTGACCAGTCTTCAGGACTGCTTCCTCATTTTATATTCTTGGTTCCTCTAGGAAATAAAAATCCTACAGTTTTGGAAATAAATATTATTAAAATAAGTGAGATTTTAGATAGATAAATAGAAGCCCTTCCTATAAATTGGATGATTTAAAAAACCTTAGAAAATTATGGTATTTCTGTTCTGGAGTATGTTTATAAAGAAAACAAACAACCATTAGTTCTGAATGGTATTGAGATACTTGGAGAGAAATGTATAAATCTGATAGTCTAGAGGTTTCTTCTAGATCTACAGCCTTATGATTATGTCCCCAATGTAGCAGGTCAAATATAGCTTAACAAGGTCTCATCATTGCAGAGTTTTTATCTATAGATTCATGAAATCCTACTGCCTTGATGTTGGTTCACACATGTGCCCTAGTATCTCAGAGATGGCATCAAGGCTGTATTAATAAATAGATAATCTTTTGAACTTTTATAAGAAAATAATGTAAGTAGAACTGCATGGAGTAGCTGAAAACAAGTATTTACTGTATTAGACCAGTAGATTGGTTAGAAACCGAGTCCTGAAATCATATTTAAAAGTCTTCAGAGATACCTTATAAATTGTATAGAACTATTACAAAAGAAAAAAATAAAATGGAAAAAAAAAAAACACCCATCTTTAAACATGAAAGAGTTTTTCTTTACACAGGAATGATAATGACAACACCACTGCTCTTTCACAGTCTCTCTGGGAGTTTTTCTCACCACAGCTGTTACAGAAGAATGAAAGCTTCAGGCCTTGGGAATGCTGCATTGTTATGTCTGGAGCTCTTCCATTAGGTCACCCTGTTAAAGGCACAGCTCTTTCCTAAGGGAGACCTTTCCTGCTTCCTAGCAGCCCCTTCAATCCTTCCTGCCGCTGCTCCGTTCCCTTGTACTCTATGCGCACCAACCTCGTTAAAACAGGGCAAAAAAGGTTCCTATGGAGTATACATCAATGTTGGCTTAACCAGTTATTATAAATAAATATAAAGTATATGGTTTTGATTTTTGGAAAAGAAGAGAAACTGTCTCACAGTTTATAGCTGGACATCTCAAGGAATGAAATAAGACGGCTGGCTTTTGCACAGCACATATGTTTGGTTTCCTCTGTTATGGTGCAAAGGGAAGGTGCAAAGATGCCCACACACTCCCTGAAGAATAGGAGGGGAAACACCCAGTGGACGAAGTTTGTTCTTATTTATCCGTATACCCAACATTGTCAGGATCCTCCCATAGGAGAAAGAGGAGTCGAGAATATGGTGCTTCTGCCCTCTTTTCAATTGCTTATATTTTTTCCTTTTTATTTGTTCAGGACCCCGGGTTTTAAAATTTCATCTTGACTTTCTTCAGTGAAATGTCAAAGGGAGTTTCTCCTAACAGAATGCTAACTCTTTCCACTTACAACTCAGTGATGTAATTTCATCTTGCGTTTCCCTTCTTTTGTTCTGCTAAAAATCTGGGCTTTTTACAGAAACTTAGATTGAACTCACAGATATTAACTTAAAATATGTATATATATTTTTATTATCATGAAAACCACTCCCGGCTTAAAGAAACACAGTATAGGCTTTCTCTGTACTTGAATATGGCAGCTGGAACGTGTCCCCCAATCCAGATCAATAGCAAACTACCTTTCCCGAGCCGAGCAGCTGTTGGACCAACTGACTGAGGCCTGGAGGGTATGAGCCAGGCCTTGGCTCTTCCAAGAACAGATGGAGAGAAATGAAAGACCTTTGTCCTTCTGGTCTTAGAATGCCTCTGGAGACCAGTGATGGAGAGCTATAAGGTGCCGATCAAAATTATGTGGAGAGAGAGTTTGCCCTACAGAGACCCACAAATGCCCAGGAGGAAAGATGAGTATTCCTGGGAAAACCTACTGGCACCCCCGGCCAGCGAGAATAGCCAAACAGGTGGTGTGTATCCTTTCTAACACCAAGGCCTGGGAAATGATAGCTCTTGCACATGATGCAAACAGAAAAGGTCTCCATGATGCATCTGTTTGGGACCGACAAACTGCTGTTCGGTGCAAGCTTGTCCCTTGCTATGCATAGTGTTGTCCTTGACCCCCAAAACAATGGTATCACCTGGTTGCTTAATAAAAATGCAGAATCTCAGGCCCCAATCCAGATTTACTGAATTAGAACCAGGATTTTAAGAAGACTTCCAGGTGACCCATAGGCACATTAAAGTTTGAGTAGCCTACCATGCAGAAGCAACTCCATTTCTCTTCACCTGCGGTATTGTCACATAGAGGTAGAAGAATCTATTCTGAAGATGGATTGGAATCAGTAGATTGACAAGATTTAGCAAATTCCATGCAAGATGGAGAGAAAACACAAATCAGACATGTCATGATAAAAATCCCTGGAGTCGCCCTGGCCAGTTTGGCTCAGCAGTTAGAGCGTTGGCCCGCGGACCAGAGAGACCTGGGTTCGGTTCCCGCTAAGGGCACGCACCTCGGTTGCAGTTTGTCCCCAGCGCTGGTTGGGGTCGTGTGAGTGGCAGCCAGTCAATGTGTCTCTCTCACATCGATGTTTCTCTCTCTCTCTCTCGTCCTCCCTCTCTCCCTCCTGCTCTATCTGAAGATAAATGCAAAAATGTCCTCGGATGAGGATAAAAAAAAAAAAATCCCTGGAGTCTGAGAATAATGAGAACATTTTACAAACTGTAGAGAGAAAGAAAAAGTTGTTTACCGAATAAAAGAAATCCGATTGACGTTAACCTCATCACATTTACAGGCATAGAAAATCTAGTTTTCCCACTTTTCTCCCACTGCTCAATGTTAAATTTAATTAATGAGTTCAGATATTGTCTTTCTGATCCCCAACCTAGTCTTCAAAGGGTTTAGGATGAATTGATGATCACTGCCTAGATCCTATGTCACTGAAGGTTTTCTGACTAAATATATTTTGGGACATCTATATGATGAAATAGTATTGTGCAGCTTTTAAATATAATAATGGCTAATGCTTTAATGAAGCTTACCTTGAGTATTGTAAGGTTGTAAGCACTCCATATATTAATTTATTATCTTTTAAAAAACTCAATGAATTGGGTACTATAAGTATCCATATTTTACAGATGAGAACTCATGATCAGAATGATTTCCCCAAAGTCACAACTATTAGTGTTGAGTTTAGATTCAAAAGAATGAGTGAGAGCTATACCAGTTGTAAAGAAAAAAAGTGCAAAAGAGTTGTATTTGAGATGATTATGTTTCTGTAAAATTAACAATGTTAAATTTATATACATGCTTATATGAGAAAGATAAATATTTCATTATGAATTGGTTACATGGTAGAGGAGGGAGATATAATATTGGGGATATATAGCAATAAGAGGACAAGAAGGGAAAAAGAGAAACAAGCAAAAAACAAAAGATAACTTTATTAAAAGTTCAAGATAAAATTATATATATATATTAATATATGTATTTATATATATTCATACATACACACAACTACATATACATGTGTGTGGGTTTATACTCATACAGAAATGCATGGACACATTGTTATCACATGGCTAATGGTTTTTACCCCACGCTGTTGGGATTATATGTTACGTTTAAGTTCTTCTTTACCATTTTATGTACTACTCAACTATTTCACAATGATTATGTATTTATATAATAAAAACAACAAAAACCATTTTTTAAACTCATCTTTATTGTTGAATGTATTACAGATGTTTCTCTCTTTTTTCCCCATTGACTCCCTCCTCCCCAATCCCACCACCCTCCTGCCTTCCCCGCACTATTGTCGGAGTCCATTGGTTATGCATATATATTAATACATAGAAATTCTTTGGTTTATCTCATCCTGCCCTCCCTTCCCCCCTTCCCTTTGAGGTTTATCAGTCTAACAACCAATTTGTACTTCTTAATTCCTTCATCTTTTTCACCCATCCCCCCAGCCCCCACCCATCTGGCAAGCAACAAAATGTTCTCTGTATCTATGAGTCTGTTTCTGTTCTGCTTGCTCATTTTGTTTGTAGATTGAATTGTTGATAGATATGTATTAATTGCCATTTTATTGTTCATATTTTTGTCCTTCTTCTCCTTCAAAAAGACCCTTCAACATTTCATATAATACTGGTTTGGTGGTGATGAACTCCTTTAGCTTTTTCTTGTCTGGGAAACTCTTGATATATCCATCGATTCTAAATGATAGCTTTACAGGATAGAGTAATCTTGGTTGTAGGTCATTGCTTTTCATCACCTTGAATATCTCTTGCCACTTCTTTCTGGCCTGCAAAGTTTCTTTAGAGAAATCAGCTGACAGTCTTATGGGAGCTCCTTTGTAGGTAACGGACTGCTTTTTTCTTGCTGCTTTTAAGATTCCCTCTTTGTCTTTAACTTTTGGCATTTTGATGATGTGTCTTGGTGTGGACCTCTTTGGGTTCAACTCGTTTGGGACTCTCTGCTTCCTGGACTTCTATGTCTGTTTCTTTACCAAGTTAGGGAAGTTTTCTGTCATTATTGTTTCAAATAGGTTTTCAATTTCTTGTTCTCTCTCTTCTCCTTCTTGCACCCCTATGATGTGAATGTTGGCACACTTGAAGTTGTCCCAGAGGCTCCTTACACTATCTTCATGTTTTTGGATTCTTTTTTCTTTTTGCTGTTCTGATTGGGTGTTTTCTGCTTCCTTATATTCCAAATCGATAGTTTGCTTCTTGGCTTTACCTACTCTCCTATTGATTCCCTGTAAATTATTCTTTATTTCAGTTAGTGCATCCTTCATTTCTGTCCTTTTTCATGTTGTTGATGTTCTCACTAAGTTCCTTGGAGGTCTCCTTAAGTTTCTTGAAAGTCTCACTAAGTCCCTTGAATGTCTCACCAAGTTCCTTGAGCAACCTTATAAGCTGTGTTTTGAACTCTGCATCTGATTGATTGTTTATCTTCATTTCATTTAGTTCTTTTCCTGGAGTTTTGTTCTTTTCTTTCATTTGGGACATGTTTCTTTGTCTCCTCATTTTGGCTGCTTCCCTGTGATTATTTCTATGTATTAGGTAGAGTTACTATGTCTCCTAGGTTTCATAGGGTGGCCTATTGTTGTAGGTGTCCTGTAGGATCCAGTGGCACAGTCTCCCTGATCACCCTACCTGGGCCCTTTAGGTGCACCCCTAGTGTGGACTGTACACCCTTCTGTTGTAATTGAGTCTTGATTGCTGTTGGCATGCCAATGGGAGGGATTTACTTAGGCTGATCAGCTGCAAGGACCAGCTGTGCCCACTAGCCACTGGCTTCTGACTTGACTACCTTGGAGGATCAGCTATGATGGGGCCCACCACACAGAGCAAGACTTATTTCAGCGGGGCTCTGGTACTGACTGAGTCTGCTCATTGAGTGTGTCACTCATGGAGGTGTTTGGGTGGTGGTGTTTCGATGTGATCTGAAGCTGTCCACTGGGTGTGCTGGCTCTGGGGCAAGGTCAGCTACTGCCTGTGTTCTATCTGGGGCCACCAGGCATAAGCTACAAAGAGATCTGCAGATGGCTACTTCTTGTACTGGGCTTGGAGGTGTCCAGGAAAAGCCAAGTTGTGAACCAAGGCTGGTTGCTTCTAGTGCCAGGCCTGGGGCCACTTAACGAGAGGTATGGGGCTTGCTGAGACCAGATGCTGCTTGTTTGAGAGATTTTAGGAAACTCTGAAGCAGGATGCAAGACAGGCCAATGTTATGGTAAAGCCTTTGAAAACAGCTTGGGTGGGCCTGAAAGTTGGGTGGGGCGGGGCCTCAGGGAATCACCAGGGTGGGGCCAACAGTGTAAGCTAGGTTGCTGGAGTCCCAGATATCTCTTGCCCCAGGGAAGGGCTCACCAAAGGAACATCAGCCTCTGCCAGCAAGTCTGTCCAGGAGAAAGCTGCTCCTCCAGCCCTCCTCCTGAGGCCAAACAGCTCAGTTCTTCCCTGTATGTCTCTGGAGCCCCTCAAGCTGCTTCCCCTCCGAGCTCAAAGGGAGCAAGTTTGAGTAAGTCTGTGTGCAGGCCCTTTAAGAGGAGCTGCCTGGGGCTCCAGCAGCCTCATCCTCCCTCAGCCTCAGTTCCCGCCGGTTTTTCCAGCCAGAAGTGATGAGGACTTCACTTCCTGGCACTGGAACCTTGAGCTGGGAGCCTGGAGTGGGATGGGGACTCCTCACTCCTCAGGGAGGACCTTCCCAGCTGAGGTGTCCCTCCTGATTTTTATCCGCCACGTGGGTGTGGGACCAGCCCGTCCGCCTCCGCCCCTCCTACCAGTCTTGATGTGGCTGCTTCTTTAATTTTGTAGTTGTAGGACTTCCATTCAGCTCGATGTCAGGCGGTTCTGAATGATGGTTGTGCTGTAGTTTAGTTATAATTTTAATGTGGTTGTGGGAGGAGGCGATACCGTGTTTACCTACCCACCATCTTGACTGGAAGTCACAAAACCCATTTTAAATCTATTTTTATTGTGGAACAACATTTAAGAGAGTTGAGAGTGAATATTACCTTCTACACTACTAATATGTTAATCATATGTAAACGACAAGGAATAGTTCAAATGCTTCTAAGTTATAATTATTACTTATAAGTTACTAAACATAGTTAATGCAACATTTGGTTGACATTTGAGATCTGTCTAAATTCACAAAAGCTCTGAATTATAGAATGGCAAAAAAAGAAAACAAGTGTCATTTTATTAGCTTCAAGCTATTCGAGTAACAAAATAGAGACAGCGTCAGTCCAAGTAGAACAACTACATTTATTCATTGTACTATGGTTTATTATAAGAAAACAAGGCTTACCTTTTCTAGTGCTTCTCTTCTGCATGTTACCTAAGATTTTAACAGTTGAATGAACTTTCTAGGCGATTCTTATGTTAATTAAAGTTTAAGAGTTACTGAATTTTTTTTTTGCATTTAAAAGTAATTGTATAGCACATCTATAAGGTCGTAGCCCCAGCAATGTCACCTGGAGAGAGAGGTGGCTGGTTTGTGTTACTGTTTAAAAAATGTTGTACTACTTTTTACTTTCAGTCAGATTTTTAGCCTTATTAGTGCTAAAGACCAAACATTCAGAGATATGAATATTTCTGGTTTTGAAGAAGTTTCTTCAAATATTAAATACTTATAAAGTACCAGGCACTATTTAAGCATATTTAAAGCATTATTTCTTACAATGTACCAGATAAAATTTTAAGTATTCTTTTTTTAAAAAAATTATTGTTGAAAGTATTACAGATGTCTCCCTTTTTCCCCCATTGACTCCCTCTTCCCCACTCCCAAACCCCTCCTGCTTTCCCCAACCTAATGTCTGTGTCCATTGGTTGTGCATATATGCATATACGTTCTTTGGTTTATCTCTTCCCACACCTCCCACTCCCCATCCCTCTGAGGTTTGTTAGTCTGTTCTCTACTTCCATGTCTCTGGATCTATTTTTGTTGACAGCTTATTTTGTTCATGATGTTCCATAAGTAAGTGAGATCATGTTGTACTTGTCTTTCTCTAACTGGCTTATTTCACTCAGCATAATACTCTCCAGATCCCTCCGTGTGACCTCAGAGGGTAAGAGATCTTTCTTTCTTACAGCTGCATAGTATTCCATTCCCCTATGTATGATGTCTGAGAGATTTTTGCCTCCATTTTCTTCCAGGATTTTTATGGTTTCACGAGTTACATTTAAGTCTTTTATCCATTTTGGGTTTATTCTTGTGTATGGTGTGAGTTGGAAAAATATGGAATGTGTCATGAATTTGCATGTCATGCTTGTGCAGGGACCAGGCTAATCTTCTCTGCATCGTTCCAATATTAGTGTACATGCGGCTACAGCGAGCAATTAGTAGTTATTCTTACTTCCACTTAACAGGTGAGAAAATGGAGCTTTAAAGAGATTAAGTAACTTTTGGAGGAGGTTTTCAAGAAGATGTGACTGCTGGTTTACCTTCGAACTGGACCCAGGCAACTGGAGACCCTTCACTCCTTCACCTGTCCTTGGAATATACATTCCCACAGCTGGAGCCATTTTCAACGACACAGCCTTGAGAGAGCAATGTGTTATTGAAAACATCGGGACAGTGTGAGTGACTGGACTTGGTTAAGTGCTCTATATAAAAACTTTTAAGATTCTGACAGGCCTCTCCAGAGACAGGTCTTGGAAGTAAGGTCCCTTGCTTATTAAACCTGCCATCTATCAATCTGGAGAGGCCTGCCTCTTTCTTAGATCTCTCCTTGCCCTCTGTGTGTGGGGGCCAATTTCAGATTTCACCTTGGAGCTCCCAAGTTTTGGAACCAATAACACCTCCATCACTTAGCAGGGCAGGGCCCCCTAGATTCTACTTGTCTGTGTGCACACGCTCCTGATGTACTTCTCTGTGCCTTGCCTACACTGGATGGTGTTTCTAATAATGGCTGTGCATTTTATAGGTTAACATGATTGGTTCACTTATTTAAAAATATTTTAAAGTACATATAAATCATGTATATAACATTTTCAAGTTTCATGTACAAACAAGAAACTTTAAGTGAATGGTTAGCCTGGTCGGTGTGGCTCAGTGGTTGAGTGTCGACCCATGTACCAAGAGGTCGCTGGTTCGATTCCCGGTCAGGACACATGCCCAGGTTGTGGGCCCGATCCCCAGTGGGGAGCATGCAGGAGGCAGCCAATCAATGTTCTCTCATGGATGTTTCTATTTCTCTCTCCCTCTCCCTTCCTCTCTCTCTCTCTAATATCAATAAAGAAAAAAAATAAAGTGAATGGTTGTATTTAGGAATATAGTGATGTACAATTCTTTACATTTTTTGCCATGTGGATAATTACTTTTATTTTTTCAAATAAATATTTTAAAAGTTAAGTAAAGAGACTGCAAAGTGCATATGGTAAAGAATGGATACAAGGCTTCTACTGTTTGGTCAAAATGTTCCACTTTGAGGACATAATTTAAAGAAATAATCAGAAATAGTGTTGTATGCAAAGATATTCAGCATGACACTATTCATTCAACATAATGGAACAAAGTTTTCTTTTCTTGCCTCAAATCCCAAACTCAAATATCCAACTGCCAGCTGTTTCTAGGCATCTTGAACTTTGCAGTTTCAAAAATTGCAAAGAAAATTGTGGGCATCATCTCTCTACCCTCTAGCTTTTTTGGTAACCCTTCCTAAATCATGACACTAGAAAACACCTATTTTGTCCCAGACTCAGGGGCTTTCCACTGTCTGTTCTCTCGGTCCTCAGGACTCCTCCTTCAGATGTGCACATTGGGGGCTCCTGCACCCCAGTCAGGTCTCACCTCTACTGTCATGTCCTCAGAAGACCTTCCTGGACTACACTAACCAAAGCAGCCCCCTGCTCCATTATCCTCTATTCCACTGTTTTATTTTATTCATAGTACTTTCACTGTTTGAATGTTTATTATATTTATTTGTTTATTATCTATCCCTCTTTACTATTTACATACACTATTAGAGCAGAGACATTGTTGTCTTTGCCATTTATCTTTAGGCAACAAGAACTAAGATTTTTTTTCTTCAACAGATGGTTGAATGATACCCTTTTTAAAGAAATCCGACACAATCAGGCTTTTTTTAAAATTTTTTTTTACTATAGAACACACCACTATTTCTTGGGTTGGACATTAAAAGAAATACTTGGTTTGTATAAGGGCCATGTTGTACAAATAGTATGTATCTTTAATCCCTAGATTCAAATCAAGGGTGATAAAATGTGGCAGAGGGACTCTGAGACCCACAAAGGAAAAAGCAGCTTTACATTGTGTTTCACTCTCACTCTGTGGTTTCTCCAATTACAACTTTAGCTTCACTTTAGTCTGCCTTTCCTGTAGATAAGATTTACTGAGACACCCAATTGCAGAATTATCCTTGCTTTCTGATAGCACTCAATTCACTGCAAAGCCTGACTTCCTTGGACCCTCTCCAAAATCACTCAACCAAAACTCGAATCCTTTAATAAGTCCTTTATGACAAACTCTTGCTGAGACACCCCAGGATTCCCCATGATGCGTGTTCTTTCTCCAGGAAACCAGTAATAAACTCAGCTCGTTCCATTGCACATGTTCTTGGCTCTCTGGCTACAGGAGGTTTTTACACATAACTGCTCATTACACCTGGTGGCAACTGGTAAAATCTCATCTATGCCTCTTTGAGTTACTTGATGTAGCAGGAGTACACTACAACTAAGCAGAGAACTGCAGCTGCTGAGGTCTGCTGGTGGAAATATGCTTCCTTTGTCTCCAAAAGACCAGCCTTGGGTCTGAGAGCAAGACACTCAATCTATAATGTGCATATGAATCGCCTGGAGATCCTGTTTAAGAAAAAAAAATGCAGCGGAGGTGGTTGAGGGTTGGGTGAAAAGGGTGAAGAGATTAAGCAAAGAAAAAACAAAAAACAGCTCATGGACACAAACAACAGTATGGTGATTGCCAGAGGGAAGGGGGGTGTTGGGGGAGGTAGAAGAGGGTAAAGCGGGGACAAATGGTGGTGGAAGGAGACTTGACTTGGGGTAGTGAATACACAATACAATATACAGATGATGTGTTTTAGTATTGTACACCTAAAACCTATATAATTTTATTAACCAATGTCACCCCAATAAATTCAATAAAAAAAAGTCACGAACCAGAAATATAATCAATCCAACTCTGAGTAGTTGTGATTAATTAATTAAAAAATTAATTTAAAAATTAATTAAATTTTATTAAAAAATTAATTAAAAAACAAAACAAAACGAAACTAATAAATCAGCATTTTAAATGTAAAAAAAAGCAGGACTATTCAGTAGGTCCGGTTGGGGTCCAGCATTCCGTTTTTCTGATAAGCTTCAGGGTGACATCAAAGACTAAATTTTGTGTAGCAGGTTTTTAAAGGACCTCGAGTCTGCAGATTTGAGCTCCTATTGCCCTTTTCCTCAGTTAAGACGCTCAGGTGACCACCAGATAGGTAAGATGTGGGTTGTATCCTGAAACTAGAGATTTTTGACCTTCTTTTTCATTTGGAGCCAAGAGGAAGGAAAAGATAGAAATTTTGTGTTTATTTACTTGTTTATTTGTTAATCCTCACCCGAGGATATTTTTCCATTGATTTTTAGAGAGAGTGGAAGAGAGGGAGGGAGGGAGTGAGAGAGAGAAACATCAATGTGAGACACATCGATTGGTTGCCTCCTGCATGACCCTGACTGGGGCTGGGGGTGGAACCTGCAACCCAAGTACATGCCCTTGACCAGGAACAGATAGAACCCACGACCCTTTGGTCCTTTGGTCTGCAGGCTGACACTCTAACCGCTGAGCCAAACTGGCCAGGGCAGAAGCTTTGTGTTTAAATGAAAAGTATATACATATGTTTGTGTTCCCAATCTTTAGGCACAACCAAGAGCAACAAATATTTGAGATTAATTTATAACAAGGTTTGGTATTGTCTTTGTTTGGATTCCTCCACAACCAGACTCTGGGACAAAGATTCGCAAGTCTGTGGGGAGGCAGGCCCAGAAACACCAGCAGGGAGTAGGGAAGTGGAGCTGGGAAGAGAAGGAAGGCAACAGTGAGTAAACTTTACAACTGGGCAGCAGCTGAAGCTTGAGTCCATCAGGGAACTTGGGGAGTATGTGCAGATCACACCTTAGAATTATCTCTAGAGAGACAGGAGCATTCTTCATTGCTTGAGGCCTGCTTCTGGGGAAATGAACTATCACTTTTGTCTTGCCCTGATAACTGCCATACTGCGCTATCTATGCCAGAAAAAAAAAAGTAGCAAATAAATTGCCCTTACTCAGTGAGCAGCTTTCAGCTTCGAGGAGAGCACTGAGATCTGGGTGGGCATGGACAGCAGTGCTCCCTGAGAGGCAGGGGCCTTTGCTAGCACACAGGTGAGAAGTAATTTACATATTACCCTCAAGAAACCCGTAGATATTTCTGATCAAGGAAAGAAAGTTCCTGTCACAAACAACCTTTTCTAGTGAAGGTTTATGGAGGGCCTCCTGAGAGAGGCTAAGGCATCCTTTCAAAGGGATGCAACCTTGCTCTCCTGATAAAAGCTTTCTTTCTTTTATCGCCATCAGCTATAACTGCTATCTGGTAATACCCACTCTGAAAAATCTAACAAGGTGAACTCTAGGTGTTCTTAACAAGAAGTCTATTGATTGCTTTTAGTTCAGCAATTAACAGAATGATAATTCACACACTCTCAATTTTTTTCAGACTCCTTTTCCTCCATCACAATTGAAGAGGCATATGGACTATGATTCTGTAATGATCCTATTAAACAACAGTTCTTTGAAATGATCCCTTAGGTCATTAATCGCCCACAAAGCAATCCTCCTAGATTGTTCTGGAAATGCCCTTGAGTCATTTCACATGATGGTGTGCTTCTCCCCTTGAGCACACCCCACAGGCAGGTTTGTAGGGACTGACTTCAGTTTTCACCTCAACCTCACCCTAGGATCAGATGCTGAAAATAACAAAAAGTGCGAGAAGAGAAGCCTCAGGTCATGGGTGTTTCTAAGACAATGCTGAAAAGAAGGAAACAGGGGATCATTTTCTTTTCCGCCCTCCATGTGCTATTAAGACATTGTACATTCCACATGTGTGATGGGGTTAAATATGTCCTAGTGCTTCGTGCTGGCCATAGTGTTCTACATAGTGTAGAGAGAATTAACCTGCAGCAGACCCAATACTACCAAACCTGGTGAAGCAGGACTTCCCACACAGCTGCTTACTAGTGTGGAAGACCACAATCTCTTCCAGGGATTTCAATCTCATGATAATGCACCTGGTAGGACTTGCTCATGGTATCCAAACCCAGTCTTGGTTGGATCAGATGCTTATCCTAGAAGCACTTGAACATTATATTTAGCCAGATTCATGTGGCATGGTCTTCTTTCTCTTAATTTCTGGATATCCTGAAGTCTCTGAGGGTAGAGGGAACAGATCTGAATCGAGTCTATTCTTCAAAGGGTTCTCTCCTGTTCTTCCACTACTTTACGGGGTTCTCTTATTGTTGAGCCTCGGTAACTTTCCCACCTGCCCTTCGTAGTTCCAGTTCCTGACAGTAAGAGGGTAGCTTCTCTGGTGTTATCACTGATACTGACTTCACAGAAATTCCCTGCATCTCCAGTAAAAAGAAAGGTTCAGAGTGACATTCTAGGCCTTATTTCTTTCTTTTGGGGGAAGGGGTGAGGGAAAGAAGGGGCATTGGGTTGGAATTTGGGGAGAGGGGAGGACACTCGGCCACTCATACTTACGGAAGCCTCTATGCTGTAGATTTGATGCCAGGATGGAGATCCATACCCTCAGCGATGCCCACCACCAGACCTAGGCTAGGCCACAGAAACTAGCTCTGTAGTTTTACACTGGGTCCCTTAAACTTCTAAACTTGTTGCCTTTGCCTTGTCCTCTAGGATAAAAACCATCATTAGTAAGAAATTAGGGGAAGGGGTCAATCCTTCAAGTGTCTCACATACTCATAAGCTTTCACAGCTTTTGAAGCTCATGTTAATGAGCAAGTCTCTGTTTTCGCCATGATACTGATTAGTTAATTTTAACTCAAAAGAGAGGTTGTCTCTTGCTCTTTACAACAGACTTTCTAGCAAAAATACGGAACTAAAAATAATTTCTCACTCCTGGTGTTCATGTGAACTAAACTTCCAGATCCCTCTTACAATGTTCACTCATCTGGTTGCCTTTGACCTAGTCAGTTGTAGTCCTAGAGATTTCCGTAAGGTGGTCCCAGCCGTCCATAACACATCAACTATGGAAACTGAATCCTGAGAAATCCTTGTGCCTCTTTCCATTGCCCTGCGCTGTGGGGTAAAGATGTTTCATTTTTCCACTGGTGCAGTTGTGGCTTGTCAGTAGCCAGGTCTGACCTGCTGGGATGTCAACCCCTGCACTGGCTAGCCTTTCCCACTCCCAGACTTTCACTTTCCCCATGCAGCTGTCTATACAGAAAAGGGGCTGACCCAAGGAATTCGCTCTTTTCCCACTAAATACTGGTCATAGACAGTTCTATCTGCTTTCAGCCTGCCACCTCCATCCAGTTTTCTGAGCAGACTTGATTTTCAGACATTTACCCCACAAATATCGGTATTGTTCTCTTTGTTACATTTTTCCCCATCGGTAGCTGGCTCACGTTGTTCGCTTTACTTAGAGAGTGTGTCTAAGTCATCTGCGTCAATGAAGATCCATTGTTGTGTCTTCAAGAACATCTATGTTTCTACCCTTTTCATCACAACTTTCCTTGTTCTTTGAAAGGTACTCTAATTCATGTCCTTCTCCAACTTAAAACATTGAAACTCAAGATAGCACTGGTAGGAAAAACATTAACAAAAAAATAATGGAACCTATTCTTTCATAGAGGAGGATACTAAGGCTCAGAAAAGTCATGACAGCAGATGGCAAACAGCTGTTTGGTGGCAGTACGAAAACCGGAATCCAATATACCACAGTTGCACCAAACGCTCTTTCCTCAAAGAGAGAGGTCTTGCAGGTTGTAAGCACCTGACTTTTGGTCACCATCGGATACTTACCACAGTCTGCCATTTATGTATCAATATTTGTTCCATTGTTTTATATCCCCTATGCGACGGTAAACGCTTTCCAGGCAGAGGTGTGTCTCGCTCGTCTCTGTATTTCCTTCATTATTAAGCAGAGTGCCCTGTAGGGGAAAGAGTCTGTGCTCACTAAGGGTTTAACCAGTAAACAATGCATGAACAAATGAGTGAATGCTCTTTCGCTAACATTTATAAGGCAATACAATTAAACTGGAAGAAGTAATGGGTGGTTTGGCATGCCACTTGTTTTGCATGACGTTACCCAAACAGCTGGCTAATTTAAAAGTAATATGAGTCAAACCAAGGTTTTGTCATCACATAGACAAAAACTGGCTCATTAACTGGATTGTTCACTTTCCAGTTTGTGGCTGTGAGATCATGTAGTTAGAAATTCATACTGTTTTGTCTTTTTCCTAGATAAAGCAATGCTTAATTGAGTGATCTTGACCAAGTAAATTAAAATCCCCCTGGGTTTTCTCTCCATCTGCTAAACAGTGTAGTCAGCTCTACCCACTCATTGACTCACAGGAAATTGTCATGCCAACATTTTTACAAAATAGTATTTTATGGAGAGAAATAAAGGACCAAGTAGCCTAGTTCTTATCTCCTCCCAAAGAAGAATCTGTAAATGGATGATTTTATTCTAACTCATCAACCCTGCTTTGTATTAGAGCTATGGCAATTTGAGGTATGAACTGCTCAGCATCATTTTATTCTCACGTCTTCATTGTTTGTTTGATTCACTAAGTAATGTGATTAAAACTAAAAACACTTGATGGATTTTCTTAGGTTCTTCGGTTTGTGTGAATCCTTGGATTATATAACACATACACACATTGAGAGAGAGAAAGAGAAAGAGAGAGAGAGAGAGAGAGGGAAAGAGAGATTTGCTTTTGAACATTTATAATTTCTTTGGTTATTGGATTTTTTTTTTTTTTTTTGCCAAGGAAGAAAAATAGAAATATTGACCTACTCTGACACATAATCTGTTTTTGTGAGTTTTCAAAAGAGGAAGTTGTAAGTTTTAAAGGGGATCAACATATAACCCAAACACCTGACCAATGCACACATAATATACATTGCTCCTTTCTCTTCATGGTGTCTACCAAGTCTGCTGAGTCTCAGTCTTTCTTCTTAAACTTTCTCTACCTCTATTTTCTTCCTCCTTCAAATCATCATGTACATTACCATCAAGTCCATCTTCAAAAAACCCTTCTTTGGTCAAATCCTTCTCAAGCACCTTTAATAATGTATCATTGACTACCACAAGAGTTGGCAAGCTATGGCACGAGGATCTAATCCAATCTACTCTGTTTTAATAAATAAAACTCACTGTAGCACAGACATTCTTATTCACTTACTTATTGCCTATGGTTGTTTTTCTGCTATAGCAGCTGAGTTGAGTAATTGCTCTAGAAAACATACCCAACAAAGCCTAAAATAACCACTATCTAGCCCTTTACAGGGAAAAAAAGTTAGCTGACCTCTGGATAAAGAGATAAAATAAAGAACTCTACAGCCTGGCATTTATGGCCTTTCATAAATGCTAGTTAGCAGGTGATGAATAAAAGTATAATCTAGGTAAAAATTTATGCCGGAAACATCCTCCAATATTAATTCCTAGCACGGTCTCTCAGCTCCAACATTCTCCTGTCCTGCTGGGGACAGTGTGCAGTGAATTGTCAGGGCATGTACATAGCCCAAGTTCAAGCTTTAACTTCAGCATTTACTAGCTGTGTGACTGACTTTTCTTTTATGAACCCTGGTTTCCTCATTTGTAAAATGACTTCATGGGGTTCTAAGAATAAAATAAAGTAACACATTTAAAGTTCCTAGTACAATGCCTGAAATATAATAGTACATACTCAAGAAACTATTGCATAGTTTCTTAATTTATCCAGGAGCTAGGATTGCCTGAAAGAAACGTCCGTCAACTCAGGTTGCCGTAACAAAATACCACAGACTGGTGGTTTCAATAACAGAAATGTGTTTTCTCACGGTTCTGGAGGCTGGGAAGTGTAAGCTCAAGGAGTTGGCTGCTTTGATTTCTGATGAAGTCCTCCTTTCTGACTTGTAGATGGCTACTTTCTCCTTGTGTCCTTACATGGTGGAGAAAGTGATCTCTCTGGTATTTTTTCTAGTAAGGACACCAACTCTATGGGGTTAGGGACCCACCTTTGTAATATCATTTAACCTTAATTACCTCGGAATAGTCCCTATCTCCAAATACAGTCACATTGGGGTTACAGTTTCAATGTATGAATTTTAGCGGAATACAATTCAGTCCATAGCACATGGCATAGAAAGATTGATGGTTGACTTAAGATTAGCCAATATTTGGTCCTGTCCAAAACACCCACATAGACATTTGGTCCATGTCAAAAGGTTCTTGATATTTGTCTTGTCCAAATCAGCACCACAGATTTTGCTCCATGCCAACCCATCCACCTCACCTCATGTACCATTACCAGCTGGGCTACTGAGTCGAGAAGGGCAATCACAGCACAATTATTGGACCAATAAATCATGATAGTATTTTAATGTATTAATTCTGCAAACTCAAAGTATAAATAAATGTTATGTACTATCTGAACTCAGGGACGTTTTCTAAGATGGACGTTTGGGACAGGACAAAATATCAAGGTCAATGTGGCATGGACCAAAAATGCTCATGGACATTGTTACGCAGGACCAAGTATCAAGGACCTTTGGGCATCAACCAAATGTCTCTGTGGATGTTTTGGACAGGACCAAATGTCCTGCAAGTTTCAGTTTGTATTTGCTGGATTGGCCATTGCATCTTACACAGAGTGGGTTTCATATTTAAGTGAGGTGGGCATTTGGTTTTCAAACTTCAAAATCCTGTCATCTTATTGTCATAGTATGACATTTATGTCGATGGTGAAGCTGTGAAAGCATATTATAGATCTATGCATATAGTACGTTTACATGTTTTTGTAGGAATACATAGAAAAATGATAAGTAGGACATATGCCCACAGATTAACTAATGTTATTTCTAGGTGATAGAATAATGGACAATTAAAAAGTGTTTTCTTTTCTGTCCATGTATATAACATTTTAGTTATTTAGGTGAATTTCTCATAACATAAAAGTAACAATTTAATACCGTACAATTTAGTGGCATTTAGTATATTCAAATGTTGTACAACCTTCACTTCTAGCTAGTTCTTGTCCATAACTTTAAAAACCAACTTTACTGAGGTATAATCTACATATTATAAAATTTCTCCATTTATTTATTTATTTATTTTTATACATTTTTATTGATTTTTTAGAGACACAGAGATAGAGACATCATGTGAGAGAGAAACAATTAGCTGCCTCCTGCACACCCCCTACTGGGAATCGAGCCCTCAACCCAAGCATGTGCCCTGACTGGGAATCGAACCAGGACCTCTCAGTCCATGGGACAGTGCTCAATCCACTGAGCCACACCAGCCGGGCAATAACATTCTTCCATTTAAAATACACAATTCAAAGATGTGTTTTTCTAGTTATACAACAATTACCACAATTCAGTTTTAGAACATTTCCATCACCCCAATAAGATTTCTTGTGTCCATTTAGATTTTATCCCCATTCTCATTTCTAGCTCCAGGCAAATACTAATCAACTTTCTGTCTCCTTAGATTAGCTCTTTCTGAACATTTCATGTACATGGAATCATACAATATGTTATTTTTTTGTTTTTTGGCTTCTTTTACTTTGCATAATATTTTTAAGTTTTATTCATGTCATAGCATGTTTCAGAATTTCATTTCTTTTTTGTGAGTAATATTTTTTTGTATGGATAAAAATGTACATTTTTATACATTCACTCACGAACACTTGAGTTGTTTCTGCATTTTACCTGTTATGAATAATTCTGCTATGAACATTCACACGAGGGCTTCAGGCAGACCTGAAATTTTATTTCCCTTGGGCAGGATCTTAAAAGTGGAATTACTGGTTGTATAATAATATAAACTATGTCTAACTTTATATGAAAGTGCTATATTGTTTTCCTCATAACTTGGTTTTTGATTTATATAAACATGGGATAAGAGCAACTACCTCTTTGACTTTCTTTAGTTGTGCAGCCTGGGGTTAGTTTCTTATGGCCTCTACATCTATTTCCTCATTTATAAAATTGGAATGCAAATGGAACTTATGTCACGGAATTGTTGCAAGAATTAGAAGTATAGAATGTAAAACACTTAGAATGGTGCTTAATATGTGTGAGTGCTAAGTAATATTAGCTGATATTATGAGGTATTTTCAGATGATTGGGATTCCAAGTCAAATTTCTTACAACACCACAATATAAAGCCATATTAAAAATATAACATCCAGACATAATATGAAAATGTAAAATTATTTATTATTTACTGTTTATAGTTTCTACAGTAAAATAATACTGCAGACTCTTCCTAGATTTTTAAAGGACTTTTCCTCAAAATCTTTCCTTTCCATAGCTCACTCCTTACTTGATGATCTTTGTTTAGTCTTTTCCAAAGCATGTACTTAGTTTATATGTAAATTAATCTTTATAAAGGCATTAACTCTCATTCATTTTGCACTCACATATTTATGCTTCACTATTTTATGCAATATATGTCTCACATGTTCGTAGAGCTGAGTATTTTACTGGACATGTGCTGGAAATATTCGTAAGTTTTATGAAGTGAATGAGTGTTCCTAGTAAATCTAGTAGCTGATCGAGTAGAACTTGCTAAGCATCCTTAACTGTATCTGGCCATGTCTGGAGGCATTTCTACTAGTTGCGAAGTTAAAGAAGAGAAAATAACAAACAACACATGCTCAGCTCCACATTCTGCAAAGTAAGAAGCAGAACTTGGCATATTTATTATGTAAGATAAAATACATCAATACTTGTGGTAATTTTTTAAAACCTGTGAAAATATAATATTTAAATGTTGAACACACATAAATCTTGAGGAAAAAACTGTGGCTCTGAGTGATAGAATTATAGGTTAGTATTTTTTCTGCATGGCTACACTTTTCTCTATTTATTAAAACTTAACAAAATGGACAGCTTTGATAAAAACATTAAAAGTAAAGAGAACTTCTTGTTTCAGTCCCCACATGGAGAGACTTGGAAGTCTGCAGTTTTATACTTACAGCAAGAAGAAGCTAAACAAATGGAAAATCAACAACTTTCCCTGAACCTATAGCTAACCGAGGTCACAGGACGCAGCGTCACCAGACATCTGTGGAGATAGATAAATCCAGAGTCACAGTCAAGATCTTACCTGAAGTGGAGGCAACTAGAACCATAAACTGGTAGAAACACTTAAATTATCATTTTGATGAATTGTTGGAGTTTGAGTGAAGATGCATAAAACCTGTGTATGAATTATTCATAATCACCCAAAACTGACAAAAATAAGATGTCCTTCAATAGTTGAATGAATAAAAAATGTGTGGTACATCCATATAATGAAATGTTTTTCAACAATGAATAAAATAAAAGAAACTATCAAACCACAAAAAATACATGGATGAATCTGAACTGCACATTGCGAAGTTAAAGAAGCCCCTCTGAAAGGTCTACATACTGTGTACATCCAATGATATGACCTTTGGAAAAGGCAAAACTATAGTGACAGTAAAATATCAGTGCTTTCCAGGGGGTTGGTGGTGGAGGGGAATAAGTGAGTCACAGAAGATACATTTGGGATGGTGGAACTATTTGGTTGATACATGACACTATGCTTCTTCAAAACCCATAGAACTTTTCAGCATAAAAAGTGAAACTTAATGTACAGAACTATGGTTTTTAAAAATGTAGGAGGTCAGTGTTCCCAGGAAGGACTGCACACTGTGACAAGAGAATTTAACCATATTACAAATGTATGAAATAACTGCATTGAATAAGGGGGAGGGGGGAAGGTGTTGACCTAAGTGCTTCTGGAAATGAGGGTCGTCTGTAAGACTAACAGCAAAGGAGCCTCACATGAGTACTGTACATTGTCAAGTTGATAAACATTGCCCTATGAAGGGATGGGTTGATAATTCTGAAACTTCTATACCTGTATGCTGGGACTGAGTATTAGGTAAAGGAGCGGTGGATAGGCAGAGCCAAGTGTCTCATTGTTGGAGTAGGAATGTACAGATAAGCAACTGAGGGAGATAAAAACGATCCATGTGGTAATGAAACGGAGACATCAGTATATACCCTTATTGAGTTGATGGAGATGCACATGGTTACTAATAAAAATGTTTATAGCTCTGTGTGTTCATATGGGTTAGTGTACACTCATATATTTCCTTGTTCTCTCAGTTTGGACCTAGAAGAAATGATACACAGCACCCCGATCTCGGTTTCCAATGCCATTTCCCAGTAAAATGTACCAAGGCTTCTTGGAGAAATGGTTGATTCTAGGAATGAATCCGTAAACACATGTGAGGATTCTGGAGAATCTGCTAGTGCCAGAAAGTGAAAAAGTGTTTAAAATGGAAAAACAAAACAAAAGAACAAAACCCTGCAATGAGAGTCTGTCAATGAGACACAGGAGCCAATAGAGAGAGCTCTCAAACATCCGTAAGAATAAACTGTTATAAATGGTTAGAAGTAAATAAAAAAAGAATTTAGGTGAAAAGTAAAAACAATAAAGTCCACAGTTAGTACAAAAATTGCTGCTTTTCTCTCATGCTTGTGTAGGCGGACTGCATATTTCTTCTGAGTATCCCAGCAGTCAGAGAATGAAGCATGTTCTAAAACTCCTAGTATGTATAAGCATATGTAAAACCAAGTTATTTGTTCAGAAAGCCAGCTTTTCTTGAAAATGAGATTCAAGAGATATTTCTTTCTTGGGTTTTCACAGCATCCTTACAATAAATATAAAAAGTTATAGTAACATCTTACATTATAGACAAGTTAATAGCAAATTTGTTTAATTTCTCATTGCACGAGTATAAGATAATGTTGATAGGTGCTATAATCTGTACTTGTAGAAAGCCTAAAATTATCACTTATTTCTAAAGAAGGAGATTTTGATTTATTTGAATTCTTGAAATCATGGGTAGCAGAAATGGGCAAAACTTAAAACATTCAAATATGACTTCAAATTTTATTTATTTTTATAATCCTGACTTTTCCCTGAAAGTTAAGAAACTGACTTCTTATAATTACATATCCTGAGTTTTACATACATGCATATAATAAGGAATATGACCCCAGCTACCGACATTAATTCCTCAATTTAATATGAAGGCATTCTACTGTGGTCATAAACCTCTGCTTATCTCAGTTATTTTCACAGCTTCACCTAAAAGCCAGAATGGTTCCAGATTTATTTAGAATAGGTTATTTATGGGTTGAAAGGAATATATTTTCATCATCTCTGAACTTTTTTTCTGACAAAGACTGGCTTGACTTTCTAATTTCCTGGAGTTGTAGAACAAAGCTGTGAGATCCACTGAAGAGGTCAACTGAATGAGGAGCCTGGTGGGTGGCTTACACGACATTAGGTCTAACTAGAAGACCAATCTATATTCACCCCATTGAGGATTGAAACTGGGAGGGCTAATTTGTCCCAAGAGGGGAAGAAGCACAGCAGATTCCTTGCTCTAGGCTGTGTGGGTTCTTATCATTGAACTCATCATGGGGTATCCCACAGAAGCTGACCTGGAACTGTTTTGGAATGAAACTACAAAGACAGATGCTTGTGGTCTACTCTGTGTAACTCTTTCCACCAGATGTCACATTTAAATTACACTATGTTTTAATAGTCATTCAGGTACTGTTTCTATAGACAGAGCTGCTGCTTAAATTGCAACACTTGTATTACTTGTAACTCTTTATCCCAAATGGAAGGCTATATCTAAGGAAGTGATTGACAAGTTGACTGAGGCTTCTTTTCTTTGTGTTAAAAGACCAAGACCTATATACTCTTCACTGTGTAATTTAGTAGCCTATGATTTTAACAATTGTCTTAGATCCAATTATTGTGTCAGGTGTCAAATAAACTCCATTAAAACTGAACATTATCCTCTTGGTATTTGTCGGTAGGGTATTATTTAATTTAAGAGAGCTTTAGCAATTCCACTTTCAAAGCTACAGCAGATACTTTAACTGAGAAATAAATTTTTCAAAGTATGCCCTTCCCTTCATCAAACCTCTGTTACGGTGTGTTTTATTTCCAGGGGAATACGTTTCTTCTAATACAATTGTGTTTTTCAAGTGCATTATAACTTGAGGGCATTCTTTTCTTATTTATTACCTAGGAATCTGAAGAGAACAAGATAAAAATGCCAGCTTAATCAGCAGACTACTTAAAGCAGACCCTTTAAAAATGTTTATTGATGAGTAATAGTAAACATGATACACTGATACAATAGAATGATAATGCCTTCACTTACATAGAGACCAGGAGAAACAGAATTTCAAATGTAGAAGTGGTCATTAAGTAACTAGAGTGGAAAGAAAACAATAGGTGCAGAACTGAAAAGTTAATTGGGAAAAAGTTTCTATTGTGGGAACTCACTTTTACTTAAATTGTTATCCAATTCCAGATTTCATTGAGTCTGGCCACTTTTAGCATGTTTGCCTCACTTATCCTCTTTTGTATACCTTTTATCTTTTTCTCCCCGTTAGCTCCTTCTATAAACAATCTCAATAACCTCAGTTCACAAAGCAACTTCCTTTGAACCTTGTCCCTTCTGTCTGTTACATTATAACTCTTCTTTCATTCATTCACCTGTAAACATGATGAAACCTTACTTATTTGCCATTTATGTTACAATTTTTTTGCAAACTGTCATTTGCAACTGTTTTTGTTTCATTATTAAGTATCTTTCTATTATCAGATCTCTTTAAATCATCTTTTCACAGGAAGTCTGTATCCTGTATGCACCCTGCTCTCCCGCTTGACACAGGAAATATCCCCTTTTCATGGCTTCCTGGATAACGCTCTATTTTTTCCTTACCAAGCTTTTTTTTCCCTTTGTGAATTTTAAAAAATCTCTTTCTTTGATGCCTCCTTATGCCTGACCCTAAAGTTTGCTCTCCCTAGCCTTCTCAATCTGTGGTATCGTTGAGTGATCTCCTCTGTTACCAGGGTTGAAGCTCCGATTAACGGGCTGATGAATCCAAAATCTAAATGGAGCAGACAAAGGAAAGTTAGACTAATTTAAGAAGAAAAAGTGGACAATCTGGGTAATAAAAGTGAAAGGATAATCTTAGAAAGGTTATGAAAGAATACTTGCTGCATTTGATTACAAAGTAGATTTACAAGCTCCGGCTATTTAAAAAAAAAAAAAAAATTAACCCGAGGCACTGCATGTAGAGGATGTAGAAGATAATGGAATTACTTACAATTAAGACCAAAGAATCATCATAGTTGTTGTTTTTTTTTTTTTTAACTCAAAGATGCTCCCTCTTCTTCACCGGATGGAACAGGAAGCTCTTGATCTATGGCTTTCCTGTGGTTTGTACTAAATTACAGAACATGTCATCTTATGAAATTTTCTTGCTTTGGAGCTTGTGAGGTAGGGAGAAGGAATTAGGAAACAATAACAGACAATAAGAAATCAGGATTTCTGAATCAGTCATAAAGTATGCTATACCACATCTTAAAGTGACAAAATGAGATGAGTAGGCAGATGACTTCACAATATTAAGGCAAAATGGTGCAGCAGTCACTGCTGACTCATTAGGAGGTGTAAGCTATGATGTTGAAAGCAAAGCCTGGAAACACTGCCTGAGTCAGAGTGGGTTTTGCAGGGTAGCAGCAACGTGTGGGACACGCAGTGCAGCTGGAGGAGGCAGCCGGGGTTGAGTGAGGGGACCATACAGAGTATGTGTAACTCTCCATATTTTAAAAACAAAAGAAAAGGAGAACTTTATTGATTACCTAAAGCCACACAAGGGTTTACTAGCAGACATAGTATTAAAATGGAAGCTTCTGTCTTCTGGGCCATCATCCCAGGCAGCCTCTAAAAAATGAGGGGGGTTAGAGAAATGTAAGAACATTCTTTCTGTTTGAAAACCACTTTAACAATGCTTTGCTCCAACCAGATAGACACAAAGATTTATTAAAGAAAATTCCTCATTCACAGAGAAAATAGTAAGTTAGGAGGAATGTCTGACAAACATTTCATTGCTCCTTCCACTCCTCCCTCCCTGGAGCTGTTGAGCATTGTGGGCTGCTGCGACAATCCACCACTTTCAAAGTTCTCTCAATTTAGAGTGAGATGCTCTGAAAATCATTCATCACACATACATGAACAGCCTGACTGTTATTTCCAAAACATTCAAAAGCTTGGGAAAGGACAGGAACACAAACTTTCTTTGAAGTGTATCTTGTCTTTGCTGTATGGGCCTCAGCAATCTAAGAGGCTATTTAGCTTCTGTTTTAGATAAACCCCTAGCTCATTCCCACTGGACAAATCAAGTAGGTTTTTTCCCCCAGTGGGATTATTCTATTGCAGACTTTTCTTTCTCATCTAGCTTGATTATTAGCAATGTAGGAATATCTACAAATGTTGTGAATGATCCAATTTAATTAAAACATACAATATAGGTGAGACGTATATATTGAATTATATTTTATAATAAAGGTAGACAAACTTTAAATGAGAAAGGCCCAATTCATAAATAGCCCGTGAATAAATTGATTTTTATCCCTGTCAGTCCATCCTCCCATCACAGGAAATCACTGGATAGGTACTGTACAAAGACTTGGATTTTAAAGGCACAGGCCATGTTGATTGGGTTTTTGGTAGATGTTCTTCATTTTTTTATGCAACCTGAAATTCCTATAATTACAATATTTGAGCTCAAAAAAGGAATACTTCGATAAAATTGCCACATTTCTGGAAATCATAAATGGCTTCTAGGCATTTACATGTTATATGGATTTATTTTCTATTTTATTAATTAATTTTTTTTAAATATGTTTTTATTGATTTTTTTAGAGAGAGAGAAACATGGATGTGAGAGAGAAACATCGATGGGCTGCCTCCCACACACCCCCAGCCAGGAATCATGCCTGCAACCCAGGCATGTGCTCTGACTGGGAATTGGACCAGGACCTCTCAGTCCATGGGACGACGCTCAATCCACTGAGCCACACCTGCTGGGCATTATGGATTTATTTAATCAGGTTGTTTTCCTCCTAAACTCAGCTGGCCTTTGACAATATGACTTTTTGTTTGGAAAAAGAAAAGCAAAAACTTTGAAAACAGAACACGGGTTGTTGTGAATCAGGCCTGGGTAGGCAACATTGTATGTGAGGCAGGACATTGAAGTTAAATTTGATGAATTAAAAGAAAACAGGTTTTTAAAAAAATGTTCTCTGTTTTCTGTGAGGGTACACACATACAGAAGCTATATTCAAGACCTCTGTTTTACCAGGAAATAGAACTCAGGTAATACCAATAACACTATAACAATGAGCTATTTTGCAACTTAAACAGCTTTTATAGACTGGTCTACAACATCTTTGTGAATTTCAAATTACAGACAAAAATAACGAGCCTCTGCAACATAATTGGATTATAAATTTTGGGCTCTCTGGACAGCAATAAATAAAAGGAGAGACTCCTGGATAATATTTTATATAATAAAACTATTTTATGGTTTCTCACCCCAAAAGGGTTTTTCTCTCTTGAAGAGCTTAAAAGTTTCCTTTAGTCAGATAAGAATTTTATAACTCTTTTGTTTTAAGCTTTAATAAATTCAAATTTGAGGCATAATCATATTAACAAAACTGGCTCTTCCGTCGGCTTATATAGCACTCATTCCTTTTAATTACTTTGACTTTCAATTTCTAATAAAACAACCTAATTATAAACTGCTTTAACTCTTTACTTATTTTTAAATATGTTTTTATTGATTTTGAGAGAGAGGAAGGGAGAGAGACATAGAAACATCGATGTGAGAGAGAAACATTGATTGGCTGCCTCCGGCACGCCCCCTACTGGGGATTGAGCTTGCAACCCGGGGAATGTGCCCTGACGAAGAATCGAACGGAGACTTCTCAGTCCGTGGGAGGATGCTCAATCCACTGAGCCACACCAACCAGGCTAACTCTGTTTAAAAAAATATGGTAACTAAGAGAAGAGGACGAAGAAACAGAATGCTAGTGTGGACAATGTGCTACATGATGTCCATGGATTACATCCGTTATTCCTCCCAACAGCCTGTATCAGAGGTCTTTTATCTCAATCTCATGAATGAAACTGGGTTCAAACAGATCTGAAGTGACAATATTAATATTCAGACTTCTCTCTATATAACCACTTTATTGAATGACTTATATTCTGACAGGTTATAATCAGGACACAGATTTTTGTTTCTTCCAAGTTTGCATTCGGAAGAGATTATTTGTTTCTCCCCATCACTTGATCAGGAGATTGTACAATTTTCAAGTCACTTTCAGCTTAAGGATACTTTTGATTTCCAGGTATTACCAAGTCTAATCCTTCTTAAAACAAATCTTCAAACATCCATCTCATTCAAAGTTTTCCCCAGGCCTCAGCTAAGGTTGGAGCTGGGCATCAGAGATCAGAGGAGATAAAGCTGCCGTAGGCTTCTCACTCCTTCTCTCCACTTATTCTGTAGTTGGCTGCTGCAGAGTCAGGTTGGGGGATGTGGGGGTCTGAGAGGGATGAGGGTAGGAGGAAAAAGTAATGTCTTTTTTGGAAAAGGGCTCTAGTGATTCATATCGCGGTGTCCTCTTTGGTGGCAAGCTTCCAAATGCTGGCTGACACAGGAGATTCACTTCCTGGCTGACTTCTTAAAACTTTGCTCCCCCGACAGTGAGGCACATTTCCAGCTTCTTCCTGTGGAATGCCCTCTTGGCTGGGGTCCATCAGTATGTTTCGAACCCTACCCTCCGAGTAATCCATCTGGCAGGGGGAACACAAACTTGCCTCACTGAACAGTTTCAGTGTCCAGTGCTTCCCACTGCTGCCCTCGCTACTTGCCTTGCCATCCAAACAGTTTAAGTGTCTTCCCTTAGGACTCTCCAGGTGAGAGGCAGGGGACAGTCTCCGTGTGTGTGTGTAGGTCCTGGGATTATGCCAGGTTCTCCCAATAGCCAGCCGGGGAGTGAGATTCCCAGTGTTCCCTTTCAGAGATGCCTAATGTCATCACCATTTAAAAATTTTCTTCTCATTTATCTGGAGGTCAGGGTTGGGGGTGGCATGGTGGCATACTCCAATAAAGCTGATAATTATTTCTTTTACCCTCATCCAAAGATATGATTATTGATTTTAGAGAGAGAGGAAGGGAGAGAGAGAAACATTGATCAGTTGCCTCCCATAAGCACTCCTACTGGGGATCCAACCCACAACCTAGGTACGTGCTCTGACAGGGAATCGAACCCATAGCCGTTTGATGTACGGGATGATGCTCAAACTAACTGAGCCACTGGGCCAGGCCGAGGCTGATGGATCTCTACCATGATTAACCTTTTTGATGAACTAGTTTTCTTTTCTTTCTTTTTTTCTTTTTATCCTCATCCGAGGACATTTTTCCGTTTCTTGTTCAGATAGAGTGGGAGGGAGAGAGAAACATCGATGTGAAAGGGACACGTCGAGTGGCTGCCTCCCGCACGACCCAACCAGGGCCGGGGACAAACCGCAACCGAGGTATACGTGCCCTTAGCGGGAACCGAACCTGGGTCTCTCTGGACCGCAGGCCGATGCTCTAACCGCTCAGCCAAACCAGCCAGAGCTACTTTTTTTTTTATAGCTAGGAAGTAGGGGTCAGTTGCTGAACTGATTTTGCTGCCTCAAGGTATAGTCTCATATGGATGTATGAGACACTTTTCTTTAGCATGTAGGGAGTATCTAGCAGCCATTTTTCTCAGTCTTGGGGCTTCAGCTGAAACTCAGAGGCAATAGGACAAGACCCTGGAATATTGTTTATAGAGTTCATAGTCTTTTCGTTATAACAGGCTGTTCCCCCAAATTTACCTTAAGTGGATCTACTCACATTCTTCACATGTCCCGCTTTAATCTAGAACTACAGTGTGATAATGAATGTTTATGTAATATATAAAGTGAGCAGACCATACACAGTTGTCTTCCTGTTGTCTTTTATGAACAGCAGGTACATATTTTCTGCTACACAAATAATAATGAACCACAGCTATAAACTGTCAAAATGTCAGTATTTGTCAAACCCAAAAATATTTCTATGGATGTAATTGCAAGCAAGCATTAAGGACTTTACTGCTTAATTCTGGTTTCTTTTCAACAGGGCCACTAGCTGGCCGGTCCGAAGTGTTCTGCAAAGAACTGCTGTTTGGAAAAAGGTGTAGATCTCATTTTTGGCCTTAGTACTACAGAGCTGCATGAACTTGGCAAATATGTTAAACTGTCTTCCACTCAGGAGTCTTATAATTAAAGACTCTTACTAAGTAATCACGATAGCCACAAAAGTTTAACCGTGCACACAGTGCTTAGACGAACCATTTCAATGAAGCACTGAAATCCTTCTAAATAAAGCCAGGGCCACTGAAGCTGCTACTACAAAATAACCCCTGACTGGTAATACATTTGGACAAGCCATTATCCAGGATGGGTTGCTTTGATTTCAGTAAGTGAAGTGCTAATCTAAGCAGTTAGCTCTTCAGAGTTTCCAGAGACTTAAAGACACTTACAGAGCATGCTATTTCTTTTCTTTCTTTCTTTTTTTAAATTTTATTGATTTTTATAGAGAGAGAAAGGGAGAGGGAGAGAGAAACATCGATGTGAGAAAGTAACAATCAGCTGTACAACCCTGGCGTGTGCCCTGACCGGGAATCGAACTGGGCAAACTTATTTGTTTGTTTGTTTATTTATTTATTTATTTTTTTCTTCATTGATGTTAGAGAGAGAGGAAGTGAGAGGGAGAGACAGAAACATCAGTGAGAGAGAACATCGATTGGCCGCCTCTTGCATGCCCCCCACTAGGTATTTGGCCCACAGCCTGGGCATGTGCCCTGGCCGGGAATCAAACTGGCGACCTTCTGGTGCATGGGTTGAGGCTCAACCACTGAGCCAGACCGGCTGGACGATTTCTTAAACTCACAATGTAGTGTGTGTGTTCACAAATGAATAAATAATATTGTGAAATTTTCACAAGCAATAAACTAATATTTGTAAATACATGTTTTCAAAATGTGGATGAATATCCATGGGTTCTGGGATAAAAATCAAACTCCTTGGCATAAATTATTAGGCCCTCTTATGACCTGGCTTCTGCTAATCTCTTCAGTCTTGTCTCTTGCCTTGCCCTGACTCAAACGCTATCCTTTGGCCATACTCAGCTGCTTGCTCTTGCTTGGAAACATCAGGGTGTGTTAAGTCTCCATGGTTTGTCGCAGGCCGCGCCCGCGGTCTCCCGTGCTAGTTATGCACTGCTGTATGATAAACCAGGCCAACACTCAGGGGTGGTGCTGGAGTTGGTGGGGCTTAGCTGGGTGGTGCTTACTGAGGTCTCTCATGTGGATGCAATTAGATGGTGCCTGGAATGGGAATTGCCTGAGACTTGTTAACTCACTGTTGGCTCCTAGGCTTGAATGACTCAGTCAACTGGAATCTGAAACAGCTGCACCCTTGAGCGCCTCTTTATGTGTTCTCTTGCACGGCAGCTTGGGGAGAGTCAGACTTCTTACGGGATGGCGTAGGCCTTCAAAAATGTATGTGTCCGTTCAGACTGACAAACCTCAGAGGAGAGGAGTCGGGGGGAGGGATGAGATAAACCAAAGAACTTATATGCATGTATGCATAACCAATGGACACAGACAACAATGCTGGGTGGGGAAGGGGCGGGATCGGGAGGAGGGTGTCTAGGGGGGGAAAGGAGAAACATATGTAACAAAAATAAATTAATAAAATTACAACAAAAAAACACTTAAAAATATATATGTATCAATAGAACAAGGGAGTCTGGTGGGAGCTACATCATCGTTTATGACTAGCCTTGGTAACCACAACCCACGTTCAAGAGCAGGGGAATTAGACTTTATTTCTTGGTGGAGGGGATGTCAGAGTGTGTGGACATGTTTCTAGATCACCACACATACATGGCAAATACCTGTTATCTTTCAAGACTCAGGTCAACAGGTATCTTCGCCATGTAGCCTTTGGACCACATTCGCGTTCCACCTTACCTTTTTCCTTTCTCAGACTGACCATTTGCTCCATGTACCTCTGCTCTTCCTTGCACCTGTTTCTGTTATTACATATACGCTGTCTTTCTTCGTATCTATATTAGTTTATGTTTATCTGACTTATTAAAACACATTTCTTAAAGGCAGGAAATGTTTCTATATCCTCTTCTTTAGCCCAGTACGTGAAAAAAGGGAGGTCTGTTAATTGAAAAAACCAATGAATTGAATAGACTATCAAATTAAGAAATATGAGGGTATATATAAAGTTTATTCATATTAGAAAATTAATTTTTTATTACAAAAACAGATTTCCTTTTTAAAATAATATTAAATTATTTTTTCCAATGCTAAAAACATTTATTTGGCTTGGGGCATTGTAAAATTACAATTTGCTCACTACTTTGTCCATATTGAGCAACAGGTGACTGGAAATCCTGAACTTATTTTATATTTTTGCTAGAATTATGACCACTGAAAGGAAAGTGTCATGGTCCAGATTAAGAGCTCATGCTCTTTGTTTTGAGGCACTGAAAAAAATTAGAGAATAATTGAGAATACATCAATCTTTTTCTCTCAGAGCTTTACTCTGTGTTAATCTTGTTGGTCCTCGGTACTATTACTATGAGAGCCATCAAAGGTCCATAAAAGCTCAATACAATAATGGAAGAAGGAACGTCTCCAAAATGAATTTAAGATATGATGGATCTGCAAAATGTAATGGTTAACTTCCTGGCAATTGTGTAATGAATGATAAGCAGAAATTAAGCAACGCACTTCTATTTGCTTTAGATTTATATGTTTGCCTTTTGGATACACGCTGGCCACTTAAATTGACAGCATTAATCTTTGGCATCTTCATTTCATCTCCTATGTAAAAGCCAGTTTAAAAAGATGTTGCAACTCTCACCCAAATTAGAGGAAGCAAGGTTATTTATGTTTAATTTCCCCAAGAGCCAGACTTTTTACTTCCTGTGCATTTCTATATCAACATTAGCCCTTTGTATGTTGAGAAATTTTAAAAGTTAAATACTTTACTGGCATATTTTGGCAACCCGAGATCTCTGCCACCCGCAATTGCAATTGCACAGGGAATGGGTAATTATTCTTTAATAGTAGAAGAATAGTAGGGGTCATATTTGGCTCAGAGTCATGGGTAGCATTTTCATTAAATATCACCCTGCAGTCGTTACTCATTGCACACTTTAGCAAGACAGCTGACGAGGAAGGACGATACAGCAGGCACTTTGCCATCAACAGGCAGAGCACGCACAGACTCAAGAGTGTAATTTGGTCCGACTAGTACTTGGAGACACTTACTGTCACATTACGCCACCCTACAACTTAAACGAGTTTAGGGGATGATACTATTGTTTAGGGAAAATGTGTGGTTGTCTGATGGCACACACTTCAAATTCTTTTCAAATAAAAGCTAGGGCAAACGAAAGAGTTCACCTATTCTATTGTGCCTTCAATGAATTTCAGGACATTGAGTCCACAATTTAATAATATTTCCTTAAGCAATACATGCGATAGTGTCTTTCATGCAAATGATATGACTCAATGCCCAGGCATTATACATAAAACTTGACTATAGACAGAGGTAGAAGCAGGGCTCTTTCACCAATTTGTCTATACCTTGAAACATATAGTATGAAGAAACTTTTATATTGATTCCCATCATTGTCATTTTATATAATTTCACTTTTTCCAGTTCAGAAATAGCCATCACTATGACGAGTCATTAATTTTCAGACATTCTAATCCTAATCCTTTTCTTTGTTGTCTTTGGTGTGTTATAAAGTGAAAACCGAAACCAAAAATCCGAACAACCCAGATACACGTGGTGTTTAGTGTCAGCACACACGGACAGCTTGAGAAGGTTTATCCCCTTCACAATCTCTGTCAGCCACGCTTCTCTCCTTAAGCTTTCCCCAAAGAAAACATCCTCTCCAATAAAGCAGTGAGCATGTGTGACTAACACACCCCTCAGGTAAGTTTCTGAGACTCTGATTCCAGGCAAACGACTGCCCCGAAGTCCTTCCTCGATGGAAATTCTCACGCTGTCACTGCTACACCATTTTCACTGGAACACCAGTCTCCCATTGAAACATTCTACGTCTTCAAATAGATGCTTGCAGAGGATGAGAAATATTAAGTCTGGGTATGTATTATTTATAATCATTTATTATTTAAATTTTGACAAAAAGGTAAAGTTAGAATTCTGTTAGTTCCCTAAAAGGTCTGAGATGAAAACTGCTGAAAGAGAATAAGAAGATGGATAAGGTCATTTGTATGCAATAATAATACACACTTGAAGTAACTTAGGAGGCTTTTATAAACTTATGTTGGGGGAAATTCTCTTTTACTTCATGCTTCATGTTTTTTGCTAGTTTCTTACCTAGATGTTGAATTAGAGTGATCAATGTGAGTGTGTGTTTCTGGTCAATGGAGGCTTTCTCTCAATCACTTATGAGATAAGAAAAAAGAGTAGAAAACAGGGCAAAAGATTCATTTCAAAAGAGGGGCCATGATTTGGAAAGTGACAGCAAACAGACTGTCTGTCTTTCTCTTTGCCTTTTCTAGATTGCCTGTCATCATTTCCCTTTTCGTAACTATTGTTTTTAATCTGACTTCTGCCTTCCAGATGACCTTAGTGGCTCTATGTAATCTCTTTTACTTTCTCATTTTTAAAAACGGTGAGCATATTACACAGTGCATACAATGTAATGGAGTTTAAAAAATAATTATACATTCCCCGTATCCACTATCTGTACCCACAGCTGAATCACGTTTGGCCCGATTCCTCAGTAATATTTACAATTTTAGTGGGAAATACAAAAACATGACTAAGTAAAATGAAATGTTATAGATATTTTAAAGGACTCATGAATACATATAAAGAGTAGACACCAAAAATGGGGCATGGTCAATTGTATTCGTTGGAGAGAGGAAGGAAAAACAATCAGGGATAGCTTCATAGATGAAATGACAGGTTAGTCTGAACAGGGCAGTGGGCTGAACAATAAGCTGGTCTGGATTCTGTCTAAGCTGCAAACCACTGAGGTGTGAAAAGCCTTGGCATATTTTAAAATCACAGGCAGGACTGTGGGCCAGAGGGCCAGAGAGGGCCTGAGGACCTTTCCTGTTCTCTGAAATCTCAGTTCTGAAGTTTGAGTAGGACAAGCCTGATGCAGAGTGACTCAATGCACCATTGTTTGGGAAGTCCAGGAAAAGTCTGAAGTATGGCTCAGGAAACATGAAAACATTATGAAACTTTCAGGACTTTTAAAAAAAAGTCATCTCGAAAGAAGTACAATTTTCAAGAATTGTTGATTAATTAATTGGGTGTAGAGTATAATAAAAGGAGGATATAAGAATCAGCCCCAAGTTTTTATTCTGAGAGATACAACTTAGGTTGATGGTGATACCACCAGGTAAGACAAAAAATTTCGTAAATTTGGCCCTGGCCAGTTTGGCTCAGTGCTTAGACTGTTGGCCCAGGGACCAAAGAGTCGCAGGTTCAATTCCGGTCAAGGGCACGTACCTTGGTTGCGGTTTGGCCCTAGCTGGGGTCATGCGGGATGCAGCCAGTGGATGTGTCTCTCTCACATCGGTTTCACTCTCTCCCTCCCTCCCTCCCACTCTGTCTGAAAATCAATAGAAAAATTCCTTGGTGAGGATTAAAAAAAAAAAAACATCGTAAATTTGATCCATATCACAAATTTGGATATAAGAAAATTGTTATTGGTTCCAATTATCATCTCAGCCCCAGTTCTCAAGCAGGGAACATCAAGAGCAAGCAGGGAAAAAACAACAACAACAACAACAAAACAGGGGGAAGGAATACGAGGCAAGTAGTCGCTGAAAAGTGAGGGCCTTGTGATCGTCTGAGACTTTCTCAGTGAGCATACGGTCATTACATTCAGTATCTTTGCTTTGTGCCTGTTACAGTTTTACGACATGGCTTTTTAGTTAACATTACAATAATGTGACATTGAATTTTATCCGACACAATTTGTGGGCACGCACGTAGAACGGTTTGGTGGGGTTCTACTATACAGGAAAGGAAGAGGGTCAAAGATGTTAAATGGATTTTTGGTATTGGGTTTATGGAGCTTATCATGCATGAACTCAGAACTCATTAAACAGGTATATGAACCTGGCCGGTGTGGCTCAGTGGTTGAGCGTCGACCCATGCACCAAGAGGTCATGATTCGATTGCCGGTCAGGGCACATGCCCAGGTTGTGGGCCCAATCCCCAGTGGGGGGCATGCAGGAGGCGGCCAATCGATGTTCTCTCTCATCGATGTTTCTATCTCTCTCCCCCTCTCCCTTCCTCTCTCTCTCAAATCAATAAAGAAAAAAAAAAGGTAAATGAATACATATATTTGAATATCAAAACTGTTTGAGATAAAGATACAGATTTGGTGGCCATCAGTATATATTGGTACTTGAAATCATGATTATATTTCTTGTGGGAAATTGGCATTTTAATTGTAAGCAGAAGAAAAGAAACCCACACAGAAAATGGAAAAAAAAATGATCACGATCAAAAATATTTCAGGTGATCAAATGAGTAGAGAATAATGGAAACTGAAAAATAGGGATTTTTTTTTTTTTAGAAAAGAAACAAATGAGGTAGTCTCACAGGACTGAACATTTCCTCTGTATCTGATAATGAGGAAGCAGTTAGAGTCATTCTGGTAGCATTCTGGGGGTGAAAGGGAGACTGTAGTGAGATGAGAAATGAATGAAGCTACAAACTGAGATGAGTGTATTTTTTCAAAATGTTTGAGAGGGAGAGGATAGAATTTGGAGGTAGTTATTCAAGTATATAGGGTCAGGAGGCTTTAAGAAGGAAGGAACTTGAGCCGGTTTGTGGTACCAGTAGCTAGAGAGAGATCTAGGCCTCGGGAGAGAAGGCAGGCTACAGAACAAGTCTCTTAGATATTGATGAGAAGTAGATCAAGGGGCAGGATGGCAGGCTGGGTTTGAAAAGGAGGAGGACTACCTTGCTTCTTAGGTTAACCAAGAGGAAATTAGGATAAGCTTGTACATCAGAAGTAATCAGAAGTAGATCTGAAGGAATCAGAAATGCAAGGTGACCTTGGCTGCTGGCCTCTCCTCTTTCAAGGGTTGATGACCAATCACCGGAAGTGGCTCTTAAAAGTAAACTAACAAAGATTCAAGGCTGGTTAATGTGTGTTGGTGAGACAACGACCAATGTGTACCAAAGTGCTTTATGTCTTCTTAAGCAATTTTATAAAAACACCCTGTTGCCTCGATTACTACAAATGAGTAATGAGAAAAGACTTGCTGTAAAAGGAGGAGTAGACTGAGCGTCTGGAGACTGGCTTCTGACACCAGCCTTGCCATGCTTCCAGCTTCATTATCTTGGACCTGACAACTTAACAGGCTTCTCATCTGAAAAGGAAGAGTTGACCTCTAAATGTGCTTCCTGATACAAACCTAAGTTTTCTGTTTTAATTTTGATAAAGGCAACTAAATAGTATGAAGAAACGTTTAAGCCATACTATTTAATTTATATACCCAACTATGCTGAGGAACCTGGTAGAAGATGAAACTATAGCTTCAGGTTTGGAGGACAGTTTTTTACTTATTTCAAAAATATTTATGGCATCTCTACTTTGAGTCAAGCACTGTGCTAGGTGTTGTGTGAATGAAAAGATATATTACATGGGTTTGAATCCTCAAGGGAGCTTACAAACTAGTGTAAGAGAGGAATATACATCTTTCAAATGTTGAAACTATAAAACCAAAGACACGAAGAGGCAATAAACATTCCAGGACTGAGCATAACAGCATAGATAGTCTTTGTTCCCAGGCTGTTTGTTAATTGCCACAGACATTTGCTGTTAATTGGCCAGGACATTTTCCAGTTCAGTTCATGTGATGTGCTACTAGTTCCCTCCTGTCTACTAAATCTGTTGCCACCGTAGCCTGGAGAGATTCTAAAAGTACCACAGAAGACTACAGAAATGTTATCTCCCTGCAGAGGGAATTGGTTTGGGCATGAACTCATGAGCAGTTTAATGTCATTCAACTGATGTCGTGTGTTATCCTTGAGCTAACTAAACTCTGCCATCAGAATCAGAGTTGCTGCTTGGGGGCTGGGTTTGGGGGGTGGTTCAAAAAATAGTATTCTATTAAACTTGGTACTAATTCCTTCTCCACGTTTCTGCAAACCAAATGTATTTCCAACATTCCCTCCCCCCTCCCTCTCTTCTTTCCTGCCTTTCTCTCTCTTTCTTTCTTCCTTCTTTATTTTCTCATGTTGTCTATAAATATTTATCTCAATTTTATTGGGCCCTGTGCTAGATGATAAGAATGCAAAGATAAAAAGTATGGTTATTGTCACAGAGCTCGTAGTCACAGGAAGAATACAAACAAACAGTAATAATACACCTTGATAACTGTTTTGGGGAAATTGTGCAATAAAGAGAAAGAGGGGTGATCCATCTGGAGAAGAGAGAGGAAAGGGACAGTGCTCAGGGAAGACATTCTGAGTTGAACATTTACACATACATGTGTGTGCACATGTGCATTTGAGTTTGCTTTCTGGGGAGAAGTTATTGCAGCTGCAGAAATTCTGAAGCAAAGAAAGGGCCACACGTGCAAGTCTGTTGGAGGTCTGAGTATTCTGTCTCTGCTTCAGACAGTGAAAAAGAAGTCAGAAGCCTCAATCCTACTTCTGCTACTCAGCTGCCAGGCTAGGGCATACCCCTCCTTCTCTCCTATTCCATGACACCTTCTCTCCTCAAGGGACATTTCATCAAAAGGCACCTTCTCCACATACACCCATAGGTCCCAGGAGCTTCTCTTATTCTGTTTGAACTGATCAAAGGAACAAGAAGAAAAGTCACTTTTTTAAGTACAGTGTCTATGTGCTGTCACCCATTTTTACTAGCCAGGCTGCTGAGAACAGGACAGAGTCATCAGGGAAAATGCAAGTGGTTTGGAAAGGCTATAGGGCACACAGGAGTAGGGTGCAAGGTATGAGCTTGGAAAGGTATACAGGGGTCAGAGATTGAGATGCCTAGTATAGATGTTACTCTGAAGGTGGTGAGAGCCACAGAAGATCAAGGAAGGGAAAGACGCAATCATGCCTTTATTTTATAGTGGACGTGATTAATCCTATTTCATAGTGTTTAGTCAAGAATTTGGCATTGCTCATAGAGGGGTCTGACCTTTGCCCTCAGTTTCTGGGAGGTAATCTATGCCAAACCTGGTAGGAGCATCTATGGTCAGGGTGGAGAATGGCCTTACCAAATCTTAGAGTGGGGTCAGTCACTCCTCATAATCTTAGGGAAGGAATCAGTTATACCAGAGAGAGCAACCATGTGATTTAGGGTGTGGTCATGAGTAGCAGTCAACCTGGAGGCTGAGATGAACCACAGGGGCAGTCAGTCAATCCTATGTAATGCAACTCCAATAAAAACTCTGAATTCTGATTCTTGGGTGAGCTGCCCGGTTGGCAGTACTCCATGAGTATTGTCACATAGTGATGCTGGGAGAGTAATGCATCCTGAGTCCACGGGCAGCAGACCAAGGAAGCTCACATTTGGAACGCTTCCAGTCTCTGCCCTATGCATCTCTTCTATTGTCTGATTTTAATCTTTATACTTTCCCTGTAATAAATTGTAACCATGAGTATAATAGATTCCAGTGAGTTTTATGAATCCTTTTGGTGAGTTATTGTAACTGAGGGTGGCTTTGGGAACCTCTTTCTCCTAAACTTGCAGTTGATGTGAAAATTGAGGGCGGTCTTGGGCCTGCACCCTCTAGCTTTGAAGTTAGCTGAAACTTCTTACACATAGTAGCACAAGTACAAGCTTTGGAGTCTGACCTGGATATAAATCCTAGTTTGGTTACTTTGCTTGGTTACTTTAATCTCAAAGCTTTACTTTTTTTCTCAGAAACAGATGCTTTTGGTGCTCTGTCTCCTCCCCTTGGCTTACCTTGGATTTCGATGCAGCTGTGCCTCATAGTTCCATGTGAGCTCAGACTCACCTCGCTATGGTAACAGCGTGTGTTGCATATCTCAAGTGTGTGCTGTTTACCTTTTCTCTGTCTGACCCTGGGCTGTGGGAGTCTCTCAATCAATGCAAATGCGGCCCAGGGCCAGTCCTTACCAAGGGAGACAGACCCTGTAGTTTACCCTAAGCTCTCACCTTTTGGATGGCCATTTATTGGCGGCATTCTATTCATTTCTCAGATATTCCAGCTCCTGTTGCTTATAATAGTAACCATGATAATGTACCTTATATTGGCTTTTCCCTCTCATTCTTTTCCTTCTGCTTTCTACCTAAGACCTTTCTCATTCAGCATTTTAGAAGTTAAAGTACGACACCATCACACTCTTACTATGAAGATTATGTGAGATAACATATTGAAAGAGATTTGATGCTTAGTATATAAAGGCTGCTATTAGGAAAAGATATAGATCAAGGCAGTATTTACAGAGATGGAGAGAAGGGGATTCATTGGAGAGATTTTGGGGGCTCATCTGAGAGATTTTTAAGATACTGGACAGGAATGGCATATGGCTAGATTTGCTAAGGCATAGTGAAGAATACAAGGTGACTGGCAGATTTCAGACCTTGCCATTCTTTGAGAAAGAATCTAAGAAAGAGAGGTAGGCTTAGTGGTGACAGTGCTGCGTTTAATATTTGATATATGAACCTTGATACTCCTATGGGTAGACAAGAGTGACTGTTCATTATGTTGTTCTTTCTAGGCATCCAGTGCTAAAGTGACAAGTGCTCAAAAACACAAGTTACCACCAGTCCTAAGTAACCCTTGCCATCCTCAGAGAGATGTATGTAAGTAGAACAGAGGTTCTAAACTGGATCTGTCAGTCAGACACACGATGGCTTTTGTTTGGTCTGAACAGTATTTCCCCAGATGGAGACTTACCATATTCAAAAATCCCCAGACTCTATTGTCCTCAAAGAGTACTGTCCCATTTTTATCCAAAATGGTAACTCTAGGCTATGTAAGGTGTGGCGGCCGTGAAAATGCTGCTCTTGGATCCCTAGCCAGAGAGAACAGAATTCACGTATGGCGGTGGCCGCTGCACTGTGACACCAAGACCACAGTGACACAGCACAGTCTTGGTGTCCTGCTGCAGGCACAGGAGTGGGAACCAGGACCCCGCGTTGGGAGCAAAGGCAAGGGACTGTTTTAAGAAAGTGGCAGTCAAACCAGACATGGAGGGAATCACCAGCTTAGAGATGAGGCCAAGCTGAAGAAGACGGAGACGCAGGAGAAGAACACTCTGCCAACCGAAGAGACCACTGAGCTGGAGAAGCGGGGTGAAATTCCCTAAGTACCTGCAGGGTTCCACCCTCCCCGCCCCGTCGTCTTTGAGACCCCAGTCGTGTTGTGGAGAAGAAGCCATGGACAGGAGCGACAAACTGCACCGTGAACCCGGGCACGCCGCACCCCTGCCAACCGCCTGTGGGTCTCTGAGGGGACACCCACCCCCAACTGCACTTCCAAAGTCTCCAGTTTGCCTTAGGATATTGTGGAACATTATTTGTACGATTAATGAAAATAAAACACACCTCGTGGCAAAACAAAACAAACAAAGAAGACCACACAGCGCATCCGGGGGCTGCTGCCAGCCCGTGACTGGGTACCTACCGCGGGGCACTAATGCAGGCCTATGCCAGGGGTGTGCGACTTGGCCGAGGGACACCTTTGCTTTGAGGACTGCTCAGTTTATTACTCAGCTCTTCCAGAAGTGCCTCTAGTCTCAGGCTCTTTTACTGACCTTTGTTCTTCTGTCTCTTTATAAGAATCAGACTTAGGTTGCAGGCCCTTGGCCCTCCCGAGCTCCTGCAGCTTCCTCCTCCCTTCCCCTCACAGGCCCTCCGTGTGCATCTTTCCCACGTGTAATTGCACTGTGTTGTGTTCTTCTTGCAGGACCTGGACTAATGCATGTAGGAGACTTCTGGCCCCAGACACATGACATTGTTGTTCAGATCTTTGCTTTCCTAGAAAGTATTTTGATGACAAATCCCAAGATATTCAGAAATTCACTATCGAAATTGATGGGTTCCTAAGAGAAATGTCCTCCCATATTTTCAGTTAATGCCATCATTCAATTTTCTGACCGTTCACACTTCTTGTCTTCCCCTCTCTTCCGTTCGAATTCTCTCCACAGCCAGAGAGAGCCGAGATCTCCACCGTAGTTTTAACCCGTGGAACTTGGTCGCCCGCCTCCCTGAGAACAACAGAAACGCCACCAGGTGATGAACTCTGCACACAGGACCGAAGTGCATTCGTATTGGAAGTGTGCACATCTGTGTGTGCGTGGTATGAAAGGATTTGTTGGCGTACTGGAAATGGCAGCAATGAAGAAAAATCCATTTGATGTGGCTGAGGGGTTAGGTTCTGGCTGTAGCTCATGCTCTGCTGACAGCATAGGACCCCTGATAATTTCCACTTTGGGGTTTTCCTTTCTTTCTCCTGCGTTCTGGGTTATTCTTTCTTGTCCTTCTTGGGGGGTTCTCACTTTTATCTCTTTCCTTCACCCTCACATACTGCTTCGGCTGCCCCTCAGGTGGGTTCTGAAGCATATAAGCATTTTTAATAGTCTTCTATCTCAATAAACAAACCAGTAAACAAAACTCAAAAGACCCTACATTTTCTGCCGGCCTCACAGGAATATTACGGGTGATGATGAAGGTGACTTGCCCGTGAACATCGTGCAGACAGGGACCGTACCTGCCTTACCTGTGCTGCGTCCCCAGCCCCTTGCCTGCTACTTGGATCATGACAGAGAACAAACAAACAAACAATTTTTGTCTAGATGAATGAAATGAGACAAACATGAGCTCTGAAAGTGGTGTTCAATACAAATATAAAGGCATACATCACTTCATTTTTACCTTATTTTTTAGTAAACGTTCCCTGAACGATAAAACACATTCAGAAAAGTGCACACATCATAGCTCAATAACATTTCCTAAATATCCACACTTGTGTGACTAGGACCAAGATCAAGGAACAGAGTATTACTGACACCCTGCAGCCCAGAGCTGGGTCAAGTCACTACAGACCTCCATACACCAAGCTTTCTTGTCTTCAGCTTAACTGACTCAACTTCTTGTTTGGGAATTCCACCCCTATTATTTTGTGTAGTAAATTCATTCTCTATGTACTATTCTATTGTATGAATATGCTAAAATTCATTTATCAGTTCTACTGTTGATAGACATTCGGGTTGTCTCCAGTTTTGGGCTACTATGACAGAGCTTCACTGAACATTTTTGAAATTGTCCTATGGTGTATTTTATTGAGGAGTGGAGTTACTGGGTCATATAGTTGATTTTTTGCTTCCGGTAAACATTCCTAAAAGATCTAATTAGGAATAGAAAGTCACTCAAGTAAAAAAGATTTTATTGAAAGGTACAGAAATTCCACAGAATTCAAAAATATAGGAAACCATCAAAAGCAGACTTATGAATTCATAAAGCATAGCAGTTGGGGTTAAACAGCTCTATATTTTAATAGATCCAGAAGCATTTAAAATTTTATAACCCAGAATGATGCTCACAAAGAGGCCACTAACTCATCAAGAGCAAATTAAATAGTCAGGGTTCTATAATATATTTTAGAAAAAATTGTATTAAAAATTAAAATGTAATTTGGACCTTAATGAGAAAAATATTTGCAATGTGGGAATATCTTCTACCCTAATCTTGCTTTATTAAAGAGTCTAAATAGTTGCTATTTTATTGAGGGGGTGAGAAACTTTTTATATAGTGAGAAATATAATGGGGAATACAAAAATTCACTTTTAGCATATTTCAATTTTATATTTTCATATACTTTAAATACACATTTTATAAGGATTTACATATAGTAACCATTTAATAGATTCCTATAATTATGAATTATCTTAGATATAATATACATATAATGAAGTGCAAGTGGAAGGACTTAAATGTGTTGATTAAATGTCTATCTAGTGCATATAATATGTATCACGTAAATTTTATACCCATCTACTTACATTATTAAAAGTTCTATTGACCATACAGTTCTATTGTTCCTCACAGGTGATGAATTTGTGCTGTAATTTTTATTCTCTTTCCCACAGTGATAGCCTACCTACACCATTAGGGAAGTAATTACTGTTTTCTCCAGGTGCTTACACAGGTGACCTCGTGCTTTGTTATTCAACCTTCACTGAAATGTGTCATGAAGTGTAAGAGAGAACAGGACTATTATATTATTAGATAAGCATACCTGTCCCCTGGCTAGTTCAAAAGGACATTGTAAGAATTAATGAGATTATATCATTGAAGTACCTTTAAATACTGAAAAAATTCAAACTATGTAAGTGGTTATGACTTTAAAATGATCACCAAAGGTGTATTTCGGGAGTTTGATTGTATTCCATTCAAAAATTATTAAGTCAATAAATTAGCTTTATAATGTCACTTTCACTAAATTCAAAGGGTAGAGTCTTGAGTTGATTTATCTTTTGTAAGAGAGACCTTTCCTATAAGTCAGGATTCTCTCAGTTGCAAGTCTGAAAACCCAGCCCCAAGGAGCTAGCTATTAAAGGGAATTGATTGGCTCTGGTAATTGAAAATGCTGGGGGTAGTATACCTTCAGGTATGGCTAAGTGTAGCGTCTCAAAGGATGGAATAATGAAATAGTCACTCTCTCTTCTCAGTTTTGCTTTCTGCTGGACTATTGTCATTCTCGGATAAGTTCTCCTATGTAAGAGCAAATTTGGTCAATAACAGCTTCAGAGGTTTCTCAATCCATGTGGAAACCCCAGAGGAAAAGGACAGCTTATCTTTCCCTACAGTTTTATGAAAGTCTCTGAACTATTATTGGTCCACGGTGGTGATGCATTCCTCACTGTGGTCAGTGAGATGTGGCCTCTGTTAGCCAGGACCGGGTCACCAGTGCATCCTGGAATCAACAGTGTCAGAACTGGCTGACCCAGAGATGGAGTGGGGAAAGCCTGCCCGCCCACCCGAAGACCAGGTGCTGCTACCAGACCATAAGGCTAAAGGCAAAACCGACAAAGAACCAAGATTCTTTCACCAGTATGAAACGTGCAAATCAGAAAGTCTAAGAAGAGAAATCCTTCCACCAAACCCAGTTTTGTTTTTAACATTTCTTGAAGATTGAGAAAACAAAACGTTGAACGGTTTGTGTCTACACATTCTGCCACTCTAAACTACCTCCTAAACTTAGCAAAACTACTTGTCAAAGTCTTACTGACTCTGTGTACCAGAGACTCGCGGCCACATTTTTTCTCAGCACGCTCACCACCACACACGCGTTCATCTGGATATTTGGGATCCCTAATTGAACAATCAAAGGCTACGTAAGGCAAATCAGCTGATCCTGTCATACATGAACACATATGGATTAGAAAGCTGTGAGGTTTCAGAGGGCAAGTGACACGTTAAAAACTCCAGTTAGAGGAACACTAGAAGACCAATCTACCCGGTTTTCATCTGTAGAAGAGAGTCTCTACAAATAAATAATTAAAAAGGAATTTAGAGCTTCAAGGGAAAATTTAGAGATCTTATAGAATAGTAGGAAAAAGTAGCAAGGGCAAAGAAAGTCAAATTACAGCAGATGTACTTGTTGGTGGGTCATTTGAATTTTGCTGGCAGGGTAACCCCAGCAGGAGGGGTATTTTCACATCGTTTAGCATAGGCCACAGCAGGGATAAGGAGTTCTAATCACTTTATTAGAATCCCAAAGTCATTAAAGGAAGCATGGGCATGTGGGAACTATTTATAGAAATATTCAATAAAATGCTTGTGTGACTATGAGAAATAATGGCAAGTAGATGTAACTCATGAACACATTAAGAGAGAAAAAATGATTTATTTTGGCTGAGTAGACTCATGAGATTCTCTAGTGAAGAAAAGAATTATTCTGAGAATGAGGTCTTAGGCTGGCAGCTTTAGGGCACAATCTTGGACCATCGACTCCCATTAAGTTCTTATGCCTCCTTGGTTATAGAGATTAAAATATTAATCTACCTTATCATGTTGATTATAACATATAAATGTGGACAGAGTTTTTTAAAATCACTTGTGATAAGGGAGTTTTGAACAATTTGGGATTCTGCTTTTCCTATCAATAATTTCTTAATGAATTTTCTAAACCTAGACACAACAGACCTCGGTGATGTTATAAACCTAATTTTGCTATTTAAAGCCTGCTGATTCATAACACCATTCTCATTCATAAGCATGGGTCAGAGAAGTCAAGTTTGGATCTGAGTGGCTGTGCTCAAACAGCACCTATCAACCACAGGCCAGCACCTATCAACGACAGGCCAGAGTCACTTTTGTGCAACATGGTTACGCATTAGTTTTCTATTGCTGTGAAACAAATCACCATAGTCTAGCAACTTAAAAACAAACAAACAAACAAACAAACAAACAAACAAACAAACAAACAAACAACCCAGTTGTTAGCCCACAGTTTTGTAGGACAGAATTTCAGACATGGAATAACTGAATTCTTGGTTCAGGGTTTTTCAGAGCTTGAAGCAAGTGTTGGCCAGCTATATTTTCATTTGGGGGCTGTGGGAGAAAATTGGTCCTTTGAGGTTGTTGACTGAATTCAGTTCCTTGTGGTTGTAAGACTGCAGTCCCTGTTTCTTTGCTGGCTGTCATTGGGGGCTGCTTTACCTGCCACATAGCTCCGTTTATCTGCAAGCCCAGCAATGGGAAATCTTGTCAAATGTCTCTTAACTGTTGAATCTCTGGCTTCAGAAAGAGCCTAGTCCCATTTAAGGTCTCGCCTGATTAAGTCTGGCTCACCAAAGACAATCTCTGTTTCTTAAAATCAACCATTCCATATAATATAACCTAATAATGGGAGAAAAATTAATCATATCACAGTTTCAGGGACTATGCAGGCTATATACATACTGTGGTCATCTTAAAATTATGCCTACCATAGATAATATCTTTTTTGACCTAAATGTAAGTGGCTAAGTCTATAATGGTATATATTTCAAGCAAAGAAATCGACATTCCAGTTTTCAGTCGATTTTCACTTATCTGTCACTGCCTCCCCAACCATGAAAATTTTCAAAGTATTGTTATTGTCATAACTAGCTAGTTATTAATATTAATAATAGGAAGAGAGCAAAGGGGAGGCCAGACATGATAAGCATGGTCATCTGGGCAGCTTCACCAGGAAGCTATAAGGTCACCCTCCCCAGGAAACAATCTATCTGTTCTCCAGGGATGGAACAAAGGGGGAGATAGGCGCATGAGCAGTAAAGTCGGGATGCTTGGCAGTCAGTCCAGCCTGGGGAACAATGGGCTGGCTAGGAGGGTGGGCCACTGCAAGCACACCCAATCTTGGAAGGGAAAAATCCTGAGACAAAGAGTTCTCTCTCTTTTGTTCTGCTCCATGACCTCTACTTGCCCCATGCCATATGGAAACTCTGCACAGTGGCCTTAATTCTAGCCCGGCTGAAGATAAGATTGGACTTTTTCCATGGCAGAATGGGGGGGGGGGGGGATATGACATTAGAAATCCAGGGGTTTAATTCCATGGAAATAAAGATTACTCATCCTCCCGTGCAAGTCTCAGGAAGTTCCCTTTTTTGCAACATTGCAAAAACTCCACTTCCACCTGTAACAGAGGGGGATGCAGATGGCACCCCACTGATTACACCATGACACAACACTAGGTAGTGGTTCCCAATCTTAAGTGTGAGTAAGTCTCCTAGGAATATTGTTAACTTTGTGGATGGCTGGCTACCACTCCTAAGAAATTCTGGCTCAATAGGTCTCAGAGAGAGCCCAGTAGTACAATTTTAACAGTGATTCTGAGGCATGCAATCAGCAGAACACAGTTCAAGAACTACTCTGGCTTCAGAGTATACGTGATGATCTTGGTAGTGTGGTGTGGCCACGTAGGAAGGATACACATAGCCTGGTGTACAGAGCATTGTTCGAACTGAAAAACTAAGGTTTTCAAGAATATTTGAGAACTAAATTTGAGATCTACTTTATCTAGTTTTTGAAAATGGCAAATTATTTTAACGTAAAGCAACTTTGGATGTGAAACATAAGACAGGAAAAACAAGACAAAATTTAAAGAATTACTTTTCTTAAAGAGTTTTTATATTATTTTTTGAGTATGATTATTAAAATTGTCATCCTTTCAATCTGTACTATATTTTGTTAGCTTTACTTTAGTCATTCTGCATTGAGATGAAGTGTCATGAATATTGATTGCATTTTGCTTTTAATCGCACTTAATAATAATCGTTGTACAAAGCATGATAAAAGTGCTGTAGACTCTCCACTGTGGTGAATAAACATTGTATTTGGAGATTATCAGTTAAAGTTTAAATACAGGGCCAAAAGCTTGATTTATGAAGAGAAATTAAAAATGAAAAATAGCATCCTAATAAGGAACACACTCAAAATGAATGATCTTTTTTCAAGACAACAGTTTTTAGAGTTACTCTGAAATAGAATTGTTTCATCCATTCTTTATTTTAGTGACTTCAGTTTATTCATATTTTATTTTTCTGGCCTTCTACCCCATCATTAAATTAAACCCTGTTTGTCTCTGGAAGTGTTAAATAATTTAAAGAAAATATTTTGTGCATTTCAACTAAGACATTTGCAATCAAGCATACAGTGAATTTCCCTCATGATTATGCCAGTCTTTGAAAGGCAATGTAGTAGATACAAATTCAGATACTCTTTTCAGGAATTGTAATCTATATAAAATGCTTACCTTGTCTTACTTGGTGAAATGCAAATAAATCTTTTCAATTGCCACTAGTAGCAATGATTGTGGTAATAAATGAATATGAATACCCAGCTTCACTTTTACACACCCATTCACATTAACCAGCATAATATAAATTTATTACATTTTCATGCCCTAATTCTACTATTAGATAAAAATATTGGCTTTTTAAAAGCAGAGTTCCATTTGATAACTAAATATTTTATATGACACTGTTACTGAAATTTATCAATTTCAAAACATATGTGATGACAATATATGCTATACTAAAGCAAGTAAATTCTAGATTTTTTTTCAACCACTGCCTTTTCATATAAATTTTTTCCAGGAAATACTTTTTCTTTCTTTTGAATTTATACCCTCCGAAGTCATCCCCCAATAAATTGAAAGGCAGTTATTTTTTCTCTCATATTCAGATCTTCCTCTAATATCTCCCATAAGCACATGACCCTTTCTTTCCTATACTCTCTCCTATTTTCCTTCTTGGTTTAAATTCTGAATTTCACTAAGGTGTTGGAAGACAATGGTGATAACTGAAGTAATTGCCATAATCTTCATCACCATTCTCATCACCCTTACCACCTGAAGACAAGGCATATGACCTTCCTCCTATTTTACTGGGTAAGCTGAAGCCCTCATACATAAACTCCCTTTGATTTCTTCTCTGCAACTCGAAGTATATTCATAGAGCATCCCCTACTTGCCTGACAGAAGAAATGCCTTGCTGTATTAATGTTAATTTCCTTGACTCTGGTTGTTTCCAAATGATGGTCTCTTCTGAGAACTGTTCTATCACCACCTGAGCTAAAGAAAGGGATAGGGGTCTGGGCTTCCAAAGGGAGGAAGGCAATTCATGAGAAGGTGAGAAGAGGAAATGTTTGGTAAACAAAGTTTACTGAACTTCTTTTGAACTTGAAACCACCTTTTCAATGGTTTTTGTTGCATATTTCACAAGGGCATTCTACCAAAGCAAAGTTTCAACTTATCCAGAATACCACCACCATCACAGAAGTCACTTTTCCAGAATGGTGCTGTAGCGGAAAAGACTCAGACCAAACACTGGAGGAAGCGAAGTGATTCCTTTATTTACGCATGCTGGCCCAGAGGAGGCAGTCTCCAAATTCTGGGCCCTGAGCTGCATGGCTCGTCCAGTTTTATAGTGGACTGGGCTGGGCGGGGCCTTCTTTTGGCACGAAAGCGGTAAGCAACTTACAGAAGCAGGAAGAGAAAGGGTCATGTCATTTCTAAAACGGTGGCTCAGTTAAAATGGCGGCCTACCTCCTCTGTCATTTCCCCCCTTTTGATGCTATTAGCTGCCATTGCTGCTACTTGCATCATAATACAAATTTTTATGATCTGGATTTTCAGACCTTTGCAGGTTTCGATACCTGTATTGATACTGTTGGAGGGCCAATATTTCGGCCGTGGCCCACCTGGTTACAGTGGACTCCAAAGTTTGGACTGTAGTCCGTAACATGCATGGTCCAAGGCTTACTCCCAGGAGAATGATGGCTACTGGTCTGGCTGGTGGAAGTAGCCATCGGAGCCAGCCCTGTGAATCCAGTCCCCAATTCCAATTTTCTATTTCCTTGGCACTGCGCCTTATGCTCTCCTTGAGTTCTTTGACCTTTTGTGTTACGATTCCAGATTGGTTTACAAAGTAACAGCATTCTTCCCCTAAGAACATGCAAGTTCTCCCTTTTCCTGCTGTTAGCAGATCTAGGGCCCGACGGTTCTGTAAGGTTACTTCTGCTAATGAGTTAATTTGCTGTTGGATAGTGGTCAAGGAGTCTGCTACCATATCAGTGTCTGCATTAAGTCGGGCAGACAGCTTGTAATAGGTAAAGGCAGAGAACCCCAGGCCCCCTACTCCTGTCCCTACCCCAGCTGCAATGCCAATTCCGACGGCAACTGCCATGCCTACCCCCCTTTTGATTCGGGTAGGCCCCTTTCGGTTCAGTCGGAGTAGGGTTGACATCTCCTGGGAGGTTCGGATGCTGATGCTAGGGGTGAGGAAGACCTCTAAGCATCTCCCGGTTCAATTGGCAGGGAGGCACCTATAGGCCTCTCGTCCACATAGGAGGAATAATCCAGGCTCAGTACAGAGACTGCTGTTATTAGGGATACTGAGGTTACTGGTATACAGCTCTGGATTAAGAGACCCTACTAGGTTTCTTTCTGGGGAGACATTTTCGGGCTCTAGGCAGGTTACATCTGATCCTCTAGTGTCTAGGTATACACTGGTTGTTATTGGCCCTTGGGTCAGGGTTTGATTTGGACCAGGGGGTGTCCCAGTATGATTCCAGGTATGTGGGACAGGAATTCCAAGGAGTCCTCTCTCCTGAATTGGTAGGCAAATCCAGCATTCCCGAGTGGAGTTGCTAGTATTCTGGTATGCTGAGTACATGGTTCGTACTAGTTCTGAACCTGTACTATAAGGCTGATTTCCTGTAGTGCCTCCTGGAAGGTAAGGTTGGCACCTTTATATATTATTTTTCCCTCCTGTTTCTTTAGCTGTCCGACTATTTCTCTAACAGCTTCTAACCGGACCGTCTCACATTCCTCCTGGGTTAAATCACTTAATTGGCAGTACGTACTCCAACAAACCTGTCCACCCGGGGGCCCGTATGCTTGACATTTTTGACTCTGATATCCAATAGTCCCTCCTAACTTCTCTGTTATGTATAACTTGTCCCAGACACATGTTCCAGGCCCAGGGTTGCTACCTGGGAGACAGTGTTGTAGGCAGTCCCCGGGCATAGCAGTGGCGTAAGTGAAGTCCATCACAGGTAATTTACGAGTTACTATCCCTCCTGAGAGCCGTATCCTTTCTGAAGGTCTGCTGCATTGGCATACAGGGGCTCGAATCGGGGCAGGGTCTACTAAGCAAAGCATACTAAGTATCCAAAAACACAAACAAGCCCAAGATAGGTTCCCTGGCGAGCCACTCACTCGCAAGTGTTCCATTCTGCTGAGGCTACAGTCATTAGTCCAATTCCTAGGATTATAGCAAAGCCTCCTACTGCAGTTAGGTACCATCCTGGGCATTTGTCCATTCCTCTGAGCCTCCGTCAATGCCTGGTTTCCTTCTTAGCTTCAGGGTCGGCAACTATGGCGGCTGGTTCTCTGGGTCCCCGTCCGTCCTCCTGGAATCCGCTGGGTCTGTTGCTCTCTTGGCTCAGCTGTGATGAATCCAAGGAGTGATTCCTGCAAACTTAAGTGTGGTAGGGGTTAGTATAACAAGGTGGGGCCCGGTCCATATGGGTTGGAGGGGGTCCTTTTTCCAGTCCTTTATCCATACATATTCCCCTGGTTTATGTGAGTGGGCTGGCCCCCCTCGTGGCAAAGGTTCTTGGCCTAATCCGGCCTTATGTACCTGGCTAAGTGTTTCCCCTAGCTTCTGGAGGTACCTGGTTTGTCCTGCTTCTCCTGTAATTTGGAGCTCTCCTCTAGGTAGGGGTAGTATGGCTGGCGGCCTCCCATGGACCAATTCAAAAGGTGTATACCCTGTGGGATTGGGGGCGTTTCGCACCCTGAACAGTACTAAGGGTAGTAGGTCTGGCCAGGGTAGGTCAGTCTCCTGATGGAACTTTGCAAGTGTTTCTTTTAGAGTCTGTTCATGCGTTCTACCTTTCCAGAGCTCTGAGGGCGATAAGCAGTGTGTAGTTTCCAAGTAATTCTTAATTGGGCTGCCAGTTCCTGGAGCGCCTTTGCAACAAATGCTGGCCCGTTGTCGCTACCAATGGTCATAGGTAACCCGAAGTGGGGGATAATCTCTCTAAGGAGGGTCCTGACTACCTCTCTGCTCTTCTCTGTCCTGGTGGGGAATGCTTCTACCCATCCTGAGAAAGTACAAACTAAGACAAGCAGGTATCTGTATCCCCAGCTCGGCTTGATCTCAGTGAAATCGATCTGCAGGTCCTCAAAAGGCTGTTGCCCCGTGTTGCATTCCGGGAAGCCCTTTCGGGTGGCTTGCTGCATTGTTCCTGGCACAGGCTAGGCACTGAGCCGCTGCCGCTGCACACAGTCTGGTCATGCTAGGGAAGTAGTAATACCTCTTGAGTAAGGCCTCCAGGGACGTTTTCCCTAGGTGTGTGAGGGCATGGCATTGCCTGACGAGATTGCTGGCCTGGCCTTGTGGTATGTAGAGCCGTTCTTCCAGCAGTTTCCATATGCCGGTGGGCGATCGGAGGCAGTTTTCTTGTATGGCTCATTGCTGTTCCTCCAGGGCGTAGTCTGGCTGATTGAGGTTCAGTTCTAGCAGGGTACCTTCTATGGCTGGGGCTTCCGTTGGGGCCTCTTTCTCTATGGCTGCGGCCTTTGCTGCCAGTCTGCTCTTCTGTTCCCTTGGGCTATTTCTCTCTCTTCTTTCTGGTGGCCCCTGCAATGTATTACTGCTACTCCCCGAGGGCCCAAACTGCTTCCAGCAGTCGAAGTATTTCTGCCTTGTTTTTAATTTCTTTCCCCTCGGCTGTTAAGAGTCCTCTTTCTCAGTAGATTGCCCCATGGATATGTATGGTGGCGAATGCATACAGAGAGTCCGTGTAAATGTTGACTTTCTTCCCTTCTGCTATTTCAAGTGCCCTGATCAATGCCCAGAGTTCTGCCCTTTGGGCAGACCAACCGGCGGCAGGGGCTTTGCTTCAATTACTTTCTCATTGTCCATGACAGCGTAGCCCGCCATTCATTTCCCCTCAGCCATGTAACTGCTCCCATCCGTGTAGAGCGTTAGATCCGGGTGTCTAGGGGCTGGTCCTGCAAGTCCGGTCGGCTGGCATGTATCTCTTCAGTTACCTCAAGGCCATCGTGGTCTGGTTCTCCCAGCTCAGCGGGGAGGAAGGCAGCTGGGTTTATTTGCCGGACAGTGCTGACTTCTATTCGGGGGTTCTCATGAAGGAGTCCCTGGTATTGTGTCAGCCTCAGGTTGGAGAGCCATATGTGTCCTTGTCCAGCCAGAAGGCTGGATACTGTGTGGGGAACACATATGTCGACCTCCTGCCCCAGCGTCAGTTTGTCTGCCTCCTGCAGGAGGGTGACGGCTGCAGCTATGGCCCTCAGGCAGGGTGGCCAGCCTGCTGCCACATCGTCTAGTTGTTTAGATGGGTATGCAACCGGCCTTTTCCATGGCCCCATCTGCTGTGTGAGGACCCCTAGTGCTATCTTTTCCTTCTCCTGCGTGTAGAGGTCAAAAGGCCGACTAGGGTCCAGCAGTCCTAGGGCCGGCGCACGCCCAAGATGATCTTTTATGGCCTGGAAAACTTTCTCCTGTTTGGTTTCCCATAAGAGGGGTGCTGTGTCCAGGCCTTTCAGCGCTTGGTATAGTGGTTTGGCTAACGCCGCATACACTGCTATCCAGATTCGGCAGAACCCGGCCGCCCCTAGGAACTCTCTAAGTTCCCTCCGCGTGGTTGGGGTCGGTAGGGCCATTATGACTTGCTTCCTTTCTTGGCCCAGGACCCATTTCCCTTGGGAAATGAGGAATCCCAGGTACTTTACCTGGGCCTGACATATTTGTGTTTTCTTCCACGAGGCCCGGTACCCCGCCTCTGTTAACAGTCCGAGGAGCTGGCAGGTACCTTCCCAGCACCAGCCCAGTGTAGGGGCGGCCAACAGGAGGTCATCTACATATTGCAGCAGCACCAGGTCCGTTTCCTTTTCAGTAAATGGCTTTAAGTCTCTGGCCAGGGCCTCTCTGAAGAGAGTAGGTGAATTCTTAAATCCTTGTGGTAATCTGGTCCAGGTTAGTTGGGTTTTTGCCGCAGTGTGGGGGTTTCCCATTTGAAAGCAAGGGGTGGTTGGCTCGCCTTTGCAAGTCAGAGGCAGAAAAAGGCGTTCTTTAAGTCCAAGCAGGTGAACCAGGCCGCCTCCGGGGGAGTTGGCCAAGGAGCGTGTATGAGTTTTGTACCATGAGGTGCAGTGCGATTGTTGCCTCGTTCACTGCTCGCAGGTCCTGTACTGGTCTGCATCTGCTCCCATCGGGCTTCTTCACCAGCAGCAAGGGAGTGTTCCCTGGGGACTGGCATGGGACAAGTATACCTTCCCTCAGATGCTTCTAGATTACCTCTGTGATGCCTAGTCGGGCCGTCCTGGGGATGGGGTACTGGCGGATCTGCCTCGGTCCGGCTCCCGGCTTCAGTTCTATAATTATAGGTGGATGGTTCCTTGCCAATCCTGGCGGGTTGTCTTCTGCCCAGACCTTTGGATATTTCTTTCGTAGGTCAACCCTTCTCCTTTCTGTGGGTTTCCGTTGGCTTTCTTCCGCCCCCTTATATAGTCGATATTCCTCTTCCCAGGGAAATAAGATTGCTATGAATGGGGTGCCAACTTGTAGGTGGGCCTCCCCTGACGGGCGAAAGGAGATCTGGGCTCCTAGTTTAGAAAGCAGATCGCATCCCAGGAGTGGAATAGGGCACTCCGGCATGTACAGGAACTCGTGTTTTACCCGGTGGCCCCCGAGTTCTACAGTTCGGGCTTGACAAAACTGCTTGGGGCCACTGCGCTGGCCGGTGGCGCCAACAATGGAGATCTCGCGCCCGGAGGGAGGTGCGACTGCAGCTGTTACTACTGAATGTTCTGCTCCAGTATCTAACATAAAGGGGAGGGTTTGGCCCCCTACTGTTATCTGGACCATGGGCTCGTGGGGGCCGAGGGATAGTGAGCCTGGTCTCCCCTGGTGCGAGTCTAGGCCTGCCAGGCTGAGGGTGGTAGGTGCCTGGGTCTCGGGTCCCGGTTGCCCGTTGGCCTGCCTTCTCTTCTTCCGGTTGGGACATTCCCTTTTCCAGTGTCCCCTGTCTTTGCAGTAGGCACACTGGCCTGACTCTACACTGTGGTGTGCAGGCCAGTTTCTCCCTTCTGGCTGTTGGCCTTTTCGTGGGGACAGGGGCTTTCCTAGCACAGCCGCGAGGAGAGCTGCCTTTTTCTCCATTTCTTTTCGAGCCTCCCGCTCGGCTGCCTCTGCTCTGTTATTGTATACCTTGTTGGCAACTTCTATCAGTTGGCTTATGTTCATCCCGGCAAAGCCCTTGAGTTTCTGGAGCTTTTTCCTGATGTTCGAGGCTAATTGGGAGACGAACCCCGTGCTGACCATTCTCTGGTTGTCTGGCCCTCAGGATCGAATGGGGTATACATCCGATAGGCCTCGCACAGATGCTCGTAAAAGTCCCCAGGGCGTTCGTCAGGCTGCTGAGTCACATTGGCTACCTTCGGCATGTTCTTGGCCACCGGGCTGGCTCGGATTCCGCGGAGGAGGGCCTCTGTGCCTCTGAAGTGCGGCCCTTCCTTCTTCTGCGTTGTGGTCCCAGTCAGGCTGGGCCGCAGGAGCCGCTGCTCTTGCCCATGGGACTGGATCCAGTGTGCCTCCTGGAGCCGTGGTTTCCAGACATCGGAGGGCCTCCTGGAGGGTGCGTCTTCGTTCCCCCGTGTTAAACAACGTGGGGAGAAGCTGTCTGCAGTCACACCAGGTGGGGCGGGGTGTCTGCACGAGGGACTCCAGCAGGTTGATCAGGGCCTGGGGTTTTTCCGAGTAGGATGGAGTACAGTGCTTCCAGTTTAAGAGGTCAGTGGTGGTGAAGGGCTGGTAATAAATGATGGTCCGTCCTGGCTGCTCGGTACCATCTGGCCCAATTTGTGGTGGGCCCTGGGCTTCCCTGAGGGGCATCTGGAGTGGCTGCCACTGTCGGCGCCTTGTCCAGACTGGGGAGGCCGGGGGCGCTTCCAGAGCAGGCGCTGGCGAGACAGATGGCGGGGAAGTTTCAATTTCGGGAGCCCGGGGGACCATCTGGGGTGCATATGGGGGTGTAAATTGATGGGCAGCTCTTCCTCTGGGTCGCCTTCTAAAATGAGGGGCCCAGCGTGCTTCTCTGGATTGAGTAACAAGCACGTGGGCGGGGGCTGTCTGTGTGGGATGACAGCAGCAGGAGGTGAGGGCTTTCTTTTTGCTCTGGTTGTCCCTGCCAATTTCGGCTTCTGCCCAGCACAGCGTTGGAGCCACTTTGGCATGTCCTGAGCTGGTTCCTGCCATCTATCTATGCAGATGTACTGGTCTGGGTGTCCTGGCCTCCCTGTTACTATCAGATGCACTGCTCATATGATCCCTAAATTGAGGGTTCCCTCAGGGGACCAGCCTACCCCATAAGCAGGTCATTCGGCCAAACAGAAGGTTTCCAATTGGCTCGGGGTCATGCTTGGATCCTGGCCCCGGAATCCGTCAAAGTTCTGCAACATGCAGTCAAGTACTGTTGAGGGGCCTCCTCCCATGGCTACCCTCCCCCTAGCGGCACAGACTGGGGGGAGGAGGGATTCCGGTTGGCCCGCCTGGCCACGCCCCTCGCCGGGATTTAGGTGCCTCTTCGCTTTGGCAGGTCAGTATAAGCCCCTGACTTGGATCGGGTTCGCAGGGAGGGACTGTGTCCCCCAGAACCTGACACTGCCCTGAGCCTGTGAGGTCACCACGGAGCCACAGGTTGGGGCCTAGGTGGACTCCGTAGGCTGTCACCGGTGGAGCCACACAGACATTCACACTCCTTCACACACTGACAGATGGACGAGTGTAAACATTCCCTCCAGTTAGGGCGCCGGAGGCCTGAGAGGTGATCTCTCTTTCCACCTCGAGGGTGGGCCTGTCCTCGGGCTCCTGGTCCCCAGGGCACTCACCAGTCCTGAAGTCGCGCGGTTCGGAAGCTGGACCTGTTCGTCCCCCGCAGCTCAGGTGGGACGTGAACCTCGCATCTGGCTGGAACCCGGAAGGGTGAGGCCCAGAAATGACCGGGGTGCGTGCTTCCCTCAGTCACAGGGCTCCAGGGAGCCCCCGCGGGGCCACCTCACCCGTGCGATCGCCTGCTCATGTGAGTCGATTTCCCCATCAGGGAACCAAAACGTAGCGGAAAAGACTCAGACCGAACACCGGAGGAAGCCAAGGGATTCCTTTACTTACGCATGCCGGCCCAGAGGAGGCAGTCTCCAAGTTCTGGGCCCCAGCCGCTTGGCTCGTCCAGGTTTATAGCAGGCTGGCGGGGCCTTCTTCTGGCCAGAAGCAAGCAGCTTACAGAAGCAGGAAGTGGAAGGGTCAGGTCATTTCTGAAAGGGTGGCTCAGTTAAAATAGCGCCTACCTCCTCTATCACTGCTCCTTCCTGTGCATCCTTATATTTCTACTTCATGGCACTGGGAAGAATTCCGCAGTTCAACACCAAACTTGCAAGGTTGAAAGTGTTTCTGAAAGAAAGGGTTTATTGAGCCATAGGCTAGCCTCTCCTACCCATGCTTCCTAAAAAAGACCAGGTCTGGCACATGGAGTCTGCGGCACCAGCAGTGGGGCTAGGTGGAAAAGAGATACATGTCTTAGCGCCCGAGTTGATGGGCTCTTTTATGGAAATACTTTGAAGAAGAAAGAATTCACACTGACTGTAGATAGAAGGGGTGGGAAAAAGTGAAGGAGAACTAGTTCTGGGACAGCTGCATAGTCTATATGGAGGAAGTGTTTACCCCTTTGGATCGGGGGTGGATAACATTCCAGAAAGTTCTTGTTACAAGCAAGAAGCAGTGGCTTCTTGTGCTTGGTTGCATATGGCTATTCTTTTTTAGACAATCATGGAAATAGCCACCTGGGAGTTAATTCAAATTTCGAATATACATTCAGGAATGCTAGCAGTCTTTGTTGGTTTTGCCCTGTTGTTAGCTGATTACCCTCTCTGGTCTCTTCTTTGAGCCCTCCAGCCTGCGGTAATCAACTTAGGACCTATGAGAATTTTCTCCTTGTCACAATAATACATTGCTCCATCTCTATCAATGGCCTTTCTATTTTGCCTGTTACTTAGGTTTAAAGCTATAGAATATATATATTTTTAATTCTTCTTTTCCTTGACCATCAATATCAAGAAGGTCCTGCCAACTCAATCTTTGCAGTGTTTCCTGCTGTCACAGTCTTTTTTTGCTATTGTTTTTGCCTTCAATTACTAAAATGTGAGTCACAGGAGGGCAAGGATGTTAGACTCTTTTGTTCACAATATTAGCCTGAGTACCTAGATGTATGTATACTTGGTATATAGTCAGTGCTCAATGAATATTTGTTGAATTGAATTGAACCAAGGGTTCATTGGTTTTTTTGCATGGACTATTACAATAGCTTCTACCTGAGTTCTCTTCATCCAGTCATTTCCCTAACCCATCCTGCACATCCCTGCCACACACTGCCTCTCTCTGTGTCTTGGTATAAAAATTCTCACTTCTTTGAAGTATATGCCACTCTTTATTCTGCCTCATAGCTGTCGTTGACAAAACTCATGGCTTTTCCCCAATATATGTTCAAGCTTTAGATGCATAAAACACCTTTTTCTTTTTCATTTCCAATTCTTCCATCACTGCAAGTACTTTAGTATCTATGTGTATTACTCCTTTACATTAGCTATCACAATTTCTAGTTCACTCATCAACCATCCAGAAATCAGTCTAGCCCTGGCTAGGTGGCACAGTTGGTTGGAGCATCGTCCAAAATGTTCCAGGTTTGATTCCCAGTCAGGCCACTTACGGGAGGCAACCCATTGATGTTTCTCTCTCACATCGGTGTTTCTTTCTCTCTCTCACTTCCTCTTTCTCTAAAAAAAGTCAATAAAAAATATATCCTCAGGTAAAGATAAAAAAACAAAAAGGTATGCAATCTAGGCATTTGCTGAGGTATTCCTGTACCTTTTAGTTTGCCCAATGTTTTTTGAACTTTTCCAGAATGGTGCTAAAATCAGAAAATAGCTTTGGTAGCTTATACGAGCTTTCATAATACTTGGTTCCATGAAAACAAATTGAATCCCCCAAAGACTATATCTCTACTTCTCTGATGTGGAAAAGAGTGGGATAAGGATCAAGAAGCTCATTTTAAATTAAATTACAAATGATTAACTTAATATATTGGGAAGATAATATTCCATAAATGATGCTGCCAGACATAGTAGAGACATTGCAATGTGTTCTTATGAGTAGCTCTCCTGGGAAAAACAAATTATTTTCTGAATCTGAGTTGCCAATCCATTTATCTTACACTTTAATCGGATTAGCAAGACTATTTTTCATTTTACTCTTTGCATTATACCTGAGTATAATATTACTGTAAAACATTGTCTTTTAATTGACTTTATAAATATATGATCGATGGTGCTCCTACTTTAGGCTCTGGATCCATGTTTTGAAAATGGAGCACATAAAATGGACACACTTTTCAGAGCTATCTTTGCATTTACATCTATTTCATTTCATTCTCATGGACTGGAATGCTTTTGTTATTTAGCAGAATATGTTCTTTGAACTCTCTCCCATATTTCAATGATAATTTGCATAATTTTTGGTATTTCACATGTTACAAAAAACCCAAACACTTCTCTTCACACATTGAGTAAAGCACTCATTGTAATTTAATAGTGTAAGGTATCACCTTGTCATTACCTGCAGTCTTTTGCAGAAAGCTTGGATTGGTAATGTTATCAAGATACTTCTGATCATTGAGTTCATACAACATTAGCAGCATTTCCTGTATTACCATAGATGCAACAGTTTGCATATTTTAACTCTGACTTGATAGATTAACTAAGGTGAGTTACTTAATTCTAGTTCAGAAGAAAGCCAACAAGATTGAAATTAAGAAAGACAATAAAAAGAATAAAAGTTTTAAATTGCGAAAACTTAATGAAATGGATTATTTTCTGAGAAAGTATAAATTGCCAAAATTGAATCAGGAATAATTTAAAAAATATAATTACAACAAAATAGAAAATGGATAATAGTATAAAATAATTATTTCTAGCATGTCTCTGAAGCAAGATGGTATGTTGGCCAATACTTCAAGACATATAATGCTTGTACTACATAATACATTACATAGCATAGCAAAAAGAAGAAAACTATCCAAACTGATTGAAAATTTTTTTTCTTACTTTATTTTAGAGAGAGAGGAAGGGAGAGGGAGAGAAAGATGGAAACATCGATGAGAGAGAACATTGATTGGCTGCCTCCTGCATGCCCCTCAATGGGGATCAGGCCCACAACATGGGAATTGAACTGGTGACCTCTTGGTGCATGGGTCGACGCTCAACCACTGAGCCACACTAGCTGGGCCCAAACTGATTTTTAAAACTAGAAAACATTGATACCAAGACTTGACAAAAATATACAAAACAAACTTTAGATCAATATAATTTAGTAATATAAATTATAAATAAATATTAAATTATAAATAAAATGCTAGCATGTCAAATAATAAATAAATATATAAGCACATCAAATTTAACTTTACATTAAAAACCATCATCTATCATGACCAAATAGAGTTTATTCCAGGAAAGTACAGATGATTCAAGCTTAGGAAATCTATTAATATAATTCATCACTTCAAACTGTCAAGGGAAAAATGTCTTACGATCATCCCAATTGGGTCTAAAATTGTTATTTCCTGAGAACACCTTGAAGAAAGCTCAGGAAAAAAAAATGCTTACTTAAAATCATAAATAATATCTACTTTGACCAATAGCTTATGTCGTAATGGTAAAACATTTAGAAGATTGCCTTTAGAAATCATAAACAAGATAAGAATGACTTCTGGTTGTCATTTCTAAAGGAAATATAGCCAGGATCACTAATTCTTATCATCTCTTTCAATTATCAGTTGCTGATATAGCTGTTGCTGCCTGCCCTTAGTTTTTATTTTTTTAATCCTCACCCGAGGACATTTTGACATTTATCTTCAGATAGAGTGGGAGGTAGAGAGGGAGGAAGAGAGAGAGAGAAACATCGATGTGAGAGAGACACATCGATTGGTTGCCACCCGCATGACTCTAACCAGGGCTGGGGACAAACTGCAACTGAGGAACGGTGCCCTAAGCGGGAACTGAACCCGGGACTCTCTGGTCCGTGGGCTGACGCTCTAACTGCTGAGCCAAACCGGCTAGGGCCCTACCCTTAGTTTTTACAAATAAAATATGACACCTTGCTTGTATGCTATGGCTTCAACCAGGCTATCATGGAGTATGCATGAATCTGAAATATAAAATGTAGTCTTTGTATGGTTTACTTACTAGTGAGTAGGGAGTCAGTCAGATAGGAATCCCATCAGTCTCAATATTATTACCCATCTGCATTATTATCTAATACAAAGATTAAAACTCGTCCTCTTTGGTGGCTTTCTAACTAATATATGAATGAGATCTACTGGCTGAGATGGAGAAAATAAAAATGGAGTGATTGTTTGTTTAATTATTTCTTACTCTAAAGTAGCTGTGACCTCCAGGTGTTACCAGTAAATTAATATGAAATGTAAATACCAAATATATTCTATAATTGTTATCTTAACCAGCACTTTCTGCTTGTTAAACAAGGTATATGAGATGCCAACATTATCAGAAAGTTGAGGTGAGCCTAGACTCAGAAAGAGGTATAGTTACATAATTTTAATTTATAGTAATAGTTATAATAGCACAAGAACAATAGGTATTACTTTTATTAATCTTCCATAGTTACATAAAAAATTCTCAAAATTTAGTGGCTTAAAACAACACAAATCCATTATCTTACTGTTTCCATAGGTCAGGAGTCTAATTATGGCTTCACCACGTCATTCACTCAGGATCTCACCAAGATGAAACCAAGATACCAGCCAGGGCTGAAGTCTCACTTGAGGTACGAGATCCTATTACAATCTCCCTGGTTATTGGTATGATTTATTTCCATGCAGCTCTATGACTTCCCCATTTTCTTACTGATTTTCAAGGGGGACAACCATCAGCAAGTAGAGATCACCCTCAGACCTTTGCTCATGGCTACCTCCTCTCACAGGATGGCTGTTGGCTTAGTCTTTGAAGCCAGAAGGAGAATCCTAATTTTAAAGGATTCACATGATTAAGCCTGGCCCACTGAGGATAATCTTCCTTTTGATTACCTTAGTGTCAACTGATCGGGAATTTTAAACATGGAATTTTAAATATGATACCCCATCATATTCCCTGGTTCTTGCCGCACTCAAGGAAGCTGACTAATGGAGTGTGTACATGAGAAGAGGGAATCCTTGGGGCCATCTCTGAATTCTGTACACTTCACTCGTAATATTTTTTGGCCCACACTTTGTGTCAGGCATTATGATCAGCAGATTATATGCCTTACTTGATTGTTTTATTTTATGAAATTCTATGTGGTAGGTATTGTTAATCTTATTTTAGAGTTGAAAAATTGAATGTCTCAGAACAACCTTCTCAAATGATCACAGGAAGAAATTGCTGAGCCAGAATTTAAACCTAGATTCGAAGGACCCAAAATAAGTCTGCTTCACCTGTATACTATCTTTTACAGCTATCACTTAATAGAACAACACTTAGATAGGCCCAGTACTGCTGCCCTAGATAATGCCTGCATGGGTGTTAGGTGCTTTGCCTTTTCTCTGTGCATCATTCATGACCACATTCTCTTCTGATGGACATATTCTTTAAGGCTTTTTTTTTTTTTATTAGACTCCAGTTGTTGCTGGCCCTAGAGCCTTCAAAGGGCTTTGTTTATCTCTGTTCTGGTCCATCAATTTTTAAAGTAACATCCTGAAGGCAGTTTATTTCATCATGCTCCAGGTATATTCCCCACAGAATTGTGGAAGGGAACATCAAGAAAGGGCTGAGTACTGGAGAGTCCACTTCTAAAAACTTCCAATATTTCTTACATGAAGGAAATATCATAGGCACTGTTCTCTGAGAGAGAAGGGTGTTTTCTTAAGTAGAGTTGTTATTTTTAATCAAAAGTCATGGAAATCTTGGTTTTATAATGTATCTCCTTTAGGAATGTATCTTCTAAGTGTTCTGAAGTTTACTTGTGATAGTTTCTGAAGAACTGGAACAAAATACCTGACACAAGGTGAAACTCAGACCTTGAAGTCTTCCTCATTTTTCTTAGTGGTCTGTATAATTGATCCCCTGATTCACATAATCACAAATTCTCTAATTTAGTATTTAGAATGGTGATTCTCAGGTTGAAAGGGAGTATACGTTTCAACTAGGGTACATTTTTTTTCTCAACCCTCTCTGTAGTTACACATCCCAAGAAGGATTTTTCTTTGTTTACCACCCAGTCAACTCCGTATCCTCAAATCACTGTTACAAAGAGCCACCCTACTGATGGCATCCTGTCCTCTGAGTGTATCAATGTTGAAAAATTGTTTGAGAATAATGGCCTGAAAATTAAGAAGTGTGTTGGAATCTGTTACTCAACTTTTAAAAATTGAATTTATTGGGGTGACATTGATTAATAAATTTATACAGGTTTCAGGCACATAGTTCTATAATACATCACCTGTATATTGTGTTGTGTTTTTCATGTCAAGTCAAGCCTCCTTCCATCACTATTTGTCCCCTCTTTACCTTCTTCTACCTCCCCCCAACTCCCCTTCCCTCTGGCAATCACCATACTATTGCCTGTGACCAGTTACTCAACTTTTATGAAAATATAATTGTAAAGAGAAACATTGCATAGAGTAATAGCTGTTACTTTCGTTCTAGGGCTGGTTGTATTTTTGAAAATCAGTGGGTGTGGTGATAACATATTCTTATATGACTGACTTTGGAAAACAGAAGTTTGATAAGAAAGTCTTGGAGCTGAAGTCATACAATTTTGGAGGTTGTAGAGGAGTATCCCAGCTGTAGCTTCTGAATTAGAAATCTAGATTCCAACTAATGACCCTAGTAGGACTCAACAGAATCTGAAGAAAACTGGGGACAGGGTGACATGTATTTTTGTTAGCTAATTTAAAAATAGATATTAGGTGGTTTAGCTGGCTTGAACATTATATAGGATTTGAAGCTTTCAATTGTATGGAATGAAGTAAATATTGGACAACCGTACACAGTATTGCATTATTTGAAATGAGATTATATTACTTTATTTTTTATTTTTTTATTAATTTATTTTTGTTACAGATATTTCTCCTTTTTTCCCCATTGACACCCTCCTCCCCATCCCCCCACCCCATCCCCAGCTTTGTTGTCCATGTCCATCAGTTATGCATACATGCATATAAGTTCTGTGGTTTATCTCTTCCCTCCCCCACCCCCTCTTCTCAGGGTTGTCAGTCTGTACCCTACTTCCACATCTCTGGGTCTACCTGTTCCTCAGACTGTTATGTTCATTATATTCCACAAATAAGTGAGATCATGTGATATTTGTCTTTCTCTGCTTGGCTTGTTTCGCTTAGGATAATACTCTCGAGGTCCCTCCATGTCGTCTCAAAGGATAAGAGATCTTTCTTACAGCTGCATAGTACTGAAATGAGATTATATTACTTTTGAGGCAGAGACAGGGAAAGCACTTTTTCTCTGGAGCCAGACTGCATGGATTGTAATCCCCTCACTTACTGGATGAATTAACTGGAGTTACTTAACCTATGTGTTTTCTAATCTATAAAATGAGAATAAGAGCAGTATCTACTAAATAGGGTTACATAGGATCAAATGGATTAATGTCCTTCAAAGAACTCAGCATAGTGCCTGACACATAGTAATTAATCAATGTTAGCTACAAACACTATGCCATTTGTGTAGTGGGACAACAGAGCCAGTTAACATTTTGAGAATTGGGAATAGTCTAGATGTGGCCTGCTAGTCTTAGTATGCAAGGTGGGATAAGGTCCCTTGAAAATATTTCACTGCTTTTGGAAAAATATCAAACTGCATTTATAAATAATTTGGGGGCTAGAAGGAAAATCTGGAAATAATTCTCATCAATGTGCAAGCAGGTTTCAGAAATAATCCTTAAAAGGGAAAAACAACAGTCAGAAAAGACTAGAAACTTACAAATACATTGAGTTAACTCGAAGGAAGACAACATGATGGGTTCATGATAGCTTTACTGGCAGTCAGTCAGGCCTGGCCTTGACTCTTGCCTTAGCTTTGCCTGGTGTTTTGTGCTTAATAGCTAATTCCCATGATTCCTTCAAGTATCAACTCAGCCTTCTCCTCACTCTGAAGCTTTATCTGTACTACAAGCTGCCTTCAATACCCCCTCTCCCCACTTTTCTTATATCCTGTATGTACCTCTAACAATTAAGACATAATCTATCTATACCTGCACTATTTAATATGGAAGTCACTAGCCAGATGTGGCTATTGAGCACTTGAATTGTGGCTAATGTGAATTAAGAAGTATCTAAGTATAAAATACACACTGAATTGCAAACATTTAGTATGACAAAAGTATTAATTTTTTATCAATACTTTAAAAATATTGATTTCATGTTAAAATAATATTTTGGATCTATTAACTTGAGTATATTATTAAAATTAATTTCACCCATTGTTTTTCTCTATTTTAATAGACTTTATATTTTAGAGCACTTTTCGTTTTACAGAAAATTCCCCAGACAGTACAGATAGGTTTTTATGACTCATCTCTTTCAGTTTCCCCTATTATGAATATCTTGCATTAGTGGGCTATACAGTATTTGTTACAACTGATGAACCAATATGAATACATCGTTATTAATTAGAGTCCATAGTTAGCATTAAGGTTTATTCTTTGTTGTACATTCTATGGTAAATGCATAATATCATGTGTCCATCATTAGAGTATCATACAGAATAGTTTCTCTGCCATGAAAATCTCCTGTGTTCACATATTCATCCTTCCTCTCCCAAACCCTTGGCAACCACTCATCTTTTTACTCTCCCATTAGTTTTGCCCTTTTCAAAGTCATATACTTAGAATCACACAATAGCCTTTTCATACTGACTTTTCTAAATTTAGTAAAATGTATTTCATACCCCTCCGTGTCTTTTAGAGCATTTCTTTTTAACTTCATCCCACTGTGGTTGGAGAAGCTACTTTGTATAATATCTTATCTTTTAAAATCTGTCAAGGCTTAATTTGTATCCTAACATATGGTCTATCCTGGAAAATGTCCCGTGTGCACTGAAGAAGAATGTGTTTGCTGTTGTTGGATAGAGTATTCTATATGTCTGTTAGGTTTAATTGGTTTATTGTTGTTTAAATCCTCTGTTTTCTTGTATTCTGTCTGGTTGTTCTAGCCATTATTGAAAGTGAGTTATTAAAGTCTCCAATTATTTTTGTCAAATTCTCGATTTCTCCCTTTTCTGCCAGCTTTTGCTTCATGTGTTTCATTGTCGTATGTATAATTGTTGTAGCTTCTGGCTGTTTTGAACTTTTTACTAATATATAATGCCCTTCTTTGTCCCTTGTAAACTTTTTTGACTTAATGTCTATTTTGTCTGATATTAGTATAACCACCTCTTCTTTTTTTGGTTACTATTTTAATGACATATCTTTTTTACCATTTTACTTTCAATCTATTGGTGTCTTTCAATCTAAAGTGAGTCTTAATGTTACATAAGATAAAGCTGGATCATGTGTTTTTATCAGTCCTGCAAATTTCTATCTTTTACATTTAAGGAAATTGCTGATAAGGAGGTACTTACTAGTATCATTTTACTACTTGTTTTCTATTTTCCTTATAATTTTTTTTTGTTATTCATTTCATGCATTATTTTCTTTTGTATTTACTTCTTTTGCAGTAAAACATTTAAATTCCTTTCTCATTTCCTTTTGCTTATATTCTATACCTATTGTCTTTGTGTTTATCATGAGATTACCTTTAACATTCTAAAGTTAAAATGCATGAATTTAAATTTATTCCTGCTTAACTTCAATAAAATAAACTTCAGTAACTTCAGCTAAAACTTTAACAAAAGCTATGCTCCTTTACAGCTCCATTCTCAGACTTTTTTTGGTTGTTGATGTTACAAAATTACATCTTTAAACGTTGTGTGCCTAAAACCGTACACTAATAATTATTTTAAATGCATTTGTCTCTGAAATTATGTAGAAAACAAAAGGTGGATTTATAAACTATTATTATAATAGTACTAGTATTAATAATAATTACCCATATATTTACCTATATTAAGATTTTTATTTCTTCTCATGGCTCTGAGTTACTGTCTACTGTTGTTTCCTTTTAGCCTGCAGAACTCTCTTAGCATTTCTTGCAGGCAAGTATAGTGGAATCAAACTCCCTCACCTTTTGTTTCTTTGAGAATGTCTTAATTTCTCCCTCACTTTTGAAGGACCGTTTTGCTGAATATTGGATTCCTGGTTGAAAGTTTTTATTTCTGCATTTTGAATATATGAGCCCATTGCCTTCCTGCCACCAAAGTTTCTGACAAGAAATCTTCAGTTATTTTTATTGGGGACCTCTTGTATTTGAGTCATTTCTCTTTTGCTGCTTTCAAGACTCTTGGTTGTTGTCTTTTGCGAGTTGAATTACTATGTATCTTGGTAGGGGTCTCTGAGTTTATATAAGCTGAAGTTACTTGAGCTTCTTGGATGTTTACATTTATGTCTTTTATCAAATTTGGGAAGTTTTTAGCCATTATTTCTTTCAATGATTATTTATTTCAGCCATTATTTCTTTTTTTTATTAATTTATTTTTGTTACAGATATTTCTCCTTTTTTCCCCATTGACACCCTCCTCCCCATCCCCCCACTCCATCCCCAGCTTTTTTGTCCATGTCCATCAGTTATACATACATGCGCATAAGTTCTGTGGTTTATCTCTTCCCTCCCCCCACCCCCTCTTCTGAGGGGTGTCAGTCTGTACCCTACTTCCACATCTCTGGCTCTACCCTGTTCCTGAGACTGTTATGTTCATTATATTCCACAAATAAGTGAGATCATGTGATATTTGTCTTTCTCTGCTTGGCTTGTTTCACTTAGGATAATACTCTCGAGGTCCCTCCATGTCGTCTCAAAGGATAAGAGATCTTTCTTTCTTACAGCTGCATAGTACTCCATTGTGTATATGTACCACTGCTTTTTTATCCATTCATCCACTGATGGACACTTGGGCTGTTTCCAGATCTTAGCTATTGTAAATAGTGCTGCTATGAACCTGGGGGTACATGTATTCTTTCTGGTTGGTGTTTCAGGCTTCTTAGGGTATATTCCTAGAAGTGGGATCACTGGGTCAAATGGCAATTCAATTTTTAATTTTTTGAGGTAACACCATAGTGTTTTCCATAGTGGCTGCACCAGTCTGCATTCCCACCAGCAGTGTACTAGAGTCCCCTTTTCTCCACACCCCTGCCAACATTTGTTGTTTGATGATTTGTTGATGGCAGCCATTTTGACAGGTGTGAGGTGGTATCTCATTGTTGTTTTAATTTGCATCTCTCTGATGATTAGTGATGTTGAGCATTTCTTCATATGTCTCTTAGCCGTTTGTATGTCCTTTTTGGAGAGGTGTCTATTTAGTTCCTCTGCCCATTTTTTAATTGGGTTCTTTGTCTTCCTTTTGTTGAGTTGTATGAGCACTCTATATATTTTGGAGATTAACCCCTTATCTGATGTATCATTGGCAATTATGCTCTCCCATAGTGTGGGTTCCCTATCTGTTTTGATGGTTGTTTCTTTTGCTGTGCAGAAGCTTTTGAGTTTGATGTAGTCCCATGTGTTCATTTTTCCCTTTGTTTCTGTTGCCTTAGGTGATGTATCAGTGAAGATTCTGCTGCGTATGATGTCTGAAATTTTGTTGCCTACATTTTCTTCTAGGATTTTTATGGATTCACGAGTCACATTTAAGTCTTTTATCCATTTTAAGTTTATTCTTGTGTATGGTGTAAGTTGATGGTCTAGTTTCATTTTTTTGCATGTAGCTGTCCAATTTTCCCAACACCATTTATTAAAGAGGCTGTCTTTACTCCATTGTATGCTCTTGCCAATTTGTCAAATATTAATTGAGCATAATGTCTTGGGTCAATTTCCAGATTCTCTGTTCTCTTTCACTGGTCTATATGCCTGTTCTTATGCCAGTACCAGGCTATTTTGATTACAGTAGCTTTGTAGTATAACCTGATATCCGGTATTGTGATCCCACCTACTTTGTCCTTCTTTTTCAAGATTGCTGTGGCTATTCGGGGTCTTTTTTGGTTCCATATGAACTTTTGAAATATTTGTTCTAGTTCTGTGAAATATGTCACTGGTATTTTGATGGGGATTGCATTAAATCTATAGATTGCTTTGGGTAATATGGACATTTTAATGATGTTAATTCTTCCAATTCATTAACAAGGTATGTGCTTCCACTTTTTTATATCTTCCTCTATTTCTTTTTTCAATGTCCTGTAGTTTTCTGCAATTAGGTCCTTTACTTCTTTGGTTAAGTTTATTCCTAGGTATCTTAATTTTTTTGCCGTGATGGTAAATGGAATTGTTTTTTTAGTTTCTCTTTCTGTGAGTTCATCATTGATGTATAAGAATGCCGTTGATTTCTTGACGTTAATTTTGTATCCTGCTACTTTGCCAAATTCATTTATTAAGTCTAGTAGATTTTTGATGGAGTCTTTAGGGTTTTTCTATATATAATATCATGTCATCTGCAAATAATGACAGTTTCACTTGTTCCTTTCCAATTTGGATTCCTTTTATTTTTTCTTCACGTCTGATTGCTGTGGCTAAGACTTCCAGTACTATGTTAAATAAGAGTGGTGAAAGTGGGCATCCCTGTCTTGTTCCTGTTCTTAAGGGAAATGTTTTTAGTTTTTGCCCATTGAGTATGATGTTGGCTCTAGGTCTTTCATATACGGCCTTTATTATATCAAGATATGATCCCTCTATTCCCAAATTGCTGAGCGTTTTTATCAGAAATGGGTGCTGGACTTTGTTGAATACTTTTTCAGCGTCTATTGATATGATTATGTGGTTTTTATCTTTCATTTTGTTTATGTGCTGTATCACATTTATTGATTTGCAAATATTGAACCAGCCTTGCATCCCTGGGATGGTCACTTGGTCATGGTGAATAATTTTTTTGATGTATTGCTGGATCCGATTTGCTAGTATTTTGTTCAGGATTTTGGCATCTACATTCATCAGGGATATTGGCCTGTAGTTTTCTTTCTTTGTAGTGTCTTTTTCTGGTTTTGGAATTAGGATTATGCTGGCCTCATAAAACGAGTTTGGAAGTCTTCCTTTTTCTTGAATTTTTAGAAATAGTTTGAGGAGAATGGGTGTTAGTTCTTCTTTGAATGTTCGGTAAAACTCCCCCATGAAGCCATCCGGGCCTGGGGTTTTGTTTGCTGGGAGAGTCTTGATTACATCTTCAATTTCCTTAGCTGTTATTGGTCTGTTCAAGTTTTCTATCTCTTCCCTGTCCAGTTTTGGGAGACTATGTGTTTCTAGAAATTTGTCCATTTCACTTAGATTGTCTAATTTGTTGTCATATAAATGTTCATAGTATTTGCTAACGATCCTTTGTATTTCTGTGGTGTCAGTTGTTACTTCTTCTCTTTCATTTCTGATTTTGCCTATTTGGGTTCTCTCTCTTTGTTTCTTGGTGAGTCTAGCTAAGGGTCCATCAGTCTTGTTTATCTTTTCAAAAAACCAGCTCTTTGTTTCATTGATCCTTTGAATTGTTTTTCTGGTCTCTATGTCATTTATTTCTGCTCTGATCTTTACTATTTCTTCCTTCTACTTGCTCTGGGGTTTTCTTTTTGTTTGCATTCTAGTTCTTTAAGTTGTGAGGTTAGATAGTCTATTAGAAATTTTTGTTGTTTCTTGAGGTAGGCCTGTAGTGCTATGAACTTCCCTCTCAGAACTGCTTTCGCTCTATCCTATAGATTTTGTGTTGTTGTGTGTTCATTTTCTTTGGTTTCCAGGAAGTTTTTAATTTCTTCCTTGATCTCCTCAGTAACCCATTCATTGTTTAATAACATGCAATTTAGCCTCCATGTGTTCATATGTCTTTGCATGTTCTTGTTGCAATTGATTTCTAGTTTCATGCCATTGTGATCTGAGAAGATGCTTGGTATGATTTCAATCTTCTTGAACTTGTAGAGACTTTGTTTGTGTCCTATCATGTGGTCTGTCTTTGAGAATGTCCCATGTGCACTTGAGAAGAATGTGAATTCTGTAGTTTTGGGGTGTAATTCTCTGTAAATATCTATTAAACCCATTTGGTCTAGTGCTTCGTTTAGAGTCTCTGTTTCCTTGTTAATTTTTTGTCTAGAGGTTCTATCCTGTGATGTCAGCGGGGTGTTGAAGTCCCCTGCTATGATTGTATTGCTGTCAATTTCTCCTTTGAAGTCCTCCAGAAGATTTTAAATATATTTTGGTGCTCCTATATTGGGTGCATATATGTTTACCAAGGTTATATCTTCCTGTTGGATAGATCCTTTCAATATTATGTAGTGACCTTCTTTGTCTCTAGTTATGGCTTTCATTTTGAAATCTATTTTATCTGATATGAGTATTGCTACCCCAGCTTTTTTTCCTTTCCATTTGCTTGGAAGATTTTTTTCCATCCCTTCACTTTCAGCCTATGTGAGTCTTTTGTTGTGAGGTGGGTCTCTTGTAAACAACATATATATGGGTCATGCTTTCTTATCCAATCCGCTACTCTGTGTCTTTTTATCGGAGCATTCAATCCATTTACATTTAAGGTGATTATTGATATGTACTTATTAATTGCCATTTTTGTTTAGTGTGGTTCTATTTTCCTTCCTATTTCTTCTACTAATTACAGCAGTCCTTTTAACATTTCTTGCAGTGCTGGTTTGGTGCTAATGTATTCCCTTAGCCTTTTTTTTTGTCTGAGAAGCTCTTTATTTCACCTTCTATTTTGAATGACAGCCTTGCTGGGTAGAGTAGTCTTGGATTCAGATCCTTGTTTTTCATGACCTTGATTACTTCATGCCATTCCCTTCTGGCCTGCAGTGTTTCTGTTGAGAAGTCAGATGATAGCCTGATGGGGGTTCCTTTGTAGGTAACCTGTTGCTTATCTCTTGCTGCCTTTAGGATTCTCTCTTTGTCTTTAATTTTTGGCATTTTAATTACTATGTTTCTTGGTGTGGGCCTGTTTGGGTTCTTCTTACTTGGGACTTTCTGTGCTTTTGAACTTGAATGCCTTCTTTCTTCACCAAATTAGGAAAGTTTTCTGTCACTATTTCTTCAAATATATTCTCTAACCCTTGCTCATTTTCTTCTTCTTCAGGGACTCCAATGATACGAATATTATTATGTTTCCAGTTGTCCCACAGTTCTCTTAAGCTGTCTTCCTGTTTTTTCATTGTTTTTCCTTTTGGTTTTCTGATTGGTTGATTTTTTCTACCCTGTCTTCTAATTCACTGATCCGGTCCTCAGCTTCCTCTACTCTGCTGTTTAGTCCTTCCAATGTGTTCTTCATTTCTGCTATGTCATTCTTCATTTCTTCTTGCTGCTTCTTAATTTCCACTTGGTTGGTTTTCAGTATTTCTATGTTTTTGCTCATGGTGTTGATGTCTGTACTCAAGGTGTTGATGTCCTTACTCATGCTGTTGAGCTTCCTCAAGATCATGGCTCTGAATTCTAGCTCTGTTAACTTGCTTAACTCCATTTCATTTATCTCATCTTCGGTAGAGGTCTCTTGTTCTTTCATTTGGGATCTGTTTCTTTGTTTCACCATTTTGGCTATCTCAGTGGTTTTTGGAGCCTGCCAAATTTTCCTGTGGATGTTGGTGTTCTGTTGTTTGTGGCTCCCTCTACTGGGTTTGGATGAGCATGAGAGGACCCACGTTAAACACCACCCGTGGAGTCTTACTTTCCAGGGTGTATTTGCAAGCCCAGCAAAGGTTAAGTTATCCTCTAGCTTTTTGCCTAGAGGCTATTAGTTGTGGTTGCTTGAAGAGCCTTGGGTTTTCAGTTGAATTAAAACCTCCCTCAGGTGTTCAGCGTGAGAGGATTTCCAGAGGGTAGGGCAGATGCTAGTAGTTAATGAGCCTCAGTTTGCATTTCAATGGCCCACTAGGGTGTGGCTGGATCTCTGAGGGAGGGGCTGCCACCTCTCACCAGAGCCCTGGGATGGAGTAAGAGGGCCAGGGCACAGTCCTGCATGGCCGCAACTCAGCAAAAGCTCTGAGTGCCCTCCAAATCCCAAGTGTCCCCACACAGTTCCAGTCCAGTCCGCCCTCCCTCTGCCGGAGCCCAGGTGAGTGGCTGTGGCTATTTTAGCACTCTGTCCCGGGTCTGCACTGTGGAGCTGGCTTGGGACTTTAACCCTGGGGGAGGAGCGCTGCTCACGGCTAAGGCCTCTGCTCTCCGTGGGCTCCCAGCCCCCCTCTCGTGTCTCCGCAATCCTACCAGGATCGAGTCAGTGTCCCTGGTTGTATGGTCCTTGCAAGCTGCTTTTCTGTTGCTTTTTCCCGACGATTTGTCTTTATTTTAGGTGTAATTCCAGTTTGGTCCTGGGAGATGGTCTGTGTAGCTTCCATTCACTCCGTCTCCATTTTGGAATCGCCTCAGCCATTATTTCTTTCAACTATTATTTATTTCAGCCATTATTTCTTTCAACTATTCTCTTCCCCTTTCTTGTCCTTCTGGGACTTTCACAATGAATATTTTGTTTTACTGGATAGCTACAGGTCTCTTAGGCTCTGCTGGGTTTTCAAGCTTTTCTTTGTCTGTTTCACAGACAATAATTTCCATAGTCCTATCTTCAAGTTTGCAAATTCTTTCTTCTGTCTGCTCAAATCTGCCTTTGAATCCCTCTAGTGAATGTTTCCCCACCCCAGCCCCCATTTCAGTTATTCTATTTTTAGGCCCCAGAATTTTTTTTGGGGGGGGGTTCTTTTTAGGTTTTCTATCTATTGATGTTTCCATTTTTAAAAATATGTAATATTCTTGACTTTCTACACACCTTCCTTTAGTTCTTTGAACATCTATAAGACTGCTGTTTTAAAGACTTTGTCTGGTATATCTGGCATCAGACCATTTTCAGAAATATTTTCTATTGATTTTTTTTCTTTGAGCCACACTTTCTTGTTTCCTTGTGTGCCTTGTGATTTATAGTTGAAAACTGAACTTCTGAATCTAATAATATGATTACTTGGGACATCAGCACTTTGACAATTATCCCCCTTGCTAAGGGTTTATTTTTTGTTATTATTAGTATTTTTGTTCATTTTTAATTTTTTATTGTTATAGGCTATGTGCCAAGGATCAGCATGAAGTGTAAATTTAAGGTTTGCTCTGTCTTTGCTGAGCCTTTCCTTGGGCATGTACAGTCACTTTTTGTTTTTTCCTATATATGCAGTTGTTTTAAATGTCCTAGCCTTTAAAGTCTGGCTTTAAAAAGAAAAAAAGAACAAATTTAAGGGGAGTAAGGTGCTACAATTCTTAACATCCCTGGGAGTCACTTCAGCTACAGGGATAGAAGCTTGCAACAATGAAGAGGGATGCAATGACAACAGCCACTATTTTCTTTGGACATCTGTGATCAAAAGTAGCAACCAGTGATCAGAGCACAGCTCCTCAATATTTGTAGGACAGAGTCCTTATTGCCCACTGTGGTTCCTATCTGTGTGCCAGTTGCCCCAGGAACATGTGCACAGCTGCCAGCCATGGGACTGGAGGTGGGCAGTGGGTATCTGCTACTGTTCTAACAGCTGAAATGGACTTAAATGTACCTCAATTTACCATTCAAGCCTTCCTACTGGAAGTTGTAAACCTTCAGTGGACTCTGGTGTTCCAAAATAGTTACCTCAGACAGATTCTGCAAGTGTAATTTTGGTCTCGGTGGGGAGACAGAGTTTTGATACTTTCTACTCTGCCATCTTCCTCATCCATTTCTATTTATTTAATGAGGCTACTAGGAAGTTTTAAATTTGATATAACTGGATTCAAATATCTTGATTAAAAACTAACAAAAAGTACCATATCATTTGAATTTATGATTATTAATTCCAGAAGGCTTCAGAGTTTAAAATATTTGGATTTCAGTACATTTTGATGTAGGCAAAACATCTAGATGAGTGTGTCTGAATTTTAGATCTTTTTATTTTATTTTATTATAGTAAGAGCACAATATGAGAGCTACCCCCTTGACAAAAATGTATATGTAAAATACAGTATTTTTAACTATAGGTACAATGTTATATGGCAGATCTCTAGAAGTTATTCTCTTCCTTAACTGCAACTTTATGTCTGTTGCTTAGCAACTCCCCATTTTCCTTATCCCCAGCCCTTGGCAACCATCATTTCACTCTTTGAATTGGACTATTTTGGATACCTTGTGTAAGTTTAATCATGCAATGTTTGTCCTTCTGTGACTGGATTATTTCATTTAGCATAATGTTCTCAAGGCTCATCCATGTTATCACATATCGCAGAAGTTCCTTCATTTTTAAGGCTGACTAATATATACATGTGTATATAACATTCTCTCCATCCATTTTCCACTGATGGACACATTCAGGGTTTGTTTCCACAACTGGACTATTGTCAGAGGTATTGCAATGAAAATGAGAATTTTAATATCTCTTCAGTATTTTGATTTAGGTTCTTTTGGATAAATATCCAAACGGTAGTTCTATTTTTGAAAATTTTAAGCAAACTCCGTACTGTTTTCCATAGCAGCTGCACCATTATGCATTTCCACCAACAGTGTACAAATGTTCTGATTTCTCTATATCCTTGTCAACACAGTTGTATTGTTCTTTGTTTGATTAAAAAAATAATAATAGCAGTCCTGGAAGATATGAGGTGATATATCATTGTGATTTTGATTTGCATTTTCTTGATTAGTCACGTTGAGTACCTTTGCATATATATCTGGCCATTTACATATATTCTTTGGAAGAATGTCTATTCAAGTCTTTATCTCACTTTTAAAGTAAACAGTTTTTGTTTTTTCTTTTGTTTTTTTGCTATTTATTAGTAGGAATTCCTTATACATTTTGGAAATTAACTCATCAGATATATCAGTTTGCAAATATTTTCTCCCATTCTATAGATTGCCTTTTCACTCTGTTGATTTTTTTTTCTTTGTTGTGTAAGCTTTTTGGTTTCATGCTATTTCACTGGTCCATTTTTACTTTTGTGCTTGTGCTTTTGGTGTCATATCTATGAAATCATGCCAAGACCAATGAAGATTTTCTTCCTTTTTTTTCCAGGTTTCCCAATTTCAGCTTTTACATTTAAGACTTTAATTCATTTTAAGTTAATTCTGGGGATGTTATTAAGACAATGATCAATTTTATTTTTTTTTGTGTGTACATATCTAGTTTTTCTAACATCATTTGTTAAAGAAACTATCCTTTCCCCATTGTATATTCTTGGCACTCTGTTGAAGATCAGTTGTTTATATATGCTTGGATTGGTTTTTAGACTGTATTCTGTTCCATTGATCTATATTTTTGTCTTTATGTCATTATCATGTAGCATTGTATTATATTTTGAATTCAGGAACTGTGATGTCTCCAGTATGTTTTTTTTTTTTTGATTTGACTATTTGAGAACTTTTGTGGTTTCATATAAATTTTAGAACACTTTTCTATTTCTATAATAACTGTGATTAGGATTTTGATAAGGATTACACTGAGTTTATAGAATGCTTTGAGTAATATGAACATTTTCACAATATTAAATCTTCCAATCCATAAACATATAATGTCTGTCTACTTATTTGTGTTTCATTTAAATTTCTTATCAATGTCTTTTAGTTTTCTGTGTAAAAGTCTTTCACTTTCTTAGTTAAGTTTATTCCCTAGTATTTTATTCTTTTTGTTGCTATTGTAAAAGGGATTGTTTTCCTAATTTTCATTTCAGGTACTTTTCTAACCTATTGGTGTATAATTGTTCGTAATTATTTCTTATGATCATCTTTATTTCTGTTGTATCAGTTGTGATGTCTCCTCTTTAGTTTCTAATTGTAATTATTTGTGAATTTTTTTCTAAGTCTAGTTATATGTTTGTCAATTTTGTATATCTTTTTAAAAAAAATCAACTGTTTGTTTCAGTGAGTTTTTGTTGTTGTTCTATTCCTTCTGCTAATGTGGGGCTAGGTTGTTCTTCTTTTTTTTCATTCCTGGAGGTGTAAAGTTAGAGTATTTAAGTTCTTTCTTCTTTTTACATGTAGGTGTGTACTGCTATAAACTTTGCTTTTAATACCACTTTTTAGCATCCTATAAAGTTTTGGTTTGTTGTATTTTTGTCTTTATTTGCCTCAAGATATTTTCTAATTTCTCTTTTGATTTTTTTTTGTTGTTGTCATCCATTGGTTGTTTAAGAGTATGCTGTTTAATTTTCACATATTGTTATAGACATTTAAATGAGTGTTTTGGCGTGTATATGGCTTTCATGATAATTGTTTTATAATTTGTATGCCTGTGGGACATTTAGCAACTCCTCTCTTTTCTGTAGCATCTTGTGTCCATTTCTATCATTATACATATTACATTCACTTTAATAGTTGGTTACACAATTGCACATATAATGATGGATTATAAATACATTAATGGTACATTCTAATCTAGTCATTACCACGCCAAACTCAGTGTCTGTTGGTTTATGGGCATAAGTAAAGTATTGCTGAATCAGTAAATTAATGGGATTAAATATTTGTGGTGTTTTGTGTGTTCTAACATCCCCTGACCAATAGGCATGTGCACCAGGAATAATTGTGTGCTGTAAAAGTTTAATTCAGAAAGCCAGCACGATATTAAAAAGCATGAGGCTCTGAAGGAGAGAGTGACATCCTTGTCTTACCCCAAGAGGCACAACAGGTAATCCCGTGTTTGAAGGCACGAGTAACACTTCATTACAAAAGTCAATTTCCTACTGTATCCCTAGAGCGGCTAACACAGGAATTGTCAGTTTCCAACCTATTTGCAACTGTTGTATTTTATTTTTCTCTTCAAGGGCAATGTGGATTTCAGCAATTTTAGTGCTTTTAGAGAAGCGGCACATTTGAGCATAAGACTCTGTTCTAATAAAGCAGGTAGCTGACCCTTTAATTCTCTGAATGTTATATTGTTTTGTTGTTTCCCTCAGTGAAATAAAAGGCTACAACATTTTAGAAAAAAGTTTAGGAACAGACAATGAGCCAGAGGAAAAAATAAAAGGAAGAAGTCTGAAAAATTCATGTATATCTATCTCTCACTGCATACCATTCAGCCCAGAGCAATCAGAGCAGGTTTAAACTTGTAAAATAAATATTTAACATTGTTTTTATGGGATTCAAACAGATTTCAAAGATAATTTGCTTTAATGTTAATTTTTAAGTTTTTTCACATTTCATCTCTTATTTATATGCTAAAACCATCATAAATGTTTTTATATGAAATAGTTTATTTGTTACCTAAATGACTTTTGTCTGTATCTGTATATATTTTTGCCTTATATTTAAGTTTTACAAGTCTAATTTAATAAGCTTTTATTCTTACTAATCACAAATAGAGATTCCAAGCTATATTCAAGGATTTGAAATTTGTTTGACTCTGATGCAATTGACAAATCATGCTGATAATTATCTCTTGAATCTGACAAGAATAGTTCATCTAATAATATAATAGTAGTTCAGCCGGCTGGTGTGGCTCAGTGGTTGAGTGTCGACCCATGCACCAAGAGGTCGCTGGTTTGATTCCCGGTCAGGGCACATGCCCAGGTTGTGGGCCAAATCCCCAGCGGTGGGCATGCAGGAGGTGGCCAGTCGATGTTCTCTCTCATCGATGTTTCTATCTCTCTCTCCTTTTCCCTTTCTCTCTATCTAAAATCAATAAAGGGAAAAAAAATAGTAGGTCATGGGGAAAAATGGTTCCATATAAGTAACAACAACAACAAAAAGAATGTCATTTTGGGGAGTGGCCTTTTTACACACACACCCCAAAGTTGTCCTTACAGTTTGCAAAATGTTTTTACATATATTGTTTGATCCTCATCCGTCAGAAGTTAAGAGAAGTTAAGCCACTTCGCCCATATCGCTCAGTTCAAGGGTGTGGCAGAGGTGCCAGCTAAACTCAGGTCATCCAAGGGCACAATTTACAGACAACCTGTTAGCAACACATCTGTTCAGTGTGTGTTTAATGAAACATCTCATTCAGCTTTGAGAACAAAAGCAAAAGTACCCTACTTTCTGGAATAACCCAACCAATCCTTAACAACAATAGAGGAATATGTCCATGCATAAACAAACTTTATTGCCACTGCTAAAGTAAGTGGTAGTTTGGTTTCCTCCAAATCTTGCAAGGCTTGTAACAGTAGCATTATAATGTTTCTGTTGACCTTATATGGAGACACCTTGCATAGCATTCTGTGATGGCATAGGATCAACTATTTCTTTTGGGAGTCCTTCTTAATCGCTTTCAAAGTATCAGCTGCTCACCACAATGTCACTGCTGAAAGGTAGTTGTTTAATATTTATAGAGTTCTTGTATATTTTAGATTCTGTTCAGAATATAAATAGCCTAGATCCTTATTCTCAGGGGCAGTAGTACCCAACCTTACACCACCAAAGTTGCTTTTTTATAATTTCTCTCTCCACTGACAGTTCAGACAAATATTTTGTCTCCTAAGCAAACTGTTTACAATAGTCTACTGTGGTCTTATCTTGGGAAGACAGAATTTTTCTCTAAGGATTTTTCAAATATTTAAATAAATTTGAAACTCCTGTGGCTACTTCTTGGGTGTCGGGGTTCCAAACATGCTGAGGTCACTGTGCCAACCCACACATCTGCATGCACCGGGAGCCAGCATCTTGCTAATGGGACTGGGGCAGTCACCATCTATTCCTCTGCCTGGGCACATTCTCTACCATACAATCCCCCATTTGCCTTAGTTTCTTTGGTGAACTGAATCTACGCTCCAGAAGGGTCTTATATTTTTAGTCCAGAAGTAGCTCTGAATGAAAGAACACTAAACACTAAATGCTGGGAGTTAGAAGATTAAAAAAAAAAAGTCCTGGGCAGAGAAATGGAATAAATTGAGAGAAGTTGACTAAATAAGAGGGAGCTGGATGTGGGGCGATTAGACCGAAGAGACTGTGGGAAGCTTGGAGACGACCTGGGAACAGTGACAGACGTCTCGTAGATGTCAGGATGTGAGTAGCAACCAAGCAGTAACGTCACTGAGCTTAGTCCAGCTAACACAACATGTCTTCTTCTGTTTCATTTTAGTAGCCTCCCACTGCAATCACAAATGTAGCGTTCTTTAGAACACATTCTTTTTTTTCCCTCATCTGCTTTCTTCTTTTTTTTATTTCTTATTTGGTGTGATGCAGTGGGCTAGGATTTCCCTGGTAGTGTCTGGGTTTACGTTTAAGAGTGTTAAGAGTTTTTATAATCCCATTGAATTGAGTGAGTTATGGATATTGATTATTAACAAAGGTTAAAGCCTAGAATTAAATAAATTATATAAATATTCAAATGAGATTTATTTTAGGTTGTAATAGGATATGAGTACTACTTTTGGCCTAAAAAAAAACAAAAAACAAAAACTATCTCCAGCTTTGCAGTCAGGTGTAGGTCACTAAGGCTATCTGAGCTTTAGTTAGGGCTCTATTTTAGCCGGGACTGGGGAGCCTTCTAGAACGAATACTGCCTCATGTTCAGTGAAAGGACACCAAGTGTCCTCGGTAATTTGACTGGAAGGCCGTATAGAAGCTAGGCTCGAGGAGCTGATCCGGAAATGTGAAGTCATATTATGAAATAATAAAGCTAAGAAATGATTTAGAGTGTAATGGTTCTCAAACAAAAAGCTCCATATGAACTATCAGTGGAAAGTGGGCTTCCCGAGATTTAACCAGATGCCAGAAATGTTGCTTCAGGAGCATCTTTCTGAAGAAATAAAATAAGGTATAAAACTGTGCACACACATATATACGTGAATGTAAATACATGGCATATGTACCATATATGTGATATATATGATATGTCTTAAGAACCTATTGCAAATTCTGCTTTGGTTCCAGATTGGGCAGAGCCATGGTTAGCACACCAGATGTACAGTTGTTTGTTTTATTTTAACATTTTAAAAATTGCAAAATGTAATCTATATTTAAAAAAACATAAAACTTGAATATATAGCTTAATGAATTGTTGTAAAAACAAACACCTGTGTAGCCACCTCTCAGTTCAAGAAAGATAATGTTGTCAGCACCCCTGAAGCCCTCTGTGCACCAGCTCCAGTTATAATCTTCTGTGTCCCCCTTACAAGTGACCCCTAACCCAACCTTGATGAGAATCGCTTATTTCTTTCACTTTATAATTTTAACACCAAAGACTACATTTTTAAACAATACAATTCAGTTTTGCTTGTTTATGTAGACAATATATTTTTAATTAGAAATGATTTAGTATATGTAGAAGCTCAGGCCAGTGCCACTCACGACCGATTAAGCAGTCAACATGATCCAATGACAGTAGGAGAGGCACTGTGTTCCCCTAACACAGCCTGGTTATGCATTTATTAACAAGAACTTAACTGATTTTAAAAAATATTTTCTTCCATTTAAGCTCTTGTCCTCTTGATTCCTCCTTTTTAATCTCCCTTCTCCTTTAAATGGTTATAAATGTTAAAACATAGCTTTATAATAGAATATTTTTTAAGTCTTAGGTTTTCTATATTCATGGCTAATGACTGTTCTAACCTTGACTTAGTTAAACTAATCAACTACTATTTGTCTACACAACAGTGCGATTGGCAGAAGCTGGGAGGTGTTGATTAGTTTCGTCTTGCTGATGTCTATAAAGACTGTTGAGCTGTTTAAAAGAAAGCTGTGGCTTGGACAGCTCTTAGTACCATTCTGCTATCTCCTGTGAAGACCAGTCTATTGATCTCATAAAACTTATGGATGTACTTCAAATTGTTTTACTTGTACAAACCAATCTAAGAAGAGTTTAGCCCTTTAAAAAGCAGCTGCTGGGCATAGAGAGGCTAAAAGTTCAATGCCTCAGAGTATTTGGGGCTAGTAGAAAAAAATGAAGTTATTTTTCTTCAGATCAAAAAAGACTAAAGGGACAAAGACTCCAACACATTAATAAATGAGACATGACCCTTTCCACTGATCCCAGATATTAAAGCGGCTTTTCCAAAGTAAGAGTTATATTTTTCAAGAGCGACAGGGTCATGTGGGAAAGAAAAATATCAAAAAATGAAAGGTGATGTCACATCAGAGTAGTTATAATTAATAAGTGCTACTAGAAACACTATGAAAAATGTCAAGAAAGTAAAAAAAAAGAAAAAAAACCCATAATTTTAAATGACTATTGTAACAGAACGTTTTCAAGAGAAAAAAATACTTTCAAATACAAATCAGATTGAGCACAGTCACAATTAGATTAAATACCAGATATGATCTAAATGACTTCAAGGCATGTGAAATTAATCTTTCTTAGTTCCTCGTGTGCAAAATGGTAAGTCACTCTCTGTCCAATGTTTCTTTATTTTGGGAAGAGTATGTAACTACATGTTAAAAGACTTTGTAGTATGAGAAGTTTAAAATACATATGAAAGTAGAATAATAATGACTTTATATTTCCATCACCCAGCCTCAACAATGGTCAACTCAGGACCAGTGGTGCCCTACCTGGACACCACATCATTTCATTGGTGAATAACATTTCAGCACTCATCTCCAAGCACATGGACATTTATTGTCATATTTATAGTTATTGTTGATGTTTAATGTTTGCAAATCTTCTCTCTCAAATAATTACTTCACTTTTTCTTCTCCCTCATAACAGTTCTCAAACATTAGTGTAGGTGAAAATCATCAGGAGAACATCTATGATAGAGCTCAAGAATGTACATTTTAAATACACATTCTGGAGATTTTGATACTGTTGATCTATGCACAACAGTTTGAGAAACATGAGTGTAGAATTTCATACCAGAGCTTCCAAGCAATTCAGTGACATTAAAAAAAATATATGTGATGGCTACCTCTAAAGTTTCCCCCCCTCTGTGTCCATTTTAAGTATTTAGAACTCATAATGTTTTCCATTTCCCTTTATGTTAATTCTACATGTTTTCTGTTTAATTTTTAAGTCCGATGTAAGTAGAATATAGATGTTATATTCTCATATAAATCAAGTTTTATCACTCCTTTTAGGAGGTGTTTGTTTTAGAACACAGTGTCTGATCCTGGCTATGGGAATTATTAAATATTCAATTTTCTAAATTGCACAGCTGAAATACTCTTTGGGAAGAAAGACATGAATTTGGGTTTTCTTAGGGGAAAAAAACCAGTTAAATGCAAAATGGCTTTGCTCTTATGGGTTAAAGTTAGAAAATCGTTCTTCTGGTGGAGAGAGCTCAGATGCTCTGGACGCTCCTGGCTGCTCGTGAAGCGAGGCAGGAGAAGGAAACACGAGTGGGGAGACTTAAGAGCCAGGGAACCTTCGGCCCAAATTCTTGGAGTAGAGGGATCATTGTGAAGAAAAGCTAATGATTGCTCTTGTATAAGTTGTAAGTTAACAGGGGTTCTCACTAGAGAGACAAACAAAAGCTTTCCATGTTCAAAAAAGTTTAAATAGACATTGAAAAATACACTGAGCAAGCATGAATAGAAATGATTTGTATCTCTATCGAGCTATGTGGTCACTAAACATTCCAAAAGAAAAGTGAAAACCAAAGGTTAACTTTCCTGCCACTAAAATGTCCTTAAAAATCTGGGCTGCAAATGAAAGGGCCTTCACCCCAGGGACCTAAATTTTCAACTGATTTTCCTAGACAACCCAACAGTGCACATTCTATCTCTTGTTCTTCTTGGTCTCTTCTCTGGCCTCAGACCAGATCCAGATAAATCCTTGTTTTATGCCTTCAGCAAGGATGTATTTCAGACTTTCGGGATCGTGACTCTGTAGGTCCCCTCCTTGTCTTGATTCCTGAGTATGTGAGGAAGGAGGGTTGACCTGGACCTCTGTCCTAGGAAGGAACAGCTCAGGGTTCCTAGGCGAGTTCATATGCCACCCCCCTAAGCCCTTTTCCGGATGTTGCAGAATAAAATTTCTTTATGCAATGTTTTAATCCCTTAGGCTTTTCCCAAACTGTGGAAGGAGAAGGGCTCTCACTACCTGTTCCCTAGGAATAACAGGTGGCAAGAAAGCACCATTTTCTGTGTTGCAGACGTTAGTGTCTCATCTGGCATCATTCACAGGGGGCTCCGAAGCCTGAGATGTAAGCTTCCTTACAAGTGATGGTGTGGATACGCCTGTGGAGGAACATGGGGTTGTTAAGACAGAGGCTGATAACCTGCAGCACATCCAGTTCCTTCTGCTTTTAGGACACAGGTAAGTGTGGATTTTGCTGGAAGGTTCAAAGAAAATCTTACACCAGATGTCTTGGTGCTGCTTAAAGCAACTCTTAAACAGTTGTAAGTATATTTGAAGTCCTCCTAAGTAACCAGATGTTCAAATCAGCTGAAAGTTATTAGTAAACGAAAAAGGCAGATGGACTGAAGGTTGAAGGAAAACAATGGAAATGGAACACATAACTTCTGTGGAAGAGAATCATTATAGTAGAGAAATGCAGGGAGATATATTCAAATTCAGCAGTGTCCAGGTAAATGCACCAGGAAAGTGCTAGTAGGCTCTAAAAAAATACAAATCCTCACCCTGGCCAGTTTGGCTCAGCAGTTAGAGTTGAGGGTTCGATTCTGGTCAAGGGCATGTACCTTGGTTGCAGTTTGATACCCAGCCCTGGTCGCGGTCGTGCAGGAGGCAACCAGTCGATGTGTCTCTCTCACATTGATGTTTCTCTCTCCCTCTCCCTTCCTCCCTCCCACTCTATCTAAAACTCAATGGAAAATATCCTCAGGTGAGGATTAAAAAAAAAATACAGATCCTCTAATGATCAATTGATATGTTCCACTAGGCAGTTTAATTTCTGAGTTGGAGATTTATAGCCTGTGAGTTCCTTAAATGGAGTCATCCTAAACCATGAAACATTTGGGAAAGAATGCCCTTATTTTAGAGGATACGTGCTTATGTATTTGGCTGTGAAGTATCATAATATGTGTAACTTACAACCAAATAATTCAGTCAAAAGAGAGAGGGGTAAGACAAACGTGGCAAAATGTCAAGAACTGGTGAATCTCAGTGAAAGTTATCATTCTTTCAGTGCTTCTGTGACTTTGAAAAATAAAAGTTGGAGACTAAAAGTAATGGGATAAGTATATTTATAAATATGAAGACAAATACCACATAAAGTAATCAAAAGAGTTGAAATTGATTTTCTCTGGAGAGAAAAATCTGATAACAGTGGCTGACTACTGTTTCTTATTACATGACTTTTAGGACTATTTGAGCCTTTAAACCCTATGAATGTATTACTAAACACTGGCTTTAAAAGAAAAAAAAATGAAATAGACAAACTGGGAAATCAGATTGCCAGATGCTTCATGGATTCAGAAAACCCATTGATACGTAAGCCGGAACAGTTTTATCTACATGTACGAGGGAAAAAATACACCATCTCAATGAAGAATATAATCGCCCCAGGTAGAGGATGATAACCACACAAGGGAGCAAGTCAGAGATGAAATATAGCGAATCTGAGTATCAGGGGAGGGGACAACATTCTCTATGGCCACTCAGTCCAGTCTTTCTTAAGAAGCAATACAAGATAATTTATTCATGAAGAATTACATGACTTTGGTTATTTCATGGATCCAGTGAAATCACTAGATGCTCTTACTGACTTACCATGTCTTAAAGGTCATTGTCTATACTTCAGCTTCATGGATAGGTTGTAGATGCCTTAGAAAATGAAATGACTAATTACTGGTTCTTGTTCAAGAGGTCAGAGATCATTGTGGGTAGAAGAATGCAGGGAACTACCTCACATTGTATGATTGTAATGGGGAAAGAGCTTACCATTCTGGTGCTTATGTTTTTATTTTATTGGTGTTTGTTTAACAAAAACACTAGGTTCCTTAAGGAGAGGGAGAATCCTGATAATACTTTCTTGTGTTCCAGAGGTTACATTACACCTAGGTTAACCACTCTCTAGAAGGCACCTAATCTTAACTAAACTATAATTAAATCCAACTATCCTATAATCCAGTCTCTACCTTGCTTTCCCCCATTTCCACATAATCTCCCCTACATTCCCTCCTTAATTTCAAATGTGTTAAAGAAGCTGCAAAACTGTTACTCTCTGGAACATTTGAGATTTTGCTTCCAGGCATAGGTCATCAGTGTGGCTCAAATAAACATAAAAATTCACTACAGGTTTGGATGTTTCTCACGTCAACAGTCGGTCATGTAGTGTTTGGTTTTAGATTCATTCCCAGCCTTTGTCTGATCAGTATCACAAGGGGTTGACCCTGCTGGTTTCCATTTGCTTTGGCCAACAGAGAAAATTGATAAGAAATTGGAAGGCAGAGGAGTCAAAAGAGGCCAGAGTTTTATTTTCCTTCTCGCACACTGACTTGTAAGAAAATTATGGTAATGCCTGTGCCTCCTCTTGTGGGACCAGTTTACCATTCAGTTCTTCCTTCTCTGGTCTCAGTTTCTATTGAGCATCTGTGGCTCCTGGGTTCCTACAGCCCAAGGGATGATGGTTGCTTTCTGCTGCGGCTAAACTAAGTGTTCTCTCATCAGCCCTTATGATTTTGCATCTCTTCCAGCGCCTCTGTGACTGTTCCCTGTATTTAAGGTCTCTTCAGAATTATCTGTCAAGAGCTCTGTTTTCCTGACTAGACCTGGCTGACCTGGGCTGTAGACCTGGCTGAGGTCCCAGCAGCCGGGGTGGGATGATGCAACACATGGCAATGACCTTTAGACACAGGGGGAAAGAGAAAGGGTGATTCTGTTGGATTTGTGAAGAGATGTGAAAAAGATTCTTGGTAGATGGGACATTGAGAGAGGAAGCTGTATTTTATGGAGTGTTAGCTAAGGAGCATGCATATTCTCTATCTCCTTAGCCATGTTTTGGTCTCTCAGTTTTGACTGGGTGTACTTGGGAACTCCTCAGAGCATCAAACCTTTCTCCTACTAGCTCATTAGTAGGTCACAAGTCTGAGTTTTTCTGCTAATGAACAACTACACTCACTATCCCTGCTGGTGTCCAGGTGAAGACCTAGAACTCAGTAATACACATGAGTTGTTTGGGGGATGTCTAAGCTGGTTTTATTAGGTCAGTTTTCTCTTCTATCCAGACCATTGTCTTTTGCAGATGGTAAAGTCTCTATGCAGATTCTGACCCGCTTGCTAGGGAAAGAAATAAACCACACCAATGCTCAAAAACCGGGATTCAGGTGCACAAATGCAATTATTAAAGCAAAAAATAGGGACCTAAAAATAATTAAACTAATAAAATTCTTATTTTTTTCTGAGCACATTGAAGTTTTATTTCAAAGTTAAATGTAATGAACACTGTCTACTAATTCAATTATCAACTTAGTTATTGATCAAACATAAAAATTCTCCATGTCTTATCCAGTAGTACTTAATTATAGACTTAACTAATCTCCATTTATTTTTTTGGACCATTTAGTTAGTACTTCAGCATGATCTTTAATTGGGTTTGTTCTATTTCTACTCAATTCTCTTATTACTAAATATTATGTTTTCTTTAATTGAGTACATCTTTGTGTTTATAAAGAACCAATGATGCCATAATAATATCCTTAAAACATTTAAATGTAAGTTCCCAGATTTTCTACTCAGAAGTTCACTTTTCACACTGAAATGTGAGAGAAAAGAAAAGAAAAGAAAAAAAAAAAGAGGTGAACTTAAATGCCGTGAACTTATATTTGTTCTAAGCTTTTGGAGAGAAAATATAAATTGCTAAGGAAGAACTTTAAAGACCAAACTGAAAAACACTCCATTTTACTGTGACATGCTTCATTTCATGCTGTTTACCACTTAGCCTAGGTGATCGTGTGCTCGGTGGCGGAGGCGTTCCAGGATTGTTTGCCCAATTCCGCTCAGGCAAACTGGGTCAGGTAAGGCAGCAGGAATGAAATGGCACATTATTCCAGTTCTCTTTCGATTATTTCTCCTCTCTATCTAGTTATCTCTAACCTGTCATCTCATCTAACGCCAACTTAGATCCCGTGTCCTTTATACAGATTTCCTTCTTTGGGAAACTCCTGCCTATTCCTACCCTGTTTGGTGTTGCTGTTGGTGCCTGTAATGACCACATCACATCAATACATAATGGGACACTTTATCTCGTTCTTTTTCTTTTCATTGCACTAACACATTTTCCCCCCTTCAACTAGGACATCTTTTAAGTTGGGGGGAAAAAAAATTAGGAGAACAGGCATGCTGAACAAAACAAAACAAAAAACTCATAGCATACCAAACAGTTACAGAGTTAAAATGGTAAGTCTTTCTCTTTTTCTTCCCCAGTTGTAACCACCTCAGCTCAACACTTTTTCCCGTGGGCTCCTTCATGCTTCCCTGCCTTTGCCCATCGTGTTTCTCAGCCTGGAATACGTTCTCACATTCTCTGCCCATCTTTCAAGACTCTTGAAAGGGACATGCTCTGTGAACTCTTGCTTGATACCTTCAGTCAGCATTCAGCATTTTGTTCTCTGTACTCCCCGGAACGCTGCTTGTACTATTTGACACTCATTTCATTCTGTCCTGTTTTGTAAAAAGCTCTTTACTTACCAATTTCACTATAGCAGGTTACGCTTTCCTTGAGGGAAGGAGCCTATTTTATTCACCTATCTATCTATTACAAAATCAAACATAGCCACTCTTAGTACATATTTAAGCCACTGAATGGAATGTATATAATATAGTATATTCATTATACATTTTATGAGGCTCTGTCGCAGCTAGACTATCAACCTCTTTAGGGCAGAGGCTGAGACATTTTGCTTTTGTAATACAATAACAATGGCAGTAAATTAAATTATTACAACCTGAACTGAAATCCAGGCTTTCTGACCCTATGTGCATGCACATGCCTGTCCGCTTGTGCCTAAACTCTAGGCTTACACTGAACATTCCTGCAGGAAGCTGAAAACAACCTTTGCTGTAATCATACTACCTTTCGCACTCCATAGTCTAGGGTACCACCGCAGACTGCCCTCTCCTGGTGTGATGAGAAAACTGATGCTTAGAGAGTTAGGTGACTTGGCCAAGGTCAAATAGCTAACTAGAGGCCATATTCACCTTGTTGCCCTCACCCTTGTCCCTGTGACTGAGACATTGTCATTTATATGCACTGACCCTGTGTGGAGACAGTCACAGCAACAGGAACAGCAGCATCAGGCCTGGCTTCAGACATCACAGAGAAAGACAATGTATCTCTTGGTAAGACAGCTTCAGAGCAATATGATAACACAAAGGGGGAGGAGGTTAAGATGAGGAAGATGGTGAAGACTCAGGATGATGAGGACATGGATGAGATGAATGAGTACAGTGTGTGGCCTGATGATGGAGTGGTCATTGAAGTGGCATGGATGACAGTGAACAGGATCAGGACCAGTGGATAATGCAGTGTAAGCCCTGACATTTGTCATATATATATCCATCTCCATTTCAAAGAGGCATCTACTTCAAAGATAGCTATCTACAAGAAATGCAATGCCTAAATAAAGAGCCAGGCCACCTTCCCCCCGGATGCTTCTTTGTTTTAGAAATCTTGGTTGAGTTCAATAATTGGCCATTTGGGCTACTGGTTTGTTTTTTTCTTCATTTGCTTTAAATTTCTACTTTTACGTTTTAAATTCACCAGTAAAAAATGAGCCCATGAAACCTTAGGCCTACACCCTTGATCCCCATAAAAGCAGAACCCAGGCCCGTGTGCACACTCTCTCTTTCTCTACCCTTGATCTCATTGTGTGGCCCCAGGTGTTCTGTGCAATTTACAGTCTTGTCAATAATAAATTTTTCAAAATTTTGAAAGTGTCCTGATGATTATTGCTGAATGGTGTGTTGCAATCATAGTAACCACAAGGGCTGGTTCAGCCACCACACTGGTTATTGATAGGCTTAGACCAGTACAAAACAGATTATCTAGGTAGACAGGGCAGGGTAGCCTCAGGATGGTTCTAGGCCAGCCCAACCTGCTTTATACCCCCTACAGAACCAACTGATGGTTATTTAAGAAAACAACAACAAAAACAAACACAGCAAGAAACACTTCTGCTCTCTTGGTCTACTCTTAAAGAAATGTCACGTCCAAGCCATCAGAGTAAGAAAATACAGATAGTAAAATTGTCAGTAATTTATTAAACTGTAGAGGTTTATCTGTTTCCCATGAGTGAATATCTAGTTAACATAAATTGGTTAAAATTATACATCTGGTAATTGAAATTATTACCCATGAAGTGGAACCAGGGAGAAAGAGATACTGAGCTGTAATGCATTCTACTCACATTCCCAAAACATTCTTTCTGCCAACTGCACTCTCTCTTCTTCCCTTATTAAAATTTGTACAAATTAAGTTGGAAAAAAAGGAAATGTGGCATGTGAACAGTCAAGCAAGAAGTGTGTTTGATAAAAGAATAAACCCTCACATACATTTAACCACTATGCTTCAGTATAAGATGCTGGAAAACACTTTAGATGATTGGCTATTTCTTTGGTCTGCGGGCTGATGTTCCTACCACTGAGCCAAACCAGCCTGGGCTATGATTGGCTATTTCTGATGTCATGGAACCTGATCAGAAGAAGTCAGAGAAATGGCAAACTTACAAGGGCTTGGAGCTCCTGTGATATATAAATGTTTGCTGAGAGCATCTTAGGAAATAAAATTAAAAGCAATTTCTGATATTTCTGTGCTTTAGGTCAGAGCTTCTCAAATTTATAATGGGTATATTAATTACTTGGGGATCTTCTGAAAATGCAGATTCTGATTCAGTAGGTCCCTGGGAGGTATCTGGGTTTTCCTTATCTAACAAGCTCCCATGTGTGCTGATGGACCACACTTTGTAAGACCTTAGACCCTGTTGAGCATTTCTGGGTTGCTGAAACACTGACATTCCTCTAAATAATTGCTAATATTTACATTTTGAAAATAAATGCATTGAGGCAGCAAACATGTCCCCCCAACATAGTGTCTTTATATGGATTAATGGTGGTGGAAAGCCAAATCATGAGTCAATAGTAAGCTCTAGAGCCAGGTTGAGTCACAGTGAAATTAGCTTCAGAAACTGTTTTAATCCTTATAAAGATAGAACTACATTGTTTCTCATGTCTGTTAGTAGTGAATTATTCATATGAATGCTTCTGGGCAGCCATCTATAAATCAAACAAAGAGAATTGAATTGGGAATTGTGATGGTGAGGAATTTTGAGTTCCTAACCAGATTTACCTGGGCTCTCTCTCAGTTGTCTTTCTTTTGTTCTGACCAAATCATTCCTGATGATTTAATAGCACCTAAATATAGCCACAGAGACTCTTCATTGCAGTATATGATTTTTCAGCTCTGTGATTTGAAAGCCTTGTCAGATGGATATTAGAGTCAATATTGAAATCTCAAAGTGCCATGTGAGAGATCTTCTACAGAAAGTTTGCAGTGGTTTATCCCAATGCTTTTTCTTGATTAACAACTTTGGACTAATATGGCTCCATTAGTAGTTGATTGTGATAAAAGCACCTGATCCAACTCAATTATAGGAATATTTTTTATTACATCTAATAATAAAAAATGTTCTCTTCTGTGCCCCTCAGCATAATTTTGTTTATATAAGAATTGAAATATTTTACATAGAAGAATTCCATTCATTTATGTTGTTTTTCTATTGATGACTAACTGGCCCCTAAATTAGGGGCTGGTAATACGCTGATTAGAGTAGTAAGAAATTGAGTGTATTGCGAATTATATGTAACGATTTTTAAACAGATTGAAACAATTATCAATATGATACGAATGGTTTATGATATATATTTTTTAAAGTTAGCCTTTAATAATGCTTTGTCTTACCTGCTTCAAAAGATTGACTTGATCCAAGATGGTGGCAGAGTAGATGGATGTTACACTCACCACCTCCCAGGACCAAACTGGAGTTACAATTAAAATATAGAACAATCAACCTAAATAGCCAACTGAACACTGACTGAAAAGATGTCTTATGACTAAGGATTTGCAGAAGAAGCCACGTTGAGACTGGTAGGAAGAGTGGGGAAACAAAAAGGGCTAGCCCTGCTCTCAAGGGCAGGCAGCAGCTGAGATTGCAGAGGGGTATCTCAGCGGTATAGGTTCCTCCTAAGAAGCATGGGGTCTCAGGCCCAAAGCAGGCTTCCCAGCCCAGAACACCAGAATTGGGAAGAGATGCCCATATAACATTTGGATGTGAAAATCAGCAGGAATTCTGTCCAGCAGGGAGAGACAAAGACTGCTAGAGACACAGGCACAATGCACAAAATCTCATTTGCAGACACTTACCCTGGGCTCTGGCAGAGGGAGGGTGGAATGAACTAGAGTTGCATGAGGAGATACTGGGGTTTGTGGCTCTGGGGAGAGAGCTGAGGAGACAGCTGCTGGGACTGTTGAGCTGATTCCTTCTCCCATACTACAGATACCATGTTTCTTAGATGAAGCACTCCCATCCATATGGCATTTATCTGGGGGAATGCAATAGCCCCACTCTCTGGACTCCCTGTAACCCCATCCTGCAGAGTTAGCACCCTCCTGAGGAGTCAGTGACTTGGGTTGGGGATGTAGAAGTCTGGGCAGACTCAGAGGTATCAGTGACTGAGAGGTGTGGCATTGTGGCAAGGGCCATTTACCCCATTCTCCTATGAAGCTGACTGAAATCTCCTTCTCACAGGAGATCCACTAGCTCACTCTCTGGGCTCCTGGTGGCTCTGCCTTGCAGAGATCTGGGCAGAAACTGGGACATACTGAGTTGTGTAGCTCTATGGTGAAGGCCACTCCTCTGACCTTCCCCTAAGCCTGACCAACATCTCTCTCTCCCAAGAGATCTACTAACCCTATCCTCCCAATTCTTAGTGGTCCTGCCCTGCTGAGATCAAGCTCTTGACAGAGTCTGGGACTGACTGAGTTGTGTGGTTCTAGGATGTGGGTCATTTTTCCCTTGCATGCCCAAGTGGTCAAGGGTCCTCCCTTCACACTGTCAAATCTTTGTCAATTTGGGCCTGATAAACTCTTCTGGCCTCACCCTGACCACTCCTTGAGACCCTCCACCACAAAGGTGTGTGAGTACCCAGTAGGTGACAGCTAGATGTGGAACATTTGTTATGTTGCCTCAGACTCAGCACTGGCACTGAATTTTTTTTTTTTAATTCCTCACACAAGGATATTTTTCTATTTATCATTAGATAGAGTAGGAGGGAGGGAGAGAGAGAGAGACAGAGAGAAGCATCAATGTGATAGAAACACATTAACTGGTTGCCTCCCACATGACCCGACCAGGGACAGGGCCAAACCCCAACTGAGGTCCATGCCCTTGACAAGAATCAAACCTGCGACTCTTTAGTCTGCAGGCTGACACTTTAACCGCTGAGCCAAACCAGCCAGGGCCTGAATTTGAATCTATATCAATTTACTGAACACCAGGTGCCCCTACCTGGTGATTCACTGAGAACCTACCTTATGCAACTTGACTACTACCAAAGACTCTTTCAGTGACTGAGCTTAATAGGCAGCCAAAATGTGAAGGCAGGCAGAGGCAGATTTTGGAGTGCCTTGGAACTTTTGCTGATCTTACTCCAGGCCTGATGCTGGTAAAAGCCAGCCTTATTGTGCAGCTTGGTCCTTCTCATACACCACCAGATCCGGCAGGGACAGACCCAAACTGTGGATCACTTTGTAGCTCCCAACAGATGTTCAGGGCCAGTCAGAGGCTGTGTCTGACATTGGCCTGCACCAGAATCTCTACTAAGAGGCCTCAGAACCAACACACCCAGTGGCCAGCTTCAGACAACATCAGAGCAGAATCCAATTAGCTTTGCAAGTGCTATATCCCAAGGGAAATTTTGGTAGGCACTGGACCCTGATGAGGCAAATTTTGCTTTGTGTGGTCAACACTTACATAAGATCTCATCCACTGTGGTCAAGGTTGATCCTCTCAGTTAGTCAGCCAGTGTGAACAGGCCAAGAGCAATCAAGACTCAATTACAACAAAGAAGGCCCACATAAACCATACAAGGGACATTCCTGGAACACCCAACTCAGGTGATCAAGGAATTGTGCCACTGGGTCCCACAGTACACCTATTACAGAATGCCATTCTGTCAGGATTGAGAGTCATAGCAGATCTACCTAATACATAAAAACAAACACAAGAATGCTGCAAAAGTGAGATAAAGAAACATGTCCAAAATGAAAGAACAAGAAGAATCTACAGCAAAAATCTAAATGAAATGGCGAAAAGTAACTTATAAAATATAGAGGTCATAAAAATGGTTATAAGAATGCTCAAGGAACTTAGAATACAACATCATAAAAAGAACATAGAAATCATAAAGAAGAACCAGTCAGAAATGAAGAATACAATATGTGAAAATAAGAATACACTAGAAGAAATAAACAGTAGGTTGAATAAAGTATAGGGTCAGCTAAGCTATTTGAAAGAAAGGTAGTAGAGAACATTCAATCAGAGCAGCAAAATGAGAAAATAATTTAAAAAAATGAGGATAGTTTAAGGGACATTTGGGACAATATGAAACATAACATTTGCATCATAGGGATACCAGAAGAAGAAGAAGAAGAGGAGGAGGAGGAGGAGGAGGAGGAGGAGGAGGAGGAGGAGGAGGGGGAAGAAGAAGGAGAAGAAGAAGAAGAAGAAGAAGAAGAAGAAGAAGAAGAAGAAGAAGGAGGAGGAGGAGGAGGAGGAAGGGGGGAACATAGTTAAAATAATAATATGGCAATAAATACATACCTATCAATAGTCACTTTAAATGTGTCTTACGTTCTCCAATTAAGAGATATAGGGTAGCTGAATGGATAAGAAAAGAAAATAAGACCTATATATATGCTGTCTACAGGAGACCCACCTCAGAATGAAAGATACACAGAGACTAAAAATAAAGGGATTGAAAAAGATATTTCATGCAAATGGAAATGAAAAAAAAGCTGGGGTAGCAATATTTATATCTGACAAAATAGACTTTAAAACTAAAGCTATAGTGGGAAACAAAGGAGGACACTACATAATGATAGAGGGAGCAATTCAACAAGAGGATATAACCCTTGTGAACTTTTATGTACCCAATATAGGAGAACCTAAATATATAAAGCAAATCCTGATGGACGTAAAGGGAGAGATTGATAGCCATACAGTCATAGTAGGGGATTTTAACACCCCATTGACATCAATGGCTAGACCTTCCAGAAAAAAATCCACAAGGAAACCCCAACCGTAAATGACACACTAGATCAGATGGATTCAATTGATATTTCCAGGGCATTTCACCTGAAAGTAGCAGACTATACATTATTTTCAAGTGCACATGGAACATTTTCTAAGATAGTCCACATGTTAGAATACAAAATATGTATCAATAAATTTAAGAATAAAATCACATCAAGCATCTTTTCTGACAATAATGGTATGAAACTAGAAATCAATCACAGGAAAAAACCTGAAAAACACATAAAGACATGAGGGTTAAATAACATGTTATTAAACCATGAAAGGATTAACAGTGAGATCAAGGAAGAAATCAAAAGATACCTTGAAACAAATGAAAATGAGAATGCAACAACCCCAAATCTATGGGATACAGGAAAAGCAGTCCTCACTGAAAAATTCATAGCATTGCAGGCCTACCTCAAGAAACAATAAAAATTTCTAATAGACAATTTAACTTTACCCTTAAAAGAACTAGGAAAAGATCAACAACCAAAGTGCAGAGTGAGTAGAAGAAAGGAGCTAATAAAGATCAGAGCAGAAATAAATTAAATAGAGTCTGGAAAAAAATCAAAACTGGTTCTTTGAAAAGATAAAAAAGAATAACAAACCTTTAACCAGACTCATCAAGACAAAAAGAGAGAAGACCCAAATAAATAAAATCGGAAATGAAAGAGGAGAAGTAACAACTGACACTAAGGAAATACATAGAATTGTAAGAAAATACTGCAAACAACTATATGCCAAAAAATTGGACAATCTGGATAAAATAGATAAATTCCTAGAAACATACAATCTTCCAAAAGTAAATCAGAAAGGATCAGAAAATCTGATCTACAAGTAATGAAACAAAAACATAATGAAAAAAACTTGCAACAAACAAAAGTCCTGGACCAAACGACCTCACAGGTGAATTTTACCAAACATTCAAAAAAGAACTACCACCTATCTTTCTTAAACTATTGCAAAAAATTCAAGAGAAGGGAAGACTCCCAAGCTCATTTTAAGATGGCAGCATTTTAAGAGGCCAGCATTATCCTTATTGAAAAACCAGGTAAAGACACAACAACAAAAAAAATATTATAGGCCAATATCCCTGATGAAAGATGCTAAAATCCTCAACAAAATATGAGCAAACTGGATCTAGCAATACATTTTTATTATTATAATTTTTTAAAAATTATTTTATTATTATTTTAATCCACACCTGAGGATATGTTTTATTGATTTTAGAGAGAGGATGGGGGAGGGGAGAGGGAGAGAGAGAAAGAGAGAGAGACGGAAACATTGATGTGAGAGAGAAACATTGATTGGTTGCCTCCTGCATGCTCCCTGACCAGGGATTGAGCCTGCAACTTGTGTATGTACCCTGACCAGAAACCAAACCCATGACTTTTAAGTGCACGGGAAGATTCCAGCAATTCAGATACATTAAAAAGATTATATACCATGATAAAGTGGGATTTATTTCGGGGATACAAGGTTGGTACAATATCTGCATATCAATAAATGATACAGCACATAAACAAAATGAAGGATAAACATTGCATGATCATATTAGTAGATGCAGAAAAAGCCTTTGATAAAATCCATCACCTATTTATGATAAAATCTTTCAGCAAAGTGACAATAGAGGGAACATATATCAACGTAATAAAAGCCATATGTGATAAAACCACAGCCAACATCATACTCAGTGGGCAAAAACTACAAGCATTTCCCTTAAGATTGCTAAAAAGACAGGGATTTTTGCTTTCACCATTCTTATTCAACATGATACTGGAAGTCCTAGCCACAACAACCAGACAGAAAGAAGAAATAAAATGCATCCAAATTGTAAAAGAGGAAATAAAACTGTCATTATTTGCAGATGACTTGATGCTGTATATATAGTGAACACTAGAGATTCCATAAAAAACTACTGGAACTGATAAATAAATTCAGTAAAGTGGCAGGATACAAAATAAATATCCAGAAACCAGTTACATTTTTATGCCCCAATAATGAACTATCAGAAAGGGAAACTAAGAAAAAATCCCATTTACCATTGCATCAAAAATAAATAAATAAATAAATAAATCACAAAAACTAAAAAACCACCATAAAACACCTAGGAATAAACTTAACCAAGATGGTAAAAGATATGTAAGTATAAGACACTGAAGAAAGAAATTGAAGAAAAATAAGTAAGTGGAAGCATATACCGTGTTCATGGATAGAAAAAATTAACATCATTAAAATGTCCATACTACCCAAAGCAATCTATAGATTCAACGCAATTCCTATTAAGATACTAATGGCATATTTCATAGAACTAGAAGATATATTCCAAAAATTTATATGACACCAAAAATTATTTCGGTCACAGAAATCTTGAGAAAGAAGAACAAAGTTGGAGAAATCACACTACCTAATATCAAACTATACTACAAGGCCATAGTAATCAAAACAGCATGGCACTGGCATAAAAACAGACATATAGATGAATGGAAAAGAATACAGAGCCCAGAAATCAACCCATGTCTTTTTGGTCAATTAATATTTGATAATGGAGGCAAAAACATATAATGGGGTAGAGGTAGTTTATTCAATAAATGGTGTTGAGAAAATTGAACATCTGCATGCTAAAAAATGAAACTAGGCCACCTTCTTATATCATACAAAAGAATAAACTCAAAATGGATTAAAGACTTAAATGTTAGAAGCAAAACCATAAAAATCCTAGAAGAAAATAAAAGCAGTAAAATCTTGAACATTTCTCTCAGCAATACTTTTTCTGATATATCTCCTTGGATAAGGAAACAAAAGAAAAAAAATAAACAAATGAGACTACATCAAGCTAAAAAGATGTTGCACAGCAAAGGAAACCATTAACAGAATGAAAAGGGAACCCACTGAATGGCAAAACATATTCACCAATGATACATCTGATAAGGGGTTAATATCCAAAATTTATAATGAACTTATAAAACTTAACATAAAAAACCCCAAACAATCCAATTAAAAAATGGTCAAAGGACCTGATTAGATACTTTTCCAAAGAAGACAGACAGATAGCTAATAGACATATGGAAAGATGCTCAACATCACTAACCATCAGAGAAATGCAAATTAAAACCACAAAGAGATATCACCTCACATGTATCAGGATGGCTACCATCAGTAAATCAACAAACAACAAGTGTTGGCGAGAATGTGGAGAAAAGGGGACACTTGTGCACTGTTGGTGTGAATACAGATTGGTGCAGCCACTATGGAAAGCAGTATAGAGTTACCTCAAAAAATTAAAAATACAACTGCCTTATGATCTAGCAGTTCTACTTCTGGGAATATATCCCAAACCACCTGAAATGCTAATTTGAAAGAATATATACATCCCTATGTTCATTGTAGCATTATTTACAATAGTCAAGATCTGGAGCCATCCCAAGTGCCCATCAATAGATAAGTGGATAAAAAAGCTGTTTATACAATGAAATAATACTTGCCATAAAAAAAGAAGAAAATCTTACTTTTTGAGACAGCATGGATGGATCTGGGGAGTATTATGTGAAAATGATATAAGCCAGTCAGAGAAAGACAAATACCATTATTATCTCACTTTTATATGGAATCTAATGAACAAAATAACAAACAGGATAGAGGGGGAAGCATAGATGCATGGAACATACTGACAGCTGTCAGAGGGGAGGGAGTTTGGGAGCTGAGTGAAAAAAGTTGAAAGGATTAAGCAAAGAAATAAAAAAAAAACAAAAAAAGTATAGACACAGACAACCAGATAGCCAGAGGGGAAGGGGGTTTGGGGGAGGTAGAAGAGAGTAAAAGAGGGATAAATGGTGATGAAAGGAGACTTGGTTGGGGTGGTGAACACACAATACAATATACAGATGATCTATTATAGAATTGTACACTTGAAACCTATGTAATTTAATTAACCAATGCTATCTCAATAAACAAACAAACAAACAAACAAATAAACAAACAAACAAATAAATAAATAAAATGTATAAAGAAAAGATTGCCTTGAGGATCAAATAAAATATTGTCTTTGAAAGTGACCTGTAAAGTCTAAATTGCATTGCTGTCTTGTCTCCCTTCCCACTACTAGTTTATGTAAGGCAACCAGATAAATCTTAAAGCATCACTTTGATTACCTCATTTCCCAGTTCAAATATCTTCAATGCTCATCCCAACTTTTTCTGATGAATTGGGTTTGGCTTCTTTTGGCATTTAATAAATATCATGCTGCCTTTCTAGCCTTATCTCCAGCTCTTTTCCTATTCTAACCTCATATTTTAAGGCTCTTTGGTTACGTCAGATCTGCCCTGAGTTCCTGGACCAAATTTTGTATTGTCTTCTAAATAATTCCATCTGGTTGTTCAATAGTGGCCTTAATATCAAGCGTGTCCAAAACTAAGAGTGTAAGCTTTCTTTATGTATTTCCTATTATCCATTCAATTGCCTAAGCAGAAAATAGGGAGAATTGTTTTTTTGTTTTTTGTTGTTTGTTTGTTTTACCTGCATCTCTGTCTCAAGACTACCTTCAATTAATAATGAGAAATATCCCTTTACCAGCCCTTCTCCTTCTGGCTCAGCCTCAGTTGTTACTCATACCCATTCATTCTATCAGATATTTTTCTGGCCTAATATCCTGTGGTTCTTTTGGTGAACAAATATTTATGAATCATTTGCCACACCTGGCTATTGTATTAGTTTCACATTGTTGCTATAATGCATTGCCACAAACTTTGTTGCTTAAAACAACACCTTTATTATTTTACACTTCTGGAAGTCACAGTCCAAAACGGATCTCAGTGGGCTAAAAGAAGGTGTGGGCAAAGCTCCGTTCCTTCTGGAGGCTCTCGGGAGCACACTATTCCCTTGCCTTTCCAGCTTCTAGGGGCTACCTGCATTCTTTGGCATGTGTCCCTCTTCCATCTTCAAAGCTACCAAATGGATCATTTCAACCTTTGCTTCTGTTGTCATTTATCTCCTCGAACACTATCTTGCCTCTGTCTTCCACTCACAAGGACCCTTCTGATTACATTTAAGTTCTACCTGGACAATCCAGGATAGTCTCTCCATTTCAAAATTCTCACCTTGGTCCCATCTGCAAAGTCACTTTGAGGTAGAAAGAAATGACTGTCATCAGGGAGATTTAGATATAGTGCTGTGTGTATATAGTGCTGGAAGGGAATATTTTCAGCTTAGGGACAGCAGGGAGGACTTCACAAATAGAGAAATACTTAGAAATAAATCGGATACTTTTTTGTTAGAATGGGATATATTAAGAAATTCACAAAGACAAGAGTACTATTACTGAACATTTTCAAGACAAAACACAGAAAAGTTCATAGCTTTGGGAAACTGTTTTACAATAATTCATTCAGTACATATTAAGCACCGACTCTGCAAAACACTGTGATAGACACTGTGGAGAATTCAAATATGTTAAGACAAAGTCCCTTTTTAAATCCATCCATTTTGGTAGAGAAAACAGAGGTTGAATACACTACAAAGCAGTGTGTGATTCTTGTTACATGATAAGATATAGATCAAATCACTTCTAGTGGGTCTGATTAGAGAAGGCTCATGCAAGAGAGAACACCTGAATCTGACCTGAAAGAATAAGCTGGATTACAATAGACCAAGGCATGGACATAGGACTGGAGGGAGGGTAAATTAGTCTGGATGAATTTCAGGTAAAAAGAACAGCATGTGAAAAATCATGCAGGTCAAAAACTCAGGACATTTTCAGAGATTTTACAAGTCATTTGTCCTCCAAATCTAAACTGAATGGTAAGCATAGAGAGTAAAACTGCAAATATACTGCAAATATGTCACTGCCTGACTTCAAGGAGTTTATAGCCTTGGCGAGGGTGTAGAGAAACAGACAATTAATGAAGTGTGATTTATGTTGTGGCAGAGATCAGACAGTCCAGTTTTTACCTAGGCTACAAGTCACAAAGACCAGAGAGAGCTACCCAGCGGACCTGCCACCTGAGCGGGTTCTGACGGATGACTTTGCATTGGCCAAGCAAAAAGAGGAAAGAAGGAGAAGTCTGTGCAAAGACCCAGAATAGAGATACCAGGACACAGTGCATCTGAGGAACTTCTTTGTGGTTGGAGTTTAGGCTATATGGAAAGAGAATGAGGAAGCCTATCGATGTCAACAGCAACTGGGTCATACAGGATTTTGGACACTATGTAGGATGCTGTTTTAACATACAGATAGAATGGTTGAAGGTCAAAACTATGAAATGATTTTGTGAATCAATACAGAGAATAAGGATGAGATACAGAAAAGGAGATCCCTAGAAACCTACTCTAATTGGGAGGGGTTTTAACACAAGAGATGTCTATATACATTGCTTTAGAAAACAGTGATAAAATATACTCAGGAGTCAAGCCAAGGTGAGAAAAATTAGGTGATGCATCCAGAGAGAAAAGACAAAACAAGTTTGGAAATAGGAGAAGAAAGTTTGGAGGTTAATGAGGGCAGAACAAAAGGGGAGCAATTCAGGAAACTCAGTGAGACTTTTTTTTTTTTTTTTTTTGCATAGAGGCCAATATTGACAAAACTAGGTAGAAGGTGCTTTGTAATGAACTCATCTTAGCTGGGTAAATGGAACTTTTTGGGTCTTTTTATCTAGTGTACAGATGAGTGGTTAGATGATTTGGCCAAGATACTTAAGGCTGAATCTTTATAAGAAAAAACAAAAAACAATCTCCTAAGTCTCAAATCACCTCTCCTCTTTACTGTTTTTGTTTTTGTTTTTGGTGTACACAGCAAAACGAGGACATAATATTTCCAAGTACCTAAACATAGTTACCTTCATGTCAAATGTATACAAGTCTATAGTTTTACATTTCTTTCTTTCTTCTTCTTTTTTTTAAAGAACCTTCTGATTTAGGACAGGGACAGAAAACATTCAACACAGGATTTAAACTGTGGAAAATTCAAGGGGAAATTGACGAGACTGATTCCTACTGATGAATATTATTTTGATGATTGTTTCTTCCCTTTTAAGAATTTTCTTTGTAAATAAAGATTCCTTCAACTGTAGCTTTAATTATTTGGGACCCTCAATCCATCCCAATGGTATTACAGCCCTCGAAATAAACATATGTGCTTATTATCCAAAGAAATTTTGGTTACCAAAGGAAAAAACAACAACAGTTCTGTCTCTTAATAGTTCTTTTTACATCTGTTGAATAGACCAATTTGTTTTTCTTCCTTCTCTCACCTAACTCTCAAAACATGTTTTATTTGAAACTGTGCACACATTGCTAAGCTCTTTTGTTTTGTCTCCCAAACTTTGTGTACATATGTGTAGCATGGCAACCTGATGTAGACATAAGATACATGAATGTTAAGTGTACTAAGACTATCAACTAAAGAGTTTCTTTACAGTTTTGCTCACACAGTACCAATTAATCCCCCACCCAACTTTTAAAAACATATATAGCTTTATGGAAAGAACTCATTTATCTTTGCTAAGAGCCTTTATGGAAATTAGAACACAAGTAGTTTCTGGTAAATATTCTTCAATTCTAATATAGAGTCTTTTATTACTTCCTTTAATATTTTTCTTCTTTTTAAAAATAGCTGTTCTTAGGATCTTTAGGGTTTAAGGTAAAAAGGTATTGAAATAAGTCATGTAGCAATGTGTGGGCCTTGAGGATGAACTTCAAAAAATAATGACCAGAAAATCAGAGATGCAGTAGCACAATAGATGTATTGGTTAATGGAAGAAGTTAAACACACAGCTGATTCGATCTTTCTCAGCAGCAGGAGAGAAAGTGATCAGAAGACTGTATGTTCTATTGAACAAACCCAAGAGCACCAAGTAGAATTTCTTCAAGACATCAAGACAACCACTGTTTGTTTAAAAATACTCTGCTTGATCCCTGGCAATTCTCTGGCAGCATCTGACAGGCATTTGGTTTAGATCTGTAAGTCAGGGGCAGGTAAAAGTATACTTTTGTTGTTGTTGTTGCTCCTTCCTGACTCTAACCTAGCTCCAAATACTTACCTGTCATAGTTCTTTTCTTGCTATTGATTTTCTTCTGATTATACAGTTCAGCAAATGTGTAATTCTTAAGCTAATTTAATATTGATTGTCAATTACAATGAGAAAATATGGTTTGTAGATATAAAGACACTTCATAATCCAAAGCCCCATGACAGCCCCTCTGTGCAGACTGGGATCCTAGGCCAGAGAGCCCTCCCTTCACTGGCTGACACTCGCTGGGAATTTCCTAGTTGAAATCAGATGTCACATGCTGAGGGAGCAGGCAAGGTCTCTGTCCCAGGCATGTAAGAAGACAGAGGTAATAAACACTCATACATGGTTTAACCAGCATCTTGCTCTTTCTTCTACAGTCTTGAAGATTTCAGTGGCTGAAAATAAAAGTTCTCAGCTTTACAATAAAACACAATCCATCTTACTCAAATGTGCAGAGTATTAAATCTTGACTTACCTGGGAAAAAAGAAAACTAAATTCCTCCTTACCTGTTAGGTCAACATAAATTTCAGGTGGATCAAAGTTTTAACTATAAACAATGAGACTGTCAATACAGAAGAAATATGAGTAAATTAAAAATGACTTGGGCCCTGGCCAATGTGGCTGAGTTCATTGAGCATTGTCCCATGCACAGAAAGGTTGCTGGCTCCATTCCTGGGCAGGGCACATGACCAGATTGTGGGTTTGGTCCCCCATCGGGGACTGTATGGGAGGCAACCGATTAAAGTTTCTCTCTCACATCCATGTTTTTTTTCTCTCTCTCTCTGTCTCCCTTTTCTTTCCCTTCCTCTCTCTCTAAAATAAATAAAAACATATTTAAAAACAAACAAATAAAAAACATCTTGGAATGGATAACATCTTTCTAAGCAAGACACAAAATCCAGAAAAAATAAAGGAAACTAATAGATTTAAATAATAAAATTCAAACATTTCTTCCCAGCACAAAATAACATAACATTAAAGAAAAAATTGAGCAAAATTATTTACCACACACATGACAAAAAGTACTGATTTTATTTATCTAGAGAGCTCTTATAATTCCGTAAGAAGAGATTAATAAACAAATAGAAAAATATACAAAGGAAAGGAAGGCATTTAATATAAAAAGAAATACAATGGCTTGTAAGCATGAGAAAAGATGTTTTACCACAATTAAAAAATGCAAATTAATACAATAATGACATTCCATTTACATTAAACTGAAAAGGTTAAAAATTGTTAATTACACTTTTGGCCAGAGTGTAGGGAAACAGGCGCTCTAATGTACCGTCAGTGGCAGTGTGAATTTGTGTAACAGCTCTGAAAGTCAATCAGGAAATAGTCTAAAAAAGAAAATATCCTTTTATCCAGCCATTCTATTTGTAAGAATGGTCCCTTAAGTGTACTTTCATTCATGTGCACAAATATATGTTCAAGGATTACATTCCATTTCTTATAGTACTTTTTGCTTTTTTCTATATTTACAATGATCATTTCATCTGTTGCTTAATTTTCTAGATCCTCCCCAAACTCAGCAAAAGAATTAGAAAATCTTACAAATAACATTTTTTTTTCCCCACATGATGAAACACATCAGATACTCTATCAGTTTCAATTGTATTCTAGCAACATCTCTACCAGGTCCCTAGTGTCACACTCTGAGCAGGACCGATTGGTTTCTGGCCTCCTGAGCAGTCGTCTGGGTATTTCCTCGATCTCTTTTGTGGATCCATGCCTTCTTGGCTGATACACTGGACTAATATTTAGTTTAGATGTAAAATTCCAGGTCGATCATAATTTCCCCTAAAAAATGTGAAGGCATTTATTCAATGTCTTCTTGCTTCCGGAGCCGATGTTGAGATGAGAACCTGTTTTCTTCCTCTCTAAAAGGTTTAGGAACTGTTCTTCTATTGTTCTGACAGTTCATGACAAAATCCTTGATGGGGGCTTTTGCTATCCATTACACTAGGCAGTTGGTAGGCCCTTTTGATTCGTAAATTCAGATCCTTTAAGTCTGAAACCTTTTTATGTCTTAACTCTTTCATTACAATCTTTTTTATTTTTGTAAACTATAACACAGGTATAGGAGAACCTCATGAAATAAATGTTGGGTTTAATACATCATTGTAAGATACTCTGGGAACAAAAAACACACCCAGATTAAGAAATCCAGCTATGCAAACCATCCCCAAAGTCTGCCATATGCCTCCTCTCAATTACAATCTTTTCTCTCCTATAGACAATCATCATCTTGGGGGCTACTTATCCACTAAGCCATGTTTTTGTTTTTTTTTAAACTTTTATAAATTTTTTTTATTTATAAGTTTCTTTTAATCTGCATGTTATCTTGCCATATGTTTTCCCCTTGCATTTATTGATCGAAGAAACCAGGAAACGATAGATAAAATTTTCTGTAGCATGAATTTTGCTGATTTCATCCCCATAATATATTTTAACCTGCTCTTTTGTCCTATATATTTCCTGATAATTAGACCTAGAAAGTTCATCAGATGCAAGTTCTTTTTTGGGTGCAAGTCCTCTTCAGAGGTGGTGTTGTATATTTCCATCCAGGGGTACATAATGACTGCTTGTTTCTATTTTTATGATGTTACCAGCCATTGATAGTCAATAGTTAGATCCATTAATTCATTAGTAGTGAGAAAAAGGGTAATGTTCTAATACAATGATTCCTTCTTTTATTAGCTGAAATATTTCTATAAAGAGTAAATTCCCTTCATCTACTATTTGGCTACACAGCTATATAGTTCATAGAGAAATGGTAGAATAAATTATTTAATGCTTCATTTTATTTGTTTTAAAAATAATGAGTTGAATTCCAGTTACCTTCCATAAGTGACAGAAGTGTGTTTTTTAACCATTAACTTAAGAATTTTCACTTGATTTGTTTCAATCAATTGATGTTATCCTTATTGATGCTCAAATTATCTCACGTTCAGATAGTGAGATATTTCTCAAGTTGGCTCCTGAGTTTTTTGATCTGTTGTAGATATCTGACAAGATGTTCCAGATTCATCTTGTATAGTTTGTAATCTGGGCCTTGGAAATGTTCATTGCTACTGGCTTGGCCATTGTTTGTATAACTTTTTTAGTGTTTGTTCTGATACTTACCCATCAATATCCAAACCACAAGGTTTTCCCTAACGTCTACTATCTTGTATCAGAATACCTTTTCTTCCACATTAAAACTGCTCGTTCTCAAAGACAGTGAATCTGACTTAGCATATCACATGGTTCCTCATCCGCTGTATCTCTCATTAGACCGATTACTAGTCTCAGTGTAGCAATGGCACTGCTACCAACAATTCGATTACTGAATGCAATGAACAATTTTCCTTTATTCCTTATTACAGTTTTCCTTTTTAATGAATTTTCCTTTATTACTTTTGCATGTGGTCTTCCTACTCTCCTCACACTGTATATGCCTGTACTATATCTATGTTGCCATAGCATACAGCCACTGTATAATGTACTCTCCACCTTATTACCCTCATTTAGTCAGACTTCTTTGAATAAACATGTATTGAGTGGCCATCATTAGCCCTTACATCAATGTCACCCTTCTGTTTTTCTTAAGGTCATTTTCTGGTAAATTTCTCAGGAATTGTTCATAAGAACAATATTCCCTGAGCTCTTGAATATCTGTAACAGTTTGTCTACAGCCTTCATACTTGTATCTTAAGTAAAGGTAGTTTATGGTTGAGTATAAAAATCAGTGAGCATGTTACATATGCTACTCAATTTTTTTTCTGGCATAAAGCTTCACTTTTAAAAATGTGATGATAATGTAATTAGATTATAAGAGACTATATTATAAGAGTCTATATTATAAGAGACTTGGTCTTTTTATTTGGGTGTAATGCCCAAAGAAATTTTTTTTTATATATTTAATAATCTTACTAGAATATGTCTTAATGTTGGTCATTTTTAAAATCAGTTTTCTCAGGTATTCAGTCCATCCTTTCAAAACATGATTTCAATATCTTCTTCTATTACATTGAAAAAGTTTTTTTGAATTATAGTTTTTATTGTATTCTATTCCTTGATTCGGTATTTTTTTGAAGATTCAATATACACATATGGTGAGTATTTTCGTAGTCATTTTACTCTTGAATCCTTTTTCTTCTTTTTTACTTTTGGGCTTTTCTTCCTTTTTACCTTCTCTTTCTCTTTAGGCATTTAAAAATGTTTCTTAAAGCATTCTTTGTTCTTATGTTTCTTTCAATGTAATCTTCACTTTGAAATTGTTGTTTCTTTTATTTAAATTCTTTCTTTAGTTTTATTAAAGCATCTCTTAACTTTTCTAATTAAGATTTATGTTATTATTTTGGGTTATATTATTTCCTAAATATCGTTTAGTTTATCTAATTTTTATCTTCCATAAACTTTTTAGAACTCCTCATCTGTTATTATTTTTTATTCTTTTCTATTCTTCTTATTCTGATAGATTTACGTATTTTTTTATTCTCTCTCTCTCTATATGTATATATCTATATATCTCTCTATATATGTATATATGTATATATATATTTTGTGAAGATTAGGGAGAGGGAAGAAACAGAAGTGTTTTCAATCTACAGTTATTTAATTAGCACCATTTTGCGTGTGGGTTGTCTTTTCCTTATTGATTTACAGGAGTTTCTATTAGACTCCTTAGTTAATCTTTCGTTGTTTATGTGTTGTAAATATTTACTTTCAGTATGTGATTGTCATTATTTTAAAAATCTTATTATCTGATGCATGAAGATTTTAATTTTAATTTCTTATCCTTTTCTTTCTGGTTGATATTGTTTGTTTCTTAATTAATAAATTCTTCCCTACTTCAAATACATTACAATATTTTCCTATCTGTTCTTCTAAAACATTTAAAATTTGCTTTTCACAGTTATATCTTTAATTTGTGGATTGCTTTTTATGTGTAGTGTAACACAGAGGTAATTTTCTCCCATGTAGATAGCTAATTTTAGCTGAAGAGTTTATCCTTTCCTCTTATGTTACTCTAGCATTCACCAAATTCTTTCTTTTTAATAGATATGTTTATTTCACTGTTATTCTCCATTTCTCTCTCTCTCTAAATTGAAATTACATTGTTTTAATTATAATAGCTTAATGGTAACTCTTGAAATATGTAAAGTCTGGAAACAAATAAACAAACATTCTTTGTTGCAATTTTGATTGGAATAGCTTTAGATTATAAATCATTGTGAGATTTATTTTTATTTCCTTTGATTTTCTCTAAAGCTGACATATAGTATGTGCCCCTGGAGCATTTCCAGATGCGTTTAAAAAAAGAGTATATACATAAAATGGGCCCCCACATACACACATCGACAATACACATTTGCACACATTTATACATGAATGGAAAATTTGTAGAAATATATATACAAGTTAGTAACTATAAAATATTTTGATTTTCTTTTTGTACCTTGAACATGCATTATTTTTTCTATTAAGCAATCCCATTTGAAGACTACATTTGACTGGCCTAAATCAACATCTTAATTATGACAGGTGATAAGTGTGAGACTTGGGGAAAATATCATAGTGGCAGAACCTCATTATTTTTCTATGATTTCTTTTATCCTTTGGCATAAATCACAAGTAACTCAGAAATCTCCATATAGAAGACTTAGCTTAAGTAACCACCCCACCTCTTTAAATTAAGGATGATTATACCGCCATTCAAATATTTTAAATGGAAGAAAATAGATTCTTAAATATGTCTAATAATGCTCTTGTGCATTAGTAGACAAATGAAGAACTAATCAGTTGGTTGCTAGTAATGAGAGAACAAAGGCTACATTTTATTCACTTTTCTATTACCAGTGACTCATATATAGTAGGTCCTTAATATGTATCTTTTACGAATTAATGAATAAGTACATCTGAAAGTATTGGTAAGTATTTTGAGAGTGGTATGTAGTTTAGGATGTGGTATAGAATCTGGAATATAGTAAGTGCTCAGTAAATGTCAGCTGTTGCTTTTCTCTGTAATGTACATGCTATCTCTATTAATATTCCACAGCTTTGTTGCAACCTGATTTGGAGCAATATTTGCTTATAAATGACAAAGTGAAGATAGAAATTATGTGTATCACTGTCTTGGATTTCATGACTGTGGGATGGTTTGAAAGATATTCATAGGCTAAAACAACGTGCTGAATCTAATGAGGTGGAATTTAATAGTGTTCAATATCCTGAAGATGAAGTAAAGCTCAAATGATCAAGGACAGGATGAAGGCAGAATTTGCTTATCGGCAATACATGTAGAAATTTTAATAGGGAGTAGATTTCAATTTGAATTGCCAGTGTGCTATAGCCACTAAAGAAAGAATAGACTCTATAATGAAGTTGATAGTAGTCTCTATTAAGTAAAGATCTAGTCTCTATTAAGTAAACATCTACCTATGCTGGAAGCACTTATTATATTCAGTCCTAGACATCACACTTCCTAAAAAACTTAGGCTTGGGAAAATACTTAAAAAACAATGATTAGTATGGTGAAAAGACTACTACTTTGTAATGAAAATGGGCATTTTCACTTTGAGGAAAAAAATGACTCATGGAAGATATGATAGTTGTCTTCAAATATTTGAAAAAAAGTCAGGTGATGGAGACTTTAGGTTCTTGAGAAAAAAAAAATAGAACAGTTGATCAGTATAAGGGAAACATTCCACATGGTCTCAAATGCAGCCACCTGCTTTAGAATTCCAGACTGTGATGCTGTTCAGTGCGGGTTCATAACCACATATTTGGGTAGAGGATTAAAGAATCAGGTAAGTAGTTGGATCAGATGAACTTTAAGCTGAGTATTTCATTTCTGTGATATATTTTGGCATAGTACAGTGTGGCTTCAGACATGGCCGTATTTATTACACACCTGCCTTTATCAATGGACTTGCTCAATGGGATTCAATTAATATGGCTGGGAACTCAACAAATGTTTTATGTTTACCATTTTAAGACATATAAAATATTTTAAAATATCACAGCTGTAAGCCTACTTATGCCCACCCCTGCAGATAAAGCAAGTATTGTGTAATGATTTGGTACAGTGGATAGCACAAAAGATTACCTGAACAGTTTGTGTTTATATTCTGTGCTTGGCAATGTTAATAGGTAAGTCATAGGTTTGTCTCATTGTCTAAAACTCAACATACTGCCTGGCAATGGCAGGCACCCACTGTTGAGAGAATGCACAATTCTTCTCGTTGCTTGATTGTTCATTAGCTGCTAACCTGCCTGAAGCACCCTTATTTACACCATCTTAAGACCTTTTCCACAAATTTCACACCCTTCGAGAAGAAGGCATAAATAATAATGGGAGATGTCATGAACAAAGAAGCTGCAGTAATTGGTGGGAAGATTTCCTCTAGTGGAGAGGAAGTCAGCTCTGAGAGTGAAATTGAGTGTTTGCAAGAGATAGAAAGGTTTGAAGGATATTCAAGCCAACTCTCCAGGATTAGGGCAGTAAGAAGTACATCAAATTACAGCATTCCATTGGAAAACAGTGCTTGCATATGGCCATTTACAGAAAGGATTGGTATTTTCCTTCTTTTTTTTTTCTAATCCTCATCCGAGGACATTTTTGCATTTATCTTCACATAGAGCAGAAGGGAGAGAGAGAGGAAAGACACAGAGAAACATCGATGTGAGGGAGACACATCGAGTGGTTGCCACCCACGTGACCCCAACTGGGGCCGGGGACAAACTGCAACCGAGGTACTTGCCCTTAGCGGGAACCTAACCCGGGACTCTTTGGTCCGCGGGCCGATGCTCTAACTGCTGAGCCAAACCGGCCAGGGCTTCCTTCTTTTTTAAAAAAAACTCAGAAATAACATTCTGTAATCTATAAGGAAACGTAAAAATGTAGTGAAAAATATAATCATATAAAACAATACCAAATATTACAAAACATCAAAACCCTTTTGTGAAAACTGACACTCTTGGAATGTGTTTTTGAATTGTTTATTTGATATTGATGGCTATATGTGGTCACCGAGACCTGCAAAGCAATGCCAATTTTTTTAACTTAATGATTTGGAAATAGTTGATTGTTAGGCCGTGTATAGGAAAATTCTTTGATGTCCTATTTTTTGCTATATTCTTATCTTGGGCTATATTTAGATAAGAGATGCCATTACTTCACTTAGTCTTCTCTACCAACATCATTATTAAATAGATAGTACAAGATTAGAGATATATTTCAGTCTAGATTTTTGTTTGTTTGTTTCCAGTGACACAATTTGACCAAGACTTGGATAGTGGTTTACATTTCTTGTTGTTGTTTTTTTAAATTATTAATTTTGTTCTCTAAGGACAATAGATTATGATATAAAGGGATTTATTTAAATCTCTTTGCTTTCTTTTAAAATAAAGTGTCATACATCTCTATTAAAAAAAAAAGACGATTTGAAGGCAGAAAGTCATTAAATTAAAACTGAGAATTTTTTTTCCTTTTTTTCTCCTTTATTTCCTACTCCTATTTTTTTTCTCTTTCTCCTTACTTTTTCCTCTTTCTTTTCTGACAAGCTGTGTAACAATTGTATCGAAATTCCCAAACTTTACTCTCCAGATTCTTTCCCTGCATTCACCGAGAGGCGAACAGACCATAAAATATCATTGTTTCCAGCACGTCAGAACTGTCAGCACACCTGTGGGCAATTCAAAGAAGTTGCGAGAGAACATTTATCTTGGAAATGTTTCTTTGTGCATGTGTCAAGCAGAGAAAAAATTATTTCTGAGTTTAAAAATAGTCAGCACAACTTGGAAAGCACAATAATATTTATTTATGATAATAAACGTGTTTTTAATAAAAGCCATGGATGTCCAAACACAAACGCAGTCATGACAACCCAATGGCCTTTTTTTTTTTTTTTTTTTTTTTACAAAATCTATGACATAGGTTCCATTAATTTTCTAAATGATATGAGTGCAGAAAGGATGAATTAAAAATACCAAAATCCTTTTAAACACACCATCTAATATAGATATCGACCCTGGAAGTCCCTTTGCTTTAGTTTTATCTGCTGAGTTTTTGTTATTGTACGTTGACAATTTTCTTTAAAGCTTTAATTGTTATCATTAATTTCAGCACAAAACTATTGGCATTTTGGTTTGAGTTTCCACAGAGGACTAAATTCTATGACAGTAGCACATACGTAGGAAGGTATGCAAAGTCATCTGTAAATGTATGAACCTGAAAGGGCCATAAGTGTCTTGTAAACCATGTAGTATTTAAGAGATATATACCACATGGTATATATGTAATGTTTGGCTAGAAAAATTATGTATCTATCTATTTATGTTTGTCCCTAATAATTTCAGACTTCTTTTAAATTAAACTTACCTAGTATTTGGAAAAAGTTAAAGTTTGTTAGTGATTTAAGTTTCCACGCTTAAGAACCATTAAATCAGGTGCCTAAATAACTGTTGCTTTCCAAAACTTCACTTCATGCTTTTCCAGAAGTCATCTGGAACCATTTGATGTCATACAAAAATATAATTAAATGCAAGAAAAGACTTTCCAAAATAAAATTTTCTTATTGGAAATTCATAACATGGTCATCCTGTTGTATCCTTTAAATAGAATTATCATGCTCTGCAAATTAAAAATAAAAGACAATAAGGTTTATAAATAAAATCCCAAGAAGAAAGGCACTTATGCCCTGCACATGGTTATTCCAGTCTGTATAATCCATAACCCTTAATAACTGAAATTGATTTCTGGCCTGAAAACAAATACAGAAAAGTGCTAGAATAAAATCAAATCCGAATGCACATAAGAAAGAATCAAGTTGGCTACCAAGTAGTTCACATCAGTAGGAAATTTCTTTAGAAACTTCTGATGGAAATTTGAAGTATATATGGTTGTATCAATTGCAGGAGAGGTACTAGGTTGTTGGAGAAACTCCCTTACTTTACTGACTAAAAAGCCAAAACAATTGCTGTTAACAATAAAGCTTGACAAGATAATTAAATGAATGATAACAAAATCTCAGCAGGGGAGTGCCCATTAACTGGATTTATTTGGGAGCATGTTTCCACAAGTATAACCAAATTATCTAATTTTCACTCACTTTAAAAAGTGATAGTCTATAACAACTAATTACTGGAAATGAAGGAAAAGGCCAGTACTTTGAGCCAATAAAACTGAAGAAAACAAACATCAAAGAACCGCCATGATATTTGACAGCTTCCTGAAAATTCCATTCATCATTTTGTCCCGTGAAATATTTCTGTGACATTCGCCAAAGAAAAGAATCCCAGTGATTTCTATGTAGTAGTGTCTTCAAAGCTGGAACACATGGAGCCACATTTTTGTATCTTTTCATGACATTAATATGTGTGTCAGTATGAGAACACCAACAGGTGCAATAACTGAGAAGAGAGGCTATGTTATACATACAGCAAGGAAGTGTTGGCTTTTTTGGTTTTTTTTGAAAGAAAATTAGTGTCCTTCTGCTTTTCTGTTTAATATTACATATGGTTAATCGTTTTTAAAAACATGTTGCCGTTTTCAGGTTGGACAGATCAAAAAAATTAAATTGAAGCATCATTATAGTCAACTTTCAAATTTGAAATGAATGAAATACTCCAAACTTGACTCAGATTTTCTGCTTTGGGCTGCTAGCATGATCTCTCAAATTAAAATGGGATACATTTCATGCTTTAGCAAATGACTTTCTAATTTCCACGAAGTTAATGAAGAACCTCATGATACATCGGTAGTACTCAACTAGATTCTGTTCACAGTCAACATATTCAATAGAAATTTTAAACTATGAAATCTGTCACTTTTATTTCCAATCTCATACTCTTAAAGAATATTAATCTGTTGATAATGTTTGCATAAATTTTAAGCAGCCTTGACATTACAATTTAATCTGAAGCAGGAAAATCTGAATTAATAAGTAATACCAAATATATTCTTTTAATTTTGTGACTTACATTTTTTCCTAAAGAAAATTATCACCTAAGTAAACACATTTTATACATATTGGTTAAAATGTAATAACAATATTCAAAATACACCTTGCATTTAAAAATTATGTTTCAGCTTTAAAAACAGTTCTGTTTATTTTGGGACATCATTTTACATTCAGAAAACTAACTGCTGTGAAACTAGAAACTAACACTCATTCACAATGACTTTATCACAACATGGGAACAGTAATAAAACCTAGAACTGCTTTATCTTCTACAAAGTTGTTACTACATTAATTTAGAAAAAGGAATAAGGTTATGCTTTGTTTCCTTAATCATTTTCCTAAATTAATACAAAATAGATGCCACTTACGGTATAGGTAGGTAGATTGATTGACGGATAAATTTAAAGCAACAGGTAGGTAGAGAGAGAAAAATATGGCCATCATTAAAATAAAATGTTTGAAAAAAAATAAAATAAATTTGGTTTTGCCAAGTAAAATAATGCATATGAAAGATTCCATTCATACCTTATTTTGTTATCACTTCTACTTCTCTTTTTACCTTTTGTTTGATCAATATAGTAAAAGACAGTTTTCTGATTAAACAATATTTCAAATGCTAAACAATTGTTCTTATTGGTTTTCATTGGAAGTTCACAGTCTAAAAGCAAAACCACACCAGGTAAAAACTGCTTGAGGGCCACTCTGGATTTTGAAGAAATTTTGCTTCCAACGTAGATTTTTATTTGAAGTTATGGAGCAATATCTACATTTTACTGACAGTGAATAATTAGGAGAAGGAATTATAAGCAAAGACAGTTCTTGAAATTGAATTTTTTATATTTTAGTGGCAGCTTACTGTCTTGCTCAGCACTTTTAAATTCTCTTAGAAGGAAAACTTTCTATCCATTACGTTGTGATAGTTTAATCACCTTTAGATTATGAACCTAGCTATTCTCATTCCATGAAATATTACACATTTATTTCCAATAGACCTTTTCCTTGATGATCAGAATCGGAACCTGTGTGTCTAACTGAGAACAATCGGCACATTTTACTTCTACAACACTTTCACAGAAGAGGTTTTTAAGTATACAAAGCTGACATTTGTCTGAGCTCCTGGGTTTATAAATACATAATGTCAAAGGTGCACCGGTCTCATCTTAGATAAGACGTGCCTACAAATCCAGGGTGTGTTTTCTGAAGAAGTTACCTATATGTCTTCAAAAAGTCGACTGGTCTAGAAAAATGACTCTGAGACAGTCATGTTTCTTTTGTTTTTGTTGTTTAAAAAAAGACAAAACAGCAATAAACATTTTAGCTCTTTAATGAGCAAAGATCATGTCTCTTAGCATTGGACTAATAGTCATTATCCAGTTTATCTTTATTTCACGCAATGACCAGTGACATGGCCAAGATGTACAAAGTTGTTTCCATCAAGTAGTATACAATTTTTTTTTGTATAATAAGCTTTCATTCTTGAAAAAGAGTAACTGAAAAGAAAGGTTTCTGTTACTGCAGTTAGTTTGTCAGAGAAAGTTCTTTGCATTATCTTACAAACTATCAAAATTGCTAGTCATCTGAAAAAATGTAAAAAAAAATCACATAACTTTAGTCTAATAGAAATATAGTACAGGTAAGAGAGAAAGTATTTATCAGGATGTGCTCTTTAAGTCCATCTCAATTTTCTTTAATATAAATGTACATCTGATTACATATACAAACATTTGGAAAGGTCTGTGATATACTGTTACTGGTAAACAACAGGGGATGAAGAGTTTCCTGTGGTCTTAGAATATTCATTTAAAATCACACATACGTGTAAGACTAAAATCCTCCAGGTGTTGACTCTGCTTCTAGGTTCTGTATCTACGTTGTACTCTACTGAGATTGCACGAGTAAATTCCAGTGAATGAACCTCAGTAAGAAAGATAAGTGATGTGAGGAGGGACGTAACTTCATAGTGAATTATTATTAGTAAACATTTTGTCATGCAATATGAGTAAATCAATTAACTGAGAACGATAACCAGAGTGGCAATTTGGGGCATCCTCGTATCATAAAAGACTGTTGCAAGTAACTCTTTGGACACACTTCACCTTACCAAAAGGAACAAAATACAGAGTAACAAAAACCACAGCAAATTATGGATCCTGTAACACATGTCCAATTAGGGTTGTATTTTTATAAATTATTTAAGTGGGAATGAAAAGAACATTAAAAACACAGGAAATTGTTTGTTTTGGGATTCATATCAGCGAGTATTCACCACTATACCTATAGTTTCTTCAAATACCTTTAATAACTAATTCCTTCTATTACCAAAACTACTGTGAATTATTTAATTGTAATTACTTTTGCCCCTTAAAATCTTCTTTAGGTTCTGCCAATTGATGGAGGAAGCTTCTATTAAAAACTCCAATGGGATGAGAAGAATTTTAATTACGGCTTAATCAGCAGTACAGCCACCAAGCATATAAATTATCATGCGCATCGTGCTAAAAATATCCAGTTTCCTTTATCCCCACAACTTGATACTGACAGCACTTATGTGATAATGTTGTACCTGCCAGTCTTTAAACTTCTTTGTTTTACTGGCAAATTTCAGCATGAGCCTCTGCTAAGGCCATTAACAGATTGGTGCTTTGTGTACTTATCCAAATATGTAAATATGGTCTACACAATAAAACGGCTCCAAATAAAAACTGGTGAAAATTATCTGACATTCCATTGGTGTTTCCCTTGTGCATATTCATGGTTGTTTTTAATTTTTATTTTTTATATTTCAGACATAGTTCTTTCCTGTTTGGTGTTCCACATGCCTAATTCCATTATGTAACATAAATCTTCAAAAAATTAATTCTTGAATGTGAATGAAAAAGTATCATTCAGAACAATTGCTTCAAGCAATTGAAATTCATTTTTAAAGTTGATTTGTGTATATATATACAATTCATTTTTTCAAAACCCCCAAAGTTCTTGATATGTATATTCACATAATATTCCTCCTTATTTAAATAGTAAGAGTTTTGTAGGTTGAAAGCCAAGGAATCTTCAGTAATCTTTTACTGCAATCCATCAAAAAAATAGAGTTTGTTTCTCTTATCTGGCTATACCCTGGTTGTTGAATGTGAATGGGGGTGGGGATGGGGATGGGGCAGCGTATTGTTCTGTCCTCCGGTAAATGTATTGAATGTGTGTAAGGGCTGAATCCCTGGTATAGTGTTGGGAATCATTGTAATGGTGTTGGGTGTCATTAAGGGAACATCATCAGGTGACCTTCTCATAGCTAGTGTGTAATCTGGGGGACAGGCGGTCCGAAGAACCACCTCATGTGGATGGATGGACTCACATTCATGATCCAAATCAGTGTGCTTCATTTGGAGGGACATGATCTCCTCTTCTTGTGCATGGGTAAGATCATTGGTGGTAGTACGCTGAGGGCTGCATCTCCTATGAACATCATGTCTCCTCTTATCCTTTTTGTAGTACAGGGCTGCAAATGCCAAGATGTTCAGAAATAGCAGTGATGCCCCAACTGCTATAGTGACGCTCAGCTCTGTTGAGTAGTCCCTTTGATCCACTGAAAATGGACTTGGTTGTTGTTTGGGATCATCCTGCTTGGCAGTGGGAAAGGCTGATGTGACAGGTACTGAATTTTTTCTCGTAGGTCTGAAAGTGATGTCAGTTGATGGCACTTTAGTTGTTGTAGAGGTATACTGAGAAATGTCATTGAGATTATGCAGATGAGGTACCAGCTCCAACCAGAGGTTCACCTTATTGGCTCTATAATGTTCTTTAACTCTTGGTTTTAATCCAATATGGAGATAAAGTTGATCTTTCTGGGAATATCTGGTCCATGCTACTTCTTCAAAACGGTTGGGTTTGGTATGGATGAATTTTGTGTCTTGAGGGACTGGTTGATTTGGATCACTAGGAAAGAAAAAAAGCAATTATGAGAACAAAATTATTTTATTCTTTTTCTTAATAGAAATAGTACTAGCTTAACATCTAATTGAAGAGGTAATTCAGCAAGGCTTTAAGTTGTGTTTTAACAACAACTTAGGTCAATTTAGAAATATAAATCCGATGGCTGTCAGATTGTTAGATAGATGATAATGTAATGCAAGCAAGTCTCACATTCTTTTACAGACAGGCAGCTCTCTACCCAGAGATTTTAAATTTTATATACCTACTTATTGTCTCATAGGCAAACTAGCAGAGACAGTGTGGAGCAGTGGAAAAGACAGGGTTTGAAATTGGTAGGTGAGGATTTGAGTCCCAGTACTGCTACACACTAGACATATGAATATCTAGCAGCCTCATGCCCCTTCTCTGTAAAATGGAATTAATAGTACTTGATATGCCCTCCTAACAACGTGGTTGGGAGAATCAAAGTGCATACAGTATTGTAAATTGGAAAGCACTGTTAAATAATATGTGTCACTATTGAATAACAATAATAATGTCTTGTGCCATTAAAACACCAAAATAAATTTAATTATTGAGTCGTGCAATAGAAGTATAACCCTTCTTTATAAACTTCTAAAAGGTAAGAATTAATAAAGCAATAATTTTTGAAACACCACAGTATAGAATTTTAAAAAAGAAAAATTATATTGCTGGTATTAATCTATTAAATCATCTGGGCACAAAATGTATAATATTTTTAAATACTTAAAGGGATATTTTAATTAAATTATAGAAAACTTTATTTCTTACATACCCAGTTTTAGCAAAATTTGTCCAGTATGTCATTACAACTGCACTCAGCATCACATCATTTTTGGAGAAATTGCAAGGAAATAATTCTGTAGGTCCAATCATGGGGATTCCTAGTACATAGGGCACCTCATCTCCATGGGCTGCATCAGCCCACGCTGGAACCTGATCTGTTTGGCAATGATGGTAAAAGGCATAGAAATATGTAGGTGAACCAAAGTTTGAATGAAGATCTGCTGTAGCGACAGCTGGTGCCACCCACTGATGGTCCGTAAACAAGGCCAATAATGTCTTTCTTCTGGTTTCGGGGTTATGACGGTCAGCCCAGTCAGTATACATGAATTTAATGGTTTCTCTCAAAACATCTTTGCCTTCTGGATATCCGTATAAATTATCAACAAAATTGGAAACAGCAAAGTCAAAATCACTAGCTGATATACCATCATCACTATCTACTATATTTTCAACAAATTTTAATCCCTCTCCTTGGTTAACTCCTAACATTATATCATAGTTGAGAAACTCTCCTTGCTCCATCAATATCTGAGGGTCATCTGGTATTACATCACCATCAATCACAGGTCCAAAGGCTATGTGGTATCTTGCTGGTTGAATATCTTGGTCAACAAGTTCTTTGTAAGGCTTCTTCTGTAGGCATTCCACTAATTCTACTGTATCTGAAACATTGCAACCAACTTTTGTGGCCAACATTCTAGCATATTTTGCAGGTTGGAAACTAACAGCCCAGCTGGAAAGGGCTGTTCCACTTTGAGCTATGGCTCGTTGAAAAAGTCCTATGGGAAAAACAACAAAGAATTTCAGTTGACTTTTGAATAATGTTGTGGTAAAACAATAACATTAGATATTTTAGATGTGTATATAAAAACCCAGATACAACTCAAGAACAGGGAGATAAAGACATTTTGCTTAAGAGAAAGTACACAAAGGCATCCCCAGGGTATAATGAATCAGAGAGGTGGACTAAGTCTTCTACTCTGAGATACAACCACTTTAAGGATCAAGAGGTATAAATTGTGTGTCTTAAAGAGGCAGTAAGCAAGGAGAGGAGAACATGTAAATAGTAGGGATAAAAAGCCCCCCCCTTCCCGATATGTCTGTCCTCATCATGTAAACCCCTATGTTATTATCAAAGTCAACCAGATGGGACCAACTCTCCTTTATCTCTTTATCAGACTCTATAATGTCTTTTGAGGCTATTTCTTCCAATTTGGCTACATATATCTTCCTTCAAAATGGCACTGTATGTTTGTTTTAATCAGATTTTACTTGAAAAAGAATTGTTGAGAGCTCATACAACTACTGCGGCTGCAGATTTGCTAATACCCTGGGGATGGCCCTGAGGCACACAAAACAGAATATCACTTTAGACATACTCTTTCCAGCTCTTCATGTCAGACATAGTATGCTGAATATTCATCTTTCAGACATAACATTTGAAGTGTTTTCACTAGGTTAAAGAAAAAACCATCAGCAGAAGGATTTTGTTGGGTGTGACTTAACTTTGTCAGTGTTGAATGTGCACTGCTACATTTTATCATAAAGGATAAAAAGTACATGGTCCACTGCTTTTCACTTAATTGCATTTAAAAATTACAAATCACAGTCCCATATGCAGTTTGATTAGAACTGCATGCCATTCAAATTGACAAATGCATTTTATCTACTCATTAAGATATTTTCAAATAAAATTCTTGTTTTAAAAATAAAATTTATCTGTTTTCTTCTAAAAATTACATCTGCAAATTACAAATGCAGCTTTGTAGTTTGATTATTTAAACACATGCTCAATTATCCACATGTGTTAATGAAATAAGAACAATTTTCACAAAGGTGCTAAAACAGTGTCTGAATTAGAAGCAAAATTTTAGATTTTTCCCCAAACACGTATATGTATTCAAAATGCAGTCTGTAATATGTTCCTAGATAATTCTAAAAATATTCAAAAAAATCAAACAATACTAATTTAAATTTGTTTTGGCTTCTGACATCTTAATGGACATATTTTTAGCTTGCTAGAGCAAAGTATGCTAGAGGAAATAATATAAATACAGATAATTTCAAAAATTTTATAGGCTATGTGTATGTCAACATTTGCTCAGAGAAATATTTTACTTATTAAAAACTTTACAACTAATATAACCCTGCTGGTTTCTATAGTATAATTTCCCTTTTCAAGGGCTTAATGAATTAACTATATATACCAAAAAAAAAAATTGGGAGGGAAATACACATTATTAAATATAGTCTGAAATATGCCATCTAGATGATATTGGGAAAACCAGATACTTTATCATTAGTGAGAAAGCTTGTTGTGTGCATGCAAGCTGTGGTTGACTCCTGGTTGATACAGGCCTGAGCATTGCTGCAGCCCTGGGGAGTTTACAGACTTTAAAGTCTATGTCTGCACTGGAGACAGAATCATTGCAATGATTTCAAGACATCTCCCGAGCATCTCTTGGTCAAATCAGGCAGATTTGTAAAGATAGGCATAGGACTAGACCAAATATAAGTCCACTGTGTGGACAGATTTCCTTGAAGAGGATGATGGAATGCTGTATTTTCAACTGTTTGCATAGCCATTTGCCACCGTTTTCCACATCATTGATTGATAAATAACAATTCTAACCAATGAGCTAATTAATTCATCTCTTTATATCAAATGCTGGTTTTATACTGGCTGAACTGCTTTTGGTGTCCATTTCTGCTTTACATTTACAAAGAGTTTTAGAAGACCTAGGAGGAAATAACATTTGCAATCAAATGACCCCGAGAAGTCTGAGCAGATTATCTAATGTTAACCCAGATAAATATTGGCTTACTGTAGTCCCTAGGCTAGAACAATATAATCTGTTCTATTATAAACAACAACAACTCAGCTTGTTATTTCAAAATAAGCCATTTTATTACAGATGAAATCTCTATACAATTGGAAATGTTATGTGTGCCATTTTGTCACCCCGAGTCAGGACTCTACTACTGCATATGAGATATTACAGAAACTATGCCTGTAAATTAGGTCTATAATAATATATGATTCTCCAAGTACTTATTTAATTACTGGCTGATCTTTTGAAATTACACATTAATGTATCTTTTTAAAAAATATATTTTTATTAATTTTTTAGACAGAGAAAGGGAGAGAGAGAGAAACATCCATGTGAGAGAGAAACATTGATCGGCTGCCTCTTGCACGCCCCCTACTGGGGATGGAGCCTGCAACCCGGGCATGTGCCCTGACTGGGAATCGAACTGGAACCTCTCAGTCCATGGGATGATGCTCAATCCACTGAGTCACACTGGCCAGGACACATTAATGTATCTTTGATACCAAAAACAAATATTCTATATGTGGTTCTTATCTCATAAAATTCAGTCTTACAAATTAATATGTTTCATAAACACTTGACAGTGTATACTTTCTTAATATATATAAAAATGACAAAAAGTACAAAATTTAAGATGGCCTATGTTGATGTCTATTTTCTCTCTTTCTGTCTCTTATGTATGTAAAACAGAGAAAAACTATTTGCTTTGGCAAACTTCTCTGATAAAACACTTTCTGTTCTGGATATAAATTAATAATGTAAGTTGAATGAATGACTAGGCTCATGGTAAAATGGGAGTCAATAAAAAAACATAATGAGCTTTGGCCAGGCACTTAGGGCAGGTGTCAAGGCCAGAAAATGGAGACAAGAAAAATATTTATTTCATGGGTTTAAGCAGCCTCAGTGCTCCACGATGCTTTGGGGGAAAAACACTTTTGGAGTTGAAAATAGAAAAAACGCACAAGTTTCAACCTATTATTTTAAAATCAAAAGCTCTACTAGTGACCTCGAAGCTTTGACAATTTTGGATCATGCATGCAAAATAAACAGCTATTCTCTACTCACACAATAAGTGAATTTCTCATTTCTAGACAAACTACCTTATAACTGTTTCCTTCTTACTAGCAAAAGGTTTTAAATGTTTATTGCTTTAAAAGTAGATTATAAACAATCCTTAAATTAAAAAAAAAAAAAAGCCTGTCTTTGATTTTGATTACTGAATAAACAGAGATGGCAGAACTGTGAACATCCTTGACTGTCCCCCAAATCACCCTTTGGAGTAAAGAAAAGTAACTGTGATGCTAACTATTCTGAAGCGTGCTTGAAAGGGCATCCTTACCAAGCTCCACAGGAGACAAAGAGTTTGACAGAAATCTCAACATGCATACAAAAGCTGAAGAAACAAAATTTTAAACAGTTATTGAGTTCAACCTGACACTCAGTTTGAACAGAGAAATATATACAGAGCATCACATACTACTGATGGTGGTGGCATGCAGACACCAAAATTGTCAAAATTTGCAACCTGCATAATACCTTTGGTTGAATTGCTCCAACGGTTACCTTCAGAATAATGGGATAAAGTCAGCAGATTGACACATGAACCCCCAGCGCCAGATCCAAAAACAGTGATTCTTAAAGGGTCACCACCAAAGAATCCAATGTTCTCACTAGTCCATCTTAGAGCCTGTATGAGATCAAGGAGTCCATAGTTTCCTTTCGCAGCCTGATCTCCTGTGCTCAAGAAACCTGGAAAATCCAAATAAAAAGGCACCTTAGAACACCCTTTTGATTTGACATGAATCAAATAAGCATTACATTTAAATACAGCTGAAGCCTATGCTCATCAAGGTGAGTACAAGTTCTTGAGTAAAAAATTATTTCCCACCAGAATAAAAGAATTTACTTTAGGGAGAATAGTAGGGACTAAAATTTGAAAAATGACATTTATCTTCCCCAAGTTATCCAGGTAATAGGCAACAGGGGGCAAATAAAGGGAATAAAAACATTCTCAAAGACCGCAAGGGAGACATATTCTAGAGGCCAAGTAACTTGGTGGGGATATTTGAGATAGTAGCACAGGGCACATGAGATGTGCTTTTGCATAAAGCACCGTGTCAGTCCTCAGGTTGCTCGTGGTCTAATATGGATGGAATTTAAAGTATGTGTAGCAGAGTGGCAGGATGTGAGGGTGGATAATGTGTATTTTCCTAAAACGTGTGCATAAAATCATATGCAACTCTTTGCATACACATTTTTTATTGAAGATGATTCATGGTTAAGAAAGAGTCACTCTGTTAGAGGTAACTTGAGACCACCTTTTGGAATACTTTAAATGCTAAACTAAGGAGATTTGCACAATTAAAAAAAAGGGTAGAAAGAAGGTGAAGGATTAGCCAAAAACCTATATGCATAATCCAGATATAGATAACAGTGTGATGACAGCGAGAGGGAAGGGGTGAGGCGAGGGCTTGGTGGAGGTGGACAAAGGAGGAAAAAATGGGGACGTCTATAATAGTGTCAACAATAAAAATAAAGTAAAATAAACAACAGTGTAGAATAATTGAAGGTTTTTTAAAAGTTCTGATTCATATTTCTGGAATGTTTAAAGCTCTGATTTATAGTGAATCTGATAATGAGGAAAAACATGTTGCACAATAGAAAGAATGAGGTACAAAAGAGGTTACAGGGGTCTGAATTGACAGAGTGGCAGAGAATTGAAAGAAAGGAGATAGAAAAATATTTTAACAGCTGAATGACTTTCTTATGCAGTAGTAAATCCTCGAATAACATCATTTTATGCAATGTCATTATAATAGTGAGATACCATCGGAACTTAATTCTTGTTTATATCAATTAGCCTGTGGTAAAATCGGTTTTGTTATATGTCATTTCACTTAAAGTTTCAGAACCTATGGATGACATTAAGTAAGGACTTACTATATATTGAAGTTATATTGAGAAGAGTCAAAAGATATTAATTTTATAATATTTTAAACATATTCATTTGGCTGACAAAAGCTTTTATACTATGTTTGTTATAACTTGTAAAACAAACATCTACCTTAACATATTTCTGCATTTGGTATAAATTTGGTAAAAAGTGTAGGAATTATTTCATAAAATACTCCATTTAATAAACTATTTATATATTATGTAGAAAATATTTAGATATATATACATATAAATTAATTAATTATTTTCAGGGATAGTTCCCTTACCATTACTTAAATTATTCTTAACTGATAGTCATTCACTTTACCTGGCTTTTCCCAGCCTTCAACTTTAAGCTCCTAGAGTGGGTGACTAATTGATATCCTAACACACTGACATATAATTTTTGTAAGATAGAACAACAATGATTATAAAAACAAGCAACAAGTTCTTCTCATTTTTGGGGGGTGTATGTGTGTGTATGTGGGGGCAGAGAGCAGCAGAATTCTTCTGAAAAAAAATTCAACTATTTAATTTACATGACTCAAATATAAAACCTTGAAAATGTATTTCATTTGAACCTAAGACAAACTTTAAAAATTTATAATTACTATTATGCAAAGAATTATTTTACCAGCTCATGTAGCTACTACAATTGTCATTCAACTATGTGTTCATACAGAATTCATTTAATACCATTTTTTTCACCTAAAATTTCATTTAAAAACATCTTCAATTATTGTTCTGCATTTCTGATTAAATTTACACAGCAAGTTTGGCTTCAATTTGATGTTTACTAGACCTAGCAACTAGGATTACTTCCAAGTGTAGAAAGAAAACTTAGCATGGAAAAATCAAACAAATTGGGTAAGGGGAAAATAAATAAAGACATTAAATATTATGACCAAAGTACTGGTTTGGGATACTGATGTCCACAGAACTCAGACAGCTCTCTGGTAGGCAGACCTGAAGAAGTATGGGAACAGCTAAGTTAAGTTGTCTGGCAGTAGCCCTGCAGCTTATTGGTTGACCCAATCTAGATCTCTTACACACAAACTTATAGGCAATATCTTCAGAATATAAAACAAAAAGAAAGCAAGATGCTTCTCAGTAGGGAAAAAAAAGATCTAAACATATTGAAGGAGGAAACTGAAAGTAGGAACAACACAGACTGTTTACATTTGAGGTGACATCTAGAACGTCAGAAATTTAAGATATCAGTGATTTTATACTGTAGTTGTGTGTTTTTTTGAGGGAGGAGACAAATATAAAGAACTGTTTATGGTGTTTAATTTCTGGAAGTTTTATTAGAAAAAAAATATATACACACATATACCTACATATAAACATATATATATTCCACACTATGTAGTTATTGCTATACATAAAGAAGTAGGAAAGAAATCATCTGTGTTCAATACCATTGTCTGATTACAGATAATTGTAGTCAAACTGATAAATAGTTTAAAATAGAGACCATACTGAGCATTAAAGAACTAGCCTTGCAGACATGACATTTTAAATGATAGTGAGACATCCTTCTGGGAACTTGGGAATATAAATCAGAAAATAACTCATTAGAAGTATATACCATGTTCATGGATTGAAAGAATCAACATCATTAAAATATCCATACTAACCAAAGAAATATATATATTCAATGCAATCCCTACTAAAATACAACGCATATTTCACAGAGCTAGAACAAAAACTCCAAAAGTTTATATGAAACCAAGAATGACCCCAAATAGCCACAGCAATCTTGAAAAAGAAGAACAAATTTGGATATTGGATATCAGGTTATACTACTAAGTCACTGTAATCAAAACAGCCAGATACTGGCACAAGAACAGGCATATTGATCAATGGAACAGAACAGAGAACCCAGAAATCAACTCAAAACAGTATGCTCAATTAATATTTGACAAAGGAGGTAAGAGCAAGAGCATACAATGGAGTAAAGACAATCTCTTCAATAAATGGTGTTTAGAAAATTGGACAGGTACATGCAAAAAAAATGAAACTAGACCACCAACTTACACCATACATAAGAATAAACTCAAAATGGATAAAAGACTTAATATAAGTCGTGAAACCATAAAAATCCTAGAAGAAAATGTAGGCAGCAAAATTGCAGATATCACACGAAGAAGAATTTTCACCGATACATCGCCTAGAGCAAGAGAAACAAAGGAAAAAATTAATAAATGGGACTACATCAAACTGAAAAACTTCTGCACAGCAAAAGGAACCAGCATCAAAATGAAAAGGGAACCCACTGTATGGGAGAACATATATACCAATGATACATTGGATAAGAGGTTAATTTCCAAAATCTATAAAGTACTCATACAACCCAACAAAAGAAAGACAAACCAATTTCAAAAATGGGCAGAGGACCTGAATAGACACTTCTCCAAACAGGACATACAAAGGGCCAAGAAACATATGAACAAAATGCTCAACATCACTAATCATCAGAGAGATGCAAATTAAAACAACTATGAGGTATCACCTCACACCTGCCAGAATGGTTGCCATCAACAAATCATCAAACAACAAGAGCTGGCAAAGATGTGGAGAAAAGGGGACTCTAGCACACTGCTGGTGGGAATGCAGACTGGTGCAACCACTATGGAAAACAATATTGTGTTTCCTCAAAAAATTAAAAATGGAACTGCCATTTGACTTAGTGATCCCATTTCTAGGAATATATCCTAAGAAGCCTGAAACACCAATCAGAAATAATTTATGCACCCCCTACAATAGCTAAGATCTGGAAACAGCCCAAGTGTCCATCAGCAGATGAGTGGATAAAAAAGCTGTGGTACATTTAAACAATGGACTACTATGCAGCTGTAAGAAAGAAAGATCTCTTACCCTTTAAGATGACATGGAGGGACCTGGAGAGTATTATGCTAAGTGAAATAAGCCAATCAGAGAAAGACAAATATCACATGATCTCATTTATTTGTGGAATATAATGAACAAAATAAGCTGACAAACCAAACAGATCCAGAGACATGGAAGTAGGGAACACACTGACAAACCTCAGAGGAAGGGGTTGGATGGCTGGGAAAAGATAAACCAAAGAACTGATATGCATATACGTATAAACAATGGACTCAGACAACAGTGCGGAAAAGGCAGGGGTGGAGGGAGTGGAGAGGAGGGTGTCAATGGGGAAAAAAAAGATGGACATCTGTAATACTTTCAACAATAAAGATAAAATTAAAAAAAGAAAGAAAGAAAACTCATTACAAATTTTGCATCTGAAACAGAAAAAGATTCATAACTGTGGGATTAATTCCTCAAATCCTCCTAACTAAAAATGCAGCTGGAAATCCCATGTGCTAACTCATCTTCTTAGTTGCTATGTCTAATTTGTTTTTCCTTGCATTCTGTCTTCGCTTCTGCTTTCCATTCATGTCGCTAACTTATTCTAGGTCCTCCTCTTTAGACTCATGAAATCCTTCTCACTAGTCACTCAACCTCCAGTTTTCCAGCAAACAAGGACTAACTTCTAGTCTGTTACCAATCTTGCTTTTGAAAAATATTGTGTTCTACTGGGGAGACATCGTTGTATCAAAACAAAACCCTCATGTAAGACATAATTGGACAGGTTTTTTTTTCCTTTTAAGTCTAGATTGTTTAAAATGTAGTGGTTTTGAATTCTCCAAATTGGAAAATTTGGGGTCTACATAAGGAAAAAGAACACACACAAGACTGTTTTATTACCCATCACCTCTAGCTAGTTTCCTTGCTGTTGTGTTCTCTTGAGAGCTACTGTCTATGTTCTTTGTATGTATCCTCCGGCAGAAACTTGCTCTGAAATGAGGCTGATATCTTAATATCATATAACTTGGTGGTATTTTCAAATATTTATATTGGAGATAATCTGCTTTTTAATGGCTCATCTTTGAGAAGATCAAATTGAGTTACTGGCCATGGTTTCTGGTTCCTGACAGCTGGACATGCAGGCACACAACGGGACAGGAGGAGGTGACTGTCGGAATGGCCTGGAGAGAAAACACCTGCAGGTGTTTCCCTGTGGTCAGTCCCCAGATTCCCAATATTTTCTCTGTTTCAGAGATAAACAGCTGAGGCTGATCTTTCTCTATCATATTCAATTTTAACATTTGTGACTCCTTCCAAATGGAACCAAAATATTTATTTTAACCAATTTCATCTGAATATAGATAGTCATGGGGAGAAAATGGCCTCGATTTGCTTAGCTCTGAATTATGTACACTATTCCCATTTCAAGAAGGGTCCAAAATACTGGGGAAAAATGAACCCCAGACACAGTTTTCACGTCATCCCCTTCATTCTCCAGCCCAGCCTAAGGTTGCTAATGTTCACACTTCTCTGTCTGCACGTCAAAATAAATAAATAAATAAAATAAAAAAAGCTTATCTAACATTCCCTAAAGTAGGCTATTGTGTACTTCTTGTCTATTTCAATCTGGATAACAAACCTGATATCAAAACTGACAAAATTCCTGTGCTTTCTGAATAACTGCTCTCACAAAGAAGGGAGAAAGGAGAAATCTCCCTTCTAAAAAGGCTATTCAAAGAAATCACATTGTTTATTTCTAATTGTTCTGATTGTGCAGGAATGTCTCTGACGATTTCAATGCACAGTTTACTTCCACACATGACATTGAGGGAGCCACAATGGCTACCATATAAGAAAAGCCTTCAGAAATGGTATATTTCTGAACTATATATACTATATAGCTTCAGGAACAACAATGACTATAAAAACTGTGTAAATTCTGTCTAATGCGAATTTTTGTCTCATGTGATCCCATTGCAATGTGAATGTCTGTGTATGCACTTGCAATTTATAAATTGTTTTTATAACTTGTTCATATTCTTTACTTTCTCTGGACAGTGTGCCTGCCCCACAATGGCCATTCTATACATGTTTGCTGAATGAAGGCAGGCATCAATACGTTACAATTCTGTTTCCACCTGGGGGCCAACAATTAAACTTTCCAAATGAAAGAGGTCTATGCATGCACAGTATTTCTTAGATTGCAGCAATGGAGTGGAATTTAGAAGATAACCCTTTCTGCAGCCAATCTGTGGGGAAATGCTCTTAGAAATAGAGTGTGTGGCAGTAGCTTTAAAGGGAGAAAAACAAGACAGTGCTGGGTAGGGCCTACCTGAAAGAACAGGACGATGGACCAGGAGGCTAGCTCAGATTATTGGCCAAAGGACATAAAGATTGAGAGGCATTTGAGATTCTCTCAACAGTGTTGGGAACAGAGCACTAGACTTACTAGGACAACGTGGGTGTATACGCAAGTTACGGTGTGACCAGTTAGCCCCTCTTAGTCTCTGAGTTCTAATAGACAGTATTAATATAACCTTCCTGTTTTGGCACACAGGAGTGTTTAATATATGTTGGGTAAAAATGCTTTGGCTTTAATCAACTAAATTTGACATTTTCCTCATTATCGCCTGCTTATTAAGAAAAAGAAATTGTTCTTCTATTTTTATTGAAAAAAATTATAAATTTCAGAAGAATTAAAAGAAAAAGATTTTAAAAATACAAAAATGTTAAATATATGAATATAGACAATTAAGTTAAATTTAGCACAGAGGTTTTTAAATTGCTCTAGAGACTGTAGTTGGCAAGACAATTGAGAATACATATGTTGCCATGTAAGTTTTAATCAGGTAGTAAGGGTATTTTTATAACCTAAACACATTCAAGGGATCTTATTAAGGGTAAAGAACATGTTTGCATTCACTGTAGGTAGTTCCTTAGAATTCAACTCAAACATTTAAATCCGTTGTGTTATAATGAGAATAGTTTTGTGAGCCAAAATTTCATGATGATGACTAAATAGAAGACATTGTGTTTTGATTTGCTGACCACTCTAAGAATACTTAGAAACATGCTAAAACATATCAGTAATACAGATTTTTAGACTGTAGGAGAAAACAGCAGAAAAAAAGAAAAGATAAGTAAAGTCTAAGTAATTTTGACCATTATAAAATAGTCAGTAGTAGTCAACTATATGTAGCTGAGCTCTGAGTGAAACGGGAGACACTGTGTTCTTCAATTCCATACTAACCAACCCCTGAGAAAGACACAAATAATCATAATAATAAAAAGGATATGAAATATGGATTGGGTAATGAATAAAGCTGACAAGACAACTTCACAAATTTCATATGAATTTTGACAAAACCCAGATTATTTTACTTATTTGTTTCTACCATTATAGGATTTTTTGAGAAGATAAGTGCCATCCTAAGGTATGGCCAGTAAAATAAGCTTTTCATTATATGCCACTTTGATTATTTTTCTCTATTAAAAGCTAATATGACTGATTTAAAGACTTTTAAATGTTTGATTATTTTAAAAATAATTTTTATTTAAATTTTTTTCAATTACAGTTTATATTTAATATTATTACTTATGAGTTTCAGGTGTACAGCTAGTGGTTATACAATCATATACTTTCCAAAGTGTTCCCCCGATATTTCCAGTACCCTATTGGCACCATAGTTATTACAGTATTATTGACTATATTCCTCTGCTGTACCTTATATCCCCATGACTATTTTGTAACTATCAATCTGTAGCTCTCAATCCCTTCACCTTTTTCACCCTGTACTCCATCTCCACTCCCCTTTGGCAACCATCAGCCTGTTCTCTGTATGAGTCTGTTTCTATTTTGTTTGTTCATTTATATTGTTCTTTAGTTTCTACATACAATTAAAGTCATATGGTATTTGTCTTTCTCTGAATGACTTATTTCACTTAGGATAATATCCTCCAGGTCCAGCCATGTTGTTGAAAATTGTAAGATTCTGTTCTATTTTTATGGTTGGGCAATATTCCATTGTATATATGTACCACTACATTATATCCATTCATTTAATGATGGGCACTTGGGTTGCTTTCATAGCTTGGATATTGTAAATAATATTGCAATGAACACAGGGGTGCATATATTCTTTTGAATTAGAGTCTTGGGTTTTTATGAATATATACCCAGAAGTGGAATCGCTGTGTCATAAGGCAGTTCCATTTTCAATTTTATGAGAAAACTCCATACTGTTTTCCACAGTGGCTGCACCAGTCTGCATTCTGAATGGTGCAGGAGGGCTCCCTTTTCTCCACTTTCTGCCAGCACTTGCTTGTGAATGTATAAATGACAGCCATTCTGTTGGGTGTGAAGTAATATCTCATTGTGGTTTTAATTTGCATTTTTCTGATAATTAATGACATTGAGAATCTTTTCATATGTCTATTGGCCATCTGTATGTTCTCTTTGGAGAAATGTCTATTCAGTTCCTTTGCCCATTTTTAAATTGCATTGTTTGTTTTTTGGTGTTGAGTTCTTTATAAATTTTGCATATTAACCCCTTATCAGATAATATCATTGGTGAATATATTCTCCCATTCAGAGGGTTGTCTTTTTCTTTTTATTTTTTTTTGATGACTTCCTTTTCTGTGCAAAAACTTTTTAGTTTGATATAGTCCCATTTGTTTATTTTTTCTTTTGTTTTCCTTGCCCAAGGAGATATAGCAGACAAAAATATTACTAAGAGAAATGCCAGAGATTTTACTGCCCATGTTTTCTTCTAGGAGCTTTATGTTTTCAAGTCTTACATTTAAGTCTTTAATCTATTTTGAGTTTATTCACTTATATGGTATAAGCAGGTGGTCTAGTTTCATTTTTATGCATGAATCTGTCCAATTTTCCCAATACTATTTATTAAATAGATTGTCTTTACCTCATTGAATGTTCTTTCCTCCTTTGTAAAATATTAATTGAAAGAGAAATTAAGAAAACAATCCCATTTAAAATTGTATAAAAAAATACCTAGAAAAAAAAAATTTAACCAAGGAGGTAAAAGACCTGTATTCAGAAAATTCTAAGACACTAAAGAAAGAAATGGAAGAAGATACAAATAAATGGAAGCAGATACCATGCTCATGGATAGGAATAATTAACATTGTTAAAATGTCCATACTGTCCAAAGCAACCTATTGAGTCAACACAATTCCTATCACAGAACTATAACAAATAATAAAAAAATTTATATGGAACCACAAAAAACCCCAACTAACCACAGCAATGTTGAAAAAGAAGACCGAAGTTGGAGCAATCACCCTACCTTATATCAAACTATACTACAAGGCCACAGTAATCAAAACAGCATGGTACTGACATAAAAACAGACATATAGGTCCAATGGAACAGAATATAGAGCCCAGAAATAAAGTGTTTTATATTTGTACTTTCAGTATTACAGAAATATTCCAAGACTAGTACAAAAATCACCATAAACCCTTAACCAAGATTTCCCACATATTAACATCTTCCTTTTCTCCTTCCCTCCCTCCTTCCCTCTTTCCCTCCTCCTTCTTTCCTTCATTCTTTTTTCCTTTTGTTTGGTTCTCTCTCTCTCTCTCTCTCTCTCTCTCTCTCTCTCTCTCTCTCTCGGCTCAATTATGGAATCACATATTGAGTATAATTTTCTATTTAATGTCCTTAATTTTGAAGTTTGTTGATCTTTATTTTTTTTTCTTGACCTTGACATTTTTTGAGGAATACAGGTCAGTTATTTTATGGAATGTCCCTTAGTTAGGGTTTCTTTAATATTTCTGGTGATTATATTTCCTCACATTATGAATTTTTGGCAGAAAGTTCACAGGAATAATGTGTTCATCTCAATGCATCATAACAGGAGGCACCCAATGTTGATTTGTCTCAGTTACGGTGGTAAATTTCCAGGTTTCTCCACTATTAAGTTACTATTTTCTCTTTGTAGTTAACAAATATAAAGTAGACAGATTATGTTGAGATGATGTAAATGTCCTTCTTTTCGTCATACTTTCTTCCACTTATTTTAGTATCTGTTCACGATTCTTATGTGAAACAAATATGAACTTCATCATTTATTTCATTAGTTGAAATTGGCAGCGAAAAAAGCTTTTCCTTTCCCCAGTTTGTATTCATCATTCATTCATTCACTCATATTGTTATGAACTCTTATTTATTCTAAGAATTATAATCTTTTACCACCCTTTAATTTGATGCTCAAATTATCCCATATTTGGCCAGTGAAAGTCTCCTCAAACTGCCTTTTATGTCATTTTGACATGTCTTCATCATTTTTTAGCACATTCTTACTTCTCTTTGGTATAATAAAGACAGAATCTTTTGCAAGTAACTTCCAACTAGTAGTGGGGTCTTGGTCTTTGTGCTGGTAAATTTTTTTGAATAGTGTTTTCATGCATAAAGCATTTTTTTATTATAAAAGTAAATTTACAAAGTAATTTAATAAAAATGAATCAGTTAAGATTTTAAAAAGTAATTACAAAAATCACAAAAAAAATTAATAATTGTATAAAGCAGAAATGAAGCTTATTTCTGAATTTTGGATTATTAGGGTATCTTACTTGTGAAAAAGTGGCATGCAATGGGGTAAACACATTGATCTGGAACAACACAAGATTACTTATCTGGTGTTGATAAGTAATCTCATCAACACCACATATACAAGGACCAACACATCCCTATACACATGCAAACACACATGCACACACCAAACAAACACAGAGAGCAATAACAAAACCATAACTCAGCCTAGCTAAAAATATTTTTAATGACAAAATTTTTGAATTATGGAAAGAGCATGGCAATATGAGTAACCTCGATGATGTCACTAGAATAAAATAAAGTCAATGAGGGAGGCAGGGGGACAAATTCTTCCTTGAGCACTTCAAATACATTTTGGAAACTGTAAAAGACAGGAAAGATATACACAAGGTGATTTTGTATCCAATCCTTCGGTTACCTCCATCTGACCTCTTGCCAGATTGCATTGTCACTTGGGTATTGGTCTATATTCCTGAATACACAGAGAATATAATTGTGTTTCTTTCTTTCTTTCTTTTTTAATCCTCACCCAAGGATATGTTTAATGATTTGAGAGAGAGAGAGAGAGAGAGAGAGAGAGAGAGAGATAGGAACATCGGTGTGAGAAAGAAACATTGATCAGTTGCTTCCCTTACACTCCCTGATTGGGGATCGAACCCACAACCTAAGTAGGTATTTTCCCTGATCGTGACTCAAATCCACAACCTTTTGGTGTACAGACGACACTCTAACCCAACCAACTGAGCCACCCAGCCAGGTCCATCTTTGCATTTCTTACACTTAATTACTATTGAATAATATTCCATGCAATAATTAATAAATAAACAAAAAAATGAATGAACTTCCTAGTAGGGATTCTAGCACTATGCGCTCTTGCCTGATGACACATGTAACTAAATGAAGTGGCCTTTTACTTGATTGTCAAAATATCTTGGGGATAGGAGAAAATTAATATACACTCTTCTCAATACATTTAGAATTTCCTCTGTAATTTTAGAATAAAAATTTTCTGTTCAACAGAAGGCCCAAGTACTATATAATTTCAGATATTCTCTTCAAATCTCAAAAATCATCAAAATACTTTAGTCATTGCATTGAGGGGAACCTGGCTCTGATTCCATTACTTCATCAATCTCATCCACCAATTCTTCTCTGCAAAGGACGACTGCTCTTTGGCACGTTTAAATGGTCAACTTCTACTTAGTCTCCAAGGCTCAGTTCAAATGTTGGTGTTGGGAGAACCTCAAGCACAGCTAGTGCACCTTCCTTTAAATGCCCATTTTCACTCTGGACATTCTTTTGTCAGTGTGTACCAGCATTTAATTGTGATTATTTTTTTGACTCTATTCCCAGATGGAGCATAGTGCCCTAATATAACAGGTGCACAGTAAATGCTTATGGAGTTAAAAGTATCTATTTGTAAGAACCTTTGATTCCAGAAAAAGTTGTTAAATGTCTCTGTGTGTGTGTGTGTGTGTGTGTTAAAAGAGAATTAATGAATTCTTTTTATGCATGGCTTAAATACAAATATAGTCCGACTATTCTGTATTTACAAATACCAGAAAAGTCCAGCACCATTTGTGACATTTTACAGACGCAATTACTAAGGTGAAACTCAATACCCACAAGAGGGACCTACTAAAGGTAATATGCTTATTTTTATCTAATACATTAATTCACAATTATGGGCATAATAGTTAAATGCAAAGGTGAAAACAAGAGTGGAGCAAGTATTCTACAACAAATGGTCTGGAAACGTGCAGATTGAGAACAGTCTCCGGTTATAAGTGGTGAGAGCTACAATATAAAGAAAATCACACAAAGCTACTTCCTAATAATCACATCTCAAATAAAACTGGAATGATAATGCAAATTTCTCACTCCTTCAAATTTTAAATTAGAAAGATATTTTAAAAAACAACAACAACTTTTCCTGGTAGTTTCAATTAGTGGTTCTTAAAAGACAAGCTTGTGAACCCTGGATTAGGGCCATATGGTATGCATTATGGAGCAGCTGCTGGTGTACAGAAAGGCATTAGACCAGGGAGCCAGAATATCCTGAGGCAAACCACTAATTCCAGCTACCAATGTAGCAGCACCAGCAGTTAGCCTCAGGTCACCTTATTTACTGATGCAAAAGGGATATATGATAGGTCTTAATTTGATATGAACAATAAATCCACCTAATAATGAAAGTTAGAATAATTTGTTTTGCTTTTGGATTCCACTCAAACCTTGTAACATGGCATGACTGGCCCCTGCGATCCCTAGGAAGCATTGCCTGAAGCCCCCAACCTATGGCTGTATTAACCAGTGAAGGCTCGCCGAGGAGGAAATTATTCCTGGAACCTGGCCTTCAGTTAGAGCACTTGTTCAAAAGTGGTCCTAGCCCAGCAATTCCTGCAGCAGCTAATACGGATCTCCGGCTCAGAGGGTCATGGAAAGCTGTTCGATAGCAAAGGAAGTATTGAAACAAGTACAAGGTCAATTTAGAAGAAGCAGTGATCTAAATCCCCCCTCCCCCCAGGGTGCCCTCACATTGAGCTTGGAATTGGAATTGAAAATAAATCTCCCACGTCTGGGTGACAGTCTGAGGCCCCTCCCGGGTGCAGTCTCACTAGCATTACATTTTCCACTTGGAAGTCACCGTCCTTTCCAGCTGACTTGACCTGCAACACCAGAAGGATGTCGGCTGCCAAATGATTAGCTATTCAAGAAAAAGTGAAACGAATCTCCGTATTAATATACATGAGGTGAAATGAGAAAGAATCTGAGACTTGGAGGCACAGAGACTGGCGCTACAAGCTGTGCGGTGAGGCACACTCCCCCTGATCCAGCAGCAGAATCAAACCCCAGAGAGCAAGGGTGACATTTGGCAGAGGTGGTGCAAGAGACAGCTGCCAGGGGTTGAAGTGACAGCTTGATTTTCTACTTAATGTAAAGAGTTAGTCCTTTTCCGGAATAAAAAGAGCATCTTGTTATTATGCCACCGAGTAAAAGGCCTACAAGTGCAGAATTCATTTTTTTTCTTTTCTTTTACACTGAGGATTGCAAGGCATGAGTTTTGAAATTTTAATTTGCTAACTTGCAAAGCACTTTACATCAATGTGTAGCTACTGAGGAGCCTGTATGTAACCTATTTTCCCTCTGTTAGAAATGCCCCCTCTTTCTCTTAGAGGACCAGGTAATCATGAAGATCAATTAATATCACAAATATAAATCTTTTAATGAAAACAGTTCATTAAATCAGCATTTGTTGGGCACCTACTCTTTGCCTAGAACTCTGCCGGTTACTCAATATACAAAGTTTAACAAGACATGTCCCTGATCTTCAGAGTTAGGTCTCACTAAAATGTTTCTTGGATGCATTCCTTGGCCTTCCTGCAAGCTCACGATGAAGAAAGTGTGTGAAAAAGAGTTTTTGGACTCTACCTGCTGAATCAGAGTGCCTGGGGGAGGGGCCTAGAATCTCTGGGGTGGACTCTGCACTTTTTTTTGCAAGTTTCCAGGTGATTTTGATGTACACTGAAATTTGAGAATTCTGATGTCTTAGAGATAAAGGATGTAAGGAATTCTTACCAAAAATATTAGGGCTGAATAGAATTTTAGTAGCAGTGCAATAATTTTAATTTCTCATAGCTTTACAGATGAGAAAACTGAGGATCAGAGAGTGCACAGAAATTGCCTGGTGTCACATGGCTGGTCATAACCTCAGTTTCCCTGTCTTCTAAGCCCCATGCTCGTAAACAGTGAGAAGTAGGTTGTGAACTTCTTTACTCACACAATTCACTACACTGTATATGTTCCCACTTCTTTATTTTTTTGCTTTACTAATCAACTATTTCTCTGTACTTGTGTTTTGTGAATAGGACTACAATGGTAAAAGTTTGGAATATGAAAATATTTACTCTGTTGATCTTTTCTCCACCTTTAACTATTCTAGACAAACGGGTAATTTTCCATGGAAAAAATCAAAATAGTTCTCCCACAACAAAAAATGAATGTGTGAAGCCGATTCTGTATACTTTTATTAATTTTCTTGCAGTTAAAAATGCTAATTTTATCTACAAATTATCCTATTTTCCAATGGAAAGGAAAAACGATTTTAAAATGCAGGGCAATAAAATCCTTAATCATACCTTTAAAGTTTTGTCTACCTTGGGGAAAAGAGTTCACTTATAATGTCTCTTTGCAAAGACATGATTTTCAGAGCTGAAATATCTACGCAGCGTATACCAGTTTGTTGTTGTTGTGGCTGTGTACTCAGAGAAGACGGAAAAACATCTGTCAGGTTCTTCTGGCAAGGTATTCAAAGCAAATTTTTACCCTTCAGGCATAATTAGATGATTCCTTTTTGCCTACATTGTACGGAACTATTCTCCAACCCTTACAAAAATGGATAAGTACATAATGTAGATGGATATTTGTTGATCAGAGCCAAGTTGTAGTAGTTTAATGTGCAATTTATTTGAATAAAGTTAATTATAACAAAAGTAATATTATAAATTCTACAGAAATAATTTGTTCTTTAGGTTTTTCACTTGTTGCTCATGCCAAAAGAAATATTATGCAGCATGCTACGAATTTTTTGAGCGTATCTAAGAGGAATACCACTGGTATACTGCATTTGACCAGATTTACCCAGGTGCCATCGGGTTGCCCATAAACAGAACCACCTCATGAGGAAATTGTCATGGCACAAGGGAGTCAGCCTGCGGGGGGTCGGGTGGGCGCCTTTTCTGACTCACACAAAGGTGTCTTATGAGTTAGTAGCAGCTGGCCTAATAGGCCCACGAGCTTCCACTAATTGTCCAAGCGTTGTGTGCATGTAAACAGGCTTAGACTCTTTCTAGATGTTTGAGAGAAGGCCATCCTACCATTCTTACAAAGGAAAAAAAAATACCACTAATAAATTCTACACTGCAAATTGGCCAATATTAAGTGAACATTATTGAAAAGTTTTCATGTCTTAGTGACCATTTCTTTGACTAGTTTAGTTATGAAAATAGCAGTTTCCTATTTTGTAAATAGTTTCCTTCTGTTTTTTTAAAATGACAGTTGGTTACTATTGCTATCATTGAAGATGAAGAATTAATAATCCCACCAAAGTCCATGTAGTGAGCTGACTCATAAAATGGGCAGCACCAGCTGTAGGTACAAGTTTGGCAATAAAGCAAACAGATTTCCCACTAGCCTGAGCTGATACCGTCATATGGCGCTCCATGGTCAAACAACAAAAAACCCAACCCATTCCTTATGAAAAGCAGCGATCAGATTCTGCCCAGAGAAACTTCACTCTTAGGAACAAGGGTGGCTCTGAGGGTGGAAGGGGTGATCAATATTTGATTATCTATATATCCTAGGTCAGAGCTGTTCTTTCCCCCGAGCTGGGCCATAGTTCCACTTAGATTATTTATGATCCGAAGTCAAGAATGCTAACTTCTCACACTCAGCTCCAAGGCCCAGCACCCTCTGCTCCACCCGTGTGACCTCTTTCTCCCTCTCCTTCCCTCGGCCTCTTTGATTCAGCCAGGGTGGACTTTCACTCTTTCCTCAGGCTTCGGCTCTGAGTGTCCTTCCCTTGTGTTTCCTTTGCCATCTTCAGGTTTTCTCTGCATCAGATTTCTGCTCCTCAAGCGATCATTTTTAAGTTTTACAACCCTGTTCCCTGAAACAAATAAAACGCTTCATTCAAACCAAATAATACAATTCAAATAAAAAGAACAATTTTATGTATTTGGTCTTTCCAGAATGTGAACTAATTACATGATTTTAGTAATGCCTATTCTATTTTATAGTAATCAATAATGGTGATTAGTCCTACGTAATGTAACTAGAAATTGTTAAGAACCTTACATTATGCGAGGCACATAGTTAAGCACTTTGATACCATGTTTCATTCAGTCTATATAGTAACTTGAAGAGTAGATACCAGTTTGAAGTTACCTAGTGACTTAATGACAGAGCCAGGCTTAAAACCTTTGTCCTGAAAAAATGTGTGCCTTTAATATTTTAATAATGAAGTGTGCCTCTGCGCACGATCTTCTTTTAAGCAAAATATTCATCTGCGGCAGCAACCAAAAAGATGACTTTTCCTGGGCTTCTGAGCATCTCTTTTCTGAACACTTAACTTTTCTCCCTTAACAAATCATCCAGCCTACATAACCTCTTTCTCTTCCTTGATAATATAATCTTCTCCTTTCCATAGGTCACACACTGGAACAAATGTATGATCCATTTGTGACAATGAAACACAGCAGCCTCCTTCTTATAATACAAAGGCACAATCAGAGAGGAGAAAAATAACTAAGCGGAAAAGGAAAGGCAGAGAAAACTCCTCTGGTTTTCAACATAACTCAATAGAAAATTTGTCTTTCATCAAAAGTATTTCTAGGCTAATGACTTGTGGTTTCTTCAGCCTTCATTTAAGTAGAATAGGACTCACTTTTCATAAAGTGGGTAAGTGGATAAAGCACTCATTCAATTCTACATCCATTTTAAAGGGAATGAGAACTTCCTCCACTTGATGTGAGCACGCCTCTCAGAGAAAGCCAGCTGTCAGGTAAGGCTCCTGGGGACAACAGAACTGTCGCTTAATTTCAAGAAAGGACCATGTTCCCAGTCATGAAACTTAAAGAGACTGGCGTTGGACCTTTGCCCTGATTGCGCTATTCTCTATATCTTCTGTCTAGATTATATGGGTCTAAGAAGTGGGTAAAAACTCTGTTAATTATATTCAGAACATACCTTACAGTTCAGTCCAAAGGCATATTTATTGGGCCATGTGGCAGAAACCAAGTGCGGAGCAGCACGGATCTAAGCACCACGTGAATTGGAGCTATCACATTATGAAAGAAATGCAGTTCTCAGCGTATTGCTGCCTGTACGTGGAGCAGACTTAATTCAAAAGGTGGGGAAAGGCAATCTACAGTAGTATGTTCTCACCTCTGAAAGCAGGACTTCGGGTGTACATCATTTTATTTAGAGCCTAATGCTGTACTGTTAAGAGACAAATATATGGGCACTAACGTAATCATTGTATTCTCTTTAGGGCTCCTGGCAGCTCTCTTGTCTCATTGTATGAAGGGCCATCACACGTTTCCTGGACCTGGAGAAGCCACCGAGTAGAAGGCAAAGAAGCAAGGGTGGGAAAATGACAGTGTGGTAGTGATACAAAGATCGCAAATGGGCTTATAGTGTCCATTTTTATTTTAATCTCCCATACTATAATCTGTCATACAGACTTTATTTATTTAAAAAAATTTTTTTATCCTCACCCGAGGACACTTTTCCATTTATCTTCAGATAGAGTGGGGGGGGGGGGGAAGACAGAGAGAGAAACATCGATGTAAGTGAGACACATCAATTAATTGCCTCCCAACCGAGGCTGGGGACCGAACCGCAACCCAGACATGTGCCCTCAGCCAGAATCGAACCCATGACTCTTCTGTCCACGGGCGACGCTCTAAACTCTGAGCCAAACTGGACAGGGCTGTTTCATATTAGCATTGTTTATTATGCAATACGTGCCTAGAATACTTCCTAACAAGTAGTATATACTCAATAAATGTTTGCTGAAATGGTGACGATGCATTTTATCGAGGATAATCTTTATAAATAGTTATTATGTACATGAATGATTCTTTTCCATATTAGACTACAAACATTTGAAGGAGCGTGAGGGGAGAGAAGAAGAATTTACCTTTGTATCCCCTGCCAGCCTTCAGCACATAGTACGCCATGGGCACACATTTACAGAATAAAAGAATGTACACACAGATTTAAGTATCATTTTCCTAAACCCAAACGGGGCCTTGGCTCTGCTGTCCCTTCAGTGTATCTCCTCACTTGCTATCGATCAAGCTGAGCTCCACTTGCCAATCCGAAGGTGTGGCAAGAAGTCTGGCACCCACGGTTCCAAACTGACCGGACTGTGCAGTGATCCACATCGTTGGCTCACAGACAGTGTGAGTGAATTGGTCAGGCCGGCTCTGCTGATTTCTTGCATGCAGTCACAGGTGAAACACATGTCTTGTGGGTTATTATTATTATTTTTTTTAAGAATCTGCAATTTACATACATCACACATCTGCAAATTTTCAGGCAGATTTACAGACGTTTTCAGTCTTTATTCAGATGACATCGGAGATGAGAGCAAAGCACAGCGGTAGCCATCACTGCGAAGCCTGAAATGTCTAGTCGTTCACAGCCAGGGAGGTTTCCAGCTGAGATGGCTGTTAGTGGCTTCCTGAGATGGCTGAAATGGACTGCTGGCTTCGGTTCTCTGTCTCGTCTCCGAGCTGGGCTGCTTGATTGGTGAGTGATGAATGCAGGTTGGTTCAGCTGACAGCTGTCCACTACGGAGAGGCTGTAGATAACTGTAAGTAAAGTTACAGATTGGAGAGGCCTCTTGGCTGCACTGATAAAATCATTCAGATGAGAAGTTGGAATCAGAGGTAGAGTTGCAAGAGAGAGCCAGGACAATAAAGACCTGTCACGAGGCCCTCCCTAAGGGTTTTGAGAGAAAGACTCTTAAAAGAGACGTGGAGGTGGGTTTTTCTCTCAAAGACATGAAACATACCTTCTGCTTGTTACGGATGGAGAACCAATGCTATGAAGCAGCTCACCGAGTGGTGAGACTGGAGGTCAAGGATTATTTTCACAGTTTCCAGGTGATGTGTGGCCCTAGGGCTTGACACACAGTAGACAATAAATGAACTACATGGACTTGAACTGAAATGGACACAGTTCTGTCAAGACTAAAAAATTACCTTTGATGTTGGTCTCTAATTAATTGCCAGAAAAACAATGATGACTCATAACTTTTATTGGCATTATAAAAAAGCATATGCAATCTTCCTTAATATGTGATCGATTTACAGTAATTTAGAGAATGCTTAAGATAAATCAGTCTTCAGATTTGGAAATACCACAATTTAATAGGCTCTTGTGCTATTGGTTCTTAAGAATCAGTCTATTCTGAATGCCTCTATGGCCCATAGCATAACAGGGTTAAGGATCAATGGGCATGTACGTTGGAATAGCTCAATACAGGAGTCACTGTCCTATAGTAGAGTAACTGTGCTGCCTTTGGTTCCTAGTAGTCCCATCTATCAGTGTGGCCATCTGCTGATTATCAAGAGCTAGTTTTTCTCTCACTGCAAAGGACTTCACCACCCATTCATTCATAAATGTATTTCCTCTAATATCCAAAAAATGGCCTTATTAAAAATAGAACTAGGCTTATCCCAGTGAATTTTTTATTTCTTTTTAAAAAAAATTTTAATCCTTACCCGAGGATATTTTTCTATTTATCTTCAGATAGAGTGGGAGGGCGAAAGAGAGAGAGAGAGAAAGAGAGAGAGAGAGAAAGAGAGAGAGAGAAACATCAATGTGAGAGACACACATAGACTGTTTGCCTCCCGCATGACCCAACCAGGGACGAACTGTAACTGAGGTACGAGTGCCCTTGACTGGAATCGAACCCGTGACTCTTTGGTCCATGGGCCAACACTCTAACCGCTGAGCCAAACCAGCCAGGGCATCCCAGTGAATTTTTTCTAAAGAAGAATAACCTTGCCTATTCTTCCATAAAATTTTGTCTCTGTGTGGAAAGCTGGTTTTGCAGTAATAACCAGTTGCATTTTTAGGTAAGATCATATACAGAGCAACCAATATACTGAAAGGTCAATGATTTCATTTCATTAAACTTGACTTGCAAAATAGATAAGAGAGTGGTAGGAATCTTGCCATTTCTGTAACTCTTTTAGATCTGTCTGTTTTCTTCTAGCCTCAGCAGGAATCCTGTGCTATCCAGGACCAGTACCACCATTCTCATTCTTAAAATACTTGTTTTGTAACTAGCTAAATGATCTGATGAATGACTATTAAAGTATAAGAGTCACTTAGTGTGCATTCTTAGGCCTTGACACATAATAGGCACTCAAAAAATGTACATTGATTTGAACTTAAAAGTGGGCATGATTCTGTCAAGGACAGAGAATCACCTTTGATATTAGTCTCTAAGTATTGCCAGTCAGGTAACATTATAACACTTTTATGTAATAGGAGATTTTTGGAGATAACATTCAAAGCTAGTTATAAGTCTTAAGAATGTGAAAAGTAATTGGACAGAATATTTGAATCAATACATAAACTGATCAACTTGTTCACATAGAGAAATTATAAAACTTACTTTTAGAAGACACCTAGAGGGATAATCCTCGATATTATTATTATTTACTCATAACATCAAGAATTGGCAAGCAATTCCATCACTGCTTTTAGTTTTGGTGGAGTTAATGGTATCTATATCTATTCAGTCACTATGACTAGAGAACAGATTTATTTTCTTCATGGTTTTTAATTCCAGATAAAAACTAATAAGCCAAGAATATTTTTTTTCCAAATGATAACTAGTTAGGGGAAAAACAGAGACTATATATTAAAATCAGTTACCTATTAATATTCAGCAGCTATTGGCAATATGTTCTTTCAACAGCTTTTAGAATTGGCAGAATAAAATGCTTAGTATTGAGCTCATTCATGTTGACCTTCCCCATATTCTAGACAGAAAGCTTAAGTCATGTTTTATATATCAAGTAACAGCAGCTATGGACGAGAATTGGTTTAAAAAATAATAGAAGTGGTTGCCTTTTGAATTAAAAATCACAGAGACTCTAAATGCCACACTGAAAAAAAAATGAGTGCTATTAATCTACTCTCTTCCCAAATGGAATCTGGGAGATTAAGCTACTGCTGGCTGCACATCTGTTACACAAAACAGCTGCATCAGAGGATATAGATTAAAATAGAAATAGATTGTGTAGATGCTTTTTGGCTCCAGAATATCCTTATAAAACACCTAGTCACACACAGTCTCCCTCTAATTTTCTAGCAACAATTTAAATAAATACAAGATGTCAGACAATAGTCCCAGTTCAGGGAAAAAAGGGCTTCAGTTCTACCCAAGTTAATTGAGGCTAGAATCATTCCTGCGACATCTATGGCAATTTCACATCGGTGCACTTCAATTAAGGAATAATAAGAGTGCAAAGTAATTTATACTCATAGATTAGATGTCGTCTGTGAAAAATTACCGATTAACTCAAAGGCAGCCTCTGGAGTGCTCACCAAGCATTTTAATGGGGGTCTCTCTGTCACCTCTTGTCCTAATATCTGGTCAGAAATGAACAACACTCTAAATTTGCTTTTTAAAAGATTCAATATACCTGTTTTATACCTCTATGGCTTCCCCCTTTAAAATTCCCTAAACCACAACTGTTTTGCAGTAATAATCAATTTTAATCATCCCTTATTTTCGATTATTTTACCTACACTCTTTAAAATTTCAATTTTTGTAGTTTTCCTTAGCAATAAGGTGCATGTTCTTTAATAATGTAACAATAAAATACATTGTTTCTGATAGCATTGTTATTTAAATGTTCTGCATTGTATTTCCACCTCAATGAGCATATAACTACTCTCAACAATGAGAAAATACAGTGTTTGTAGTAATGAGACACCAGAGTCTTAATTACTGTTTTTCCCAAACTAAAGTATTGTCTTAGTAGATGATGATCACCATGGAGAAAATTTTATGCATAATGTTTGATCTTTTAAAACTCTTCACAATTAAGCAGGAAGATTATCACTTGATTATCTGTTCTCAAATCAATACTTTCTTCAAGTGTCTAAAGACATGGCTAAGAAACATTACATTAAAATAAAAATATCAAAATTAGCTTTATTGAACCCATCACTCCCCTTTTCTTTTTTGGTTATTATTTGAAAAAAAAACAAAACAAAACTGAAACTTTAAGAAAACCACATTTACTTTAGTAGGGAAGACAGCGGTCTACTTTCAGTTATTAGTAACTTATTCTTAGAGATAAAAGACTCAAATTAAACACAAGTGTAGCAAATTGACTTTTCCCCTTTTTCTGTGATGATGGAGCTTATCAGAGATCTTGGACCGAATAAAGTCAGAAAATCTGGGTCCTGAGGTGAGCGCTGGCACTTCCTATTGGTGTGAGTTTTGAAAGGCTATTTTGACTTCCGTGAAAGTATTCTCTGAAAAATGAGGCCATACCTCAATAAAGTTGAGGTATAAATGTATTAACATGTGTTCACTTCCTGTACTAAGGGCAATTGTCATTTTTGTAGGGTACTTTTTAAAAAGGACACCAGAAGAGCTTCTGAAATGATTCTATCTGTAACGATTACTCTGTGGTCCTCTTTCTGAGAGTAGGGAATTACATACACTGTTATTAGTGAGAACCTGCAACATCACCAACTCAATGTGGCTGTCAGAGAACATATTAGGAAAGTTGAAAAAGAAGCTGAGATAGAAAAAGGATTACAGAGGGAGATTTTAAAGAGATTTTAAAGAAAGAAAAGGCCCACAATAGGGACCTAGCTAATGTAATATCAGGTAAACATTTCCGAGCTTTCCTTTAGAAGTCTTGCTTCGTGGCATCAGCTTATTTATTCTGCTGACACGGTTTATTTACACCTGCGATTGCCACAGTGACTGAGGCCCCAGGCTGCCACCCACAAACCCGAAACGCCACGTTGTCATTCTGTGAGCATTAGGTCTGGGAAGACAGGCACATTTGAAAGAAGGAATTTAAATATTATCTCCTTTTCCCTTGAAGCAAAGGGTTATCAAAGCAGGAGGCAAAGGGCATACATTTTTTTTTGGGATATGAGAAATGTCTGTAAATTAACATTTAAATACACCAGTGACTTGGGCCTGTTTAGATATTCTATTCAGCTTTGCAAGATTTGGTATTAAAAATGGTATGTGATTGAACAACTCCAATATACCCTCTCAGTATTCCCTCAAATAATGAAAAAGACAGGGAGAAATAAAAGGCCTGAAATGACAACGAAAATCCAAGCTGGGAGTTGAAACTACGGTAAGCATCTTGGAGGACTGAAACTGATCACCAAGTGCATCAAGGTAGCTTTTATTTATTCAACACCAAAGTTTTGTTTATGACATACCAAACAGTGTAAGCAATTTATAAACGTTGACTCATTCCATCTTGATTAACGAGTGTTATTACCATCAGCTCCAAATCACACAGCTGCTAATTAGCAGAGTCTGGATTTGAACCCAGATGCTCTCTCTGATTCCAAAGTCCGTGCTCAAAACCAGTACTCTCAGCGGCCATGAGAAACGAGATTGAGGACTACTTTACAGAACAGAACTGCCCTCCCCTATTCGCACACACCCAAATTGACAAGGACAGGTGGGTGGGCGGGTTGATTGGTTTACTACCTGTCTCCCCAAAAGACTGTATCATTCTCAAGGATGAAGACTATGTTGATTTTGTTCTTTTATGTATGTTAAGTACCAGGAACGTGTTAAAATTTTTTTTCCTCTATTGGTAAATCAGTGTGTGCCTGAACAATGGCTAGAGCACTGCATCTAGGAGTCCTCTCTCGGAAGTCCAAAGTCAGCACCTGGTGGGGCATCCATCCCTGTTCTGCGAAAAAATGCTTTTTAAAATTTGAATCACCTATTTCTTTTATGATAAAAGAAGTATACGAAAGAAAGCTGAAAAAGAAAACAAAAATTAAAATATAAAATAGAGGAAAAGTAAATACTTAGTTCACGTTAGAAAGAGAGAAAAATAGTGACTTAGGTGACAAAATAAGACTTTGAAAAAGATACAGAGAATTATGTTCAGTTTTCCTAGTAATTAAATTGATTATAATAGGATCTCACCTCTGCTTTTCTAGGAGTGAAGTAAAGGAGAAGAAAAATTATGTAGTGTTCAAAGCAACGTACAGCTTTAGAAACCATGTTTTGTCATTATTAGCAAGTGTTAGCCTGGGACAAATACCTGTTATTTTAAGCGTGGTCATCAAACAAGTTAAGATAGGCTAGCTATCTCAGCTGTAAAATGGAAGGTGTAGCACCAAGAACACATTTCAGAAACTAGTGGAGATGGATGTGTAGAAGCAGAAGAGAAAGAGCTGAAGAAAAAGGTAGAACCCAGGGTCTTCCTTGGGTTGCAGAATTCCCTTGACAAGTTGCGGTTCACTGAATTCCTAAGTTGGGGGCAAACACAGTATGGAAAGAACCATAAATCCTCTTACATGGATATCTTTTAAAGAAAACTTTATTATTCTAAGGTTAGTTTTCCAATATCATACCTATTATTTTCTCCCTCCTCATTTCAATTCTATTTTCCTTTTTTAAAAATATTATGAGTTTTTAAAGAATGACCTCCACATCAATGAATTAGTTTTCTACTGTATTGATTCTACTCTTTACTAACATCAATCATTGTGGATTTAAAATCTGCTGTTACTATTTAATTTTCTTGATATCCTGCCTTATCTCACCACCCATTTTTTAATATCAGCCTGATGTCTTTTATTTCAATCTATTTTCTCCAAGTTGATTTATACCTCTGTTTCAGAGGTAATGTATTATACATTCTAGGAAAAGTGTCAAATTTTAAAAATTATATTCTGGTTTCTGTATAATTTCCAGAGGTCAGCTTTTTTGAGTATGGCAATACCTCTTTCTTGCTTGATAAATTTTTAATTAGAAAAATATTTTTTTCTTTTTGATATTTTCTTTTTCCTTGAACATAATATCCAGTCCTGAAGTTTGTGAAATTATGAGTTCTGACTTGTTCTTAGCCTTACTTAGTCATCTTTTCCACTGGCAAAATCCCCTTCTTAGATCTAAGACTGAATAGCTTGTAGATGTACACTCTCCTTTACCTAGTTTTTAGTATCTACAATTTTATGGACTCTCCAACATGCTAAAGCATGTAACAAAATAATAACTATTGTATTAGTAAACATTGTTTTAATTTATAAAGGGAAACAATTCAAGGGAAATCAAGCAAAAAGAGCAACAACATTAAAATGGATTTATTTGGTCCGGTTGGTGTGGCTCAGTGGACTGAATGTCGAGCCACGGACTGAGAGCTCTTGGTTTGATATTTGGTCAGGGCACATGCCCAGGTTTCTGGCTCGATCCCCAGTAGGGGGCGGGCAGAAGGCAGCCGATCGGTGTTTCTCTCTCACATTGATGTTTCTATCTCTCTGCCCCTTCCTCTCTCTCTAAAATATCAATAAAAACATATTAAAAAAATAAAAAATAAATAAATTTATTGGGTCATATAATGAAATAACTAAAAGGCAATTGGTATTAGTCATGGCTGAATTCAGCAGTTTAACCCCTATCATCAGGACCTCTCTTGAATACGTTCTAGATACAAGAAGCCAAGGGGCCATCAGTGCAGTGCAAACATGACATGCAAATATGTGAGTTCTCTTATGTAGGGGGCACACCATTCTGTCTTTTAGCTGTAGGTATGAAATAGGTATCTAACCAGCTCCCACGTTTGTATTCAATAATCAAAGCCAAAACATTCCAACCACCTATGGAATAGTCAGTATAGATGACATTTCATTTGAAAACAAGAAAATTAAAAGTAAATAGATAGAGAGAGGGAGAGAGAGAGAGAGAGATTATCTTCATGAATGAGAGTGAGTGCTTAGCTTTAAAAATTACAACAGGAATGGAAAAACAAATACAGACAATAGTATTTTGTATTCTTTCTGTAGGATACAAAAATATATTGTATATACAATTGGATTAGAAAGTCATAAGGATAAAAGCTAAAAGTCTGAATTGAAAATGGAAACTGTAAGAAGAAAGAAAAACTTAAGAAGCTCCCCTATAATAGAGAATAAAAGGAGAAAGATACAAAAACAAACAAACAAACAAATAAAAAAACAAAGAAAGAACAGAAATTAGAGACTGAAAAAAATGGCTATGTAAACTTAGAGTTACAGATACATATTCCAGAGGAGGACATATCAGGGCAACTGCAAAGTAAGCAATTATCAAACACAAATTAACAAGACAAAAAAAAAATATTTTTTCAAATATAGGGATGATATTTCCCTGAGTTTAAAAACAAAATGAAACAGCCCAGCCTGTGTGGCTCAGTGGTTGAACGTTGACCCTTGCACCAAGAAGTCGTTGGTTTGACTCCCGGTCAGGGCACATGCCCAGGTTGTGGGCCTGATCCCCAGGGGGGTATGCAGTAGGCGGCCAGTCGATGTTCTCTCTCATCGATGTTTCTATCTCCCTCTCCCATCCTCTCTCTCTAATATTAATAAAGAAAAAAAAGAAAAAAACAAAAAACCCAAAATGAAACAAAATAACTGAGTATTCCAATGGCAAGTATGAAAAGATACAAATATATAGACACCCACTATATAAACAATTTTGAATGACAACAATAATTAGTACATCCTACTGTCAACTACACAGGAAAAAAAAAAGATGCTCACAAAAATAAGAGTCTGACTAGCAACTGACTACTTTGAGACATGAAACACCTAGAGAAATACAAAAGGTGATACAGAGTTTTCAGGAAAGGATATCAAGTTAGGACTTAAAAATTTTATCCTAAAATAAATATTTATTCACACATGAAAACAGTGGAATAGCATTTCAGATATGCTTGGCTCAAAAAGCTATGTCTATTTTGCAAATATTACTTCAAATGCATTCCAGCTGACTCAATGATGAATTAACACTCAGAATTTAAAAATAGGAAAATTGTATCATTAAAAGACTGGTGTGATATAAAATTGTTAAAAATGGTTACTATCCTAAGTAATTGTAGCTTTTGTCAGGCAAACATAAATGAATAAACAAGTAGACAAATAAACAAATAAAATGTAAAACAATACCATAACAGAAGCTGTATAAACTATAAATAAAAATTAATGTAAACTTTCAGGTCTAAACATGTAGATAATATTAACAAGGCCTTTATTTGAGAGAGCAGCAAATAAAGGTAAAGGCAAAGTATTTAAAATTCTTCACATTAAATTAGAAAAGCAAAAACTAATTTATTTAATTTTTGACTTTACAAATGAATTAACAATTGTTTTTAATTTCTTAAGAGCAAGCAACTAAAATGCAAGTTCCATGATTTTTGTGTTTTGCTTACTAATGTATCCCAATGGTCTAGAGCACTCCCTCCCACACAGTAGGTGCTCAATAAATACTGAGTAAATTAATGAATTTCTTCTTAGAGTTACAAACACTGTGTAAATAAATAAATATATATTTTTATATATATACACATATGTGTGTGCATGTGTATTTGTGAATTTATTTTTATAGATTTGGAAATAGTTGTACTTACTGGGAAACTGAAAGTAAACCCAGAGTCGATATAATAAAAACTAAGATATTAAAGTTAACTGCCAGAAATTGCAGCCAAAAGAAAGAATAAAAAACTAAAGCAAAATTAATTAAGACCATGCAGAGTAGTGATGAGAATAAATATAAATGGGATAAATTCTACTTTTTTTTTTTCCCTTTATTGATTTTTTTTTTAGAGAGAGAGGAAGGGAGAGGGAGAGAAATAGAAACATCGATGAGAGAGAACATCGACCAGCCGCCTCCTGCATGCCCCACACTGGGGATCAGGCCCACAACCTGGGCAAGTGTCCTGACCAGGAATCGAACTGGCGACCTCTTGGTACATGGGTCGATGCTCAACCACTGAGCCACATAGGCCAGATTAAATTCTACTTTTAAAAGATGAAGAATTTCTGACAGCTTAAGAAAAAAAATTAAAATGCATATTGATTGTGAGCAACACATTAAAAATGTAAAAAAATTAATGGATAAGCTTTACAAGGTAAACACAAGCTACAAGCAAGCACTGAGGGCAGTATTGCATTTAGACAGAGTAATTTCTCAAAAGAAACTTTGCAGGCCAGAAGACAGTGGCAATAAATATTTAAAGTGATGAAAAGCAAGGACTTACAACCAAGATTACTCTATCCTTCAAAGCTATCATTTAGAATTGATGGACATATAAAGGATTTCCCAGTCCTGGCCGGTTTGGCTCAGCAGTTGGAGCATCAGCCCGGGAACCAAAGGGTCGTGGGATTGATTCTGGTCAAGGGCATGTACCTCGGTTGCAGTTCGATCCCCTGCCCTCGTCAGGGTCATGTGGGAGGCAACCAATTGATTTGTCTCTCTCTCACACACACACACACACACACACACACACTCTCTCTCTCTCTCTCCCCCTCCCTCCCACTATAAATAAATAATTATATTTATTTATTTATTTCATTTAAGTAATTAAAAATTAATTTAATTTTTTAAATTAAAAAAAAAAAGAGTTTCCCAGACAAGCAAAAGCTAAAGGAATTCACCACCACCATACCAGTATTATGTAAAATATTGATGGGTCTTCTTGAAGAAGAACAAAAATATGAACAATAAAATGGCAATAAATATATATCTATCAACAATTGAATCTACAAACAAAATGAACAAACAGAGCAGAAACAGACTCATAGATACAGAGAGCGTTTTGTTGGCTGCCAGATGGGAGGGGAGTTGGGGGGATGAGTGAAAAAGGTGAAGGGAATAAGAAGTACAAATTGGTTGTTAGACTGACAGACCTCAGAGGGAATGAGAGAGGAGGGTGGGAAGAGTTAAACCAAAGAACTCAAATGCATATATGCATAACCAATGGACACAGACAATAGTGTGGGAAGGCAGGAGAGGGGTGGGAATGGGGAGGGGGGGGTCAATGGAAGAAAAAAGGGGGGACATTTGTAATACATTCAACAATAAAGATAAGTTTAAAAAATAAATAAATTTAGATAGTAAAAGTCAACACAAAAATATTATGAAACTTACCATATTTCTAAAAGGTTTGGATTAGAGTTATAACCTACAATCAAAATAGTTGTTCTGAATCTACACGAGAATGAGAATAACATTAAAGTATGTAAAACAAACCTCTTAGAAATAGAACAATTTAAAAATTAATTAAAAATACATTTGTAGAAGCACAATTATTTTAGAAGACTTCTATGTAACTTTAAGCATTTGAGAGATTGTGTAGTAAATATATATGAAGATAGAGGATTTGAATTACATAGTTTTAACTCCATGTTGTTTGGGTTATAGGTTAAATTAATATACCTATATTGAACCACAACCATCCTGTAGAGAACACAACTTCTTTTTAAGTATCTATGTTGTATTTTTCAAAATTGATTATATACCAGTCCTCAAACCTTCATAGATTATGAAAACATTAGTGATATTAATGTAATCATTTACTTATTACTATTTATTGAGGAGCCACTATGACATAGCACTCTTCTGAGCAACGGAGATACATCATTAACACAGACAAATTCCCTGTCTTCTTGGATTTTAATTTTAGGTGGGCAGGGAGACAGGAGTAAGCAAATGAGCCAGTAGATATATTGTGTATCAGATGGTGAAAGTGCACAGAGAGAAATGATGAAGCATACGAGTTCACTTTATTTCTTGCTTTTTGGGGGGTCATTTTTTTCAAACCCACTGGGAATTTGGGCTATTCTTAGTTCTGGTCTTTAAGGAAATACTGTTCAGTTTAGAATTAAGCCTTTTATAATTTTACACAAGCTATTTGACCATGACACAGAGAATAAGTTAACAAATCCAAGCTTTAATGTGAAAGTAGCAACTGTGAATTGTACTGGTAACAACAAAGAACATAAACTGATAAAATATCAAGCCTATTAAGGAGGATTTTTCATTTTTAATTAAACTAGATCCCCTAGTTTCACTTTTTCTGGTTCTGTGGAATCTGAACTTATGGTGCATCTGACCAGAATATTATCAGAGAATAATTGGGTAACATGTACTAAAAAAGGTTTGTTAAACCACTGAGCCAGAGTCACATTATCTCACATAGATACAGAAAAGCACTGGAGTGTGAACAAGTAACTGTTTCCTCATGCTAGCCTCAGTGAAGTTAATTATTATCACTCCCTAGGACTGAGGTCTCAGCCCAGAGAAAAGTTCAGGGGAAGAGAGATGAAAAGAGTTAGATACTTTGTCTGTAACAGGGAGCGGCAAGCAGGTGGACAAATCTTATTTAATTCCCCATTTCACTGGGTTAAATGTTCTGAAGAGTAGATTGCTAAATGAATTTGGGAGAGACACCCTTAAACTTCAGGACATATGAAATCTGAGTTCTCAGCCCAAACCAGTGACAAGGTGAGAAAATTCAGGTCAAATGCTGTACATGTTGGTTTGATGTATTACCACTAAAAAAATTTAGCCATCATTAGAACAGTGAGAGCAATGGTTTCCTTTTCTACAAAGCCCAAAGGATGGGATATAGAAATATGCATCAAAGGGAACAAATGCGGAGAGAAGTTATTTAAAAATTCAAGATATAAAAGATTTTCTTATATATTTTTAAATTGATGTTCTAAGTTGCACACTTTTATTTTACATTAATTTGGTGCTAAAAGCATAGCTGAGTGATTTAGTGTAAAATGACTAAGTTTAATATTCTCTTATTCACATGGAAGTTAAAGTAGGTTACAGAAAAGAACTATAGATTATTAAAGTTTAACGTCTCACATAGAGAAGAAAAAGAAAAAGAAACTATATGTCAACATGTAATAGCCACAACAAAAATGATATAGAAATCAGCATGTAATATTGACAACTACCTCTGCTGAAATTCCCGCATTTGCACATCATTCCTTTGGCTCATGAGGATGGGCATCTAAATAGTCCAAGCGGCTATCACTATCCCATAAAGCAAAAAATGTGCAGCTTCATGATTTTGTAGAGGATTAACCCAGATTGAGAAAGGCAAGGGAATTTTTCCACATAACCACCAGGAAGAGGAACGTTGGTGGGTGGAGCCAGGAAGAGCAAAGAAGCAAGGGTAAGCATGTCTGGCCAGGCCAGCTAGACTTAGAAGTGGCATCCACATTTGGGGTTCTGGGACGATGGAAAGGCATGAGAGCCCTGGAGATCAGAAATCACAAGTCTGGAGACACCTGGATTCGGGAGAATGCAGAGAAATGAGAACTACAGAAGGCAGAGTTCACCGATTGTGCCACTGCTCCGACTCCAGTCCAGTGGCAGCCCGCAATCATGAACACTGCAGACAAACTACTGCGGAAAATTACACCTTGGAAACACAGAGACAAATAAGATCCCTCTTTGCAGGTCACTCAGAAACACAGACCTATAATAAAATATAGTATGGAAAGTATAATAATAGAGGGTGTAGAAGCAGAGGCAGGACAGAGAACCTAGGGAAGGCTCACTGAAGGAAATGATACAGCTGGTTTTTGCAGGGTAATAATAACAAAAGCTAGCATTTACTGAGTATTTATTATGTCGTTGGCAGGAGCCGTGTTATAAAGGATCATATATGCTACGATAAAAAGCGTATCTTCTAAATTTACAGCATGGGGTTTAAGATGTAGGGGGAAATAGGAGGTTAATGATCTCCTATCAGTGAGGCAGCAACCATGGAAGGAATACTGGAAATGTGTGAGTCAGGGGGGAGGGAATTTATTTAAAATACACATCTATCAACAATTGAGTCTACAAACCAAATGAACAAGCAGAACAGAAACAGACTCATAAACCCAGAGACATTTTTGTTGGTTGCCAGATGGGAGGCGGTTGGAGGGATAGGTGAAAAAAGTGAATGGATTAAGCACAAATTGGTTGTTAGACTGACAAACCTCAGAGGGACTGGGGTAGGGGGTGGGAAGACATAAAACAAAGTACTGATATGCATATATGTATCACCAATGGACACAGACTATAGTGTGGGGAAGGCAGGAGGGGGGCAGGAGCAGGGAGGAGGGGTCAATGGGAGGAAAAAGAGGAGGCATCTGTAATACTTTCAACAATAAAGATAAATTTCAATAAATAAATAAGTAAATAATAAATAAATAAATAAATGCGATAAGATTATTCTTTGTGTGGAATAATGTCACCTAAAACTAAATCTGTAATAATGAGAATGGAAAATAGATGGTTTGTTGCAAATAGTAGTTTAATTTGTTGCTCTTTGAGCTATCTTTGCATAGTGTCAGGGCTTACACCTTCACCAACCTAGGACATTTTTGAGAGTAGAAGGGAACACTGTTAACAACGATACACAGAAAGGAGGTGTAAACCGGGACTATTCCAATAACTTGTTTCAATTAGTTTTAAGAAGCTAGTGGGAGACTAACAGAGAAGTCATTTGCAGCTGGAACGGAGAGAGGCATCTCAGGATGCCACAGAGGTCAACTCTTACAAACTGCCCTGGTGAATCCTAACTCAGCTTATTTCTTGGAAAGCAGAGGGCAGATGCTCATGATTTTTCAGCCATGACTATAAGATACAAAGCTATGCAGCATTTAGAAGCTTCCAGACTTATCGTGACAACCCACTTTTCCTTGAGATGAATTCTCACTACCATGCAACTGCCCATGGCCCTAGGTTGCTCTTCTTTGGACATCTGTTTGGATCTCTCTGAGTTCCTCCAAAGGAGAGCTGAAGGGGCAGGATGTTCCGATAACCTAGCTGTGTTGATTTGAGATGGCAGAGGGTTTCACAAAGCTCCTGAGAGTCTGAGCCTATAAACTTAACAATGGGTCAGATGTGGCTTTGGGTGTTGCTGCTGGACAGCAAGATGACATTTAGATAAATAAGAACAGAATATCAGGAGACATTCTGCATCAAGGGGTAACATTTCTTCCCCACTGAATTCATTAGAAAACTTCCTGACATATGGACTAGGGATTAAATTAATGTCCATGAACCAATCATATGCTAACATTTTAGAATACTTCGCTGTATTTCATGTCATTTGTAATCATATTTCCATGGTTTTAAAAGGTATGTAAGTGCCTGTAATAGCAGTGCATGCCATTGTTGAATAATTAATAAAAAGAAAACTATACAAATGAAAATAATTATCACCCACATTTTCTTCACCTGTTAAATAATAAGAAATTTTCTTACATTTGTGTACACAACATATACAATTTTCATTTTTTTTTATTTAAAATTGTATCAGATATAATTTCCTATACCATTAAAGTCACTCTAAAATATAATGTGTAATAACAGGATAATGCTTTGCTTATAAATACACTATAATTTATTAATCACTTCTATATTTGAACATTTTTTTAGAATAATGCCAATATTTTACTAAAACAAATAATGCTGAATTATACACCTCTGTGCATAAATATTTTTTCTTTTTCTATATTCTGATCAATTTTAGATTTTTAGTAGTGAAAATACTGGGGGAAACTATTCATATTTTAAGGTAGATATATAGCACAAAATATTTTTCAAGAAAGTTTATATCACTTTACACACCAATAATAGTGAATGTTGGATCCATATCATCTATTGCTCTTAGCACTAGGTATTAATAATTTTTGAAATCATCTCTGATAATTTCATGGGGGAAATGGCATCTCATTTTCTCTTAATTTGTATTTCTTTGATTCTTTAGTGAGGCTGCAAATTTCCTCATGTCATTCGTGTATATATTTAAGCTTTCTTGAATGAAATTTTTCCAGGAAATTACTCATCTCAATCCTTAGTCATTTTTTGAAGTTGCATGTAGTGTCTTTTCGATTCTGTACTTCCTCTGCAACGCCAGGTCTCGTGAGGCACGGAGTGGGTGTTCAATGCACATCAGGGTGAGAACCTTGTTTGCTCCTCACTACATCACCAGGTTTGAACATCTGAGGCCTTTGCTTATTGGAAAATTTTCTAGAAAATTGTATTTGAAGATTATAGTGAAATGGGGAAAAATGTTTTCATGAAAAGGCATTTAAGGACTTTTCTGAACTTTTAATTTCTCAATTTGAGATGAATGTGTTTTTGGTCTAACTAATATCACAAGAGTTGGAGGCTCAAGCATGTGTTGCACAGATAGGACTGGATAGATAGATTCCCAATGCAGACAATAAACAACAGCAATGATAGGATTTTTCTGAGTTCACTCAGAAATTGTAGTGAACTTCCTTTCAGAAGAAATCCTTTTCAAAGTGATATCACATAATCACAATTACAATAAAATGCAACTTTATTATACTCCTTTGCTTCTCCTAATTGAAACTTCCTTAAATCAATTCACCAAAATTCCAATTGTATTTTAAAGAGATCTAGCAAATCCTACATTATATATATATGGCATTCATTAAGCAGGAGACCTTTCCCTAAGACAAAGACTTGAAAAAAATATATTATCCTTCAATACAAGCTATTGAAATAAGCTTATCATTTCAATGTTATCATTTTTTGGATCTAATTTGATTTTGTTACAAGATTGTAAACGGAGAGTTAGAGGAGAAGGGAAATGGAATAAGGTGGGTGTGTATTATGAACCAGCTTGATGTATAATCTCAGTCCTACTTTCAGATGAGGAAACTGAGCCTCACATATTTTAGAAAACTTGTTCTAGATCACACAGTTAATAAATGGCAGACTCATAATTAACACCCACTTCTGCCTGGCACTTTCTGTCTCCCAGGTCCTTTTATAAGTCCTGTAGAAATAAGAGCTCATTTAATTTTCTTAATAATTTTACATGACGGGAATTATAATTATCTATTGTACTGTAGGAAAATTTAAACACAGAGAACTAAAGAATTTGCCCAAGGTCACACAACTCGTAAGTAGCAGAGCTGGAAATCAAATCCAGGCACTCTGAGGCTGGAGTCTGTGCACAGAACCACTACACCGCAGTACCTCTTGACATGCTATAGAAATAGACGGAGTCACAGATCTTCAGTGGGAATACGGCGCCACAGCCTAATCTCTGCAAGGTAACACCCTCCAGGAAATCATCAGTCTGCTTTATGATCAATATAATACAATAGTCTACTTACATGATGAATATTTGTACTATTTCGTGGTTCCTACAGAAGCTTGCTAGACTAGAAGCACCATGTTATTATCTCGTCACTAAGATTTGTATAAAAATGCTTATTAGGGGGCAGGGCATACTCTGAAGAAGAGCTGTGGAAAGGAAGAAAAGATTTCATGGTGCAGTTTGAAATAATGTGTTTTTTCACCTGATGTAGATTTAAGGGCAAATGGAATTTTATTTGCAGGAGCATATCATTGTGGGATTAAAATGGCAATTATATAGTTATCCCACACTGAATAGTACCTATGTCTCATGTTCCCCTTCCCCTTATATGCATGGTGAAGAAAATACATTCATGTCTCTAGTTTTATTTCCTTAGCCCCTACTACGTAGCAGGTGTCTTGAAAATATGTGCCTTTGGGGACGCAGGTAAATGATTTATGCTAACATAACCACGATAAGACTCATAATTTTGCCAAATCTCTGTTATGTAGAACTACATGCCATTTGATTAGCAAAAGTTGTTCCATCTGACTTTACAGGAAGATACCCTGATGATGTATTATTTTAATTTCTTTCATGAGCACTCACTGGAAAAAGAAAAGTAGCAAATGACAAAGTTGTTTATTTGTTACAGTGCTCCTTCAAAATCTAATGAACAAAGCTAATCTTAATATTATGAATCAATTATCTTATTAAATACGTATATAATTACCTGAGGAATTCCCTTTGGAAAAACCAATTGAGAAATGATTTCAATATAACGAAGTAGAAAGATAAAAACAATAATTCTGAGCTCATAACTAACTTACTCAGTACCATCAAATATGGTCTAGAAACTTTTTTAAGTATATGTAAATATATATAAAAGATCATTTATGTATATAAATATGTAATGTGGAAATTATGTCAGATTCGATTCTGTTATTTGTGTTCATACAATGGCTACATTGAAAGGCAACTAGCCAAATTATATTTTAATTTATTTCTCCATCTCTGTATTTCATATATAATTCCACTTAAATTAATTAAATAATGCTATTTAATAAGTATTTTTGAGATGCTGTTGGAGATCTAAGTCCTACCACCTGACATCGTTGCCACCAGACATCTATTGGTCATTAAGACATTTTCTTTGCCTTTTTTGGTCATAATTTTTCTCACCTGTAAAAGAAACAGTTTGAACCAGATAAATTCTGAAACTTTTTTTGTAATAAAAATTATACTCTTAAAAATATGACTTCACTGATAATTACGAAATAATTGGAAGTAAAAATAAAATAATTATATTAAGGGGCATGACTACTTTGCACTGTAGGAAAATCAAGAAGATGTTTAGGAATTGAAAAGAATTGTGTTTGAATCTCTGCTATAACTCTGATAAGCTTTTTAACTTTCAATTAATCTTTCTGAGCTTTAGCTTCCTCATCTGTAAAATGAAGATGGTAGTAAAAATCTTAATTTTTTTTTCTTAATAAATAGCAAGAGTAGGTATTCCCTTGGGTGGCCATGTTTAGTTTTCAATTTCACAGGAATTTGCTTAATGTAATAAATCAATACTTTTTAAAATTACCTAAGTGTTAAATTAGCTAAATGCACAGGTAATAAATATGGCTTTATGCTTTTTACATGAAGTCTATGTGTACCTGATAAGTAAGTATGATTGTTGTTTGGTCCTATTTATAAATTCAAGTAAGTCTATGCAATTCATCCTCCTTATTCCTATCAACTTGCCTATTATAAACATTACCAGACCAGGCCTAGAATTATTTTTACTATTTGAATCACTAAAAGTCAAGGATTATATCTTTACTTGTTTTCATTTCTTGTATACCAGTAATACATAAGATATAACTTCATTAAAACACTTGTGCTCCTATGCAGCAGGGACAAATGGAAAAAAGTCATCACCTCTAGAAGTGAGTAATTCCCTGAACTGCCAATTTGGATAGAATAACCATAATCAAGCAGCTTGAGAAATGGGGGGAATACTCACAAAGGAACATTTCAACAAGTCACTTCTTCTTTTTAGTGCTGTTTTACATTTTAGTGGACATTATATAGCTCTTTTTAGTTGACATATAGCACCTGGTTCTCATGTTGTAAGATACTTAAAAATATGGGAAGTAACAATAAAATTCGATGCATCATGAGTTTAGTAAGAGCTGAGCTCAACAAAAATAAGCCTAAAGATGTCTTATATGTGTCATTAATAGCACCCCAATGTTACAACAATACAGAAAGTCACATACAAACTGGAACTTAACATTACCACTTGTGTGTCATGTTAATTAAACAAGAAAAAAAATTCCTGTTAAACCATGACCTGTTTAGTTCTTCACACTGAGCTAGGCCAGACTCTTGCATTATATGAGAGATGGATGGTCATAGATACAACCTAGATTACCAAGGGGGAGTAGCTAATGGCCCATCTCTTCCCTCTCTGATGTAGTATGTGCCTTTAATTAGAAACCATATACTTTCTTGGCATCCACAATTATTTCCTAGCTGCACTCATAAAGAACTTTCATGTTTTCTTCATAACTGAGACAATTTCCATAATCTGTCTCTTAATCATCTCTTTGAACAGATTTTGATGATCCAGGGGATCAAAGTCTTGGCGGTCATTAATGAGTTTCAATTTGGTTTCGTATAAGAAACATGACATTCAGAAAAAAGGAGAAAACTATATGGAAATTTGTGGTCATGTCTACACAACTTCAATAAAATAAGATTCTTTTGCTCTTTCGCTATACTTCTGTTGGTATTTCTGTTCTAGAAATCTTTTCCTTTGCTTGTTTAATATGCCTTGCTACTCTAGAATTTAATTGTAATAATACAGAACAAAACAATCCAAAATACCCCCCAAAGTAAAGATATTCCAAAGTACTAAACATGAACCTTTTTTTTCTTCACCCTTATATTTCTGACTTGCAAGAATATTTGAATAGTACAGGGATAAACCGATAGGACAAGGCATATTGTATCACTTTGGTTATTCATGTTACAAGTTGATTGGACCAGATGTTGGGTGTTGAACTTTCTCATCCTTTGCCTGCCACACAAAACAAATGCCCATTAAGCCCTAGGGCAGAGATTTTTTATATGGAATCCCTGGACATGTTTAGTAGGATCCAAAAACCCTTAAAATTCCAGGTAAATTTTTGTTAGTCTGTAGGAAAAGGACATATTTTTTATAAGAAATTTAAACAAGATTCAAATCTTCTGTCTTGGGGTTCTTTGAGAATATTATATTGAAACTAACATCTCAGATTACACAGACAGCCCTTCGCAAACCAAGCATGGACTTGAGATGCTTAGGGCAGTTGTCTTTGTGTTTTGGAACAAGAAAAGAGCTCACATCAAACCTAAAATAAAAACATGGGTTATAATTTGGAAGGGTTGGGTTTTCCTTTTGTGTTAACCCCTGAGGAACTTTCTGAATTTGGACCTATCAGTTGTCCCCTCTTGACCTTAGATTTCTTATCTCTGAACAGAGAGTGATAGGCTAGCCACATTAACAGTGTTCAAAGCTTGTTACCTGACGTCCTGGAGGTTGTAGAAAGATATTTTAATAACCCTCCCAAGATAAAAGACTAGTGGAAAGAAGTTCATTTAACGTTATGCACTTCCTAAAGGGAAAGGTATAGGTGGTTAGAGATGCCAGGTAAGGAGTAGATAGACTTCTTCACGATAGCAACTTTTAGTTATGTTAGATTGTTCCTTTGGATTCCCATGTCATTCCTTTTTTGAGATGTTGAAACTACTCAAACTTCAAGGACAACATTTTACATATAGTATGGTAATTATTAGTTTATAATTCTGTTTCCTCCATTGGGTTGTAAAACTCAGGAAAGACATTCTTTCTTGTCTATCTCAAGAACCTCAAAAATTGTTATATGGAAGGAGAGAGATAAGTAAGTAGAAGGTGAAGGAAAACAATTTATGTAGTAGAATGGAAGATGAATTAAATGTTCATGAGACAGATAAGAGAGAAGCAGAATGATCAGGATTGCCACACAGTAATTGTCCGTGTAGTGGGACACAGACTTGGGGTTAAACTTGAGGGATATTTAAGAAGTGAAATGCTTATGACTTCATGGCCAACTTGGTAAGACATATGGGGGAGAGCAGTCCAAAATGACTTTCAGATTTCTGTACTGGGGCCTCATTAACCAGGAGAGACAATATAGAAGGAGGAGCAATTTAAAGGTAATGATGATTTGTTAAACTATAGTCATGTCCCTTGGGGCACCAAGTCATGTGGCCCTTTTGTGTCTTTGGATCTACTTTGTGATTTAAGATGCAAAATGTATTTATTTCTGTGGGCTACAGTTAACAGAGTTTAAAAGCATTTTTTAGAGCAGTACACATGAGATACTCAGTTGTCAACAAAGTATTTGTTCTGGATCTAGGATACATATTTAGAAGTCGGCAAAAGAGCCGGCTGCACACACTGATTGAGAGTTGCCAGTAGGCAGCTTAGTTGAAGGCAGGTGAGTGGGTGAGATTAGGTAAAGAAAAAGTGAGAAGAAATAAAACCTGGAGAATACCAATATTCTGGGACATTAGAGGAAAAGGAGACAGGAACAGAGATGGAAAAATATCCTGAAAACTAAGGGAGAGGACCACACTTGTTAGAAACGTAATTGTGTGTGATTCTTTGTTTGGTTTAGTGCCAAGAAAATAACACAGATTTGAACTTTTCCTGTAGGGACTTATCATCAAGGACCAAAATGACATTGACCAGATTAACAATGACTATAAAGAGCAGAATCAGCACACTGATTTGGCACAAAGGAAGAGTACGTTAGATAAAGCACACGTTTAGTTAGGAAGGCAAGGGTAGGAGGAGAGGTGGGAGGTGCTGCCAGAGATAAGAACAATGTGAAGGTGTCAACTCTCCTCTGATCGATGGGAGAACCCCGTTAGGAGAAGGCAAAATACACTTAGTGATTTACAGAAGAGATATATAAAGTCCCTGAAGGAGCTGAGATGGGCTACTCCCCTCTCTGGTAGCATAAAACATGTAAGAACCTGGGCATATAAATTAGATGAAACTTGAAAATTGATTTTGAAAAAAGTGGAAACATTATTTGTGGTACACTTTAAAAAGCAAAGTCGAACCTTAGAATAGTAAAAGTATGAGGGAAAAAGTTACGTTTTCAAATAAACACTTTCACTTATATCAATTCAACAACTCCAAATGGTAAAATAGGTACAAACAGCCACAGGGATGGTCTAATTAACACCTGGGAAGCAATGGATGGAAGGAATGAACCAGAGATGTGCAGAAGGGAGATTACATTTACATGTGTCTTGTGAACCTGAAAAATGAAAGAGAATTGCAAGCTCAGAGAAAAGAAAACTTTGCTTGCCCAAACAGGAATCTTATTTGGCCAGATATATTTTCTGAGCTGAATCTAATGAGTTCCTGAGCGCATGCAAAACAGACTCCAAACCTAACATAGGAAACTTTTATTTTAAAAATGATTAAGTGAGGGAGAACCAGTATTGATTGTGAAACAATAATTATTTGCTTTGCAAGCCACATATTCCATCTGTTTACTATATCAAATAATGTGTGCATTGAATCTGGGCAGAAAGAACGTTCAGATTTTACAGTTTTCTAAAGTTTAAATCAGATTATCTTATGTCTACCACATCTCTATATAGAGCTAAAGAATGAACTCTTAACCGTAGAAGTCTTTTATTAGTAGAAGTATTGGCAAAATAAAGTATAAGAAAGAATTATACAATCTGCTTCTATTATAGCTAGCTATCTAAGGGGTTTCAAATAAAATAAATTCTTGCTGCATAAATTAATATATCATAAAATCAAGCAGACTGTGTCCACATATAATACATATATGCAATAACCCATTAATGAAAAGAGTTCTGATTTAAATTATTTGAATATTCATGTCTACTCATCTCGAAATATTAGAAGATGTAGGGCTATAAATTTATTTCTCCTACTGAAGGGGGTTGAATAGTGTCTCCCCTAAATTTATGTTCACTAGGGGTCTCAGAAGATGAACTTATTTAGAAATACAATCTTTGCAGATGTGATTAATTAGGTCCTATGGGGTTTGATGGATCCTGAATCCCAGGACTGCTGCCTTCACAGGAGAAAAGCGAGGCAGGTGCACACCCAGGCCCACCGGGCAAAGGCCACGTGGTGATGGAGGCAGAGATGGGAGCGATGACGCCACAAGCCCAGGAGAACCAAAGATCACTGGCAGCCACACAAGGGGCAAGGAAGGTTCTTCCCTGGAATTTTAAGAGAAAGATGGCCCTGCGGACAACTTGATTTGGGATTTCTAGCCTCCAGAACTTTGAGAGAATAGATTTCTCTTGTTTTCAGCCGCCTAGTCTGTGGTCCTTTGTTGCGCCAGCCCGAGGAAACGAGTACACCACTATTTTGGAAAGGAAAATGTTCATCTATATTTATGTCAGTACCGCTTACCCAGGAATCTGGCTTTCGATAACCTTTAAGGATTGCTCATGACACCAAGAAGTTGAGTGACTTGCCCAAGGTCATTTGGTAAACCTGTGTCTTTGCTGTAACTGGGACCCAAGACCACCACCTGCCTGGAGTCTTTGCTGTAGTCATCGCCTCGTGCTGCCTCTGACTTTATGAGGATAATTCTATAGAAAAATGGCTCCTGTAAATCGTGCCGTCAGTCAGTGGGAGCTGGCAACGTGCTCACACTGATGGCTTTCGTGATTACATGCAGGGCTAACAGCCCCACAGTCTGGCTTATAAAACAAGCTTACGTGTCATCTGCTTCCTCACCTCATCATCTCTAGAATGGTACTTATCTTTCAAGCCACAAAACAGTGCTGACGCCAAGGCCATAAAAACTATTATATGGTTCTACCTGCCATCTTTTCAAGGTGGGCTGGCAAAGCAGAGGACCACAGACAGAAAAATGGAGTAATAAAGTTTAAATAGTAGGCAATAATATTAATCTGCTGTGCCGCAGTGCCGATTAAGAGATTGAACCAACTCCCTGCAGTTCTAATTGGATTTTCCTGTGTTTTCTGCAACCCTTAGGGCTCTACACTGATCAATCCTATTTTTGCTTGCCATTTATTCCTCACGAATGACTCTATATAATGGACTTCTCTGTAAAAACACACACATGCTTGTATGGCCGTAGAATTTCTTTTGAGGTTTTCTTTGCAGATTGCTGCCATGCTAGTTTCTAAAAAGCAAGCAATTAATACACTGAATCACTGGGCTGATTGCTGTCTAAATATTTATAACTCAGGTAGTGGGAAAGCACAGTCATGTGTAACATGATGCCCTAGGAAATTGTGTTATGCTAAGACTAGGGAGATAGATCCATACATCGTTATGAATAATATCTGAGGTATTCAAATGTAAAATGAAAGAGGAAGAAAGCTTTATGTATATACATGTCAGGTATATTTTTCAAATCTGTAAGATCATTTTCACATGGTCAATTCACTGTTAATTTTGAAATATGCTCTTTGTCTAAATTTGTCTTCAAGAGTGTGTGTGTGTAGAGCTTCTTTGTCAGAATATTTTGTACACGAGGAACTAATCATTGCTTGGTTATGATTCCAATAACAACCAAGTTAACTCCAGTTATAGAATATTAATTACATATTCCTAGATCTAGATGAGAGATAGTGTCCCATAAGCATCCCAACAGGTGTATCACTGCAGGAGATCTCTATACTGATTTAGAAACAAAATTTTGATTGAGCAGGTCTACTCAATGAGTCTGATTTTATTGTAGAACTAGTGAGGCTTCTATTTGCCTTCAGTGTGGCTTTAGCTTTGATTTTGTCTGGTGTCACTCCTGAGACTACCTACCTCATTTGCTTATTAGAATCTCCCCTGCAAATACCCACACTCAGCTAGGTTCCCAAGTTTTCTGCTTCAGACTCTCAGGGCAAATCTCTGTTCACCAGCTTCTGGTGTCTTGCTCTTCAGATTTTGTGGACACCTTAGTCCCGATTGCCAATGAGTCTGCATCATCTCTCTGCTTGGTCCCTTTCTATTACAGTATCCATTATGTTTCCAATTTCTTCCTTTCCCTACCTTCCTGATGTCTTCTACCTGTCCGACACCTGGTGGCTGCCCTTCTGCCCTAATGCTGACACTTGGAAAAAACTGAACTTCAGTCAGCAATCCTGCTTATTTTCTGATGGTGTCTTGCTTCTGTGCTGTTTCACTTGAACCAAACATTCCCTGATTCTCCTGGTCTTTGCTTGAGCTCTGACGAATCATTTATAACCATCCACATCAAAAAAATTGACTGAACATCTGCCATGTGCCGAAGTATTGGAATATTGGGGATACAACAAGGGTGAAAAGACAGCATTCCTGCTTTCAAAGATCTGATGGTTTGTCTGAGATAGATCTGTTTTGTTGTATTCCTACTACATACCAGGTGGTTTACACTTAAATCTCACAGCTGTGGTTCTCTAGGCTTGGCAGGGTTGATAATCATCTGCTATGTTTGCTAAATGTCACAGATCTGGGTTGAATTCCAGATTTATTGAATCAGAATCTTCAGGGATGGGGTCTAATTATCTGCCTAAGCAAGCAACCCCTGTGACTATGTGATTTTGTCATAAATGATCTGAGGAACCTGCCTTGAAATAGACTCTCATATCAACTCTCTGGAGTAGGTTTAATAATCCCCTTTTATAGGTAAAGATACTGAGGAGTAGAAAGTTATGTAACTTTCCCAACTGAAGAGAGGAAGAGGCAGGATGCAAACTCAATGTGTATGGCTTGAGAATCCTTGTCATTTACACTCTACTTTTCCACAAAGCCTCTTACCCGTGTCTTCATGGGTCCATGGTTCCCATTCCAGAGCAGTCCCCCAGATAACCTCTATGCTTATGGCACAAGCTGGTACTAGTGACACCTGTCATGGTTAATTTTATGTGTCAAAATGATGAGGCTGTTGTGTGCATAGACATTTGGCCAAATATTGTTTTGTGTGTGTGTATGAGGGTGTTTCTGGATGAGATTTACTTTTGAATTGGTAGGCTGAGTAAAGCAGACTGCCCTCCCATTGTGGGTGGGCCTCATCCGATCAACTGAGGACTGAATAGACCAAAAAGGCCAAGTAAGAAGGCCTCACTGTTGAGCTTGAATGTTGATCTTCTCTGGTCTTTGGACTTGTACTGAAATGTTGGTTCTTCTTGGGTCTCGAGCCTGCTGGCTTTTGGACCGAAATTACATGTCCGCTTTCCTGGGTCTCCAGCTTGCAGATCGGAGATCTTGGGACTTCTCAGCCTCCATAATTGAATGAGCTAATTCCTAATAATAATAATAATAATAATAATAATAATAATAATAAGTACATATTCATCCTATTGGCTCTGTTTCTCTGGAGAACTCTGACTAATACAATGGCATTTGCTAGCATTTTAGAAAATATCTTGACAGGCTGCCTGAAATAGACTTGGATATTTTGTACTTATTTTAAAGAGGGAAGACTGAGTTTGGACAAATATGGCAGAAAATGATCTAGGTCAGAATGAATCATCAGCTGAACATAAACCAGAATTGTCTGTCGGAGGTAGAGCATCATCCCAATTTCGATAAATGGCAACAACAGCCCAGAGGCAATCCTTCCACTCAGGGAGCTGATGAAATGCTTCCAAACAATAGAAAACAGGCTACTGTCAGCTGGATCCCCGAACAGAGTGGGACACTTCAGAGAATGTCAAGAATCGAGAAACTACAATTACAATGAGCAACACCTCAATTATGCTGTCTTGATGCACTTCTCTTCAGAGTGGTCTTATTTTGAAGGGTCTCGTTAGCCTCCATCTAAGCGTTTCCAAAGATGAAGATACTCATTTCGAAGGAGGTCCATGGTATGGACCTTGGCTGCAATACTATTATGAGGTGAGCTTCTCAAGGACATAAGCATTGTTTATTGAAAAGGCAACTCTGTCTTTGTGCTGAGAGTTAAAGAAAAAGAGTATTTGTACTAAGAACAATTTTGGTTAAATTAAGAAAAATGTATAAGATTGAGTGAAATAAGGCAGTATTGTACTTAAACCATTTCTGATCATTTTTGTCCTGGTCTTTAATCTTCCTCAAGGAAAGATGATGCAGCAAATCTGGAAAAAAAAAATTGTACTGGGAGCATTTTATTATCTGTCTTAAATCCTCTCTACTGAAATTTTACCTTATTACTCTCAGGAAGGTAGGGGTTGGTCAGTAACGGTATTAGTCATAGTTTTCTTGGTGAGCTGTACTCCCCTGGTGGCAGATTCTATTACCATGAATATTCTCATTCTAACCTTGTTTGATTGTTTAAAGGAAATTTAAGTGGTATGGATTCCACTTGTCTAAAACATTAATTTTTTTCCCAGGAAAGAAATGGTTGTAAGCCATAAAAGAGCTGTGAGAGGGCCAAAAACAATTTTCTGAGGAAATTATTCATTGGCTTAATTTACTTTAAATTGCAAAGCTCTGCTTCTAAAGTTTATTTATCTTCTGGCCCAGGAAAACTTACAAAGTAAGTAAAGTTTGCCTTCCTCATCTCCCTTACTCCTTCAGCTGGCGTAGTCTTTCGGTGTCCCATGTGATGCCTGATACATAGTCTTCTGGTTGACCAAGGACTGCCCATTATTACACCTCACTTGGGATGCCATACTAGCTTCATTCTGTGCTCCTTTATATTTCTTCCTGGCTTTCTCCCCTTCTTTCTCCCTTCATTTCACATAAGCTATCCATCTTTATCATCATTTTTCCAGGGTTTTTGCTTCCTGCTAGGTGAGGCCTAACTAACCTGATAAACAACTCTGCGTTGTCAATGGAAATTGTTAGTTTGAATTGTGTCCCTAACAAAATGTATGTTAAAGTCCTAACCCCCACTACCTCATAAATTGACCTTATTTGAAAATAAGGTCCTTGCAGATGCAATTAGCTAATATGAGGTCATACTGGATTAGCGTCAACCCTACATTCAGCATGACTGGGGTCCTTATGAGAAGCAGACACACGAGAAGAAAACATCACACGGTGACACAGACAGGGACTGGGGTTATGCTGCCACTTTCTGAGGAATACCTAAGGCTACCAGGAGCCGGAAAAGGCCGGGAAGGTCCTAGTCTAGAGGCTTTGCAAGGAGCATGGCCTTACGAACACCTTGTATTCAGACTTCTAACATCCAAAACTGTGAGAAAATAAATTTTATTTTTGAATAACTTACTTATGTCTGTTATAATAGGGCCATCAGTAGACAGTGACATAGCAGAAGCAATACTACTAATGATGGGACTCAGGACCCTGACAGGTCAATGAGAAACGTGTGTAGAGATGGAAAGGGATGGGTGGCATCCACCAGTTACATATGACAGATCCTAGTTTCAGGGTTCTCTGAGCTGACTCAGCAGCGCCACCTGACATCTAAACCTTCCTGTGGAACTTCAGTTCTTCACTATTGCAAATACAGAGAGGGACATGGAAAGGGAGAAGGAAATAATAATCAATCTAGAAAGCCTAAATTGGCTTATTTGTATGACAGGGAGTCACTGTTTGTTGCGGTTTTGTGGGTGCTTTGCTGGGCAAGCCCTATGCCTCTCTGTCTATCTCTCTCATTGGTTCCATGAAGCCTTTGCTAATCTCTGAATGCACATCTGTTTACTGATGTTGACACGATGAACAGAAGAAAGTATTAGGGAATCAGTAGGAGGAGTCCAGGTTCTGGCTTCCGCTCAGCTACGAACCGTATACCCTGGACAGGGCTCGATTTAACAGGAATTATTAAAGAACAGGGTAATGCAATTGAAAGTGAATTGAAAATCCAGTGAAATTGGATTTCTGATCTCTGTACTGCCAAAATCTCACTGGTGAGGTTGTCATGAATCTCCTTTGGGCCATATTTTTCTCCTCTGAATATTAAAGAGATTTGATTATTTTTAAAAAGTAAGCATGAAACTATTTGACTCTGTGGGGTGAGGGGGTCTGGCAGCGAAAGGAAAGGCAGGAGGGTAGTGGTCACACGGGGAGGCTGCAGCAGAAAAGATGAGAAATGCCATTCTACTTGAAGCCAGTGATTAGTGCAGAAATAGTTTTCTTTTACTGTTCTGAAGTATGTTCATTGGCAACAAACTGACCTTCTGTTAGATTTCCATGGTTTTCTGTGACCTACATTTGCCATGATGCTTTACTGACTCTTCATTTGAATTAACTGCTTTTTTTTTTACATGCTCCGCATTGCGTTATGAATCCCTGAAGCTCAAGACCATCTATCACGGTTACAAGGCCTATAAAAGATGACAATCATCAGTCAAACATTTTCACTCCGCCTGAAACAAAATGTTCTCAGTCCAAAATAAATACTTTCCCTCCTGCTGGATTAGCTGAGATTTATACGACTAATGTGCAAATAGTCCTCAAAGTTTTCGATAAAGGAAAGCATTCAGTGTCTCGGCTCCATCAGAGGCAGGACATATAATTTTAAATGGGTATTTCAGCTTTGAGGCTTATCTGTGGGCGTCACGGTTTTATTAGTGGGACAGCAAGCGGCACTTGGTGCACTTAAATATTTCTCCAAGAAGTTCTTAGAGTATGTCTTGAGAATACATGATAATATTTAAATCCAACCATAATTCGCTTCTTAGGCCAAGAAAGAAAGGTTGTTTTAAAAATGTATGTATATCAATTTAAATATGTTATAAAATCATTGACATTTTGAACTGGGAGGAACCCAGAATATGCTCACTGCTAGGTCAGATGATAATTTGAGATTCAGAGTTCAAGTAATTTAACCAGGGAAAACTTCTCATTAATGTTAGTTGGACCCGAGATTCAGAAGTCTTGACTTTGATGTGAGCTCTTTGTCAATTCCATCAGATCCTAAGAGTTTAAATAATTAATCAAGTGTGGTGGGAACTGTTCATTGTCACGGAATGTTCATTTTTCTCTTCTTTGCATGATTTTATTGTGAGCATCAATGCATCCAACCAAAAAACTACATTTCCCAGGTGTAAGTTCTAAATACTTTAAATGTAAGGATTTTGTGCAAGTTCTAAGAAGTTGCCATCTTGGACTATAAGATGACCTTTACGAGGGAACCCAGGTGAGGATTATAGTATCCTGGGTCCCTGGTTACCACAGATTCACCCTACTGATCATCTGATAACTCCTTTTACTTGAGAAACAAACAATCACCTATTTCATAAGCCACTATTATTTTGGTTTTTTTTCCTACTGTAGATAACCAAGACTAAGTGTAACTATACACTAGGTTATTGCTATACTTAAGGAATAAAAATAAAAAACAATAGAAAGTTTCCTAAAAACTCAGTAGCTATATGTTTTGGAATATATAGCATCTTGGAAAGGGTTCTGTGAGTATGGGTCCATTCTCAAAGATATTTAGCATTATCTTGGAAGACAGCACTAAAAAGTGTGCCCATAAATACGTTAAATACTTATTAACACCGTTAAGAGGTAGCACTGTTGTTGCATGGCACAGAAGGCTAAGAATGCACTAATTGCTGTCTGCTTCTATAAGCTAGGTTCACAGCAATTTATTAAACATTTCAGAAGAGCTAAAGCAAACTCAGGTTGTGAGAAGTTGGCATAAGTGGAACCATTTTAAATTACAGCTTGGGCAGCCATTCCAGAGGAAGCTGCAGGTGTTACTCCTTAAACTCTGGAATGTTTGAACTGGGCACAATGACCTCTGGACTGGGCCACACCAGCACTGCCTTTCAAACAACCGAGTAACAGGAGAGCAGCCATTCTGACTGCAAAGACTAAAAGTTAAGGATATTCCTCAGACTGAGGAAACAGCCAGAAATAGCTAAAGAATAACTTAGCTTATTAATGCCAAGAGAAATTCCTGCCTTCTATTCACGTAATTATTTTCCTTCCCTCTCTCATGAAAACCCCTTGAATTCATCTCATAATTGGGACATAATTTAGGTTTTTACCTGACTTTATGCCCCCAGATATTATATATATATTTATCTCAAAAAAATACTTATTTCTTCTCACTTTGGCTTTTTATTTTTACTTTAACAAGGTAAACAATTACACAATTCAGAGAAACAATACACGACAATGATTTTGAAGAAACAACAAAAATAGTGAAAATATTTAAATTCTGAAGACATAACGAGCATACTTAATTCCACTTCTGATATTCTGGATTTTGATTTGTGTTGATAAAAACAAATTGAAAATATTCTAAAAAGCACAGAACTATAGCTAATAAACTTAGAGTAACATCAATAACACTATTGTTATTAAAATAGTGTTTCACATCTATTACCTGTTATTCTTTTTAAAAAAGCTCTTTAAGATGAAAAATTATTAATTAAGTATGGAAAAACAGCATTACAAAGCCAGTGCTTCATTCTTAATCTTACATCCAAGGGAGACACACTTTATTACTCATCATCTACAAATGTTATCAATTTTAAAAGTAAGTTGTAGCCCTGGCCGGTTTGGCTCAGTGGTTGGAGCGTTGGCCCGTGGACCAGAGTCTCGGGTTCGATTCCGGTCAAGGGCATGTATCTCGGTTGCGGTTCATCCCCGGCCCTGGTCGAGGTCGTGCGGGAAGCAACCAGTCGATGTGTCCCTCTCATGTCGATGTTTCTCTCTTTCTCCCTTTCTCTCCCTCCCACTCTATCTGAAGATAAACAGAAAAATATCCTCGGTTAAGGATTAAAAACAACAACAACAAGAAAAAACTTTGAAAGTCAGTTGTAACCTTAAAATTATGTATAACCTTTAATTCAGTAATTTTTAAAGAATTTCATTCACAACTACTAAGAAAAATTATCTTAAACTTAGTAGTAAAGCAAGAGAATGACTGCAGCTCTTTTCATTGTCATGAGCTGGGGCACACAAGGATTAAAAAATCACCCAGGAGAGGACACCTAGATATTTGATGACCGTATAGACACGGTGAAGTTACAACTTAACTAGCGGATTTCTGTTGGGTCAAAAAGAATAACCCCAAAGGTTATAATCTTATGGTCATATAGAACACTGAACAGTTTTTTTGTTTCTTAAAATTAAGAAAATCATTCAGCATTCCTTTGATTGTATACATCCCTGTTCCTCATATACTCCTTTGACCGGTCTTACAATCATGGTTTCTTCATTAGTTAATAAGGTAAACAAAATCTTTGATGTGTTTATCTTAAACTTATGTGAGAGTCCTGTTTTCACTTTCACATAAATAGTAAATGGAAATGTGAGCCACTCTATCAGCAGCACTTACTAACTCCACAAATTGTCTGCACCTCCAATGGCACCACATATCCCCAAATGTTTGGAAGAGGGAGACATCCGATGATTTCATATTGCTTCTTTCAGGGTGAATGATGACCCTCATACATGTCCACAGCCTATTCTACAGAATCTGTGAATCTGCCACCTTACACAGGGGAAGGTTTCAGCTGGAATTAAAATGGCTAATTAGCTGACCTTGAAATAAAGACATTATCCAGGATCATACAGGGTGGCCCAAAGTAAAGACCAGGGTCCTTAAATGTGGACGAAGAAGGCAGAAGAGAAAGTCAAAGTGATAAGATGTAAGGACTAGCCTTTGCTCCCTTGGAAGATAAACAAACAAACAAACAAATTCATTCCCCACTAGAGCCTCCAGAAGGGAATGCTGTCCAACTAACACTTTAATTCGAGCCCAGGAGATCTGTGGCAGACTTCTGACATACACAGCTGTAAGGTAATAACTTTGTGTTGCCTAAACACACTGCATTTGTGTTAACTTGTTATAGCAGCCATGGAAAACTAATAAACTTTTCTATATTTAAACATGCCACTTGTAATAAAGCTAGTAGGACAGTACAGTTCAGAGCCTCATGGTTTGAAGGTGTGGGTTGGCAGGGAGAGGGAAACAACGCAAAGATAATGGACTTGGTCTCAGTTCTGCCAGTTATTAGCTGAGAGTCTGAGACTCTCATTTTCTTTGGGCCTCAAGCTCTTTCCAGCTTCTAAATTCTATGACATTTCAGGGCCTCAGAAAATTTAGTCATTAGGAAAAATATACAATTGTCCCCCCTACCTTTGTATACCAGTCACCTTTATTAATCCTGTCTATAATATTCTTTGAATAGCACAATAATTTATCCAACAAATATTTGCTGTATACTTACAGTGTGCTAAGCACCCCTCAAGGTGGATGGGGATACAACAAGGAATAATACAGACAAGGCCCTTAATTTCATGGATCTTTCACAGAGGAGAAGAGAGAAAACATAGGGAACAGATAAGAAAATAAATACGGTAAATTTAGATATTGGTAAGTGAAATGAAGACTACCAAGCAAGAGAATGTGACAGATAAAACTGGTGCTAGCTAGGTGTGAGGAAGGGGTTGGGGAAATAGATGATATAAATGTAGATGATATACATTTTTTAAAAATACATTTTTATGGATTTTTTAGAGGGAGAGAAAGGGGGAGAGAGGTAGAAACATTCATGTGAGAGAGAAACATGGATAGGCTGCCTCCTGCACGCCCCCTACTGGGAACCAACCCCGCAACCCGGGCATGTGCCCTGACCAGAAATCGAACTGGGACCTCTCAGTCTAGGGGATGACGCTCAATCCACTGAGCCACACCCGCCGGGCAAGATGATATAAATTTAATGGAAGTGATATATGAGCTCAGATATAAATGTTAAGGAGGGGCCTACCATGTGACAATCTGGGGAAGAATCTTCTAGCAAGAGGCAACAGAAAATCCCTAAGTTAGAAGTGACCTTGGTGGGTGTAGAAAGTGCCCAGAGCATGGTGATCTGGGTGAGGGTGGTAAGAGATACACACAGAGAGGTAGCCAGGCACTAGAGTAGCTAGTGGGACGGTACTCGTGTGGTGAGCACCACCCTTCCTCCAGAGTGACAATATGACTTTTCAAATGAACACATATTCATTCTCATCTGATCTAACCACTAAATTAGGCATTTACCTGTAGGAATATGTCTACCACTGAGTGGTGGAGAGATCCACTGGAAAATACAGCATCAATACTATTATTACGGTGACAAGTATTGAGAAACAACAAAGTTTGTGATAGTCTTCCATACCCTGATCTGAACTATGTATAAAGCACAATGCTAAAGAGAGCAAGAAGAAAGAAATAGAAAAACGGTGCAGTCACAGGGAAGGATGGAGAAAGGATTTAACAAATCATCAAAACAAAAGTAGCAGCCCCTCAGTTAAAAACATAAAATTGCTAACTGCCTATATCACTAGACTAAGACACACACATTGCTCCCTGCTACAAATGTTCTAAAGACCCTCACAAACACAGCTAAAGAGAAAAAAGATGCGTATTCATTTCTTTTAGGTCTGCTGCTGATTTCCTTTGGGCCTTTGCTGATTGAATTGAGGTTCTAGGCACTGTGCTTATTTTCTTGGCTCTCATGATTGATACATTATTCTCTTCTTCCCCTGTAACAGCATTACCTTGAAATAATGATACACCTTTGAAGACAACATGCGAATAGTCTGTCAGATTTATAAATGCAAGCTACTTAAGGCCAACTATGTGCCAGCAATATTAGAGAGGGTTAGGGAACTTTCAATGAGGACTTAGACTATATCTGATCCCAGACCTAGCTCTAGGAAGTAATACTAATCAGATTTAAATTAGGTGTTGGAAATGGGGGTCATGTCAGCTATAGTAATAGTGAATTGTCTGCCTCAACCTGCCATTTGGCTTCCTCTTCTTGTCTGAATAAACTTACTGTTAACCCTGTGGTAGCAAATCAGATCCCCTCCACCCCTGCTCTTTGCTTCCCAGATTCAATGCAAGCTTTGCTAAGCAAGGTAAAGCCGGACGTGATGGAATTCAACCATGTGCCCACCTCCCACCGACTGTTCCACCTTTGAAAACGAGAATGCAGAGTCAGATTGCTGCTTTCCTTTGGTTGGTCGTGCCGGAATCACAGGATTGGAAATGAATGATATTTTCATGATCTGGAAATGATGGGTAAAGGATGCCCTTTTCTATCATTCATTTATGTCCCCCAAAGACATTCTTAAAAAATCTCTGTTAAAATAAATTGATTTGCCTTTTGCTAAAGCTTTGTTTTATAAGGTGTCAAGGGGGTTGGAAAACATAGGCAGTTTTCAAGGGAAGCAAAGCAAAAACATGCAGTGTTTGCATTATTTACCAATTAGAATTTGGCAAGCAGTTCTCGTTTGCATATATTTGAATTAAGAGAAATTCATTTGTATGTCTCTAACCAAAATATTAGTTCAATTTTTACTAAATCCTAGAATGTGCAAATGTCTATGTTTGGCACCATGAGGGGTTCAAAGAGAGGGGAAAAAAAGATTATAGTTAGGTGAGGCGGCAAGACACACATAGAATTATTAATAGACATGAAAACGTACAAGGAAATGTCTTTGGGGACAGTTACTTCTGACTGTCTTACTTACAGAATGGGATAAGAAAAGTACCTTAGAGCATAAAATATCCTTATAATGGAAATTTCTCATAGCCGGTGGCATCCATGTAAAGAAGCCACTTGCATCTGAGTTATAATAAAACTCATTCAGTTCACACACTTAGCTGGCCAAGAGAACATGCATCAATTTCTTTGCATCATAAACAATATTAATTTTATTTCTGATTGAGGTGAGAAAGAACTGCATGCTGTCTGTACCCTTGTACTGGTCTATCTGTGAGACAGATGGGTCCCGAGTGCCTACTATCAGCCGGGCCCTCTGCCCAGGTGAAAGAACGTGTTGGAGTCTCACCCTGTGTAGGTTCAGGGCAGGACCATTACACCAGGAGATATAATGGAGGGGTATACTAGCCAAGTATGTTATCTTCATTTATTATTAGCAGTTTTTGCTCCAAAATCTTTCCTTCTTCATCGTGAACAGAACAAAACAATGCAGAGTCCTCATGTACCCCCTCTATCTTTCAAGTCTAAACACTAACCTACCAGCCCTGACTATCCAGATATTCCTTATTTTCTGTTCTTTCAACTCTTTTCAGACCCCACTTAGCTCTCCAGAGGTATAAACCCTCAAAACAAAACACCTTTCAGTTTCAAAATCTCATCACTCTGAAAGAAGAGAAAAGAGAAAGAATGTTTGATATCCTTTTACTTTTCCTACAAAGGCTACACCGGCAGCCTCTGGGACTGAGCAGGGTTGTTTGACCCATTGTGTGTCTTTGATGTGTGTATTTCCATTGTAACTCTGAGAGCTGTCAGGGTCTGGGAAAGGGGAAGATAGGGCAAGTATGCAGGAGATCATACTTCACACTCCCAGGAGAAATAGGTTTTCTTGGATAATCTCAGAGGCTCATGCCAATTGAGTATTTTTTTTTTTTCCAGACCCTGTACTAGGTCTTCCTGGGTAAATAAAGGCACATCTCTGCATTCTAAAGCCTATCCGTTTCAGAAGAATAGGAACATACGGTGTTGCCTGGGCTCTGATGCTCTACTCTCCTTTCCACATAGGTCTTCAGAATGTCAGTTAAGATGAGAAGTACAGCAAGCAGTTCTCAGCGAAGATCTTAGCATGCATTGTTTTACCAAGATCTCTAAAGAAAGCCTGGGAAACTCCAGGAGGTAACTTCCATAGAGCACCATCAGGTTTCCAATGCAGTTTGGAATGAAGAGCAGTGAGGGGGAGAGTCTAGAACACAAGGCACCCACTTGTCTGGCAGTGGGATCTTGGAGAAGAGCAGTGACGAGAGGTCTTGAGCAAATAAAGGGTGTGAGGGGAAGTCTATGCATCAACGTATGAGGTAAAAGAAGGGCTCTCTCTGGAAAGATGGAAAGGTGTTCTAGCTAAAACACAATTCACAATTTTGCCAAGAAATGGCCCTACTTCGCTAGTGTTTGATATTGCCTTCCTGACCTGGACCTTACTCCTTGACCTTGTGGCAGAAAGCTGATGTGAGCCCTGAGGACACTCTCTGATTTCTCTCTTCTCACTAAAAACACAGAGGAGACCCAATGAAGAAAGGAACACAATGCCTCCTCAAGGCCTTTGGAGGTCCCTACTCAAGAGATGATTTTGATTATTTTGAGAGAATACATGCTGCATTTTCTTGATTTGAAATCAAATCATACATCCTTACTTTTGGTTTGAAACAAATATGGTCATCATATCTGAAGAGTTTTGATAGACTCATTTGGGCTTTAACTGTTGAGGAGTTTGCTCAGTTGCTCCATGTGTTTTTGGAGGTCTTTGTTTTTGACCAAATTAACTACATAACTTCCATATCCACTTCGTCTATGTTGATGAAAATATTTAATAAAAATAATTATGGCCACTAACTATTGGACACCAGGTACCAGACACCACAGTGAAGCAGTTTAAATGTAGTTACCTTAGTAACCCTCACAAGAACCTCCTAAGGTTGAACTTGAAAGTTCTGGGACGCAGTGTTTAAAACAGAGTTCTCTAGAATATATTGTGAAAACATATTAAGATGGAAAGAGCACACATTTTCTAATCAGAATTTAAGATTTAAGTGCTACTCTTATTTAAACATATATAACTTATAGTCATCTATATTGGTATTTTTAAAAATTCCAGTATCATAGAAATGAGAAAGATGGACGTACCTTCGGGTGACTTAGTTCATTATTTTGCTATTGTAAAACTTAATTTCCAAATGCTTGTTAATACAATTTAAAAAGAAATACAAAAGGCCCGGCCAGTGTGGCTCAGTGGATTGAGCATTGTCCCGTGCACTGAGAGGTCCCGGTTTGATTCTCGATCAGGCCACATGCCTGGGTTGCAGGCTTGATCCCCAGTGGGGGGTGTGCAGGAGGCAGCCCATCTATGTTTCTCTCTCACATCTATGTTTCTAACTCTCTCTCCCTTCCTCTTGCTCTAAAAAATCAATAAAAACATATTTTAAAAAACAGAAATACAAAAGAACTGCATATATACAGATATAATGACTGTAAAAATATATAAAAGTCCTGAAGAGCTGAAAACATAAAAATGACTGCCATGATTAGCATTAAAATATTATTTTCAGTAACAAAAATGCAGTTACTTTGATTTTTCAATATTAACTACAGATAAAATTTTCATTTATATTAAATTTGGAGAGTTGTGCCCTGGCCGGTTTGGCTCAGCGGTTAGAGCGTCGGCCTGCGGTCCAGAGAGACCTGGGTTCGGTTCCCGCTAAGGGCATGTACCTCGGTTGCAGTTTGTCCCCGGCCCTGGTTGGTCGTGCGGGTGGCAGCCACTCGATGTGTCCCTTTCACGTCGATGTTTCTCTCTCTCTTTCTTCCTCTCTCTCCTTCCCACTCTATCTGAACAAAAAATGAGAAAATGTCCTCGGGTGAGGATAAAAAAATAAATAAATAAATTTGGAGAGTTGTACAGACTAATTATGAAAGAAGTACTACAGTAATAGTGAACAGTGGAATTCTAAACATCCCCATTTTCTTTTTGAAAATCGTAATGCTGTGATATTCAGCTTTAACTTCAGGCTGATTGCATTTTGGAAAAGGAATAGACAGAACCAATGTTAAGTCTTCAAGTGCTTTGTTTTGAATATTTTCATTTTCTTAGGAGGAAAATTCAGTGGATTCCTAAAGATAAAATTACCACAATTATATTTTTATGTCATTTAAGGTATTTGTTGAACCTGTAAAAATGTTGTTGTTTTTAAAATTTTGAATTTTATTGAAATTAATAAAAGTGCCACAATAATTTGCTAACTATTTGTGTTAAGGACAATTATGTAATTTTTGGATCAAGAGACCCCGCAACCACAGGATTACACAACTGGTTTTCTAAGTTCCATCACTGCCAACTCATTACTGCCGATCACATTGAAATGCTTCCTTAATAAAGCCCTGCAGACTAAGATACGGTATCTAGAGGTGAGTAATTCACAAGGATTTTCGGGTGGCATCTAAAAAAAAAAACCTGTTTGAAGTTCAGTTAATATACATTTTAAGATTTTACCTGCCTAGAAATCCAAAAGTTGGAAAGTTCTGGTAGACGATATGCTAATCTGTCTTAGAGATGAGACACTACCCATGTTCACAGCTAATTTCTCCATCTCTGAAGCTTTCCTAGGGCGTTAGTCAGAGAAACACCATCATCTCCTGCAATTCACCATGCATAGATACAAATCCTGCTGTCAGATTCCATGTCTGCCTCTTCATGAGCTCATGTTGTCTCAGAATTTTCACCCCAAACTTTATTATTTAGGGACAGAAACAAAAACAAAACCAGTGTTTAGTGGAGCGTATCCTGACAGGGTCTGACACACCCCACTCACACCACAGGACTTCAGCTACCAGTCATGGATGAGCTTAGCTGACGAACTAATCCAATGACTGATCAGCTGGAATGTTCAATAAAGACTTTTTTACATCAGTGGAAACCTAATCAATCCAAGCTTCTCCTTAATTACGTTTTAAGTTAAAAAAAATTGTGTAATACACATAAACATTTCTCCTTCTGGAAACAAGTTTAGAGCAGCAATTTTCAACCTGGGTGCCAGGAGAATTTTGAAAATATGCAATACCTGACTATTCAGTCAGGGCACTGACCTCTTTTCCCTTAGATTATCAAATAAAAAAATGACAACAGCCAACACAATAACCGTCCTGTGTGAATGAATCAAAATTATACCTATTTTTTTTGTCAGATCAGCAAAAAATATATTTTTTTGGTATGCCCCAGAATTTTAGTAATTAGTTCATGTGTGGCCTGAGATGAAAAAGGTTGAAAATCGCTGGTCCAGAGTGTTGTGGGATGATAAAATATATTCTGATTCATTATCCTTAAAGAAAAACAAAACTACTCTGGCATTAGAGGTTATTAAAGACTTGAGCTAATGATATGCTAATTTTATAAATTTTTAAAAACAAAACTAAATCCCACTGCTCTACCAAAAAATTAGAGATTTGGAGAAATAACCCATATTTAATGAATAATTAGCACTGATTTTATTTTCACTATATAGCTACAAGTCTGCTGTCTCTTATGTTTAATGGAAATATATAAGAAATGCACTTTTGGCATCAGTTTCTTTCCCTAAAAATGTGAATGTATTGAGAAAAATATCTGTGCAATCAGTATAATTCTAAAATAACAACTCCAATGGAGGTTCTATATTATTTCAATCAAATTATAAATCTACCCAGGAAATGTGTTTTGTGTCTGTGTTGCTATGGAAATATTTTGTTTTGTTTTGTTTTTAATAAAGAATGATTGGATTAAGTCTCTAATAACAACAGAATAGCCACAGCTTTATCATTCAAATCTACAAGTTCTGTAGAAATAAACTTAATTAAAAAAATCCGCCTCTTTCAAGATCCCGCTTCATGAGCTACAATGTCACAATCACAACTCTTAGTTTATGTTTGTGTAAGATGGCATCCTGTGTTGGTGATGTTGGAAGAGAGGTGATGGAAGGCTATTCTCTGGTCTTTCACGTTTCCTCCAGATATCCTGGGACCCTGGATATATCAGATCCATATCTGCCTTGTGCAGCTGAAATGACATTGTTGATGACGGAATAGCCGTGCCTGGGGCAAGAGAAGAAAGTCCTGAGACAAAACGGCAGAGGAAAACATATTAACAATGGCTTCCCTTTGTCCTGAGACTCGCTCGCCTCTGGCTGCCCAGGAATAAATGTCCAACTAACTAATCTGTGGGCGTGCATGTTACATATTCCCCTCACCCTCTGCCCACCCCAGGACCTTCCAAAAAGACTTCTAAACATCTCTCAGTATAGGAAATCCTTAGCAGCAATTGTCAGAGTGCACAGGGGCGGAAAATCACTCCTCTTGTCTAGGTCACTGCAGCATCGGAGTTTCTGCTAGTCAGGGATGTGAGACGGTGGGTAAACATGGCCAAGGACTGCAATAAGCATAGAAGAGATCTTAAGTGTGTGCTTCAGTAAACAAGCACTTCATACAGACATAGCTGTTCAGTGACACGTTCAAATCTGTCAAAAAAAAAAACAACAACCCAAACACACCAACTTGTAAAGGAAGTGTTTTCTTTTCTACAGGAAAAAGAAAGAGGCATCCAGAACTTCTAACAAAAAATAAGTGCAATTTACTTGACTGACACGTTTCAGCACTCACTGGAGGCTCACCTCCACTCGTGTGCAACCTGACTCGGTGAGTGCTGACCTCTGTTATTACTGCTGCAGATATCTATTCTTGAACAACAGACTTTTAGATGAGTCACACTCAGGTTCTCCTCTACCTCCCCACAGTAACGCCAGAAATCTTCATTTGCATCTGTTGCCATGGAAAACGGAACATGCTGAAAAGCAGGCAGGATTAGGAGTTTAAGGCAGAGTCTAATAGTAGGGAACGGAGAGAAGCCAGGCTGAAAATAAATACACACCATAGCTAATATTGCAGAAAAATGGCAACTTAAAGAACAGGCAAAAGAAAATAGAATTTCACAGAATCTCTGACCTTTTAGATAAAATACTTTGAGTTTCAAAATATATTTCAGTTTTGTTTTTGTTTTTTACATAGAAAAACACCCTCAAGCTTGGGAATAAAGGAATCACGCTATTTGCCCACCTGGCGCAGGCTGGCTGGCACGGAAGCTGCTGAGCACTGAACAGCAGATAATTGAATTGCATCCACACCGGGAGCCTGCTGACCATTAGCGGTCCTTCCATTTGGAAATAAACACGGCTATTTGGGAGGAGCAGGACAGGGAGGAGCGCCACGCCCTCTGTGTTTAGCTTAGTAGGGCAAGAGGGTTTGTGTTTATATCCAGGTCATTTTATCCCAAATTCCTCAAGTACGGTAGACACGTTTCAAGGGACCAAGGCAAGAGAAAAGGAAGAAAGACGTGGAGGGGTAGGGACATGTCAAAATTGTAAGGCAAGAGGAAAGGAGATTGAATATATAAGAAAAGAAGGGAAGAAAGAGAAAGATGGAAAGAGAAAGACACTTAAGAAAAAGGAGAATGGTTAAAGATTAAGAAGCAGAGAGAGAAAACGAATGGAAAGAAATGTGAAGGAAAAAGAGAACTCGAAAGGGGAAAAAAATAAATCTGCCTTCAACCAGAAACTTCACCGAAAAGGTCTGGGCAAAGTAGGTCAAGGAGCGCTTTGGAAGGAAGTTGAGAGCAGCAGAACCTTCCCATCCCCCCAGACTCATGACCTGGTCCATCTACGGGAGGGTTCTTTGGCTCACACCCTAGGCACAGGCTTCACTGGGAGTGAATGGCAGTCCTGGTGGGAGACGTTGATATACGAGAAACGTCTTGCGATAGAGTCCTCTCCTTTCTTTTGAGCTCTAACAAGAATTTGAGGATTTTTTGACATTTTGGTTCCTACTTTTGGTTGGACCTTATCCATTCAAACTTGCAATTCCTGAATCTCCAGGCTGCAGCCTGTAACCCCCGTCCGCTGGGTGAGCAGCCTGCGTTGCTGAGGGGAGGCAGTGCGGTGTGGTAGCGAGAAGGCAGCGCCAAGAGGCAGGAGCCCTGGAGAAAGAGACTGTCGCAGAGGTGAGAACAAACTGGAGCCGACTGCTACTCTCAGGACATACACACTGTAGACACTGAGGATGCTCCTTCTGTAGGATTTGAGAAAGAGGTTAGCAGTGCTTTATACCCCACAGGGTTGGAATAGGCGTGCCTCTGGCTAAGGAGAAGAAGTGGTGCGAGGGGACCTAACTGGTCTGTTTAGGGTCCAGGAAGATGAAGTTGCCCAATTTAATGGCTGACAGGGAGTCTGAAATGAGACTTTAGTCGCAGAAAAAAGCCCATCTGAAAGGAAAGGGTTGTTCATATTACTACCTTGTGACCTATATTAGTTGAAAGTGATCTTTCTTCAACAGTTATAGCACTTTCTCTGAACTCTGCCCTACTGAAGCATTTAGCACTTTCTACTGTGTGTACTGATGACCGGTGTCCACGCCTCACCTTCTCTGCTGGGCTACAAGGACTTTCAGCGCAGGATCTGTGTCTGATCAATCTGAACACCTTCCAGAGCACCCAGCCGGGCCTGCGCACGGGGGCTTCCAGAGGTGTGCAGGTGACAGAGCACTGCAGGAGGTCTCTTTCTGGGTCAGGATGTGAAGAGTTAAGCTTTGGGCTTATCTTGGTGCTAATTTTGAGGCAATTGAGTTGAGAACACAGTATTCAAGCCTTAGAAGTCGAATGGCCAGTGTCTGAGTTATTATTAACAATAACTACAAATTACTAATATGTGCTAGGAGATTTAAAGCAGTTACCTTTCTCCTTGAATTACCATGGCAAGGTCACTGTTATTGTTTCCATTTGGAGTTGAGGAGACACGATGAGTAAAGGGCAGAGGCAAGGGGCGCTGAATTCAAATTCAAGGCTACTGGTGCATCAGTATTAGACCCCAGGCCTCTGCTGGCCAGTCTGGAACTATAGCCCTTTGTCTGTTAAATAAAGTCTCCAGAGAGAGTTCTCCATGTCTAGGTGTCTGGGAAAGGCCACTAGCAGAGGAAAAAGTGCCAGATTTAACTGTAGGCTTTGGGCAAACATTCAATTCCTATGGCATTTGCTTCATCCTCTTCAAATTCTACTACTCCATAAATAATGGTACCCCCTTCATAGCTGTTGAGTGCATTTTTATGTTACATTGAAACAGGAAGTTTGAAAAGCTAGAACAAGGGCTTTAGCACATGGTGGGCACCTCAATGAATGCTGTTTGAATCTGAATTTCTGCAGAAGTAAGGTGGTGAAATTTGTGGTGCCATAATGATAATGTGGACAGTTCCTTTCCATGAGCCTTCAGAGCACACATTTGAGAGCTGCTCCACCTCTCAGCTAACTGCTGCATGCGTTCACTGACACAGGTGTTTTCCCAGGGAGAGGATCATGCTGAAAACCACTCTCCTAGATTTTGAAGTCTAGGACAATCCTTCTACCCCGCCCAGACTTGCTTCCTTGTGTAAGTTAGTTCAGATCTCCCAGAATTAGAATATTGTGCTTTTAAAAAAAGATACCCTTGACCATACATCCACCCTCACTCTTTGTACTATCACCACCACTACTGTTGATAGTAGCTAACATTCATAAACACAGAATGAGTCACACGTTGTCCTAAGCCCTTTATGTCTTGCTTCATTTAATCCTCACCACAAACCTACAAGGTATATATACTATTCTTACCAATATCATTTTACAGATAAAGAACCTATGGTGTATACCCCTTGTCACAGCATTATGTACTCTCAGTGTAGCAAGGTTAAACTGACTCTCATAAAGCGAGTATAAGAATAAGCAATTCAGCATAAGACCAAATCAGAAGAAATCCTATACATATTACCTTTGTCATTAAATAATACCCCAGGGAAGAGAAGTGTGGGTGGGAACTAGATAAATATGGCCCAGTGAATGTTACTTAATTATAATAAATATAAAAATAATTGATGGAAATACCACCGGTCTCATTATTAATAAAAAATGCAGAGGAAAATAAGATCCCATTTGTTTACATTTGAAGTTTAAATAATAATACCCAATGTTGGGAATTGTTAATGAAATAATCATTTTAATATTCTGCCAGGAGGAGTAAAATTAGTATATTTGTAGAAGCAAAATGTATCAAGGGTTTTGCAAATTTTCACATTCCTTGATTTAGTGATTCCCCAGCTAAGAATTTATCCCAAGTAAGCAGTACAAAATATTTTTATGTCAGGATGTACATCATAATATACTTAATAATAACACAAAGCTAGAGATAGAACTAAGAACACAGGTTTAAAAGATTGTGTGGGTTCAAATCCCAACTGCAGTCCCTAGCTCTTTGACCTGTGGGAAGTTATCTTCCTAAACTTTAGTTTCCACTTCTATAAATTGGGATTTGGCCGACTGACATGTAGTATGTGCTTAATTATGAGCTAGTTTGCGTTTTATTTTTTTTCTATTGTGATTATTACTTACTAACCAAAATGTATAGCCATGTGAAATGGTTGCATTGTGTACGATTATCTACTTAACGGCATCAAACTTTTGAACATTAATGATGTATAGAAATTATCACAATCAACTAAACGACAAACATACAGTGAACAATTACAGGAAGGTTGCAATCATGACTATTTATGGGATTTTGACTGCCCACATCTATTTCCATTTTCTGATAGCCAGTTAAATTGTCTTTAGGAAAGGTAAGTTGTTCTCAATGAACAACAACTTAGCAGGATTGTATCCCAGTCCCCTCCCTCTCCTAGCCAAGGAAGAGTCATATTATCAAAGGCAGGTTAGATGGGTCTCCCTTTCTTAGAATTTAAATCTAGAATTTGAGTAGAGCAGCAAACACTGAAAATATTTGGAGTTCACTCATCCTGGCACGGCTCTCTTGACCACTCTACTTAATACAAACCCTGCCTATAGTTCTGCCTTCCTTCTCCACCAAGATGAAACTCCTGCTAGTTTCCAAGCTTGTTTCTCCAGCCTTCCTCTGATCTGTGGCCTCCCAGTATTGTCTAATACATTTCCGTTTGCTTAGGGTAATGAGAGTTGTCTTCTTACAGAGATCACTTCACTTGGGTTTAATTTATAGTCCTAAAGGAATGGCTAAAGAAAAACTCATGAGCTTATTAGTGTTGTCTTCAAGACATACAAAGAATTTTGGTTTATCATTGGAATACAACACACACTATGTTGCTGAAATTTATCCTTTTCTTTCAATCCTGTGCTCTGTTTGTTAAGACTGGATACACAAAACGTTTTCACCTTCTGTGAGCATCACCTACTCAGCATTTCAGCAAAGTAAGTTTACTATTTTAAGTTTACAGTATTTTTTTTTTTTTTTGCCATTCATGCATCTGCAATACCAAGAAATGTTATAAAAAGACTTTGTTCTAAATAGACAGAATGAAATTTCATTTAAACCCAAACTTTGGGGCTTGACCACCCAAGTTTATTTCTTATTTGTCCACTTGCAAGCTGAATGATCTTGGAAAAGCTATTTAACCTTCAATTTTCTTCATTTGTAAAATAGAAACAATAACAGTTTCTACTCATAGAGATGATATAATGATTAATAAAGTTAACAAATCTAAAGCACTTAGGATAGAGCCTGGCATATACAAAGTTCTACATGTGTTAAATTTTTTTTTCTATATTTGTAGATCTTGACAATATTGATTACTGACCACTATTTAAATTTTAACTGATTTATTTGTCAAACTGTTAACTGAAATGCCATGTAACTATTTGTTGTAGAAAATAAATAAAAAAATATTTCTGGGTGATTTTGATCTATGATAAGTGAAAATACTACAGAAAAGAGGTCCCTTCTATAAAACACACCAAAATTCTAATGAAAGAGCAACTTTTATGTATGAACGTTAACATCACTAGGTGTGGTAGATGGTTATAATAATAATATGAACATATTCACATTGTGATTGATAGTATTGCATGTAAAGTATATCCAAGATGAATAAAATGCAAAATGAAGACCTTTGAAATGGATTTCAACTTTATTTTAGTTTACAAATGCACATAAATGAAAATCTAAGTAACTATAATTTTGCATGACTATTGGGTGAGTCTGGCAAATTTGATCTTTAGATTACCTACAGAATAAATAAAATAAGAGAAAATTTGCTACACAGAAGTACCCTCTGACTTATCAGTAGCTATAAAGTTACGTTAGTGTTGGGGATAAAAACTCTCAGGACAAAATTTCAGATTATGGAAAGTTTAGAGACTAATGTCAGGTATATAATAAACATTAGTGAATGAAATGATATTACTTAAATGAATATATTGAATTAATGAAAATATTTTTAAGAACCAAATTTTAAGTTTATTATTGTCAGTCTCTGCCTTCTTGAATACAGCCAATTTATTGGTTAATAAAGATACAATTTAGAGGATTAGAGATGTTTCCTTCCTAGTTAATCCTCTTCAATCTTGGCAGATTATAGCCCAATGACCTCCAGTGTCTGTGGTCTAGGAGCTAATTTTAATCCCTAGTCCTGGCACTTGACGAGTCTGGAATGAGCCCTCTGAACTGCAGCCTACCCCTAATTCGTATGAATGTTTGGCCAATCCACACTAGTAGATTTCACTTTGAACTCTGATTGATTATACTTCATATCTCCTGATACAGACAACTTTTTCTAAACTTTAGACTGCTTCACTGATAGTTTCCAATAATTGGGCCATGTTTCCTGTACCTACCATTGTTTAGTGACATCTCTTCTTACCTGGATGGAGCATGTGGAATCAAGATGATGTCACGTGTCAGGAGAGAAGTATTGCTTGTTTACAGACATTCGAGATGTCTAGTATAGTCAGTGGTTTGACCCCTAGATATTTCTCTAAGCCCCCACTAAATCCAAGTCCAATTACAGACTCTGAATTTGGCTTGAGAGACAATCTCATAGACTAATTAATTAGCTCCATAATATCTGCAGTGTCTTTTCCTGGTATATTAATCTGTTTCTTCAGATAGTCTCTTTGAGTGTTATAACCCCCCTCAGTTATTCATATGTGTATTTACTGAAGTGTTTTATCCTATGTTTTAATGATACAATGATAATTGATGTTAAGAATGATGCTTCTGAAATATCATCAAAGATATATATTTTTTTCTTTATTGATTTTAGAAAGACAGGAAGGGAGAGGGAGAGAGAGACAGAAACATTTATGGGAGAGAACATCGATTGGCCACCTCCTGCATGCCCCCCACTGGGGATTGGGCCCACAACCTGGGCATGTGCCCAGACTGGGAATCAAACCAGCAACCTCTTGGTGCATGGGTCGACACTCAACCACTGAGCCACACCAGCTGGGCCATCAAAGATATTTTTAAAAGTTTTGTTTTCCGAACAAGAATGATCATCAACTTTTTGTATACTCTATTTTGAATATAAAATTCCCAAAATTATTACATATGATGGGAAGAGAATACTTTAAAAGTCAAGACTTCTATGTTTGGGCCCAGCTGTGACTTGTATAAAAAACATAATTTTGAGTAAATCAATGAAACTTTCTGGACCTCATTTCTTTTATTTTTGAGTGAAAATGTTGTTCTTTATTATCAAAATTACTTTCAGTTCTAAAAGGTGACACTATATCTATTTATATCTATATCTATGTCTATGTCCATGTCATCTATTTAAAATTTCTCTCTCTCTCTCTCTCTCTCTCTCTCCATATATATATATATATATATATATATATATATATATATATATATATATTAATTGAATTTTTTAGAGAGAGAGGGATAGAAACATGGATGTGAGAGAGAAACATTGATCAACTGCCTCCTGTATGCCCCCAACTGGGGATCAAGCCCGAAATCCAGGCATGCGCCCTGACCGGGAATTGAACCGGGGCTCTCACCTCTCAGTTTATGGGATGTCGCTCAATCCACTGAGCCACATTGGCTGGGCTAAAATTTCTTTTTAAATAATAGAATTCTTTCCCTAAAAATAGTTTTGTGATTTTTGTACTATTCATTTTGCTTGAGCTCTTGCTATAATCTAAATAACTTGATTTGGCTGAAAGTATTAAAATAGACAGGTGGAATATATATAAAATAGAATAATGGGGATTGTTTTTCAAATTTCAATTATGATTCTGGGCTTTTGATATTTTGGGGAAATGTTGTAGAGAGTGAATCTTATATCAGATTAAGGGATATTGTGTTCCTTTAGTAAAACAATAATAATAGTAATAATAATAATAATAATAATAATAACAATAAGAGAAGTAGAGGAACTTCATGATCCAGTGAATTAAAACACCATTAAAATGGTGTGGTATGGATTCCCATAGGTAAATGTAAATGGAGAAAAATAATAAACAAAATAAAATTTGTTCTAAGCTCCAGGGTAACTATTAGCTTTTAAATTAATTTAAAAAATAAATTGATAAAACAAATAGAAAAATCTTATGAAATAATACCAGAGAAGAATTTCTAATACATATTTTCTGAACCAAAGTTTAGAAATAGTAATCTTGAACAAGACAGCACAGTGGCGCTACTTTTAGAAATGAGAGATGGATAACCTTTCTTGTTTTTGGTTTATAAAAACAATTATTCATTCAGTCTTCCCATATGTCCATCTTTATTTTTCCATGGCGGGATGAAATAACTTTAGTCATAACTCATTTCCCATATAATCGTAATTTCTCCATCTCTCATGAAAACCGCATCAAGAGGCACAGGACGGAGACCAGTAGAGTGGTAAGAAGTTTTTGGATTGTATTATTGAGCCTCTGAGTAAACTTCTAAGTCTTATTTCTGCTGCTGCCTGAAACCTCACAATTCAAAATCTACTTCTTTGGTTTAAGGTAATTTATCACTCATTGAAATGCAAATATTCCCAGAAAGTGTATTATCATTACACCAAGGATCCCTTTCCCAACTGTGGCGTGGAACTTTTTAAGGTGAGAGGCTTTTGAAGTAGAGACTGTGTGGGAATGGTTCTCTGGGGAATCGCAGAGCACAGGAGGGTAAAGAAAAGGGAGAAAGCTGGGAGCAAACCAGACAGAATTATCCTACTCAGTAGTTTAGCCAATGATTAATTCTTGGACAAAATCTGAAGTGTGCTCAACTTCATTTCACTATAATATGTCATCTTATTTGTTTCTTTGTATCACCTGTTTTATATCACCTTATAGATGTTCATATGTTGGATATTTTGACATGGTAATTTTGATGAGGCTATATCAAAATATAAAATCACAAATTTGCCATTAGATACCTCGTATAGTCGTCTCTTCTTTCACTCTCACTTTCTCACTTTCTCACTAACCTCTACCCCATCACTGATTCTCACCCTATATTTGATTCTTCTTCCATTTCTCATCCTATTGGGACCAGGGGTGTGGGCCAGGTACTATATATGTATCTTTATTTTGTAGACCAGTAGGTAAATTGGAAAGACTGATACTTATTTACTCACTTATCTATCTATCTATCTATCTATCTATCTATCTATCTATCTATCTATCTATCTATCATCTATCTATCTATCTATCTATCTATCTATCTATCTATCTATCTATCTATCATCTATCTAATCTGTCTTTTAGATTGTTTCAAAATGACCCTGGCCTCAAAACTGTGTCCCACAGTTGCTGGCAAATAATAAATGCTTAGTAAGTGTTTTTTCAAAAACATGGAAAGATAACTATGTGTGTCTCACCAATTAGATTGAATTCAGCCAACGTATTTTTTGAATACTTCTTAAGTATTAGGCATTCTATTAGGCACTACAGATACAAAGATGAAAAAAAAGATGATACCAGACTTCTAGTAGCTTAGTGAGAGGGAAAGACAACTATATACCAATGCGATAGTACCTTTCATTGTAAATAATTTTTCTTTTAAGTTTGTTAATTGTGTTTTTTGTGGGAAGCACTCGGGGTGCACATAAAACTATACAGCTTTCCCTAAGAAGGTACAGGCCAGTGAAGAAGACCAGAAGAAACATATAAAACAATGTAGTTTCATGGCAGAAACTACACTGTCTACATTGTATACGTACTTCTCAGGAAGCCTAGTTCAAAACCAAGCCCAAAGCACACACCCGATGAACAGATACCCCATGCATACACAAATAAATGTACCTGCTCTGTAACTTGTGGAGAACAAAGTGCATGAGTTATAGCATCCACACGGCATCACTGATTTCAACAGGAATTTAATCTTACCTCAAATTGCGTCTTAGATAGAACACCAGAGCAACTAGTTAAAAAGGTAGTGTTACCAGAAGGAATTATTAGTCATCAAGCAGGTAAAAAAACGCTAGTTACTCGACTGAATTCAATCATCTTTCAAAAACTAACCTTAGAGTAATCAAGTTTTCTATTTAATAGTTTGAATTTTTCAAGATAAAATTTCTCAAATGCATTTCAAAAACCCTATTACAGTAAGTATTTTATGATCTTTTTATATAAAACAACACTTTTTTACTCTCTGGCACTGTCAAACACACATCTGCTCTGGGTATCCCGCTGTTAACAGTCAACTCATGGGATTCAGGGTTTAGGCTCAACAGACTGATTGAAGTATATGTATTATTGGCTTTGAATAAGCCACAGTCATGTTTGTCTGTTTCAATAAACTTCTGTCAAAGGCATAAACAAGAAGTTCTTATAAACCTCATTGCAGAATTGAACTGAAAATTTACTTGAGGTAAATTTTATAGATAGGTACAATGCTCAAATACTCAGATTATTTTATTTGAAAATTGACTTTTGAAACGGAAAAAAACACACACACCAAAAAAAAAAACACAACCAAACAAAAAGAAACAAAATCTGAAAGAACACACTTAAGCTCCAAAGCCTGGGATACATCATCTAAGTATTCTTAATGACTCCAGTTCTTGATGCTTCATTGCAATTTTAATTTTTCTAAGCAGACATCACCTGTCAGCACTTTCTTCATTGCTTGAACCAGGCGGCCTGTTCAAACAAGTATATGAACACTATCAAGCAAAATGCGATTTGGAGTTTCATTTTTGGCAAGTGACACAGTTTTCATAGAATGAGAGGTCACAGAGTTGCAAGCTAGCCTCAGTCTTTGATCTCTGTCAAGAGCAAACTGTGGAGCAAACATATCTTTGCTTCTTTGTCTTTTGCTTATTAGCTGTATAATTTGACTAAGGGCTTAAAAAGAAGCATGGTTGTTATGCTCCACTGTTTACTAATAAATAACTACAGACTGCACTTTGATGACTTCTTTTCACATGCATAACAGCAGTAGTTGTGACACCAAATGCTACTTTCTAACAGCAAGTGGAATTTTATAGAGCAAAAATATGTTAAGAGGATCACCATACAGGTCTGCTTATTTGCATTTTAAAAAAATCTCCCTACAGTGAACTTGTAGAGGCCAGGAAGTAGATTTCTAAGGAGGACTTGACCCATGAATGGGCCAAACAAGCCTGGCAACTTTGGATTCCTTCGACAATACATGCAAAGGCTTCTGATAACTGGAAGAACAAGTGACACATAGTGGGTGTATGCATTTTCTCTTCTAGCACTCACTAGCTTTGTAACCATGGGCCAGGAGCCAAGATTTTTTAAGGGTTAGTTTTCTCATCTGGAAAACAAGATAACCAAACCAACAGAATCAATGAAACAATGAAGATCCAATGCCTAGAACATAGGATGGGTGTAAATATGAATAGTATTAGTTGTTGTGGTTCGTCTTGTTAGTTAGGACTGAGGAGGCAGTTTGCGGGGTAGTGAGCACGGACTTTGGGGGCAGGCAGACTTGGGTTCCAAGGCTCGTCTTGCTGTTCCCTGCTGTGTGATCTTTGACATTCTGTCTAAGATTTCTAACTGAGTTTCCTCCACTGCAGCGGGGAGTTTGCAGTCGTTCCTATTCCACAGCGTTGCTGCGAGAAGGAAATAAGATGACATGTGAGGAGTACTTTTTGTGCTGGCTGCCATTTAGCAGCTTCTCAATACATAGTAACTCATGTTTTCATCATTATTGTTATTATTATTATTGCTGTTATTGGATATAATACTTTTTCATTTCTCCAAACATTCTAGGTGAAGATACACTTATTTTATAAAAGTTTAAATATGCCATATATATATTTTTAAATATGCTTTTATTGATTTTTAGATAGAGAGGAAGGGAGAGAAGGATAGAAACATCGATGTGAGAGAGAAACATCCATTGGCTGCCTCCTGCACGCCCCCTACTGGGGATCGAGCCCACAACCTGAGCCCTGACCAGGAATCAAACCTGGACCTCTCAGTCCATGGGTTGACACTCAACCACTAAGCAACACTGGCCAGGCTAAATAGACCATATTTTACAACTATATAAAATACAAAACTAAAAACCAGAAGAAAATATCCAAAGAAACTTCAGGAAAACATGAAATGTTACACAAACGTGGTGACGTTATCATGACTATGATTTTAATAATCAAAATCATTCAGCAGGTCTTAGTTTTGCCTTCAAAACTTTATTCTTTTGATAACTGTCATTTAGATATTAATATGCTATAAATCAAATAACTTATTTATTTAATTAAATGTATTGGGATGACTTTGGTTAATAAAATTATACAGGTTTCGAGGGTACAATTCTATAATACATCTAATATACATCTGTATATTGTGTTGTATGTGCACCAGCTCAATTTACGTCTCCTTCCATCTCTATCCCTCTTTTGCCCTTACCCACCCCCCACACACTTTTCCCTTTGGTAATCACCATACTGTTGTCTATGAGATTTCTTCTGTTTTTGTTTTTTTGCTTAATCCATTCATCTTTTTCACCCAGTCACACTCCTCCCTCCCCTCTGACCGCTGTCAGTCTGTTTCTATTTTGTTTGTGAGTTTATTTAGTTCATTAGATTCCACATATAAGTGGAATCAAATGATATTTGTCTCTCTCTCTCTGACTGGCTGATTTCACTTAGCATAATACTCCTCAGGTTTTTAAAACGTTATTTCACAAGTCTTTTCATTTTACGATTGGATAAACACTAGTAGATATTCATTCAATAATGTGTTGATTGATTCATTCATTCAGTAAAGATGTAATGGGTATCTACAACGTTACTGAACCACAGTCCCTGGCATCTAGGGGACCACTGTCCCAGCAAACCCACAATATTATTTCTACCAAGGAGAAAATCATGGTGGAGGTTACAGTTAGAAAATGATTCTAATGATTCTTCCATGAGCCCATCAAGTGAAGGTGGAACTAGCAATAGTAAATGTCATCGTTCTAACTTCTAAGAAGCTCTCATGTTAGAGGCCCTACCCTAAGGTCTGAAGGCGTTTTGGAGACTCTGGTTGGATTTGGTTGACTCCCTATTACGGTTGCCAAATTTCTTAAACAGCTTAGTGCTTACACATCCCCAACTTTCTGATCTGAGGTAGTAAGCATGTTACTGGAATGAGATTTAACATTCTCTCTGGCTCCCGTTATGGCTGCTAGAGGAGAAGAAAATAACCATTAAGCACACTGCAGGAGCAGTGTTTACGATGGAACACATCATGAAGACACGGGGCCGCTCTGGGAGATCCGGGAGCTGTGTCCACACTCAGCTCTCCCTGAGCACTTGTCCCATAGCTTGCTTTCCTTTGACCTCGCACCATGATCTGTTCGTCCATGTTCTTCTCTACCAGCTCAATTACCCCTGTGAGGGTGAAGACCATTTATTTGTGTCATCCCTCCCCAAGACACCTAGCAAGGTGCTTCATACACTGTAGGCACTCTGTACTTAGATAAACGTAACTATTAAGAAAAGTAATACTCTACAACAAATCTCTTGGCCTTTTGAATTACTGTGTATAGCCAAGGCCCTTCTTGTCACATCTTGCCTTTATATTTTCTACATCTAAATCCTACCAATCATTCAGTCTCGGATAAAATTCAAGTTCATAGAGCCAAAAGCATGATTTCTCTAAATTCTGAAAACATGTTGCTTTGTGCCCGGTACTGGCTACACGTGTCAATCATGCATGCAGACACAGAACAGTGCTAAGGTATGCACATCCTTGGCCTCTATCATCCACCTCCAGAGGAGAGGGTTTGGCTTCATTCACATTATAGCTTAATAATTCAGAGACAAAAATCAGTATTACTTATTTTTCAGATGAGGGAAATAAATCTCAGAGAGGTTAATGTATCTTGTCTAATGTCACACAGTTTGTAATATGGGAGCCAAGATGCAAATCCAAGGCTGTTATCTCAGGTCTGTGCCCTAAACAACTGTGCTAAACTTATCAATTTCTGCTTTGTAGCCATTATATACATATCTTGTGTGCCAGAAGAGACCATATTGTTTGAGGTCAGGTGATGCATGATTTATCTCTGTATCTCTCAAAACACTTAGAACACAGTCTTATATAGTAAATGATTAATAAATATCTTTGGAATGACCACGTCTGATTTAATCATCAGCAGTCAAATAAAGATCTGCTTTCATATTGATTTTTAAGCTACCTGGAGGAAGGAATAAAAGTAAGCATGGGAGCCAAACCTGGCATTTCCCAAGGGCAAAGTAAAAACAATCCCTTCTGACTTCACAGGGTAACTATGCTCTGAGGAGCAGCACTGGCTGGCAAATATAACCAGACTTCAATCTATCAGAAATGATGAATTGGATATGCTAGTCAACATGTTAGGTCTGAAGCAGAAGCATTAGGCAAAACTTCTGCAATTTGTTCTGATTAGTCTTTGGTGACATTTTTATCCTTGCATACTCTTAACCACCTACCAAGGGAAAGTAAAAGAAACTCAATTCTACTCCTTAGGGTCACAGAAATATTAAAAGACACAATGAAAGAGCCAAAGAGGCTGAAACCCAATTTAAAAATAAAAGCAATGGGACTGTATAGAATAATGGGTGGGGGACAGGGATAAAAAGACAATTGTGAGTTGTTTGAAGAAAAGTTATGTGAAATTACACTTACGGGTTTCTCAAGGTATAAATGCACACATAAAGTCGATGCTGCAGAATGCTTTATTGATGATAGTCACTTAAGGTCTTTGCAATAGCTGTCCTTCCTTTCTGAACTTCAACTCTGCTAATTTTATTAAAATAGTTTATTTCCTGGTCTGTCATTCATTTTACTTATTCAATACACATTATTGAGTGTTTACTATGTCCTAGGTTTTATGTTAGGAACTGGAGATACATACAGAGAGATAAAAAATCCATATTCTCAAACAGCTCAATGTTTGAAGACATAGATATAATTAAGACAGTATAATTATAAGGGGGTAAGTTATGTATAAAACATAAATGTGTAAAGAACATAAAGCATCAGTATCTCTGCAGATTTTGGGGTTTATTTCTATTCTATGCCACCAGTAACAAAATTTTTTTAAAAGTAAACTCCATTATTACCATATTATTTTCTCTTCTCATCTTTCAATACTTACTTTTAAGTGTCATTCAGATTTGTAACATTTTCATGGCTCTAATATTTATATTCATCACTTTGTCAAGTACACACTGGGATCCACTCAGATTTGATCATTCATTTATTCATTCATTCAATAGAACTTTATTGAATACATTCCATGATTAAATATGCTGATGTCTATGGATGATAATACACCATTGTTTCCCTCAAGATGCTTATAGTCTAGAATTACACTTTCTGATACAGTAGTCACTTGCTACATATGGTTAATTGAATTTTAATTTAAATCCTTTAAAATTTGAGAAAATAAAAAATTTAGTTTCTCTGTACTATTAGCCACATTTCGAGTGCTCAGTAGCCAATGTAGTTAGGGGCTCTTGTACTGGACAGTGCAGATGTATTTTCACCATCACAGAAAGTCCTATTGAACAGCAGGAAGGTAGTAACAGAAGTTGATAGGGTGATTAGATATAATTAGGGCCTATAGAGAGAATTATTAACAGATGTACAGAGTGTGAGGGAAGGCTGAGGATGTAGAAAGGCTCAAAAGAGGCAGTAACGTTTGGTTCTCAAAGGATGGACTCAGGTTAGTTCAAGGAGGCTTAAAACAGCAAACATGTTCAGAGAGCTGCACAGACAGCCTCTGAATACAGTTGAGCAGCTTGTGCATATAGCAAATCTAAAGGGTCCCATTCGTATCTTAGTTATTTGTGTGCTATATTCATTCCAGCCTCTGCATCTACGATCATGTCCTTCCCCGAGTCTGGAGAACCTTACATCTCCTCACATCTTGTCACTCTGGATCCACTTTATGTCTAGTTCCTCCTGAGGTCTTTTTGATCCTTCCACCCCCAATCTATGAGACCATGCCTGAAGTGTAAAATTACGGAAACCCAACAGCAGTGTCATCCTGAGCTACATGACAGAGCTTATATACTGGCTACCTCAGTTCCTCAGTGTTCCCACTGTTAGTACTGTCTTCTGACTAACTTCAGTGTTCTCTGTTGCATCTGTTTCCCTCAGTGGGGTGCTGAGCATACAGGTAGGTGTTCTGATTCACTAATATGATAACTAGTTATAACTCAGTTTTATTCAACTTCAATACATGAACTTACAACCTGGTAGGCACTCTAAAGTCCTGGGGATAAAAAGATGAAAATGATCAATGATATAGGAAAGTATTATTATATTTTAGGGTTGGGGAACTAAACTATGTATTTAATTGCTATAGAAAAATGATTTGAAGTAACCCTGAGGTTAATCATTATGTAATGTGACACTACTCTTTACAATATGAATAATTGCCCATTGACATTTCTATTTTACATTAATTTTTGGCTTAGAGCATTTTGTTTGGTGTGAGATATATTGAATATTTTTAAATCATTTGACTCATTGCCAAGTTCCTTTTATATTAATGATACAGAATTTCTGAATAACAATAATTCTGATGATAAATTTATTCAGTGTAAATGACAGGTAATCTTTTAAACTATTTATCTATTTGACTGGTTATCACTTTGTCTAATATTTTTTACTTTTATACTTTTCTATTGAGCAGTGGTTTAGAAAAGATGTTAAATATATCCTTCCCTTTTACCAATATAATCATTTATATGGCTTTCTCATGAGTTGCTATGGGGCATGATTTATTTTTATTCAGGATCATCTTGCTCCCTGACATTCAAGGTTGGGCTTTGCTTTCAACTGAAAAATAATAATTCACCTATGTTGTCTATAAGCACAGCCATGCCATCTATAAATAGGAGGAACATTGACTGCTCTCACCATGAGACCTTTCATTTCTGTTCAATCCAATATCCAAGACACAACTTCCAGGACCTAGACAAATAATAAAGTCACTTGAAAAGAAGGAGTATTCACACATTTTCCTGTTGATTTCTGGCGATGGGTTAAATTTCTTATAATTTTAGGGCAGCTTAAATGATGAATGTGGTGTGTGTGTGTGTGTGTGTGTGTGTGTGTGTGTGCATGTGCAGGGGAGGAAAGACCTAACATGTAAGTAATAAATACCTGTTCCCCCTCCTCACTGTAGTGTTTCTTAGCATTTTCCTCCTCTATCTTCTCTTTCTCCTTCGCTTCCACACCAACATTTACTTCCTCTGTATACTGAAATCTCATCACAATATGCATTGGTTTTGTTTATTAGCAGTCTTTTTTTAAAAAAACTTTTTTTTCTTTATTGATTTTAGAGAGAGAGGAAGGGAGAGAGAGAGAGAGATAGAAACATCAGTGAGCGAGAATATCAATTGGCCGCCTCCTGCATGCCCTCCACTGGGAATTCGGCCCAAAACCTGGGCATGTGCCCTGACCGGGAATCGAACTGGTGACCTCTTGGTGCATGGGTCGATGCTCAACCACTGAGCCACACTGGCCAGGCTATTAGCACTATCTTAAATGATTTTCTAGTAAGTAAAAATATTTGGGGAAGTAACCAGTTAGGATTCATTCATTCATTCCTTTAACTGATAGTTATTGAAATACCTTCTCTATTTTAAACATAGCCTTATAGGTAGAAGATGCAGAGACAGATCTTTCTAAAGAGGGGATCATATGAGAATGGTGGCATCAGTGGAAATAAATGGCAGAATGCAATGATGTGTTATGTGCTGTGAAACTTAAAGGGCACTGAAATCTCTAAGTTTGCCTGCCTGGTCAAGGCCGGCCTTGGGAGGAGAGGAGTTTCCTCTGAACGATGGGAACACTCTGCCTAATAGACAACAGGGACAGGCTTTCTAGGCAAAGGCAGCGTCCTGTGAAAGGCAGAGGTAAGAAGGAGTGTGGTGAAACCCAAGGACATTAGATTCCATGTGGTGGAAGTGGTAGCAGTTGAGACTGGAGAGCAGGGGAGGCAGGTGGGAAGGACCTCCACATCTGGAATACGTATAGCAGGTGATGGAAGACACTACGGGCTCAAGCTTAGGCATGGTAAGCCGGATCTGTATTTTAGAAAGATCTTTCTGAGTGTACTTTAGAAGATGGATAAAGTGGTTGGAAGAAAGAGCAGTGGTATGGTTATACCAGGGAGATTCAGGAAGGCGTTAGAGAAGAAATGAGAAGTCAGTCAAGTCCTAAAAAATGACTCGGAATAGGACATGGACATACAGCCTCTCAGCTTACATTCTTGTCTCAACATGGAGGGCTTTTATTATACCTCCTACTGCCTCCAGGAAACCTGCTGCCCTTAGAATCTTCACTATGAAGCGCCTCTAAGGCACCTAATGGGTTTTGATATCTATATTCAAAGGGTGGCCACAGACCAACAGCACCTCCATCACTGGGAACTGGTTAGAAATGCAGTGTCAGGCATCGCTCAAGACCTACTGAACTGTATTTCAGTCAAATCCCCCGGTGATCTGTATGCACGATGCATTTGAGGAGCACTTTCTCCAGCTCTGCATGTCCACCGTGTAGTATTTGGGGGGTTGAGTGGTCATTTTTATGCTCTGCTTCTTCTGACTCCCCCTAAGCACATAATAACGCATATTGTAGGTGAGCAGCAGGTACTTTCAAGTTGATTTATTTTAAAAACAAGAATGTTACTTAGAACAATTCAACCATTTCAATTTAATAGACATTTATTGTAACTGGGAGACCAGTTAAGGGGTTATTGCAATATCGCCTCAGTGAAAAGTGAGGAGCTGCATTAAGGTGTTGATAGCAGAGCGAGAAAAGCAGCGGCAATGGAAAAGAAATGTTTAGAAGGAACGATGGGTAGGCTCTGCTAATTACAGATATAAAATGTGAAGGTGAGAGAAAGTCCAGGATATATGAGTGGGATGAGTATAATCACCCACTGATTTTACTGGCCAACCAAAGATTGGATGAGATTCCAAGTTTATTCAGAGACATTCCTTCCACAAGTTTCTGTTTTTATTTGTCCCGGTCAACAGTATTTATCGAGTCAGCACCTTCTATAGGGCAGGCTTTGTTCCAGGTGCTGTAGATAAAAAGGCTCATCTGAGACGATTTGGTCTTTGCCCTCAAGGAATTCACGGTCTAATGGAGAAGATACAGAAACAAACTGGCAAGTGAAATAGAACGAAATGTTGTGATATGGGTGAAAGCAATGGGCTGCATGGCCCTGAAAAAAAAAATAGAGTACTGAGTCTAGATTTGGGATGGGTGGCTTCACAAAATGCTTCTTAGAAGAGGAAGGTCCCACAATGAGCCCTCAAGACCTAGTAGTAGCCAGGTGTGTACATACAATGAGGTATAAGAAAGAGGGCATGGGGTGGCCTTCCAAGCATTCCGGAAACCATGGAGAGAAGGCCTGGGAGAGTGAGCATAGATAATTTTTTTCAGTAAATGTATGTTGTGCCATGTGGCAGAAGGGTGCAGTACCAAGAAGTGGTTTGCTGTATTGAAAAATACAGGTAAAGCACCACCCATCTGGTTATTACAGATCACGGTACACAATCATTTCTTTCAGACTATGTCCCTCCCATGGAAAACACAGCAACTTAGGGTTATCTTCATTCCTTGTTTGTAATGAAGTAAATCAAATTTAAATCTGTTTTCTCTACACTCCCATCACTTCTTAGAATCCTGCTGATCCTTCAAAACCCATTTAAATACCTATTTTTAAAAAAGAAGCTAAACTGTATTTTCTCCCGTTTCTATAACTCTAAAGTTTGTTGTACCTCATTATTCATGGGCTGCCTTTTATTAAGCCTTTCCGTCTTATTGTCTGAGTTTTATACCTGCTTGTGATTTCCAGGAAGTAAAGAATATTATCTTAATGCAAAACAAACAAACAAACAAAAAAAACCACAAAACAAAACAAAAGAATATTATCTTATTTATTAAATATCTAAGTTGTTGATATCATGCTTGGTATAGAGAAGTCACTCACAGAACAGACTTATTTTCTCAAACAAATTAACTAGATTCTTAATTATTGAACGAGGTAGATAATTGAGGATGCAGGTGAGAATTACCATCTTTATGAGACTAAAATCAAAAGTGGGCTTTCCCCCAAATATGCTTCATGTGCATAAATCATTAGTATTAAATGCTAGGCTTTAAAAGGGAAAAGATTAGCAACCTTTGTCCCTTCATTGAAGCCATTTGTACCCTGTTATATATTTCTGGACTCCACATCTGTTTTTGCTATAATTGCATGACATTTCTGTCTAAATAGTTCAGAAATAAACTTGCATTTGTTAATTTTCCTTGTTAGCTAAATGCAACTGTTCTCTAGGTCAGTTTCACACTAAAACTGGACGACACCTTGAAGCCCACAGGATAGAGAAAGAGTAATAAATGTGTAGCCTTTTCCTCAATCACTGGTGGTTTCTTTAGTGAGGGACCCATTGCCGTGGTACTGGTGTCCTTGATATTTTACTCTTGTCTCCCTAATGTATGCTAACAGGCACTCTTACTTTTGCATTTTGTTTAATTTTTCTTTTATCTCTAACTCTTCTGTGACTTTCTTGCCTTCTCACTAAATTGAAAGAAGGAGCCGAGTTCTTTTCATATAGAAATGGCAGCAGGGGGCATAAATTGTGTTTGACAGCTCTTTTATTTTATTAAAGAAAAATAGACGGTCTCACTGAATCAGCTTGGGGTTCTATTGCTATAATTCTGTCACTGTTTTGGAAAGAACATCCCTCCTATCCAGGCCACCATAATGATTAACTATGGGCACAGATCAAAGGCTGTCACTCTGTGGACTGTGGGAGGTGGTCACAAGTTAAAACATTGTATCACAGGGGGGCCTTGTGGATGTTACTCCTTAGAAATAGATTTCAAATTAAAACTCCATTCTTAAATCACTAAGGACCTTGTTAGAAAGCTGAGATCACATTTGGATAGCAGTCTTCAAGGTAACCTCCCCCGCCAGAAATACTCAATTTCGCTAGAATTTAAATATACCCATTTGTCTAAAGCAGTACACACTACTATGGTTTTACAATGGACTGTGCATGGACCCTTTCCTCTAAAAGGTTGACATGGTAGTCTTTAAAAATCTACAAAATAAATGTTTTAAATTAAAAATACATGTATGCAATACTAAACTCTTATTTTTTTTTTTAACCAAGATCTCGCAAATAATATTAAGGCGGCATGATTTCATTCTGGGAGACTAAAAAGATCTGCTTGATTTGACCCTGGCTATGTATACATCACAAACGGTCTGAATATTGATGTTTTTCATCGTTCTATTACAACACTACAGTGTATTTTCTCTCCCACTGCACCCATCACTTTCTCAAATACACATATTCTTCAGTTTCTCATGTTTCTAAATATTCTTGCAGGTATACATGGGCTTTGGAATCTTATTTTTTTCTACATAATCAAGGTTACAAAGTAACCTGCTCTGTAGCCAATAACTCAATTTAATTCTATTTAAGCTTTAGTCAAATAGTTTAAAATACTATTCTCTTATGAGGCAAGCAATTTTTTTTAGAATACGAAACTTCTAATGTCTTTAATCTTGGCCTCACAATTGTGGATATTTGAGAATCTAATGACAATCTTTGGTTTATCACAATGATTATCATATTCTCCACTGGTAATAATAACCTACTGACTGAAAAAAATAATCTGAAAAATAATGATGTGGTAGGTAAAACGGGTTTGAATCACATATTCCTTTACTTTCCCCAGATCAATCACAGAATTTTATAACCTTGAGAAAGTCACTGAACCTCTTTACACTTTTATTCTCATCTCTTTAAAATAAAGATAATAACTTCACCTTATTATCTACTTCAATGATGAAGGTGTGAAGACTAATAACCATAAAAAGCACATCAGGCTTTCTGGAAGCCAGATTCGGTATAAATATAAAATATTTATGTAAAACAGCACACAGAGGATTTGTAAACACAGAGTTTCCATAAAGTGTCCTGGAAAAAGAAAACCCACAGAACAGATGAATCATATTTTGATATTAATTTTCGGAGGTACTCTTGTATCTACCCCAGCCCCTGCATTATGAGTCTGAACGAAAGGCCTGAGGGAACTTTTATGTCATTGCATGTAACATTCAGCTACGGCTTCCCCTTGCTAGACCGTGAAATACTCATCTTCCACTTTAAGCACCAGATTTACTGCTTCTAATGGGAGATTTGCATTTGTTCTAAGATTACAAATAACAATTATGCCAAAGCAATTACTCTTAGCCTCAATTTGTACTTCTCGCCTGCAGTCGGGCACTTCCATCTGTTCCATTTATTTTCATTCTCATTTTGGCCTGGAGGTATTTCCAAATAAATCAATCACGGTAGATGTTAGAACAGGTCTACGGAATAACACCTAGGCAGACTACACACACTATACGGAGAATAGAGAAAATTATAACTATAATTCAAATAAAAAAAGGAAAGCATGCTTCTGGGGTCAGTTGTCTGAATAAATCAAGGGGAGAAGCTTTTGCCCAGATTAGTTAGATAGTCTGCTCTTCTCTTCACTCACTCCTGTGAGTACAGAGACAGGATTTTGTATGGCAAATCTAAAGCAAATTATGCACAGCCTGCATTCTAAATAATTTGTCAATACCCCACACAGTATGCATGAGTTTCCTTTATCAACAATTAAAATTGGTAGAAATCACTAATTATTACTACAATAATTGTTCATCCTTATCAAGAACTGCCCAGCATGTCAGATACTATTAAGTACTTTCCCATTCTCCCCCACCTCCCATGCTATAGATGAGAAAACAGGCGAAGATGAAAGAATTTGCCCAAATTCATAAAGCCAGTGAGTGGCAGAGCTCAGAATCGATCTTCAGCCCTACGCTGGAGCCTTTGCTCTCATCACGTTGCCCTACTTTCCCACCATGAGCAAGTGCATCCCAGAGCAGCGTTGCTGTCCAAGTGGTCATTGCATCGTGGCTGAAGGCTGATTCCACCATGAAGAGTAAATATACTGAAAGTTTATTAATTGTGACTATACTTTTACTCCCTTTACCAAGACTACTCATATTTCTGGAGAATGTAACACAATGAAAGATCATGAGTAAATGATTATATTTTCACTGTATGCAAGCATAATTGAATTTTTAAAAATCTTGCATTTTCCTTCATAGTGAGAGTTGGCTAATCAAGAAACAATCAATTATTTGGTGTCCTTACTTGGTATCAAACAATTATTCCTCTTACCTATAAAGCTAAAAAGAATCTTGTTCAATAAAATCTAACAATGCTCTCCCTTGTTGAAAACACTGACGTGTAATTTGTTATTTCTTCATATTTATCATATGCAATATACATATAATACCAATAATGAAGTTTATACACAAAGGATTAAAAAATAACTATGGTCATTGCTTCTAATCAGAATACTAATGAATGTTGTTTTTCTAGTATAGATTAAAATTTTGTACTCTACTTACTGATTTTCTAATATAGCTTTTTAAAACCAAGTACTATAAAATATACACTCAATAGAGGAAACTGGGGAGAAAAGAAATGTAAAAAGAAGGAAAAAAATCACCTACAATATCCTCAGTTGGAGAAAAATAATGGGTTGGTATATTTTCTTCTAAATTTTTTCCATGAATATTTTAATAAAAAATTGTTTGTTGTTGAACTAGAAATTCTATGCAGCCCCAAATTGAAATAGTTTCCAAAGTTTCAGTATAGTGCATAGGTAGGGGCACAGTGAAATGATAAAAGTATTATTTTTAAATGAACTCTGTTCTACAATAGCATCACTTTAAATTAAATATTTATAGTTTGTGAGATTATAGAAATCTTCTACTCTAGACCTGACCAGATAACTCGTTATTTGATGTGTTCCACAAAATTTAGAAACACATCTGTTAGGAGCAGTAGGCACCTACATGGATTCGTTTTGATAACTCTCAGAGGCAAATTTCAGGTGAGACAAGTCATACACATGACCAGAAATGTTCTTTCTCTCTCCATATGCGATGTATACACATTATGGCCAAATGACATTAACTGTGAGTGAATGTGAGTGCATGCACACAGTTGCATCTAAAAATATATGTTTTTGATTTTAGGTCCAAATAAAATAATGTTACGGGCCTCTGTTTTCTTCCCTTTGGAGAGCAATCTATATAACAAAGTCATTATTCACTGTTCCTTCACTGCTCTGCACTTGAACACATAAAATAATTTACAATCCTCTGCCAAAATCCAGAGTACAGAGCTGTAATGGCTCTCCTTCCCAAGGAGGCAGTCTGCTGAGGAAAGAAAGGGAGTCTTGTATCTGATGGTCTGCATGACAGCTGTTCACTATGAATGCAAAGTTCGTTTGTTCCATATATCATAGTTAGAAGTTTCAAAATGCCACTGATGATTTATTTTACTTATATCTATGTACAACTGGAGTCAAGTGAAGGCAGTAAAGTTTTGGACATTGTTTGAAGACTTTTATTGTAAAAACCCTGAATGTTCGGTTTTGGTAACTGAATTAGGTAACAGAATTAAAAGATTCTTACTTGGCAGCTTCCTGTATTTCATTGATTCAAATATATTTAATAAGGCTCCAATTGGGCATTCTAAAGTAAAAAGTGAAGGGTATTTGGCACTAAAAAAGAAACAATTTTATGTTCCCATTTCCCAACATGACTTGTAAACTATATAGCAAAATATGATAGTCAACAAACCTAATTTCAGAGCAAGAAATCGGACCTGAAAACAGAACTCATGGATGTGTGTTAAGTATAAAATGTCCTTAATATTGCGCCTTGAACTTTTGTAGATGTGGATTTATATGAAAAATACATGCTCAGTGTGGTGAATGAGAAGGATAAATCTCATATTTTCACCATAGGTGGGAGAAGAGAAACATCCCAAAGATATTCTCAATATCAGTCACACCATTATGATATCTAGAGCATGGAGCTACCAGGATTAGTGTGGCTTTCACCTATGCCAGAATTACATTACTTCGGGAAAGTCTATTAACCTCTTCTAAGTCTCACTTTCCTCATTCTGAAAAAGGTGAAAAAGATCTGTGATACCTCCCAGATCTTTTTTTTTAATCCTTACCCGAGGACATTTTTCTATTTATCTTCAGATATAGTGAGAGGGAGGGAGAGGGAGAGGGAGCGAGAGAGAGAAACATCGATGTGAGAGGGGCACATCGACTGGTTGCCTCCCGCACGACCCCGACTAGGGCTGGGGATGAACTGCATCCGAGGTACGCTTGATTCCTTGGCCGGAATCAAACCCGCAACTCATTGGTCTGTGGGCTGGAGCTCTAGCCGCTGAGCCAAACCAGCCAGGGCTACCTCACAAATCTTTTAAAATAATTAAATATTGAGACACTTTAGAAATGCTAATGCCCCCTGCCTGTGTTAGGTGGAGTGGTTAATAGATGCCATAGGGTTCTTGGAGTGGAATTTTAATGATGACTTTCCATGCAATATCCACGCCACCAAAGTAGTAGGTGTATATTTTAAAGGTCAGAGGACTTCACAAGAGATATTTGGCATGCTAAAAAACAGTCTTGGTAAAAATCTTGGCATCCCAAAACCCAAATTTAAATTCTATATGACGATTACATTAAAATTGGGGGCTTAGCAAATAAATTGGGAAAAGGTTATTATGTTAACCAAAATGATGAATAATTTAGTAGAGATATAAAAGTTGGGGAGAACAATGAAAAAATTGAGTTACTGTCACCCAAGCTGGTGACCCTGACATGTGGAATAGGAGCTTTTCAAGGTTACAAAACCTGGAGTGAGAGGTGAAAAAACTGGTAACAAGGAAAGAGTCCTAGGACTATTAAAGAAGTCGGTTGGTGCAAGTAAATGTTTCACAGTTTGGAGTAATGTAATACCTAAAAATCAAAAGTCTCAAAGTAGGATATGATTTGTGGTGCTGGTATTATAACAGCTCTGTAAAAATGCTTATGAACTCACTTTACACAATTGTATTAGTGGCCTCAGAAGGAGATTAAAGACTTCAACATTTAATTTTTTAATAGAAAAGATCTGAAAAATCTTAGACACTAAACGAATTAGTAGAAAAAGGTAGAAATTGGTTTACAAGCTCGTATTCTGGATCAGGTTTGCCTTTTCCCATTGCACAGAGTGCTACTCTTTATTTTTAACAAGCAAATCCCACCATTGGAAAACGATGCAGAGGAGGCATACTCAGGATAACAGAGATAACAGGCTCTGCCTTAAAATTCATTTTGTTCATGATGCTATTGAATTTAGGAACAAAAACAGGGTAGGCAGATTCAAATCCTCATTGTCATATGAAGCCCATGTGTTCCATACAACTCTCTAATGACAACCAATAAAGACACCTGCTTTTAAATTACATTTTATGGAGTTGTATAGGATATTTACTTAATTTGTCTGCAAAAATACTTGACTTTTTTATTGCTCTCAAAAACCTGATATGACTCTTTATTACAAACTGATTATTTTTAAGAAAAAATTAACATAGATATTTATTCATATATTTGTCTATTCTTTCAAGAAATTTATCAGTACCCTACTAAATGTCAATTATTGAACAAATGAATTACAGGTTCATGAGTGGTTTTCCTTAATAAGAATGCAAATTCTTGTTTCATATCTTTCATGTACAAATATGTGAACAGGTACATTCAAGTTCAGTGATAAATCTGTTATTCAACATGGATACAAAATGTAGCAAGTAGTTTTAAATATTTGGATTAATAAAGCAATAGCATACATGTGTAATACTTACTGAAGAATCAAAATGCACATATGAGAAAGCCTGTACTGATACAACTAAAATCTTTCCTTTAATTCAGATGATCCCAAGTCCCGTTAGGATGTTGCTACATACTGCAGTCATCATTAAGCACAATAACTGGAATCATGTTTTAAAATGAAAAAAAAAAATTAATCTTGTGAACCAAGACAATTTGGTGGTTGCTCTAACATGTACATAATTCAACACAGAGCTGAAATGTATAGTGAGTCTTCCTACTCATCCATACCCTTCCAAACTATTTTTTCCTTTCATTAGGACTAAAACAATGTATGAAAGAGGCCTGTTTGAAGCACTTTCTGTCCTGTCAGCCCTCGGGCCGATGATGTAATCTAATAATCCATCATGGACCCAGGGAGTCCGCTGATGGATCACGGCTGTGGATCACCCGTGTGCTGCTGTGCTCTGTGATACACCATTACCAGGGCACAGAAATGACACAGCCTCGAAAGAACTAATATTAGGGGGACCAGAAAGTAATGTCGTTTTTTTTTTACAGTAAATTCAAACAGATAAGTTTTTAACAAGTTTTTATTTTTAATCAATGATGTAATCACCCTCGTTATCAACAACCTTTTGCCATCTAGTGTGCAAATTTTCAATGCCAGATTGATAAAAATCAATTGGTTTTTGAGCAAACTATCTGGAGATGGCATTTTGGACATCATCCAAATTGTCAAATTTTTTGCCACTTAGAAAATGTTGTAGCAATCGGAATAAATGGAAATCCGATGGCGCAATATTGGGCGAGTATGTTGGGTGAGGCAATACCTCCCACCCCAATTCATTAATTTTTTCCAGGGTTCGTCTTGTGCAGTGTGGTCTTGCATTATCGTGTTGCAGAATAATGCCTTTTCTGGTGACAATCGCTGGGCACTTTTCAATTAAAGATTGATTTACTCGATCCAATTGTTCACAGTAAAGATCTGCATTCAGTTTTTCCAGGTTTCAGCACTTCAAAATGAATGACCCCCTGAATACTCCACCAAACACACAAAAGTGCCTTTTTGGGGTGTAAACCTGGCTTAGCTGTACTTCGTGGTGATTCCTTCAGAGAGAGCCACTGCCTTTTGCATTTTGGATTATCATAGAGGACCCATTTTTCATCTCCAGTGATCAAGTGATCAAAAAACGCTTCTGTATTGTGCCGCTGAAGCAATAAGTTGCATGTGGTGGACCGGTTAGCTTTGTTTTCTTCGGACAGATTATGTGGGACCCAAACACCTGCTCTGCTTACTTTACCAATCTGCTGCAAATGTTCTTGGATGGTTGACCAAGGTTGGTTAAGAGTGTTTGACAGTTCCTCGATTGTCTGACACGGATTTGCTTCCACTTCCACCCTTAACATGTCATTACTTTAATGATATTACTTTCTGGTCCCCCTAATAGTTCCCGAAAATTTGGATTTTTTCCCCCTCAAATTTAAAAGATGTTATCAAAGGTTGAAGGAGGTGAGAAATGTTGATGGATTCATTGAACAAAATGTAAAGGTGTCACCAACGGGAAAACAAAAAGTTTTCTAGGTTCTGATTCATATAGAAATTTACTTTGTTTATTAAAGGAATGACCTCAGGTGATTAGAGAAACTAGTCTCGGAAATGTCCAGGGTGGTGAATGATGACCTAATGAAAGGAGAAAGAGAAAGCAGTAACTTCCTAACATACTGAAGAAGGCTGATGCTTCTCCTCCCAGTCTTGCCTAGAAAATCCTCCAGGCTGGAGCATAGCAGTGTCCTGTGGTCAGCAATACCCTTAAGATGGACATTTATTTTGTAAAATTTAGTCTCGTCTGTGCTCCACGTTAAGATGAAGATTCAAAGAATATACTATGTATAATACATGGTTGGTAAATGGTGAATAAAAGATGTCAGCCTAAGTCCCTGGACCTGAAATTCAATGTAGTCAAATACAAAGAGAGCAGATCTGTGTGTATCTTCTGCTTAGAATTGGGTGTCAATAAAAAGTGGTAATAATATACCCAGCCCTGTGTCTGACAAGAGAACAGCCACAGAATTAAAGTAATTTTTTTCTCTCTCATCCTCATTTAACCAGGTGCATTTTCCATGAACTATAGGCAATCCTAACAATCCAGAGTTGAACCCATGGAGGGTTCACGAATTTACAAGATGGCAGAGTAGCCAGAAGAATACCTTAAACTTGTCCCATTTCTTAGTGCAAATTAATAGTTAGGATCCATAGCTGTTCTCTCATTGGAGGCAATACAATAGATTCTTTAGAAAACAACAAACTAAAATTTAGAGGAATGAATAGAAAATCTTGAATAAATTCAAGAAATCAATTGCACAATATAGAAATGGACACAATTCAGTTCATAGCATTTGATATTACAAAGTAGAACAAAAATAACGCCTTTATTGATCATTTTCTTAATAAATGAAAAACTGAAGCAACAGCTCTAGAAATTAGGCAAATAGCAACAGTTTTTGATGACAGTTTATTGCCCCGTTAAATTCAATCCATGTGTAGATTACTTCATGTGTGTCTGAAAGTTTCATTTTGACAAACTAAAGAATGAGGTTAGAGTCCAGAGACCATCTCATGCTAGTAAGGCACAAAATAATTGACTAAATGGAGCCAGGGAAAGGGAAAAAAATCCAGGAGGAACAGAAGTGTTCCTATTTCTGTTTGTGCAGAAAGGGTAGAATGCTTTTATGAGATACTTGGGAGCCAGACTATTCCTCAGGTTAACAATAAATTATCAGAAGTAAGCTAGCTATTTTTTTTCTATGACCACTGAGGGGAAAACTGTCCTTATTGCTGAAGATTGCTGTATTAGATGCAGACTTGTACCAGCCATTTAAGCCCCTTCCAACCCTACAATCCTGATTTTGTGGGAGCAGTTGGAAGTTGAGGCTCAGAGTATTGAAAATCGAGTCACACTGAAATGATTTTTTTATCCAAGCACATATAACCACACATATTTATTGAGCACATAGTAGGCACTCCGTAAGTGTTTTCTTTCCTTGGTTTGCCCCAGAAATCTCATGTGGATTCTACCTAAGTCTTTGTGGAGTCCCAGTGAAATAGTATCTTCCTTCCAAAGTAAATATTGTGCTCTGTAGGTGACTCTGACAGTGAGTGATGGTTTTCAGGTCACTTTTTTTTTTTTTTTTGGTTGTTATTTTCATTCTAAGCTATGATCTATTAGCCTGAATATTATTCATACAGTTTTTCATCACGGATTCAGAGTTGATTTCACAATGCTTTACTCAATTTAGTAGATGGGTAAAAGAAAGTTAAAGGAAACACAAATCTGCATTATCAGGTTGTTTTAAAAATTGGTCATTATTTTTCCTTTAAAATGAAAGTGTGTGTGTATGTGTGTGTGTGTGTGTGTGTATATGTATATATATATGTATGTATATATACACATATATATATACATTATATATATATATATATATATATATATATATATATATATATATAAAACGTGCTACAATTAAAATTTAGTTAGGTTATCCCCTAAGGACACACTAATTTTCAGTGTCATCACATTGATTTAAGAATGGAATTATAGGTAACACTAAATAGAATTTTCTAACAACTGATTAAAAACCAGATATGTTAAAGTTAAAATATAACAATAGCATGCCACATAGCACTTTATACTCTACAGAGAACATTCAGAAATATTCTCATTTAATGAATAGATAAAAAGACAAAAACGCAGTCAGTAGGAGTACTGTGGTGTAGAAAGGCTAAGGTCGCACGCTGTGTTTTCATGCAATGTTGGGAGAAGGTAATCTGGTGAAAACTGAATGGGAGGAGGGGTTGGAACTGGGTACTAATGCTATAGAGACATGATGTGGTGAGGCCTGGGCCCAGCTGGTGGCAGTAACAATGGGAACGAATACAATTAAAAAGGAGAAATGATCAGATGTATTTGCCTAGAGATAGAAGAAAGAATAAGAAGGTAGGAAACAGGAGGGAAAGTTGATGATCACATTAACAAATTGAACCTATGCAGATAAAAATATGATTAACCATGGAGAGCAGTAGGAAAATAACAAGAAGGAAAGATGATTTTCAATAAAAAAATTAGTAGCTCTCATACATTTGCTACCTGACAAACATCATTCTAAAGTGCTTTGCACTTATTGATATGCTAATACTCACAAAAACCTCATGTGGTAGACATCCAAGTTGAAAGGACTTCAACAAAATTAGAAATGCAAAGATTGTTGCTTTAGAATTTGGCATTGGCTGACCAAAATAAGCTACCTTCAGTTCTTTGGATGTCATTGTTAAGGATGCATGTTATTTTCGTCTGTTTGGAAGAGAGATCCCATCACACTATTTGTAGGGTCAATCTGGAGTGTAGGAAGGAGGTGGGAATACATATTTAGAAGAAAAAGGAAAGTGTTCACTCAAAGTTTTATGCTGTGCAGTCATCTCCTCCAAAATACTTCACAAAAGTGTGAGAATAAATATGAGGAAAGAGATGTTAGCAACTAAAAATGCCTTTTTTGAAAGCAAAGTGCTACATGAAAAAGATGTTCTCTAATCTCTGATTTTATTCTAAAGAAGCCATTCAGTGGTGGAAGATGCCAAACAATTTCAATAGCAGGAAAAAAACGTTTAAATAACTGATTACTATGGTTAAGTGTAAGAGCATGTCCTGTCACTTCTTTGGAGGGAGGGAGATACTGAAGTATTTAGGGGAAAGGGATCATCGGGATCTACGGGCCTACAACTTCTCCACAGATGGCTCAGGAAAAAATGAGAGAGGAAATTCAACTGTGGTAAAATATCAACATCTGAAAAACATTGGTCAATTTTTTGGTATATTTTTCTAACTCTTTTGTATGTTTGAAATTATTTTAGAATACAAGTGAAAAGGAAAATAAATGTAATGGGTGCTGTTTGTAGAGCCTGTGTGTGTGTGTGTTGTGTGGTAAGATGTGTGTGTGTGTGTGTGTGTGTGTGTGTGTGTGTGGTGTGTGTCTATTTGGGGGTTCTGAGCTGGGTGAAACAAACAAAAAAATCTATGCTAAAAATCAGGGAACAGAGTGTGTGTTTTGCATGAAAAAGAGAATCCCCCAATACATTGATGTAGTCTGGCCCATTCTATGTACTTGTGAAATGATATTGCTGTGGCGTGAACACTGCATCCAGGGGAATGAAATCAATCCCCCATAGAGGCCCTCATGGCATCTCGTTAAATGCCTATCAGAGGTTAAGCATAATCAGAATAGTTGAAGAGCAGTGGCTATGGGTAATTGCCCAAAAGCTCATTGGAATTTCAAAGGATAGGGATAACAGGTGATAACTTACTTTGATGACTGCAGGACAAATAAACTGTGGAAGCGGACCAGCAGCCCAACTTGATTAACACATCAACCTCCTCGCCTAGGGAGCTTGCCTCTTGCTGCCTTCTCAAATTTTTTTGTCATTTGTGTGATCTTTTCATAGGTTATTTCTTGCCTCCCCACCTCTTTTAGAAAACCTCTTTTCTTATTGGGATTTCTGTCACTTTTCCCTCTTCCAACTTTTCACTAGCTCCTGTTTCTCTTTCTCATCCATTCCTGTCTGTATAACCAGAACAAGTTGGACTTTATAAGATCGGGTTACCGCATTTAGTGAATAAATGGGAGCTTTACTCTATCACAGTTAGAGTTAAATTTTAAAAATGTTTCTCTCAATTAAAAACTGACCTCAAATTGCTAGTTCCTTGAATGTGGTCCTTTATTGATTTTTGTTTGTTTGTTTGTTTGCTGGTGGTTGAGTGATACCACTTTTTAAAATGGATCGCAATTTATTTGTAGTGCCTGGCGGGTGTGGGTCAGTGGAGTGAGTGTCCTCCCATGGACTGAGAGGTCTCGGTTTGATTTCCAGTCAGGGCACATGCCTGGGTTGCGGGCTCCACCCCCAGTAGGGGGCGTGCAGAAAGCAGCCGATGGATGTTTCTCTCTCACATGGATGTTTCTATCTCTCCCTTCCTCTCTAAAAAATCAATAAAAACACAAAAAAACCTAGTCATCTTAAAAAAAAAATTTATTTGTAGTCACATAGGGACAGATACCAAAGGTGAAAAATTTTCAAATACATTATTCATACTTGGCTTTCAGAATGCCATGAATTTAGAGAACTGTGGGTAAAGAACAAGAAGTCTTACTTCCATAGTAGGGACGTCCCCTAGGGATGCTTTATAACAGAAGCAATGGTATCCAGTGTGCTGGGTGAACATCAGCCAGGCTATTTCTGAGTTGACTCAGTGGTTACTTAGTAAAGAATTCTTCTCTACCTTGCAGAAAAGAACTTTTTATAGTTTTCATGTACAATGTGAAGATTTCAGAAGCAACATTTTAGAAAGGGAAACTAAAAAAAGGTGAAGACACCCAGTCGTTGTGAAGAGCTGTTACCATGGCCTGGATTAACACAGAAGGCCATGGGAGAGGCCTGGAGAATGAAGGTTAGTTTAGAAGGTGGAGTGGTGCAGGAGCTCAGATATGATGATCCTGGTGTCTGTACTAAGTGAGCCTGGACAGTTGGATTAATGGGGTTTTCAAACCATAGTATTTATACACTGCCCTGGTTTCCCTCATTCTCCTCCCATCTCCTCAGCTCCTTATCTTACAGAATATATCTACAACCACATAAAAAGCACTGTTCTACATTAAGTGTACCTCAAACATTAATGAGCACACAAATCACACGGGAATTTTAGAAAAATGCAAATTCTGACTCAGTAAATCTGAAATAGAGTTTGAGATTTTACATTTATATCAAGCATGTAAGTGTGCCTAGGGCTTCTGGTCCATAGACCACACTTTGAGTATCAAGGCTTTTTGCTCAATGACTTTCTGGTGAATGTTAATGACATTCTATCTTAAATTGTCTTAATGTTTACATGGTTATAGATGTTATCTTCCTTCCTCTCCAGATTTATAAACTATTTGGGATTTGGTTTCTATTTATATTTTACCCCACATAATATACAGAACTCCGGACACACAGTGGGCATTCCAGGAGCACATGCTCAAATAAATTTTACTTTAAATTATATCACTTTACATAGTCTTTGGATAAAAATTTCATCTTCACACAAGAGAAACTCATGTGTGAAATTTTGTTGGGTAGCACCCCAAAATAGGAGAATAATGATTTAATTTGAGGAGAGAAGACACCCTTAACAAGGCAAGTAAACACAGAACAAACTGCTGTCCTTTTGTCCGATCTTAATGTCTTTTACACATAACATTTTATTTATCACAGATATTATCCCTCACCTATGACCTTCCAGAAGCCCCACAATAGATGGACTAATGGACTGGAAAACGTGATTTCTACTTAGGGCAACAGCAAAAAAACAATTTTTAGTGAGTGGTCTTACAATCTTAGATTGTGGTTTAAGGCTAAAAAGTAGTGAAGAAAAATCATGTAGAAGTATGAGTGGTCCAAGTGAAAGAAAAGAAAAAAATACAACTGGATATGATCTAAGAAAATATCTTACTAACATTAATTATGTTTCTTTTAAAGCATTTATTTCTTCCCTGTTTCCATTCTGTTTTAAATCTTCTCATAGGACCTTTTTCTTGTTTCCTCTCTGTGTGTAGAGAAGAGATGACTAGAAATCATGACCAGGACAATCTATTTCCAGGGGGTGAAGGGGTTTGGATAGCAAGTAAAAGTTCTCAGGATCGCTTAGAGGTAAAAGAGACATTTGCAATGATCTCACCCAAATGTGCATAAATGTGCAAGTAGAAATATATATATATATATATATATATATACACACACACACACACACACACACACACGTATATATGTATGTATATATGTCATGCTACTTTTATTTATTTATTTTTTAAATTTTATTTTCCTTTATTGATTTTAGAGAGAGAGGAAGGGAGAGGGAGAGAGAGATAGAAACATCAATGAGAGAGAACATCGATTGGCCACCTCCTGCATGCCCCCCACTGGGGATCGGGCCCACAACCTGGCCATGTGCCCCGACGGGAATCGAACCCGTAACCTCTGGTGCATGGGTCAACGCTCAACCACTGAGCCACGCTGGCCGGTCTGTCATGCTACTTTTAAAGAGCTTGTTCTACTTTCACAGTGAATATCTAACAGTTATTGAGCACCATCAATGTATTCGTTATTTTGTCACCTTTTATTTCTTTCTTTTGGAGGAGAAGGGGTTTATGTTAACTAAGGTCTGTGGAGAAATTCAAAGCACACACGTTTAAAAGAATATAAGGTGGGGCAAAAGTAGGTTTACAGTTATCAGTATGGAAAATGATATAATAATTAATAAATAATAATACAAGAATAAACTCACATACAACTGTAATCCTACCTTTGCTCCACCCTGTATGTAAATTATCTAAATCTATTAATGATAATGAAGATATCATATTTAATAATGTCTTATAATACCTTTTAATAAGCAAAAGTGTGTGTATGTTATATAAAAATATACTATACTACTTATTTTACTATGCTAATGTACAATAATCTGAAAGAGAGAAATGTTGTAAAGTTATCAATTCCACCGGTCCTTTTTTACTTACATAAGCACCTTGTTAAGAAGCACCTTTGAATATACATGGTCTAAAAATCCTGTTCACAGCATGTTGGTCAAATTGGCTTTGGAGTGAAACATCAATTTTCTCTGCAACACATCTCTAGCTCTACCTCTCACCAATTGCTTTAAAAACAAACAAACATGTTTTTATTGATTTTAGAGAGAGAGGAAGGGAGAGGGAAAGAGAGAAACATCTATGTGAGAAACAGCCATTGGCTGCCTCCTTCACGTCCCCTACTGGGGATTGAGCCTGCAACCCAGGCATGTGCCCTGACCAGGAATTGAACTGCGACTTTTCAGGTGCATGAGATGAAGCTCAACCAATGAGCCACACCAGCCAGGGCACCAATTGCTTTTTAAGTTCTTGTGTTAATGTAATCTGTAATTAAAAAACAGGACATTTCTGCCTGGCCAGGTAGCTCTGTTGGTTAGAGCCTTGTCCTGGTATGCCAAGGTTGTAGGTTCAGTCTACGGTTGGGGCACATGCAAGAATAAACTAATGAATGCATAAACAACAAATTGATGTCTGTTTGTCGGACTCTCATGATGGAATTAGTGCTCAACCACTGAGCCACGCTGGCCGGTCTGCTTCTCTCTCTCTCTCCCTCTTCTCTCTCCCTTTCTCCATCCCTCCCTTCCACTCCACCCTCAACCTCCAACATGGGAGCATATGAGGACACAGTGAGAAGGTGGCCAGCTGCAAACCAGCTAGAAGGCCCTCACCGGAAAAACAAATCACCTACAAGTTGATCTTGGACTTTCCAGCCTCCAGAGTTGTGAGAAATAAATGTCTGTTGTTGAACCCACCTGGTCTGTGGTATTTGGTTATGGCAGTCCAAGCTGACTAAGGTACCAGGCTATAGGGATGAACATATTTCTAGGAGCCCAAGTGACCGTGACAGAAATATCTCCTAGACAGATTTCCCAGAAAAATAAACTATTCTAAGAATAGTTAGTTAAAAAGGTCTACTACGGTATTAAGGCAGCTGGCTGGCTTAAATAGTATTCCTCAAGTCACTGTCCAGTAAACAATGAGTTTCAAGTGCCTTCATCCCACATAAGCCGTAGAGCAGAAAAGAAGCAGAGCATGATGTGATTTATTAAAGAAAAACAACTTTTTCATCAAAGCCTCTGTCACTGCTCCTTACAACTTGACTAGTCAAAGCTGGTGAGTTTTCTTCCCACAGCCTAAGTACCTTGCTACTTAAAATAATCAAGGAGTGCCTTAAATTTGGCTTCCTGCTGGTGTAAGTTATCATGGAAAGGTGTTTCAAAGTATTGTTGCTAGCTTAGAAATGAAGACAAAAACACCTGTACGGAAGAAATAATTAAAGGAATAACTCCGCCCAGCTCCACCCCCCCCCCCACACACCCAAGGCTTTAGCAGGGATTTCACTAAGATTTATGTTGCTCTCTGGAAATAGTGCCTGGCTTACTCTACATTACAAAAAAAAATGTGAACACACACATTCTACTTCTTGTCACCCTTATTTATTCATTTTGATACTTCTTTATTTACTTTGCATACTCTTGCTTATTTTCATTGCAATTTATGCTGTATACTACTTCTGTAGAGCAACTCTAGCCAGGGAGACATTTCTTTTGTCTGAAAATGAGAACAAAATAGAAAAAAAATCCATTACACACTTAGTAGCTGTGTTATTTGACATATCATTGAAACCTGAACAACATACCAGTAAGGTTTTCCTATATAGTCTAATGAAAAGTTTGCAAGCACATTTTCACTATATATTGTTCAAAAATGCTTCATTGTCTCCTGACAAATGGTCTGTAGCAAATCTCTAAAATCTTCTCTCGCAGTACTACAGCTTAAAAGATTCATACCATCAAACGCCGCACCTCAAAGGCTAATGTCTACTCTCCAAATTTCAAATACCATAGCCTAATAAAAATTTAAAGTCTGAGCTCCTCTCCAGGGAGTGGCTGTCAAGCATCTCTTGAAAGAAAGAAACATAAACAGCCTCCACCTAGAGCACCAATATCTTGTCTTTGAGAAAAGACATAGTAAGGGCAAATTTAAAAAAAACAAAAAACCTAAGTTATGCTATTTGATGTTAAAATGATGGGCTTTTGATCTCTCAATAACTGAGGAACTCAGATCTATTTAGGAAGGGAAAACAGCGATCCCTCTCTGTAAATGAAGATATACACGCACGTATACATAAACATACACATATATATTCTATTTTGGGGACATTGCATTTTCTTTTTACTGCTTTCATCATCAATTTTCTCTGCAAAATCAGATTTACTCTGCTCAAAGCTATATTTCATTAAATCATGGCTGCCCTGGAGACAAAACAAAGTTCATTTCAGTTCAGGAGTGTTCCACATTCTGTTCCCCTCTCAATGATCCTTCATTTACACTTTCTGGTTCAGTCAAGTTCCTTGCAGTAATATTTCTTCATAAAAGCTTGATCTGAAAAATCCTGTGTAGAAAGAACCCAACCACTTACTTTACGTTATCTACAGAACAATTTATTTGAGTACAGAGACCTAGATTGAATTGGAACGATCGCCACTTGCCTCCACAGAAATGCAGTCTCATTTTTCAATTATAGCATCTTAGATGAATTTATGCTATCATCCTAATAAAGTAACTTATTTAAAATCAGTTTAATAGTACATTTCTTTATAAGAAGAATCTCTTTTGTGATTCATTTTCTGCCCAGATGCCTTCTGCTACCTTCTGATTTGAGGAGAAGAAAATGCCCTTCTTACAGAATAATGATACTTCTGGATTCCTGCCTGATACCCTGATCACCTAATATAATTCCGTGAAGATAGGTTACCTTCAACATTTTTCCATGGCCATTAACTACATATGGAAATGAGTCAGTTACATTTTATTCTGGTTACGTTGTGGTTCACTCTTTGGTAAATGCCAAAGAAAACAGAAAACACTTGTAGGGAAAACCATAAACAGCCTTTTTGAATTGGCAAGTGTTTGGAAAATAGTGATCGTTTTAGGGGAAAAATTCAGTTGAATTCACTGAAATCATTTGCATTTGTAAATTCAGTAGGTAAATGCGTATTCATCCACAATTTCTTATCCAAATTATTTTGATAATTTAATTGTATCCAAACATTATAATCTAGTGCTATTTAGGACAAAACTTTAAAAGTGACCATTTGGTCATTGCAACTGGGTAATCAAAAATGTGACAATAAAGAATATAAAAGAGACTTCCGGTCAAGATGGCGGCGTAGGTAAACGCGGTTATCGCGTCCTTCCACAACCACATCAAAGTTACAACTAAACTATAGAACAACCATCATTCAAAACCGCCTGAAATCAAGCTGAATGGAAGTCCTACAACTACGAAATTAAAGAAGCAGCCACATCCAGACTGGTAGGAGGGGGGAGGCGGACGGGCTGGTCCCACACTCGCGTGTGACGGATAAAAATTAGGAGGACACCTCGGCTGGGAACGTCCTCCCTGAGGACTGAGGGGTCCCCGTCCCACACCAGGCACCCAGTTCAGGGTTCCAATGCCAGGAAGAGAATCCCCATCACTTCTGGCTGGAAAAACCAGCAGGAACTGAGGCTGAGGCTCCTGGAGCCCCCAGCAGCTCCTCTTAAAGGGCCCGTGCATGGATTTACTCAGACTCCCACCCTCCAGGCTCCAGCGAAGGGGAGGCAGCTTGAAAGGCGCCAGAGTCATATGGGGAAGAATTGAGCTGTTTGGCACTGGAGCGAAGGCTGGAGAGGCAGCTTTCTCCTGGACAGATGTGCTATCAGAGGCCTTTGTTCCTTTGGTGAGCCCTTCCCTGAGATGGCAGACAGCCGCCATATCTGGGACTCCAGCAACCTGGCTCACACTGTTGGCCCCACCCTGGTGATTCCCTAAGGCCCTGCCCCACCCAACTTTCAGGCCCACCCAAGCTGTTGCCAGTTGCTTTACCATAGGATTTACCTGTCTTGGATCCTACTTCAGCTTTTCCTAAATTCTTTCAAACAGGCAGCATCTGGTCTCAACTAGCCCCATACCTCTCACTAAGTAATACATAGAAACAAACACAGGGAGGTAGCCAAAATGAGGAGACAAAGAAACAGGTCCCAAATGAAAGAACAGAACAAAATTCCAGGAAAAGAACTAAGCGAAATGGAGATAAGCAACCTAACAGATTCTGAGTTCAAAACACTGCTTATAAGGATGTTCAATGGAGTTAGTGAGAAGCTCAGTGAACTTAGTGAGGGCCTCAAGAGCATAAAAAAGGACCAGTCAGAAATGATGGATGCACAGTCAGAAATGAAGGAGGCACTAACTGAAATAAAGAATAATTTACACAGATTCAATAGTAGAGTAGGTAAAGCCAAGAAGCAAACCATCGATTTGGAAAATAAGGAAGCAAAAAACACCCAATCAGAACAGCAAAAAGAAAAAAGAATCCAAAAAAATGAGGACAGTGTAAGGAGCCTCTGGGACAACTTCAAGCATGCCAACATTCGCATCTTGGGGGTGCCAGAAGGAGAAGAGAGAGAACAAGAAATCAAAAACCTATTTGAAACAATAATGGCAGAAAACTTCCCTAACTTGGTGAAGGAAACAGACATACAAGTCCAGGAAGCACAGAGAGTGCCAAACAAGATGAACCCCAAGAGGCCCACACCAAGACACATCATCATCAAAATGCAAAAGGTTCAAGACAAAGAGAGAATCTTAAAAGCAGCAAGAGAAAAGCAGTTAGTTACCTACAAGGGAGTTCCCATAAGACTGTCAGCTGATTTCTCAAAAGAAACTTTGCAGGCCAGAAGGGAGTGGCAAGAAATATTCAGAGTGATGAAAAGCAAGAACCTACAACCAAGAGTACGCTATCCTGCAAAGCTGTCATTTAGAATCGATGGCCATATAAAGAGTTTCCCAGACAAGGAAAAGCTAAAGGAGTTCATCACCACCAAACCATTATTATATGAAATGTTGAAGGGTCTTCTTGAAGAAAAAGATAAAAAAATATGAACAAACAAAATGGCAATAAATACATATCTATCAGCAACTGAATCTACAAATAAAATGAACAAGCAGAACAGAAACATTGTCATAGATACAGAGAACTTTTGTTGGTTACCAGATGAGAAGAGGGTTGGGGGAATGGGAGAAAAAGGTGAAGGGATTAAGAAGTACAAATTCGTTGTTAGACTGACAAACCTCAAAGGGAAGGGGGGTTGGGGGGTGGGAAGAAATAAACCAAAGAACTTATATGTATATATGCATAACCAATGGACACAGACAACAGTGTGGGGAAAGGCAGGAGGGGGGGCAGGAATGGGGAGGAGGGGGTCAATGGGGGAAAAATGAGGAACATCTGTAATACATTCAACAATAAAGATAAGTTAAAAAAATATAAAACAATATTCAATTAAAATTTGTAAATCCTTGGGGTTCAAAATGCAGCTGATTTTAAAAAATATACTACAACATGTTGTGGTTTTATTCTGTGATGATGAGCTAAATTTAACTCAATTTAAATGTAATAGAATAATAAGCATATCAAAGATGTTTGCTATTTTAAAATCATGAAAAATTAAATATAAATATGAATGTTATTACGTAGTAGAGTTGACATTGGATCAAGAAAAAAGTTAAGATTTCTAGCCATACTATGTGCTATTTTCAGTACTATTTGCTCTGTAAGAAAAATGCTACAGAGATCTAAACCTATGGGTACTTTACATGTGTGTGGGACTATGAATATCACCCTGTTTACCTTCACATTTCTTTCAAAACCGAGAGAATTCCTGGTTAAAATTATTCTTAGCATGTTACCTTGCTTACATCAAGTATACTCATCATATTTTACCCTATAAAATGCATCTGTCACAATTTGTCAATATTATAAATTGTGGTGAAGTGCTGAGAAAGAGACTAGTAAGGGAATGAGTGATATGTTATAGGTAAATTTCTTCAAGAATGCCATTTAAACTAAGACTTGAAGATGAAGAAGTCAGCTAATAGAAAACCCTGGCTGCCCACATGGAGGGCGGAGCTGGTGTGGTAGGGCTGCCGGGAACTCTGAGAGGGACCTGAGAGAAACCGGGTCAAGTTGGAAAGGTGGCAAGGGCTAGATCATGCAAAGCTTACTAGAGACTAACAAGGAATTTTCACTTTCTTCTAGATGCATGAACAGCTATTATAGACTTATAAGCAAAAGAGTAAAATGATTTGATAAACTTTTAAAAATGGTTATACCAGCTGATGCGTGGATGATAGAGGGCAGTGGCGGCAGGTGGTACACAGAAGTAGAAGGTGTGGCATCTTTATGTTATGTTAACTTCTGGATTTCTCAGTTGAGTATGAAATAAAAAAAAGTTTTTCCATAACATGATAGAACTCACTGGATGCTCAATGAATTTTATGTGCAAGCTTAATGGTATATGCTTTAAAACCAACATATTTGATAGACAAAGTACCATTCATCTTTAAATTATTTTATTGTTTTTTTGAAATTGAGAACATCTTTTCTGTCCTTTAGCTAAAGAATTTTAAATATGCTAAATATGATTCAGATGGTATATTTATGCGTGTTGATGGGCTGAGATAGATATGTAGGTTGATGGATATTAACATATATACATATTATATATAATTTTTGCTATATGAGTAGTATATAATACATTTGGGACAAATCTGGATGAAAATTTTAGTTCTACTTTTCTTTAAATATTTTAAAGTTTTAGTTAATAATTTTTTTTTTTAATTCTCACCCGAGGACATTTTTTCATTTTTTGTTCAGATAGAGTGGGAGGGAGAGAGAGGAAGAGAGAGAGAGAGAAACATCCATGTGAAAGTGACACATCAAGTGGCTGCCACCCACATGACCAACCAGGGCCGGGTCAAACTGCAACCGAAGTACATGCCCTTAGCGGGAACCGAACCTGGGTCTCTCTGGACCGCAGGCCGACGCTCTAACCGCTGAGCCAAACCGGCCAGGGCTTAGTTAATAATTTTTATTTCCTACAATTGTATTTTGCAATTCAGAAGAATACAAAAATCACACTTATTCTAGTTGGCTGCTTTACCATGTGATTTGTGATTAAAGCCTTTTTATAATGTTTTATTGTGAGAACTGATATATAGAGGTGTTTTTATACTTGTATTTTTTCCCTGAAAGCCATTTTCTTTTCTAGTCATGTTATGAGGTCCAAAAAATGCTAATAAATGTTCATGAAATATTTTTTTCTCAGCTAACTTTTAACTTGGAATTGGGTTTTTGAAATAATCTTTTGTCCATCTGTAGTGTGGGAATCAGTTAAAGAACAGAAGAGAAACTCTGTTTCAAAGACTTTAAGAATATCTGGATCTCATGTAATACACAAATAGTCCAGGCAGCATAGTTGGTCTAAATCAGTCCTTAATGCAAAAACCTTTTTAGAACTAGGTTGCACAATGAAAATCTATTAACATAACACAAAGTCTGAATAAAATCTATTCCAAGCTGTGCTTGTTTTCTGAAGGCTTCGTAAAGGTTCACAAAGAACAACTATTCTGGAGATTCAGGGGAACTTAATCTGTCTGTGATAAGTTCTTATGAGAAATTTATCTGGGAACATAAATGTGTTCTAACTTTGAAGTCTGAGGACATTTTAACATTCCAGAGAAATGTAAACAAACACATATGATGACAAAGATGTCCGAAGAATGTTTTAAAAATTGGGCCCATGACCAGCATATTCAATGTAACAGCAACTATTTCAAATGCCTCGGGAGGTTCTCAGAAGGTAATATGGGAGAAATGTAAAATTTTAGAATTTTAACAAGCATAGATGGATTGATCAATCAACAGATAGCAACCTTTCTGTTAACACCATCTTGTAAGTTATAATACAAACACCTTTTTCAATCTTGTATAAGTCAAAGTAAGTGAGAAATTAACTTCTTTTATATAACTCAGTGTTTCAAAATGAAAATTGTTTTTGTTGTTTTTATGTGTAAAGGTCATCACTTATCAATATATGATGTTTCAGCCCTGCTCTGCTAGATAGGAAAGAAAGAAGGAATTATGTGAGTAGTAGAGATGATTCCAGACTTGGGAAAAAATGTCTATGACTCAGGGAATTCAAAGGCAGAGGATTTCACGTAGAACACAAATGGTCCCCTGCAATGGGGAAACTGTGTTAGAGATCAATGCCCTGCTGGACCAAGTTGTGCTAGTGAGAGAGGACTAGGTTAATTGGCATGACTCATGTGATACAATGGCCAACACTGTACAGAATCCATTTTTGTTTTAGAATTTTGATTAGCAAGAATTTACTCCTTGATTATTTAATCTTTTCTTATGTCATTATATTTTCCAATATTAGAACTTTGTACTCTTTCCATCCCTACACCTTCTACTCCAAATAAAATCAGTGATTTAGCATCTTTTCTAATAGATACCTCCTGAGTCTCTCCTAGATCCTGGCCATGTTCTTTATAGCTTCAACAGCAATTAGATAAAAGGTTTCAGTATCCAAATAGTGTCACATTAGGTTATGTTGTATGACTTTCCTACTTCTGGTTTACCTGCAGCTCCTGCTTCCAATATAACCTAGGAAACCAAGATGGGCTTTAATACAGTGATTATCAACCAGGAGCAATTTTACCCCTGAGGAGACATTTGGCAGTGTCTAGAGACATTTTTGTTGTCACCACTGAGAGGGAGCAGAGGTCAGAAATGCTATTAAACATCCTGTAATGTACAAGACAGCCCTCACATGTCAATAGTGCTGAGACTGAGAAAATGCTCTGGAAGCATTTGCTTTATAATCAACTCTGCCAATCACACGAATCTTGACATAAAAAAGAGATGGGGGAGTAATTTATTTTTGTAAGTGTTAGTAAATATCTACACTTAAAATATTAACAATGTCCACTATGTGGTCTCATTTCTGATGTTTTAGAAAAATAACTCAGTTTCTGTGGGATGGATTTTTTTCTGTCTGTATATGGTTCAAGTTACTAGTTGCGTTCTTCCTTCTAGAATGCAAACTACATTGTGAGATTTTTCTAATTTTCAATTATAGAGTATCAGAAGAAAGGGAAAAATAATATTTTCAAGTTTTCTTGGACAAAAGTAGAGATTATCCATCAATGAAGGATTGGAGGTTATCTGTGTATTGTATAGCCATGTCTTGAGTTTATTTATAGGAAAACATGAGTTTGTAAGTCTCATTTGACAAGAGAATTAAACATCTGTGAATTCAACGTGTTTTTCCTTTTTTCAAAGGTTCTCAAACAAATTTATTACCAACCTCAGTGATCTGCTTATCTAGGTTTCTAGTAATACCCAATTTTGTTATCTTAGTCTCTATTCTGCTTTACTATTATCTACCCTATGGTATTCTAGTTTCAACTTGTAGATAACTTCAAATAATTTTAGAGATCTTTGGGTTAAAAATTTTAATGGCATTTATTTATCAAATATTTGTTCAGTGTCTATGTCATTTTAAGAAAGTGATGAAAGTTTTGAAGGCCATAATAAATAAGAACCTAACTGTCTTTATGTTCAAAGGTTTTTACAATTTGATAAGTAAATAAAGAGAAGCATGCTAATAACTGTTGAACAAAGCAGAAAAATTAGAGAAGAAGATAGGGACAGACTAAATATTCCAAATACATAAGTCACTCTGTTTTGAGAAGGACAGAGGTATGAAGGCTTACTTCATACTTCAGGATAAAGTTTGCTACTGAAGTCTAAGCTCTTAACAGGTGGAGATGTCAGAGGAAGAAGATATTTCAAAGGGCTAGTACAAAGAAAGATACAGAATTTGAAAGGAATGGTTATGTTTAGGTTACAGTAACTTGTTTGCGGTGGACACTCTTAGTTCTGGCTAAGGCGTGACTGTGATCCCATTCTAGTCGGTGGAACATTGGGAGACATCAGAGGTGGGTTCAATACTACTCAAAGTGTTTCCTCCTTAACAAACTATGAGAACTAGATGAGGTCATGACTCCTAGATGAAGTCACACCTTCAAAACGTCCTTGTTAATCAGTTCCTTGCAAATTAAAATATTCTGATTGAAAATAGGACCCAATGTCACAGGAACAGTAGCACACACAGAGGAGTATGGACAAATGTCAGGTAGAGATGTGTACTATCGTAACAGGTTTTGAATAGCATTCTGTGACAACTTGTACTTCATTGTGTAGATCTGTGGAAGGTATTTAACAGCAGAATAATATAATTGTGGAAATGTGTAATAAAGTAATAAATGCTTTACTACTGTATCACCCACACTTTTACTACAGTCAGGCACAGAGTAGGTGCTAAGTAAATATTTGACGAACAAATGAAGAAATGAAACAATATAACTAGTTATTATAGAGTCTTTAATAACTCTTTATAGCTTAATATTTTGACCCCTATTTAATAAAACTATTTGGATTTACAAGTAAACTTTCTTAGAATACATGTATACATATAAGTGATGTTTTTATCAAATAGATCTATATACTTAAGTAAGATGACATAATTAAGAGCTAGTAAATTCAGTTATGCTGCTAAGTATTAATTATATGTTACTGCAAATGAATTTAAAGGAATACAGGCGAGAGAGTGGGAAGGAGAGGAAAAAAAAAAGAAAGGTAGCTTAGAGGTTTGGCATATATTTCCAAATTAGTAAAGGGGAAAATGTTGCATATTTATATTTATTTATGCACCTGTAAGTAATAAAGACTTACCTACCATTTAGGTATAATTACTTTTACCTTACCACTTCCACAGGTAATGCATGGCTTCTGTAAGACTCTATTATCCAGGACACATCGGTCACTTTTGAATGTAATCTAAACTAGTGAAACTAAACAGAAAAACCAGCACATTCATAAATGATACATTTTTCTAAGGCTTTCCTTTTTTTTTTTCGACCAGAAAGAGGTTGCAACATCTCCAAGTGAAAAAACACCCATACTCCTTAATCAAACTCAAGATTAGCTGATGTTTGTCACTGACAAAATTAAAAATTCATTGTTCAGTTTAGTAACTTGAAACCCTGTTATGTCACGTTCTTCATCGAATGGCACACACTCTTCTGTAGAGTGTTCTTCTGCTAAATGCACACCAGAATGTTGGTAATTGGGGCATGCAAATTTGTTCTGCAACTAAGAACAAGAGGAGGATTTAGAAGCTATTTTAATGTGGTGGTACAGTTATGTTTAAAGTACAATAATATTCATGTCATTATCATGCATTATTCATATGCAGTGTTTGAAGTTGAAGTCTTTCCAAATTTATTAAGAAACTCTTACTCACAATTATCTAATTAATTCCTACACCCTCCCTTCCTCTGGTTTCAGCAAATGGGAATCTTCAGGATGAATTCTCTCACCGGCTGCAAACTGGCACCTCGTGGGCCAGATCTACCCAGCAAACTGTTTTGTTTTCGTCACAAAGTGTTTAATTTAAAAAATTATTTGTCAGAATCTAAAAATAGGAAACTACTACACAAAACTCCAAATTTTTAGCCTCTTTGGTAAAAAAAAAAAAAAAAAAATCAAAAGAGCTGGCAACAGGAAGCCTACATTTCTCCATGGCAACAATCTATCTGCTGTCTGGTTGGACCTGTAGGTGGGGCCCTCCTGCTCTGATGCCATGCAGGCCCACCATGCTGGGCTCGTCCTCCCGCGGTCTCCAGGCTCCTGCAGGCTCTGGGAACACGCACGACACTTCCCCTGACATCCTCACACGCAGCCCAGTTCAGTTTGCTAGTCTATGGCTTTAGCTGTGGTTTGGCATGAATAAAAAATATTGGCTAGAACTAGAATGCTATTTCTATAACTGGGGATGAATGGCAAAGCCAGTCTCAATTATTGGGGCATTCACTGGGTGTCTACAAGCTATGAACCATCTTGGAAAAAAAAGGTTTTAAATTCTGCTTACAAAGATGTTTTCACCCTTGTTAAAGCACCTTTCACAAACTGACTTTTCTTTTTCTCACAAACCTCTTTTATGTAAACCTTACTAAGAAAAAGGGTATGCTGTAGATTAGGGATTACTCTTTTAAAGGTCCATATTGTAATTCAGGTTCACATCAGCTATTTTATAGTGAATGTTATTGGAATAATCTATAAACATTCAAAAATATTTGCTTTGATTTAAAATTAAAACTATGAACACTGTTACTAATACCTCACACTTAGTGAGCAATTACTATTGGTTATAAAATCGTGTTGATTAATTTATAGGCATTACTTCATTTAATCTGGAAAAAAAAAAAAGCCATACAAAATACATGCCATTGTTGTCCCAATTTTACCGCTAGAGATTAAATAACTACCCTAAGGTCTCAGAGTGGTGATATCAAGTCTTGAGGCTGGTTTTGTTTGATTTTAAAGTCATGTTCTTTACCACAACAGCAGGGTGAAAGAAAGGCAGGAAAGAATGAAAGAAGCAAGGGAAGGGGGAGGGAGGGAGGAAGGAAGCAATGGAGGAAGGAAGGAAGGAAGGAAGGAAGGAAGGAAGGAAGGAAGGAAGGAAGGAAGGAAGGAAGGGAGGGAGGGAGGGAGGGAGGGAGGGAGGGAGGGAGGGAGGGAGGGAGGGAGAAAGAGTAGAGGAGAGTAGAATAGACAAATACAATAGGTTATATCTAGGTAGATGTGTACATTAATGTTAAATTTTGATTCTGAAACTTTTGATGAAGTTATAAGTTTTGTGCATGTATGTGTGCACATGTACATGTATGTGTGTGCACATATACGAAGGGAGGTAAAAGATTTTTCTTACTGTGAAATTTCTTTTCTTTATTGATTTTTAGAGAGAGGAAAGGAGAGATAGAAACATCTATGAGAGAGGACAATGACTGGCCACCTTCTGCCTGCCCTCCACTAGGGATCGGGCCCACAACCTGGGCATGTGCCCTGATGGGGAATCGAACCGGCGACCTCTTGGTACATGGGTCGATGCCCAACCACTGAGCCACACCAGCCGGGCTCTTACTGTGAAATTCAATCAAAAAAGTTTAAAGCCATTGTACTGGCATACTGTCTCCTCCTAATGGAGCTGATGATATTTAATGGACTTTTATTAATATTTTAGGTAGATGTGGTTTAGATGTAAACATCTTTTTAAGTACATTATGTTCCTTAAGCATTACAGTGCCAAAAAATACTAAAATGTATTATAATTTTACAAACTATGAAAAATGCGCATACCTTAGCTATTCTTAGTCATTACCTACTCTTTTAAAATGGAGAACACCATTGGAATAAAATCAATGGCTGCAAAACGCAAGTAACAATGTCAGATATTTAAGACTAATGACTCGTTAAAGAACAGAAAGTGCAATCAATATATGTTTCCTCAGTGCTTTCTGTTTAACTATTTTGTCTAACTATTTTATCTTAAACACCTTATTTCTTGCATGGACACAAGGTAGACACATGAATTAATCAGGTGACCCTGCTTTATTCATCTCTGTAAATGTTGTTTAATCAGTAATTAATTTCTGCTGTGAAGAATTGGTTAATAACTGCTAAACTCTTTTCTGCTGGAGAAAAATAAACATATTGGAGCCTAAAATAACTGGCCATAATTGCATACTTAAGCTGTTTCTTTGTAATTGTGCCAAGGGGTATGGTGTGGGAGAGGCTTTAAATCCAAATTCTTCATCTGCATCTCACCAAGTTAACCCTAAACAAAGGAAATGGAGTTTTAATCTAATTCATGTTGCTCCTGCTGGCTGCTTCTTTGCCAGGCCAATTAGCCACCCAGTCCATTTGGATGAGAGAGATTATCAGAGGAGACATCTTTAGTGAGATCAATTGCATTTTATATTTGAAGAATAATAATTGTAGTGTTATGGCCAAACATCAATCACGGCACCTTTGCTTTCTGTGGTTCTCTTCACCTTGTTTTCATAACTTGGAGTCTTTCAAAAAACACAGGTTTCCTGGTGGCTAACAGTGGCTTTAGTTGTCTCCCTGCTCTATCTAGACTGTAGCAGTCTGTAAATTATATATAGATGTGAAATATCTTATTATTTTATCTCTATATTATATAATTATGTGTTATATATTATATAATATAGATTATATGTTAATGTATGATATCAATACATTTATTAAAATAAAATAAATGTATATAAATTTGAAAGCTACCAACAATCTGTTGCAGAGCATACCATCATGTGCTCCTCCTTCTGATCACCATTTCGAATGTCCTATAACACCCTTCCCCAACTTTTAAACCTCTTGCCATGTTTTAGCTTCTCAGCCCTTCTTTCTTTTCTTGGAATAACCAAGCTCAGCCCATCTTAGGTTAGGGCCTTTGCTTATATTTCTCTTTGTGTAGACATTCTAGGACCAAATAGTCACATTTCTAGCATGCATAGGTATTACTACTTGAAAAAAAAAGAAAATTTACCTAGAAAATTTGACCACGGATATACCCAGTGACTCAGAAGTCCATCTAGGCACATACCCATAGAGAAGCACATACGCGTCGGATCAAAAATGTGATAAAAATGATCAGATCTGTGCTGGCTGTAACAGCAAGCAAATAGAAAACAAACAACCTGGAACTAATCCACCTGTCGGTAGAGAGCAGGGTGGACACCTGCACTGTGACGATGCACAGACTAGGATGGTACGCATACCACTGAAAACGTATGAATATGCATCAACATAGATGAATCTCAGGAACATAATGTAGACTCAGAAAAGCCAGTTACAAGGGGGAGAAAAAAAAGCTATGGTTCCATTTTTATAATGTTTTAAACATGCAAAACTAAACAATATATTTTCAGGTACATATGTGTGTGATAAAATCATAAGGTAAACTAAGCAAATGGTAAACAAAATGAAAAATGATGACAAATTCTGGAAGATGGGTAAGGAAGACGTCGAGATCAGAAGTTTACACGAAAGCTTCAAATGTTTTACTTCTTTAGCTAGATTTGGAGAACCTGTGTGTTTCAGTTTTATATATGTGGCACACACATGGAATAAATGTTATAAGTAATAGTATTAAATAATAACATTTTTGTGTTTAATATTTTAAAATTAAAACAATAAGCCATCAGCCCTGAATTCATCTTGTTTCATTTCCTTATACCATCACTATCTGCAATGACCATATTTGTTTATTGCCGATCTGTTTATGCTTCAGCTCTCTCCCTTTCCCAGCAGCCTGCAAGCTCACAAGAGCTGGTACCTGGTCTCTCTGGTTCAGTGCTCCACATAGGAGCGTGCCTCGTACTTAGTGGGCACTAAATGTATGTATCTATTGACTTACTCATTATGTGTTATCATATACTAATTGTAGACTATTGTGAGGAGGACATTTTTAGGTGTATATGTATTGTTCTCATAAGGGCTATTAATTTAAGTTGTATTTGTTCAACATTATCTATCTTCAGGGAAGCAAACCCTCTTTTTATCAAACTGAGTTTCCTGTTTATGCACCCATCTCTCTCCCTTGTACAGCTGACCATCAGCGTGTGTGATTGCGCTTTCTTCCCAAGAAGCGTTTTGCATTTTGGCATTTAATGAATCCTAATGTGACAAGATGAGAGATTAGGAAACACTGCAGCAGCCTCCTCTCATTGATTCTATCGCTGGATAGGAAAATTACTCGTAAATTTCCTGAAGACTGTAATTCTATTCCTGTTAACTGCATAAAAAATAATTTGCTTATATTAAAGAAATGTCTTTTTCTTGCTAATTTCTTAATAAAAAACTGTGCAGAAACTATTACTTAAATAGCATGGAAAAGCTCAAAGTATTTAATTGCTAAAGGAAAACCAGAAAAATGTTAAGTGAAGTGTAACAACAATTATAAAATGAGCTAAGAAGCCATTAAACAACACTCAACATATGTATTTTTAAATTTTGCTTTTAATCAAAATGTACTTTTTGGCTGTTTAATTATTTTAGAAATAATAAATGATAATACTTTAATGTAGAGATTAAAAATAGATTCCTAACATCATTCTCAAGAATTGAGTCATTAGCTAATATAGCTTTTTCTCAATCACAGAGTTATAAAAAATATCATTCAGCTTTTGGCTATATACTTCTGGTTATGACCATTTATAGAAAAAATAATCTCAACAAAGTGATACCTCCCTTCTCAGCAATTTCCTCAAAATATAGTCTCTGGGGGAAAAAACAACAACAACAACACTGATATTTTCTTGTTTTTAAAAAGATTAATCTACAAGATAGAAAACTTAAGGAGAGACTACCACCCAAGACATACCATGAATCTTGATGTTCCAGAGAGGAGGGACATGATCTATAGTGTGAAATATAATAGATAATCCCAGGCTGCTGAAATATGTTGCTTGGGTTTGAACACTATTTCATCACCCATGCAAGAGTAGTATTATCTTCAGAAAGTTACTTTCTCTTTGCCCCATTTCCTCATCCATAAAATGGGGATAATAATAATAGTTCTTCTCTCAGAGAGTTTTTAAGGTTGAGTGAGGTAATACATACAAGAAACTTGGAACACCACCAGCATATAATATGCTTTACCACAACTTATCTAAAATATGAAACTTTAAGAGTAAAGATTAATTTACTTGACTCAAATTCCATGTTAAAGATATAATTGGTATTTTATAAAATATCCATTAAAGCCTAGCTCTAGTCAATGGACTTCTCTAAAATAAACTTAGAAACTATATGAGAAATGATCAAGTTAGCATGTAAATACATTTGGCAAAAACAACAACCACCATTGTACGTTTCAAGTCTTATAGTAAAATTTTTCTCATCTAAAATTGCAAATCTCTTTAAAGTTAAGTAAAATAAATAATATATGATAAATCACCATAAAGGTAGAGCTAATATTTCTACAGAAAAGAAAAAAATCTGGTCAACAGAAGGAGGAGACGAGCCATAGACTGGGCAAAAATATTTGCGAAATCACATCTGATAAAGGACTATTATCCACAATATAAAAGAACCCTTACAACTAAGAAAGAACAATTTAAAAATAAGCCAAAGTCCTGAACAGCCACCTCACTAAAGAAATTATACAGATGGAAATGATCACAAGGAAAGATGAGGGAATCGCAGATCGAAGATAACACTGCACCCCTATTAGAATGGCCCGTTCTAGAACACTGACAGCAGTAAGGGCTGCAATGATGTGGAGGAAGAGAACGCTCCGTCACTGCTGATACAAAATTGTGCCTCCAGTTTGACAGTTTCTTGCGAAACTAAAATACTCTTATCCTATATTCCAGCAATTGTGCTCCTTGATATTTACCAAAATGAACTGAAAACTTATGTCCACACATAAACCTGCACACGGATGCTTACAGCAGCTCATTTATAGTTGCCCAAACTTGTAAACACACGAGATATCCTTCAGGAGTGTGATGAATAAATAAACTGTGGCACATAGAGGCAATGGAATATTATTTAGTGCTAAAAAGAAATGAGCTATTAAGTAATGAAAAGACATAGAGGAAACTCATACCTATTACTAGGTGGGAAAAGCCAAGCTGCAAAGATTACATACTGGAGGACTCTGTCAGGGCCCAGGGAAGGCTGCCCCAAAATATCCCACCATGGCATATTGATTACTTTGAATTAAAGTTACTTGACAAGCAGCCAATGCAAGAAGGACACATTGACCCTCCCTTGTCTTCTTGAATGCAATAAATAAATCTCCCCTGTGACAGGTGGCCTCCTTGCTGCAGACTCTCAGAAAGACACCCTAATTGCTAGAGTTCATAAATCCAGAGACAAAAAACTCGTATAAACAAATCTTATTACTCCTTTACTAAGTACAACCCAAGCCCAAACCTTGTTTAGATTCCTCACTAATGACCACCCAAACCCAAAGTGCCTTTGTCCTGATATTTCTTCATAAATTTACTGTTCCTTTATCTCCAAAGTATAGAAAGCTGGCTAGTTCATCATTTCTAGGACCATCATCATTTGTGATCCCCTGTGCATTGATTAGATTGGTTTTGTTCCTGTTAATCTGGTCTTGTGTCAATTTTATTATTAGTCTAGCCATAAGAACTCAAGAAGGGTAAACAGGGTGAAATTTGCCCCCTCCCTAACAGTTTCAACTACACGACAGTGTGAAAATGGCAAAGTTACAGGTGCAGTGAAAAAATTAGTGATTGTCAGGGGTAGAGGGGCAGAGCACAGAGTACATTTTTGGGCAGTGAAACTATTCTGTATGATAATTCAGTGGTGGATACATGTTATTATATATTGTTCAAAACCCACAGACTATACAGCACCAGCAGTGAACCATAATGTAAATTACAAACTTTGAGTGATCATGATGTCAATGTAGGTTCATCAGTCCTAACAGATTTACCACTCTGGTACAGGATGTCCATAGTAGGGGAGGTTGTACATGTGTAAGGAGAAGGTTAATGGGAACTCTGTCCTTTCCCTTTAATTTTGCTGTAATCTAAGACAGTTCTCAAAAATAAAGTTTATTAATTAAAACGTTTCTGGTATGTAGATATTGACTAATCAATATACATACAGCAATGCTAGTAGAATATAAAATCTAATTTTTCTGCAAAAATATTTGAAATTAGGCATTAAAGTATATTTGACCTATATACATTTTAGCCATGATATTACAACTAGAGGATTAAATTCTTTTTTATTTATTTATTTTTATTGTTGAAAGTATTACAGATATCCCCCTTTTCCCCTCATTGACCCCCTTCTTCCCACTCCCACCCCCTTCGGAGGATTAAATTCAAACAAACTAAAATGTTACAAATGGTATAGGAGGGATACATGGTGATGGAAGAGACTTGACTTGGGGCGGAGGAAACACAATACAATATACAGATAATGTATTATAACATTGTGCACCTAAAACCTGTATCATGTTATTAACCAATGTCACCCCCATTATTTCCATTTAAAAGTGTTACAAATTTAATGCTTTCTACCTTTAGCACCCTCCTTCTTTTTTTGGTCTTTTTGTGAACAACAACAACAAAAAGAAAAAGAAAAAAATAAAGATTGATAAATGTAGTGATATACTAATAAATTATATAGAATAAGTTATAACTTAAAAATAACTACATCATTCTAAGTTGCAACTTACATTTAAGCCTTGCAAGGTAAAAAGCAATGTTATTAAAATAATTTTCATAAATTTTGGCAACCAACATTTCTGTCTAGTAACTTGAATTACCTTGAATAACTAGAATTAACTTACTAAGAGACCCTATGCATTGGAGAGTAAATTTCCTATGCCAAATTTCAAATAACTGCCATAAATGTAATATACTGTATTACTATGTAAGACTGTGAAGCAATAAGAGTTCCAGAAAAACAAGATTCTACAGTCAAATTTACCACATTTTAGCAGTCAAGCTACGAAGTCGTGCAGTAAGCTAACTGTTTCACTTTGTGAGATATCCCTTGTGTGCCTATGATATAACCTAAATTGATGGCATCAGCTCTTTATCTCATTGAATTAATTAGTGCATAACAGACCTTGGAACAGTTTGTGAAATACTTCTTTGGAGAAAATGTACTGAAAAATAAGCATTTGTACTTTTTCCTTTATCTTTACTTGTTTTAGTTAAAGCCTTGACTCTTCTCTAATTTATGATTAAATTATAATCATCATTTCAGCATTTAGTGGGCAAAGAATGTATGTTATTCATTATCTTATTTCCTACTAACTAATAATTGCTGGGCGTAGTGGTAAGCTTTATGTGAATACAACTATTAGATATTTAGTGAATGCTATGAGTAAAATGCTATTGCATTATGAGGAAAAATAAATTTATAATCAATTTGTAGTAATTTTTCTAGTACTGAGTAAATAAATGATAAATAGAAAAAAGAATAGAGCTCTAATCTTGAGATCTTGCTTCTCTTTTCATCTGAGAATACAAATGCATCTTCTCTGATAGAGAACAAATGAAGAACCAACCAACATTTCCCCTGCTAACCCTCCACTCAAACAGGGGGAAACCAGTTCCACTGTTGACAAAATAAACCAGAATCACACACACTCTCACCTGTACACAGATGTGTGTGCATGCGTGCGCACACACACACACACACACACACACACACACACACACACATTTTGTAAGTAAGATAAACTGAAAGAATAAATAGTGTGGGAGCAATGCATTCATTGAAGAATACTTTCATGATAGAAAGCAAGTGAAAGATTCAAATGTTGAGTATAATGCTCTTACCATCTTCAGCAGAATGTTATAACTAAACTCTAACCCCCAGGAAGGTGGGGACTGTATTCCCTTCAGAATGCAGTACCTGGAACTTGGCTGGGAGCCAACATACGGTAGGCATTGCGGAGTGAATGGATAATGAATACGTGTACAATTGATCCTGCCCTTTTCAATATAATATGATTCGTTTTCTCATTGGGCCAGAGAGCTAAGAGTATCTTCAGTTGAAAATTCCTACTATTTTCTTCCTATAGTTTGTTTTCACTGAATACTTTTGCAGGAAAATAGCCTCCAAGAAAGATTTGCAGTGACTTAATACACAAAAACGTGAATACAAGGAAATCCTCTGGCATGAAATTGCACAGAAAGATAATTGCAGAATTAGATCACTACCAGCTATGCTAGTGGTGAGTCTGGGCCAGGGCCAAAATGACCTTTAGGTGCTGTTACAATTATGAATGATCACCCCTCTTTGGTAATATCTGGCTCTAGAGATAGCTAGAAGCCTAGAGGGCTTAGCCTGATCCAGGAGCACAACGCCCCATTTTAAAGTCTCCTGCAAAGCTGCTATCAGCAGACCTGCCCGGAGCAGACATATTTTTAAATGGAAGGGAGCTAGTTTATGTATGGAAAAGTGAATTGTTTCCCTGGAGTCTAATGAAAAATGTCAAGGAAAGTGTTCCTTCCCTGCCTCTAGCAGAACCCCCACCCAAGCTTCTTAATAATCAGATGGTCCGTACAAGGTATGTTTTTCCTAAAAAAAAAATCATAGTTAGGTAATTCTCACTGTCAGTACAATGTTCTTTGTCCACTCCAATAAGTATAAACATTTCCCTATATCTAATCTGGCTTTGTGGCCATACAATTCAATGACTTAAGTCTAAATTTGATAATACTGAGATACATAAATTTAGAGTTAGGGTTCATTAAGACAGGCTTGAGTATAACATCTGCCTTGGTACCTTCTTATAGTATGTATCTGAAAAGTACAGGTAATAAACATCAATAATATGATGTGCCTTTTATTTCCCTGTTCTGAATATTAATAGGAACATCTCACCAATACATCAGATATATATTTTTGGATCTTACAGACATCTGCTGTGTCCTCTGAGTTGCAAAATATTCAGCAATTGAGAATTGTTCCTATCTTGCAATTTTGGGAGCAATGATCAAAGCCCTCTACTACAGTGTTTATCGCTTTGAACATATTACAATAAAAACGAAGCCATGTTTGGCAAAAAACAGAAGAGTCAAAATTTTAAATTTAAAAACAATGGTTTGCAAATAATAGTCACTTTTCACATATTGAATTTTAATTTCCAATGTTTCAATTTATTTCACCAGATTTGATCTAGTTCTGAAGCTTAAAGATGGCTTTTTCAGAAGCTACCGGTTTAAAATAATTAATAATTACTTAGTCAAGATAGCTTTTGATCAGTACATTTTATGCTACATACTTGGCAATAGGTAAACTTCAATTTTTATTTGAAATGAAGCTAACTTGTCAAATGACCACAGTGATGATTGCCACACTGACTCCTGTATTCTCTAGTACCCATGGGCCATATTTTGAACCCTACAGATGCATATATTCTGTACTGCGGAAGATCTGCAAATGGCAGAATGAATAGACTTTTACAAGTTAAACCTGTGAGAAGTTTAAACCCACTTACCTAGAACTAGAGTGAATAATACAGCTTGCTATTTTGAAGATATCTTTGGATTACTAACAGGAATCATTAAAACCTTCTGAGGGTTAGAAACATTGCCCCCTCCGAGGATATTTAACATCATTTACCTTGAAACACGTTACACCTTTACGTCATCTGCCTGTCATTAGGATGTAACCAAGAACAATTCCACTGTATATTCTAGCTTGCTATTCACAATTTTATTTGTCAAAAAAATAAAAAATAAAAATGTACCTCATTCATTCACTCAGTATTTTCAGATAATTATCTAATAAATGATTTAAATAAAGATTTGGGGAAACATAGTCTTCATGAAATTGTCTCAAAAGTGGTTAACTTAGGAAACCAAATGTCTGATTAAAATGCATTAGAAATCTTAAGAAAAAATAATGTTACATGTGGGATGCTCAGAATAATAGCTATTATAATAAAGATATTAGGGAAATTGTTTTAATAATCTCAGAACTTTGGCAGAACATTAAATTGCCTTTTTCTTTATGAGAAGTAGCTACAATTGTTTCAGAAAAGAAAGCATAAAGAGCAGGAGGGCCCCGCTCGTGTGGCTCAGTGGTTGAGTGTCAACCCATGCACCAGGAGGTCGCCGGTTCGATTCCCGGTCAGGGCACATGCCCAGGTTGTGGGCCCAATCCCCAGTGGGGGGCATGCAAGAGGCGGCCAATCGATGACCCCTCTTATCGATGATTCTCTCTCTCTCCCTTTCCCTTCCTTTCTCTCTACAATCAATAAAGAAAAATAAAATAAAATATTAAAAAAAAAAAAAAGAGCAGGAGGGTGTCAGCCCTTCCGGGAACGCAGTAGAAAGTCATACACCTGGATTTCTCTTGTACACCTTTCCGAGAATTTGCTTGGTGTCTGGGAAGGCAGGATTAGACCCTCACCTCTGCTTTTACCTGAGCGCCCAGCTGTCCCTACATTGGTCAGGTAGCATGTCACTGATAAATTGATCCAGTCTTTACTCCCCTGGTGGCTTAAGAAAGTTTCCTCCGAATTGCTGGGGCCCACACAATCCAGCTCAAGTCATTTACTTGGAAGCTGCAGGCTCCTTTGGGGCTACGGAGACATATCAAAGACAAATCAGGTTTCTCTCACTACTTCACACGCCTCAGCCTCTTTTAGGTAATATCATTTTGGGCGCCCACCATGGGGCTAGTTTCTTAACCTCTCAGTAAAGTCAGGCAGGGGACAATGCCTGTCATTCAGGTTCACAAAGAAATATAGATTTTCTATCCTCAAACCTTTAAAGGCAGGTGCATTTTAAATTGTGAAGTTTTCCAAAACGATGTATTTAATTTTCTGGCTAAGTAAATTGCTTCAAGTATAAGACTGAATTAATAACCAAACATGATGCTCCTTATTGCTTTCCCAGTTCTCCCAGTTTGACCCTTAGACTTTGTAAAAGCACTGCTGGTTTTTACCTCACCAATTCCTTATGATGTATTTACTTCTTTTTTCTTTTTAAATCCTCACCGGAGGATATTTTTCCATTTATCTTCAGATAGAGTGGGAAGGGGGGAGAGAGAGAGAAACATTGATGTGAGAGAGACACATCCATTGGTTGCCTTCCGCATGACCCGACCTGGGCCAGACACGAACCGCAAATGAGGTACTTGACTTTGACCAGGATCGAACCCGAGACTCTTTGGTACATGGGTTGACGCACTAACTGCTGAGCCAAACCAGCCAGGGTGATTGATGTATTTACTTTTTAATGTCTTACAAACTGGCTTTCCTGTCCACCATTTTCTAAAATGGTCCTTTCTTAAAAAAAAATATTTTTATTGATTTTTTTAGAGAGAGGAAGGGAGAGCGATAGAAGCATTGATATGAGGGCGAAACATCGATCGGCCGCCTCCTGCACGCCCCCTACTGGGGATGGAGCCCACAACCTGGGCATGTGCCCTGACCGGGAATCGAACCGGGACCTCTCAGTCCATGGGATGACACTCAATCCACTGAGCCACGCAGGCCGGGCAGTCCTTTTGATTTTCTTCTTAGTCTGTTACTGTCCTATTTCTGTCCTTCAGTCACAACATTCCTTCTTGACTCATGGCTACAGTAAAATATGATTTGCCCTCTTCCTTTACCTCCAAGATCAAAACTGAAGAGGGGCAAGGTCTTGTCCGAGAAGCTATTAACTGTCCAAGATCTTATTAGTAATGGCTTTAAAGCTTCTTCCGGGTATTGAAATAATCAGGAGAGTTAACGAGTCTATTTCCGATTTTTCAGAAGGCTCAAATAAAAAAAAGTATGCCCTGGCCAGTTTGGCTCAGCGGTTAGAGCGTCGGCCTGCGGTCCAGAGAGTCCCGGGTTCGGTTCCCGCTAAGGGCGCGTACCTCGGTTGCAGTTTGTCCCCGGCCCTGGTTGGTCGTGCGGGAGGCAGCCACTCGATGTGTCCCTTTCACATCGATGTTTCTCTCTCTCTCTCTCTTCCTCTCTCTCCCTCCCACTCTATCTGAACAAAAAATGAAAAAAAAAAAAATGTCCTCGGGTGAGGATGAAAAAAAAAAAAGTATGTGTGTATGCATGTATGTGTAGTATGGTGTAGTGTGTGTGTTTTATATGAGGGGACACAGTGGAGGATAGAGGTAAAAAATCACTACTTTGTGTGATGATAAGAAATATTCACCACATTGTGAGAAAGATGACCTTGCTAATTAGGCAGGCAGGTAGAAAAAGGTTTTCTCTTGTGGGATTTAAAAATCTGCTTCCCCAAAGTCATTGTTTATCTTTGGGAAGTGTGCAGATTTGCTCTTACAGACAGAGGACTGATTAAGGTCTTTAGTTCACACTGAGGGAAGACCTTTAATGGGACTACTGGGAGGTCATGTCCACCAAAGACCATTCTGCCTGTCGGGAGTGCCATAGCCTCTTCGCCACCCCTCCACTTCCCTGGCACCCAACACTCCATCTGCCTCTCTGCAAAAGCAAAAGTTCTGCTTGATTGAAAGGGCAAAAGCTGCCCAAGCACTGATCGCCAGATAACTCAGGCATTACTTCACACTGAATTCCTCACACTTGGAACATGCTGTGAGAACAAAAGAAGAATTGGTCCTGAAGGAGGGATTCAATGGATGACGTTTCCTGAAAGGCGGTTTGAAATTTAGATGGCAAAGATTAGAAAGACATTTTCCCAGAGAATCTTGACCTGAGGATAAAGAAATGAGTTAAGATCCAGAATCTTTTATGAGGGAATGACTTGTGAAAGTTTTAACTTCTTGGCTGCTTTGTCTTCAGTTTCAAATCTCTCCCCTTCCTAAATACAATTAATGTTATTGACCACACGAGCGCTCAGAATATTCCAATAAATACAAGAAATCTTTCTTTTCATATGAAAATCAAGGAGTCAGGCTGAGCTGACATGGATGAAACAAGACCTGAATCAATTCACTGGAAGTAGTGAGTGGAGCGTGAGGTGACCATGAGAATCTATGGCCCCCAGGACTTCACAGGAGCCTTGGGGAAGGAAGGCATGGGACTTTCCACAAATTGTGGGCTGGAAGTTGAGCCTAATTTATCTGTGGGCAAAGCACAGAGTGAGCCTAGCAGTTTCTTGGGGTCTATACACAGTAAACATTCCCTATGACTCGCTCAACCTCCATGCCCCTTAGGAAAGCTCATTCACTCTGTTGGCAGAGAGGACTCCTATATCTGCAACACATTCAGTCATTTGTTAGATTGAATTTCCTTGTTGAGATCACTTAAAATAATCTCATTACTGGGTAAAGAACAGAATTATTTTGCTGACACTTGAGGCAGTGACTGAGTCTACTCTGAACACTGTTAAGCCCACAGTGACTAGTATAGAGCCTTGAACTCTGGAAAGTGCTTAGTAAATGTTTATTGATGATTAGTCCACAAGGTTCCAGAAGCTTATAGGAGGTTATAAGCAGGCTGAAAGAAAAAATCCATAAATCCCTTAAGACAGGGCCAGTCTTACAAGTGTATTGAAACTTTTCTCTGAAGCAGTTTTAAAGAAAAGATGCATGAAAGGAAAATTCTAAATAGTCAACCTTTATGACACAGATTTTCAATTGCAATCAGAAGGCCAAATATTTACATAAAAAGCTTGGCTTTTTGGGTTCAGCCTTCCTTTCTCCCACTTTCTATTATGAAAAATTTCAAACAACAAAAGAAAAAATAGTAAAATGAATGCTTATATGTATACCATTTAAATTCAAAATTAATAATATTTTGCCATATTTCCTTGCTCTCTCTCTTTTTCATTCTGGGAGGTTTAATTTGCATGTAATTTTTTTTATATATAAATCCTTCCCTCAAATAATTCAATATGCATTTTCTAAGAATAAACATATTCCTATGTAGCCATAATATTATCACATTTAAAAATTTAACAATTCTGCTATCATCAAATATCCAATTCATATTTAAATATTCTCAGTTATCCCTAAAATGTCTATTAGAGCTTTTTTTTTTTTTTTTTTTTAAAAAAAAGATTCAATAAATGTTTCCATATTGCATTTGTTTGATATATCTTGGGCAGTCCCCCACCATTTTCTCCCCAGGCACTGACATTTTAAAGAGACCAGGCTAATTGTCTTGTGAAATGGTCTGCAATCTGTATTTCTCTGGTTGTTTCTTCTTGGTGTTACTTAACCTGTTCCTCTGTCCTCTGCCCTTCCTGTGAGCTGGAAATTAGATCTAAAGGTATGGTTAGATGTAAGTTAAATTGTTTCAGAAGAACACCCCATAGGTGATACTTTGTACTTTATATTACTTCAAATCAGAAGGCACACAATATCAGCTTATTCTACTATTAATGAAGTTAAATTTGAGCTCTTGGCCTGGCTCTGTGACTCAGTGGTTGAGCGTTGACCCATGCACCACGAGGTCACCAGTTCGATTCCTGGTCAGGGCACATGCCCAGGTTGTGGGCCTGATCCCCACTGGGGGGCATGCAGGAGGCAGCCAATCAGTGTTCTTTCTCATCAATGTTTCTGTCTCTCTCTCCTTCTCCTTTCCCCTCTCTCTAAAAATCAATAAAGAAAAAAAAATTATCTCTTGGATAAGGTGGTTCCCACCATATTTCTCCCTAGTAAAGGTCAATTTTCCCATTTGCAATTAATAATTAATCTGTAGAGTAAGACTTTGAAACCTTGTAATGATTATGTTACCTACTCCAAACTTCCATATAATGGTTTTAGCATCCATTGGTGATCCATTTCTGAATCAATAGTTTCACTGGGGATTACTCAGCAATTTTTATTACTACTATAAACAAAAGTTAAGTGATATCCTAGAGGAAGTGCAAAGAGGAAGCCAAACAATTAATAGAAATGTCTTTGTCTTGAACCTATTTGGAAACCTCTAGATAAGCATTACAATACACAAATAGCAGATATGTCGACTAGATAGCAGAACATATTTGTTTCTATGGACCAAATATTTGAAAATTAGTTAAGAGATATAAGGAAGTTTGAAGAGAATCCTCTTTATAGTTTGTCATCATACACTATGATGGTCTTCATCAGTTAGTTGTTAAATTATTTTAAGAGAATCTGGACTTCTGGTCAAGATGGCAGCGTAGGTAAACGTTATATCGCATCCTCCCACAACTACATCAAAATTACAACTAAACCACAGAACAACCATCATTCAGAACCACCTGCCATCGAGCTGAATGGAAGTCCTACAACTATGAAATTAAAGAAGCCGCATGGAGACCGGTAGGAGGGGCGGAGGCGGACGGGCTGGTCCCACACCCACGTGTGGCGGATAAAAATCAGGAGGACACCTCGGCTGGGAAGGTCCTCCCTGAGGAGTGAGGGGTCCCCATCCCACACCAGGCGCCCAGCTCAGCGTTCCAGTGCCAGGAAGAGAAGTCCCCATAACTTCTGGCTGGAAAAACCAGCAGGAACTGAGACTGAGGGAGGCTGAGGCTGTGGGAGCCCCAGGCAGTTCCTCTTAAAGGGCCTGAGCACGGACTTACTGGGACTCACTCCCTCTGAGGTCAGAGGGGAGGCAGCTTAAGGGGTGCCAGAGACATACAGGGAAGAACTGAACTGTTTGGCCTCAGGATGAGGACTGGAGAGGCGTCTTTCTCCTGGATAGATGTGGTGGTGGAGGCCTTTGTTCCTTTGGTGAGCCCTCCCCTGGGGCGGCAGACGCAGCCATATCTGGGACTCCAGCAACCTGGCTCACACTGTTTGCCCCGCCCTGGTGAATCCCTGAGGCCCTGCCCCACCCAACTTTCAGGCCCACCCAAGCTGTTTCCAAAGGCTTTACCATAGGATTGGCCTGTCTTGGATCCTGCTTCAGAGTTTCCTAAAATCTCTCAAACAAGCAGCATCTGGTCTCAGCAAGCCCCATACCTCTCGTTAAGTGGCCTCAGGCCTAGCACTAGAAGCAACCAGCCTTGGTTCACAACTTGGCTTTTCCTGGGCACCTCCAAGCCCAGCACAAGAAGCAGCCATCTGCAGATCACTCTGTAGCTTATGCCAGGTGGCCCTGGATAGAACACAGGCAGTGGCTGACCTTGCCCCAGAGCCAGCACACCCAGTGGACAGCTTCAGACCACATCGAAACACCACCCCTCAACCACCTCCACAAGTGACACACTCAATGAGCAGACTCAGTGGGTACCAGAGCCCTGCTGAAGTAAGTCTTTCTCTATGTGGTGAGCCCCTACACAGCTGATCCTCCAAGGTAGTCAGAGGCCAGTGGTCAGTGGGCATAGCCAGTCCTTGCAGCTGATCAGCCTGAGTAAATCCCTCCCATTGACATGCCAACAGCAATCAAGACTCAATTACAACAGAAGAGTGTACAGGCCACACTAGGGGTGCACCTCAAGGGCCCAGCTGGGGTGATCAGGGAGGCTGTGCCACTGGATCCTACAGGACACCTACAACAATAGGCAACCCTATGAAGCCTAGGAGACATAGCAACTCTATCTAATACATAGAAACAATCACAGGGAAGCAGCCAAAATGAGGAGACAAAGAAACATGTCCCAAATGAAAGAAAAGAACAAAACTCCAGGAAAAGAACTAAACAAAATGGAGATAAGCAATCAACCAGACACAGAGTTCAAAACACAGGTTATAAGGTTGCTCAAGGAACTTGGTGAGACCTTCAAGCAACTTAAGGAGACCTCCAAGGAACTTAGTGAGAACAGCAACAACATAAAAAAGGAGCAGTCAGAAATGAAGGATGCACTGACTGAAATAAAGAATAATTTACAGGGAATCAATAGTAGAGTAGGTAAAGCCAAGAAGCAAACCATTGATTTGGAATATAAGGAAGCAAAATAACACCCAATCAGAACAGCAAAAAAAAAAAAAAAAAAAAAAAAAAAAAAAAAATCCCCAAAAATGAGGATAGTGTAAGGAGCCTCTGGGACAACTTCAAGCGTACCAACATTCGCATCATAGGGGTGCCTGAAGGAGAAGAGAGAAAGCAAGAAATTGAAAACGTATTTGAAACAATAATGACAGAAAACTTCCCTAACTTGGTGAAGGAAACAGACATACAAGTCCAGGAAGCACAGAGAGTCCCAAACAAGATGAACTCAAAGAGATCCACACCAAGACACATCATCATCAAAATGCCAAAGGTTAAAGACAAAGAGAGAATCTTAAAAGCAGCAAGAGAAAAGCAGTTAGTTACCTACAAAGGAGCTCCCATAAGACTGTCAGCTGATTTCTCAAAAGAAACTTTGCAGGCCACAAAGGAGTGGCAAGAGATATTCAAGGTGATGAAAAGCAATGACCTACAACCAAGATTACTCTATCCTATAAAGCTATCATTTAGAATTGATGGACAAATCAAGAGTTTCCCTGAGAAGAAAAAGCTAAAGGAGTTCATCACCACCAAACCAGTATTATATGAAATGTTGAAAGGTCTTCTTGAAGGAGAGGAACAAAAATATGAACAATAAAATGGCAATTAAAATATATTTGTCAACAATTGAATCTACAAACAAAATGAGCAAGCAGAACAGAAACAGACTCATAGATACAGAGAACTTTTTGTTGCTTTCCAGATGGATGGGGGGCTGGGGGGCTGGGTGAAAAAGATGAAGGAATTAAGAAGTACAAATTGGTTGTTAGACTGATGAACTTCAAAGGGAAGCGGGGAGGGAGGGCAGGATGAGATAAACCAAAGAACTTCTATGCATATATGCATAACCAATGGACACCAACTATAGTGTGGGGAAGGCAGGAGGGGGGCAGGATTGGGGAGGAGGGGGTCAATGGGGAAAAAAGGGGTGAATATCTGTAATACATTCAACAATAAGGATGAGTTAAAAAAAAAAGAGAGAGAATCTGGAACAGTTTGATAACAAGCATATTAGAATCACCTACCAAGAAACAAGAAACATAGGGGAGGGAGGAGTAACATAAACAGTAAATTCCTTGGAAATTTGAATAATAAGATCCTAAAAGTAATTTAAATGGGAAAGACGAGGGAATATCTTTAAGAATCGAAAGAATTTCGTAATTTCTCTAGTGCAGGCCACTCAAACACTTTATCAAAATCAAGGATCGAATGAGTGAGTACACAGGGATGGGCTTCCTTGAGTGATGGAGACTCACAGCTGGTCGGCAAACCTCAGTCTGTGAGTTAGAGTTACCCAAGTGACTTGTCAGTCTGTGATTTCATACATTTATTTTTCCAGTTCTATGATCTGAGATGGAAATATAAAGTTTTCCTTTATTGCTTTCTCTGAGTATAAAAATTGGATATGTCATTAGCAGAAATATGCAAAATTATGAAAAGGAAAATGAGGATCATCCCTACATATGCCTCTAGTCATATATAATTTTTGATGTGTATCATTCAAAATATTTTTTCATACGTGTCTATTTTAACAAAAATACAATTATACTATTAAGTGTTTTTGTAATTGGCTTTTCATCTAATGTATACTATGGATAGCTTTCTGTGTCAGTAACACAGGTCTATACTATCATTGTCGGGATGAAAATTATTACATTGTACCGATACACTTCAATTTATTAAACCCTAATTGTTGCAAGAAAGAAGGCGTTGCCAGTTTTCACCACTGAGAACAATAGAGCAGTGGCCTTTCCTGTGTTTCAGTTTTCGTGCATTGTCCTATAACTTCCCCATACAAGATTCCTGGAAGTACAATTGCTAAGTCAAAAGGTACACATTTAAAAACAACTACTTGTAAAACACTTTTAATTTACTTATCGCTACATGGTTAGATGCCTATTTAATTTTGTCGTCTAAATCTGACTATATGTTTATGCCTATAATATAGTCATTTTTTATATATATCTAGTTTTTAGAATCTTTCTGATCATATATATGTATATATATTTTTAAGATTCTACAAACTTACCAGAAAAGTATATGTAACATTACCATTAATGGTTTGCTTGCCTTGTAAATATCTTTAGCCTCTGGAGTCCGAGGCTGGTGGAGTCAGAGATCTCCAGGCTGCCAGTGGTATGACCATGAGAGCAAGTCTTACACGGAATTCTTTAACAAAGGTCGACTGGCCAGCAGACGCAAACATTGTCATACATCCACACTCTGTCTGTGCTGAGGAACTGTGGAAAAAACGATGAATGAAAATGTCTTTTCTTTTACATCCTAGGCAGATGCAGCAAAGGCAGGGCCAGCCAGATTTTGAGCAGGGTCAGGCCACAAAGTACTCCATGAAATGGGAGCGAAGTACCAAATGGAAGTCCGGACCTGGATCACATTTCTGAAGGTATCAAACTGTTGAGCTTTTGATACCCTAATACCTTGCTTAGAAAGGCACTGATGTCCTTACCACCTCTCTAGCCAATGACACATTTAAACATCTATCAGTCCACTATATAGTTCTAACATCCCTTGTCCTAACTGGCACACTCCCTGGTGTAGTTTCATGAACAATATTTGCGGTGCTTACCTAGCCACCTTGGAATGTGGATTCCTGATCAATGTCCTTCAAACGCTTGGGAATAGGTTACAATTTATTTAAACAGACACATACGCACAGAGAATACTGTTCATGCCAGAGTTTTAAAAAATAAGTATCCTCGGATAATATAACAGGTGTTATTATTTATTCTTATTGCTGTTAATATTATCACTATTATTCCCATTTTCCAAATGAGAGAACTGAGCTCCGAAAGGTTAAGTAATTTGCTCCAGATCAGACAACTGGTAAGGAAAATAACTTTAGGGCTATGTAAACCAGAACTCAGCTCTGCGCATCCATCCTCCTTATAAAGAGGTAAGTGGCTTACGCAGCTTTTTCATGACTAATAATAGAATCTAGAGAACTAGCAGGAATATGTGTGGAATGTTTATAAAAATTGTTTTGGGCAATGTAATAGGCAATATATTTGTTATTAACAGTTTGCTTCATGCAGAGATAGTCCCATGTATGATTATTTCCTACATTAGCTTTGGGAAAAGGCAAGGGCACCGTGCTATCTACACGAGGAGTTAAAGTGCATGCTGATGTTTAAAAGCTTCCTGGTGACCTGCTTTAATATAGAGATGAAGCTTATCGAATGAATGATGAAATCATCCATTATACAATTTTTTTCTCTTCTTAGGAAGGAGTCATGATGAATAAGAATCACATGAAGGTCTTTCACAATATATACCTACATCCTCATGACAATTTTAAAAAAAATATTGTCTCAGTGAGCATTTGGCCGGGATGAATGCCAGACACGACAGAAAACACGATTTCTAGCAAGTAGCTTCAGAATGGGTATTCTCTGCCATTGACTGAAGGACGTTCTTCATGCTCTTAATTTTCGGTATAAAAATCAAATTTCTCAACCCAGTGTTTATCATATTTTATCATTTCTCTTCCCCTTATACACTATTTTTCTGCCTTCATGAACAACTGCAACTGTGCTAACGTACTGTCTTGTCCTTTGCCTTGATTCTTGCTGCCTGCTGCAGCTGCAAAGCCTCCCCATGCTCTCTCCTAGCAATGACCTCCCAACTTTTCTCTCTTCGTTTCTCTTGCATACCACACCACCTGACATATCCTAGGTCCTCAAGACTGGGTGGAGTGAATAAAGACATATATTTATATTATATTATTATATCCATTTGGAGCTGCCAGACAAGGAGCGGATTTTGGCTTGGAAACTAGGAAAAGATTTAGAGGCATGTGTGTGGGTCCGCAGAAACAGTGATTTGGTCTCAGGGTAGTATTATTTGCTGGCTGCCCTGATGTTGTACCTCTTTCCTCATGTGCACTGCAGCTACATTCTGTAGGCTAGCAACAGACAGGCCCCTCCAGATGCTGATGGTTATAAGAGAAGTGTGGATTCAGTGAGCAACATACTGTGATCAGTAGTAAATCTAAAGGCATTGTTTACTTGAAAATTTCACATGAACTTGGAATGGCAAATGTGTTAGAGTATAGAGGAAAAAGTTACACTTAGGACTCATTTAACTTATTTGTGGTATTTTATTCTATAAAACACATTAGCTACTTTATCTTTGCATGCTTTTAAAAATTATTATTAAATACGAATATTTCTTCACCTACACAGTGGTATGGCCTGACGTAGTTACAAGTCCTAGGCTTAAAGATAGAGCCAGTTTCATTAGTTAGGCTACCCACCCAGCCAGCAGAGTAGCTGAAATCTGGCCAGCACACATTTTAAAAATGTCAAAGTCCTCAAAGAAGCTGGGAAGCCCATCCTAACCCAAGTGTCATGTGCCCCTTGACTGCTAAACTTTGCAAACTTAGGAAAACTCTTATTTCCTAAGACTATAGGCAGGTTGTGATCTGTGGATATTTTCAGCCCCATGTCACATTTTTTCAGTAGATACAGTTGAATTACTGTGTGCACTTGTGTGTGTGTGTGTATGTGTATGTGTGTGTGTGTATGTGTATGTGTGTGTGTGTGTGCATGTGCGTGTTGTGTACCTGTGGAGCTGGATGATCCGGGGGTGTGATATAGCACATTTATTCATCCATTTCACACCAGCTATCTGGGGTTTTTACCTCTTTAAATTCTCAACTAAAAAATTAATTGTTCGAGCCCTAACATTTCTAAGTCTTGAAGGTACAGGGTAGAAAAATTTCCTGGCAGTCCGAGACTTCTGACACCAAATGAGGGCTTCAGAAGGAGAGGAGTCATCCAGTTTCACTCTATGATACTCACCTGCTGGTATTAGTTCTCTCATCTGCAGATTTGACAACAACATACCATACATCTTCAGATGCATTTGAATGGACGATTGTCACCTATAATGTCTAGGTAATGACCTCAAACAGATGTAGCGTTCTTTTGCCCTTCACAGCACAAGGACACACTCTGAAAATAAATCTGTCTTTAATTTCCTTTGTTTCCCATTTCTGCTCTGATTTCCCGAGCCTGCTATATTTGGCAGGCAGACACAGTCTCCAGATGAGGCAGTGGAGAAGGTAGCAATCAGGACATGCTTTATGACGTTCTTTGCAGGTTGCTCTATGCGGCACCGTATCTAAAGAGCCCAGCCTTCTGAATGTCCAGGCAGGTGGCTCCTTTATGGAGCCCACTGAAATAGCTCATCCCAAAATGGACAAGTTACCAGCTACCAACTGAGCAAGTAAAAGCACTGCACTCTGGGTTCTGTAAGGTCAGTCAGTTTGACTAAATGGACAAAGACAAGAACTATACGGACTATGGGGCTGCTTTTAAAATGGGTCAATAAATAATCACCATTCAATCAGAACAGCAGTGAAGAGACCAGATGTATTCAAGGGCACTAAAATGGAGGTGAAAGCTACTTTCTTTCCATTTAACTGAGCTGTTGTAAGGATCAAGAGAGAATCCAAATGAACTGTTTCAGAAAATGTTAAGTGTAGTTCTTATCCATCCTATGCATTATCTTTCATATTGTTATTTCACAGTTTTTCATGACTCCAGCTTCAGAGACGCTAGAAATAATATTTGTATTATTAACCTTTATAAAATGATTAGGAATTAATTCCCTATAAAAAATAAATAAAGACTGGGTAGCAAATTTCTGGCTCACAGTTCTAGTTTTTGCTGTAGATGTATTTGGTCAGAACCGACATTTCATTTTAGTGGACCAGTCCTCAGAATTAAAAATTCAGAATGTTTCCAGGAAAAAAACAATTTGGATTTCTATTTTTTGTTGAGAAATTAAGAGATTTGTAAGCAATGGTCTCTGATTTAGTATTCACTTATTTGGTTAGTCAGTTACACATTCAACAATATTTATTGAGGTTCTATGTGCCAGGCATACTTCTAGGCACTGAGAAAATGACAGAACAAAGTCCGGCAAAAGTCAGGTAAAAACAGTAGGGGCTGCTTCGATACACAAGCATTTGCTCCCTAGTTTTATCACAGCCACCACCATGCCTATATTATATCCTGATTACCTTCCAATGTACTCAGTATTCTAACTGCCTGGTCCCTGCAAACATTTGTGCTTGTGATGCTTGCCATACATTTGCAGTTTACACACAGACACTCAAGTTCTAGGGAGAGATATTTAATGGACCCTCATTCTCTGGGATTCATCTGTAAAAGGATGATTGGAGCAAAATATTTTGAGACCTTTTCTGGATTTCCTAGTCTATGATTTTAGAGCTGAATTTTGGGTTAAAATCTACATTTTCAGTTTAGGTTTTACATTTTTTTTTAAAAAGTAAGAGTAAGGTCAAGTTTATTCAGATGATAACATGCCTCGGTGCCAGCACCCTACTATTAGAAACAGGTGAGAAGCACAGACCAAACAGGTGCATCTTGGGGGCACTCTTGCTACTGTCACCCAAACCAGCAGCCTCCCACCTCCTTCTCCAGATGTTGCCCACGCAGTGTTAATGGACAAGACCACCCACAGGGCAGAGGAGCAGAGAGGGACCCCCACCACCCCTGGACAGTGTCCATGAGCTCCAACCAGGAACAGGTCAGTCCCAGGCACCGGTCTGCAACAGCAAAGGGCACAGACCGATCTCAGGAGATGGCAGGGACTTTAGTCTGGGGGTGACAGGTGGACTGAACAGAGAAAAGGAGGTAGGGTAAAGGTCTTGGGGACATGCTCCCAGCAAGGGCAATGGCAATGGCCTGGGGGTGGAGTGGACAGAGTGTGTGTGGTGGGGGGTGAGAGCCAGTGGGCAGGTGCAGTGGGGGCAGGTATAGTGGGGGACAGAGGCAGCGGCAGGGATCAGTTATGTTCAAAGGGCGGGTGAGGCTGGTGGTGGGGAGGACCAGAGCATGCACAATCTTGACAGCTGGCCAGGGCAAAGGATCGAATCGTGGGAAATCCACAAATGTATATGAGTTGGCGAGGATGAGATGCCCTCTCCCTGGAGGGGATGACAGTGGAGGACAGGAGGAGGCATACTGCCCAGCAGGTCTGAGGATGAGGATGAGCAGCAGGTCCAGGCCAGAGAGTGTCAGAGGGAGCCCAGGGTGCTGCAACCAGAACCCCAGATAGCCAAGGTGTTGTCTGTGCTCAGGAGCGAGCACCAGGTCAAAGGCCAATGACGTGACCACAGGGTGGGGGCACTGGACTGGGCCTGGGGACTGAGAGTAGCTTGGGTATCAAAGCTGCGTCCCTCCCACTGCCCTTTGGCCTCCACCTGGTGACCGTCTGCTCACCCCAGCTTTCCATCCTGCACCTCTGGGAGCTCCCCTCTGCTTGCAAGGACATCTCAGATTTCCAGAGTAGAAAAGTTAGCATGACCATAAGGCTCTTTCAGCCCACGGAGAAGTTCAAGGACATTGGGAGATGGACTCCCTGATGGCCACCAGCTTCTGTGGTGATGGAGACACCGCCAGGCAGCTGGGGAGGACCGCCTTGGAGCAGGTCTACCAAGGTGTGCACGTGTGTGTTTGTGCACACTGGTGCATGAGTATCTTACACACACACACACAAGCACACGCACCCCACCACCAGGAGCTGACTGAGGACCAGGTCCAGCACTTGTCCTTTGGTGGTGAGGACACAGTCTGGCCCCTGGTGGGGGAGGTGGTGCCTAGAAAAGCCTGCCCAGGTCCCAGGCTGGAACAGCTCAGGAAGCCTGGGGCAGCCACAGGGCCCAAAGAAGCCAGACAGAGATCCCTTCTCCCAGGCGCCAGCTCCACTCCGGTCCCAGGTCCCAGGCATGGGGGACAGGCAGTCCCCAGCAGAACAGCTGCTGGCTCTGGAGATGGAGAAGGTCCTTCCCACCAAACTCATTCAGACGGCCAAGTTTCTTTAGCCTCCAAGGCCGCGGCTCACTGCTGGCTGATGTCCCTTCTCCCCGGAAGGGGAGGGACACCTGTGGGCAGCATCAGGTCAGCACAGGGAGCTGACAACGGTCTTTTCCTCCTGCAGTGAAATGTGGCTGCGAGGAGCCCACAGCCTGCGTCCGTAAGGATCCCCAGCTCCCTCTGACAGGCAGGAGGGCACCTGTGTGGGTGGTCAGGCTGTGGGGACGGAGACTCAGTCCTGGCCGCCGAGAAGGGAGCAAGCCGTGCTCAGCCCTTAGCCGCCTCCAGACAGGACAAGTGTCCTGCACGTCATGACCTGCCTGGGCGCTTAGAGCCCGCCGCCTCGGCCAGGCCCAGGGACAGGGGGTTTGCAGTGTCAGCCAGAGGCACCAGCTCCCCAAAGTGCTTGACAAGTCCCACGTTGACCAAGGGGGTCCCTGTGGAAGTGGGTGGTGGACCGCTGGGCACCCACTGCAGGGTGGGTAAGAAGGCCAGCACCAGCACTGACCCACCTCTGTCATTACCACTGCTGACACTTTGGTGCGTTTCCTGACAAATCGTTTGCTATGCATTGATACAGTGTATATACTATAACTAAACATTGGGCTAAGAATCCACCAGGCTCATTAGGACATGGCCGTGGGCTGCCTGTGGTGATATGGTCGGCCCCATAGCTGCCTGTCGGGACACTGATGGTCCCATCACTGCCTGTCGCAATATCGGGCCACACCTAGCTAATTGCCTCTCTCAATGCTAGCCTGCCTGTGGCAATGGCAGAAGGCCTCTCCCGATACTGCCCCGCCTGTCACCACATTGGGTGGCCTTCATTGCCTGTCTCAGTATTGTCAGGCCCCCTAGCTGCTTCTCGCAATACTTCTAGGTTTTACTTCTTGATTCATGAATGTACAAGACCATGTCTAAATATATTATGTACAGGTTACACGAGGAGGGACTATCACAACTGCATTTCAGTGTGGCTTGTTAAATAAACCTCTTGCTGCTTTACATTTTGGATCTTGCACACAGATACGCGTGCACACGCTTGCTTTGCCAGTAGAGACCACACTGCTCAACCACTTTCAACTGAACGTGGCCTGAGAGGTGGTTCTCCAGTAGTGGTTTAAGGTTTTCACTGTCCTCCCTCATGTGGTGGCCTCTGTGACCAGTGCGTGTTTCCAAAATTTCTGGCTGAGGCTGTAGTTTGCAGCTGAATGACAGTTTTTCTCAGTGAAAAGCTAACTGGGTTGGTCATAGTAATAAGATTTATTGAGCACTCACCGTATTAAGCATTATCCTCATGCTTTACTTCAGTGAACTCATTTCAGCTTGATAACCCTGTTTTGTAGACCCTATTATTAATATCATTATTATTCTCTTTAACATATGGACAAAACTGGGACAGAGAGGTTGAGTAACTCACCCAGGAACACACAGCAAGCAAAAAGAGCCAAAATACAGACTCAGGAAGTCTGGTTCTAAGGCCCGTGCTCTTAATAACAAAACTGTTCCCGTTGTGTTGTTTTCTACATTTTCTAAAAGGGAAATCTTTCCCAACTGGTATTTGAAAACAATGAAATAAAGTTAGCTGGCTAGGCAAAAAGACTAGCTAGACCCCAAAGAAATTAGCGTCTAATGTACAGAATACCAATTTTACAGCCAGAAAGACCTGGGATTGTCCCTGTAGCAGTGACATTTGCTGCTCACAGGAAATCCAAGTGCTTTCCTCCTACATGTTCTGGGCCCCTGGTCACAGTTAAGGCCATGTAACTAGTTCTGAGCGTGGGCTGTGAGTGGGAGTGACGCAGGCCATTTCTGTGACTCCGCAGGTCTCTGTGCACCTTCCATGGTGATAAAGAAGGCCACCTGGTCCAGATGGTGCAGCTATACCACAGTAAATCCCCAGGCAGCCTCGGGCTTGTAATCGTATGGACAGGGTGCTTCATAAGCCCACTTGGATATGAAGCATGAGACATCAACATTCATTGTGTTAAGCCATTGAGAGTTAAAGGCTACTTTGTTTCTGATATTATCTGGCTAACATAGCCCACAGGTCTCACCAGGTTTTCTATGTCTTCATGGAAAAGGTGTTTGACCTCTCTGAGCCTCATTTTGTTATTTTGAAAAATATGAACACTAATGTTTTCTTGGTTGACAAGAGGATTCAATGAGAGCTCTTGGTGTGCTGGCCAAATAGGAGATGCTCAGTAAGTGGTAACTATTGTAATTATTCAGTATCACTCTAGGCAAAGTGACAGGAGTGCTTAGGTGACAGTGTATAAAGAGCATGAAGGATGTTTTTTTAAACGAAGCTTATTATTGGATTCCTATGCATGCCTTACAACTATGAAACAGCTAAAGAAAATTTCTAATACAGTATGTAAACAGGATTATAATTTGTACCCATTTTATAAATATCTCGTGTTTTGTCACCAGCATCTACAGGTCTGTCTTTTGTTAACTGTAACCCAATTTTCCATGTGAATTTTTTTCTTCATTCTCAACCAACATGCTTCAGGTGGGCCTCCAGAATCAAGTTCCAGAATGGATCATGTGACTTAAGGCTTAGTCAATTGTCACTTGCCACTGTGGTTCATTCTCAGAGCCACTGAGATGCAATGAGAATGCTGGGGACCTTGAAGATTATGTCCTTTTCTCATTTGAACATGAGATATTGAAATATTTGGAGATACAGTAGCTATCTTGAGATACAAGGGAAGGGCCTGTGTGAGAATGGAACCAACATGGAAGTGAATGGTACCAAGTGGGTTGTGATGGAGAAATTGGGGTCCAGTGACATTCTTTTTTTTTTTAATGCTCGGATATTTTTCCATTTATCTTCAGATAGAGTGGGAGGGAGGGAGAAGGAGAGAGAGAGAGAGAGAGAGAGAGAGAGAGAGAGAGAGAGAGAGAGAGAGAAACATAGACGTGAGAGGGACGCATCGACTGGTTGTCTCCTGCAGGACCCCGACCAGGGCCGGGGACGAACCCCAACCGAGGTATGTGCCCTTGGCCAGAATTGAACCCATGACTCATTGGCCCGCAGGCTTATGCTCTACCGCTGAGCCAAACCAGCCAGGGCTCTAATGACATTCTTCAAGACCCTGATCAAGCTGCAGCAGAAACCAAAACAAATGCTGAGATTTTCACTTTAGTGAGTTAATCAATTATCTTTTTTCTTAATCCAGTTAAAATGAGATTTTAGTGAGAAACGACCTCTGGGTAGCTCAGAAGGAAAGCACTCAGTTCTGACTAGATGGGGTTGCATTTGGATCACATGAATCCACGTGGGATTCCTTCCCATTCCCGGAGCTCTACAATGCATTTTTCTCTGTCACTCTTCCTGGAATCTGTACTGAGGGTTGAACTAGCTTCTCTCTAGCCAAAAATGTTAAAGTTGTGGTCTTCAATTTCATCTGAAGTATGTAAATAAAAATTAAATATAATGTTTATGTTATTCACTAATAGATTTTAGAATACAAATAAAATGAAAATTCAAATAAGAATACCAGGTATGAGAATGTTTCTGAGTTTATTAAATAAATTATATATATATATATGTTTCTTATATTTAATCTGGTTGAATCTTGCAAGTTTCATAAATAAAGCTATAAATCCTATAATTTTCAAAAATTTTTGTGAATATGCTGGGGTAGAGAAAGTCACAGAAAAATGTATTGATCATCTAGGCTGTGCTCAGTCCACATGTCTGAGTCAGTTTGGGCTATCATACAGAATACCACAAACTGGGTTGCTAAAACAACAGAAATTGTTTTCTCAGAGTTCTGGGGACTGTAAGTCAAGGGTTAACATTCCAGAGGGCTTGCTTTCTGGTGCGATCTCTCTCCTTGGGTTGCAGAAGGCTCCTTTTTTCCTGTGTCCTTAAATGGCCTTTCCTCAATGTACAAAGGAGAGAGAAAGAGACATCTCTAATCTCTCGTCCACCTCTTATAAGGACACGATCCTACTGGATTAAGGTCCCACACTTATGATCTCAATTAACTTTAATTACCTCCTTAAGGGCACTATCTCCAAATATAGTCTCATTGGGGTTAGGGCTTCAACATATGAATTTGGGGGTGACGCATTTAGTCCATAACAATACGTGTAGTAAAAGAAGAATTTAGTAGAAAGAATACAGATTCTGGCTTCAAACACACAAGGCTTATGGTCAGGTCCTGCTACCTACTAGGGTATCTCTAAGTTGTTTTCAATAGAAGAATGTTCTATGGGCAATAAAGCACAAGAAATTAGATTTTTTTTACTGACGATGCTCCATCTTTGTACAAGCCGATCAAGCCTTAGATTTGAGGGTGAAGAACTGTTATTACTTTGCCAAACGTTTCAAACCACCCTTAGTCCAAACATGTGGCCATTTCTCTACACAGCCAAGTTCTGACACGTGGGTCTGCATTCTCTCCTGAATCAAACGCAACCCTCAACGTTCCATGGACACGCTCAGCTCATCCTACGAAAAGGACCGCATCCCCGGCCCTGCCGTGAGCCTTCTCAGCATCTCACCGCACATGACCGCCGTGTGGAACAAAACTGCCGAGCCACAACTGCAGTCCCTCGATTATGTTCCACCAACTCTTTCATCTTCTGCTTCACAGGTTCACTCGACTGCTGCCTTAGCACCGGGGCCTTTTCCCCAGCAGGGATGGGAACGTCCTCAAATTATAATTCTGTAGTCACACCCCCCTGGGAAGCTGATGTGAGGTGAAAGGTACAGACACTGTGTAGTCATAGACACCTTGAGATCTGCCTCCAGTGGACAGTAAACATTTCTGTGAACAAGTAAACGTTCACATTGTAAGCCGAGCATCCATGGAAACTTCCTTTTATGGGAGAGAACTTTTGAGACACCCTCTGTGTTAGTTGTATAACCTCAGGTGAATTTCTTAGCCTCTTAGAACTTTAATTTCCTTAACAGAAAAAGGAAATGGATAGTGTCTACTTCGGAAAGCAGTGGTTCTCAGACTCTGGCATGAATCAAATTACCTGGGGTGCTTACTCAAAATGCTGACTTTTAGGCCATGCCCCAGACCTACTGGGTAGGTATTATTGGGGTCTTGTTTGGATAAATAGTTTAAGAAATAAATTAAATGAGAAAATATGAAGCACCTGTTCTCATTCCTATACATGAACAGTAATTATTATTTAGAACACCTACTCATCCAAAAAAATTAAATCTGAGATCAAAAGATGGTGGCTTACTTTCAAGACACATTTGATTAAAAAAGAAAAAAAAAGGAGGAGGAGGAGGAAGAGGAGAAGAAAAAATTAAAGTAACAAGTTTAAGTGCAAATAGATTAAAACAAAATAGACTAGTCTGTACTGGAACAAACCATGCAAAGTATAAGATTCAGGCCAGTGACTCTGCGGCTCTCTTTTAAGAGCCTCAACACAACTGTCAGAGCCACCACCTATCAGAGCCCTATTATACATAGGTGACCGTGCATTGTGACATGTGACCCAGTAACTGGAACCACTGGCAAGACCAGAGAAATATGCCAGGTCTAAGTGTATCCAGTATTCTATGGATCCACTACAATAGCCCAACAGGGGCTCCCTTTACAGGAGGGTGACTGCCTGGCCCAATCAGATTGTCCCTTAGGGAGCTTCCCTCTGAGCCATATTTGAAACTGACAGGGATGCTGACGCCATGCTCCACCCACATCCACAATCCAGAAAGCACATGGATAGTGGAAAAGAGAAGTTCCATGCCTCTGCTTGTCCATTCATGAGAAGTGGCCATTTCCCTGGCAGAGTGGGATATCAAATCTGGATTTGGACCAGGTGATTTATAAGTTCCTTTTGGGCAATTAAAGGAAAGACTTAAGATTCTATTAGTCTGAAAAACTACCAAGTACTTGCTCATTATTTGCTGTTGTCCCAACAGTGAAGTCTGTTTGCCAGTGAGAGGAAAGGAAAACGGAGAGATGAGGAGAAGGGAAGAATGAAGACCTGGGCTTATCTAGGGGGTTTACCTTCTAACCAGTGAAACAAACAATTGCATACGGTCATTGAAAAATGCCAGAAGTTTGGTGAGTAAAAGAGTTTAAGGACCTGTCAAATACCTTGGCCACATCACTTCCCATTCCTAAGAGTGATATCTTTTCTATGTCTAAATGTTCTCACCTGTTGCAAGAGTGCCCTAATAGTGGCTATCTCATAGAATTAAGAGAAGATTATATGAGATAATGCTTTTAATGTCAGCTTTAAAATACACCAATTGCTAGACCCGTGCTTTTAAGCCACTGTGAAGCAATGTGCCTCGATCAAGTTTTCTCCGGTTCCTGAAGGAAGTTTCGTTGAGTTCACATTTAATGTGACAGCATTTGGTACACAGTTGACATGAGATACATTTACTTTCCTTGAAACCCGAGTTTTGCATTATCCATTATATGACTCTCGGGAAGACACCTGAATGATAAGTCCTTTCACCTGCAAAAGTGCAACGAGAAGAGGACGTGAGAAAGAAATTCACAGAAGAAATACAAACCTCTGGTGAATATAGGAAAAAACGATGATGATGCTGAAGATGAGTACAGAAGAAATGAACACTAAAACATCGACGAGATGCTATTTTCGTGGGTCCTATTGTGAGGATTAAAATGTTAATTCTCAGTGTAAAATGCAGAAACGAGTTTTCTCTTACTGGTGTAGGTGAAAATTAATTCAAACTTTCTGGAAAGAAACTTGATGATATATATTAAATAGTCTAAGATTTTCCGTGGTTCTAACCCAATAAGTCCACCTACAGAAATTTATCCACAGAAAAAATTTATGGATATATGAAAGGATTTATCTTCAGCATTGCTTTCGTTTGCTTTATCCTCTCCCCAAAATCCTTAAACTGCAATAATAGGAAGTTAGTTAAATACATTATGATGTAGAAATACTAGATATACAGCTATCTTGAAGGCTATTTAGTGGGGAAATGCTTTCTTGACAGAGTTGTATAAAAAAAAAAGTACAGGTGTTCAAGATTTTATTAAAGTTTATACTGAAAAATGACATTCATAATAACCATAATTCCAATTATGTGCAAAAGTGTTCATGATATATCATGTAGTTAAGAAAATGGATTACAACTGTAATTTTATATAAAAGTATACTTCTAGGTGATATTGGAATGCTACACATCAGATGTGAATAATGATTATTTCTGGAAGCTGGGATAATGAAAATGATTTTAATTTCACCATTTATGTTTTTCTGTACTTACTGATTTTTCTCTTAAATTTTAAAATTGAGTTTTAAATACACAAGTAATAACAAATATATATGTATAATAAAATTTACTATAATAAAATATGCAAACAATATGGAGTTATAGAGTAAAAAGTGAAAGTCTGTCTTTGGTTGCATTTTTCTCAAGCAGTTAGTTTTGGGGTATCTTTCCAGATGCCTTTCCACGGGTTCAGGAACCCCATCCTGCATTCCCTGCACCGTTCTACAGTCTGCAGGCCCCAGGGCGGCTGCTTTCAGCCATTTCTCCTGGGCTTTTCTGGGTGCGGGGCTCTGGTGAACACGGGGCTCCTCTGAGGGGCTGTCAGCGTCCCCGCGCTCCGCCAAAGGCCCAGGATCTCCTGGGAGCTCCTTCTGACCCTGGTGCCTTTTACTGGCCCTAATATCGTGTCCTTTGCGTCTCTCCTCCTCCTCCTCTCTCAGTCAGAAACGTTTCCTCCTCCTCCTAGGTGTGGGTATTAACTCCTGAATTTTTTTACCTTTGGATTTTGAAAATGTTAGCTTCAGCTGGCCAAGCCTTGACTTATAAAGGAATCTTTAGAAAGTAGAATTCATTCTCAACAGATCTTGTCTTTCAAGACTTGATTTCTCCTCTCCCTTGCAGCTGGAGTGTGCACCAGCGAGTGCCACGTTGGGTGACTTCGATGAAGTGTCTCTGGTTCCACTTGCTGACGGCTTCCATCCGTAACGGGTAGCACTGGCCTCTTCATCCCTGCTGGTTCCAAGTTGTGCTCAAATATCAGAGGATATTTAAATACAGCCTTACTATCTTAAGAAGCTTTCTCCTTATCTCAGTTGAAGGACAGGATATTTGTTTGTTTATTTATCTATGCTCTTTATTTTATTTTACTTTTGTTTTCTTTATTTTTTAAATAATATGCTGCTGAAACAAATTTTTCTTTTGATATTTCTGACTACAGGGCAACCAAGGTGTGTAGATATGGTAGTTCCAGCTATAAAAAAAGAGAGAACTCTCTCTTCTCTCTGTTATTTCAAAAGCATAAAATAAGCAAGGATGGGAATGATTTTCCACATGTGGGAGAAGCCAGAGCAAGTGACTTTTGCTTTAGGACATCTAGCTCTAGGTTTGGGCATAAAAACAATGCCCTTGTTAAATCTCAAGGACAAATTTGCCCCATGATAATCATGGGGATATCGTAAATTGCACCCTTTCCTTCTCCCTGAAGAGGTTATTATAGAACAGGAATTATTTTGAAAATGTCATCAGAGATGTGGAAAAAAAATAATCCCCCCCTTTGGGTAGAAGATAATAAAAGACGAAGGGATCCTGGTGGATTTTCAGCTAACAAAGGGCACAACCCTTCTCTCAGTTAGAGCAAGAGAGACTACAGAAAGGTTACATTTCCTTTGCATGACCCTGCTGTTTTTATTTTATGGTTATTAAGCCTTTCTTTCATGCTCAAGCTCTTGTAGTACATGCAAAAGACCAATTTTCAAAATGGGCTAAAACTTTAGGTGAAAAAATTTTGCTTTCAAGCAGCACACCTCTTAAAAGAGAAAACATAATCAGATGCAGGTGGCAGAGAACAACTTACAATGTGTTCGTGGAGACTGAAAATGGGCAGCACGACTGGGCTTAGGGAATATGTTTCCTCACTTGTTCTTCCATCTATTTCCTTAATTCCACAGGACATTTCAAGGCAGCGTGATCAAGAACCAGTCTAGAGGTGAGGAGATTTCCAAGAGGGGAAGGAGAAGTCTTTACTTTTGAAAAATGGGAAAAATTTTTTCACATGTGTGAAATAGGGTAGGAGAATAAATGGAGGAGAGCGTGGGTGTAAATTAGAAGCAGAAACGTCTGCTTGATTTAAAGAAGCAAATGACAAGTGCAAGAATAGTGAGTGCGGTTTCCCATATTTATATGCTCGTGTAGGTTCAGCTCTACAAAGTAAAGAAATTAGAAACATATGTTCTGGTAGTACATTTTAGTTTATGAGTTTGTCCCCATAAAATCCCATGCACCTTAAATGATGTGTGCTTTAATATATGGGCATATCGTTTTCATTGTGTGAGATCCTGGAGGCGTAGAAGTTTGAAAGTGAAAACTTGCTGTTTGTATTTGATGAAAAATTCAGTGGTGAGGATTGGAGATTTAAACATCCGGAAATGAATCTATTCAGAACTAAATTTTATCCCCATAGCTATGGAGCAAAGATCTTTTTATTCTTCTTTTCCTGTGCTGAAAGCCTAACTCAGAACTAATTTCTAGGGCTACTAGAAGCTCAGCCCCAGTAGCTGATGGCATTAGCGGATTCCATACACTTGCCCACTTGTCCAGAATACAAATGCAGACCGATGTGTCAACGCTGCCCCGAGCTTCACACACAGCTTTTTCACACAAAGCACAGGTCACCCTCCTGGGTGGAAATGTGTGTGGTCAGTGATCTCAAAATAAAATGCTGTTGTACACAATAGCCCTTTCAAGCACACTCATTCTACTTAGGACCTCTGGACAGAGTGGAGGTCAAGGCGAGTTGAAAGGTTAAGGGACTCTTAGACAGAATTGACTGCTTTTGTTCTTTCAAATGCTGTCACCAGTCACTGCTCTAAAACAGCAGAAATAATGAGCATGTGGGCTTGCCTTGAACCCTTGATGTTTCACCAGCTGCAGGGCACATGCAAGGCTACTCAGTAGACTCTGAAGGTATCATTCAAGTTGAACTTGAATTTCCATGGCTCTAAAGTACTTGCTAGTACATAAGTTACAGGAATTTGAAAGTCACAGACTATTAGGTTACTGAAGTGAATGGCTAACATAACAAGGCCCATTGCTTTTCAGATTCAGATGTATTGCTGGTCACATAATGACTGCTGGGCCTTATTTCACCAAGAGTCAAGAACACAGCCAGCCTAGTGATGTTGAGTGAAGGCTGGATTCAGAGTTAAGTGGATCTGAGTTCTAGTCTTGGTTCTAGCACTGTTACGTTATGATGCCTGGGCCAAGAAACTTTATATTTTTGAGATTTAAAACTCTACCTTGGCAGGGTGGGGGGTGGAGGTGGGGGAGGGGAAGCATCACTTTTCTTTGTGAATTCAACCTCCACTCTGCTCAGAAAGAGATTTTTCTAAAATTCAAATCTGACCGTGTCATATCCTGCTTTAGCATCTCCAGATGTGATTCAGTGCCACAGGATACTGTTTAAATCGCTAAGGAAAGCAAAGTGGGGCACTGGTGAATCTTTTCTGAAGAGTCAAATTAATAAATGATTCAATGAGATGACCAGGTAAGTGGAACAATCATGACCAGACAGTACTTTTGAACACTTGCAATGTGCTTGATGTTCTGTTGTTCATATCACCATTTCATTTAATCCTCACAGTAATGTCACACTTATTTCTAATGATATTCTGATATTTTTAGCTCTACTATTTTATGATACCTGGAATTTAGTTCACCAGTGGCTGTTATTAGGAATGTTAATGAGCATTTTGTGAAATATCTAGACATCAAGACCAGTGGTTCTCAAACTATGAATACTGATATTTGATGAGGTATAGCTATTTAAAAAGCATTTAGTATTCATATTAGGAAATGCTAGATAAAACAAAGGTAAATACATTTCTTTATTGCAGAAACTTTCTGACCTATAATATAAGTTGGTGCCTCATGAATATCCAAGAAGAACGAAGGTAGTACTGTGTTATATGACGGAGGAATACCTTTTGATTGAACACCTATTGAGGAATATCAGTAGACCACAGAACACAATTGGGGAAATTCTGATCTAGATAAAGAAATTGTAGAATGACAGTCTTTGGCATGGATTCCCAGAGTATTTTCTAAGTCAAAAAGAGCTTGCTAGCTCCTGAAGGCGTGGCTTCTAAGTAAATCATACACAATCCAGTAGTCATTCCTGGAAGAACCCTTGTTTTGACACAGTTAGAGCCCCTGGCAAGAGCACGTGGTACAGAGCAGAGGACCCTAATGCAAGTCCACAGAACAGTTAGGCACATGACCAGCTTGCACACAGCCATGTGAAATTAGAACATTGTCTAATTTGATGGTTCTGCACACAATTTTAAGACAAGGTGACTTCAGAAGTATACTGTAGTAAATCCAAGCTATGGTTCATTTTGAAAGTGTTAAACAGAGTGTGGTAAACTTACGTGTACTACAAGGAAATTGGTCTATGGCCTTTTTATTAAGTGCAAAAGAAAAAAAAAAACGGGAGAAAGTGCATTACATAATGATTGCATTTATATTGTTAAGAAACATGTACATTTAGAAATGCAGGGAATTGGGTCTGGAAACACATACGAAACTCTCAGTCTTGTCTTCTGCAAAGATCAGTTGAGGGGTGATGAATTGTAGGTGAAGAAAGACATTTAATTTTTACTCTAATGAGCTTAGGATTATATGATTTCAATAACAAACATGTATTTTGAAATAATTTTATTTTCATTGAATCATCCAGATTCTAAGCATGAAGAAAAAGACTTACTACAGCAATCATTTTCTTAAGTCCTCTGCCTTAGCTAGAGATGGGATGTCAATTAATTTTGCCTTTAAAAAAGATTATCGAGAAGAATATTGAAAATACATTGGCTTAATTTGCTATCGATTCTAGAAAACATCAGGCACTGCTCACATTCCACTATGTAACCTCTGCAAGCCAGGGGTGTAAGAAGGAACAAACGTTCCATGGCCTTTAGCATGAAATACGAAGCCACCGGTAGCGGACTTTGCACTCCACACGTACGTGACTTCTTTCCAGGTTCTTCCAAATGCTTAGACTTTCTCATGTTTCCTTTAAATCATGTAGAAAGGCCAATGCTAGAAATAACTTTCTTCCTACTCATCTCAGCCCCATGTTTTTGTCAAACGTGGAAGACTCGTTCAGCGATAAGTTCAGGATTTTACTCATTCAAGAAATGTCTCCTGACTCAGCTCCTTCCCCACTACAAATAAATAAGTGATGCCTGTGAAAATATGACCCTTGGCACTTGTTACAATGTATTAAAGCTTTTGTATAACTTGATCTTTTATCATTAAATTATGTGCACTTTAAAACATATCTGTATTTACTTATTTTCTAATTTCTAGAACTTGTATACAACAGGGTTCATAGTCAGTATTCAACTAGGTGTTTAGAAAATAGATAGCTTTGGTTATGGAGTTAGGATGCCACATGCAAGATATTACAGTAAGCTCTCGGAGGGCTCTGAAGCTGAAGCAGGCATGAATGCTCCCTCTAGGACAATATGTGAAATGCATACAAATACGTATAATGCTAAGAAGAAAATGATTAGGGTCATGAGAGGACGTTAGAGAAAATGCTGGCTGTTCCTCCCCCTAAAAAAATTAAACAAAGTAAAACTGAGCAGTGGTAAATGATATTGCCTCAAACAATTTATGAATTTTAAAAATAAAGATAAATTAAAAGAAAAATCAGCAGTTTTAAAAATAGATGAAAATCAATAACAAAAAAGTATTAATGACATGAACTTAGCAGGAAAAAAACAAACAAAATAAAAACTCCTTATGAAGCAAATTATTCTCTGTATATAGAATTTCTTTGTTCTCTTTGAAGCCAGATTAGATTCAGATCCTGATATAGAGTATTGCATTTGGATGTCTGTTAAGATTATATGTTAAATAAAGAACATTTGTAATGGGTAATACAAAAAGGAAACCTATGTAAATGAAAGTAACAGAGTTTCCTTCTAATCTTTGGTTAAATCAATCATGTTTTGCGGGTTTCAGAAGTTCCCAGCTGGTGGGCAGCAGCACAATGGTGTGTTGCGGAGAGGTGGCAGGTGTACTGATACTCACCTGCGGTGGCCCTGGCGGCCCTTTCCTCGCCAGCCATAACCGGGCCGTCTCATTTATCCCAGTGATTTTCTTTGTGCGCTATGATATAAAAAACTTGAGAAACATTGATCTACTGTTATTTGAAATCTTCATTCTTTCACATAAGCCAGCTTTTTGATAAATGCCTCTTACAGATGGTAATGTAATTGAAGGGAATGGCAGCAAAACAAAATAGGATATAATGTTTATAAATTAATAATCACTAAAAGTTTAAAATTATCTGTGGCCTTAAAGAAGTGACTTAACCTTTTTTATCCTTGGTTTGCTTGTCCATAAAATAGATAAAATAATATCTGCCAAGCCTACTTTCATATGATTGTTACAAATATCAAATAAAATAAGGATACAAAAGTGCTTTGAACACTGTGTGTTATTAAATTATAAGGCTGTCAATGCCAGCTTATACTTTTCCCCTCTATGGAATAGAAATCATTTTATATATATCATCTTGTTAATTCTTCTGAGAAATGAAACATATTATAAGTGAAAGTTATTCAGAACTAAAATGAAATTTAACTGGAATATGGCTGATATGTCTCCTATTTCAATTGCCATTATCTGAGACTATTTGAATTCTTCACTTGCACCGGGTTAATATTGAAGTCCAACACCAATATTTAGCTTTTTGGTATGTGAGCATATGGTTTCTAGATGCTATTTTTGCCTGTGTGTTCAAATAACATTACATATTTCAATTCATAAAGAACTGGTGTTCATAAAGGTAAGATGATAGTAATGTTGATGATGATGATGATGATGATGATGATGATGATGATGATGGGGGGGATGGTGCTGGTGGTGAAGAGGATGGTGATAATAAAAATCTTTTGCATTTGACCAAAATTTTATACCTTTAAAGCCTTTATATTTTCTAGTGCAACATTTATAAAAGCAATTACACAAGTTCCATGGAGGCTATTAAGTCTGAGATTTGAGGGGTTAACAATTTCCCGCTTGCACTGGACTCCTAGAGATTTAATATTCCCAGAGGTTTTTATTGTAAATTTTCAGACAGTCGATGGCATATGCAGAATTTCCTATAGGAACATTTCATTTCTTCACCCCAAAGCATTAAGTGGAATATTAAGTATTTAGTGGAATATATTTTATGATACTCTCATCTAATGGATAGTCCAGCCGGTGTGGCTCAGTGGTTGAGCATCGACCCATGCACCAGGAGGTCGATGGTTCAATTCCTGGTCTGGGCACAGGCCCAGGTTGTGGGCCCGATCCCCAGTGGGGGGTCGTGCAGGAGGCAGCCAATCAATGTTCTCTCTCATCGATGTTTCTATCTTTCTCTCCCACTCATTTCCTCTCTCTCTAAAATCAATAAAGGAAAAAAAAGTATAGATACATAGAACCTTAATCCGCAGTCACGTCATCTAATTCTACATCTTCATTGAGCAGATAGGGATTTGAAGACCAGAGAAGTTAAATAACATCTTTAAGGCTACATAGTAAATTAGTAGTAGAGAAAAAATTACAGTCCAAACTTCTAAACCTAGGGTTTTATGTTTTTTCATTACATCATCTAAGACGTAAGAATAGCCCCAGGCTTCCTTCTCTGCTCAGTGACTCAGTTAACCTGGCCACACTTTCCCTTAGCACATGTTCAGAGATTCACACCTTTCATTCCTTGTGTTAGGAATTCAAAAGTTATCTCCATGACCTCCAGGCTCTCTGGCTTCAAGGACCTCTCCATGAGTCATTTATCTTTATATGCATTCTCTAATATGGTTTTATATATCTGTTTAACAAATGAGGAAACCAATACTCAGACAGTTAGATTTTTCAAGGTCACACAGCAGTTTGTGACTTGGAAAAGCAGGGTTAGAGCCTAAACAATGCACGGTCTCTAATTCTATTTTGCCACATTTTTGTATTTATAAAATTATGGCTATTATTTATTGAACTTCAGTGTAAGGAGTTGTCCTTAAATAAGCACTTTAGTTATCTCATTTTATCTTTACATTGGCAAATGAGTAAATTCTGTAATTAAAACACTTTCCAAGAAAGATTTCAGAACTAGCGCCCTGGCCGGTTTGGCTCAGCAGTTAGAGCGTCGGCTCGCGGACCAGAGAGACCCGGGTTCGGTTCCCACTAAGGGCATGTACCTTGGTTGCAGTTTGTCCCCGGCCCCGATTGAGGCCGTGTGGGTGGCATCTACTTGATGTGTCTCTTTCACATCAATGTTTATCTCTCTCTCTTGCCCCCTCTCTCCCTCCTGCTCTATCTGAAGATAAATGCAAAAAATATCCTCGGGTGAGGATAAAAAAATTTTAAAAGATTTAAAAAATTCAAAAAAAAAAAAAAAAAGAACTAGCAAGCAGCCTTATAGGATTTGAATGCAAGTCTCAATTCAATGTACTGCTCCATTGACCATACTTTGCCAAATATGATTTTTAATTAGCAAGTAGGAAACACCAGAATCATAATAAATTTTATAGGAGACAGTCTGCAATCATGAGACCACTTCAAACATCGGTGTAGTTAATAGTCTTTTGCTAATTGAGCCACACGGATGTCCCTCTCAAGGTTTGAAAAGAACCAGGTTGCAGTCCAACTTTTACTTTTTCTTGGCTTTGTAATCTTGAGCAAATCACTCCGAACCTCGGTTTTCCTGCCTTTACTATATGAATAATGATGCCTACTATTTTGCAGGTCAGTTCTGAGATTTAGGACCCTGGAGAGTCAGAAATGATTGAGACTTGGAAGACCCTCCTCTCTGAAAAAGGTGACCTACAAGCACTGCTAGGAACCTGTGAGCTAGGGTGAAAAATGAGCACTAGGTGGAGAGAAGCGTTTGCTGGGTACATCTGCGAGGCAGACAGCGCTAGCCAATCATGTAGGAGTGCACGGGAACTACACAGCATGATATAAATGTGACAAACGTAACTGGAAGCGATGTGAGCAAAATCGTGTTCCCCAAATTTGTAATTTAAGAGGAAACAGATTTTTTAAAGAAAAGCATGTTTATTTATATTCTGTTGTTTTTGACAGATTAATTATTTTTGTGACTTGGCCTAGTTGAAACTGAAAGCCTCATTGAATGAGGCATCAGATAAACTGGTATAAAGCATCCACTTTACAATATTTAGAGCACTCCTGGGAGTTTTGAAATTGTTTATATGCCATTTTAAAAAGGAGGATTATGCAAAATGAGAGAAGAGATCATTTTTATAACTTCAGTCATATTACTGGGGGCTTTATGTTGATATTCATAGATTGGTATTTTAATGAGTTACATAAAGTCTTCCCCTTAATGTTTATGACATATGTTTGTTACTGCAAGCTGTGTTTCTAGGAACTTAAATGCCTAAATGCTTCTAATACCCTAAAAGCCACGTGGGTGAAAACAGCCTGGAATGCAAACGGGTTGGACCACCGGGCATAGACACCTGCTGGTGCAAAACACTGAAGAAGTAAAATGAGCCCCTCACCCTGAATAAATGAGATGCAGAAATGTGTTTCTGTTGCACAAGAGTAGTTCCCATTTACAATATGTTGAATATTTCCAGCTAATCTTTGTACCACTTAATCTAAAAATAGAGAGGTGGGGGAGATAAAGTTAGAGAAGAATGCTTCTGGATAAATGAAAAATTATCTTTATAATAAGTCACACCTACTATTGCTGTGTTGAAGTTAAGTTGTGTTTGAGCTGATGTTATAAACCCTGATTTCCAAAGGTTTATAATTTGACTATTAAAGGGGATTATATAGACCCTTCAAATGAGATTTAAGTTGAATCATTCAGGTACAGTTACAGATGTATAAGAACTTAACAATAGGCTTATCAAAATATCAGAAATACTTTAAAGTATTATTATATCTCTAAATAGTAGGTACATAAGACCTATAAGAATCATTTCACTAAATTTATACAAGAGCCTTATGACATAAATGTTATTGGCATCCACATTTTAAATAATCAAATTGAGGCTCGGAGCAGTTAAGTAATTATTTCAAGGTCATGCAGCTTGTAAATGGCGAAGCCAAAATAGAAATTCGGGAGCTTCACATTAGCTGCAGTTCTTAACTCTGTAGACAGCTCATCGGTTCCCACGGCCAGATCTGAAACAACACGGACCATCTCCAGTTGTTGTCCTTATGACGATAATTGTTCCAAAGTCTTCAGGACAAAAGAGGATTTAAACTCATTTTAGCTAGAGGGTGCAAGATCGATGAGCAAGGTATAGCACTGCAAAGTTTAAATTGCTTTTTACGGACACGTTCCCCTAATAAAAACTAGAGTAAAACATACTTGAATTAAATAGTAAAAAAGATGTCTCAAAGACCCTGATCTCATTTTGCATTGCTTTCACTTTATTGTTTTTGTTCAGAAATAGTTGGAGCTTAACATCACTCTGTGTTATTATTTGATTCTTTGAAGATCATTTTGCAAACTTATTTTTATTATTTTATTTTTCTTTATTTTTCTTGTTGACAGTATTGCAAATGTTCCTGTTTTCCCCCTTTGCCTGCCTCCACCCTGCCCCTGCTCTCCCCCACCTGCCCTCTGGCCATTACCACACTGTGGTCTGGCTCTATGGGCTATGCCTATATGTTCTTTGGTTAATTCCTTTACCTTCTTTATCCAGTCCCTGCCTCCACCCTACCCTCTGAGACTTGCCAGTCTGTTCCATGTATCCATGCCTCTGTTTCTATTTTGTCAGTTTATTTTGTCATTAGATTCCACATATAAGTGAGATCATATAATATTTGTCTTTCTCTGACTGGTTTATTTCACTTGGCATAATAATCTCCAGGTCCATCCATGTTATTGCAAAAGGTAAGATTTCATTCTTTTTGAAGGCCGTGTAGTATTCCAATGTGTAAATGTGCCACAGCTTTTTATCCGCTCATCTACTGATGGGCATTTGGGCTGTTTCCAGATCTTGGCTATTATAAATAATGCTGCTGGGAATTGGTGTTTCAGGATTCTTAGAATATATTCCCAGAAGTGGGATTGCAGGGATAAAAGACAGCTCCATTTTTAATTTTTTGAGGAAACTCCATACTGTTTTCCACAGTGGCTGTACCAGTCTGCATCCCCACCAACAGCACACTAGGGTTCCCTTTTCTCCACATCCTTGCCAGTACTGTTATTTGTTGATTTATTGATGGTAGCCATTCTAGCAGGTGTGAGGTGATATCTCATTGTGGTTTTAATTTGCCTTTCTCTGATGATTTATGACTTTGAGCATTATTTTCATGTCAAATGGCCATCTGTGTCTTCTTTCAAAAAGTGTCTATTCAACCTTTGTCCAGTTTTTAATTGGATTGTTTGTCTTCCTGGTGTTGAATTGTACGAGTTCTTTATATATTTTGGAAATTAACCTCTTATCAGATATATCATTGGCAACTGTGCTCTCCCACACAGTGGGTTCCCTTTTCATTTTGTTGATGGTTTCTTTTGCTGTGAAGAAGCTTTTTAATTTTATATAGTTTCATTTGTTTATTTTTTTCCTTTATTTCCTTTGCCCTAGGAGACATATCAGCAAAAATATTGCTACGAGAGATGTCTGAGATTTTATTGCCTATGTTTTCTTCTAGGATTTTTATGGTTTCATGACTTACATTTAAGTCTTTAATCCATTTTGAGTTTATTCTTGTGTATGGTATAATTAGGTGGTCTAGTTTCATTTTTTTTGCATGTACCTGTCCAATTTTCCCAACATCATTTATTGAATACACTATCTTTACTCCATTGTATGCTCTTGCCTCCTTTGTCAAACATTAGTTGACCATATAGGCGTGGGTTGATATCTGGACTCTGTTCTGTTCCATTGATCTTATGGCTGTTCTTCTACCAGTACCAGGTTGTTTTGTTTACAATGGCATTGTAGTATAATTTGATATCAAGTATTGTGATACCTCCAACTTTGTTCTTTCTCAAGATTGTTGAGGTTGTTCAGGGTCTTTTTTAGTTCCATATAAATTTTTGGAATATTTGTTCTAGATCTGTGAAACATGACATTGGTATTTTAATAAGAATTGCGTTGAATCTATAAATTGTTTTGGGTAGTATAGACATTTTAATGATGTTAATTCTTCCAAACTATGAAACATGGTGTATGTTTCCATTTTATTTGTATGTTCTTCATTTTCCTTCAATGTCTTCTAGTTTTCTGAAAACAAGTCTTTTACCTCCTTCATTAAATTTATCCCTAGGTACCTTATTTTTTGTTGTTGTTGCAATAGTAAATAGGATTGCTTTCTTAGTTTCTCTGATAGTTCATTATTGATATATAGAAGAAATACTACCGATTTCTGAATATTAATTTTCTATCCTGCTACTTTGCCAAATTCATTTATTGGATCTAGTAGCTTTTAGGTAGAGACTTTAGGGTTTTCCATGTAAAATATCATATCATCTGTGAATAATAAGTTTTATTTCTTGCATTACAATTTGGATGCCTTTTATTTTATCTTCTTGTCTGATGGCTGTAGCCGGACTTCCAGTACCATGTTGAATAAGAGTAGTGAAAGCAGACATCCCTGTCTTGTTTCTGATCTTCAGGGAAACACTTTTAGGCTTTGCCTATTGAGTATGATGTTGGCTGTGGGTTTGTCATATATGGCTTTTATTATGTTGAGGTATGTTCCTTCTATTCCTACTTTGCTGAGAGATTCTATCATGAATGGGTGCTGGATTTTATCAAATGCTTTTTCTGCATTTATTGATATGATCATGGAGTTTTTATTCTTCATTTTGTTTATATGGTGTTTAATGTTTATTGATTTATGGATATTGTACCAACCTTGCATCCCCAGAATAAATCCCACTTGATCATAGTGTATGATCTTTATAATGTATTGCTGGATCCGGTTTGCTAATATTTTGTTGAGAATTTTAGCCTGAAGATCATTTATTGAAAGTACATAAAATTAATATTCTAAACTACTAGCAAGTGAAAATGTGTCTTTTGGAGCATACAGTTGATAAGCCAATGCTCTTAGGAATGATTCATTCCAGTGAAGAAAAACATCAAAGCACTCACTCATGGTATGAAATATAAAAAGTAAACATTAAAATCTAGTGTGGTGGGATTATTTCTATTTTGACTATCCTCATCTTCCTTTCCTTACTAATGCTTCTATCCTGAGATAATATTAACATTCCATGAAAATGGGAATGCAGAAATAATAGAGGATACTATGTGCATGTAGACATATATATTTCTATACATGTTCTATAAAATAACAGATACAAGCATAGTTGTGTTTTAGCCATAATGTTTATGGTTTGTATCAAGATGCTTCGAGGATCAATTAAAGAAGAAAAAGGCCAAGCCATTAATTCACTTGTTCAGTATTTATTGATTGCCTATTATATGCTAATCACTGTGCCAGATTCAAGAGGAATCAATAACAGGCCTAAAATAAAAAAAAAATATATCATATTTGCATTTTAATTTAACATATCTTTTAAAGATGTGGTATCATTGGCTTAAATCAATTTACTGTCGTTTCTTAGTGTTGGATTCATCATTATAATAGAGATGCACAAGTAATGAGTGACATTTGAGAATTACTTTTCAGTACAACTAAAGATATAAAGCAATATCTGCATAGAACCTAGGTTGTTAATCTGTGTCATGGATCTGTGATACAGTGAGCAGAACAGAGTGGTACAGTCGGCCCTCATTTATTGCGGTCAATCAGTTCCAGACTCTACCGCGATAAATGAATTTCCGAGAAGTAGGATTCTTTATATACAGTCGTCCCTCGCCACTTCGCACTTGGACTTTCGCGGAAAACCGCAATAGAGTGAAGCCACGAAAGTCCAAGCGCGAAGTGGCGAGGGACGACTGTGTTAGCAAATATCGCTGAAACAACATTGAGTAAAAAACAAACAAAAAAACCAGAGAAATAAGAATTGCAATGATCAGTTCAGAATAATAACAATAATAATACTGACTTTTCCCACATCCCACATTTATTTTAATGATTGTATTTATGAAGTTTAAACTATTTTGTTATTAGCTTTTATATTAATAACAGCCTTCTAAAGTATAGGGAAGTTTTAAAAAATTATAGATATGATAATGAAGTAAGAGAAAGTTTAAATTTATATCTATATATCTATTTCAATATCCAGGCGACTATTTGTCAACTGGATAATGTGACCTTGTAAAGTTTCTACATATAAACAACCTATGCATCAAGACTTCGTTCTTACACCTCATATAAAAGTCTTTCTAAGCCATTAGAGAATTCCCTAATTCATGATCCGGTGCCAACAGCTCTTACATTAATTTGGCAATTATTCAGATGTTACTTTGTGACATTTCTTGAGTCATTTCATTAAACTGTTATTTGTCTTATGTATCAACCTCTCACCTATATAACAATCATCTTGCTAGCTGTGTCCTTCTCTTAGAACTGAGGTTAAAATTGGTGGTTCCAGACTCGCTGGGAGATCTAACAGTACATGTGTTTAGCTTGGTCTAATGTATTTTTTAATTAGACTTAATATGCACAGAATTTGACCTTTGTTTCATGACATACTTTTCTTGTGATTTCACATGTGGTTCTCATTTATTTAGTTCTTATTTAAAAATGTAATAGCACGAAGGACCCCTTCACGTAAACCATAGACAGGACCTTAATAATAACCTGTATCTAATAATTCATTCCTTTCCTTCCTCCACCAAACATGATTCCCATTCTGTATCCTTTGTGGTCATCACTCCATTGCTTTCCTTTTTCTAGAGTTTTATTGAATTTGCATATATTCATTAAAAGTAGATTTTATAACTTTAAACTTTACAGAAAGGGAAAAGGCTAAGTGAAATATGTGGGAGTTATATTTTTTATTTGATGTATTGTTAAACTTCATTTGTATTTTGCATATTCCTGTAAATCATTTGTTGTGATCACAGCGGGTTTATTTTTTTTATCCTCACCTGAGGACATTTTTGCATTTATCTTCAGATAGAGCAGGAAGGAGGGAGGGAGAAAGAGAGAGAGAGAGAAACATCGATGTGAGAGAGACACATTGACTGGCTGCCACCCACACGACCCCAACTGGGGCCAGGAACAAACTGCAACCGAGGTACATGCCCTTGGTGGGAACCGAACCCAGGTCTCTCTGGTTCGCGGGCCGACGCTCTAACCGCTGAGCCAACCCGGCCAGGGTATCACAGTGGCTTTAAAAGCACATGCAATAATTGCCACCATTTAAAGGTTGGGAGAATAGAGTTCACAAAAAAGCCACAGTTTCAGGTTCTCTTAAGCAATTGCAAGATCTGGAGAGAGTTGGTCTGCATTCTTATATATGATGAACCAGGGCTAAGAAGTAGCTACCGTTTTCGCTGGGAACTGTGCTGTCCAGTCCACTTCACTTCCCACAGCCCGGGCCCTGCCGACTTCACTGCCTCACCGCGCATGCTATGGCATATGAGTTGGAACCCCCTCTCTTAGACTGACTGATTAGAGATGAACAAAAGTAACATTTAGTCATTAAGAAAACCACACAAACTCAACTCTTTAAAATGCCTTTAAAAAATAAATGATAATTTACAAAACAATCTTCTTTGGCTGATCCTTCGGGACAGAGTTCCAGCTGCCTAGTGCCAGGTGGTACCCAAGTGTGTATAAGAAGGACTGACAATAAATATTTCCCAACACTTGCCTTGGGTATTTCTGAATGTGACCTTTAAAAAGCAGCAGTAACTATTTACCAAAAGCCAAAGAGGATTGTCCTCTGGAATAATAGATTTCTTGTTTAGTGCTTTAAATTTGTTTAATCCATCTACATTTTTACCCTGGGTCTCCCTGGATTAAAAGAAAATACTCTAAGGCTCTATGTTTACCTAGGTGAAATACATTGAAAAATTGAGGCATTTATGTAGGTAATGTAAGCAAAGAGCCATGATATCAGGAAAGTAATTCTTTGGCCAAAATAACACATTTTGACTGTCTACATCAAGCAACCATTCTGTATCTCTTATAATTATTCATTTGTTCATACACTGGAATGTTTTTGCGTACCTACTACATGTTAGGCATTGTTCTTAGGGTTTGTGTTATAATAGTTAACTCTCTTTCAATAGTATTCATTCATTGTTACAATGTACTTAAACCCAACAAAAAAACACTTGAAGAGCCAATTAGTAAGGAATGAAATTGGTTTCAGGTTTTTATGTTCTTTTTCTGGATGTCTGATCCAAGCAACAGGAATAATATCTAACCTCACCTGAAAAAAATACAGGGAAATAAACATCCCTTTAAAAATAACGCATTAGAAATAAAAACCCAGATACAGTAATAATGCAAGGAACCAAACTGAATTCTGTGATTAGTTCATTTGCGGGGGGGGGGTGGTGGTGGTTTGAGATGTGGAAAGAAAGTACAAATCTATAGGGAAATGCAGGAAGCACAGTAGCTGGTAGAACAGAGAAATAACTACAAATCAGAGAAATGTTAAAGCACCCAAGTGAACATCTATAGTTTCAAGCTTTAACAAGTCTGGGCAGTCTATACTGGCAGAATGTTCTCATCTACAAATGACAAATCAAGTGTATACCACTCTGAAAACCAAAATTGGGGAACACTCCACAGAATTCAATGAAGGCAATGTTCAGGTGTTTGTGGTTCTTTGACATGTCCTTAATTCACAAGAAGGCCTTTGCAGTGTCCCCTTTTCAACTGGCCAAGAGAGAAATGGTTTAGGAAGTCATGGACAGCATTTGATTTTATTTCAGATGGGAATGCTACATCATCAGAAGATGTAAATCCACATTTAAATCTCAAAGTTTTTTGTTTCTAGAGATAACATCAAATGTAACCCTGAAGGAAATATTTAGATGCTTAAAATATCTCCATATCTTTGCTTATCATGAATATTTCTATGAGGTACGACATATTAATTGTTAGTACTTTTTTTCCAACTGGGATAAAAATGCAACTGAGCCAAAATAAAGAAAGGTAAAGAAATATTTTCAATCTTAGTTTTTTTATGAAGTCATATGCTCAGCAACGGAAAAAAAATACTACCAAAACAAGAAAGAACCTTTATGACAGTGTAGAAGAGACTTCTTTTTAGATTTTATTATGCTATTAACAGTTTTTTCTTTTTCTTTTTCAAATAAGCCAGTTAATTCTAAAAGCTTAGTGAACAAAACAAGCAAACAGAAAGAAAACAAAAAACAGTCCAATAGAGAGGTTACTTAAATATTCAGAAGTGTACAAACAGTTCCATTAAAACTTACAGAGCACTTTCTGCTGTAAATAAAATGGATACTCACATTTATAAAATATATAGAGTCACTCAATATTAAAGATGTTTACATTTTATTATATAAAAACATAGATAGCGATAGAGATGACAGAGATACAGAGATAGAGATAGAGATATATGCAATCAACTGCATGAATCTCCAGAGAATTATGCTGAATGAAAAATGCCAATCCCAAATCTTACTTACTCCATGATTCCATTTATATAACATTCTTGAAATGACAAAATTATAGAAATGAAGAACAGATTGGTGGTTGCTGAAGTGTTAAGAAGGGGGTGGAGATGGAGGGAAGTGGGTGTGGTTACAAAAGGGCAACAGGAGAGAATCCCATGATTGAATTATTCGTTACATGGACTGTATCAACATCTGCATCCTGGTTGTGATATTGTGCCATAGTTTTGCGATATATTACCATTGTGGGACATTCAGTAAAGGTAACATGGGACCCCTCTGTATTGTTTCTTACAACTATGTGTTTCTCTACAAATATCTCAAAATTGTTTAATTAAAGAATATGCTGTTACTGGAATTCATGGTTATTAATTGCTTTAAATAAGTGAAATGCAATAAAATAATTCTCAAAATCATTAAAAAGGACAAAAACAGAATATTTTGTTGAGGAAGCCGGAATGAATATGGATGACTAGAAGATTTTATACATTTGCTTCCAGATCAAGGAATATTGAGAGAGAAAAATCAGAAAAACTCTGGTTTCAGCTTATAGTGGAAAAATACAGTGAATCTTGAATTTCTGAGACAGTGTTATAAACAAAGAGTAATGCTAACTTCTTGGAGAAAAAAGCATATGTGAGAGAGCTCCTTAACCTCAAAAAGTTAACAATGCCATTTATATACTTTAAACTTGGACTAATCATCAGTTAAAATCATTCCTCCATGGCTCTAGTTGTGAGAATTTGGTCAAATGATTTAAACTTTTTGAACTTTTAATATGTCTGGACTGTTTTATGTGTTATATGATATGTTGAATTCTCACAATAAATATTATAAAGTACTCATAGGCAGCATCTTTGCTAGTAGGATTATTTTTGGCTCTCCAGTATGCTTGGTGGTGTTAGGTACACGCAGACACTCAGTTCCAAGCATCCGATAGACATTTTTTGAGTAAATGAATGAAACTGTACACATCTGTATTCCTGTACGAATATACAGCAGTGCAATATATCTAATAAGTATTCAATAAAAGCTATTTGAGTAAAATAGCTTTAGTGAAATATTATTATAATATTTCTAAAGCTCAGGTGGTCAATTTGAGTGAAGCATGACCATGTTTTGGGGGCTCAGATAGTCAAGCCATAACACATGGATAGAAGGACACGTGACCAAACAACTGCAAAAGAAAGAAGGAAACAACAACGGCTTAAAGCAGAGTAATGTGTAATATTGCAGAAATAAATGAGACGCCATTGTAAAAGACCAGGAAATGAAATATTGCATTACAAATGTAAGAGTAAACAAAAGATAAAGTGAAATATTATTTCATGTGATAGAAGAAACAGACAGGTGTTTTTCTTCAGCCTTTATATAAAAAATAAACTAGAAAATGTTACCAATAACCTATATATATAGGAAAAGAAAAATAATAAATATCAGTTGTGTGAAATACATAATGTTAGGTGGCAGAAAGGAGTGAGAAAAAAAATGAGAAAAAATGTTATGCTCTAGCCATTTCCCCTCAAAGTCTTAGAACAGGTTTATAGAAATCCAACAGGTAAATGTACTGCTATGGCATAAAGTACAAACTATATTGAAGAATACTGGTAGAGATCTAGGTGTGATTCTAACTGGAAATATTTGTGTGTTATGTACAACAGTTCACCATACTGCTATTACATGGCAACATAGCAAAAGGCTCGGTCTTAAAGACATATTTTATTATAACATGCAGATGGGTTATTTTTGTTAACTATAAGAACATATTTATTTATTTAATATTTTTCTTTATTGATTTTAGAGAGAGAGGAAGGGAGAGGGAGAGAGAGATGGAAACATCAATGAAAGAGAACATCGATTGGCCGCCTCCTGCATGCCCCCCACTGGGGCTTTGGCTCACAACCTGGGCATGTGCCCTGACCGGGAATCGAACTGGTGACCTCTTGGTGCATGGGTTGAGGCTCAGCCACTGAGCCACGCCAGCCAGGCTATAAAAGCATATTTAATAATTGTCCATTCACCAAAAAATTTAACTGCCAATAAAAACCCATTCTCCCACCACTAGGTTCAAAATATAATCTGAAAATTCTGATGAGAACATTCTCTGGCTATTTGTGATGGTCTTTCCCAACAGAAAATGTTTAACTTGAGGGAAATGTGATATTTGGATAAGCAAGAATGAGCCTTTATCTATAAAATTCACTTCTCTGAAATATTTTTTGATAGGATTTTTGAAATATGAACAGCAACGGTTACTCTTTAGAATATTCCCTCTTTCCGGTCCAACATTTTTGGAGGAAACTGCTTTTTGTCTCTAACCAGTTTCATGCTTAATCAAAACCTTTTTTGAAAGATTTCAACAAATGTGACACACCAGGAACTTCTATGTAGAAAAATGAAATGCTATTCACTATGACTAACTTCCAATGCAAATAAACCCAAATGTCAAAACAATGTGGAAGTTAGAAGCACAACCGCAAGCTGAGAAAAAGATTTACAGCTCCGCTCAGCCCCTGTGTACTTTATAGCCGCCATATGAGATTTTATTTCTGGATGAAAGCTGCATTGATAAAGAGGTTTAATTGTCTTTCAGTGTGCCTTATGGTGAAGTTGCTTCATTTACTTCAAGCCTGAATCTCATTACCAGTTCAATTCTCCAGGCTCCTCTCCATCTTAAGGCGGTGCTTAATTAGTGTAACCCTAGCGATGAAGGCAAATACAGCATGTTTTCCCTTCCCCATCTACTGACAAATCTAATAGACTATTGATTTTCCATCCTCAAACAGATCAGGCACCATTCAATCATGATATTAGCTGTCCATTAACTTGAATCCCCCACTCTGATGGGCTGTCAACATCATCAAGGCCATCCCATCAACCAATCAACACCTAGTAGCACCTGCAGTTGGCACTCCCTTTGAAAATCACGCCTAAAATTCTGTTCTTTGTTATTTTTTTTTTCTCTCCAGAGGAGTTTCTGTTCCTATCCTCATTTTTCTTATTTAGCAGTTGAATAAGGCTTTCATTTCCTTGGAAAGAGGTGTTTGCTTTTGAAAGGTTGATTGTGTTATCTACCGACAAGCCATAATTTTGCTCAAAACTAATTCTACCCCTTTTCCACATTTGTAATATTTTGAAAATAATCTGACACTACAAACAGTTAGAACTTGTCAAAGGAAATAGATCCTTCTAATTTTAGAAAAAAAAATCTCTTTATTAATTTCAAATGTAGTTTTAGAGATGATGATCATATGAAAAAGCACAGGAGAAAAGAAAAAAAAAAGAACATATCCCTCCCCCCACCATATACAGACATAATCGTTCCCCAGTTAAACCAAGAGCAAAAAGAAAGCCCGACTGTAATTGTTTTTAAAACTGCATATCAGCATAAGAGAAAACACATTCAGCAATACCTCTGTCATTGAAAAAATAGCACAGAGGCCTCTTAAGAGGATGGAAAGGCTAAACTTTTACATTCAGTTTTAGAAATACTCCTTGTTATATTTTAAAGTTACAGCACATATCATTTACTAAGATAACCATTGTACAATGAAAATACGGTGATCATGCCCTTTGTCTGGAATGGCATTTCTTTTTATATCTTTCTACATGTTGAAGTTCGAGTACCATTTTCTCTGTGAATTCTTCCTGGTCTCCCCAGTGGAAACAAATGCAATTTCGTCACTGCTCCCCTTGTCTTTTATTTATTAGGTTACTTCTGACATATCGCATGGCTTAGATCGAGAGCTGTTTTCTTCCCTTGAGACCGGGTAATATGTCTTCATTCATTCTTTCACTCAATCAGTCATTCAGTCGTCAATCATTCTTCTAGTCATTTATCCATTGGTCTATTACACATCTATAATGTGGCAGCTACCGTGCTAGGTCTCAAGAAAAAGTAGATGAAAGACAAACACAAGTCTGCCTTTAAGTGGCTCAAGGTCCAGTGAAGGAGGTGACATATAATTACAATACAGTGTTATTAAGTTAGAAAACAAACAAACTGTAATTTATTGACAGCCTGCAGTGTACCAGGCACTAAGCAATGTGCTTTGCATGCATAATTGAATTTAAAAGCAAAAACTACCAGAAGTTAGCTATCATATATGGATGAGGAAATTGAGGCCAAAGGAAGTTATTAACTGCCTAGGTTCACATCACACAGTTGGTAGTAAGTGGAAGGTCGAAATCAGACCTGGTTGACTTGGAAACAGTCATGATCTTGGTCTCTTATTTGCAGCACAAGGGGATGTGGGGGCCCCAGAGGTGTCACGGCCATGCAATATGTCACCTAAACTGGGACACTGCACCATATTGTGAGGGAAACGGGGTACTAACCAAATGGATTGCAGAGAAAATAGACACAAATTGGGACTGTCCTTAGCAAATCAGGAAAAATGGCCACTCTACTCAGAGGAGATAACACACCATTTGCAGAGATTTCAGAAAGCTTCTAGCTGGAGGTGACTTTTTAACTGAAATTGAGAAATTTTGAAGAAAGAACACAAAGTGGCATTTTAGATCGAAACCACAGCCTACATAAAGTGGCTTGAGAGAGGAAGGCCAGTTGGGGGACCACTCTCAGAAGTCAATATGGCTGGAAGTTAGGGTGTGAGAGTGAAGATTTTGGATTGTAAATCTGGGTCGGCAAGGCCAGATCATAAGGAACCTTGTATGACACACTGAAGGGATTTGACGTCATTAAAAACCTTTGGGCAACAGAACCATTGCAGGGCTTGAAACCAAGAGATAAGATTAGACATGTACTTTTGGAAGACGATGTTAGTAATGGGGCAGAGTTTAATAAAAGTATGTTAAATTAAATTAATGAAAATAGTATAGTTCATGGTAAACAATATAGAATAACTGAAATTAGAATAAACTCTTTTCATATAAGAATTTCTTGACTCATGCAAAATGTGAAACCATGTTGAAAGCTTCCTAAGTGGTCTAGACTCTGGCTTGACAAATGGAAACAATAAGAGCATGAGATTACATTGTGGGTTTTCATTTCATGTAAAACCCTAAAAAACTCATGGAAAAATTTTCGTCCCATTTTTTTGCTCAACAAGGAACACAAACCCACATACTCAATGCAAAACCTGAATAAATTGAATTATATACACCTCTCGTAGTCGACAGAAAGGTCTAAGATTTGCCTTGGGTCACAGCATAGTTTCAAGACACATCTTAAAGATGATGGATCAACCATGACAGTTGCCTTGAGGAATCCCTGACTCAGCAAAACACATCAAAACTGCATCCTGTCCATAAGTGAATTTCTAGAAACACTGAAACTTCTGTAACAAAAGTTCATTGCCCGAGAGAATTAACTCCACCAACGCCTTCACAGTTCATCTCTCTTTGAGGTATGTGTTGACTAACAGTGGGTTTTCTTTTCACAAGAGTGCCTATTTTATTCTAGTAAATTCTTTTGACCTTTTTACCTGTGAGACTAGTTAAGCCTTCCTTCTTAATTTCTTTGCCATGTTGTAGTAAGTGGTTAAAATAATGGTACATATATTACAAGTTAAAATAATCACCAACACACATCACTAAATAAGTTTTAATCACTTTGTGTAACTGTTTACCCAGATATGGAACTAAATTCTGTCCTTTAACCCCAGGGACAACCTTCAGTAAGAACAACTGTACTACTGCTACATATTTAAATGGAATCAGTGCCAAGAGAATTTGTAAACATATTTTCAGGTGAAACCAGAGCCTTTTAAAGTGCACTGCCTAGTAAAATTGGCCACTCTCTCTCTCTCTCTCTCTCACATATGTTAAAACCTAGAGATCATAAACAAACTTAAACACTGAAAATTAGCATATGGACCACCATGGACTATAGCATCATAGCTTGGTGTCTATAGACAAAAATCATTTTTATAATTTTAAAATGTTTTAGGTATATGTATAAATAATTTCGAAATGCATACATATGGATTATCATATTCAGATCTCACTATATATTTTATGAGATTTGGGGCAGATGTTTATCACCTTCAATTCATAGATAGAGGAAGCTGGTTCCATGGCAGAGCTGGGACTAAAGTGCCTGCCTCATAACTCCTACTGTTTTCCCTTGGACATTTGCCTTTTGATTTATACAGTTGTTTCTAAGGACTGCTTTTGGTTTTAATAGAAATGTCCAGTTTTAATAAAGCAATTTATCTTTAATATGACTATCAGATTTTCATAGCCGGGAGCATGACTTAGTTGATATCTTCATTTTGTGGCATTTTTATTCATTTAATGAGATCTTATTTAAGTTAACAAAGCTAACATTTCTGATAAATGCATGACAGGCTCCTATGGCATGAATTTTCTAATGGCTTATATATTTTTAAGACATTACTTACTTTGAGGTTTTTGGTTATAACACTCATTTGCTTTGATTCATTCTAATTGATTTTATTAGTAGTTTATTAAACTAACTTCTTGCTGCTCAGTGTGATTGATTCGTTGAAGTAGCCTTTGTTGGATTTTGTTTGAAATGCAGAGACACGAGCCTTAGAATAAACTGACCAATCAAAATCAGAATTTTAACAAGACGTGCAAGTAATTTAGATGCACTTGAAAGTCTGGAAGCACTATCCTATACCCTATTTTGTGTATCACTCCTGATTAGGACTGCAGAAAGCTGGGACTACTAGGCATCCAACCTTCATTTTTTTTTTTTTTACAAAAATTTGCAAAAACTGTGAATTACCAGATGCAAAATATAGATAATCAGATATACTAAGTACGTAGTCATAAATGAAGGAAAATGTTTGGGGAGTTTAATGAAATTCTTGAGGGAAACTGGCCCAATCCCAGATAATCTCATTAAGAGCTTTACTGCAAGTAGTAACAAATTAGCAACATTATGAAGGTGATTTGTATTTAATTTTCCTTCTTATATTTCTTGTGATGTGTTTGCTTTGGTCCAGCATTTATGGAGAAGTGCTTTGATTTTTATCAGATGAATGTTAATACCACCTCAGTGAGATGATGCAGAGAAAGTGCTTTGAGGAAAAACCGATAAAACAGCTAATCCAGACCCATGCCTAGAGCTACATTAGTTAAGCGGTGGGCAGTTTCACTGCCAACTCTGCACCTCTCACCCACTGACAAAGAATCCACGCCTTATTAGGGGAACTGGTGTGGAGTGAAAATGAGTGTTTCCTTTCTGCTAATTAGAGGCTGTGCCACACCTCTGACCACTTCCAGCAGGACTTGATCTCTCTACGAAATCCTTCTAACTGCGTTCTTTGTAAACTCAAAGCAGAGACTTTTTTCATCATACACTATGCCTTTATTCACAACCGGATACACTGACTCCAAAACACTACGTAATTGTGTCATATATTCCTATCAATTGAATTAATTTTTAATTTAATCATTGACTATCCAAAAAGTTGAGTGAGTGACTGGCAGAATTATCTGTTTTTAACACAGACTTGATAGAAGTGATGCATGCACATTATATTAATACATACAAACAATTCTTTGCAGATACAAATCCAAACAATTTTTAAGGCTCCGCTTTGGGTTTGAATAATTCCATTTGACAATCTACACTGATCAGATAAGTTGAATGACTGCCAAGTTTTCACCGCCGTTTGGTATGTCGACCATTCAAAGTTATTCACATCCATTCACTAATTTTTTCCCTGAGAGATAAGTATGAATGATTTCTAAAAGCGATTTGAGTTTTAAGCAAAGCTATACTTGAAATTTTGAATAGTGACAAAAATGAAATGATTAAGCCTTTGAAATTCCTTGCCATGAATGGAAATTTCCCATCTGCTTATTAAGAAAACATTCAGAAAATTGGATAATTATAATCATTATATGTAGCTACCATCTTTCTACAGTGGCACTCACAGATCCATTGTCTCATTAACCCTCAAATCATTCCCAGAGTAGAGAAATGGAAGTCCTTCAAAAACTATTTATTGGTAAAAAAAAAAAAAAAAAAAAAAAGCCACAAGTCAGTGGTAAAAAATTACACACACACACACACACACACACACACATTTGTCTGCTTGTTTGTTTATTTATTTACTTAACTCCAGGATGTTAATGTTATTTCCAGAAAGATGTTGCTTTGTCTTTTAAGGTCACTTAAAAAAGTTTCAGAAAGTTTCTAAATACCACTATCATGGTTTCTAAAAATTACATTACTTTAAAAAGTTTTTTGAACAAATATTTTTTATTAAGAAGAAAACTATTGAGAGTGCCCACTAAAATAATATATTTCATAAGTTTTCTCAAAAATGATCAATTCTAACAAAAACCTGAATAACATAAAAGAAGGTTTTTCATTGTTATAAAATAAAATTCTTTTATTTAAAAAAAATCACAAAATATTACTAGAAACCACATCTTCGTCAAATATTCACCCTTAATTATCTAAGTATTATTTGGGTTCCATATCTAAATCTTATCCATTTTCAAATCAATCTCGTATCCGCTTCTGTGATCTGGCAGTAGAGATAAAATCACAGCCTCTGGCCACTGCCTCCCACGGTGCCCTAACACTCCAGTTAGGATTACACCTTCTGATTCAAGCTCACAGGTCATTTTTAAATGCATGCGTTCTCTGCAAGAATGAAGGAGATATTGGTATTAAGCAATTCTATTGATATTAACACCTATTTATCAATCATTGTATATTAATTTATTGGATGAGCTGACATCCATCTGGAAATCTGGATTGTACAAGGCAAAAAAAAAAAAAAAGAATCTGGATAAATGAGCGTGATGGGAGGAGGTATCAATGACAGACCTGCCTCTGTAAGAGTGGCTCTCGGACAGACTGGGAGAGCTGTGCCATCTGTTTCCCTGCTCTCCAGAGGCATCAAGGACTGGTGCTACCTTGTTCCAAAAATAATGTATTTATATACTTACTTATCAAGAGTGTTACTTGTTGGCATAATTTGAGTTTATCCATTCATAAAATTAATGTTTTTATATTAATGTAAAATTGAGAGCCTCCAGGAGACCGGGAGCCTCCAGGACACGTGTCACGTGATCATCGCCTTCAAGGAACCCTCAGTCTACTGGGGACCCAGAGAAACACGAATGTAGCTTCTGGGTCATGTGAAAAGCAGTATAATGAAGCATTAAGGGATAGAGGAACAGAAAATAGAGGCAGCTGTCCCATTTTGGGGGAATTAGAGAGTTAAAAAATAATTCATTTGATAGAGGGGCATAGGGGAAGGGGACCTTATAGCAATAGTGTGGTCAGAATTGGTTTCAATAACTAACTGCACTTGCCTTGCCATTTCTTAGCAAAGCAGAAGAAAGTATATGAAACCAAGAGTTTCTAGATCTCTGGTGGTTCTTTAATGTCAGATGTCCTATTTGTTACTTTTCATCCACATAGAGGAAGGAGGAAGGCAGCACTCACAGTTTCTGACTGATGACAAGCTTCTGTGAACAGGTTAAAAGAAGAAATTCAGCCAACTTAATGAAGCTGCAACCAGCCACTCACGACAACCATGCCAAAAGAAAAGGTTAATAATATGTCAGGACAGAATAGAGCAAACGCTTGTCAGTTGGAGAAGAGGTTTCTTTTTTTCTTCTTCTTTTCTTTTCTTTTTATTACTGCAGACTTGTTTCCCAAAATAAATAGTTTCCAAAAAATAGAAATTCATAGCAAGTGCTATGCAACAAAAACAATCATCAATGTTCATGTCCGCTTTGATATTCAGTTTGCAAACTCACATTTGTAATTTTTATTAATGATGATAATAATAATTAGTCTTTGGCAATTCTTCTCTCCAGATTTACTTCTTATTTTCTTGTCTACAAAAATACTGCATGGCTACATACATCAGCCCTCATTATTGGAAACCTAAAACAGTATGCTGAGAGCAGTGATTAAGAAAAGAAATAAAGTTGAAATCTTAAACCATCGACTTCTCCACGAGGTTTCTGGGGCAACACTCTAATCCACCCTCACCCTGCATGCATCTCTCATCAATTAATAATGAACCCACACTAGGAAATCTCTCTCCATTGGCCACTTCATTTCCAAATATGAGTATAACCTTCTATCTTGAAGCTGTGACAAGGTAAGTGCGATCCCGGGGATCTGTAAGCAGAAAGCTAGTCTGGACTGGAGATGGACTCGCGTAGTCCACCCTGTGACTCCTTTCCCCCAGTTCCGCATTGATTCCTGAGGCCAAGCACCCTTTCTACATCTAGGGCCTGAGGCACAGAAGAAATTTATTTTGCTCATTCTCTGTGGGAGTAAAGGTGATGAGAATGAATTCTGACCTTCCCTTGGAGTCCAATGTGTGTGATCAGCTTTGCCATTTAGACATTTAACTATGAATGGAAGTTTACTTTGGTAAAAATTCCAAAGAACTAACATTTGTGTATTTACAAAAACACTTTAATGTAGCTAAATACATTGAGTACCTTGAGAAAAATAGCATCCCCTCCTATAATTTGGTCTTTTCTGGTCTTCTGATTTTAGACTGTTCTGATCTAAGGTCCTTGTGAATGTACTAAACTCTGTCCCAATACGTGTGATATTCTTTCTGACCCCCATGCTGAGCAGCACGTAGACAAATACGTCTGCAATCCATGCCTGGAAATGGAATTCGAAGGCCAAATGCAGAGAACTCACTTGATCTTTACTGCCCATGCCCTCCTAGGAAAATTGATGAAAATATGGCCACAATGAGCCTTATTATTATTTTTTTTTCGAATTCATTTACCAAATTTCCCTCAAAGCCTTTCTGAATTCAATAGCCCTGGTGTGAATATTTATTCACTTTCTGATTTGTTGCTGCAAAAATAAGGTAAGAGATGTAAGTTTCTACAGGTAATCAATGCTCTATTAAATGATACTTCCACAGTTATATTTTTAAGTGTTTTAGAAATTTTTACACTATTAAAGTATATAGGTTTTATTTGTTGTTGATCAAATCAATGCAGGTTATGTGGAGGACCTTGGGGGCCACACTGGGAGATGGGGGGAAGCCAAGTGTGGAGTTTCTGACCCTTCCCCAGAGGTGTTTTAATTACAATAGTACATTTTAATCTATTTTATACATTCAGTGTCTATGAAAAATGGTCATATGAAAAAGTATTCTATTACTAAAAATGTTTGAAAATTCACTCCTTGTATGAGGTGCTCATAGTCGTGTCTATAAAATGTTGTACATATAACATATATGTGTATATGGGCTCTTGCACAAAAAAGTGACCGCTGTATCACATGGATGTAGTTTGATTCAGCATACACCATTGCAGTCGCTAGTGACTTTCCAGGAAGGTAATCTACAAGATGTGTGAGGACTGCCTTGAATTTGATTGTCATTGGCTACCCATTTGTTACTAAAATTAGACTTTCCTTCTTGAACTAAATCCGACTCCATACCCATGTAATTTATTTTTGACCAAACACCTGTATGACTTGCTTTTGAAATTTATTTAGCAGGTTCAAGATCTATTTGTCTACTTTTCAGACCAGGTCAAGTGACCCTTATATATTATCTTATGTCAGTCACGGTGACTACAAAAAAAACAACATGACAAGGGTGTTGAGAAAGGAAAAGTCTTGTCTAGTCATAAATTCCTTCTCCTCCCACCCAAACACACCAAAGAAGGTGTCCAGAACATTTGTTATGATGACTTCATGCCTGATTCACTGTCTTTGCCCCCTCCTGGGGCAGAGAGGAGGGTAGGTGCTCCAGGCAGGTCTTCTCTGATCAGCCTGACCCCTCTGCCTCTTCACACTCTGTTCGTGCCTGTTACTTCTCAACACGAGGGACCACTGCTCACCAAGTCCAAAAGCTGCTGACACGTAAAAAGTTATAGGGTTTGTGACTGGCTCACCATGTTTCCCTTTTCTAGCTGAAAATATATGCTCAGCTCTTATGTATGTATGTATGCATGTATGTGTGCATGTATGTATGCATGTATGTATGTATTGTGTGGGGCCAAAGAATGCTGAGCAGCAAGGCAATTTACTATCTCTAGAAACACAGATGGAGAATATTTATCAAGGTTTAATAGGATATATCAAGGGAATCCTAAAGAATAAATAATAGATCCTATCGTTTATACCCTCAGGGCAGCCTACCAGAAAAAGAGGGAAGAATCAGGTTTTGAAAGTTCTATAGTGATAATGTTTCAATGATTACCAAATTAGAGCTAAGTTATGAGCTAAGAGGTTTGAAGATATTTTGAAAAGCATCTTTATAACTATGTCATCATTATCACAAATTATTACTGGCTCTACAAAGACATATACACTAATGAATCTTAAGTCATTAAGCACTAGGCAGGAATTGGCCATGTGGATGTGTAACTGTGACAACTGTGATAACTAAGAGAATCACTGCCCTTAAGACTTTTAAAACTTGACAGAAGACAAAAGCATGTAAATAAGAATGGAGAAACTGGAGACATGGAGACTAGTCAGGAGTTAATGCAGATTTTCAGATAAGAGACAAATGAACACAAAATAACAATGAATAAGAGAGTCTTTCCGATGAGGAGATCTATTTGGATGCGTAGAGTGAAGAAGATGAAGGACCTAAGTATGATCCCCAAGTTTATTCTTAGACTAGGAAGTGGATGGAGCCATTATAAGAGCTAGGAAGTGCACGAGGATGGGCAAGCTTGATGATGAATAGAGGAATGAGAGAAATAGTGAGCTGAGCTTAAGGCATGCTGAGCTAAAACGTTAGTAAGAGACCAATAAGGAGATATCCGGCAACAACTAAAACCACCCAATCCAATCTTCTGAGATGGTGTCTCTGGACAAACTCTGCTTTCACAAAGACACTTAAATTCTATTTTCTTTGTTCCTTTTATTAATGTATTAATTTAGTCAGTAACTATTAATTGAGTGTCTTCTATGTATCAGTCACTCACATTCATGGAGAGGAACAAAACAGACACGGCAACGCTCTGTCATGAAGTTCACAGTAAACTGGGGAGGCAGACAACAACTAAGTTGATGGACAGATAATTACACAGTGAGATCAGTGTTGTAAAGGAAAAAAAAAAAATGGGTAAAATGGGTGGGATGTATCTTCAATTCAGTAATCAAAGACATCCTCTTGAATGAGGTGACATCGAACCTGAGATCCAAAAGATAAGAAGGAACTGGACGTTCGAAGATTTTTAGGCAAAAACAAACAGCGTGTATATAGATCCCAAGGCTCAGAGGAACTTGTCAATTTTCGGAATTCGAGAACAATGTAGAGTGAGATGAAATAGGTAGACATGTTAAGTTTGCAATGACAGACTTTCAAAATGGAGAGAGATGTAAAGTCTAGGTCAGATAAAATAAAAATACCAGTTGTTTTTTTTTTTTCTTTTCAGTAACCAGAAAGAGGAGGGATGTTTGCTAAGAACAAAGGATTCCTTTGAGAAGATAAACATGTTTCTGATTTCCATGTAACTGACATCACTCCCTCCCTTTAGAAGCACCTCAGTGAAACAAAGCGGAGCAGGAGTCATTGAGGAAGATGCAGCAGTAGTCCTTGGTTAAAGGACTGTGCTACGAGACAGGGAACGTGAATTCTCCACGAGCTTTTGGAGTGGTTGAGTAGAGGGAAGCCCGTGTGTTTAGAAATACTATCTAAGAAGGAATGCACATTTTTAAGATGGGCTATTTCAAATGTGAATGCAAAATTTTGTTTGCTATTTATAACATAAGCTGTAACTGGCTACAGCAATTTTCGGAGCGATACTATTGATTAACATATGTAGCACAACTTTGCAGTTTACAAAGAGCTCTTTATACCTCCCTTTATTTCTTATAGCAATCTAGAGAGATAGATGTTATTATTATTAATTTTATTTTATCAAAGAAGAAACTGAGATGCAGAGAGAAGAAAATTGCCTAGGGCATTACACTAGTAAATGGGTAAAGCCCAGATATTCCTAAAATCCAACATGTATTCAATGAGACTATTATGCTTCACAATGAAAGTTTCCAATAGAATTTCTCAGAGATTTATTGTGGATTAATAGAAATTGTACCCTTCAAATGTGAGTCCAACCAAAATGAAACCCAATGGATACTTAGTAAATCTTAACAACAAATGGTATAAATAATGATCCTCACTTCGCACATGGGAAACTACGGCAAAGCGGTATGAACGGACTTGAGCTGTGACCACATTAGCTTTGTTCGAACTGCAAGATGGTGACTTCACCTTGTGGCTACAGGTTCCCACAAGAGATGATGCATCCTTAAAAACACACATGTTAAACATATTTTATGGAAAACAAAAGATAGAAATGGTATTTGCATTTATATTTTCACACTAAACTATTTGAGGATATAATTTATAAGTTGCTTATTAAGCAATCAAATGGTATATCAATGAAATAAAAGTAACAACACAGTTTAAAAAAATATATAAAATCACCTTGCTATCCTACTTTTGAATTGGGGGCACTAATTCTTTGAATCTAGTATATACAATAGAGAACACCAGGATATAGATTTTTACTTTCTTAGATAATGTTCAGATAATATAATAATAAGGATAAATTTGCTTGCTTCATTTAAATGGAAAACACAATTTGTTTATTTAAGTTTTAAAATAATAATACAAAATTTATTATAGTTTCCTCTTTAGATATATGAGAATTTAGAGAAGAAAGACCATTAGAGAGATAGAAAGGAAATTTATGAAACACTTTAGAATGGGTATGTGTTTGGGGTGAGAAGAAGCAAAGAGGCTCTATCGTTACATTTATAATAGGTAGTAAATATTAACCAAATTATTCTGACATTGGCTAAACAGATTGCCTATATATTAAAGGTATACCAACTAGTAGAAAAAATTGTATTTGAGAAGTAATTATATTTAGTATAACAATAAATTGTATTATATAATTTGAAACATATATTATTTACAATTAAAATAATATGTATATAGATATTACATATATTTAATTATAATGTCAAACTTGGGAAAGAGGCTATTACAGTCAGAGTCACACCTTAAATAAATGTTTCCCAGGGTTTCATTTATATCGAACAGGCTAATGTGCAGCATTAACCTATTGCTAGGCATTAGCATTATTGATGAGCTTGTGTGTAACTATTAATCAGTTTGCTTGAGAGAGACAAACTACTGTTTTAATTTGTTTCCTTAACTCTACTGAGCTCTGTTTTCCTTGCTCTGACCGATATCTCGTGTGCAGCCGGGACCTGTTCGGCAGCTGCTCGCTCGAGCCTGTGCCTCTAAACTACCGTCATCACCCACAGGCTGCATGGGATCACGCTCATCCAAGGAAGCAGCATTCTTAAAACATGTCTCTTTATTGCTTGCACTTATTTAGCCATAACGAGATCCTTGTATCTGGATACATTTACTCCAGATAGATATCTCAGTTCTTCCTTTTCCTGCTCTTCTGCTGAAAACAAGGCTCCGTGTTGGCACAGTGCCGTTCTGATTAGTGCATGCAGACGGAAGACTGTATTCCTTTAGAGTCCTGATATGCTAAGCAAGGTGAAGGCTTCATTCTCATAAGAAAACTAAGCTTTGTAAAGCCATGCCAGGGTTTGATTTATTTTTCGCATTCACTGTTGTGAGGTGTGGCCCCTGGGACCGGCTTGCTCGGGGGAATAATGATGAGCTACGGGCTGCTCCCTTCTGGAGTCCTGGTGCAGATCCAGTTCATTCAGATAATGGCTAGAAAATGTAAAGACCTGATGGATTAAAGATTGGGGGAGGGAGACAGGACAGATTTGAAGTTAGACTCCATGGGCCACATTTGAATTGGCAATTGTCCATAACTTTTGAATAACCGTAAAGCTGAGCATTCATATTCTTTGTCTTTAAGGACACTGTAACTGGGCTAACTATATATCTTCATGTAGTGACCAGCATTGTCATGCATCAGAGTGCTTACATGGCAACAGACCTGCACTCCAGAGACCCACTTTCCCCTCTAAAGTGAAGAGAGAGAGAGAGAGAGGGAGGGAGGGGGAGAGAGAGAGAGAGAGAGAGAGAGAGAGAGAGAGAGAGAGAGAGAGAAATGTAATGACTGATGTTACTTTTTTAGTTTCTCTGTGAGTCTATCATTGGTTTCACTTTCATGTAGTTTTTCTAAATTACCAAATGGCAACTTATTTCGATAATTGTTTTTATTAGGAAATAAACACTGCTCTTAGAGTACATATGTATAAATAAAATCTTTTGATGTACCAAAATTCTCATTTTACCTTCCTCAAAAGTTTACCTTATAATCACTAAAAAGACAACAAATCTTAGCTGTCATGCCATGGTACTTGTCCTCTGTGTGTGTGTGTGTGTGTGTGTGTGTGTGTGTGTGTGTGTGTGTGTGTGAGAAATTACTGTCTCCTTTTTTTTCCCTATCATACGTGTATGTTTTCCTTTGCGCGTTCTCCTCGCTCTGGTGTTGCTCATGTCTTTCCCAGCTCGCGGGTTCCCCCTTTCACTTGCCGGTCTACCACTGTCTTCTGAGCGCTGAGTCACCTGGGTCTGGTCTCCTCTCAGAACAACCCCACATTGTTACACACAGTCATGTGGCTATTAAGTATCTGAGGAATGCTTTGCACAGAACATGTTAATTTCATTTCTCTCCTCATATTTACACTCTATGTATTTTTATTTATAATTATCATTTAGATATATTTTCTGTCTATTATATGTTGAGATACTTAAAAGCTCAAAGATAGTCAGAGATGTATTTTTTCCAACTCATTTACATCAAGACTTCCTCAGTATGTATTCTTAGAATAGATTCAATTAATTTGTTTGCTCTTCACTTTGGGACTTGGCCGAATTTGAGGAGGCTTATAAGAGCAGTGATATTATCAAAGTCTAAATGTCAGAACAACCATTGGTTAGTAATTAGTACATTAGAAAGTGCCTTTTAAATAGTCATACATTTAATTGAAATTAGGTAGACTTCATAAGGTTTTTTGTTTTTTATCCTCACCCGAGGACATTTTTTCATTTTTTTGTTCAGATAGAGTGGGAGAGAGAGAGAGGAAGAGAGAGAGAGAGAAACATCGACGTGAAAGGGACACATCGAGTGGCTGCCACTCGCACGACCAACCAGGGCCGGGGACAAACTGCAACCGAGGTACATGACCTTAGCGGGAACCGAACCCGGGTCTCTCTGGACCACAGGCCGACGCTCTAATCGCTGAGCCAAACTGGCCAGGGTTTCATAAGGTTTTATAATACCTTGAATGCAAAAGAAAAATCCCCCAAAACAAAATAAATGTATTACTTTTAGAAAACCAAATTTTAACACTGTCATAAATATGTATTTCAGTTCCCAAGAAAAAAATGAATGATTCATCGAGCTACGTTAAAGAATGATATTTCTGGATTAAAAATGATAGTAACAACAGCAAGATCTCTGTTAGTTCTAAAGAAGAAAGCACTGTGAGAGATCAAATAATAACTTTGTATCAGACATGGTTTCTGGCTAGATACTACACCATACTACCTAAAGAAAATATTTCTGCAACAGGTAACGTTTGAAGGCAAACTGATTAGTAATTTTTAAAAAGTAATTAGAAAGTATTTTCTGTAGTCAGTTCAGCATAAATCACGTAAAGAAATTTTAAAAATTCACAGAAGAAATATATTCCATAATTGTTGAATAACTATAGAGACCACATGAAGCAGTGATGATAAAAATAGAAAGCTATAAAAACAAATAGTTGTTTTAAAAGGTTTAACTAGAGATAACCAGCATGGAAGCCCTTGATTCACACATTTGCCAGAATGCTTAGAGATCACCACAAATTTCATCTTGGCTTCACAAGTCCAGGTTAATTTCCTTCGGGCACCAGGCCTTCGAAGATCAATCACTGCTCGGGGCAGGGCAGAGCTATCTGAAAAAGAGAAATTCTACCACGGGCTTCCGCACTATACTTCCTCAGGCTACATCAACTTATGGTCTAGCAATGTTTCAATGTCATTCACAATAGTGAAAATGTGGAGGGCGTGGCAAATCTTTTTAAAGGCCAACCATTAGTACTCTAACTTTAAAGTGATTAAGAATCACCTGGATGGGTCAGAATAGGGCCTGAGATGGGCATTCCTAACCAGCTCCCAGATAGTGTCTCTGCTGCTGGTCTAAGGATCGCGCTTGGAATAGAAATGAGCTAAAGAGCTCTGGGCTCTCTGGAAGACTGTCAGGATAGTCTGAAAAAAATCCTTGTTCCCTTAAATCTCACTGTGGATCATATACACATATTGCCAGTCCGCTCAGGTTTTGATTTTATGTGCCCCCAATCCACCCTGAGTGCTACTGGTTTGGTTACAAAGAATTCCTTTTGCCTTGGTTCTGAAAAGACCAACTATCACACTGTATGAACTGATCTAAGTGTTCTTTCTCCCTGCAATATTGTTGTGAGCCTTGGTGGAGCATTAAAGAATTCCTTTCTTAAGTCATTCTCTATTTTCTTTCTATTTAAACTTCCAGCAGAAAATAATTTGCAGTGTGTATAGACAACGTTTTGTTGATTGTTACGCAGATGATCTCATGTAGGAAGGCAGGCATGGCCTTCTTTATAACTGGCAGGTTGACTTCTCTCTACTTGAACAGTTCTGGGCCATATTTTATGCTTGGTATTTATTTCTTTGTTCCCCACTTTAGAAATTGATGCACTGAGTAGATATCTATATTATGAGAGACATAGTAGCAGATCCTTAATGAAAAGCAAATCTTTATTTATTGAACTGCTGTTTGGTTGATAAAGAGTTACTGGGTTAAATAAAAATAGTGATAAACCTAGATATAATGAATGTATCACCACAAAAAAACATAGGTCCATCAAATAGTATCTTGAAAGAAAAAAAAAGTCATTTTATACAGTCTCTAAGGCAAATATCATATAGCATATTTTGCTTTCTGAATGCATTTGTGAATTTGCCATAGACGTTCTGGACGCCTATTAGGGAGAGAATTACTTCCTGAACTTAATTGGATTAAGTGGGTCGGGCGCACACTCCGCATAAATACTGCATAACTCTTTTGAATGATTTATTGGTGGCCTCACCCTTTATAATAAGAATAAAAGTGCTGCTGAAAGATTTTTAGATTAATATATATTAATTACTTTTTTATTTTTTTTTTATGTAGAGGTCACTTTTACCCCAACGATGCATAAACACAAAGGGTAAGCAATATTTTCAGGTACTTGAGAAAGACCATGTGCTTATAAAAACTATGCAATCCTTTAAGCTTCCAAAATCGGAATGTTAATTTTTTATATCCTCTCTTATTTTCAAACAGGCTGCTATTTTTGTAGACTCTGGACTATATGGTTTCAAACCTGAGGCAGAAGCCACAATTTCATGATATTCTGTTCAAGTCCTAGTTGAAGTTGAAAAAAAGAGAGAGAGGGACAGAGAGAGAGAGAAAGAGAGAGGGAGAGGGAGAGAGAGAGAGAGAGAGAGCGAGCGCAGTAATAAAAAGCAGGCTAGAGGAAGAATCACATATTGAGAATGGCTAGATAAGTTTCCAGGGAAAATATTTTAAGAAAATGGTACCCAAGACAGGTTATATGTTTATTTATGGGACAAACTTCCACATCTTCCATTATGCTCTGAAGCAAATAAATGATGATCATGCCCCAGTCCCTGGAACTATATGCATTTAAATTAAAAATATAGAAAGCACAGCATACACTGAGGTGGGATCTATTGACTGTGTCAGTAATAGCAGCGTTTTCATTTTTCCTTTTGTAATAGAAGTCATTGTGTGTGTTCAGGATGGATTCTTGGTCTTTATTAATCTCAGCAGTGAGAGCATTGGGGATTTAAAAAGCTATTGATTTTTAAAAAGAGATCGTAGTCCATCCTATTCTATGGTATTCTTAACGTCTATCTCAAACCTGTCATAAAATGGGTATTCAGTGCAGAGGGTCCAGCCCTTGGTGATGCATTTTAGATACCTTCTCTAATGTGTCTTGAAAGGTTTGGATACTTGTTTAATTTTAAGGCATAAAAAGTAATCTTGTTTCGATTGATGTATCCTTGTTCTTTTCACCCACCTCCTTTCTCTTTACAATTTGATAAACAATGCTCTCCATTGTGACAATAAAGTTTGAAAAATGGGCACTTTTAATGTGTCTTTCATTTGCTGGTGTACACAAGGCCTGTTAAGTAATCTATTTCCCTTCTAGTCACCTTTATACTTGCACTCGCCTCTGAATCTTATTGCCGTCTTTCCTGAAGTATCTGAACCTTCTTTGGCCTCAGAATGAATTACTTTTCTTCAAGGTAAGCATTAACTAATTCATGTCAATACAGAATGAATCTTGAAACAGAATGGATTTTTTTTTTTTTTATTACTCAATGGTATTACTTTATTTTACATCATGACTTGATAGGGAAAAACACAAAAAGTAATGGATGCTAACTATATATCTTATAGTAAAACCGATTAAAACTTTGCTTATATTCATAATGATTTAAAAGTCTTTGCCCCCACACTTCAGGAACACAAAGTAAAAGATGACGATAAAAACATCTTTCCTGAGATGGAAAATCCATTTGTTTTCTTTCTCTGTCAAATGGTTGAGGATTAGGAGAATTCTCTACCTCAACACAATTCTCACTGGAGCATTAAAGTGAGAAGAGAATGGGGCAATGGATGCTTACCATCAATCGTGAAGAGATTTCTAAGAACACAGGCAAATATGACACTCAAATTAATTTTATAGTGGCCACCGTAGCTGTGGCACAGAACTTTACACTACGTTTAACTGCCAGGATGTACAGTCATGAAAAATAACAGAGAACGAGTGTAGGCAAAGGTCTGGAGCTCATGTTTGGGTCTGGAATCTGACAGTGGGATCTGGGGAACATGCTTGGTCCTTAAATCACTTAAAACTTGGCAACAGTATCCTTTTCTTCTTTCATGCTGTTTTTGAGATTCAAGATAATAAAGGCATTTTGAACCTTCCGCAATTTAAATATTCATTGGCAGCTTTGTAATTTTACATTTAACTACCACAGAAAGATTGATCAGCTTGTTTTTAGAATGCTGGATATAAAACAAAACAGCTATAAGGAGACAGTGCTTCAGACTAACTCCTGCATCCTTGTTTAAAAAACAACTAATGTTTTGTCTATGAAAAGATAATATTTAATAGTATCCTTCAAAAAAATTTTACATCACACCCTAGATTAATTACATTTTAGATGCTAAAAGATTTTGAATTTTGTTTTTTGGGATGTAAAACTAGAAAAATAAAAAAAAATAACATTACAAAATGTGAACTTAATTTCATAGAGATTCTGCTATAATATTTTGATTTATAAAAAAGAAAAAAATGAATTTCTAAAATATATAATAGTTAAGGTTGAATTTTTCTAGTATTTATTTCAAATAAAATAATGCTTTAAATATTTCAAAAAGTGTTAAGATAGTTTTGGGAAATTAAGAGTAGGGATACTCCATGAATTTTACCACAAATGCACAAAAGTTATTAAAATTTTTGTTTTCCTTTTCTGTCTTTTTAAGTAAGTATATGATTTATATAGTTGTTTATATCAAGTTATAAAATTTGTATTGTTTTTGGGACTTAAAATGATGGTATATTTACTTCTCTACATTTCTAGAGGCTTTTTATTCTATAATTTTGAAACCTTTCATGAATAGTTTTACATATATAACTTTGTTTCTTTAAGAGCACATATTAAAGTTATTAATTGTTGAATTATTGTTTTGAGATCAGGAAAAAAATAAAAATGACTTGTTTAACAATAACATGCATCGAAAATTGCATATATATGTAACATAGGCATGCATGCTTCTTCAAACATTTGTAAAAGGAAATAAGTGACTGTGGAGAGGTAGAAAGTTGGTGAGATATTTGGAACATTTGGTCAGAAAAGAATAATTTTCCACTGTATGTATATATTTTCACTATTTGCCTTTTAAATGAACATTAATGACTTTATCCCAAAATGCATTTAAAAAAATTTTTTTTCTTTATTGATTTTAGAGAGAGAGGAAGGGAGAGGGAAAGAGAGATAGAAACATCAATGAGAGAAAACATCTATTGGCCGCTTCCAGCATGCCCCCCACTGGGGATTTGGCCCACAACCTGGGCATATGCCCTGATCGGGAACCGAACTGGTGACCACTTGGTGCATGGGTCGATGCTCAGCCACTGAGCCACGCCGGCCGGGCACAAAATGCATTTATTTCATTAACAATCTATTGACAATCATTATTGTAATGGAAATTATAGAAGTCTTAAGCAACATAGTTGCTAGCGGTTGGTGTGACCAATGCCATCTTTAAGAAGCAAGTTGTTCTAGGTAATCAGCAGCTCACTTCTGGGAGGTGGGCCTGCATCACCTGAAAGGAATATTCTTACATAGATAAAGAAGCTTAGCAAGTTGTTTGCTGCCTTGGAATGCACAGCTCTGAATAAACACTGTGCCCCTAGGCTACACGCCACCTGTGTTCTTGAGGCCATATATATCAAGCCCCACACCCCCCTGTGGTCCCACCTTCTTGCTGCTGCCCAAGACTCTGCGTCTGTGCACAAGTTCCCTTAATAAACTCTTTGTTTAATTCTGGAGTTATCAGTCTCTTTCCTTGGTCTCTTGGCCCCATGCGCTTTTAGAAGTGGGTGCCAGTACACCTTGGCAACTTTTCCCAACATTGTTCTAGTCGAGGATTTTTCTTTACTATGGTCGGAGCTCAAATAATGTATGTTAAAAATTATAGAATAAACAAATTTATTTTAAAAAGTTGAACTTAGATTCAGATATATTTTCAAATCTATTTGCTGGCAACAAATTGGGTATATGTGTCATTTCAAGGTTTCAATTAGCAATTTAGCAATACATAAAAATTAAAAATTTCCCACCTTATAAACCTCTGCTATGGAGGAAATACAAATGTGAAAAACCAGATACAATGACTACAACACAATGTAGAATGCAAGAGACACATTATAGGGGAAGAGCTATGTTTTATGAAAATTATTCAGCATAAGGTTTTGAGGACCAGATTAGAAGGAAATTTGAACAAGACCCAATGCATATAACTGAAATCACATACAGGGGTAATAATGCCCAAGAAATGACTGATTCACAATCAATTTATGAGAATACAATGTCATGAAAACTTATTCATAAATGAGTGATAATAGAAAGATAATTTAGTGAAGCAATTGAACGCCCAATATATGCTATCTTTCTTAATTTGAATCAGGAGTTTTCAACTGTTCCATTCTAAGAAACATATTTTCCCCAACATTTTATTTGAAAGTTATTCAAATATATAATCAAAAGAATACAGTAAGAATTCATATAACAACTACACCTAACATTTTATTTCACTTGCTCTATTACATATGTATCTATGTATTCCTAAGAAGCAAATTTTAAGAAATAATTTTTATACTTTGGTAATAGTAACTTTCATGAAATTGAACTGCATTTCACAACCAATGTTTATTGCAAATATGACTGTTTTCTTTTATAGATTGATCTAACTTGGTGATGATTCTTACAATCAAAGATACTTTGTAATTGAGGAAATACAGTCTTAGTTTGGACAAAAAGAGAAAAATTAACTTCCTATTAAGATTTTAAAAGGAGATGTCACATTGTTTAAATATTTGGTGTTAACTTTAACAAGCTACCAAGACTGAAGCTCATCATTCCAGTATAAAAACATGAATCATGACTGAATTACAGAAGAACAGACTTTTATGGCACATAAAAGAACAGAACAAAGATTACAGGAAGAATTTAAAGCATTAAATGTCAGGAACAGTATTTTCTCAAGGAAGTTATTAACAGGTTGAAATCACTATCTCTTACTTAGACCAGATAATCCTTTTTCTTTTTTTCTTTTTTTCACTTGAATACTGATAAATGCAACCATAATCTCTCCCTTATTTTGTTTATCTGGGTTCTTTTACATTCTGAACTCTTAGAGAATAGAGGATAGAAGAACATAATTTATATGTTAAATCTCTGTTGAATATTTTCTCCCTGGTTTTCATTCTGTACAATCTCTCCAAGGAAAGGAAAGGAGCATGTTCTTTATTATATTTTATATTTTTGTTTGTTTAAAGTAAAACCTGGAGAAAGGGCTATGAGAAGACATTTGGATTTTTATTGTAATCTACTCATTAATAAATTTTTTTCAAGAACTACTGTTAAGTTATTTGACTGTAGCTCTAATGTAAAAGCTGTACAATCTTAGAAAAATAAATGAGAAACACAAAAGAAAAAAATACAACTGTGGTTTGGAATTTCTGTATTAGTATTCAATTATCTGAAATTGTTAAGAAATAAGCTATTTCATTTAATTATTTCTTCTACATCCCACACAAAAGTACCAAATTAAAAAAAAATAACTCTTCTAAAATGCGAGGAATGAAAGTTCCGAGTTTATGAAATCGTGAATTCTAATTGTAACTTAATGATAACAATTTAGCAGAAGCATCACCTTTTTGTATTCATTGTACTGCAAAACACAAAATTCTATTTTCTGCCAGAAGCTGTTTGTTCCTCCACAGAATGGTTCTTGGGCTTTTTGTTGTTGTTTTGTTATTTTTTTCATAATGCACAGCAATTACGTCTCTTTCTTCACTATCTGGCTACTCTTTCTCCTCATTCCTGTCAGAGAGTCTGTTATTAATGGCCATCATCTTTTTATCTGTTCCTTATTTACTGTGGTTATAGGGGAAAAACTGTGACCAGAGTATTAACATTGAGTGCAAAATAAGAACAAACTCTCTGAGGGGTTGAGGGTTTTAAAAATGAATTCTGTGAGCATCAGTATTGAAATTTCTGATGTCTATTTTTTACATATTCAAAGACTTAAAAAAATCTACATTTTAATATGTTTAAAATAGTTAAGGATTTTAAATAAGAACCTAAAAATATAGGGCATTACTGAATATTGTAAGTCAAATTCTAGATTTTAACTGAGTTTTTAAAAAACATCGAATGTTAGTTTGTCTTCAATTTGTAATGTGTTTTTAATTATAAATTTAATCATAATAGCCAATACATATTGACTGTCTTCTATGTACCAGGCATTTTTCTTAGATTGCTTTCTATGTATTACACATCTATGACAACAGACCTATGCATTCACACCCTAAGCGCACACAGCTTATGGGTGCACAAATGGTGGTAGAGAGAGTTGAGACAACTTGCTGAGAGGGAGCCACCATCTGAGCTCACTCAGTCTGGTCCAGAATCTACATGCACAACCACTCTGGAAAGTACACAACTTCATATGAGTGTGTGTTCATCTAATACATATGTTATGTTCTTTGAAGAACATAATCTATGTCCATTAAAGAAAACTACAAATAAATAGCAAAGAACTTAGAAAATGACCAGAAATTCTGCCACACACATGAAAACAAAGTTAATATTTTGGTATATGTTTTTATTTTTTAGAAGTTTCATAGCTTTTTAAAACAAAGCTCCACTTATATTTGTGTGTGTGTGTGTATAATGTTTTTATTCAATTTACTTCATATCTAAAATTCTTCTTCAAACTACTTATTTTTTAATGACTGAAGAACATGCCATCACCACGTACAAATTGGTCTTATTTTAAACCAAAAGTCATTGAAAATTGATTGCTATAGCTAGAATCAATAAGCTTGATAAAATATCTACCATACCCCTTTAAACTGCTATTTTGTTGTTGTTTTTTTTCAAATGAATTTCTCACTGGCTCAATGATCTAAATAAAATGTTAGATAAAATAGTATTAGAATGTATATAAAAGGGAATGATGGATAGTCATATTGAGAATATATGCATACATCTTATATGAATGTGTGGTTTGCCTCATTAAAAAATTCCTAAATTAAAGACTCTATTAAAGCTGCTTGGTATTTTCACTTTAAATAGAGAAAAAGGTACAAAAGTATCATTTGAATAATGAAATGTATTTCTTAGACCTTAATCTATTGTACTTCACCATTCAAGTAATCATAATAGTAATACAGTAGTCATTATACATCCAATATCAGTCTTGCAGCCTAAGGAGCTCATGTTAGAATCTCAGTTGCTCTCTGATATGAGCTAAGCTGGGTAGCAGAAGTGTCCTTAAATTTGATCACAGACTTCAAGGCAAGCTTCTACAACTTAGCTATCCTCCTTTCCTCAAGTCATAAATAAGTATGAAGTGAGCCTTTCCTCCTCTGGTGCAAACCAACACGAAGCAACATGGATTTTTTCTCATCCAGTTTGCAATTCGTTGCTAAGTGCACCATAAAGGAGGGGTTAGTACAAATGCAGCCTACCCACTGATGAATGTGGTCCTCAGGCTCAGCAGCCCACACAACGCAGCAATCAGATTTCTGACATTTAATTTCTACCAGAACAACAGGAAAGGGTTAATTTATTCCATCTCTCATGATTGAGCAACTCTGTCCACTGGTTATGAATTTTGGATGTAGGCACTGGTCAATCGTATGTTTGGAAGGAAATCAAGACAGCAGAGTAGAAAGAATCAGATATAATACATAAAGATCATGGACAGTCTTTAGCCAAATGCACTAACATTGCAATCTGACAGTTAGAGGGTAGGAAAAAATATATATTTACATTTACACACACACGCACACACACATAAATTGTAGTATGGTGTTTTGTTTCATTAAGACAATAAAATATAATCTGAGATTACAGAAATTCAGCTAATATTAAAGAAACTTCTTTAGATTTATATGTGGGGAAGGGTTGCTGTGCAAGGCAGCTCCAGAGCGGCAAGGTGCAAAGTGTAACTGAAACACAGCTCCTCTCAAAACACCGCATCCAGTGTTACTTCTAATGTGAAACAGCAATAAACAAATTGCCAGTTCTTTTTTTTTTTCAGAGACTATGATGCAAAATAGGGAAAGTAATTCCTATCCTTAAGATCAGTTTATGAAAAAAGAACCAGAGTCTCAAAGATTGAGTAATACCCCTAAAGTTACATAGGTTGGAAGTATCGAAGGATTTAAATGTGGGCCTTTCTTCTGACCCCAAAGAGTAAGCTCTTTCCATTACCACTTTTTGTTAGTTTTTTGTTTGCTTGTTATTGAAATGTCTATACACTTTCTTGTGAGCAGAAAATCCTATATGTATATAAACAGGAAAGCAAAATTAAGACAACATAGAATTTTAGAATTGTTGAAACCTTAGAAATCATATAGTCTAAATTCCTGCCCAGAGCCTTTCAGATGGACAGATGATCACTATTAATACTTTTTACTTAAAATTTTTTTTCTTTATTTTATTTTCAGAGAGAGAGGAAGGGAGAGGGAGAGAGAGAGAGAAACATCAATGAGAGAGAACATCGATTGGACACCTCCTGCATGCCCCCCACTAGGGATCAGGTCCACAACCTGGGCATGTGTCCTGACAGGGAATCAAACCAGCGACCTCTTGGTGCATGGGTCAACACTCAACCAGTGAGTCACACCGGCCAGGCACTAATAATGCTTTTAATAAATGCTATTGAACTCTTCAACTAAGCATACTCTGTCAATTCAAGAAATAGCAAAAAGAGGGTATTTTCAAACCTTTTCTAAAAGGGATGAATCAAACACATATGTTGGTTATCTTTTTGCAATATTACATGCTATAAATTAATTAGCAAAATGACCTGTTTTACATATATTGCTCTCCTTGAAAACCTCATTATACAGTAGCTCTTTTCTACAAATAAAGTCAACATATATAAATTAGATTTCTGAAATATTCTTCAGAAGTGTGTGTGTGTGTGTGTGTTTGTGTTAACAATATTAAGTACTTATTTCTCCTCTGTAGACAAAAAGCTATGTAGCATATATAGACAAATGTTTAACTATTGGGTTTTGGTCCCTCATCGCCAGTGAAACAGCCTTATAATTCATTCCAGAGTAACTGCATCTGTGAGATTTTTTTTCCTGGCTTTCATTCTCTCTGGAGTCCAAATTTTGGATATTTTGAGTTATACAAAAATGTGCCTTCCTTGTCTGATTATCATTAACAAGGAAATTGAGCAATAAAGATTAAGGCCTAAACATACCAACTTCCTACTTCCTTCATGTTATCTGAATATTTTCTGAATATTTGCTACTATCTATACAATTAGTCTCACATTACCTCCTTTATTATTACAACTTATAAAATAAACTGCCTCCCTTGAATAAGACAAGTTTCACTTAAAAACCAAGTTAGTGAAGCTACTTTACAGATTTCAATGTTGTGGTAGTGCATTAAACTCCTCTGAAATTATAGTATCTCGGTTGACGCATTCTAATCTTAATGGAGCAACACTTTAAAAGCAGTGTAATGCTTCATTTCCTCCCGTGATATATTCTGCATAATCTCTTTTTTAAAGTGGAAATAGATGTTTTTTCTTTGGGAAAAAAAAATCTAGTTTTCTCTGTAATTTGCCACTTGATGTGTCCATGCGATTTATCAGCAAAATATGCAAACACAATCCACGACATAAACTCTCTCTTGGGAATCAGTTTAAACTGTCCAGTGGTTTGAACAAATCAGCTTTTTTTTTTTTAACTAATTTTTTTTCCTTTATTGTTTTTAGAGAGAGAGGAAGGGAGAGGGAGAGAGAGATAGAAACATCGACGAGAGAGAACATCGATTGGCCGCCTCCCGCATGCCCCCCAAGTGGGATTTGGCCCACAACCTGGGCATGTGTCCTGACCGGGAATCGAACCGCGACCTCTTGGTGCTTGGATCAACACTTAATCACTGAGCTACATTGGCCGGGCTGAACAAATCAGCTTTTATAAATCATTGCAGAAAATTTTCTAAGTTAATTGTTCATAACCTGGCATACCTGGATCTACTTTAAATAGGAGAAATTTGACTACGTCGGTTCCATGGTCTGTGTCTGATTTCTGAGAGTCCCAAACCACCTCGTGGTCTTCCCCATCAAGTGGTGGTGCTCTTGGAAGCAACAGAGGGTACAGACAGAAAACATTAGCTTTCTTCTGTTTTCAAAATACACAGTCACTCAGAGGACATGTTATTAAACAAGAAATCTTCTTGACTCGCATGTTTGATAGCTTTGGTTAAAAATGTTCTATACCCTCTGCCAAACTTCTCCTGGTATTTTTTCAGTGGGTAAGTATCTTAAGCTAAGAGAGGCCATGTCTTTCTTATCAAAATGAAATTTAGTGGTCCTTCCATGTTGAATAAGATCAGAAGCTACTCACTATTACAGAGAGCTGTTAACGGTATGTTAGCATCAAATTGAGATATTTTTAATAGTTATGTTTAGAATTATGAAAGAGAAATAAGCAGAAACCATTTACCAAAATAAGTTTGATGAGAAGGTAAATAATCCCAATGACAGTTAAAACATTTTTTGATTACCTGTGATGTAGGAAAGACTTTAAGTATGTCATCTCTAATTGTTCCCAACCTCTGCCAGGTAGTTTCTATTACATGCATTTCACACTTGTAGAAATAAGGGACTAGAAATTTAGAAATGATTGGTTATGATTTTACCAGCTAACGAAGGCTAGGTGTGGGACTTGAGCCTTAAATTTCGAGCTGCCTTACTTCGATGTGTTTGTTCTGTACTACAATGTCTTTATATTTGAATCTCCACAAACTTCAACCTGCAAATATTACATATGAACAGGAAACAAGACAAAGATCAAAGAATTTTATGGTTGTAATATGAGACCTCAGCAAGACCCACTGAGACCCCACTCAATGCAGTAAAGAGTATAAATCAACTGCTAAGCTTACTTGCTCATTCAGTAAATTGTCCCCCTGAAGCTACTTTATAGGATCGAAAGAGGATGATGTAGGTTTTGTGGGGTGAGAAGTTTATATAATTTAGGTACCTTCTTTAAAAAAAAGAATAAAAATCCAAATACTAATTTAAGTACAAAATAAATATTTATTTAAAATAAGAAAATAAAACACAGTAAATATGGACATCTTGGGGATTCAATTACCATTCTTTTAAGATTTCTTTATCAGATATACTTATAGACAATGGTTTATGAACCTGACTGCCCCTTTTAACCTAGAACATTATATACCTTCCATTAACTGCCCATACTCACAGGGGACTATGCAAATAAAAGGTCCTGAATATTGAGCTTCTTTAGCATCATGCAAATTGGATTGAATGTACATGACTCAAATGTTCTTCAGTAATACAACAAGCTATTCTTGGTAATGAATCTTTGGGTTGCCCACCTTAAACCCACAATCACCAATAGTTTTAGAATGCACACACACATACACACACCCACATACACACACACTCACACATTTTATAATCCCAGAGGAGGAAGGAACCAATCCTTAACTCTCCCTGGCAGCTTCTAGAAAGGTTTAATGGAAGATATGACAATTTAATTGTATCAGGAAAGATGTATTAGAGTCTGGTAGACAAAGAGAACACACAGAAGCATTTCCAGTTGAGTTGGAAGCTTTGGATGAACACAGTGGAACACTGTCTGCTCTCTGACCAGCTGACCATCCTGAATCCTAGAATCTGGTGCTGAGGTAGACCCACTGAGAGTGTGCAGGAGATCTCACCGGAGTTTGACTAGAGTGATGAGAAGAAAGCTGAGACTTTACCTCTGCATGTCCACAAAGCAGCTAAACTAATAAAGGAAAATTGGATCTAATGGTTAAAGATCAGATCTTACATGTATTCTAAAATTTAGAATTATGACATAGCCTATATCACTTAAAAAGAACATAATTTATTTGGAAATAAATTCTTTTTAAAATTACAAAATACTTACTTTAAAATTACTGGTCAGATTTTGTCCAATATACATATTGGACAAATAATAGATTATGTTATATATACTATAATATGAATTATAATTTAATTGGCTTAGCAATTACAAGCTAATCGAATGATATGGTGTGGGCAGAGAGATATGTAAAATAAAGTGCTGTTGCTTAGCTTAATTACTGTCTCAGATGTTGTTACACCCACAGTGATTCTTCTTTCGACAATGTAAAGTATATATTCTTAATATTAAATTAGCTATTTCCATGCATGATTTGATAATGATAAAGTTAATTAAAGCAATAAAATTAAGATATTAACAGCTTATTTTCAGTTGCACGGAGATTTGTTCCTAAATACAGATATCCACAAGAATTAGTAATCCACATATGGATTATTTCTTTGTCGTTTTTATTTCTCTCTTTAGCTCTAATGATAAAAAATAAATACCTTCAAGTACATTTTATTTTCCCTCCAAGATATTTTTAATATACAAATCCTTGCAAGGCTTAGTGGTGAAAACTGAAAGAAGGGTGATATTAATTTGCAGAATTGTCTACTCCTAAGTGGCTCCCTTCTGCCCTCCATTAGAATGTGAAATCTCTGGGCAAGGTATACTGTTAACATGAGTATCAGAAATAAATTTTGATTTATTTTATGACAGTTTCAATCATGTCTGTCATTTACTTTAAAGAATCACTTAATCAAAACTCTTTCTAATTTAGGGGCTCTGATTATCATTTAAATTGATTTATTATTGATTGATTGATTAAAAACGTAATCAACCAATATTATGTGGTTTAAAATTTTCATGCAATAACTTATCTTGACAATATGCTTCCTCAAACTAAATTATTGATTATATCCTAAAATTCCCCAGATCCCAGGACATGGAAATATATATATATATATTTCAAATATTAATGGTATTGTGTTTTTTTCTTCTTCTCAGATGAGTTAAAAATTAAGTTAGACTATTGTAATAACAACCTTTAAACGCCACTCAAATTTGGGATGAAATTTTATGATAGATTCTACACTTCTTTGTCAAATAGTTCTTATAACTCAGCCAAGGGTCCGTTAGCATCACTCCAAGAGATATCTGAGTAACTAAACCATAGCATGAAACTCAGGAGTGGACTTGGTTCAGGTGGGGTAATCTTAGATGGCCAAGAGCGATAGAAACAAGGTTTGTTCAGAATTAAATGAACAAGATACCTACTAGACACTGGCAATCATATTGTGCATTGTACAACCGTAAGATTGATTAGATGCTGCTGACTCAGGTGTGGGGGTCACCAAGATATATCTGGGTAAGACTGTGTCCCAGCCTGCTTAACTCTCATGTTTCCAGGCTGGGCTGAAGGGAGCAGCAGGGCTTTCAGAATGTCTGATGTGACCTTTACTCACTGAGAATCATCCACAACTGTTTCCACAGTGAGACCTCATTGAGGAAGCCCAGAAGCTTACTCACATCAAAGTTTGTCAGAGGATGATGTTGCTAATTTCTCGGCTGTCAACTTTGACTTCACATTCTATCCTTTAGAAAAGGAAACCTTGCAAAATTTGCTTAAGTTAAAGCCATGTCTGATCCTAAATATTATTACTTGCAATTTGCCCAGATTGTCAATACATTTTTGACAGGAAAATAAGTAATACCCCAGAAATTAAACTCACTCTTTTCATCTTTTAATTGGTTATAACTATGAAAAACAGCTTTGAATGAAATATTTCCGTTTTCATGTCTGTGTTTCTACTAAAATAAACATCATATAAATTAGTGTGAAATTATAATCACAAGCAACACCTAAAGTACAGAATCTTAACCATAAATATTAGCATACCACAACTTTGCCAATAGGAAATGGGCAATAATTGTGATTTATAAGGTCTGTTGCATATTCTTTATTTTCCTAGGTTTTTAAACAGAGCCAGTCTTAGGCAAAAGTGTGTGAGAGTTGTCATTGATACCCCCAATCCTCCATTTGGAAACAAGCCTTTTATTTTGAAATGTTCCTTTCTGCACTGGACTCCAAATAAGCTTACATTACAAACATTCCCACCAGCATCCTCTTCCTGACCTTTTCACTGGTTTCAATTTGACTGAAATTGACACCTTTCCTGCATATTGTATTGGTTTCTGTTGGTGTATTTGATAAGCCAACGTTTGCTCTTATATTAAGTGGGAACTAAGAGTTTACTTCCTCATTTCAGATAATCATTTACAATTTAAGTCAGGATATTCTTAGTGCTTTAAAAATAGTGGTTCTTGTTTTTTGTTTGTTTGTTTTTTACCTATAAAACACCACTTCAATCTTTCCCCTGTAGATCTTATGTTTTGAAAGATTCTATCATCTTGTATTTTTGTAGAAATAAGTGATTAAAATGGACACCGTGATGACCAGACATGAGATTCAGTAAGTGTGTCTGCTCCATCAATCACGTTCCAGAAGCTTCAGTGATGTCACTAACAGTTATGCTGAGATTCTGATTAGCGTGAAATTAGGATTGCTATGCTTTCGACCAAATGTAAAGACGCAAATTAAAGCTTTCATGAGGATTTCCAAGATAATCTTTTAGGCTTCACTGCTATCTGTGTGGGCTTCTAGAAGGACGAGAACTGAAGCAGAGAATCAGTGTCTTAATCCAAAGGATGGATTTCATGTTTGGGATTTTCTGCCAGCGGAGGAAATGATTTTAGGTAAATCTCATTAGCTCTATGCTCTTCAACATTCATCCTGAAACTATTCTGATATTCTAAAATAGCTTCTCCCTGTAAGGATTCTGAAATCCTATCTTTCAATAGTTTTTCAAATATATGCATCATAAACTCTTGGTTAATCATAAGATAAGACACTAAAATATGTAAAAGTTGTGTGTAAACTTTATAATTAATTAAAATGTCATTTCATATTAAAGGAATGACCGCTGCACCCCTAGTATAAATTTATTATGTTTCTTCATTTGAAAAAAAACGAAGGGTTGCGTTAAATATTTTCTAGCTGAGCTCTGACAGTCTCGGCTCTTGAACTCATTAAATCTAAAATTTTATTTTTTATTGATTCATTATTCTCTTGAGAATCTGATTAAATAATTGAGTTATATATTCTATATTAGTATCATACAAACATAACCTAAAGCATTATTTAGGTAATGAAGTAATTTGAGATTTAGATAAAATTCCACACGAGAAGGAATGTTTTATTCAGTCATTCATTTTATTAAGGGAATATGATACCCTTTATATTGGGATCAGCAATATATCGTAATGTCTTCAGTTTGAGTCATTTATGTTTCAAACATACTTCACAGGCATGAGCACTTAATACTGTTAATGATTCACTCATCTATTCCACAATCACTCATACATCACCAGCTTCCTCATTGCTACTCTGGCCTTGAGCTCATTTTGGACTTTATGGTCACTTCTTCCTGGGGGGCTCCCAAGCCAATCCTTGACCCTTTGCCTATGCTGTAACAGCCACACCAATATCCCTCTGTCAGCCACAGTGTCTGCTTTGCCTGCTCCTTCCCTGGACTGCAAACACTGCGGCAAGCATTTGGACAGCTTTCCCCCTGCGCTGACCTCACATTCGTGTTGCCCAATTTCAATTCTGACTTCACCATCGTACCACAAGCCTCTGTTTTGCCATCAGGGCCCTTGATGTGCCCCCTACCTGCATAGTTTTACTAAGTTGTCAACTTACGACTCCTGAGGCTACATTTTCTAATCTTGATACAGTGTTCTATTGGCACCTGTTACATCTCAGAACAAATTCTTCATCGTTAGGCCAAATTTAGTTTTCTGCAGGCTTTCTCTAGTCCCGATATGACAGTACCATCTCTAGTTCACTCAAAACCAAAACTTCTTCTCCTCCTCCTCTGCCCCTTCCCCCAAGGACATAAAGTCTCTCCTTTGGATGGGGAGTCCTCATACCACACTTCTTGGTTAAGTGATTTCTGACAAATCAGTGAATTCTCTGGTTCTCAAACTTCTCATTTGCAGAATGAAAAGAGCAAGCGATTACCACTCAGTTTAACTGTGAGAATTAAGTACAATTACGTGAAGGTATTTTTCTTCCCCTAGACTTAGCGTCCAAATATTCCGTTGTATTTGCCATTGTCTGCAGCTATGTAGTCCAATGGATTTTACTTCTCTGTTAGCAGCCATGCACCTCTTCCACCTTCTCCCCCGTTCAGATCCCTCCCACATGGAACGTCCTGTAATCTCCGCCTGCTAAAATCTGTCTTGAGGCATTGTCAATGTCACTTCCTTCAGAAGGCTTTCCTGATCCTGAAACTAGATCTAACCTGAATGTAAGCTCCTTGAAAGCAAAACATTATCTCCATATCCTTGGAAACTCTTGGCATTGTTTTCCACAGGAAGCATGTGCTTAATAAATAGTTGAATAAACTGAGGATTTTTATTACATGCTTGCTATACTTGTATTTCCAGTTGTCCCCTGACCCCTTCTTAGGTGGGATAGCCAACTATTGCCTCATATTCCACTCAAAAACTAAACTTTTATCACCTCTTCCTTAATTGATTCTATTTCCCTACCTACTTCTATGTCCTTCAATATTCTATGAGCATTTCTTTGTTTTCCAGGGTTAAACACTCAATTATCTTTAAAACAAAATTCTGATCAAATAATAATGGAAAACTGAGAGCTGCCTCAAATTCCCCATTATTCTTGCATAGGGTTACCAAGAATTTGAAAAGTTTTCCTATTTATATTTTTATTAAAATTTTTCCAAATCTACCCTGGCCAGTTTGGCTCAGTGGTTAGAGCATTGGCCCGCAGACCAAAGAGTGGCGGGTTTGATTCCGGCCAAGGGCATGTACCTTGGTTGCAGCTCGGTCCCGGCCCTGGTTGTGGTCGTGCGGGAGGCAACCAGTCGATGTGTCTCTCTCAGATGGATGTTTCTCTCTCTCCCTCTCTCTCTATCTCTCTCTCTCTCCCTCTCACTCTATCTGAAGATAAATGGAAAAGTATCCTCGGGTGAGGATTTAAAAAAATTTAAAATTTAAAAACAAAAAATTTTTTTTCCAATCTTAGTCATACCCCTTACTCTTAATGAGTACATAAACTTCATAGTAATTTATCAGTTTATATGTTTAGCCATTCTTAAAATTCTAATGAAAATAGTTTTAAAATTAATATTCTGATATTTAATATATAAACTTTCATATTAAAATGTCAGTGGTTGTGATGCCCATGTCATACATTATCTGGCAAATAATAACCAACTGCCATGTATAGTTCCAGTGATTTTATCCTAAATTTGTTAGAAAAGTCTTAGGCAGGATTTTTCTATCCAGGTTCTCTTTAACTCAGCCTTTCACAGTCTTAGCTTTTTCTAGAGTTGCAGAAAAAAATCAGACTCCACATTGCTTCTAACCATCTCCCAAACCATCCTTCTCTGCTCATTTATCCACTTTATAGCAATGCCATATAATAACTAATAGTGATGTGGATCAATTAGTATATGCCAAACTCTACACTAACTATTGCACATTAGCTGTCTCATTTAATCCTCACAATCACCCTGTAAGAATGTTCTATTTTTCCATTTTACAGTTGAGGATACTGAGATTTAGCGATGTTTAAGTCACTCTACCCAGATCATACAAGTATTAATAGTAAGTTTCAGAGACAGCACTCAAAACCTAGTCTTTCTGCCTCCAAATCCTGTGTTAATAACCACTCCATTATACAACTTTTCAGAAATAACAAGATTGAGATTCAAACTACTTTCCTGGTCTATTGAGATGACATCTTTATCTACTCTTGACCTCCAAGCTACAAGATCTCTTGACAGCTGCACAGTCAATGAGCTCCCCACACTGTCCCCTGTGTTGTCCAGTTTCACACCTCTATGCTCTACTATCAACTCATTTGGTAGGATTTCTCCTCTATCCAATTTTCAAGTATTCACTTCTCCATAAAATGTATGTTTAGATAGCACAAATTTTATTTGTACCATACATAGGAGGAAAATGTATGGCATACATGCAGTTGGATATCTCAGGGGTATCATAGCCTCCCACCCTCTCCTTCATGTGCTATCTTTATATAAACAGGAAGTCTCATTAATTAGTTCTCCAAAATGTCTCCAAGGGTATTCCTTACTCTTCATTCCACTATTATCACTTGTCTGGTCACTGCAATAACCTTCAACTTTTCTGCCTCATCTGCTCTCTTCCTCTCAAATCTGGCCTGTGCACACTGATCAGAGTTACACTTCCAAAACACCACTTTCATCAGAGTACACCCATGCTCACAAACTGCAGGACACACTTCAATTAGTGAGACTAACATCTAGGCAATTAAATTCTTCCTAAGTACTCAATCTTACTTCTCCATGAGGTTCTGCTACAGCTAATATATCACGTATTCTATGCCTTATGCAAAGTCACACTCACTCAAACTTCTATGTCATGGGGCTTCTACTTGATTTTCCAGAAAAATTACCCTATCCTTTTTTAAAAATATGTTTTTATTGACTATTTTAGAGAGAGAGAATGGGAGAGGGAGAGAGAGAAATATCAATGAGAGAGAAACAAAGATGGGCTGCCTCCTGCATGCCCCCACAGGGGATCAAGCCTGCAACCCAGGCATGTGCCCTGACTGGGAATTGAACCGGCAACCTCTTGGTGCATGGGTCAATGCTCAACCACTGAGCCACAGCCGGGCAAAACCTCATTTTTATACCTCTCCAAAGCCTGTGTAAGTCTCTTGTCTTCTAGTATGACCACCTTCTTTAAAACTATTATCCTCCTTGGCCCCATCCCACAGTTTAACACAGAATTACACACACACACGCGCGCACACAATCACACACACACACACACACACACACACACACAGCAATCACTCTTTGATTCCCCACCAACTCATTTCTCTCCATACCTGGCATGTTATAGGCATACATAAATGTCTAGTATTAGCCCTTCACATGCATATACCTTAATGTGTATTACACTCGCTATTTAACAAAATGCTTTTAGTTTGATATATTACATTAAAAATTAAAAACGTATTTTACTCCATCTATTATCTTAGAAAAACACCATGTTAAGAGTTTAAAATGAAGCAGAATTAAGGTCAATTAAAGGGAACCTGTGGCTCAGATCATTTCTGTATCAAATATAACGTCTTTGGAAAAATCACAATTTTCTAAATCTATTCTATTTTAAAACAAACTAAGAAGTCTGCATATAAAACCAGTCTAAGATGAACACTTCTGTTAAGCAAGGTGGACTTTTCAGTTTTAAATCAAGTCCACACGTGGTTTAGAAAGGAGAGACATAGAGTCAGAATATCCACCACACCTGCTTCGTGGCAGCAGGCTGGGACAGACTTGAAGCTTCCCATTAGTTGCCTATGTATGTCTACAGCATTTGCATTTTATACAATATTGTTGCTGTGCTACCTAACTGATCCTCAAGCAGGGCCCTGGAGTGCTGAGACAGAGCAGGGATTGACTCTATAGTGACCTCAGAGAAGCTGTAAAGGGCCACCCTCCGCAGAACTCTCTCCCTCTCAGCCACTTTCACAGTGCCCGAAAAGCCAATTTTCAGCAGTGAAAGCAGGGAAGCCCAGTTAAAATGCAAATGCACACACATTGCTAGAAGGAATGATCCAGGGGGGAAAAAGGTCTGCAAACCTCACCTACTTCCCAGTTCTGCCTCAGGCCAGCCTGCTGAGAAGAAATCCTATATCCCTCAAAGTAGAGAAGTTGAGTATTCTCCTCGGGACTTTTGTGTTCTGATTCTCAAGACCATTCTCTGTATTTGAACATTCCACTTGTACTTTCTTTAATTTTTGTGTCCTTTTGAATGTTTCCCCAAAGGCCTAAATTTGATCCTCCCATTTCTTAAAGGGTGTCTAAGTTTAGACATCTGGGGACCCTTGACTTGGTGTAACAGATAACTAGGCAACAGAGCTGGTCAGCACAGATTTAAAACAACTTTGCCAAGTGAAATTCCTCTGATAGAACCTTGTGCTCCCATTGGAGCAGAGGAGCTTTGAGAGCAATTATTTTCAGAGAAATCTATTCAGATCTGCCTACCTTAACACAATGAAAACATCCTCTAACTCAGTAACATCACTGAGAAGAAAAGTAACACTGACTTTCCATGTGGACCTTTAAGGCCCATTTTCTAAACAAATGTTATTTATAAACATCTTCCTTAAGTTAAAACAAAAGAAAATCAATTCCACATATTGAATTTTCAATTATTGATCTACAATTTCTAAATACTCCGTGGAAGTAAAAGTTACTAGATTTCACACAGCCTCTATAGTCAGTAATAATACACTTCTAAAATATATTCTGTCTTTACTGAATTCCCACTTGTATTATGATTAATTTAATGGGGCTTGGGAGGTAGAAAGGTAAATTTATCAAGTTTATTTTAGTCTCCTAACCACAGAAAAACAAAAAAAGATCAAGATTTGCCAATTCTGACAACTTTAAACATATCATTACCGATTTTATTTTGTGACAGTGTATTTGAATATCTTTTCTTTATCTGAGGGAGTTACTTAAGGCAACTTCTTTCAGTGGAACAGTGCAATAGTTATGTTTATTAAGCAAGGAACTGTGAAATACCAGGAAGAAAAAAGATTTTCGACTAAGTGTGTCAAATAAGTTTTTTGTGTTATTATTTTGATCATCCAGAACATCACAGTCTGAGAAAAACACATTCGTTTCAGTGAGAACATTTTAAGAACTTAATTGCTATCAACTCTCTTTTCTGTCAAACACCAAGCCAGCTATCTGAACAGACTGTGGGAATTACCAACACAAACAAGCCATTCAGATGTGAAATCCTGCCAAAGCACACCTTGCCCCAAGCAAGGACCAATTTGAGTTTCACACTTGAAGAAAAAGAATGTCACAGAGACACCATTTTATCTCCAGATCACATAATAACTCCTTGTTGACAAGATACTAGTTATGCTTTGCTACAGTAGAACCATCCATAACAGTAGACTCCCAAACAACCACAATTATGAGATACATATGGATATACACAGATTTGTTCCATATTCCACCTAACAACTGTATTCACATGGAATTCACATCTGGGTCAACAGCAAAAACTAAGTAGGAAAAGAAGCTTGCTATTTTTAAAGAATACTCAAACTGGAATAAGCTGACATTATTTATCCATACTTGAAATAAATTGACTGGATATCAATATGCTATCTTGATATAACTTCAATATTTTTCTTTGAGCCATATAGTTCTGGAATCTATATAAAAAAATCCTATCCATTATATTCAAGTTACATTAATTACTAAATTGTCTGTTTTACATGAGAGGAACAGAAGAAAAAAAGATAGAGAATAAATTACTTCTGCAAATCTGTATTAGTGAGACCATAAATAATTAGTCTAAGAATCATTTATATAGTGATGCAGTTGGCGTTTTTTTTAAATAGGTCTTTTATGATTTCAAATGACTTGGATGGATCTTGAAAATATACTAAGTGAAATAAGTCAGACAGAAGAAGTCGAGAACCACATGATTTCACTCATATGTGGGATATAAAACTGAAAGAAATAAATGAACAAACAAGAAAAACATATAAACCAAAAATTCATAGACACAGACAACAGTATGGTGGTTACCAGAGGGAAGGGGGTGGGAGGATAGCAAAAGGTAAAGGGAGTCAAATACATAGTGACGGAATGAGATTTGACTTTGGATGGTGGGCACACAATGTAGTATAGAGATGATGTATCATAGAATTGTATACTTGAAACCTAATGTCACCTCGATAAATTTAAATTAAAACAAGAAAGAAAAAGAAATGTCATTATGCTATCTTGCTATTCAAATTTGCTTTAAAAACACACTTTTCAAAACTCAAGTGTTATCCAATGCTGTGCAATAAATTAGGCCAAATCTTCATGGCTTAAAACAATAATATCACCTTACAGTTTCTATGGGTTTCAAATGTGGGTGCCCGCTGAGCAGGACCCTCTGGCTCAGGCTGTCTAACAAGACTGCAGTCAGTGTGTGGGCCAGGTCCACAGTCATCTTCAGACTCTAACAGCAGGTGGGTCTACTCCCAAGCTCATTCATGTGGTTGTCGGCAGGATTCAGTTCCTCCAGGACTGTTGAACTGAGGTGTTCATTTCTCTCTGGCCCTTGCTCAGAGGCTGCCCTCAGTTCCTGGCCTCATGGGCTCCTCCACAGGGAAGGTCACAGCATGGCAGCTGGATTCCCCAGAGCAAGTAAGTGAGAAGAGCCAGAGAGAGAGTAAGGGCAAGAGAGAAGTCACATTGTTCTGTAACCTAATCACATTAGACATATTCTATTGACTAGAAGCAAGTCAGTAGGGACCTTGCTTAACCCAACGAGAGGGGATTACACAAGGAAGTATGAACACAGGGAGCAGGATCACTGGGAGCCATTTTATAAGTAGCCTCCCACCCTACACAGGGGCCTTCAAATGTATGTCTTGACATGTTTAAATCATGCTTGAATTATTCTTCTACACCAAGAAAAATCTCTTTCAGAAGTTAAGTTTGGTTATGTGTTTTAAGAATATTTTTCAAATATATTTCAGAAATGATTAAGTAAGTGACAGATAATGCATGAAGAATTTATCATAAAAATATAAAAATATTTTTGTTTCAGGGCTATATATTGTATTTATTTATAAAATAATTTGATATCTCATTAAATATGTAAATATTTTTGGAAAATATTTTTAAATGTTTTATTAAATAATATAATAAAAACTAACATTTCTATAATACTTAGAATGTGACCACTACTGTTTTAAGTAATACACACACACACACACACACACACACACACACACACACACACACATATATCATCATAACCACTATACAGATAGGTATTGTAATTAAACTAGTTCTAAACCAAAGCCTAGAGAGGTTACATGATATGGCCATGATTATATAGCTAGTAAGCAGTGGAATCAAGATTCAAACTCAAACTATAAATCTGATTCTATAGAGTTTGTGTTCCTAATTACTATACTATATGTTCATGCAAGTAAGATGGTGAGTTAATACTCAAAATTATTTTCCTTTTCTTCTTTCTACTCCCCTATCTCTCAAGTTCCTATTCATTAACTAATTCATCCAAAAATATTTTACACCTACTAAATTCCAGCACTATATTAGGAATGAAGTGTTGTCTTTATACAGTTTCCAATATGTTTTTCTCAGTATATTGCCTCGTTTATTTCTTGTTTTTCCTTAAAATTTATCTAGTTATTGGTACTTCAGCATCTGTTGTTTCTTTTAGTCTCTTCTTATCATTAAAATTTTTCAATCTATAGAAAAGTTGAGAAACTATTAATAGTAAATACCTATAAACCCTTTTCCTAAATTCACAAACTGTCAAAATTGTACTACATATTCTGTCTTTCTTAACGATCTCTTTTATCCCTCTCATAATTGTTTTTGCTAAGCTACTGATAACAAATTTTAGTACTTCATATAAAATATGAGAACTCACAACCGCATTTTGTTTATTCTCTCTCCTTTGGGCTATTGTTGCCATGTAGTTTATACCGACATATGGAATAAATCCTACGGTACATTACTATTATTTTTAAAAGCCAGAAATTTTTAAAGAAATGAGAAAATAAAGAAGTGTCTATCTCTTCTATTTACTCCAAAATTTATCTTTTCACTGTCTCCCATTCCTTCCTGTACTTGGAGTTTCCACTGGTAATTCCCTTGGCATCAAGAACCTTTTAAAAAAGCATTTCTTGTAGTACAGATCAGCCAGTGATGGATTCTGTCAGCTGTCATTTATCTAAATATGTATTTATTTACCCCTTAATTTTGAAAGATATTTTCACTGGAAATAAAACCTTGGCTTCAGTTTTTCCTTCCTTTCACCACTTAAGATGTCATTCCATCGTCATCCATACTCCATCAATTCTGATGACACATCAGCTGTTGTGGACATCACTGTTCTATGTATGTAACGATATCTTCTCTTCTCGGGCTGCTGTTTGGGTTTTCTCTTTAATTTAGGATTTTAGCAGTTTGACTAGGATCTGTCTGAATGTGGTTCTCTTTCTATTTATCCTGCCTGGTATTCACTGAACTTCTTGAATCCATAATTTGATATTTTAAAATAAATTTGGTAAACTTGCAACCATTATTTCTTCAAAAAATGTTCTGCACCGTTCTTTCTACTCTTATTGGCATACACTATATATAACTTGGATAGCTTGGCAATGTCTTTCAAGTTACTCAGACGATTTATTGATTTTCAAGTTTGTGTTCTGTGTTGTTTGGATTGAATACCCTCTTTTGGTCTGTCTTCAAGTTTACCAAACTTTTCTCCTGCAGTCTCAAGTATTTTTTAAGTCCACCATTGATTTTTAAAGTTTCAGGTACAGTAATTTTTAGCTTTAAGATTTTCATTTGACTTGTTTTCATAGTTTCCACTACTCTGATGAGATTTCTCCATAGATTTTCATTGTGAATACCCCCTTTTTTAAATTCTTAAATTCATATAATAGCTTAAAGTCCTTTTCTACTAGTTAGAAAATATAAATCATCTAAAGTCTGTTTCAAATTAACTGCCATTTTGTTGCTTATGAGTCATATTTTTCTGTTTCTTCATGTGGCTAACATATATTAACATTATTGTGCTAAACAGTAGGGATGACATACTGCTGGGAGGTTAGATTATATTGTCAATATTCACAATTTTAAACTTTTCTTTTCTTCAAATCACAGCACATCCTGGAACCTATTTTATACCTCTATATTGAGATAGTTCCCATTTATTTTTCATGGTTACATAGTACTCCATTTTGTGAATGTGTGGTTTATGCAGACTGTGTTTCCTAGAAAATCTTCCATGTTATCTCAGCTTTCTATTCTATTTTTGGAAAGTCAGGCAAAGAAGTCTCAAGATTTTTAGTTTTTTCTGTCTGAATATATACTAACATATATCTTATTTTCTTTTATTTTTTCTCCCCTTTATTCTTGATAAAGAAAGATAATGGTTTGTTAAATCTGTTGTTTCACAGTGCCAATCTTTTAATTTGTTTATGATTTCTACTGTTTTTTCCTTTTTTATTTTAACTTCAATCTCTTTCTTCATTATTTACTTATGGTGTGTGTGTGTGTGTGTGTGTGTGTGTGCGTGTGTGTGTGCATGCACACACATTTACCTTTCTTAGTTGAGAAATTAATTCATTTATATCATTCTTTCATATTATTGATATAAATATTTAAGATTATAAATTTTTCTGATAAGTGCTTTATTTTTATTACATAAGTTCGAATATGTTGTGCTTTTGTATTAATTTTTGAAAATTCTGAAATTGGGGTTATATTTTTCTCTTTTCCTCCAGAGTTGTTTAATATAGAATTATACTATTTCCAGGTGGACAAGTTTTTAAAATTAATTTCTAATTTTTTTGTATTTTATTAAAAGGAAAATGTTGATATTACTGGAACTTTATATAACATAAGATTTTCTTTGTAACCTCACAAATAATCAATTTCTATGAATGTTCCAAGTGTACCTGAGAAGAATGTATATGCTTTATTACCATGATATAAATTTCAATATTTATTTATAATATCCACCTTATTTATTAAGTTATTTAGTTATTCTATAACTATTCATTTTCCTGTCTTAGAGACTGATGTATTAAATTCTTCTTTTACTTTGCCATTTTACATCTGCAACATTATAAACTAAAATGAAAGATACATTTCTTTCAGAAGAGTTTGCATGCTCATAGGTTAAGAAATTTCATGGCATTATCCACCTTACCTGTCTCTTATCCCATCCTGAAACATCTCTTGACATTCATTCCCAAACATTAGACTCCATTTCGGTGCTTTTCAGATCATCTAACTGGTACAGTTTTTCACTCTTGCTCCTTGGATGAACTTCGCTTGCCCAGCAAGATCAATTCATCTGCCTCAGCTACCATTTCTTCTTCCTCCACTTTCTCCCTTTAGTGCAGTCTTCCCAACCCACTTAGGAAGCTAATTAGGTCCTCCTCTCCAGGTTGCCACAAGCATCAGGCATCATTTTATTTAAGCATTTATCATGCTGGATTATAATGATTTTATTTCCTTTATTCTTCTACTGCCTCCCCAACTTGGCAGTAGTTTCTGTGAAGGCAAGAAGCTTGCCTTCTTTACTTTTACATCTGAAAAATCTCATACAGTGGGGGACACATAGAAGAGCCTCAACAAATACTTGGTAGATGGTGAATAATTAACTCTAACAGCCCTGAGTGCTTTCTGAAAGTTGTCCCCTTATATTGTCACTTGCCACAATCACCCTGATTTCTTATATATAACGAAGTGCCCTTTTGATAACTATTCTATTTGCTATACATATACTTACAGATTTCCGTCTATATATATTACCATGTTGAATAGCAACTATTTTTTTATATATCTGGTTCCCTGCTAGATAATAGGCACTTCTCTCAGAGGAAATTTTTTACAGCCTGATATAGAGTAATTGCTAAGAAACTGTTTGTTGGATGAGTGAATGAATGAATGAACAAGACAGGTACTGTTGCCAAGTCAAAGATTGGTTGTTATTATCAATATCTAATTTAATGTCATACTTAAGAGAGAACATAAATGTAATATTTATTGTACATAATAATTATACTTAAATCATTATTAAACTAGTAGTCAAAGTATTTTGAGTATTGTATATGGTATTTTAATAGAAAGGTAGTTTCTAAAATGGAAAAAAAAACATGTTTGTAAGTGATTATATTTCTGTTATCACAAAGGCAGTGATTCTTTCTAATGATATATTTTGGAGAAAAAAATTCAGATAAAAGAGAGTTTTCTCCTCTGAACAATAAGATTATATGAATAAGTGAAACATATGACATATAGAGCTGAATCTAGTTTTAAAGGACCATGATATAACATTCCAGTTCCTATAATTATTGTTTCCTTTCAAGATATACTTAAGCCACTGAATTATATTATCATCTTTGTTGATATGTAATAAGAATTTAAAACAAAAACAAAAACTGGAGAAACATTGGGATTGTTATATGTGAACAACTGTAAGAGATATTCAAGATCCACTTGGCCCAAGGTCCTTTAACAGATGTTAATAAGGGGAAAAAAATAAATTTCTATATAAAATAAAGTGCCACCTAAGGAAATGGAACTACAAAAAGTTCTTAGACTATAGGCCTTGATATCTTAACACACGATCATTATGAAGTAAACTTTTGAATAAAATTTCCTGTAATTTTTCATTGTTCCTCACTTCCAAATGACAAAAGGTTTCAAAACAGTCATTTTTACTTTTCAAAATAATGTACTTCCACAATTTAGATCAACGGGTTTGAATCAAATCAGAACTCCTAACAATAGTCTTAATTTTATGAAAACATATTTTAATATTCTTTATTTCTCTTTAGAAAAAACTCTCTTACCCTTTTCCTCTCTTACACACACACTTAAAGAAACACATCGAACTAACTGGTCCTGTGGAATATCTAGGCTTTCGATTACTTCCAACTAAAACTCAGAGTTGACTTAAGTCAACAGATGGTTTGGGGCTTGTTTAAAGAAGAAATTATTTCACTCCATATGCAAGCTTGTGAGATGTGCAATCAACTGCTGAACTTCTACACATAATTTTAAAAATTCCATTTTAGGAAAACTGTCCAAAGAATATTCAACGAAGAACCAGTAACTTTTGAGTTTCATTCCCTTTTGGAGGAGCCAAAACCTCATTTACTTACCTTGCTGGACCTTACTAAATAAATTGGCTTGAAGCTGCTGCTATTTTAATGTTATTTTTATCTCAAATCCTCTTAATTAATTCTGTCATAGCTACTTTAAGCATTTTAATTAGCTATACTTATACCTTTGGACCATTACAGCTAAAGACAATTCTGTATATCCTTTTAAGAATTAAGTAATCACTTATGCAAAGTTCTTCTGAGACTATTATTTCATATGGGTTGACAATACTTCATACAATGGCAACCAGGAAGGCTGATATTCTTTATCCCTCTTCTTTTTGGCTGGCACATCCACAACGCATTTACCAATTCCACTGGCTTTCCTCCGAGTGTAATGACTTTCCTTGTACTCTGTTAAAAATATATCCCCACAAATCAAGAAGAAGCAGATTCAGACTAAGTGGCTGAGAAGATTTACATTCTATTGCTAACCCAGTTATTACTCTGCTGAAAACCCCATAGCATCAATATAATGAATCCCTCAACTTCTGCAGCAAGCGCAATTTTTCTTCCCAACCTCATTGGCTCCCAACTTTCTGCTTGACCTTTTACAATCTGTGTGCAGCAGAACTTCATTACAACCTTTTAATGATGCACAAATGGCACACAACACCAAGGTCACAGAAGATCCCAAGTGAAAACTTTTGAAACACCACTAGAATAGATATTGAGATCTCATTTAAGAGGTAGAATAACCTTATGGAGAAATCAAACCTCAGGATTCAGTATGTCTCCCAAGGGCTGATAACACAAAATATTGACAATATGGTAAGTTGAATACACTCAACAAACATTTTTTTTTAAGTGGAAAAGAACCTGATTTCTCAAGCTTAAAATGGCTGAGAGATCCTAAATGGCCCCTTTGGTGTCCTGTCTCAGTGCAGGAAGTATAATAGCTTTAGAAGTCCAACCCAGACAGATTTCATTACATAATTCACAACACTGATGTAAGCTCAAGAAGCCAGCACTCATACATTTTTTCTTATCAGCTTGAGCCAGCTAAAAGCACCTCAAAATCCCATTGTAAAATAAGTTAGGAATGTGAAAAGCACAAAATTATGTGAAAAGCATGGCTCTTCACATGATTGATTGACTGACAGTGGAGGAATCTTGAAGGCATAAGAGTAAGTATGTTGAGCTGTAGGACAGGATAGTATGTGGCAAGAAAGAGGAAGGGAGAGTTTAATTCTGATCAGCAATCTCCTTCAAGAAAAATGAACATTTGCTTGGAGAGGGAGA